>CM057343.1:593995912-595339188 GCA_030015575.1 Agapanthus africanus | reverse complement strand
AATCTTTCAGTTAGGCCAGCGTTGGTACTTTGAGGGAGGTTCCCCGTGCTTTCACACGGGCTTAATTAAAATAAATCTCGTTTTCCCAGAGGCATAACCCCGTTAAAACCTTTCTAGACACCTACTTGATTGGCTAATTGTCATGTGTAAAACTCTCCCAGGAGTAACTCTTACTCGCAGTGCGTATCGGGATCCACCTATCTCATAGAACATATGCAATCTCATTGCAAATTTCAACACTTGAAATTCCCGATAATACTTTTGCCCCTAGTGACTTATGACCTTAACTATGGTCAACAAATCATAAGCACTTGTCAAGTTCTACCCGTCATTTCTTGATTGATTAGACCCACCCAATTTCCAGCGGGAGAAAAATTGGGTTATTGATATCCGTTCGAACTTTTTAACATCGTCTAATAATCCGAATACATGTTAGAATTACGACTACGAAACACTCTGAATTGCTTTTGCAAAAAGTTAACATCACATGAAAATTTTGCAAAAACAAATAACACCTGAAACACCAAAACCCAGACCCTGGAACACAGTAAAAATTTCAAGCCAATCCTGCATTGAAAAACCGAGCAGGCCGGAAAAATGCCCGATGTGGCCGGCCAAAACTTTTCCAAATTGCCTCGAATTTCTTCTGTGTTCATGTCACATCACAAATAACATTCTGCAGTTGTTTAAAAAAATATTTGAAGACTTTTTAAATTCGACAGAAACTAGGGTTTCGTGATGCAAGTTTCGGAGTAGTTTCGGTTTCGTAATCCTAGCAAATATCGTCTAATTTTCTAGCATGGCTCTGATACCACTACAGGATTGCCTAGCACGGCAGCAAGGTTTTGGGAGGCATCATCCATACCATATTTAAAATTTGTCGTTCTAGCTAACCCTAACCTTAGAATCGATACTAGAAAAGCCGACGAAACGAATGCAAACAACTTTGCAACTAAAGTGAACAAGAAATACAACCTTTGTAGACCGGTCCTTCACTTCAATAGATCCGTGTAGTAGTCTTTTCGCTGCGATCACGAACTCCCGGACTCTAGAAAGGCTCCCATGAATATATGAACAAGCTTGCATCGAAGTCTTCGAGGCCGAAGATGATCTACGTCGAGGAGACACTAGCTCATGCTATCTCTTCACTAATGGTGAGATTAATGAAGTAAACACCCTAAACTAAATGGCTAGTGGTAGAGGATGATGAAGTAGGAATTTTGCCCATTTTGGTTTTCATTTTCTCACTCAATTCCATCACTTGATCAAAAGCTAGTGAGCTTTCAAGAGGAAGATGAAGATGAAAAATGATGAAGTGATGAATGAATAATTCATATGAGGTTAGAAATGCAACCATGGTGAGTTAATGTCATGCTTAACCCTTGTAGAGACTAAACCATAGCTATGAGTTAAGGGTTGGGTTGATAAATATCTTAAGCTGGATAAACAAGTGGGCTTATTCAATGAAGACTACAAGTTTCTACAAGCTTTGAACCATGACTAATTCTTCCAAATGTTTGAATTACTTAAAAAAAATAAAACCCTAACCCTAGCATGGTATAAGTCTCATACATACATGTTACATGTGTAACCTAACATAACACAATGATATATATCACATATATATTAGTGTGCAAAAAGAATACAATCAACATATATCGCATATATGTTAATGTATCAAATGTGAGAAAAAGAATTACTTAAGTGAGCTAATATTAGCTAATGTACTGTAATATATCAAATATATAATTATACATTAAATTATTAAATCAACACTTGATTTAATAATTCGGCTATATCACATATAACCGACTAATATCAAATGTAACATCTTATCGAATCAACACTTGATCCGATAACCCGGCTATATCACATATAACCAACCATGTCACACATCGCGAGAATAGAATACGGTATCACATACAGTATTAATCTCGGTCCCGCACATATCAAATATATTCTCCTACTCCATTTCGCTTGAGCCAGGAAACCTCTATGTAGGACTTTAAAGACTCGTCAATACGCCGGCAGTAGGTGATGATTATATCAAACACCCACAAGCCGCAAGCGGTCTGCTAAACGTAACGGCCACCCGAGTATTGAGCGATCATAAGATCAACAAGCAAGCCTGCTCATGCTCCTGTGAATCCAATCAGTAACACTACCGTATAGTCCGGTCTCTTCGTCTGATATGTCGCATATCACAGCCTAGTGGTGGTATAACGTCAGACCCCAATAGCCTGATAAGTCATGCCGATGAAAGGTCCATAACGGTTCGAGAAACTATTGATAATACTTACCAGTAAATCTCAGCAACCCTGGCCAGAGTTTTCTTGTTATGGCCAATCGAGCATAGCGCAACATCAACTCCCAATATCGGGAGAGACGAAACCCCTCTTATCGCTCATTGCCTCCATGTGACTCGGCACTGTACCCAAAAAACACCTTTTTGCACGATCTCTTGACCGTGGTATGGTGGAAATCAATCCACGGTGGGAATTACACAAGACTCTATGACGATCTCGTCTCTACAGACTAACCTGCACCGGTGTCACCAGAGAACTGCTATCCGACGATAGGTATAATACCATCTAGGAGTTCTCGGCGAGTCCATTCAGTGTAACCAGTCTCCACTGAGCACTCGTATACCTTCTCTGATGTCAAACACCAATGGATATGGGATCATCCATCGTCCATCATATAGGTCAAGAAGCGTATACACTTGTCTACTCTGGAGTATCGATGCCCTATCTCGATACTCCCACGACTAGGAATAATTATAGAGTGTACTTGTGGACTACCCTTGGCCCCACTAGTATGATCTCCATCATAGTCCTCGTAGTCAAGTACACATCCTAAGGGCTTTATCAACATGTAATAGAGAGATAATAAGTGTACATGTTAAGATAAAGTGCAACCAGACAGCATACTATCATGTCGAGCAAGAAAGTCCTCCCTATATATGTCCAAGCATCCCCTACAATATACATCGTATATACAGTAATGGCCTCTAGGGCATACATATAACTAACAGATTCCTCCATTCCTGATTATATGTGGATGAATAAGGATCATTTCTAGGTTGTTGCTGAAAAGCAGTATTGGTCTGTTTATGACCTTGAGACGGAGGATTCAAAGAACATTCTTCCGTTAAATGTGATGGGTCAAAACAACAACCATACACGGTTTTGGGGAGCGTAACTTGGTTTAGGAAGGTTAAAGCGAATTTGCTTTCCATAAGTTCGAGCTTCTTTTGCATCGCAGCCATTTCAGCTTTCATTGCGATGGAAGTATCGAGCTGATGGATACCTGCCCTAGACGATGTTATTGGTCTAGTGCTCTCCCACTGTAATGTTTGTTTGGCGAGATCTTTCAGAAATTGCCATGCTTCGCCGTCGTCTTTAGACATGAAATGACATTGACAGATGGTTTCTAGCATTTGTTTTGTAGCTGGATTAATACCCTCATACATAATTTGGCAAAGTTTCCATCTGTCAATTCCGTGATGAGGACATTGGACAAGAAGATCTTTAAACCATTCAAAGTATTTCCAAAAGGGTTCGTTGAGAAGTTAGGCAAACTGGTTAATCTCGATCCGAATACGGGCAGTCTTGTGATAAGGATAAAATTTCTTAAGAAATGCTTTAACGAATTCATCCCATTTAGCAATAGAATATGTAGCGGTGCTATGAAGCCACTTTTCTACGAGATCGCACAAGGTAAAAGGGAGAAGACGTAATCGCAGACCATCTCCTGAAAGTTGGGTGGTGCTTATCATTGCACATGCATTTTCGAATTTGGTTATAAAAACGTATGCATCTTTAGATTCAAGCCTTTGAAATTTAGGCAACAAGTTGATGAAGTGGGGTTTAATTTCGAAATTATCCCCATTGGCTGGTGGAAGAGACAGACACGTAGGAAGGGTTACGCGTATGGGATAGCATCTATCTTGCAGAGTGATGCATGGTGGATTTTGCGCACCTACGGGTGGTGGAAAGGTGGTATTGTTAAAACCCGATGGAGATCCGTCTATCTCGGGAGATGTGGTAAGTGGAGGAGAAATAGAAGATGAAAAAGTACCGACTTCGGATTCGACAGCAAAAGCGCGGACTAGACGGGCACTAAAATCCCGTGTCCAGCCGATCATGAAATAAGCGGGTTTACTGCACGTGGCATCGTGTGATATGTGTGAGAAAGATTTTAAGAAGACTTGTTTTAAAAAAAGGTCGGACGTGAGGCTTGACTCAACCAATCACAAAATGCACAATCAATCCCTAGAGCTAGAGTCACCTAGGTCAAGTCACTAGACCGCTCCTAGACTTCTAAAGGACGAGACGTGGTATCAATCCTCTACCACCTCCTTATCAATATTGCGGCTAGGTAAGTGTCAGGTAAGTGAGAGGTATCCGCTATACGAATCACTGAAATAGAGGGCCTAATTAAGTAACCATTTTCCTTAGTCACACTTTCTTAGACACCATACGAGAAATGCGAATAAGTAATAGATTACCCGCGACCCTCCTTTGTCCTAATTGAGCGCGACAGTCCTTAGAGGTTTGATCTAGATATTTTTTTATTAATGTAGGGTGATAGTGTCACGCCCCGCTTTACAGTATATGGGGGCGAAGACGTAGCAGGCACGCGACGTATTTACTCAGAAATAAATACGTTAAACGTAAATAAGCAATATATGAAATGCATAAGAAATGACAAGAGATATAATATAAAAAGAAACTTTTATTAACATTCATCTTTACAATACATTGCTTTGAAAAGAAAAGTACAATGATATAAAGCAATGCGTAAACAATGGCATATAAACTGGAAGATAAGTACAAGTAAAACTAGTAGTCTGGCTGTGCCTCAATCTGATCCAAGTACTCCTGACTGGGCTCAGTCTCCTGAGAGTCCTGTCCACCTGACGAACATTCCAATGAAAGAAATAGATAGGAATTTCGTTAGCGAACTAGCGCTCGGTAAGTCCCAAAAGAAAGGAAGGAATACAACAAGTAATGTGGAAGGAAACTGTTAAGTTATACAGATATCAGTTTATTATTCTAACGTAATTGTTTGTAGCTTGGTACAGAAGGTATCAGTGTAAACGAAAGGAGTCCAACTTACTCCATAAACTATGGTAACAGGTAGTACAATGCCCCGTCAAAACCCACGGGACAACGGCATGAGAGTTCATGCAGGTGTCTTTTAGTAACCATCTCGTTTCATTTCTAATACATTTCATACCAATCTACCCCATTAACCCCGTGTAATATTTTATATAGATTATAATTATCAGACTTTCCGAGACCATGGATACAAGTTGTTCATGTAATCGGGTTCAGGATGTAAACAAGTTGTCATGTAATCAAGTCAAGTTATAGCCATGGTTCAATCAACTCAAGTCATGTTTGCATGTTGATATTGTTCTAATATTCAGGTTCAGGTTCAAGTATACATGTTAGAGTTTGGGATTCATGATTGAATTGAATTCTGGTTTGAGTTGAATTCAAGCTTGATTTAGACTCAGACTTGAGTCGGACACTTAGAACTGATTTGGATCCTGAATTATGTTCGGGAGTTATCGGTAACTGCTGTACATGGACGGCAGGATTTGTGTCTTTTTTCAAGACAATTACTATTTATAACACCGTTAAGTTTTCTATCTTAAATAGGCAAGCACTCACTTTCTCCGGCTCCCTGAGGCTCAAGAGAATTGATCCCGCTTAAACCCATATTTACTAAAATCCTTAAATGTAATTTTTATATAACTCGAAGGGGGTTTATGAAAAATATTTTTAAGATATAGTTCAAAATAACCACGAGAAATTATTTATATTATTTAAGGTTTTCATGGATGTGTATTTTATGGATATGAGGTATTTTAGTGATAATTACCTTAACTTGAATAGTTCATGGTATTTTACCGTAATCTTGTCTTGTATTGATATATTGATGGTATTTTGATGAAACATGTAATTCTTTTATTTAAAAAATATAAGGTTATTATATTTTGAAAATATATGGATTTTTTAATATTTATATAATTATAAAAATTAATTTTATTATTAAATAGAAAATTTCGGTTTTTCTTAAAAATCGTATTAAAAACTTTCGAGACGGAATGCTCCGTGAGGACGTCTGCATCTCGCTCTACTAGCCCAAGGATGTGCGATAATCCGCACCATCTAATAACAGGTCCCCTAAAAAGGGTTCAAAAGCATATTTGCAAAGGGGTTTTAAATACAATCTAAAAGAAAATCGTTTTTATAGTACATGGTATTTTGATGTAATATGGTAACAAAAATATGTTCAAGGGATATCGTTCTATGGAAACATGTGTGTAAGTGAGGGGTAGGTCATTACCCCATGAAGTTTTCTAAAGGTATGTTCAAATAAAGGAATAAAAAATGACGTATAAAAAGTTCATGGTATTTTCATGTAAAAGTTAGATTAAAGTTATTTTTCATGATGTTTTTGAGTGAAAGTTGGTTCTAAACATTAGTTTTATGGTTATAAATATAGGGTAAGAATTTGGATGAAAGATATGGAAGAAATAGTGAAATTTTTAGGGTTTAGAATAAAATATCGGTATTAACTCCACTTACCGATATGTTTTGAAAAAAGATTTTTCAAGAAGAAGAAAAGGGATTGAGAGGGACTTACAAGTGAATTAGGTTAAGGGAAAGTAGAAGAAAAGAGATTGGGAGTCGTGGCGTCGCGGGGTCGCCGGAATAGCCTCGATTCCTCGCCGGAAGTTGGTCGTTGGCTAACTCCTCTTCTACTCCACTTGTACTTGAGAAAATTTGAGAGTTTTGGCTAGAATTTTCAGAATGAGGAAAGGCGGGGTAGTATTTATAGTGTGGAATTAGGGTTTTGGGATTAAAAGAGTGAATTAAAATGCATTAAAATGTGATAAATTGAGGGGTCTCTATTTGATTGCAGAGCAATCAAACAGTGCAGGGGTGATGGGGGTAAGTCAAGAGACTTGTGTGCAAAGCGGGCACATTTACCCACGGTTGGACCGTCGGTGCCGGTATTATTGGGGGTTCCGCCGGTCGTTTTGTAGAGATGGGCCAGTGGATCTTGGCCACGTGTACTCTTCTGTATTTAAATTTTTTTACACATGTTTATTTTTCCAGACTTTTCATTTTATGTGCATTGCACGTGTAAACTTTTGGGCTTCCAAAAATTTTAAAAGAAAAATCAGAAAAAATATAATGTGTCTGATAAGGTTCGAACACAGGGGCTACGTCACAGCAGTGTAAGGCTTTACCAGTGAGCTACAAGTTGTTTCTTGTTGTTCTTAAACAAATTTAACTTTTAAATTGTACTCAGGCTTGTAAACTCCTTCTGTACATTAAATTGAAAATTTTTGTACAGTAAATTCAGAGTCGTTACATTCTACCCTCCTTATAAAAATTTTATCCTCGAAATTTACAATTACATAAGGAGTTTACAAATAAGTGAGGATATGTTGCACGCATGCCATCTTCTCGTTCCCACGTTGATTCTCCTGGTGAATCTTTTCTCCACATCACTCGGACCAAGTTTACTTCCTTGTTCCGTAATGTCTTTACCTTTCTGTCCAGGATCTCAACGGGTTATTGCTCGCAAGTCAGGTCAGTCTGTACAGTGAGCTCAGAGTGATCAAGGATGTGGCCGGGGTCGCTCACATATCTTCGGAGCTGGGATATGTTGAATACGTTGTACACTCCTTCCAATGATGGTGGTAGTGCTAAATGATTTGTCACTTCTCTGACTCATTCGAGAATGTCGGACAGTCCTATATATCTCAGTCTGAGCTTACCCCTCTTGCCAAAACGGATTACTCCTCGGTTTGGAGAGATCTTTAAGAAAACATGATCTCCAGGTTGGAACTCCAGGTGTCGACACTTTGCATCAGCCCAATGCTTCTGTCGGTCTTGGGCTATGCGCATTCTTTCCCTGATCATGCGAACTACATCCACAGTTGCCACAATCATCTCTAGTCCAAGGAGTTCACGATCTCCGATATCGTCCCAACTTAGTAGTGAACGACACTTCCTTCCAGAGAGAACTGCAATTGGTGCCATTCCAATGATCGCCTAATAGCTTTTGTTGTATGAAAACTCCACAAGGTGTAGGTGATCTTTCCACAAACCTTCGAAGTCTAACATACAAGCTCTTAGTATGTCCTCCAGCATCAGAATTGTTCACACAGTCTGTCTGTTCGTTTGTGGATGGTAAACTGTGCTGAAGTTCAGACTTGTTCCCAGGCTAGCTTGCAGACTCTGCCAAAACTGTGATCGTAATCTGGTGTCACGATCGGAGACGATCCAAACCGGTACTCCATGTAATCTCACGATCTCCTGCATGAATTCATGGGTATCAAAAAATAGTACACTTTGAGGTTAAATCTTAATTTAGATTCATGCTTGCCTCCATGTACTTCTTTTCTAACGTCTCGGTAGATTGGCCAACTCGAAAGGGAATAAAGTGAGCCGACTTGGTGAGTCGATCCACAATAACCCATACTGCGTCGTTACCCTTCGTGCTGCGAGGAAGGGCAGTCACGAAGTCCATGGTAATGTGCTGCCATTTCCATTCTGGGATGGGTAACGGTTGAAGTAAACCAGCAATCCTGTGATGTTCAGCCTTTACTTTCCGACACACCAAACACTTAGCTATGCATTTGGCTACTTTGCGTTTCATTCCATGCCAGCAGTAGTGTTGCCTTAGATCCTTATACATTTTGGTACCACCGGGGTGTACTGAATAAGGAGAGCTGTGAGTTTCTTTCATCAACTCTTCTCGAACAGGACCTTGTGGTATACACAATCTACTTCCATATCTCAAGGATCCGTCTTCGTGGATGATGAAGTCTGTTTGAAGTCCACTTTCTACCTGTTCTCGGATATTTTGCAGCTTAACATCATTTGCTTGAGCTGCCTTGATCTGATTGATAATAATAGACTGGACTTGTAAGTTAATCAAATACGAAGCGTTACCTGGCATAACTACTTCGATCGCCAATCTATGCAATTCCTGCTGTAGCTTCCACTGTGCGGTGAGATTCATTGATAATGGCAGACGGCTAAGTGCATCAGGAACTACGTTCACCTTCCCTAGATGATATTGTAGATTGATGTCGAAGTCCGCCATGAGTTTTAGCCATCTTCTCTGCTGCATATTCAATTCCTTATGAATAAATACATACTTAGGACCTTGTGGTCAGTGTATATATCCACTCGTTCATCCAAAAGATAGTGGCGCCAAATCTTAAGTGCAAAAATAACGGCTGCCAACTCCAAGTCATGTGTTGGATAGTTGTGATCATGAAATTTCAGTTGTCTTGATGCAAAAGCTACAACTTTTCCATGCTGGTATAGAACATATTCTAATCCCTTACCGGACGCATCACAATGTATGAAGAAACCTCCAGATTGATCCGGTATTACGAGAATAGGACCTGAAGTTAACCTTGGCTTCTGTTCTACAAAAGCTTGTTCATATGCTTCTGACCACACGAATGCTTCATCTTTACGTGTGAGCTTGGTCAAGGGTGCTGCAATCTTTGAGAAACCTTCAATGAATCTTCGGTAGTATCCTGCTAGTCCCAAGAAACTTCGAATATCCTTCACCGTCTTTGGTGTCGGCCATTCGCTGACAACTGACACCTTAGCTGGATCTACTGAGATTCCTTCGCCTGAAACAATATGTCCGAGAAATCCGACTTGATCTAGCTAAAATTCACACTTGCTGTACTTGGCATAGAGTTGATGCTGTCGCAATATCTTCAGGACAATCCACAAATGCTCAGCATGCTCTTTCCGATTATTTGAATACACCAGGATGTCGTCGATGAAAATAATAACGAACATGTCTAAGTACTCTCGGAAAACTTGGTTCATCAGATTCATAAATATGGCAGGTGCATTGGTCACTCCAAATGGCATCACAAGATATTCGTAATGACCATAGCGAGTCCTGAACGCCGTTTTATGAATATCAGACTCTTTGACCTTCACCTGATGATAACCCGAACGAAGATCTAGCTTTGAAAATACGCAAGACCCACTTAGCTGATCGAAAAGATCATCGATGCGCGGTAGTGGATACTTGTTCTTTATCGTCACTTCGTTCAGAGCTCAGTAATCTATACACATTCTATATGAACCTTCTTTCTTCTTCACAAGCAAAACGGGAGATCCCCAACTTGAAGTACTGGAACGAATCCAATCTTTCTTCAGAAGTTCGTCCAACTGAGTACGGACCTCCATCAATCTTTTAGGACTTAACCGGTATGGAGCTTTGATTACCGGTTGCACACCAGGTATTATGTCAATGCTGAATTCAAGAGCTCAATCGGGAGGAAAACCTGTTATATCTTCAGGAAACACATCCTTGAACTCTCGAACTACCTCTGGCTTTTTTTCTTCAGTCGGTAGAGTAAATACTTCTGCATTCTTTGGATTGGCACGGAAGATTCCTGGCTCTAAAGTTCTGTCTCCGCTCTTGAAGTAAAAGACTGGGTGATCTGGTATCTCAAATACTACCTTCCTTTGACGGCAGTCAATCGTAGCATAAAAAACTCCTAGCCAATCCATTCCCAACACAACATCAAACTTTGGGATGTCCAGTACTTTGAAATTCACGTAGAATTCTCGTCCGCAAACAACAAATGGACACTAATCCAATCCCATGGTTTCCTTCAATACTCCATTCCCGGAACTAACATTCCAGCTTGAAATGAGTAGCTTCACGGGAATCGCATATGTTCTCACAAATCGTTAGGACATGAAGCAGTGTGACGCTCCGGTGTCGAATAGTGCTAGTGCAGGAATGGTGGCTGCTAGTACAGTACCTAAGTTGTGTAAGGTTGGTTTAGATACATGGAAAAATATAGAGATATACAAGGATTGAAAAGATGAAAGGATTGGGAATTACCAGTGATAACTTGGCCAGTGGCTTCATCTTCTTCAATGGTCATGGTGAAAGCCTGACGCCGGGGTACATTCCTCCTTGCTAGAGGCACATTCCTCTGTCCCTGGGGCATGTTTCTCTGCCCTTGAGGCATATTCCTCTGTGCCTGATGGAATTGACGAGGAGGCTGTGCAGGAGGTCCATGTGGGGGTGGAGCGGGTAGGGATAAACGAGGTGCAGGAATCTGAATAATTGGCCGCTGCGGAACGGTGATTGAGGGTCTAGGTGCAGGAGCTGGGTTGCGACGATATGGACAAGCTCCGATGGTGTGAGTGGATGCGCCACAAACTAAGCACAGGCTATTCGCACGCCTGCAGTCCTTCGCCAGGTGTCCATTCCTCTTGTAGTAGAAGCAAAAGTCTTGACTGGGCCGGTTAAAAGTTATTCCCGGTCTCTTGGGTGTAAAAGTTGGCGTGGAAGAGGCTCCTCCTGCCATCTGAGTGGGAGGGCATTTCACACCGGCAGTCTGAGGTCTGCCCTTCTTCTTCACAACTACCTCATACCTTCGGGAAGCCTTCAGAGCGAGATCATTGGTTAGGAAATCCCCTGTAGCTAGTGCAGTTTGGATTTCCAGGTCCAATCCTTGTTGAAATATGCATGCCCGGATCTCAGCAGTGGGAATCAGGTGTGCCGTGAACCTGTTATGGCCTTGTGTTAGCAGTGTAGTATGTGATATCAGAAAATTGAATATTGAGACATATCTTACATGCTAAGTATGGTAAACTTAGTATCGTATTCATCCACGGATTTTCTCCACATCGAGCCTTATTGTAAGTGGATGAACTGTTGTTCCATGTCGAAATGGGCAGTCTCAAGGAAGTATTTCGTGTCGAACATATCGCGAAATGTTTTCCATTCAATCGGTTGGGAAAGTCGGCTTTCTTCAGCCTTCCACCAGACTCTGGCGTTATCTGTTAGTTGCAGCTTTGCAACTCTCACCCAAGCAATCTCTGGTACTTGTGCTGCTGCCAGGTCATCCTCGATAGACTTAGCCTATTCTTCTGCCTCCAGTGGGCTCTCTTTCCTAGAAAAATGTTTCAGGTGCAGTGCCCGGAATTATTTGACTCCGGGTGCCTCGACCTCTGGGCGGTGCATGAGGATAGCAATCGGTTGCTGCTGACCCTCCAAGAGGCTCTTGATTGCCTCAAGCAGTACCGTTTGCTCATTGATGAGAGCTGTAATGGTAGGTGGTGGTGATAGAGTAGGTAGTAGAGTGTTTCCATTGACGTTGGTACTCGTGTTGTTCGGTGAATCCATGACCTTGATAGAAAAAGAAAGGTTAGGGTAGATTCAAAGAATTTGAAATGTAAAGAATGTATAATTGATGATTCTTATTATTCTTATGATATATTTCTTAGGATTCCATGCAGAACTGAGCTGCATGGGCCGCCAACAAAACCTGTCAGGCCCCGCTTCCCAGTATACGAGGGCAGAGACGTGGCAGGCACGCGACGTATTTACTCAGAAATAAATACGTTAAGCGTAAATAAGCAATATATGAAATGCACAAGAAATGACAAGAGATATAATATAAACAGCAACTTTTATTAACATTCATCTTTACAATACATTGCTTTGAAAAGGAAAGTACAATGATATAAAGTAATGCCTAAACAGTGGCATACAAATTGGAAGATAAGTACAAGTAAAGGTAGTAGTTGGGTCGTGCCTCAATCTGATCTAAGTACTGCTGACTGGGCTCAGTCTCCTGAGAGTCTTGTCCTCCTAACGAACATTCCAAAGAAAGAAATAGACAGGAATGTCGTCAGCGAACTAGCGTTCGGTAAGTCCCAAAAGAAAGGAAGGAATACAACAAGTAATGTAGAAGGAAACTGTTAAGTTATACAGGTATCGGTTTATTATTCTAACGTAGTTGTTTGTAACTAGGTACAGAAAATATCAGTGTATACGAAAGGAGTCCAACTTACTCCGTAGACTATGGTAACAGGTAGTACAAGGCCCCATCAAAACCCATGGGACAACGGCACGAGAATTCATGTAGGTGTCTTTTAGTGACCATCTTATTCCACTTCTAATACATTCCGTACCAATCTACCCCATTAACCCCGTATAATGTTTTATATAAATTATAATTATCAGACTTGCTGAGACCATGGATACAAGTTGTTCATGTAATCAGATTCAAGATGTAAACATGTAATTATGTAATCAAGTCAACTTATAGCCATGGTTCGGTCAGGTCAAGTCATATTTGCATGTTGATATTGTTCTAGTATTCAGGTTCAGGTTCAAATATACATGTTAGAGTTTGGGATTCATGATTGAATTGAATTATGGTTTGAGTTGAATTCAAGCTTGATTTAGACTCAGACTTGATTCGGACATTTAGAACTGATTTGGATCCTGAATTATGTTCGGGAGTCATCGGTAACTGTTGCACATGGACGGCAGGATTTGTGTCTTTTTTCAAGACAATTACCATTGATAACACCGTTAAGTTTTCTACCTTAAATAGGCAAGCACTCACTTTCTCCGGCTCCCTGAGGCTCAAAAGAATTGATCCAGCTTAAACCCATATTTACCAAAGTCCTTAAATGTAATTTTTATATAACTCGAGAGGGTTTTATAAAAAATATTTTTAATATATAGTTCAAAATAATCTCTAGAAATTATTTATATTATTTATGGTTTACATAGATGTGTATTTTATGGACATGAGGTATTTTAGTGATAATTATCTTAATTTGAATAGTTCATGGTATTTTACTGTAATCTTGTCTTGTATTGATATCTTGATGGTATTCTGATGAAACTTGTAATTCTTTTATTAGAAAAATATAAGGTTATTATATTTTGAAAATGTATGGATTTTATAATATTTATATAATTATAAAAATTAATTTTATTATTAAATAGAAAATTCCATTTTTCTTAAAAATCGTATTAAAAACATTTCGAGACCGAATGCTCCTTGAGGAGCTCTGCATCTCGCTCTACTAGTCTAAGGATGTGCGATAATCCACACCATCCAATAGCGGGTCCCCTAAAAAGGGTTGTAGAGGCATATTTGCAAAGAGATTTTAAATACGATCTAAAAGAAAACCGTTTTTATTGTACATGGTATTTTGATGAAATATGGTAACAAAAGTATGTTCAAGGGATATCGTGCTATGGAAACATGTGTGTATGTGAGGGATAGGTCATTACCCCACGAAGTTTTCTAAAGGTATGTTCAAACAAAGAAATAAAAGATGACGTATATAAAGTTCATGGTATTTTCATGTAAAAGTTAGATTAAAGTTATTTAGCATGATCTTTCTGAGTGAAAGTTGGTTCTAAACATTAGTTTTATGGTTATAAATATAGGGTAAGAATTTGGATGAAAGATATGGAAGAAATAGTGAAATTTTTAGGGTTTGGAATAAGATGTCTGTATTAACTCCTCTTACCGACATGTTTTGAGAAAAGATTTTTCAAGAAGAAGAAACGAGATTGAGAGGGACTTACAAGTGAATTAGGTTAAGGGAAAGAAGAAGAAAAGAGATTGATAGTCGTGGCGTCGTGGGGTCGCCGGAATAGCCTCGATTCCTCACTGGAAGTTGGTCCTTGGCTAACTCCTCTTCTACTCCACTTGTGCTTGAGAAAATTTGAGAGTTTTGGCTTGAATTTTCAGAATGAGGAAAGGCTGGGACATGGGGTAGTATTTATAATGTGAAATTAGAGTTTTGGGATTAAAAGAGTGAATAAAATGCATTAAAATGTGATAAATTGAGGAACTGAGGGGTTTCTGTTTGATTGCAGAGCAATCAAACAGTGCAGGGGTGATGGGGGTAGGCCAAAGGACTTGTGTGCAAAGCACGGGCACATTTACCCATAGTTGGACCGTCGGTGCCGGTATTATTGGGGTTTCCGCCGGTCGTTTTGTGAAGATTGGCCGGTGGATATTAGCCATGTGTACTCTTCTATATTTAAACCATTTTCCACATATTTATTTTTCCAGACTTTTCATTTTTATGTGCATTGCACGTATAAACTTTTGGGCTTCCAAAAATTTTAAAAGAAAAATCGAAAAAAATATAATGTGTCTGATAAGGTTCGAACACAGGGGCTACATTATAGCAGTGTAAAGCTTTACCAGTGAGCTACAAGTTTTTTCTTGCTATTCTTAAACAAAATTAACTTTTAAATTGTACTCGGGCTTGTAAACTTCTTTCTGTTCATTAAATTGAAAAATAACGTACAGTAAATTCAGAGTTGTTACAGATAATATGCTCGTTTGTGATTTGTGGGGCCTAGGAAAGGTGATGAAATCCCCACCTAATATGAATTTGGGTTTATTGCCCCTTAATGTCTGGTTTAGATATACAAACCAAACTGAAATGAAAACAAGCAAAAAGATTATTTTTTTAGCGGCGCTGTTTGCAAAGAATTCTGCAGGTAAAATTAGATTATTGGAGCTTTAGAGCAGAGAGGGAGACAATAGAAGAATACCAGAGAGTCTTGGGGCCCAAATCCTCAATAGGGCCACGGTTCCATCGCCCAATGCCTACTTTGGCCGCGGTTCCGCCGCCTCTTGGAAAGTTTGTTTCCTCAAATTTCTTCAAAGCTCCCCAATGCTCCTTTGGTCCAAGTTGAAAGTTTCTAAATCTCTACTGGCCTGCTCCAATGACTCCAGATGTCCTTGCAAAAACTCGTATAAGAATCGTTAAACACAAGATGCGGTTTTGGTTCTCTTTTATTCTATATTTCTGGTTTTTATAAGAAATCAACCCGAATAACAAGAAAATTAATTACGATCGTTTCCTCGGCAACGGCGCCATTTGATTGTTCGTACGAAAAGTGTTTTGTAAATAACCTCAATCAAGACAGTGCCGCAAATAGCTAGCCGCGATGAGTACGGATCATCCGCAGGGAAACGTGAAGTTCTTTTCTTGCTTTAGACGAGTTAATAAAAGAGATGAGGGATTGTTGTCGTTTTATTTTTAATATGGATATAAAATTTATAATAGAAAGGGTTGTAGGATTTATAGGACTTAGTAGTTAATGGATGAATATTTAGAAATATCTCTTTTGATGTTTTAATAGTTTAAAATTTAGAGAGTTAGCGATGAATGTGGATTAGGGATTCTTGGAAGGAACTAGGGTTTCCCACTACTACCCCTTATCCTTCCATTGATCTCTATTAATCTCAACCCTTTAACAAAATAAGTGTTTAACTAATCTCGAATCGTGGTCGTGACTATCAATAAATTGATAGCGCGCCCGATAAGAGAGTTAACATTTATTTTGCTAAAATTTATAAACATTAAAATATCAAAAGAAGTTAAAAAATATTCCATCCATTATTCTACCATATCCTACAAACCCTAGTAAGCAAAAAATTACTTGTTCATGATTAGTAGTGATTTAGAAGAAAGGTTGAAGATGAAACCATAATTAAAAGTGTAGAAAAGTAATGCGTAAAAGTAATACGGAAAAAGTAAATGCGTAAAGTAAATGCGGAAAAGTAAATGCAAAAAGAATTAAAACAAAAACCACCTTTATTAATCAACTATTGCATTACAAATTTTTCTTCTTCAAAAAGTAAATTACAAGAACCCTAATTTTGCTCATAGACCTCTCTCTTGAACTTTGAGTTTGGGATCTTCAATCGTTGGATTATTGGATGATTTTTGAATGCACGGCTCTCGGTCCTTTATATAGTCTCTAAAACTAGAAGCCCTAAATGTCATATTTGAGTAGATGTAGAAACGATCTTGCCCCCAAAATCCCAGATCCAACGGCCACCAAAGAAACGCAGTTCCGACGCCTAATGCCATGTATGGCCGCGGATCCGCCGCCTCCTAGTAGGTTTGGGTCTTGAGATTTTTTCTGGATTTTTATGTCAATATTTGGAGATCCTCTTGATATATATATTCTGAAAATATTGTCCTTAGTCTCTGTCATTGCTGGATGCATGTATACAAGAGTGGTCCAGCTTACCCCATGTACCAAAGGTACAACAGTACAAGGCTCCGTCAAATCCCACGGAACAACGACAAAAGCATATTCAAGAAGTGTCTTTTAGTGGACTCTCGTGCCATGTCATACATTCCTTACCAACCTACCCCTTATCCCCCGTGTATTTTAATGTATACCTTAAAATTTACAAGTCTTACCCGAATCCATGAATAGAGAGAATACAAGTTCAAGTTCGGGATATGTTCAAGTATTCATGTCAAGTTCAATCCAATTCATATTCATGGTTTGGGTCAAATCATGTCAAGTGTTCAAGCCAAGTTCAAGTTCAAGGATTCATGTCAGATTCAAGTTCAGGTTCAAGTTAAGTAGGATGTCATGTGTTTGATTATATATGATTCAATATTCATGTGATTTAATTTGGCTACCACTGCACATGGCGGGCATCATTTGTGCCATTTTCAAGAACAATTGCCAGAGAAAAAATTTTAACCTAGGAGAAAGGCAAGCACTCACTTACTCCGGCTCCCCGAGTCTCAAGTGAAATGATACCTTTTAAACCCATTATTATCAAAATATCTTAAAGATTAAACATGATGTATATTCTCGATATTTTTGTGAACTTGGGTCATTTATGTAAATATCATATTTGAAAACTCAAGAGAGTTTTATGTAAAATATTTTATTTCCAAAATAAACCTCGATGATTTTTTTAGGAAAATATGTTAATTAGAATATCAAGGGCTTTAACAAAAATATATTCTAAATTGATTTAATATTTTTGTAATAAAACCTAACTTTTAAAAGTGTATGATATTTTTATGAAAAAAATCTATCTTTGGAAACTTGAGGGTATTTTCTTTAAAAACATTAATTAAAAACTTGTTTTAATTTGATATTTTAGAAAATAGTGATAAATCAAATTAACATCGCTTGACATATTTTCTTTTATGTTAGATTTTATAAAATTTGCATATTTTCTTTTAAATTGTATCTTTCCTTTCGAGACCGTATTCTCCGTGAGGAGTTCTGCATCTCACTCCATTAACTCCAGGATGTGCGATAATCCTCACTAATCATAAACGGGTCCCCTAAAAAGATTTGTAAAGACATATTTGCAAAGGAAAGTTATCGATAAAACCGTATTTTAACTTGAGCGTATTTTAATGAAATTTTGTTTATTAGAAAAAATGGTCATATATATGTGTTATGTTTTCATATGTGTGCGTGTATGGTAGGTCGTCATCTCATGCATGTTATCATGTCACAAAAAGAATAACAATATCTACTAGCATAGAGATTAAGATATTTTAACGTTAATTATATATATATCAATTAAAAATTGTTGTAAACATGCAGCTAAAATTCTATAATACATCGAGCGATATCATGGAGGTAAGAGTCATGATTACTCATATCATAGCATGAACTTTTTATCTATTTATCGGCATGAATTTGCAAAGTATTACTTCAAAATTTTGTAAAAAGGATTATATAAATATCCTTATTTATCAAATTCATGTTAAACGTTGATAGAATTGAACAAGAGTTCAAAAGGGTGGATTCAAAAGAGAAGAAGAGAGAATTGTCTTATGAAATGAAGAGGACAGATAAGAACTTACCTGTACCACTCGTACTCGTACGAGCGAGAGAGAAAAGAGAAATAGTCTCGGTTTGAAGAACCGAGACCGGGACTGGGACTAAGTGTCATGACCCGGAAATGGCATGTGACTGGTACTTGAATTACGTGAAGCCTATAGGACCCCACCGTAACCCAAGTAAGCCGAAAACCAGGAATCTAAACCTTTTAAAGAAAATAGTGAAGGTGAAGTTTTGAAAAAGAGGTATAAATGAAATCAAGTGTCACGTCCCGCTTCCCAGTATACGGCGAAGGGGACGTGACTGGTCCGCTATGTATATACTCAGAAGTACATACGCTAAGCGTATCTAAGCAATATAAAAGTAAATACACAAAAGACAAGATAAAATAAAAACAGCAACTTTTATTTATTAACATTCTTTTGTACAATGCATGAAAAGGAAATACAACTGAAATAAAAGCGATGCCTAAACAATGGCATAACAGGAAATGAAAAGTACTGAATCGAAAATGTACAATGAAACTAGAGCTCTGGTTCTTCAGCAAACTGTTCCAAGTCTTCTGCAGATGGCTCGATCTCTGCCGGGTCCAGATCACCTGATGACATTCAAATAAGAAAGAAATAGAATGTCGTCAGCGAACAGGTCGCTCGGTAAGTCTCAAAAATAAGAGGAAAGTAGAATAGACAGAATAAGAGGGTATCTTTTAAAATTGTATTATAGTGTTGTAATGTTATGTTAACGCTGTTATTTGTAGCTTGGTACAGAAGAATGCCAGTGTATACGAGAGGAGTCTCTATATGCCAGAGACTAGAGGCATGTATAGTACAAGAAACCGTTTATGCCACGGTACAACAGCAACTGGATTCATCTTAGGTGTATTAAATCTTACAGTCTCGTGCCACTTTTAACACCTTCCGTACCAATCTACCCCTTAAACCCCGTAGTGTTTTATTTGTATTGTCTTGTACTGTAAATTGAATTGAGTGTATAATTGAAAGACTGACCGAAACCATGATATCAGTAAACGGATGTATCCGTAGAATCATGCAAATGGAATAACTGAAGAACCATGTAAATGGAATATATATCCATGGTTCGGTCTAGTCAAGTTGTATAGATTGATAATTGGATTCATGAATTCATGTGTTCATATTGAATTAGAATATTGTAGATTGTAGATTGTACTTGAATCATATTCAAGTCAAATATAATCAGACTCAAACCCGAGTTGGACAATTAGAAAAGTAAATCAAGTCTTGATTATTTCTTAAACCTATAATTGCTAAGGTCCTTAGGGTAATTTATAAAACTTGAGGGGTTTTTATGTAAAAATACTTTTATATACTTTTCAAAATATACCTCAAGTATTCATTATTCGTCTTTAGAGTTGTAATGAAGGTGGATTTTATATTGTGATATTTCTAGTGAAAATATCCTAATTTCATAAATAAAGGTATTTATTTGCAATATTGATTTATGTGGAATTTATGGTGTTTTAGTGTAAAATTGGTTCTTGTGATTTTTAGAAAAAAGTGGAATATTTATATCATAACAAAATAAATATTTTAATGATAAATATACATATATTTATACAAAAATAATTTTAATATATTTTGTTATATTCTAAAAATCTCATTTTCTTAAGATATCGTATTTTAAATCTTTCGAGACCGAATGCTCCTTGCGGAGGTCTGAATCTCGCACTACTAAACCCGAGGATGCGCGATAATCCGTACCATCCCGAATGGGTTCCCCAAAATGGGTTGTAGCGGCGCTTTGCAAAGATTGTAAAATACTAAATCCTTTAGAAAACGGTTTTATGAAGTAAATGGTATTTATTTATAAAGATGTATATTTTCCGTATTGTAAATTCTAGATTCTCCTAAGTTAACTAGTCTATTCTTAACTGGTCCAAACGATAAGTTGTGAGATATCTCAAATCGCCTCTTCACAGCCAATTGTGGCCAGGTAAGTACAAGTGAGGAAAGGAGAGATCCGCTCATGAATCACCGTGAGACGGGCCTTTTAAAATTACCTTTCTCACTGGCCTAGCCTAGACACCACAAAGTCAGATTTAGATAAATGACCAATGTCCACAACTTATCGTATTTTTTTTCTAATAAGTAGTATTTATGTATCAACACTAAATCCTTTATAAATGGTTTTATTTAGTATAGGGTATTTAAGTGAAAATGTTCTTTTTCCCGTATTCTAAGTTTCCGATGGTATCGTGTTAGGTTGTATGTAAGTGTGTGAGGAGATAGGTCATTACCTCGTGATCTACTTTAAATGTATAGTAAGTTTGATGGAGTTAAATGAAGGATTGAAACAATGTGCTATTTAAGTGAAAAATACGATAAATTGAGATTGTTATCATTTCATGTGATGAAACTTGATCAAATTATTTGATTGGTGTTTAATAGTCAACATGAGAAAGTTTAAGTATGATTATATTAGTGAGAAGTGGAATTTTATAAGAAACCGAATCGGAAATCAGATTTGTTTCGATTCCGTCGGCTTTTGTAATTTCGTATTTTGAGAATGGAAAAGAGAGATAGAAAAGAGACTTACGGGTTTTAGATTACTCAAGAGAGTGAGAGGGAACTAGAGAGATCGCCGATGTGTTGCATCGTCGCCGGTAGTTCTTAAAACGATCGCCGGAAGTTCCGCCGGGAATTCATCAGAGCTTCGTCTCGAGCTTGTTTTCAAAGTACACGATTCTTGGAAATTTTTTTGAGTGAGTGGGCTCAGGATTTTGGGGTGAGAGGGTAGAGGGTAGGGGGTGTATTTATAGGATAGGCTAGGGTTATGTAGATGAAGGGTTTTTAATTAAAAAAATTGTTAAAATGTAGGAAATTCATTAAAAAATTGTAGTAAATAGGGTATATTTAACTCTCTGAAACTGATACAAAAAATTAGAGTGTGCAGGGGGTAGGGCAGCTGAAAAGACACACTTCCCATGTTGATGACTCGGCCGTCCGGCCGAGTCCGGCCGGCGGCGCCGGCCTGAGTCGGTCGGTCCGCCGGCCGACTCGGCCGAGTCGGGCTGAGTCGGGGGTCGGGAAGGTGGGGGATTGCCGGGGGTAGGCTCTGGTACTTTTAGTTTTTCAGGTTTAGTTCAAGTTTTAGGAGTTATTGTGTGTGGACTGTTGGGCTTCTAAAGAAGTTAAAACAAAATAATATTAAAAATAATGTGGGGCGGGGGATTTGAACTCTGGTGGCTTGGTTCAGCAGTGCAAGGTATTACCAATGAGCTACAAGCTCCTTCTTGTAATTATTTGTGTGAAATAAATACTTAAAGTGGTAATTGCAACATTAAATACCCCAAGTATACTTCAAATTTAAATCAAATTTATGTATACTAAAAATGGGGTTGTTACATCAAGTTCATCTTATAAAGTATAAATAAAGTTTATAGAAATACAAGTGGATTGCATACTAAAATTTGAAAACATTTTCATCATTTGAATTTTGGGCAGCGACTCCTTTATAAATTTTGATCAAAACTAGTGCATAAGCAATAATAATATTGGCATCCCCAAGAGGAAGTTAGCTAATCGCCAACCGACGGAAACACAACCACGTAAGATAAGTATATACGATACCCAAGACGAAGATCAACTTAGAGAAGAAAGTAAAAAAATACCAAAACATTATGAACTCAAATATAAAGAAAATATATACACAAGTCATGACTCTAAGTCTGAAAAAATATACAGTTGGTATCTAAGTCCACAAATATACATAGTTTAGTTGATAGAGCTTTTAACTAGATTACAATGAATAAAATATACAATAGTGGTTATGATCCGTACTGTAACCCACCTACTAAGAAAATCACCCAAAAGAAGAATGTGCCAGCAAGCCGCTACTAATCCGAGAGGTCGGTCATGCAAGAAAACTGTGGTATAACGGGGGTGAGTTGCCAACTCGTGAGTAGAAAACATCATCAGGTAGAAATCAAATGCATAATGATCTACCTAGGTTATACTGTAATAACAATAATATCATACTGTGTGGTATCGAAGGTGAACGTGTATATATGTATATATAAGTATAATATCATGCCTATATCAATATGTGGTATTATATCATCCATATATATATATATCATCCGAGGAGTGTCCATCAACGACACTCGAAATCATCATAAAACCCTGAATGTCCAGCATCAACACTCGAAATTATCATAAATCCTGTGTCCAGCATCGACACGTAAATCCTCATATCTCAGGCGCCATCTCATTGAATCAGTCCTCATATCTCAGGCACCGTCTCATTAGATCGGTCCTCATATCCATCTGTCTCATATCACTCCGGTCGATATCCTCCGGATATCTGCCGGTGTGTAATACTGTCATCGGTAGGTAATGTTCCCAGCCAGGCTCAACGCCTTTTTATACGATTTTCTTATCCCTGGGTACCGTACCGAGTCCATCATGTACCCGCAGATGGTGACTCCTTACTCCTTGAATCGGGTAGTAATCATAGCTCAAAACCGAAAAATCTCATGGTGGACTTCGAAATATCATATCAAGAGAAAACAGTGTTTTTAAAACATTCACAAGTTTTTAAATAATATCCGTGGTTTCTCAAATCCAGAAATCTCATGAAAACATAATCTCATAAGAATATGGCAATAGTGAAATGATATGTGCAGGCACAGAACAATACTATAATGCATAGCAAGTGTGTTCATATAAGCGTGTCGTATAGTATTATAAATAAAGTACTAATAGAATCTAACATGCTAACAGGTATAATGTGATACGATAGCATAGAGAGTTCTATCTGTGTACGTGGTATGACAATTACCGATGATGTGTGTATGAGAATGCGAGTATGTGCACGTACAACATTTAAATCATCGATAATGGTACGCGTGTCCTAGTACGAGGTCAAGTAAAACTAAGGTATAAACGTAGTATGTATCGTAAATGATCGAAAAGCGGGCGTATGCAGAAATAAGAAATTAAAAAGCAAGCATAAACGGAATAAAGAAATTGTAACGCGAACAAGTATAATAATATGCAACTATATATGAGCTATACAGTTATAGTTTAAAATAGTACGAAATGTTGCTTTAGAAAATAAGGGCTACGATGTTTTTGAAAAAGATACCATTTGAAAAGTCATAGCGTCCCCTTGAAATTATCATTTAAAAGTACGTAATGATTTGTTGGTTTTGAAAGTAGGTATAGCTCTAAACATATCATAATATCTACTTTAATAATTTTAAACAAGACTCTTGAGTCGAAATAAATATCGACGATCCATTCTCATCATATCACGTACAGAATATCCATCGTACGATATTATAAAATCAAATAGTACAGACCTATAGTCGCGTACATTATCTCATCTCATCTCATAACATATCATCTCATGTCATCGGAGGAAGACCAGCAGCTCGACCCGGTAAGGAGTAGCGACAGAAACAGTCCAACTCTGACGCCTCTCTGAACATCTCCTAACCAAGTAACCTAGCCACTCGCAACGTAGCACGTCAACTACGGCGGCCTATGGCTCTCTGAATATGTTCCAAATAAACAATCCCGGGTCCAAATCTCTATCGCTGTAGTATCCTAGAAAGAACCTGCCACGGTCTCTTCCGATCTCATTTCTGCCGAACTGCCCAGAACTGGCACTCTTTAATTAATCGGTTTCCGTTCCGAAACAGCTGCAATCTCATCACGAGTTTTCTTTGGAAATGTTGTTGTATCCAATGCCTCTGCATACGTATCAAATCTCTGGCATCAACGGAAAGGAACGACTCATTGAGATCTCGCACAAATCTCATAATCTGCTTTTCTTCAATATCGACCAAATCGGAATCGTATCTTGATAGCTGCATAGACTGCAATCCATATTCGGCTACAGTCATATCCGGAGCCTTACACAAAGACTCGAAGCTACGAATTCGGTATCTCCAACACTCGGCAGAAGAAATCTGGAGAAATTCGCCTTCGAGAACTCATCCATTCCATTGAAGGAATACGCACTGCTCGTCCTATCTTGATCGACTCACTCCAGGTCTGAGCAAGACCCTTTGAACTAAAGCTAGCCAACTCAACCGATCTCGCATCGGGACATCCAAACGAACGAAATATCCTGGTCATCCTATCCAGGAATGATTAAGGATTCTCTGTCATATCCTGCCTGTAAACTCATGTGGCTTCAGCTTCGTGAACTCTGGAGGTGATATCTCATCAATTACAGCAACAGCTGGTACATCTGTTACACGGTAGACAACACAACAATCCCCGGAGTAGGTTGTATGTCAACAGTCCTCTCAATCTGACTGGCCTCAAGCAATGGCCCGATCATCTGGTGCAGATCCAGAACACTCGCCTCAAACAAGAATTTCTAGCATAAACGAAAAATCAATCGGTTCCTGTGTCACCGGAATAACACCCTGGTCAGTCATCGTCCCTGATGAGCTCATTCTGACCGCATCTCTAACCGCATCCCTCTCAGCTCATGTAGCCAAGATAACAGGAACCACAACAAATATCGATAAGGATAGATCATAAGAACGAATAGAATAACGGATTTCAAAATATATACATTCTAAAGTTACTTAAGCGGAGTATCGTATCATAAGTATGCCGCGGAATATACGCACGGTACATTACTCTACTTGAGTTATCTACTCCATAAACCAAGGTCAACCTACGTACCGAAAATTCGGGTCTAATACCCCCTCAGTCAAGTCTATGATCTGTAAGATCAAGCCAAGGTTCCGAAATATACGCCCTAGACTCCGCATAGTCCAATTTAGACTCGAACAAAGGTTAAACCTAATGCTCTGATACCAACTTTGTCACGACCTGGAAATGGCACGTGACCGGCACTTGAATCACGTGAAACCTATAGGACCCTACCATAACCAAAATAAGCCAAAAACCAGGAATTTAAACATTTTTAAGAAAATAGTGGAGATGAAGTTTTGAAAAAGGGGTTTAAATGAAATCAAGTTCTCTTTTAAAATATAAGTAAAGTTTATAGAAATACAAGTAGATGGCATACTAAATTTTGAAAACATTTTTGTCATTTGAAATTTGGGCAGCACCTCCTTTGTAAATTTTGATAAAAACCAGTACATAAGCAATAATAATATTGGCATCCCCAAGCGGGAGCTAGCTCATCGCCAATCGGCAGAAACACAACCACGCAAGATAAGTATATACTACGCCTAAGACGAAGATCAACTCAGAGAAGAAAGTAAAAGAAATACCAAAACATCATCAATTCAAATATAAAGAATATGTATACACACACAAGTCACGACTCTAAGTCTGAAGGAATATACAACTAGTCTCTAAGTCCACAAATATATATAGTCTGGTTGATAAAGCTTTTAATTAGATTACAATGAATAAAATATACAATGGCGGTTAGGGTTATACTAAGAGAGTAAGCTTGATCTACCGACTTCCTTTACGCGAGATGTGTAACACCAAAGGGAAGCTTGGAAGGATTCTTGAGTGTTTCGACTTCGAAATCTTGCCTTCATCTTGGACTTGAGAGGGGTGAACTTGAGAGTATTAAGAGATGGCACTTTTGAGAGGAATTTAGTGTAATTTTCAGAAATGGGGAGTAAGGTAGGATGGCTAAGTATTTATTGAGAGAGAAAAAAGAGATATAATGAATTAAAAAGAATTTAAAGTGGATTAAAAAGAGAGTAATGGGGTAGGGGGAGTGATTGCTAAAAAGAGAGTAATGGGGTAGGGGAGTGATTGCTGTTCTCTGGATTAATTCAAAGGTTTTAAAGTATTAAATTTGGTAGTGGGAAGGTGAAAGGGTGCACGGGCGGAGCACGGACCCAGATGGACACAACTTGGCCACCAGTTTAATAAAAGTAGCGGCCCCACATCAGCCAATCACCTCGAGGTTCAAGCTAGGTTTTAATTTAGTTAAACATCTCATTTATATAATTTTTTTCTGTTGCAACGTTTGATAAACCCGTGTAAAGCCCGTGCAAACTCTTGAGCTTCCAAAACGTTAAAAAGGAAAAAAAATTAAAATAATTAAGGCTAATAGGATTCAAACACGTATGCTAAGAAATAGCAGGGGAGAGTATTAACCAGTAGGCTTTCAGAAGTTTCTTGTACATAAGTTATTAAGAATAATTTATAACTCGAAAGCAGAACAGAAATATGACCTCTTTTATTAATTAAAACAAATGGGACGGTACATAAAATTTAGGATCGTTACACCTCCTATGAGAACCCCCAACAACCACTGGTTTAAATGATATGATGAACCAGTAGTATGATGGCATGTACGATGATACCGTTTCGGATGATGCGGTTCCAGATGCCGAATCTGCGATGTTTTTAAGTACATGGAGGATGCTAAGAAATCACTTTATGAGGGTGTGACAATGACGAAATTGGGTTGGATGATTCACATGTTTCATCTTAAATGCAAAAATTTATGGAGTATCAAGTCAGTCGATAATTTTCTAAACAAAGAGAAGGAGGCTTATCCGAATTCTGATCTCTCCACCAATTTTCAAAAGATGAAGAAGATGATTGCCGATATAGGTTTTAGTTATTAAAAAATCGATGCATGTCCAAATGACTGCATGTTATTCACGACAGATGATGAAAAAAACTATTATAGCATTGGTGAAAGTGATACTGTAAGCGAGATTAGTTGTTATACGACCCTGATTATACAAGCTGATGATATTCCTCTCGAATTCGACAACAACAGTTTATCAATAGAGCTGGAAATAGTCTCTGATGTACCATCGGCAGTCGTAGAAATAAAACTCTAAGACTTGAAATAGAAATTCTGATATTGATTTCCGTTCTTCTATGAACCATTTCGATATAATCTTGATATTTAACTCTTTCTTGTATAATATTCATAACTTAAGTAATGTGAAACTTAGAATTTATTGCATCTTTATGACATTCGTTTTAGTATTATTGCTCTGTCATCTGAACTAACTTAAGTAATGTGAAACTTACATATTTGTTGCTCCTATATAATATTCTTTTTAGCATTATTGTTCTATTATCTGTCCTAAATTTCATCTACTTAAATAATATGTAATTTACATTTTTACCATCGCACTTCATTAGTTTTCACTATTATTTTGTTCTCTAACATATTGAACTATATACCGTGATATTGTTTTAGATATGTCAGGTGATGATAAGACCGATCGAGATACGGGAGACGAGGAACAGCCTTCCCAGCTACGGACATGGGGTGTGAGAGGACCCACACGGGCTACTAAGATTTGGAAGAGGATTCCAAATGCCCCCGACAAGCCAATTGCATACCTTTCATTTTCATGGGACCTTGTTCATAAGAGCTGCACTGAAGCGAAGAAGCTGATGTCGTCTATAGTGAACAGCTAGGAACGCGTGCCTTATGTGATCGAGAACGACGACGGCGAGTGGGTGGCCCTTGAATGGGAAAGCTCAGAGTTGGCGCAGAAAAAGAACATTATTGTATGAGAGGTTATACTGAGATTTGTTTATATTATTCAATATTAAACTATATTTTGATTTGTTTAAATACGTATACCCATACGATGATGAATTATCCTGTTTTGCAGAGTCAGTTTGATTTCCGGTAATATGGCAAAGAGAGTCCCGGGACGGTTGTCAATGAATAAAAAGTCACGATAAGATGTTTAAGCATTTGTCGAGGAACTGAAGAGGCCATAAGAACAAGGTTCTCAAAAAACTTGAATCCGCCGATACACCAGAGGAGACGTATACGATGAAGCCCAATCCAGATTGGTCCGACGACTACTAACATGCCATGGTCGAGCATTACATGAGCGATGATTTTAGGGTATGTCTTTTGAGTATTCATTTTTATTCTTTTGTAGTAACTCAATAAACAATATTTGATATAACTGCAAGGGAGGAGCACGCGAGATAAAGCATGCGCTGAGTTGCAAGAAATCTACAGGGTAGGGAACAAGAGTTCCCAATAGTTTTGTGTCGAATACGTAAGTTTCGACAGTCAATATTATATATTAATACGTTCAAAATATATCTTAGAAATTTATGTGATAACTTTCAAAATGTAATATGCAGCAAGAAGGCCATAATGGAGACCTTATTGATCGGATCAAAGTCTTCAAGGCCAGATTTGTATGGGGATGTTGGCACGCCTGCATTGGTTGCGGCTCAAGAGAAATATGTAAGACTCCACTAATGTCTTGTTTCTTAATTATTTTGGAATAATTATTGTTTAGCTGTTAGAATGACAGTAATATATTTCTTCTTCAAACAGGAGCTGATGACGGCCGAGAGAAACTGATTGATTGAGAAGATAGAGACGGAGCAGGGACATCCGGTTAATGACCAGCAGAGACTGTTCGCTACAAATAGGGATTTCACCATGTATCGACTAGATACTAACAAGAGAGGCCAACGTGTGTCCGCCAAAATCTCTTCCATCCAGTAACGCTCCTTATAAACCGATTGTGCATCCACCTCCTAAGTATCGTCGGGTACACGACGTGGAATCGGAGACGTCACGTAGGACCAAAACCCCAACATATGGTGGATCTCAGACTGATCGGACGCCGAATATTAGCGGTTTTTCACACGGATCAGCCTCCGCTACCACTGGCGATCCATTTAGTGGTTTTAGCACAAACCAGAGGTTTCGTCTTATCCATATGTATGCAAAACGAGAAGATCCAGTACCTCCAGTAAGTTCGATAACGCTAACTTAATAATATATAAATATATAAATATCATATGTACTAAATTATGTATTTTAATTTTTTAATCGCAAGGGCTTTACCCCGCAGATGAAGATGATGTGCCTCCCTTCCCGTGATCGTTTTTCTCCTTCCCTTTGATCGACCTACACGTAGTTTAGTATCGTCTAAACTTCTAACTTTCATGTACATATATATTTGAGTTATTAATTATGATTTCATTTCTAACTTTCATTTACATATATATTGATAAATATGAATTTATGTATTTGTATTGTTTGTTTGATTTAATTGTCAAATGATTTTAGGATTAGATTAGATTGTATTGGAATTGATATTGGAACGTATTTGGATTTGGATTGGAATTGATATTGGAATGTGTTTGGATTTTGTCACGCCCCGCTTCCCAAAATACAGGATACGAGGGGTAGACAAGACCAGCCATGCTCCTACGGCCAAGGAAACGTCCTGCCGTAGTCACACTTCGGCTTCTAGTTTATCATGGTAAACAGTAAATAATGCGCAGGCAATGAGAAATGCAGTAACTGAAAGGAACAAAGTAAAGAACTGACCTGAGGTGGAACAAACGTATGTAACTCGGAATGAAGTCAAGAAGTCTGTGATGCACTGATCCAGGCTAAATCTTCTCCTCACACTGAGCATGCATACTCAGGTCGTCAGAGCGACACAATAGCAATATAATATGTATAAAATCAAGTGACAGTTCTAACAGTGATAATAGGTATGTGAAGCAGTAAACAAATGACATCATGAATATGTATGTGCAGTAATCAACGCAGCGGAACAGTAAAGCAGTATAACGATATGTCACGTATGTCAACACAGTATAAAAGTAATATAAATGCCAGTATCCCTATCAGTCTCTAAGTCTCACAGTACAGGTCGCTAAGCCTATCGTCAGTCCAAGTGTGAGAGTCAACCACTCGCGAGTGTCCTCCACCCAAGGGTAGAACCCAAGGGCAAGGGACCACGGGCCCAACATGTAACAAGAATATCACGGTGTATATATCACGTACCCTGTAAATCTCCATATAACTCCCTAAATATATAAGCCGGCATGGGACTCCCGAGATTCTGTTGAACTCACACTTAAACTACCCCACACCCCATGGTCTACATCAAACGCTAACCATCACCCTAAATACTAATCGATCCGTGACAAGTCTGCGCGAGAACTGGAGGCAGGACCTCCATCAAGCACGTCCCGACTAATACCTAAAGTAAATGGAAGTGTCGGATGCCTTATCTGTGACACCCGTGCAAGCGCTTCCATAAGTGTCCCATACCACTTATAGTCACACGTACACGCATCCCACAGACGTCGACAATGCAATAGAACAATAAGGTCACTGATTGTGTACAAGTACTCATCACTTTCACTTAATCACGTATACACGAACACTGACGTACTTACCACAATCATCACTAAAATCTAACACTGGGTGAATGCACGATATCACTAGGTTATCACTACAATGATATGGGTATGATGTGATGCATGAACAGTATAAGAAGCACAAATAAGGTGTCATAAAACAGTAGTCTATCACTTGCACGATTTATCATGAAACGTACATATATAATTTAGCGAAACGATAGACAGATAGTAATTAGTATGTTCAGTTATCCATCCATAGAATTTTGTTTCATGCCAATCGGGTTCCAGGATCATTAATTATAACCATTTCATTTTAAGCGCTCGCGGCTGGAAATCCAATTTCAGAATCAGAAGTCCGTTTCGCAACGCATTTTGATCCCAGTTGGGATCAGATTTTAGCGACGCTACAGTTAGATGAATTATAGGGTTTTCAGTAAAGTTTTCAACGCAACAAACGGATCTTCAATCGCGTCTGTACGTTAGGAGTTATAATCTGTTTAATATTAACATGTCAATTCTGATTCTGTTGGGACTGTTATGCGTCCCGATCTTTTAAATTACAGATTAAATAGTAAATGATAACGAAACGGGATGAAACTAATTGTGTTCCCTAGATAACAGATTTATCTATAATGAACAGTGGAGTTCCGCAACCTACGAGTTAAGGAAATCCTGTGGTATCCAATACGGAACAGCAAGCAATGACTGGAGTCGCTCTGGACTGCAGTCCAGAGTCGCACTCCGATCCAATTATCATCACGGTTTAAAAACAGAGATGTCTGGAAACTGGTATAGGGTTAAAGTTCGTCGAGACGGCTTCGATTTGAGCCCTCGAACGTACCATTCTAATATGTATATGATTTATGGTGAATTTAACGATTTTCAGGTGCAACAGAATTACAGTTTTACGGTTAAACTTGGGGGCAGTTGTTTTAGTCGTTAACGATCAAATTATCCAACGAAATTCATACACTAAGTTCACAGCCATACGGGCCAAGAAAAACTATTTAGTTCCGCCGAAATTGATAATGATTTCCTAAGGGAACAAGTATCGCACAGTTGTGTCGAATAATCTAACAGAAAGGTAAAGCACGATTTATATACGATGTTGGTTTGTAACATAGATAAAATAGCATGTAAGCAAGTAAAGAACTTGCCTGGAGGCGCACGGCAGCGAGGTACAGTACGGGCGCGCGACGATCTATCACCGCGACGGTACGGCTCCGGGTGAGCTCGGGTCTGTTCTCGATCAGCGAGGGCTCGGGGCGTCGTCGGGGTGTCTGCGGTGGTCGCAACTCTTGATGGTGGCTGCTTGTGTGGTGGTGGCCGGAAGGTGGAATGTTGGCCATGGAGAGAGAGAGAGAAAGAGAATTGCTGAGAAAGAGAGAGAGAAAGAGATTTAGAGAGAGACAAAGAAATAGAGAATGAGAGAGAGAAAGACAGAGAGAGAGAGAGAGAGTGTGTAGGCAGAGGCAGAGAGGGAGATCGCAGCGAGTGCGAGAAAGAGAGCAGAGTGGGAGATAGAGAGAGAGCTTGGGAGAGTGGGAACGGGACAGAGATTAGAGAGAGGGAGTGAGTGAGAGAGGGAAGTGAGAGAGAGAGGGAGAAAGAAGACAGAGTGAGAGGGGACCAAGGAGTTTGAGGATGAGTACGAGATGGTGGGGTCGCCGCCGGTGTCGTCGGAGTTGTGGAGTCTCGATGGCGGATGGGTGCAGGGCTCGAGTTCGAGAGGTTTCTTGGAGAGAGGGAAGCAGGGAAATGGGAGAGAGGAAGTGGGGTGCTTGGGGATTTGGGAAAAACGAGAGAGGAGTGAGTTGATGAAGGAAGGGGAATCGGTCGTCGTCGGTAGAAGTGGTGGGTGCGGAAAGTTCGAGGAGGAAGGAGAATGAGGGAGATAGAGATAGCGAGGTGGGGAAAATGAGTGAGTGGGTGTGTACGAGTGGAGAGATAGGGAGACGGGGTCGCGCGTCGTGGGGAGTAACGGCGCGCGAGCGAGGGCGGAGGAGGCGGCGTGGGTTACGGTGAAAGAACGGTTCGCGTGTGAGGGAAAGAGAGTAGCCGTTGGAGGAAGGAGATGGCACTGTAGATGCGGGTCGTGGGTGAAGCGGCGTGGGTGAGGGAATGAAGCGGGCCAGAGAGTGGGCTGAGGGAGTAGGCTGAGATAATAAGAATTTAATTAATGAAGTGGGCTGAGGAATATGGGGCTGGGCTCGGGCCAGAATAAAACAGAGAAAAAAGGATTTGTTGAGGGGAAAAAAAGAAGCGGGCCGGGCCAAGGAAAGAAAATAAGGAGGAAAAAGAGACGGGCCGGGGCTTCTGGGCTCGGGAATAATAGTTGGGTTGCAGGAAAAACAGAGGAAATAAAATGGAAGGCCCGGCTAAAAAATGGTAATAATATTAGGAGAAATGGGTAGTTAAATTTAGAGGAAAAATCAAATGGAAAAATAAAGGGATTTGAAATTTGGGTTAGAGAAAAATTTAGGGTTTTGAGTTTAAGTAAAAAAAAAAATAAAATAAGATAATATGAAAATTACAAAAGGGTTGGGATTTTATAAAAAGAAACCGATATATTTGGTTTGGGTTTTGGGTTTTAAAAATAAATAAAATTATAAATAAAATACATAAAATTATAATTAAAGATAAATAGAATTCTAGAGTAACGAATCACAGGTCTTAGTATAAAAGAGGCTGGGTATTACATCATACCACCCTTACAAAAATTTCGTCCTCGAAATTTAAGACTAAACAATCAGTTGTAAAATTAAAAACGAAAGCTACCATATCATAAACTACTTCATAATGGTTTACTTAAAATGGATGGATGAAATTTGTGAAGATATATATATGCAAGGATAACATACAACAAAAAGGATTTAAATGAGTATACGGCAGGAACAACTATAAGGGCGAACTATAAGTACACGAGAATATAGATAACAATAACGAACGGAAATAAGCCATGCATGTTCAATAAAATCGAAACCAAAATGTGTGCACATCTAAGTATATCAAAATAGCAAACAGAGATAATAAATATAAAGCTCAACCATTCATAATAGTAAGCATAGGCACGACACTCGAAAATAAAATGACAATAAGATAATGAAAAATTTTGTCGGTAGGTCAAAACATTTTAGGACGATATATCGATCAGATAGTTTTAAAATAACTTAGAAGACTCGTATCGTGAAAATAAGGAACATGGAATAAAAAATATGCGCGGTGTAAGGTTACGCTACTGAAAAATAATAATAATGCACTTAAAATACGTAAAACGGGGTAATCAATAACACGTACTTTTGACAAATGCAAAATACTAAAACTACATTTTAAAATAATAGTGCCCCTAAATATAGTTGGGGTAACACGGAAAAGCATAAGTGTGTCCAGGCTTAGGTAGGGTAGAGATTACAATGGGATGTGGCTGATACAAAAGGTCAAAGGATGACGGCTTTAGGCTGAAGATCAAGAAAATTGGGATCGGGTCAACACAAAAGTAAAGGTGAGCAATAAAAGAGTACAAAAGGAAAAGTGTGGGGGAAACAACAGTTGGTACAACCCACGAATCAAAATTTGAAGAGTTAATGAATTCGGAAGTTTCACAGGAACTATTCTCCTCCCAGAAGGATCTCAAACAGGGTACAGACGAAGGATGAATGGTGGCTCATTCCAAGGATCAGAGTGCGGTACTTTCCAATTGAAACGAGGGTGAAAAACTTTACAACAAGTAGGGGTGGACAGTCAGAGATCTCAGCAGAAAGATAAATGGATAGGGGCAATAAACAAGTATCAAACGAACCAATAATCAAAAGGTTTACGAATCCAGAAGATTTACTTTATTCAAGAAAATTTGAAACAAAACATTCTCAAGGACGATAAGTGGCCCTAAACTATACACATTTTATTTGGCCAGAAAGACAACATCCCAAAGGAAATTCCGTCAGTCGCGGTTGTGAAGATTCAGCAGGTTGCGATAGGCTCGCGCACTCAGGTAGGGGCGTCCATTCCCATAGCGTCTCGCGGGGACTGCCAAAGGGGGTTCTTCTACGGCAGGGTCTTGATCTTCTGGTCCTTCATCCTCGGATAAAGCTTCTTCATCGAGATCTGATTCCATGTGATTTTCTTCTTCTGGATTTTCTTCCACGGGGTTTTCCTCAACTGGGTTTTCTTCTATCGGTTCTTCTTCGGGGTCTTCCTCTATCGGGTTCTCTTCAGGGTCTTCTTCCTCCTCGTCGGAATCAGCTATCATGTCAAACTCTGGAGCGGCTACTCCTTCATTCTCTGAATCGTTGTTTCCGAAGTTGACTTGGGAACCGTTGATCTCATCGTCAGAACTCATCGGCGTGTGGTCTAAGGAAACGCATGACTGTGCCTCCTCATCTAAATGCGGCGCTGCTTCGGGGTGGGCCATGGCCTGGAAAGAGAAGTCATGATTAGACAGTGGAATACATCAAGGAAAGCTCAGGGTACGAAATATAGGCAAATATGCGGTTGCAGGAACTGAAAGATTAGAATGAAAATACTGTGATAATGAATAGAATTTGACATAGAGAAAGCATGAGAATGATACATGTATTATGATTCAAATTTTATTTCATTCAACTACAATTCGACGGATACAAAGGTTCAAACGGAAAGAAATGTTTATAAGGGGATGACAACATAATACTGAAATTGGAAACATAAAAATTTCTTCCTTGATTGCTAGACCGCCGCATCATCGTTACGTGAGTTGAATCCTGTGTTGGGTCCGCTTTTATCCTCGAAATTCGAACTACGCAATAATCCTCACTTGGCCGAAGTGGGGAGTGTGGACGAGTCTCCTCCTTTTAGCTCCTTCCTTTCTGGGCAACCGTTGATAAGATGTTCGCTTGATCCGCAAATCAGACATTTCCCTTGGGCGCGGCGACAATCCTTCTGAAGATGTCCTGGCCTCTTACAATATCCACAGCAAGGGTTCTTCTGATGCTTCTGTTGACGCTTCATCTTTTTCTCTTTTCCTCGCCTAATAGGGGTCCCTTTATGATAGGAGGCTCCCGCTGGGGTCTGACTCACCTGTCTTCTCAGCCCTTCAGCTAATAGGTCGTTTGTTCGCTCCTGGGCTTCCTTTAAACCTTGTAGTACACTAAGGATCTCAACAGTCTGATTCTGGGGAGCGGATAAAGATGAAGAGTCGTTGGAAGACATGATCCTGAAACAACAATTTCGAGAATGATATGAGTCACACGCTAAATGAATCAAAATATGATATGGATAGGACAAGGATTCAAGAATATCAGAGATGATGAATTTTATTACAAGTGGAGAATCAACCGTATGACTTTAAGTCACCTAAACCGAATACGGTAGTGCAATTGCAACCACGTAATCTTGTCAGGTCACCCGAAACCATAGCAAATGGATAGCTGAACACACGATGTGAATATGGATCAAGAGTGACAAGTTTACAACCTAGACCGAGTGATGTCTTAGATTGCCAAACTATACACGGAAAACTGCAATCCCAATCGATGCAAAACCTGGCTCTGATACCAACTAAACCGTGTCACGCCCCGCTTCCCAAAATACAGGATACGAGGGGTAGACAAGGCCAGCCATGCTCCTACGGCCAAGGAAACGTCCTGCCGTAGTCACACTTCGGCTTCTAGTTTATCATGGTAAACAGTAAATAATGCGCAGGCAATGAGAAATGCAGTAACTGAAAGGAACAAAGTAAAGAACTGACCTGAGGTGGAACAAACGTATGTAACTCGGAATGAAGTCAAGAAGTCTGTGATGCACTGATCCAGGCTAAATCTTCTCCTCACACTGAGCATGCATACTCAGATCGTCAGAGCGACACAATAGCAATATAATATGTATAAAATCAAGTGACAGTTCTAACAGTGATAATAGGTATGTGAAGCAGTAAACAAATGACATCATGAATATGTATGTGCAGTAATCAACGCAGCGGAACAGTAAAGCAGTATAACGATATGTCACGTATGTCAACACAGTATAAAAGTAATATAAATGCCAGTATCCCTATCAGTCTCTAAGTCTCACTGTACAGGTCGCTAAGCCTATCGTCGGTCCAAGTGTGAGAGTCAACCACTCGCGAGTGTCCTCCACCCAAGGATAGAACCCAATGGCAAGGGACCACGGGCCCAACATGTAACAAGAATATCATGGTGTATATATCACGTACCCTGTAAATCTCCATATAACTCCCTAAATATATAAGCCGGCATGGGACTCCCGAAATTCTGTTGAACTCACACTTAAACTACCCCACACCCCGTGGTCTACATCAAACGCTAACCATCACCCTAAATACTAATCGATCCGTGACAAGTCTGCGCGAGAACTGGAGGCAGGACCTCCATCAAGCACGTCCCGACTAATACCTAAAGTAAATGGCAGTGTCGGATGCCTTATCTGTGACACCCGTGCAAGCGCTTCCATAAGTGTCCCATACCACTTATAGTCACACGTACACGCATCCCACAGACGTCGACAATGCAATAGAACAATAAGGTCACTGATTGTGTACAAGTACTCATCACTTTCACTTAATCACGTATACACGAACACTGACGTACTTGCCACAATCATCACTAAAATCTAACACTGGGTGAATGCACGATATCACTAGGTTATCACTACAATGATATGGGTATGATGTGATGCATGAACAGTATAAGAAGCACAAATAAGGTGTCATAAAACAGTAGTCTATCACTTGCACGATTTATCATGAAACGTACATATATAATTTAGCGAAACGATAGACAGATAGTAATTAGTATGTTCAGTAATCCATCCATAGAATTTTGTTTCACGCCAATCGGGTTCCAGGATCATTAATTATAACCATTTCATTTTAAGCGCTCGCGGCTGGAAATCCAATTTCAGAATCAGAAGTCCGTTTCGCAACGCATTTTGATCCCAGTTGGGATCAGATTTTAGCGACGCTACAGTTATATGAATTCTAGGGTTTTCAGTAAAGTTTTCAACGCAACAAACGGATCTTCAATCGCGTCTGTATGTTAGGAGTTATAATCTGTTTAATATTAACATGTCAATTCTGATTCTGTTGGGACTGTTATGCGTCCCGATCTTTTAAATTACAGATTAAATAGTAAATGATAACGAAACGGGATGAAACTAATTTTGTTCCCTAGATAACAGATTTATCTATAATGAACAGTGGAGTTCCGCAACCTACGAGTTAAGGAAATCCTGTGGTATCCAATACGGAACAGCAAGCAATGACTGGAGTCGCTCTGGACTGCAGTCCATAGTCGCACTCCGATCCAATTATCATCACGGTTTAAAAACAGAGATGTCTGGAAACTGGTATAGGGTTAAATTTCGTCGAGACGGCTTCGATTTGAGCCCTCGAACGCACCATTATAATATGTATATGATTTATGGTGAATTTAACGATTTTCAGGTGCAACAGAATTACAGTTTTACGGTTAAATTTGGGGGCAGTTGTTTTAGTCGTTAACGATCAAATTATCCAATGAAATTCATACACTAAGTTCACAGCCATACGGGCCAAGCAAAACTATTTAGTTCCTCCGAAATTAATAATGATTTCCTAAGGGAACAAGCATCGAACAGTTGTGTCGAATAATCTAACAGAAAGGTAAAGCACGATTTATATACGATGTTGGTTTGTAACATAGATAAAATAGCATGTAAGCAAGTAAAGAACTTGCCTGGAGGCGCACGGCAGCGAGGTACAGTACGGGCGTGCGACGATCTATCACCGCGACGGTACGGCTCTGGGTGAGCTCGGGTCTGTTCTCGATCAGCGAGGGCTCGGGGCGTCGTCGGGATGTCTGCGGTGGTCGCAACTCTTGATGGTGGCTGCTTGTGTGGTGGTGGCCGGAAGGTGGAATGTTGGCCACGGAGAGAGAGAGAGAAAGAGAATTGCTGAGAAAGAGAGAGAGAAAGAGATTTAGAGAGAGACAGAGAAATAGAGAATGAGAGAGAGAAAGACAGAGAGAGAGAGAGAGTGTGTAGGCAGAGGCAGAGAGGGAGATCGCAGCGAGTGCGAGAAAGAGAGCAGAGTGGGAGATAGAGAGAGAACTTGGGAGAGTGGGAACGGGACAGAGATTAGAGAGAGGGAGTGAGTGAGAGAGGGAAGTGAGAGAGAGAGGGAGAAAGAAGACAGAGTGAGAGGGGACCAAGGAGTTTGAGGATGAGTACGAGATGGTGGGGTCGCCGCCGGTGTCATCGGAGTTGTGGAGTCTCGATGGCGGATGGGTGCAGGGCTCGAGTTCGAGAGGTTTCTTGGAGAGAGGGAAGCAGGGAAATGGGAGAGAGGAAGTGGGGTGCTTGGGGATTTGGGAAAAACGAGAGAGGAGTGAGTTGATGAAGGAAGGGGAATCGGTCGTCGTCGGTAGAAGTGGTGGGTGCGGAAAGTTCGAGGAGGAAGGAGAACGAGGGAGATAGAGATAGCGAGGTGGGGAAAATGAGTGAGTGGGTGTGTACGAGTGGAGAGATAGGGAGACGGGGTCGCGCGTCGTGGGGAGTAACGGCGCGCGAGCGAGGGCGGAGGAGGCGGCGTGGGTTACGGTGAAAGAACGGTTCGCGTGTGAGGGAAAGAGAGTAGCCGTTGGAGGAAGGAGATGGCACTGTAGATGCGGGTCGTGGGTGAAGCGGCGCGGGTGAGGGAATGAAGCGGGCCAGAGAGTGGGCTGAGGGAGTAGGCTGAGATAATAAGAATTTAATTAATGAAGTGGGCTGAGGAATTTGGGGCTGGGCTCGGGCCAGAATAAAACAGAGAAAAAAGGATTTGTTGAGGGGAAAAAAAGAAACGGGCCGGGCCAAGGAAAGAAAATAAGGAGGAAAAAGAGACGGGCCGGGGCTTCTGGGCTCGGGAATAATAGTTGGGTTGCAGGAAAAACAGAGGAAATAAAATGGAAGGCCCGGCTAAAAAATGGTAATAATATTAGGAGAAATGGGTAGTTAAATTTAGAGGAAAAATCAAATGGAAAAATAAAGGGATTTGAAATTTGGGTTAGAGAAAAATTTAGGGTTTTGAGTTTAAGTAAAAAAAATAAATAAATAAGATAATGAGAAAATTACAAAAGGGTTGGGATTTTATAAAAAGAAACCGATATATTTGGTTTGGGTTTTGGGTTTTAAAAATAAATAAAATAATAAATAAAATACATAAAATTATAATTAAAGATAAATAGAATTCTAGAGTAACGAATCACAGGTCTTAGTATAAAAGTGGCTGGGTATTACAGATTTGGATTGGAATTTAAAATGGAATTGAATTAATATTGAAATGTTGGGGATTGGATTGAAATTTGGAATTGAAATTCCAGATTCTCTGTTTTGAATTTTTTTTCCTGCTATTTACACATTATTCAACAGCTTTTAATCGTAGAAATAAAGTCCGAATTAGATTTTAAAAATTATTATTATATTATTTAATATTATTCTATTCTTATAAAATCATGTCTAATTCGACGCGAGATGCTCGTCGAGATAAATGCTAATTCTAAGGATAGTTAGCTTCGAAAAAAAATCTAATTCGACCTTTAGTACGTGTCGAATTAGATCTAGAGCGACGGCGGTTTTCCGTCGCAATTTAGAAGTTCCCGTCAAAATAGGCCTAATTCGACGGTTAATCGATGGATATTAACCGTCGAATTAGGCTTTGTATTCCTGTAGTGTATCATGAAGGACCGATGCCAACGAATATCTGGCTTCGAATTCCCCGCTTCAAATTCCCTCGGCCATATTAGCATAAAATAGGTTGACAAGTGACTGTGTGTGGATCATAAGGAAATTGAATCCAATTGCTGGGACACCAGAAAAAAACAGAGCAATGGGAGGGTTGTTTTTTTTAATCCCTAAGTCCCAACATATGCATACAACACACAAGCACACATCACACACACGCATCCCCCGGAGAGGTACAAATTTGCACCAAAAGCTTTACTACCACTGATCAAATACAAAGAGGGAAGTCATACCAACTATTGAGCTATTGCTCGCTTTAGTGGAGCAGATGATCTTGGTCCCAAATAAACTTTGCTATATGAGTTTCATGTATGTATGTGTTTGGTTTGGCATATATAGTTTTCCATCGTAGTTTGATGACCATGGGTCATCCAATACAAACACACTTTTCATGAGAATCACTCTTCTCCCTTGATCTTCTGTCGCTCGTCTCTTTCAAAAATCACACTACATTAAAATAATAAAAACATGCAAGACCCCCTCCACCCAACTAGGATCTATAAATAGAGGGCATTTACCCTTAGGAGCTCAACATCATCTGTATACAACTCCTCTTGATAGCTAGGCTAGGGTTTTCAACATGGCTTCTCTGCATGCCCTCCTTCCTTCCCTTCTCTACTTCTTCATATTCTTCACCGTCGTGATCGCTAAGGTGCACCATCACAAATGGGAGATTTTGTACCAATATAAGTCTCTGGATTGCCTCAAGAAGCTCGCCATCACGATAAATGGCTACACCCCTGGCCCCACGCTCTATGCGGGGCAGGGCGACACGCTCGTCGTCGAGGTCAAGAACGGACTTCTTATGGAGAATGTCGCCATCCATTGGCATGGCATCCGCCAGGTATATATACGCGTTCGTTCTTAAAAATATGAACCACATAACGGTACAAAATTTACGATCGGTCATGTCGACAGTAAAAAATTGAAAGAACAAAAACTTGAATTGCAACATCACTTTCCTTGCCGACGGTCTTCCATTGTCGGTAATGGGGAGTTCCATCACCAACGGACAAGCCTGTCGTTAATGAAAAGAAGTAACAACACAAAACAAAATTCGACTAATTTAGGTGTTTTTGTTACATAGATTGGCACACCATGGAGCGACGGGACCGAAGGAGTGACCCAGTGCCCAATCGTGCCGGGAGAGAACTTCATCTACAAATTCGTGGTCGACAGAGTAAGTATATAAGAATCGGAAATTTACTTGGTCTAATCTGAGAGACGAACCCTAACATTGTAACTGATAATTTCCAGCCGGGGACTTACATGTACCACGCCCACTACGCGAACCAAAAAGCTGGTGGGCTCTATGGATTGATCCAAGTAGGAGTCGCCGACGGGATCGTCGAGCCCTTCAGCTACAACCATGATCATAGCTTAATTTTCAACGATTGGTGGCACAAGAGCACCTATGAGCAGGCTACAGGCCTCGCGTCCATACCTTTCACCTTTGTTGGAGAACCCCAAGTATATTTTGGTCCTTGATGTTTCTATCAAACTATATGTTTTTCTCAGACAAATATTTGTTTGTATATATATACACACACATATTGGTGGTGCAAGTCGGCATCTCCTAAAAATTTAACATGAAATGCATATAAGGCTTCTTAATTGTTGAGATATATGAGATTAATAGGCCTAAATTGGAAAAACTATAAGAGGTACAGATATATAAGACATAAATAAGCCCATCACCGGTAAAGTTTAAGTCTATTTGGATGGACACCATTAATTTATGTTGAAAGCCCGTCTGCATTCATATAAATAAATTAACCGATCTTTCTCGTATATTCAAAATTAACATGGTATCGTAAAGAGGAACATGGGTACAAGACATAAATGGGACTTCCATCAATAAAGTTTAAATCTATTTGGCATAGACCCTATTTATGTATAAAAATAAAAATAAAAATAAAAAACCTATTTTTATGAGTATATTTAAGGTTCACAGTAGTGACGTGTACAAAATCGTGTAAAAAGTATACTTGAATGCTATGCCTTATCAAAAGTATATGAGTACAATATGTAGATGTTTTTGTATACGGAGACAAAGTGTCCGATCGACATGTCCTTAGTTGTTATCTGAGCTAACCTAGTTTTAAAAAATTCTTTAATTTTTCTACTTTATTAGTTACATAAAACTAAGTTTTTCTTTCTTTTTTAACAAAAATAATTCCTTATACGAATTGAGATGATGTTTGTTATTTATGCAGTCTCTTTTGATTAATGGGAGGGGGACGTTCAACTGCTCTAAGTCAGGGTTAAATGTCCACCTGTGCAATCAAACTCATTCCGATTGCTCACCGGTTGTGCTCACGATCGTCCCTGGCAAGACTTATCGACTGAGACTCGCAAGCATCACTTCTTTGTCGGCGCTAAATTTCGAAGTAGAGGTAACCATTAATTGATGCAAAGTTGTAATTAAATCGAATATATAGTTAAGCAATATATCTAAACATATCGTTAATATATTTATGCGATATATGAGTTCTAGTTCTGTCAAAGAGAGATCGATAAGTTACTTTTGAGAAAAAGAATGAGAAAGTCCCTATTTAGGAATACTAATAATATAAAATATGTATAAAAATATATTTTTGTGTACGAGGAAAAAACATATATATTAATTCTAAATAGGAAGAGCTAGGAAGAGCATGTCCATGTGATTAGCATGTTATTATCATAATGGAAACGATCACTCGTTGCGATTACAAAATAATCTATAAATTAAAAATAAAATAGTCTAAATGAGCTATAATTAATTAGGACGAGAAGGCTGCAGAGTTGTTAAAGGACAAATAAAAACACTAAATTGAATACCAACTGGGCCCGTCGGCACAACTAATGCAAGTATGATCATTTCAGGACCACACGTTGACGGTGGTCGAGGCCGACGGTCATTATGTTAAGCCCTTCGTCGTGAAGAACCTCTACATCTACTCCGGCGAGACATACTCGGTCCTTTTAAAGGCTGATCAAAACCCGTCCCGAAACTACTGGGCTGCCATCAACGTCGTCGCTCGGAAACCTGACACAGCTACCGGCACTGCCATTCTGAATTACTATCTGAACAGCCCATCGAAACCCCCTCCAACAACCCCACCAACCGGACCAAACTGGGATGACGACCAAGCTAGGCTCCACCAAAGCAACATAACTGCGGCGCACCCTGATCACATCGTCCCTCCCCCAACCACCTCCGACCGTATGATCCTCCTGCTGAACACACAGAACAAAATCGCCGGCCAGATAAAATGGGCAATCAACAATGTATCCTTAGCTTTGCCACACACCCCTTATCTCGTAGCAATTAAATACGGAATGGACGACGTGTTTGATCAGAATGCCCCACCGGAATCTTATGACTACAAGAACTACGATATATACAACGTTCAGAATAACACAGAAACGGCTGCTAGTACCGGGATTTACAGGCTGAAGTTCAAGTCGGCCGTGGATGTGATCCTGCAGAATGCCAACACTTTGAACCGTGACAACAGTGAGACTCACCCGTGGCATCTGCACGGGCACGACTTCTGGGTTCTGGGCTTCGGGGTAGGAAAGTTTGACCCGGAGGTGCATCCGCAGCATTATAACTTGAAGGATCCGATAATGAAGAATACGGTCGCGTTGCACCCCTATGGGTGGACGGCTTTGAGGTTCCGGGCCGATAATCCGGGCGTCTGGGCCTTCCATTGCCACATCGAGGCGCATTTCTTTTTGGGCATGGGGGTTGTGTTTGAAGAGGGGCTGGACATGATCAAGAAGAAGCTACCAACAAACATCATGGGATGTGGAGCCTCCAAAAGATTAATTAGGCATTAAGCCTTTTTTAGAACCCTCATTTGTGTTTTCTTTTTAATTATTTCTGTGTTGTGTGTGTACCGTTAATAACTCGTGCTCTTATAAAGATGGACGAGAAATTTTATTTGAGTAGGTTTTATGTAATGACAGTGAGATTAATATGGTATCAGATATTTCAAATTAAGTGGAACACCTGTTTAAAAATCTGGCCAATTAACAAACATTAAAACATGGTTATATATGGTTTTCAGCTTCCTAAAAGAAAATTGACTCGGTGCAAGAACTGAAATTTTTAGTTACAACACAAAATTTACAGGGCAAATATCCATATACATATTTTTGTAGAATTGTGGGCCCATATTAGCTGACATTGACAGGTGAATTTTGTTCATATTTTGGGGCACACGTGTCATTCTCCTCCTCTGGCACGTGGGAACAGTTTGCATTGGCTTCTGCATTCTCGTGCTTCATCATTGGTTGCAAATCTTGATGTGCAATTTGATGCTGCATTGCAAATGATTCCAATATGGGGAAAAAAAAAAACAATAATCACAAAATTATTATAATAGTTGTTTAACACATGCGCACTGGATAATTCGATTTTCAATTTTTTACTGATTGATCTTCATTACATCTAAATAAATGCAGGCAGGCAAGCATGAAAAACATTAACTATAAAAAATTGTGGTAGCTAGTGACTAGAGATATTCTAAAGTAGCAATCCACCATTCAAATGATTGTGAAAATTAAGACTTTACATATTTACATTAGTACAATTAAAATAGATTGATCATGTAAATTAAGGAAAATGACCTGCATTAACGGAAACGGGGCAGTTGGGATAAGAGCCGTGAGGAGCTCAGTCGTCGATGTGAAGGCCTGGTGCCATGGATCGGTCGGGTTGCTGACATGGCATCCAGCTATTCGTGGGTCCATTAATTGTATACCCGTGTTAGAAGAAAGTGAGTCATAAATCCCATGATCCCTGATCATTAATTCATCATACATACATGTGATTTAGCAACAAGTACGCATTTTTATGAATTATGAAACTTTACACATTTACATGCATATATATAGCTCGTCATGCAAGTATACACAGGAGACATGACATTAACGAGACGCATCGGTCAAATGCCATATACACGGTCACATGACTAATTGGAGATACCTGAGAGACAATAAAGAATCGGGACCAAGAAAGATTTGATGGTTAGAGTTGGAGCCTCCATTTGAAACCCAATGGACTACATCACTCCCAAATGCATTAGGCATTTCTTCTTGAGGGTTTTGCACAAACATCTACAAATGATTAACCCAATAAATGCTTATTCAATTTGATATTGTTAGTAAATATGAGAATATATCTATAATGAGAAAACAAGCGATATTTATGTTCATTGGTGCATGGTAAGAAATAAATGTTAAGACAATCAAGTAAACTGACATCCGGGTCGCCATGTAGATCTAGAGTATTTTTGGAAACCAATATAAATATGGATATTTTAATGTTTTCACGGATATAGATACGGATTTGATTTTATAGCAATACGTATAGTCGGATATATGAACTCGAATACGCTCATTTAGTTAGTTATGTATGTAATAGAATATTTTAACATATTATTTTATCATGCTTATTTCAAAAATATGCAACATAGCCGTGTATGATATTTTTGTTAACTTATTTATTCATTCAAATATTTATCCTCATGCATATTTGTGTTTATTAAATATTTTAAGTGCTCATATTACATTAGTATTTGAATTCATTTTTAAGATGTATAAATTACAAATTACTTCCACACCTAAATTTAAGTCGTCTAGTATCTGTTTTATACCAACATCTGATTCGTATCCGTATCATTCTCTTTAAAATCTGCTTTGTACCGATATCTGAAGTTGTCAAATACGGATATAGCTTCATACTTCCTAATCATATTTATATCCTTATCCTTTTTTCTGTCATTATTATATAAACACAGGATAAGGTACTACTGATGTGCACTCCTATCCTAGTCGCATGTCATGAATCCCTTGAGGGCTCCACAAGCCAAGTCATGGTAGTATCAAATAAATTATCAAATTGTAATTAACAACATCTTGATTTAAATATACCTGCAAGTTGGAGGATGATGGATCATAGGAGGATAGATGACTGCTTAACAAATATTTCTGCATTCAAAGTGATGCATGAAGATATTTAGAAAGATATATAATAAATTGGGCATGTGCTACATTATACAAAGTTAGAAATTTTAACATTTCATTTTAATCATTCCAATTATGGTTATTAATATTAGCAGCAGCAGCAGCAGCATTTGTCATAATTATTATTTATTATTCTTATTAAAATGTCCTTATTTCTCCATTCTGTAGTATCACATTTCTTATGAAGATAGTTTAAATCTTTTCACTATTTAGGTAGAAATACATTTTATGCGATATGTTTAATTCATTTTAGGTGTCTTTGGTAGCGATTATTTCAAGTTCCGTGCGTTAAATTTTCTTGTTTGAGTTTTATTACATAATATCCTCCATCAAATCATCTTTTGATTGTTTGTCTATCTCTGCGGGCGATGTTTGTTTTATTAATTTTTACGGTTTGTAATGAATAAATATGTTTAAAAAATGAATATTATAAATAAAGCAACATGCCTTTTAATTATAAGAATAAAGAAAATTAAAAAGAAATAATAGAAGTGGGGAAATCACAAGCCTTTCTCTCGGTGACCCGTGACAAAGCCTCCAACATGAACTTTTCGCATGCTTCAAGCTCGCCCATCGAATTTATAGTCATTGGGTCAGGCTCAAAAAATCTGAAAATGGAACCGATAATGAAATTATATTAAATTGCAAAATCGTATATATCAACCGACAATTTGAATATTGTAAACCATATCTATAAAATGAAAAATGAAAAATGAAATATACTTAAGGCGTTCTTCGAACATTTGCAATTGTTGTTGATTCCTACTGATCTCTTGTTGGAGCTCCTATATTGAGTACATTTAAGTTAAATCATGAATATTTAAGGAAAAAATATAATTTGTGGGAAAAGACCAGAATTTAGCTAATACCTCTATATGAGAATTAACCACTCCAGGGCTAAATATAAAATAAAAATATATTTCGTTAAATACCAAAAGAAATTTTAAAAAGTAAGAAAAATTCACAAATAAGAAATTTTACATACTTGGCTAGCTGAGTTGCCATGTCGCTCTCACACTTGAGCTTTTTAAGTGTCCTGATCAAATGCTGCATGATTTTTTTTACACATGTATATATACAATAGATCTAACTTTCTTCAATATAATGAAGAAGAAAATGTAGCCAAGCATTGAATTTTCTCACCTCTCGATTTTGAAAACCTCTGCATCCAAAAAGTAAATTCAATAAAATATGAGAAATGATAATCATTAAGTATAAAATTACTTTAAAAAATTATAATCATAAATAGAGGATCAAATAACATTTAAAATCATACCCTCCTCTGTCGTTCTCCGGGAGATTAACGTATCGGGCAAGCACATCTTCGATTCTATTAATTATAAATAAAATCAATAAAATTAATAGAATATCCAACAATAATTTCCTTTAAAACATTGGCATGCAAAATACTTTATCTAATTCATTTCATGACAACTATCTATGAATTTTGTGAAAAAGGTTTGTGCGTGAACCTTCTTCTGCCGGAGAAATGGCTTAGCCTGCCGGAAGGAGAGAACATGATGAGAGCAATATCGATATCGCACAGGACGGAGAGCTCATATGCCTTTTTGATGAGGCCATTACGTCGCTTCGAGAAAGTCACTTGCCGATTAGTGTTGTTTTCTATCCTCTTTATTTGAAGTTTAACACGACCCATGGTAATAATAATTCTAAGAAAAGGAGTTTGAAAATTGAGGAAGGGTAAAAAGGAGAGAATGAAAATAAATAAATAAATTAGTGGAAAAAAAATAATTAAGAGAGAGAAAGTGAGGGGAACTGTTTGGCGCAGAATGGATGGGAGGAAAGAGAGGAGAGAGAATGAAGGGGAGAAATTTTAGAGGCCTGGAGAAGTGGGTCGAATCTGGTTGAGGAAAATTTCTTCCATATGCTGATCATATGTGTGTCATAAAAAAGAAAGAAATAGAACCATGAGTCTTATCAACCTGCCCAAAAAGTTTTTTCTTTCTCTCTCTCCTGTCCGGAATGCATTATACACCGAATAAATTCTTCGTTTCAAGTCTTACGGGATAAATCTTACGGGATAAATTCTGGATTGCCGTGTGTCGCTAGCTAGGACAAGAAACCCGACAGCACAATCATGCGGACCCTAAATGGATCTAATATCCGACCCGTTTGCAGCTGGTTTGGACCCAATTGCCCAATCCCTATCATGGTAGCATAATTTCATCATTTGGGCCATAACTTGATCAAAATAGATTAAAATACAATGATGAATGTTACACATTAGCTTCAATTTAGAAAAAGAATATGAATTACAAGAAGCTTTTTTTCTTTCTATGCCATCAAAAGTTCAGTATATCGAAGGATAAGTTCCTCCTTACGTTTAAAGATTTTATGAAAGTCCGTCAAGGGTGTAATTGAAAAGATTTTGCATTTGAAACAAATTAGAACAAAAGTTAGAGTCATCCAAAAGCCCTGCTGACGCGGGACGTATCCGCGCGTCAAGACGTTACCTTCCGTTGGTCTGCTGATGGCGGCGATGGACGGCTGAGATTTGATCTGGAGGCTAGCTCCTGAAGCGTGTGGATCTCAATGGGTTTGAAGTTGTTTGCGTTGAGCTACCTGCAAGGAAGTCCCGGGGTGGTTGTACCACCGAGGATCCTCCGACGGTCAAGTTAGAGAGAAAATTCGAGCAAAGTAACGGCTTAGTGGAGTAAAAATGACTTACTTGGACCGTCTGAAGAAGAGGTTTATATAGCGGTGGCAGCAGGCAGGGCAGGCGCGAGAATCACGCCGGCCGTTGCGCTCCCGACGTCACGCCCGCGTGATGAGCGGGATCTTCCATTAATGGCGAGACAGGCTCGTTAATGGGGGATCGTGATTGCGTGAAACGTGGGATGTGGCCGGCGGATATCTCGCGCATGGCGAGATTCGCGGGATGGCGGTTGCGCCTGTGAGCGGTGCCGTTGGTCGATCGATAAGACCGAGGAAGATGACCTCAGCGGGAGAGCTCGCGGACGAGCGGGAGAGCCGAGGTATCTGGTTCCGTGGTAGCCCGGAGATGAGCTGTGAGACCGAGGAGGCCAATTGTGCTGGGGGCTCGGAGGTGAGCTAGCGCTTGTCTGTGGGATGGGCACATGAGTGGTCTAGTCGGCCACTGTAGGTCCTTTCTTGCATGTCCTGGGATACGTCATCTGCAACGTGTCATGATCTGGGAGATCACCGATATCGAGCATCATCATTAGCCCCCCACTTTCGTCCCGACCAGCTGACGGGTCAGATCGAGAGTGGTCTGCCGGGTCACCCGAGGTGAGCTCCTTTTCGAAGATATCATCGGGCGTGTTCCCGGGCAATATGTTGTATTTTCTGGATGACGCCAGCGAATCAGGGGAGAGATCTCTGCATTAAAGAGGGTGCGTCGGATCATGTGTACGTTTACTGAAATGACGGTCCACGTGTCGGGCGCTGGTTGGCTGACGCGACGGGCCGCAGACCTCTGACGCCTGAAGGGATATGCCAATGTGCATGCGACAGGTGGAGCGATCGTGGCCGTCGAGTGTACTGAACCGTTTCGGCGAGAGATGACTGTCGCCGTTGGATGAGAACGCCGGTGGCAATAATTAGAGGTGGGGTCCACGTAAGGGCCCATTCCTCTTCATAATCTCCTCGTCTTTGGTCTTGTTAGCTCGGCGTCCTCTTCTTTAGGTCTAGGGATAGGTGCTGGCGGGGAAGTCCGTCCAACGATCCCAATGCAGTAAGAGTAGCGGAGTGGGAGCCCATTCCTCGGGCCGACATGCTGCTTTCTGAGCGGGCCCTTAGTTGAGCTGGGCTCAGCCCCGCCCAGTTCGTCGGTAAGTTAGGAGCTTGCATTTGTCTTCATTTCTGTTTGTGTTGCTAATCCAATTGTATTTTGTCTTGTGCAGAACCCATGGACTTGAGCCACCTCCGTGCAGCCATGCGCAAGCCGAAGAAGGGATCGAAGGCTGGAGGTGCTAGCTCTTCTCGTCCGACGACTGTCCCGGTTCCCCCGGCAGCCGTCCCATCCCAGCGTTCGACTGCGGGCCGAGCCCCGGAGCCCAGCCAGGCGCCGAGCAGAAAATGGGTTCGGGGAAGGGATGTAGGGTTCCTAGGCACGCTAATGAGGTCTCACAAGGCATCAACCATGCCAATTTCAAATTTTTCATGTGCCGAGAAACCCTAATACGGATCGTTAACTAGAATTTTAGGCGAAAACTATAACTAGTAAACAACTTTACTAAGTGAACGGAAATACAACCTTTGTAGATCCGGTCCTCCACTTCCATAGCTCCATGATGAAGTCTCCTTGCTGTCCAAATCGAATCCCGGGCTCTAGCGTCGGATTTATCGGAGAAATGGGCGGGCTTGGTCGTCGGCTTCGATGCCGAAGATGATTTACGTCGAGGCAACACTAAATCAAGCTCCAACTTCACCAAGCCATGAAACTTGTGAAGAAAACACCCTATACTATTTGGCAAGTGGTAGAGAATGAAGAAATAGGAAGTGGGTTCACTTTAGAATTGGATTTCTCACTCTTTTTCTCAAGTTGCCATTGATGGAGGCAAGCTTTCTTCATGTTGAAGAAGGAGAAGAAGAAGAAGATAATATGATAAGTTATTTTTCAAAAAGGAAAATAATATGAATACTTATCATATACTAACCATGGTTAGGTATAGAGAATAGACTATGGTTAATTAGAATGGTTAGGGTTAAGCATGAAGACAAAATGATCACTTAGTCAAAGCTTCATGAAGCTTCAACAACAAACAAAGGAAGCCACCATTTTCTCTTTACCTTTTACCAAAATAAATAAATAAATAGATAGATAAGAAAAAGAAAACCCTAACCATTATATAACCATGGTTTAATCCTTTACACAAACCCAAGTTAGCATGTATCATCAAACATGATACAAAAGAGTGCACAAAAGTATATCACATATACAACTTGTGAACTTCAAGTGAGAAAATCCATTTAAAGTGAACCAATACTAGTTAATGCAAAGTAATATATCAAATATATAATTATGCATTAAATCATTAAATCAACACTTGATTTAACGATCCGGTCATATCGCATATGACCGACTAATATTCAATGTATCGGCTTATCAAATCAATCCTTGATTCGATAACTAGGTTATATCGCATACAACCAATCGATACATTCATCGCGAGAATAGAATACGGTATCACATACACGCATTATTCTCGGTCCCGCACATATCTCATATGCGCTCCTATTTCGTTTCGCTTGAGCCAGGAAACCTCTGTGTAGGACTCTAAAGACTCGTCAATACGCCGGCAGCAGGTGATGATCATATCAAACACCCACAAGCCGCAAGCGGTCTGCTAAACGTAACGGCCACCCGGGTATTGAGCGATCAGAAGATCGACGAGCAAGCCCGCTCATACTCTTGTGAATCCAACCAGTAACACTTACCGTACAGTCCGGTCTGTTCGTCTGATATGTCGCATATCTTGCCTAGGGGTGGTAAACGTCCGACCCCAATAGCTCGATAAGTCGTGTCGATATGAGGTCTATAACAGTTCGAGAAACTACAGGTAACACTTACCAGTAAATCTCAGCAACCCTGGCCAGGGATTTCCGGTTATAGCCAATCGAACACAGCGCAACATCAACCCCCTATACCGGGAGAGACGAATCCCCTCCTATCGCTCATTGCCTCCATGTGACTCGGGACTGTACCCAAAAACCACCGTTTTGCACGCCCTCTTGGACGTGGTAAGGTGGAAATCAAAGCACAGTGGGAACCACACAAGACTCTATGACGATCTCGGGTCAATAGACTACTCTGTACCAGTGTCACCAGAGAACTGCCATCTGACGTAAGGTATAATACCATCTGGGAGTTCTCGGCGAGTCCGTCCAGTGTACCCAGTCTCCACTGAGCACCCGTATATCATATCTGATGTCAAACACCAATGGATATGGGATCATCCATCGCCCATCTGTATGGGTCGAGAAGGTATACGCTAGTCTACTCTGGTATATCGATGCCCCGTCTCGATACACCCATGACTAGGGACCTTGAAGGATGTACTTATGGACTACCATGTCCCCACTAGTATAATCCACATCATAGTCCAGGTAGTCAAGTACTCATCCTAAGGGCTTTACCAACATGTAACAGAGAGACAATCAGTGTACACGTTAAGGTAAAGAGTAACCAGATAGCATACTATCATGTCGAGCAAGAAAGTCCTCCCTATATATGTCTAAGCATCCACTACAATATACATCCTATGTATAGTAATGGGCTCTAGGGCATACATATAACTAACAATCTCCCACTTGCACTAGGGCCATCTGATAGCAGTGGTTGTAGTATCTCATACTCAACCATCCCATAAAAGTCTCTCTCTGGGAAAAGGCCTTTGTGAGTGGATCCGCCGTGTTGTCCTCTGAGTCTACTCTCCTAACCTCGATCACCCTGGAGATCAACCATCTCCATGATCAGGCGATACTGCCTTAGAATATGTCTGGATCACTGATGGGACGGACGTTCCTTGGCATAAGCCACAACTCCATTGTCACACAATGGGAGGAACAAGATTCATCTCATGAACTAATATACACCCAGACTTCCTCTTTGGTAGCATCTTGAGTAGCGATGTATCCAGTCTTTATCGTCTAGTATGCCACGGTATCTAGCTTGGAACTCTTCCAACATGCCGTCCCTTTACTAAGGGTAAAGACAATGCCTGTGACTGACATTCAGTCGTCCTTATCTCCCTGGAACCTTTTCAGTGATTCTCTCCAGGATCGATTGATACCATCTCACTACAACTAGTGAGAATCCTAACATCCAATCACTTCTATCTCATAGATCAAAACTCAGGATTTAGGAGGTATCAATTTGATCCTATATGGAGAATCATTGTGATAAGCGGAAATTGACCGAGCGTTGCATAGGAAACTCCTTCCCTATCAAGAGTATGTCATCCACGTACTCTACGAGGATCATCACCATACTCCCTACTACCTTTTTGTTTATACAAGGTTCATCTACCAATTTGATGATGTCAAACTCTTTGACTAACACATCAAAACAGATGTTCCAACTCCGCGATACCTGCTTTATCCTATAAAGCATCTTGTACACGTTTCCGCTGCTCCCACTGTCTACGAAGCCCTCTGGCTGTGTACTTATAGACGTTTTCTTCTAAAACATCATTTAGAAAAGCAGTCATGGCACCCAACCGCCAGATATCGTAGTCATGGTATGTAGCCGTGGCAAGTAGGATCTGGATGGACTTAAGCATAGCCACTTGAAAAGGTTTCATCATTATCCACGCCTGGTCGATGACAAAAAGCTTTAACAAGTCTAGCTTTGAAAGTCTCAACTTTTCCATCTACATCAAGTAATCTTCTCAAGATATATTTGCTCCTGATGGGGATTTAACCCTTCAGATATAGCAACCAAAGTCCATACTTTGTTGGTGTACATGGATTCCATCTCAGATCGCTAAGCATCCAGCCATTCTTACAGAGTCTCACTCCTGATGGCCAGCTCGAAAATAGTTGGGTCATCATCTCATGATGCAATCCTCGCTCCCACTGTCATAGAGTAACTGAAGTATCTCTCAGGTGGGTGAGGAACCCTACTAGATCGGCGGAGAGCTGAGATTCGTTGGTCTCTACTGAATCATTTGGTTCTATCAAATCATCAGCTGCAGTTTGTATAGCTGGAACATTTCCAGTTCTACATAACAGATCTTGCCTCGAGCTTGTCCCGATTTTGCTTTTAGACATAGGCCGGACAACCCCAAATCTCAACTAGCTTAAGACATGGGCTCTTCCCATTCCATATCTCATATGGATTGGTAGGCAGTGATCTGATTCGAACCCTATTCAATAGGTATGCAGTTTCTCAAGCGCATAACTCCCAAAAAGGAAACAGGTAACTCATTATTACTCATCATAGAGCGCACCATATCGAATAGGGTGCAATTGCTCCGTCCCGATATACCATCGTGCTATGGTGTATACGGAGGAGTAATGCTGAGAGAGAATCTCATTCTCCTTTAGAATAGTCCAGGAATTCCGTGCTCAAGTATTCTCCTCCTTGATCACATCAAAGGATATAATACTTATACCCGTTTTGGTTCTCTACTTCTAACTTATATTCTGTGAATATCTCAAAAGGTTCGGACTTGTGTTTCAACAGGAACATATGTCTGAATCTAAAGAGATCATCATAGAATGTAATAAAGTACATAGAACCGGTCTTGGCATGTGTAGACAGGGGACCTACATACATCAATATGTATCATCCCAAGAGTTCACTAACTCTTTATCTGTTTCCAGTAAACAGAGCTATGGTCATCGTATCTTTGTGACATGACTGGCAAGTTTCACAAGATGTAAATTCAAACTGATTTAAATATGCATCTACACGTAACTTCAGCTAGTCGGGTCGCATTGATATGACCTAGTCTACAATGCCTCAAGAAGAATTTGTTCATTTCTGAACTCTTCCTCTTATGTGTGTTCCGTATACTAAGAACTGTAGTTTGATTTAGAACATCAATGCTTTTAGATAACGTGCCTGAACCGATCAACTTTTGATATAGGAAATGTTCAAAACATTATCCAACAATACAAAATTATATCCTTTCTTTACTAATAAAGAGACTGATATGATTTTGTATATCAGGTTCGGTATCTAATAACATTCGTTCAGAATCAATGTATTGGTAATACAGGGTGACAGTGACCAACAGACTTGACTGCAACACTTGCCCCATTTTCTGCCTCATGAAACTTATCACCCATTCTCAGTTCTCTACCTTTCTGTAGCCCTATGTAACATTTTACATATCTGGGATCCTGATCTGGTATCAAATACCCAGGACGTAGAGGATACAGAGAAACAGTTCTTTGTAATGAACACACCCGAAGGAGATGCATCATATGCACTTTCTTCGTTTGGGCGGCATAGGAATTCTGGTATTCCCCAATTTCCTGCTCTGTCTTATAACAATTATAAGTTGGAGCGGGACCAACGTTCCCTAGCTTAGTATAACAAGCGGGTTCGGTCAATATTCCGTATTATTATCTTGATTAAGGCGTGATATGGTCGCTACCTGGAGAGAGAGAGAAGAAAACACTCAGCGTGCGCTCTTTGCAAGAATAGATTGGTTATAATTTTATCTAATCAGGATGGCTCCCACTGTTTTTATCAATTCTTCCTTCAAACCCTAAAAGGAAAGACTAGCCGGGATTAATTACACACTACAAGTTCGCCAATCTTTCAGCCAGGCCAGTGTCGGTACTTTGAGGGAGATCCCCCGTGCTTTCGCACGAACCTAATTAACGTAAACCTCGTTTTCCCAGAGGCGTAACCTCGTTGACACCTTTCTAGACACCTACTTGATCGGCTAATTGTAATGTGTAAAACTCTTCCAGGAGTAACTCTTACTCACAGCGGGTATCGGGATCCAACTATCTCATAGAAGGTATGCAATCTCATTGCAAATTTCAACACTTGAAATTCCCGATAATATTTTGCCCCTAGCAGCTATATGACCTTAACATAGTCAACAAATCATAAGTGCTAGTCAAGTTCAACCCGTCATTTCCCGATTGAATTAAACCCACCCGCACGACCCTTAACATAGTCAACAAAGTCGCACGACTACCCTAATCCAATCGCATCATATGCTTATGCAGATAAGCACTAATTAGCTACCGCACACTACGCCTTAACATAGTCAACAAACGTAGCACGAATACTAACTAGTACTTATCTGAAATGACGGAGGGCTACGACAGGTTTTTCTGAAAACCTATTGCGTAATGAACTTGATATCGTTGTAGAATCAAATGATTTTAAAATGGAGTGCTTTTGAGGCTTTTCTAGTTTTGCTAAAGGGGTCACTCTCGGTGAAGGGATCGTCGGCCCTTTCCTCGTCGAATGAGGTGCGGGATATATCATATATATCACTGTGCAAAGCAAAACTCTTAAAAGCAATCAAAATACAAACCGAGTGTGCAGCATCTGCCAGTTATTGCTAAAGGAGTCACTCCCGGTGAAGAGATCTCGGTCCTTTCCTTATCGAATAAGGTGCAGGATATATCACATATACCGCTGTGCAAAGCAAGAACTGTAGCTACCTGTTTTATTTTTGAAATTCAATTCTACAACATCTTTAGGTTTCTTTTCTTTCATTAATCACATTAATGAAATCCCATCATTTAAGTACCTAAACATCACAGATAAATACGACGTACACTTATGCCATCCGTATTCGCCTCGATGTCCCCTCGTGCACCGTTAGATTAGGTAACTAACGGCAGAGTGGGGCAGGGCTAGTGCGGGTGTAAAACATAAGTAACGTCTATATAATATATCATATATACTATATACAGTATCCATCACAGAATATATCACATGATCACATCATAGATATCGCAGCAGAAGAATCATATGAAATATTAGATATACTAGGACGTCCGTGTTTTCAATACGAGCCAGTATAAAACACGGATTCCACGGTCGCGATGAATAGCCAAACCCACACCCCTAGACCCCTACGAGAGCGGCAAGCAACCCTACCAATTCCAGAGTTAGGAGACCCGGACTCGACTCCTCGAGTTGGTCTCCCACTGGACTCCAGAACCCGGTTACTTGTGCTCTCCTCCTTGGGTCTATCCTAGTGCGGAAAAGTAAATAATATACAAAAAGTGACATCTTCCGCAACCTGGAAGTGCCCCAATAAAAGAATATTACATACAAGTTTTTACATGAATGAAAATGAAAACACTCATCTCACATAAAAACCCCGGCTATTCAAATACGACGATCCAATATAACATATCCAGCAACACATAACATCACATGTCATCAACGTAAGTAAATATACGCATCCCAATTGTCGTTGACATATAGCAACGAAACCGGCGATATCACATATTACACTTACGGTCACAGAAAAGTAAGTGTAAAACTACAACAGTTGGAATCCGCAATCTCTTTAGACATCGCATGCCTAATCAAATGAATTCCTTAGACATCGCATGCCTAACAATTATAAACCCCGCATTTTAGTCTCATTATCGAAAACTCTTTTCAATATCAAGTCGGGCAATTCAACAAGATTCCCGACATCCTGATCGAATGCTCGTCGCAAACTTTAGTAGGCGGCCGCACCCCCGATACCGTCGACGAAGTGCACCAAGGCGGAACACCGCTACCGCGAGCACCCGAACGGATGCTTTCGGCGACGGGGTTCTCCTACAGTCACTTGGTCGGGGCTATGGAGCGAGGCTGTCTATTAAGTTTACCCGGCGAGTATCCGCGTACGCTACGTGATTGCGATGGACTTTTGATCACATCAAAATTCCATGGCAACCGATCAAGTGAGACTAAAGTGCTATGTTTATAACATTCATACAGTTATCTCATAACTTCTTGTGAATTCCAATTGTTGTATCACATTCCGGATAAATAGAAAATGTTAAACTTTCCGATCGAACAAACGAACACCCAAGTTTTCCCGAAACTGCTCAACACAAGAAACAAGTTTAAAAACATCCAGTTCATGCCTCAGTACCAATGGTCCAGCCGTAGAAGGGTCAAGCCAACGCCTCACATGTGGCACGCCGTACTGCCCCAAACCCGAAGGTTCAAAGGGCAGTTCAAGACAGTCACATAATCGAGTTAAGCTTTGTTGTCTTCTAGAGGGTCCATCACGTTACTTGCACTACTTAGAACGTTATTAAACCACGGAAAGATCCAACACTTGGAAATTTCCCGACAGGGGAAAAAGTGGGTATTTATATCCGGTCGAACTTTTTAACATATTCAAAAATTATCCGGCAAAAAAACAGACAAAGTTAAACTTCCCGATCGAAACACCGAGTCCCGATTACAACCCAGAAAACTCAACTCTAGAGTAGAAGTTAAAATATCCCAGAAAATACAGCACTTGAACATACGAATTACTGTACAAATTGCAATGAAAGATGCTTCCGTACGGCCGCGGAACCGCCGCACGAGCCATGCTCATGCCGCGGTTCCGCGGCGGTTTGATGGAGTTAGCCGCTCATTTTGCACAGTATTTCTTATAAATCCCTGCTGATTTTTCTGCATATTTTTAATTTGGAAAAATCCCAGTTTTCAAAAATTGTACAGAGAGCAATTTTTTGGGTTAGGGTTTCGGTTCGATCGGACTTCTAACATCGTCTACGCATCGCCTAAGGCTCTAGCTAGGCTCTGATACCACTGTAGGGTTCCTAGGCACGCTAATGAGGTCTCACAAGGCATCAACCATGCCAATTTCAAATTTTTCATGTGCCGAGAAACCCTAATACGGATCGTTAACTAGAATTTTAGGCGAAAACTATAACTAGTAAACAACTTTACTAAGTGAACGGAAATACAACCTTTGTAGATCCGGTCCTCCACCTCCATAGCTCCATGATGAAGTCTCCTTACTGTCCAAATCGAATCCCGGGCTCTAGCGTCGGATTCATCGGAGAAATGGACGGGCTTGGTCGTCGGCTTCGATGCCGAAGATGATCTACGTCGAGGCAACACTAGATCAAGCTCCAACTTCACCAAGCCATGAAACTTGTGAAGAAAACACCCTATACTACTTGGAAAGTGGTAGAGGATGAAGAAATAGGAAGTGGGTTCACTTTAGAATTGGATTTCTCACTCTTTTTCTCAAGTTGCCATTGATGGAGGCAAGCTTTCTTCATGTTGAAGAAGGAGAAGAAGAAGAAGATAATATGATAAGTTATTTTTCAAAAAGGAAAATAATATGAATACTTATCATATACTAACCATGGTTAGGTGTAGAGAATAGACTATGGTTAATTAGAATGGTTAGGGTTAAGCATGAAGACAAAATGGTCACTTAGTCAAAGCTTCATGAAGCTTCAACAACAAACAAAGAAAGCCACCATTTTCTCTTTACCTTTTGCCAAAATAAATAAATAAATAAATAGATAAGAAAAAGAAAACCCTAACCATTATATAACCATGGTTTAATCCTTTACACAAACCCAAGTTAGCATGTATCATCAAACATGATACAAAAGAGTGCACAAAAGTATATCACATATACAACTTGTGAACTTCAAGTGAGAAAATCCATTTAAAGTGAACCAATACTAGTTAATGCAAAGTAATATATCAAATATATAATTATGCATTAAATCATTAAATCAACACTTGATTTAACGATCCGGTCATATCGCATATGACCGACTAATATTCAATGTATCGGCTTATCAAATCAATCCTTGATTCGATAACTAGGTTATATCGCATACAACCAATCGATACATTCATCGCGAGAATAGAATACGGTATCACATACACGCATTATTCTCGGTCCCGCACATATCTCATATGCGCTCCTATTTCGTTTCGCTTGAGCCAGGAAACCTCTGTGTAGGATTCTAAAGACTCGTCAATACGCCGGCAGCAGGTGATGATCATATCAAACACTCACAAGCCGCAAGCGGTCTGCTAAACGTAACGGCCACCCGGGTATTGAGCGATCAGAAGATCGACGAGCAAGCCCGCTCATACTCCTGTGAATCCAACCAGTAACACTTACCGTACAGTCCGGTCTGTTCGTCTGATATGTCGCATATCTTGCCTAGGGGTGGTAAACGTCAGACCCCAATAGCTCGATAAGTCGTGTCGATATGAGGTCTATAACAGTTCGAGAAACTACAGGTAACACTTACCAGTAAATCTCAGCAACCCTGGCCAGGGATTTCCGGTTATAGCCAATCGAACACAGCGCAACATCAACCCCCTATACCGGGAGAGACGAATCCCCTCCTATCGCTCATTGCCTCCATGTGACTCGGGACTGTACCCCAAAACCACCGTTTTGCACGCCCTCTTGGACGTGGTAAGATGGAAATCAAAGCACAGTGGGAACCACACAAGACTCTATGACGATCTCGGGTCAACAAACTACTCTGTACCAGTGTCACCAGAGAACTGCCATCTGACGTAAGGTATAATACCATCTGGGAGTTCTCGGCGAGTCTGTCCAGTGTACCCAGTCTCCACTGAGCACCCGTATATCATCTCTGATGTCAAACACCAAAGGATATGGGATCATCCATCGCCCATCTGTATGGGTCGAGAAGGTTTACGCTAGTCTACTCTGGTATATCGATGCCCCGTCTCGATACACCCACGACTAGGGACCTTGAAGGATGTACTTATGGACTACCATGTCCCCACTAGTATGATCCACATCATAGTCCAGGTAGTCAAGTACTCATCCTAAGGGCTTTACCAACATGTAACAGAGAGACAATCAGTGTACACGTTAAGATAAAGAGTAACTAGATAGCATACTATCATGTCGAGCAAGAAAGTCCTTCCTATATATGTCCAAGCATCCACTACAATATACATCCTATGTATAGTAATGGCCTCTAGGGCATACATATAACTAACAAAGGATGCCCAGGCTTCAGAGATGGAGACTGGCTTTCCACCGTCGCCTTTCAAGAGGTTCTCCCGAACAGTTCCGTGGACCCCGGCCTCCCCGATCATGGTGGACGAGGGGGGCCTCCGCTTTGAGGTGCCCTCGGGGCTTTCCGTCGCTGACAACTCGCTGTCGGACATGGAGAGGTCGGCCGGAGGCAAGATCCCTCGGGGGACTCTCAGGGCACAAATGGCGGCAATCGCCCAAGAGGCCGTGCAGGTTAGTGCCCATAATTTACTTGACTTTTTCTTCAGCTTCTTACTATTCATGAGATTCGGTGCCTCTCCTTTCTTTCCGACCCCCCTATGACTTCTTCAGGTTCTCCAGCACGTCGCCCTCGTCATCCATATGGAGGACGAGGAAATTACTCCGGCGATACGAGCCGAGGGCGAGCTCTCATCTCTGGAGGAGAGATCAAAGCGGGAGCTGGAGGCGGCGATGGTGAAGGTCGCTGCCTTGGAGGGCGAGGTAGCGGCCGGGAAGCAGGAAATGGCGGCCGCGAAGCAGGAAGTGGCGACCGTGAAGCAAGAGGCTGCCAGGTATCGTGAGGCCGTCCAGGCCGCCCAGGCCAAGCTCCAGGACTCTAAGGTGCTCGTCGGCACCTTGAAGAAGTCGACGAGCACCCTCCGGAAGGAGCTGGAGGCGGCGGTAGAGGGGGTGAAGCGAGCCGACCTCAGAGCGGTGAAGGCGGTGGAGAACTTCCAGAAGTCGGAACATTTTTACACCGTCCTAGCCTCGGCCACTACCGCCATTTAGCACGAGGCCCTCGATGCCGTCAAGGCTCGGATGCCGGAGTTCGTTGACGACGAGCTCCGAGCTTAATATCCTCGCGGGGTTGACGAGCAGGGGGACAGCCCTGGGGGAGAGACCGAGTAAGAGATTCCCGGTGAGGGCGACGCCGAGGCTCCTGTGATGGGCGCTGAGCTTCCAGAGGCTGCGCCTGGCCCTGAGGCCTGAAGCCCCTCGTCTTCTTATTTCATTTCTTTGTTGTATCGGGAATTTTGTAGGCCTCCGGACATTTTGTAAGGCTGGGGAGTCCCCAATACCCTTGTAAAGACTTTGACTTTGTAGATAAAGAGTTTTTGCGGTAGTATTTGCGCGCGTATTTTCCTTTGTCGTTAAACACTTGTAGTTACATAGTACCACCTTTGTGTTATGTCGGTTCTTCGTCTAGCGATTACGCGTCGAGTTGAACCTGTTCATTTGCCCAGTGTGCAAAGACGGTATCTCCACGGCCCCGAAGTCGAGGTGGACATCGCTCAGACGTAGATAGACCGGATGCCTCGTGGTGAGGTCATGTTCCTTAGCGTGGGAGGCTCGTAGAGACATGCTAAGGACGGGGCCGAGCAGGGTAGCTGCTCGGTGCCTCTCGGTGAGGGCTTTGATCCTTAGCGCGGGAGGGGTCGTAAGTGGCCTACCAAGGATGGGCCGAGCAGGGTAGCTGCCTGGTGCCTCATGGTGAGGGCTTTGATCCCTAGTGTATTGGGGTAGGGAGCTACCAGCCAGGGATAACCGAGCAAGATCGGGCCCGGTTGCCTCTTTCGAGGGCTTTAGATTCTTAGCGCGGGAGGGGTCGTAAGTGGCCTACTAAGGATGGGCCGAGCAGGGCTACTGCCCGGTGCCTCTTGGCGAGGGCTTTGATCCTTAAGGATGGGCTGGGCAGGGTTGCTTCCCGGTGCCTCTTGGTGAGGGCTTTGATCCCTGGTTATTGGGGTAGGGAGCTACCAGCTAGGGATAACCGAGCAAGGGCGGGCCCGGTTTCCTCTTGCGAGGGCTTTTTATCCTTAGCATGGGAGGAGCCATAAGAGGCCTACTAAGGATGGCTGAGCAGGGTTGCTGCCTCGGTGACTCTTGGTGAGGGCTTTGATCCTTAAGGATGGCCGAGCAGGGTTGCTGCCCGGTGCCTCTTGGCGAGGGCTTTGATCCTTGGCGTTGTGGGGTAGGGAGCTACCTGCCAGGGATAGCCGAGCAGAGTAGCCGCTCGGCTGCCTCTTGGTGAGGGCTTTGATCCCTGGCATTGTGGAGTAGGGAAGCTACCAGCCAGGGATAGCCGAGCAGGGTAGCCGCTCGACTGCCTCTTGGTGAGAGCTTAGATCCTTAGCACTGGAAGGGCCATGGGAGGCCTGCTAAGGATTGACCGAGCAGTGAAGCTGCCCAGTTGCCTCTTGGCGAGGGCTTTGATCCCTGACGTTGTGGGGTAGGGAGCTACCAGCCAGGGATAGCCGAGTAGGGTATCCGCTCGGCTGCCTCTTGGTGAGGGCTTTGATCCCTGGCATTGTGGAGTAGGGGAGCTACCAGCCAGGGATAGCCGAGCAGGGTAGCCGCTCGGCTGCCTCTTGGTGAGGGCTTAGATTCTTAGCGCTGGAAGGGCCATAGGAGTCCTGCTAAAGATTGACCAAGCAGTGAAGCTGCTCAGTTGCCTCTTGGCGAGGGCTTTGATCCCTGGCGTTGTGGGGTAGGGAGCTACCAGCCAGGAATAGCCGAGCAAGGTAGCCGCTCAGCTGCCTCTTCGTAAGGGCTTAGATCCTTAGCGCTGGAGGGGCCATGAGAGGCCTGCTAAGGATGGACCGAGTAGTGAAGCTGCTCGGTTGCTTCTTGGCGAGGGTTTTGATCCCTGGCGTTGTGGGGTAGGGATCTACCGGCCAGGGATAGCCGAGCAGGGTCTTAGATTTTTAGCACTGGAGGGGCCATGGGAGGCCTGCTAAGGATAGACCGAGCAGTGAAGCTACTCAGTTGCCTCTTGGAGAAGACTTTGATCACTGGCGTTGTGGGGTAGGGAGCTGCCAGCCAGGGATAGCCGAGCAGGGTAGCCGCTCGACTGCCTCTTGGTGAGGGCTTCTATCTTTAGCGCTGGAGGGGCCGTAAGAGGCCTGCTAAGGATGGACCGAGCAGTGAAGCTGCTCAGTTGCCTCTTGGCGAGGGCTTTGATCCCTGGCGTTGCAGGGTAAGGAGCTACCAGCCAGGGATAGCCGAGCAGGATAGCCGCTCAGCTGCCTCTTCGTGAGGGCTTAGATCCTTAGCGCTGGAGGGGCCATGGGAGGCCTGCTAAGGATGAACCGAATAGTGAAGCTGCTCAGTTGCCTCTTGGCAAGGGCTTTGATCCCTGGCATTAGGGGGTAGGGAGCTACTGGCCAGGGATAGCCGAGCAGGGTAGCTGCTCGGCTGCCTCTTGATGAGGGCTTCGATCCTTAGCGCTGGAGGGGCCGTGGGAGGCCTGCGAAGGATGGACCGAGCAGTGAAGCTTCTCAGTTGCCTCTTAGCGAGGGCTTTGATCCCCGGCGTTGTGGGGTAGGGAGCTACCAGCCAGGGATAGCCGAGCAGGGTAGCTGTTCTGCTGCCTCTTGATGAGGGCTTCGATCCTTAGTGCTGGAGGGGATGTGGGAGGCCTGCTAAGGATGGACCGAGCAGTGAAGCTGATCAGTTGCCTCTTTGCGAGGACTTTGATCCCTAGCATTGTGGGGTAGGGAGCAACCACCCAGGGATGGCTTAGCAGGGTAGCCGCTCGGCTGCCTCTTGGTGAGGGCTTTGTCCGTCCTCCCTGGGGCGAGGACCGGGAAGAGGGACAGTCGTTGTCGACACATGTCACGATCGCGTGGGGAACGCGAAGCGCCGAAGTGTCGTTTCGATTTCGCATCGAGCGACGCAATGTCTGCCGTGTGGCGGCACAGATGCGGGTGAAACGGGCGACCGTTGAACTCCGGGGGCATTGTGGGCTATAAAACGGAGGGGGTGTTGATTACTCCCTCTACCGAAACGCAAGAATGGATGACTTCCCTTTCACCATCCAAGATATCATAAACTTCGAGGACGTGTACCTCTATGATCAGTACCGTACTGAGGACACGGTGCAGTTGGTGATAGGCTGCATCAAGGATCATTTTGGGCGGTTGCTTCCCCGGCGCTCCCCCTACTTCAGCTGTTGATGTACTCCATCTGGAGGGCGTCGTCGGGGTTCTACAACCCCTTGTCCGAACAGCTAAAAGACGGGGCCATCGGCAAGCTGAGGTCCTTGAGACGCTTCGGCCTGATCTCTGCGAGTCGGCTAAACCGCTCGGAGGCGCTCGTCCTTGAGTGCTACCAATTGAGGCTCGATGCCGACGCTAGCGGGGGGCATCGAAGGAAGAGATTTGATGCTGCGAGGGCTCGGTTGGCGGAAATATAGTCAGAGTACCACGAGCAGTGTTCTCTGCACCCCCTTCCCCCGCTATTGTAAAAAAAAATTCTGATGTACGGCTGAGGAGCCCACAGTACCTTTTGAATGAATAAGATTCTTTTTCTTTTCTGCAATGCTTTATTGATCCCTTTTATTATATGAATGAAAATATCACGACAAAGGTGTACATTGCTTTGGAAAGAAAATACATGCTAGTAGATGTTCTTATTCATGTAGCTTGAGCCCCTCGGATGTCTGTTGGCATCTATGCCCGGCATAGGGTACCGAGCTTCGTTGGTGCCAGACGTATCCTCCGCTGAAACGACCATGATTTAGCCGATGGTCGGCTCGGCTGTCACGCCCCGCTTCCCGGTGTACGGCGAAGGGGACGGGACAAGGCCGCTACGTATTTACTGTGAAGTAAATACGCTAAGCGTATCTAAGCAATATAAAAGTAAATGCACAAGAGACAAGATATAATCAAAACAACAACTTTATTTATTCACATTCTTTCTGTACAATACATGGAAAGTAAATACAATTGATAAAAAGCAATGCCTAAACAATGGCATAACAGAAATGAAAAGTACTGAATGTAAAGTGTACAATGAATTAGAGCTCAGGGTCTTCACTGAATTGGTCCAAGTCTTCAGCAGTGGGCTCGATCTCTGAGGTGTCCAGATCTCCTGACGATATTCAAAGAAGAAAGAAAGAGAATGTCGTCAGCGAACAGATCGCTCGGTAAGTCCCAAAGAGATAGGAGAAATAGAAAAGAAGAAAGAGAGAGAGTAACTTTTAAAGTTGTATTATATTGTTATGATGTTGTGTTAACGATGTTGTTTGTAGCTTGGTACAGAAGGATACCAGTATATACGAGATGGGTCTATATATGCTAAAGACCAGGGCAAACGGAATGTACAAGGAACCGTTAAGCCACGGTACAACAGCAACGGAATATAGGTTAGGTGTCTTAATCTTACTGTCTCGTGCCACTTTTAACACCTTCCGTACCAATCTACCCCTTAAACCCCGTAGTGTTTTGATTGTATTGTTGTATTGTATTGTATAGATTGTATAGTTGGATGACTGACCAAAACCATGATATCAGTAAACGGATGTAACTGTATAATCATGTAAATGGAATAACTGTAGAATCATGTAAATGGATGTATATCCATGGTTCGGTTCATTCAAGTTGATAGATTGAATATATGGAATAATAGAATCATGGATTCATGTTGAATTGTAATATTGTAAATTGTAGATTGTAAGTTGTAAATTGTAGATTGTACTTGAATCATATTCAAGTTAGATTATAATGAGACTCACTCTGAGTCAGAAAATTAGAAAAGTAAATTGAAGGCAGAATTTGTGTCTTTTTCAAAGACGATTACCGTATTGATAACACCATTATTAAGTTGTCTATCTTAAATAGGCTAGCACCCACTTCTCCGGCTTCCTGAAGCTCAAGAGATTGGTCCCGCTTAAACCTATATTTACTAGGGTCCTTAGGCTAATTTATAGAACTTGAGGGGGTTTTATGTAAAAATACTTTGTATAGTGTTCAAAATACACCCCAAGTATTTATTATCGTCTTTAGAGTTGTAATGAATGTAGATTTTATAAATGTGATATTTCTAATGAGAATATCCTATTTTCATAATAAGTGGTATTTATTTGTAATATTGGCTTTGTATGGAATTCATGGTATTTTAGTGTAAAATTGATTCTTGTGATTTTTTAGAAAAATGTGGAATATTTATATCATAAAAAAATAGGTATTTTAATGATAAATATAGATATATTTATACAAAAATAATTTTAATATATATTTTATATTCTAAAAATCTCAATTTCTTAAGATGTCGTATTTTAAATCTTTCGAGACCGAATGCTCCTTGCGGAGGTCAGAATCTCGCACTACTAAGCCCGAGGATGTGCGATAATCCGCACCATCCTGAACGGATTCCCTAAAATGGGTTGTAGCGGCGCTTTGCAAATATTTGTATAAATACTAAATCCTTTAGAAAACGGTTTTATTAAGTAAATGGTATTTAAATGAAAATGTGTCGCTTTCCCGTATTCTATATTCCCAAGGATATGGTGCTATGTTGCATATGAGTGTGTGAGGAGGCAGGTCATTACCTCGTGATCTACTTAAAGGTATAGAAAACTTTTGATGGTTTAAATGTAAAAATGAAACTATGTGGTATTTAAATGAAAATACGGTAAAATGAAATAGCAATTACTTTTGATTTGAAACTTGATCAATATGGTTGATTTGTTATTAATAGTCAACATGAATTGGTTAAAGCGTGATTGTATTAAAGAAAAGTGAAGTTTTATAAAGAAACCGAATCGGAAATCGAATTTGTTCCGATTCCGACGGGTTTTATAATTCCGTATTTTAGAATAAGAATAAAGGAGATAGAATTGGGACTTACGGGTTTCGATCAAAGACAAGAGGAAGATGGATCGGGAGGAGTCGCTGGTGCGTCGTTTCGTCGCCGGGAGCTCCTGGAGTCGTTGCCGGAAAATCCGCCGTAGAATTCACCGGAGCTTCGCCTTTCGCTCACTTCGATTTCACACAAGGTTTCTAGTTATTTCTTGATAGTTGGCTCAAAGTTTTGGGGTGAGGGGTAGTGTGTTGGGTTGGTATTTATAGAGTTAGGCTAGGGTTAGGGTAGATGAAGGGTTTTAAATTAAAAATGTAAAAAATATATTAAAATGCATTAAAAATGGAGTAAAAGGGACTTTATGGCTTCTCTGGAACCGATCTAAATAAATGGAGTGTATAGGGGGGTAGGAGAGGCCAAGAGCCAGAATTTTTCTGTTGGGGACTCGGCCGTCCGGCCGAGTTAGGCATGGGGAAGGTGGGGGATCGTCTGATGAACATACTGGTATATTTACTTTTCCATGTGTAGTGGAAATTTTGGGAGTTATCACGTGTTGACTGTTGGACTTCTAAAAATTCAAAACAAAATAATATTAAAAATAATGTGAGGTATGGGATTTGAACTCTGGTGGCTTGGTTCAGCAGTGTAAGGTATTACCAATGAGCTACAAGCTCCTTCTTGTAATTATGGAGCTAATTAATTACTTAAATTAATAACAGTAAATGTAAATACCCCAAGTATACATTAATTTTAAAGCAAATTTTTGTACACTAAAAATGGAGTTGTTACATTCTTTTAACTTGTAATTAAAAAGCAAAATAATTACTTATATCTTGTGCTCAGGCTAAAAAACCCCTTTATGGATTTTGAAAAAAATATTTTGAAAAAATTTGTATAGAAAATTTAGGGTTGTTACATTCTACCCTCCTTATAAAAATTTCGTCCTCGAAATTTGTAAAAGGAAAGTATAACAAATTCAAGGAAAGATTGGTGACTGGAGTACTGACAGCGTGTGAAAAAATAATAAGGTGGTGCAAGGGTTTTAAAAATGTGAAAAAGGCTTACCGATGTTAGCTTGACCTACAGTCTCGGCTTCTACGGCTGCTAATGTGAAAGTCTGTCGCCGTGGTACATTCTTTCTAGCTAGAGGCACATTCTGTCCTTGGGGCTTGTTTCTCTTCCCTCGAGGTATGTTCCTCATTGCCTGATGGAATTGGCGAGTAGGTTGTGCAGGTGGTGGAGAAGGGAGTGCAAAACGAGGTGTAGGAGCCTGGATATCTGGACGCTGCGGGTAGTTGGTGGGTGTGTGAGCTGGATTGCTATTATAAGGACAATTCCCAATTCCATGGTTGGATGCGCAACAAATTAGACACAGGCCTTTTGCGCGCCTACAGTCCTTCCACAAGTGTCTCTTTCTATGGCAGTAGTGGCAAATTTCTTTAGTTCTCCTGGGTTCAAACGATGGCCTGGAAGAGACTCCTCCTGCCATTTGAGTTGCAGGGCGTTTCAAACCGGCAGCTTGGGGTCAGCCCCTCGCCTTTATCACTGCCTCATTGCGGGCAGCTTCCAAAGTATCTTCATGAGTCGGAAATTTCCCTGTGGCTAGTGCAACCTGAATTTCCGTACCTAAACCCTGTTGAAATCGACGGGCTCTGATCTCATCCGTCGGTATGAGGTGTGCCACAAATCTGTTACGGTCTTGTTTTAACTGTGTAGTATGTGATATCAAAAATTTGAAATACTGTGACATATCTTACCGACTGAGCATGGTGAACTCAGCGTCATACTCATCTACCGATTTAATCCACATTGAACCTTGTTGTAGATGAATGAACTGATATTTCATATCGAACCTGGCAGTCACAGGGAAGTACTTTGCGTCGAACTTATCGCGGAAGGTCTTCCATTCAATGGGCTGATCCAGACGGCTTTCTTCCGCCTTCCACCAGTTCCGTGCATTGTCCGTGAGCTGCAGCTTTGCAACTCGGACCCATGCTATTTCTGGCACTTGTGCCGCTGCCAGATCATCCTCGATACTTTGTGCACATTCCTCAGCTTCAAGTGGGCTTCCTTTTCCGGAGAACTGTTTGGGATGCAAAGCTCTGAATTGCTTTATCCCAGGTGCTTCAGTCTCGGGACGGTTCAAAAGCTGCTGTTATCTCTCAAGGAGGCTGCGGATCGTCTCAAGCAGAACTGTTTGCTCGGTGGGTGGAGCAGGAACAGTAGGAACGATTGGTAGTGGAGGTGGAGTGTTGTTGAAGTTGGCACTTGTGTTGGTTGGGGAATCCATAACCTTGAATGAAAAATTTAGGTTAGGACAAATTCAAAGTATATGATTCAAGGAATATGAAATTGATAAGATTCAAGGAACATGGATTATAAAGAATGTTTTAGTTGCTGGTTCTTGTGTTATATTGCTTAGGTTGTTCACGCAGAACAGAATTGCATGATATGATTTCATACAGCTCTGACCTGCATGGGCCACCAACAAAACTTGTCACGCAGAACATAACTGCATGATATGATTTCATACAGCTCTGACCTGCATGGGCCACCAACAAAACCTGTCACGCCCCGCTTCCCGGTGTACGGCGAAGGGGACGGGACGAGGCCGCTACGTATTTACTGTGAAGTAAATACGCTAAGCGTATCTAAGCAATATAAAAGTAAATGCACAAGAGACAAGATATAATCAAAACAACAACTTTATTTATTCACATTCTTTCTGTATGATACATGGAAAGTAAATACAACTGATAAAAAGCAATGCTTAAACAATAGCATAACAGAAATGAAAAGTACTAAATGGAAAGTGTACAATGAACTAGAGCTCGAGATCTTCACTGAATTGGTCCAAGTCTTCAGCAGTGGGCTCGATCTCCCACAAAACCTGTCACGCAGAACAGATCTGCATGATATGATTTCATACAGCTCTGACCTGCATGGGCCACCAACAAAACCTGTCACGCCCCGCTTCCCGGTGTACGGTGAAGGGGACGGGACGAGGCCGCTATGTATTTACTGTGAAGTAAATACGCTAAGCGTATCTAAGCAATATAAAAGTAAATGCACAAGAGACAAGATATAATCAAAACAACAACTTTATTTATTCACATTCTTTCTATACAATACATGGAAAGTAAATACAACTGATAAAAAGCAATGCCTAAACAATGGCATAACAGAAATGAAAAGTACTGAATGGAAAGTGTACAATGAACTAGAGCTCAGGGTCTTCACTGAATTGGTCCAAGTCTTCAGCAGTGGGCTCGATCTCTGACGTGTCCAGATCACCTGACGACATTCAAAGAAAAGGAAAGAGAATGTCACCAGCGAACAGATCGCTCGGTAAGTCCCAAAGAGAAGGGAGAAATAGAAAAGAAGAAAGAGAGAGTAACTTTTAAAATTGTATTATATTGTTATGATGTTGTGTTAACGATGTTGTTTGTAGCTTGGTACAGAAGGATGCCAGTGTATACGAGAGGGGTCTCTATATGCTAGAGACCAGGGTAAACGGAATGTACAAGAAACCGTTAAGCCATGGTACAACAGCAACGGAATATAGGTTAGGTGTCTTAATCTTACTGTCTCGTGCCACTTTTAACACCTTCCGTACCAATCTACCCCTTAAACCCTGTAGTGTTTTGATTGTATTGTTGTATTGTATTGTATAGATTGTATAGTTGGATGACTGACCAAAACCATGATATCAGTAAACGGATGTAACTGTATAATCATGTAAATGGAATAACTGTAGAATCATGTAAATGGATGTATATCCATGGTTCGGTTCATTCAAGTTGATAGATTGAATATATGGAATAATGGATTCATGGATTCATGTTGAATTGTAATATTGTAAATTGTAGATTGTAGCTTGTAAATTGTAGATTGTACTTGAATCATATTCAAGTCAGATTATAATAAGACTCACTCTGAGTCAGACAATTAGAAAAGTAAATTGAAGTCCTGATTGTTTTGATATTATTGGTAACCGCTGCACATGGACGGCAGAATTTGTGTTTTTTTCAAAGACGATTATCGTATTGATAACACCATTATTAAGTTGTCTACCTTAATTAGGCAAACACCCACTTCTCCTGCTTCCTGAGGCTTAAGAGATTGGTCCCGCTTAAACTTATGTTTACTAGGGTCTTTAGGGTAATTTATAGAACTTGAGGGGGTTTTATGTAAAAATACTTTGTATAGTTTTCAAAATACACCCCAAGTATTTATTATCGTCTTTAGAGTTGTAATGAATGTAGATTTTATAAATGTGATATTTCTAATGAGAATATCCTATTTTCATAATAAGTGGTATTTATTTGTAATATTGGTTTTGTATGGAATTCATGGCATTTTAGTGTAAAATTGATTCTTGCGATTTTTTAGAAAAAGGTGGAATATTTATATCATAACAAAATAGGTATTTTAATGATAAATATACATATATTTATACAAAAATAATTTTAATATATATTTTATATTCCAAAAATCTCATTTTCTTAAGATGTCGTATTTTAAATCTTTCGAGACCGAATGCTCCGTGCGGAGGTCTGAATCTCGCACTACTAATCCCGAGGATGTGTGATAATCCGCACCATCCCGAACGGGTTCCCCAAAATGGGTTGTAGCGGCGCTTTGCAAAAATTTGTATAAATACTAAATCTTTTAGAAAACGGTTTTATTAAGTAAATGGTATTTAAATGAAAATGTGTCGCTTTCCCGTATTCTATGTTCCCAAGGATATGGTGCTATATTGCATATGAGTGTGTGAGGAGGTAGGTCATTATCTCGTACTTAAGGGTATAGCAAAATTTTGATGGTTTAAATGTAGAAATGAAACTATGTGGTATTTAAATGAAAGTACGGTAAAATGAAATAGCAATTACTTTTGATTTGAAACTTGATCAATATGATTGATTTGTGATTAATAGTCAACATGAATTGGTTAAAGCGTGATTGTATTAAAGAAAAGTGAAGTTTTATAAAGAAACCGAATCGGAAATCGAATTTGTTCCGATTCCGTCGGGTTTTGTAATTCCGTATTTTAGAATAAGAATAAAGGAGATAGAATTGAGACTTACGGGTTTCGATCAAAGACAAGAGGAAGATGGATCGGGAGGAGTCGTCTGTCACGCCCCGCTTCCCAGTGTACGGCGAAGTGGACGCGACAAGGTCTGCTACGTATGTACTCAGAAGTACATACGCTAAGCGTAGCTAAGCAATATAAAGTAAATCATAAGAGACGAAAGATATAGAAATAACAGCAACTTTTATTAATAACATTCTTTGTACAATGCATGAAAAGAAAATACAACTGAAATGAAAAGCAATGCCTAAACAGTGGCATAACAGTAAATGAAAATTCTGGAAAGAACAAGGTACAATATCTAAAGCTCGGGATCTTCGTGGAACTGCTCCAAATCTTCACCGGTGGGCTCGATCTCAGCTTGGTCCAACGCACCTGACGACATTCAAAGAAGAAAGAAATAGAATGTCGTCAGCGAACAGGTCGCTCGGTAAGTCCCAAGATAAAGAAGAATTAGGAAGACAGTGTAAAAGTATTTTCTAAAGTATTATATTGTTGAATATAATGGAATATTGAATTAACGCTGTTGTTTGTAGCTTGGTACAGAAGGATGCCAGTGTATACGAGGGGGATCTCTATATGGTAGAGATCAGGGCAAAAGGAAAGTACAAAGAACCGTTATTCCACGGTACAACAGCAATAGGATTCAGGTTAGGTGTCTTAATCTGGCTACCTCGTGCCACCTTTAACACCTTCCGTACCAATCTACCCCTTAAACCCCGTAGTGTTTTAACAGTATTGTGGTATTGTATTGTGTAAGTTGGGTGACTGACCAAAACCATGATATCAGTAAACATGTTATAACTGCATAATCAGGTAAATGGAATATCAGAATAATGGATGGATATCCATGGTTTGATTCAGTTAAAATGAATAGATTGTTAACTGGATTCAGGGATTCATGTATTCAAATTGTGTTGTAATATAAAAGAATATAGATTGACTTGAATCATATTCAAGTCAGAAATAGTCAGACTCTAACCCGAGTCAGACTAAAAGAAAGGTAATTTGAAGTTCAATAATTGTTAGGGGCCTTATTGTAATTTATAAAACTTGAGGGGGTTTTATGTAAAAAGTACTTTTGTATAGTTTTCAAAATACACCTCAAGTATTTATTATTCGTCCTTATAGTCATAATGAGTGTGAATTTTATTTGTATTATTCTAGTGAATATATCCTAATAAAAGTATTAATTGTTTTATTTGAAATTCATGGTATTTTAATGTAACTTTTAATCTTGTAATTTTAGGAAAAAGTGGAAACTTTATATTATAATACAGTAGGTGTTTAAATGATAATTATATATATATTAATACAAGAATAATTTTAAATAAATATTTTAATCTCCAAAATCTCATTTTTCTCAAATGTCGTATTTTAAACCTTTCGAGACCGAATGCTCCTTGCGGAGGTCTGAATCTTGCACTACTAGCCCGCGGGTGCACGATGAACCGTACTATCCCTAACGGGTTCCCCAAAAGTGGGTTGTAGTGGCACTTTGCTTAGGTTTAGTAAATACTTTTCATTTAGCAAAAACGGTTTTATAAATATAAGGTGTTTATTTGTAAAAGGGTATAGTTTTCCGTATTTTAGTTTCTAGGGTTTCCTAAGCCAACTAGCGTATTTCTAAGGGTTTAAACGACAAGTCATTAGAAGTCTCAAATCGCCTCTTCATCGCCAATTGTGGCCAGATAAGTACAAGTGAGGAGGGAGGGATCCGCTCACGAATCGTGAGACGGGCCTTTTAAAGTTACCCAAGCTCACTTGCCTAGCCTAGACACCACAAATTCAGTTTAGATAAACGATCGATGTCCATGACATATCGTATTTTCATATTAAAAGATATTGTTTTAAAATTGTAAACAACATAGAACTTTTTAGAAAAGGTTTATAAAGAAAAGGGTATTTTAGTGAAGAGTCTTGTATTTTCGTATTCTATGTTTTGACGTTTATCAATTAAGGTTATATTTGTGTGTGTGTAGAGGTAGGTCATTACCTCGTGACTTATTTTAAGTTTTAATGAATTTTAGAGGTTAAACATGATATATTAAACTTGAAGGTATTAAAGCGCAAGAATACGGTATTAGAAAACGTTATCATTTCATGTGTGAAAATTCATTCAAATTGATTTCTACAAGTTTAGTGATCAAGATAAACATATTTAGGAGTGAGGGATTTAATTAGAACAAGAAAAATAAACTTTATGGTGTTTTGATGAAAGGAATACGGTATTACAGGAAAGTTATCATTTCATGTGAGAAACTTTGTTTAAATTGGTTTCGAGGTGATTAATAGTCATCATAGATAGGTTTAGATATTATGTATTAGGTGACAAGTGGAAATTTGTAGAAAAACCGAATCGGAAATCGGTTTGTTCCGATTTCCGTCGGGTTCCAAAAAGTCGTATTTTCTATTAAAAGCAAAGAGAGATAGAAGAGATGGGACTTACGGGTTTGGACAAACTAAGGAGGCTAAGGAAAGTGGTGGTTGTCGGTGCGTCGAAAACGTCGCGAAGGTTCTACTACGGTCGCCGGAATTCGTCGTCGGTTTCGGCAGCGCTTCGCTTCTCGCTCTTTGTACCGAGTTCTCTTGAGAATTTGAGAGAGTGGACTTAGAGTTGTGAGGTGAAATAGTATAGGGTAGGGGTATTTATATAGGGCTAGGCTAGGGTTAGGGTTTGGATTAAAAATATTTAAAAAAATATAAAAATTCATTAAAATTTCATTAAATTTAGGATTAAAAGAGGTGTAATGGGAATTTGGTAACAGTTCTGGGAATTTAGAGTATGCAGGGGTATTGACCAAGTCAACACGAATTTTTTTCGTGTTGACGACTCGGCCGACCGGCCGAGTCCGGCCGATTCGGCCGAGTCGCCGGCCGACCGGCCGAGTCCGGCCGATTCGGCCGAGTCGCCGGCCGACTTGGCCGAGTCGGGGCCGAGTCGGGTCTCGTTGGGTGTGGTTTCGCCTGGGGGGAATTTTGGTGTACTTCATTTTTTATATACTGCATTAATTTCGTGTGTTATGGCTGTTTGACCGTTTGACTTCCCAAAAAAAATTTAAAACAAAAAGATATAAAAATATGTGGGGCATGGGATTCGAACTCTGGTGGCTTGGTTCAGCAGTGCAAGGTATTACCAATGAGCTACAAGCACCTTCTTGTAATTATTATAGGAAAGTAGATACTTAAAATGTTATCAGCAACATCAATACCCCGAGTATACTTCAAATTTAAATCAATTTTAGGTATACAAAAATTGGAGTTATTATATCGTCGGTGCGTCGTTTCATCGCCGGAAGCTCCTAGAGTCATTGTCGGAAAATCCGCCGGAGAATTCGCCGGAGCCTCGCCTTTCGCTCACTTCGATTGCACACAAGATTTCTAGTGATTTCTTAAGAGTTGGCTCAGAGTTTTGGGGTGAGGGGGTAGTGTGTTGGGTTGGTATTTATAAGGTTGGGCTAGGGTTAGGGTAGATGAAGGGTTTTAAATTAAAAATGTAAAAAATATGTTAAAATTCATTAAAATTGGAGTAAAGGGGACTTTATGGCTTCTCTAGAACCGATCTAAATAAATGGAGTGTGTAGGGGGTAGGGGAAGCCAAGAGCCAGAATTTTTCTGTTGGGGACTCGGCCGTCCGGCCGAGTCCGGCCGGCGGCGCCGGCCCGAGTCGGCCGGTCCGCCGCCGACTTGGCCGAGTCGGGCTGAGTCAGGCATGTGGAAGGTGGGGGGTCGTCTGATGAACACACTGGTATATTTACTTTTGCATGTGTAGTGGATTTTTTGGGAGTTATCATGTGTTGACTGTTGGACTTCTAAAAATTCAAAACAAAATAATATTAAAAATAATGTGGGGTATGGGATTTGAACTCTGGTGGTTTGGTTTAGTAGTGCAAGGTATTACCAATGAGCTATAAGCTCCTTCTTGTAATTATGGAGCTAATTAATTACTTAAAGTAATAACAGTAAATGTAAATACCCCAAGTATATTAAACCAAATTTTTGTACACTAAAAATGGAGTTGTTACATTCTTTTAACTTGTAATTAAAAAGAAAAATAATTACTTATATCTTGTGCTCAGGCTAAAATACCCCTTTATGGATTTTGAAAAAAATATTTTGAAAAAATTTGTATAGAAAATTTAGAGTTGTTACATCGGCGGGAGGGAGACGCTGCTCCTACTCACGGTCAGCTTACCGCTTGTCCCTCAAGTATGCTGCGAGGTGCCCCGAACGGATGAGCTCCTCGATGTAGTCTCGGAGCTGCTTACAGCTCTCCGTAGAGTTGTCTAGCGACCTGTGAAAACCGCAGTATGGGCCCCGGGTTCACTTTGAGGCCATGCGCGAGATCGGGGGAAGCTTGAAGAATCCCTCACCCTTGGCCTCCTCTAGTAGCACTGTCTGGGAGACGTTGAGCGGGTTGTATTCCTGAAATTTCGAGAGATAGGGCTTCGCCCGCTCAGGTCCCCTTCTCTCTTCCCTTGCCCTTTTCTTCTGGTCTGTTTGCTCTGTCCGGGAGAGATTTGCATTGACCTCGGATTCGAGCTGGACCTCGCGCTCGGTCCAGGTTTTTACCTCAGCCATGGTTTTAGGTTGCGCTAATGCAAAGGAGCGTAACCACTCCTTATGCCTAAGACCAAACCTAAGTGCTGTGATGACGGTCTCATCCCGGTGCTCTGAGACCTCGAAAAGGGCGTTGTAGAAGCGGGTGACGTATGCTTTGAACGTCTCCTTGTCCCCGCTCTTGATCGTGAAGAGATGGTCGACTGTGCGTTTTTGCCGCCTGTTCCCAACGAAGTGGCCGAGGAATTGGGTGGCCAGCTCATCGAAAGTTGAGATTGAGCGAGGTTCGAGTCCTCGGAACCAATCTCGTCAGGAGCGGATGAGAGTGGTCGGGAAGGCTCGGCACTGGGCGGCGTCGGAGTTATCTTGGAAGCTCATTCCCGCAGTGAACGCATCTAAATGGTCCTTCGGGTCAGATTTATCGTCGAAGAGAGAGACCTTTGGGGGCTTGTTGCGGGAGGAGACGTGGACGGCGAGCAGCTCTTCGGTGAATGGCTTGGTGAGCAAGTCGGCGGCGTATTTAGCATCGTCGCTCGAGTGGTGGCCTTCCCGATGCATACCCTCGATCTTCTTCTCGAGGGCGTCGAGTCGGCCGTGGTATCCTGATGATTCGGCACATTCTGATCCCCGGCCTCTGCTGTTGGAGACCTGCGTCTGGGAGCGGCCCCGGTTCCTCTCAATGAGGTTCCTCAGATCCCCCAGCGAGGTGGTCTTTGAGCCGCCGTGGCGAGCCCCGTCCACGTGACCCGTCGAGAAAGGGGGTGTTGGTCATGCCTGGGAACAGGCGAGTTGACCGACATCTTCTCGGGAGGGAAAGGGTCGCGAAAAAGCTCGGGAAAAGGTGCTATGGTGATGGACCTCGGTGTTGAACTGTGGGACGCCCAGCGAGGCGGTGGTCGGCAGTGCCGACGCGTGCGGAGTCTTCTTTCCCCCTGTAAGGGTCCCGGTCTCGAGGTGGTGGAGTGGCGACCTGGGGAACTTGCCCTGCCGTTTAGATACGGATGAGCACCTCCACGATAGACGCGAGTCGGTATATCCGGCCGGCAAGGGCGTTGATGGCATTCGGCGGAGAAGGTTCTTCCGCGCCTCCGTTAAAGGGGAGGCGGGGCTGGTGTTGGGATCGTCGTGATGATCGCTCGCCATTATATTAAGATTGGAAGGTGAACTTTTATTTTTATGGAATCAAGGTTTCCCACAGATGGCGCCAGCTGACGCGGGGCGTATCCGCGTGTCAAGATGTTACCTTCCGTTGGTCTGCTGATGGCGGCGATGGACGGCTGGGATTTGATCTGGAGGCTGGCTCCTTAAGCGTGTGGATCTCAATAGGTTTGAGGTTGTTTGCGCCGAGCTACCTGTAAGGAAGTCCCAGGGTGGCTGTACCACCGAGGACCCTTCGACGATCAAGTTAGAGAGGAAATCCGAGTAGAGTAACGGCTTAGTGGAGTAAAAATGGCTTACTTGGAACGTCTGAAAAAGGGGTTTATATAGTGGTGGCAGCAGGTAGGGCAGGCGCGAGAATCACGCCGACCGTTATGCTCCCGACGTCACGCCCGCGTGATGAGCGGGATCTCCTATTAATGGCGATACAGGCTCGTTAATGGGGGATCATGATGGCGTGAAACGTGGGATGCGGCTGACGGATATCTCGTGCATGGCGAGATTCGCGGGATGGCGGTTGCGCCTGTGAGCGGTGCCGTTGGTCGGTCGATAAGACCGAGGAAGATGACCTCGGCGGGAGAGCTCGCGGACGAGCGGAAGAGCCGAGGTATCTTGGTTCCGTAGTATCCCGGAGACAAACTGTGAGGCCGAGGAGGCCAATTGTGCTGGTGGCTCGGAGGTGAGCCAGCGCTTGTCTGTGGGACGGGCACAAGAGTGGTCTAGTCGGCCACTGTAGGTCCTTTCTTGCATGCCTTAGGACATGTCATCTGCCACGTGTTATGATCTGGGAGATCACCGATATCGAGCATCATCACATGCAACAAAAGATCAACATTTCGTAGAAACTCATACACATACACATAAAGATGGATGTAGGAATTTTGAGGAGACACTGCGCATACGAGATTTAATTGTCGATGCTTTATGTAATGCTATAATATGTATCTGCACCTGATTTTTTAGGCAGACCTAAAATAAATCTATGAAACGATGTTATATTCAAAACATATACTTCTTTAAAATGGTAACAATATTACCATTTTTTCTGTTACTCAGCTAACTTCTTATCTTAAACCTCTGAAGATGAATTTGTAATAAACTTATGAAAGGTTTATGAAATAAATGGAAAGGAGGAGACGTATCACACACTCTGTTCTCGAAAGAATTTCTATCTATCGGCATTTCAAAAGCTCCTAAAATAAGGAAATTTAGGCCGGAAAATACCATATACTTGACTCACAAGAGTTTTTATTTAAAGCGCTTAAGAATTTGAGAAATAAAAAAAAGGAAAATAAAAGAAATGAAAACAAAAGGAAAGTAAATTCTCTGTTGGGTAAAAATTTACACCCCTCTTCCCTAAAATATCAAAGTCAAAATCAAACTCAAAAGGTCAAACTGGACCCGAGCCCAAGTCCGAGCCCAGGTCAAGCCCAATCATGAAAAGGCGCTGTTCATATCATAATTTTGCATTATTATATTTCCCATTCTTAGTCATTTTACAAATAAACAGGTGCTTTTGACCCATGTCTGCTACATAGTTGCAGGTTACAGGTTCTCGAAACAAAAACAGTGAAAAAGACAAAAGATAATACAAAAGTGAGACTACGACCAACAAATGGAAGAATCTTGATCAAGCCTACAGTTGGAGAATAAACGAAGATCAATTCACAAAGTACAAAGGCAGCGCAAGGTTCAACACTTCAACACGAAGCGAATGGTAAAAGTCCACTACATTACTCACTGTAGAGATCTGGAAGAAAACTAGAAGACAATCTGAGAAACCAACTGAAGAAAACAGAAGACAATAGCAACAGACATAAGACACAGGAATTTGACCCAACAAGCCCATCATATGGCCGCGGATCCACGGCCAAACATGGGTTTTGGCCACGGTTCCGCGGCCATATAATGCCCGTGTCGGTGGAAATTTGTTTACTGGCTGGCGGCGCGTTGACTAGTCTTCCTAGGGGTATATTTGTAAAAGCAGATGTGTGTCGATTGTAACCCTAGGGTTTCTATGCTCTATAAATAGAAGTCATAAAACTTGTTTTAGATTATACCTCTTTTTATAGATCTAAAAATTCAGAAATCCTTTGTATGGTTTGAGAGCATCAATAAAGTAAGTAGTTCTTTTTAATTGCCCTAGTTCTTAGTTTTTATTTCTGCCCTAGTTTAAATTTATTATTTGACTTAGTTAATTTAGATTAGAACTTTTTCTTAAATCTGCAGTAGTTAGATTATTAATCTCTTAAATCGAAAACTCAAATAAAAGTCATGTTTTTTATCGATCCCTTAATGAGCGAGTAGTTCCTCGCTTGTTAGGGTTAGGAATAGGGAAGGTTTGAGAGATGCAAATCTCTCACCCCTTTCTTGCCCATCACATATTAATTATTAGGACTCCATGCATGCATACACATACCGCTCCCTACGGCACCCTACCCACGAGGTAACGGTGATACCGTAGTATAAAAAACCGGATGTGCATGTTTTCCATGGAGGTTAGGGTAATTATTAAGAAAGGACGGACAAGGACCTAGAGGAAGAAACATCATTTCTTCCCGATCGTGCTAATCCCATTTATTAATAATTACCATAACACCTAAAGAGATCTAATTTAGGGCATTGAAAGCGGTGGGAAATCTTCATTTTCCAAACTTAAACTAAACCTAACCCTAACAAGATTTCTAATCCTAGTCTAAGTCAACTTAGTTTTTAGTGATAAAGATCCAAACACCATTTGGAATTAACTCGTTAGAACAATTAGGAAATACACAACATCCCTATGGACCGACCCGTATTAACCGGCTAGCTACCAAGCGACGCCGTTCTTGATTGCGGTAAAAAATATTTTTGATCACAAAACTTAGCACAAATCAGGCGCCGGCCAAAAGAGAAGAAGAAAAAAGAAAAGGTTAAATTTAATTTTTGTTTTTTAAAATCAAATAGGCAAAATCCAATTTTCTAAAACCCATGGGGCTATATGTAAAGATGTAGTTTTATAAAAGGCCCCCCATGATGACTCGATAATAACTATTGATTATTCCCAAAAAAAAAGATCTAGGATTTTGCGCCTCTCTCCCTCAAGATCTCCTTCTTCATCCTCATCTCCCTTTTCAATTAAATACAAGGCAAATCTTCTCCCTTTTCTAAAACAAAATTGATTTGAGACATTAATCCACTGAGAAGAATACATATCTCTTGTCAAAATCAACAAAAGTGTAACTTTTTTTCTCCATCTCTCTCCTCGCAATCCAATAGAGAAAAGGAGAAAAGAGGGGAAACCCACATCAAGATCCATCTATGCACATCCCAAGGCCTCGTAGAAGGGGAAAAGAGCCCCTCCCTCCCCCACACTTTTGATCTTCTAGTATCAAAATTTTATGTTTGGGACTGTAGCTCCATTAGGGTTTCGACCCTTGCTTGCACCGTGCTAGGTGAGCACCTCGCTAAGCGCCCCCTGTTGGGTGTACATCGTGTCAGGTGCGCACCGGTTCAGGTGTGCACCTCGCTAGGTGCGCACCTCACTGGACCTTTTGGCCCATTCGAGAACCTTTGGCCGCACACCTCCCTAAGTGTGCACCTTACTAGACCTTTTGACCTATTTAGGACCTTTTGGCCTCCCACTCTCGCACCTCGTTAGGTGCATATCTTATTGGAACTTTTGGCCCATTCGGGACCCTTTGGCCCTTCACTTTTGCATCTCGCCAAGTGCGTACCGGGCTAGATGCACACCTTATCAGGTGCGCACCCTGTCAGGTGCGCTTGCCAGGTGCGCACCCTGCTAGATAGGCACCTCACCAAGTGTGCACCCTGCTAGGTGCGCACCTTGTCACGTGCACGCCTTACCACTTGCTCACTTTGCTAAGTGCGCATGTGGCATACATGCATCCCTCACTTCTGTCTTTCTTATAAATATTTTATAAAATAAAAAATGGAATAAAATAAACACGCCCCCACATTCAATAGCTTCTCCCTTAAGAAAATTTTCTAACGGGGCATTGCCCAGCACCCCGTAAGGGGGCTACTATCCTCCTTGACCCCTAGCCCTCTATCCAGGTAGCGGGACCCTCGTAAATTCTGTGAGGCCCCTGATATGACCAAAACACCCTCAAGACACACACATACGCAGACTGCATATTGAATTTGCATGATCTTGTCACGTCTCGCTTCCCAGTGTATGGGAAGAGGACGCGGTGAGGCTCGCTGCGTATTTACTCAGAAATAAAGACGCTAAGCGTATCTAAGCAATATAAAGTATAATATACACAAGAAACATGAATGTAAATGAACAACAATTTTTATTTATTCAACATTCCTTTACAATACAATACTAGAAAGTAAATACAAGTCTGGAATACAATGCCTAAATAATGGCATAACTGAAATAAAAAGTATGTACAAATAAAGTCTAATGGCCGTGCTGCTCAGTGGTCTGCTCCAAGTACTCCTGGCTGGTCTCGAACTCCTCAAAGTCGAGTCATCCTGACAACATTCCAAAGAAGAAGAGAAGGAATGTCGTTAGCGAACAATCGCTCGGTAAGTCTCAAAGAGAGATAGAAATTGAGTAGATTGATAAAGGAGTATAACTGGTAATGTTTGATTATAATATTAACGCAGTTGTTTGTAGCTTGGTACAGAAAATGCTAGTATATACAAGAGGAGTCCAACTTACACCGTGGACTTTGATAACCCGTAGTACAAGGTTCCGTCGATAAAACCACAGAATAACGGCATGGATGTATAGATACGTCTTTTAATAACCATCTCGTGCCACCTTTAACATGTTCCGTACTAGTCTACCCCTTTATAAACCCCGTAATGTCTTTTGTATTGATGTAATGTAATGAATGGTTGAATACGACTTGCCGAAACCATGATATCAGGTAAACGGAATGGATATAAGTGGATAGTCATGTAAACAGAGTATATCCATGGTTCGGTTCAAGTCATGTTCATATTGTTATAGATTGTATTCTGGCATTCATGGATTCATGTTGTATTGCAGTTATACTTGAATTAAATTCAAGATAGATTATAATCATATTTGACCATGACTCTAACTGAGTCAGACTTTTAAACAGAATTGAAGTCCTGATTCATGTTTTGGAGTTATCGGTAACTGCTGCACATGGACGGCAGGATTTGTGTCTTTTTCCAAGAAAATTACCGTATTGATAACACTGTTTTTAGGTTGTCTACCTTAGATAGGCAAGCACTCATATTCTCCAGCTTCCTGAGGCTCAAGAGAACTGGTCCCGCTTAAACCTATATTTACTAGGGTCCTTATTGTAAATTAATATAACTTGTGGGGGTTTTATGAAAAATAGTTTTGATATATTTTCAAAATACACCTCAAGTATTTAATTATCGTCTTTAGGGCTTTCATAATTATAATTTTTATAAAGTGAAATATTTTAGTGGATATAATCTAGATTTCATTGTATATGGTATTTTAGTATAATATTGGAATTGTATTGAGTTATAATGGTAGTTTCATGATATTGGTGATTTCTTTGATTTAGAAAACATGGAATATATATATTGTATACTTAAAATAGATGTTTTGATAGTGTGTGTGTATATATATATATATAAATCACATTTTTCTTAAAAATTACATTAAAAATTCCATCGAGATCGAATGCTCATTGCGGAGGTCTGCATCCCGCTCTACTAGGCCTGAGGATATGCGATAACCCGCACCAACCCGATCGGGGTTCCCCAAAATGGGTTGTAGAGGCGTATTTGCAAGGAATTAAGTAATACACTTTTAAATAAAATGGTTTTTGAATATTTATGGTATTTAAATGTAAACTCGTATTTTTCCAAAAACTATATTCCACAAATTATCGTGCTATGTCAAGAATGTGTGCTGTGATGAGGTAGGTCTTTACTTCATGAGTTATCTAAAGGTAATACGGTTAAAAATGAATAAACAATGTCGTATGTAAACAAGATGGCATTTTACCGTAAAAATGGAATAGAATTTGCTATACATATTATTTTGAGATGAAACTTATTCTAATGTGTTTATTTATAATTTCTAAAAATTATATGTGGAATTGATAGGTTTGTTATTAAGAAAAATTTGGATTTGTAAAGAAAAGGAAACTGGAAGTCGGAATAACTCCGCTTCCGACAAGTTTTGAAAATAGACTTCGTTTTAATAAAAGTAGATGAGGGAAAGTGGGACTTACTGATTGAATATAAAGAGGAGAGATAGAGGAAGCTATTGAAATCGTCGGGAAGTTGTTTCATCGCCGGATTCTTCTCGAAATGTCGCCGGAACCTTGCCCTTTGCTAACTCCACTTGTACAACTTGGGACTTGGAAATTTTAGAGAGTTTTTGTATGTGATTTCTGAATAAAGAGGGGTGAAATGTAATGTGGTATTTATAGGGAAAATTAAGGTTCAGGGTAATGAATTTGAGAATTAAAATGTATTTAAAATTTGGTTTAATGTCACTTTTTAATTCTATGTTTATTTTTAATAAAAACAAACAGTACAGGGGTTAAGGGGGGAGGCCAAGGGGTTAGGGCAACAAAAAAATGGCGCATTACCGTCGGGGGGCCCGGCGGCGCCGGCCTCTCAGTGAATCTCACCGGTCCAAATCCGGCAAGATGGGCTCGGATCTACGCCACGTGTCCTAGTCGCTTCAACTAGCCTAATGCACATGTTTGATTTGTAAGTCTACGGTAGCGCCCCGGCCATCGATCCAAGGCCAGAATGCGGAAACAAAAACTTTTTCATAAACTTGAAATTGGCGCTATCGTATACATTTACCCGGATCGAACCATTAACAAAAACTAGCTAACTAGAGAAGGGTTAGAAAAGCTATACCGATCGATCCGTGTCCTTCGGTCTTTAGCTACCATCCCTAGCTCCTCACGGCATCTCCGATCTCCGGTCTCCTCGTCGGAAGGGCACCACATCAATGAGTCTTTTTACGGGCTCCCGCTTCGTCCGAAGCAACTCGGACACGAAGTTTGCTAGCCGACGTGTCCAAGGTGATGTAGAGAATGTGTGTGATAATTTTGTCTCAAGCATCCATTGATTCTTAACGCATGAGAGTGTATGGATGGAGGTTGAAGTAGATGCCATTAATGGAGATAGTGAGCTCAAGAAAGAAGAGGAAGAAGAAGAGCTTTCCTTTTCTTTTATGTTGCTATGATAATGTGAGAGTGAGAATCATAATACAAGAGCTAACACCTTCTTTGGATGGCCTCCCTCTCTCCTCTTATCATTTCAACACTTAAATCAATCAATAATGTGACATATGCATAAAGAAAGAGACCATGAGTCGTCACTTGTGCATGTGTCACAATTAATGCTCCTAATCATGACTTTGAGCTCGTTATTTCCATTTGCAAACATTAATCCAAATGTTTGCAACAATAAAAAGAGAACGACATCTACTAAAGTAAACTCGTGACGGATCACAAGGATACCCCTCACCTGTATATACATACCTGCATCCGCATTCCGACTGAATGCGAATGCAATGAGACTAAAGTAATCCAACAAATCTAATACTAGGATCCGTCTTAAACCAAAGCCCACTAGTATGATCCGCCCGATCATGATCCGTGCACGACTGCACGTATATGATCGAACCCTGCCATAATATCATATGGCCTCTACAATATTTCGCCCGAAACTTGAGAAACTGTATGTGGGGGACTCTAAAGACTCGTCAATACTTTGGCTGTGGATTAACCACTAGCACGTCAGTGGTACTAGCTGTACATAACGGGCTACCAGGTATTGACCAAAAGGGAGGTCGATGAGCGAACTCATCCTGACACCCTACTGAACCTGTCAGTGACAATTCCGGTCTGTTTGTCTATGAGTATCGCATGTCGGGCCTAGGGGGTGGTAAAAGTCAGAGCCCCAAAAGCGGTATAAGTCATGTCGGAGTGTAGCCCAGAACACCCTGAGATACTACTGGAATACCTACCAGTAAATCTCCTGCCTTGGCCAAGGATTTCGTGTAATGGCTCTCCTAGACACAGCGCGATCTCACCCCTAATACCGGGAGAGACGAAACCCCTGCCGATCCGCTCACTGCCTCTATATGGCTCGGGACTGTACCCAACTAAAACCTATTTGCACGACTCCTTTGAGCCGTGGTAGGGTAGTAATCAAAGCACAGTGGGAACTCGCACGAGATAAATGACGATCTCAGGTCGATGAACTAACCTGTACACATGTCACCAAGGAACTGCTATCTGACGTCAGGTATAATACCAACTTGCATGTTCCCGGCGAGTCCTGTCCGGTGTACTCATAATCCAATGAGCACCTGTATACATCTTAGATGAACCAACTGACACCAATGGCTTGTGAGACCGGCCACCGCCCTGTAGGGTGTTTTTCGTCACCCCATTGAGATGGGAATACGCGCGCGCTTGTCAGGCGTACTACAGATTCCCCCTGCCTAGAGTAGGCTGGGGTTTATTGATTGTGGGGATCCGAATCTCCGGCAGCCGCGAACTAAGCTGCCGTTAATTACCCCTCGCATTTGGAGCGAAGGAACCTCCGATTAACGGGTTAAACTGGTCATGCGAACTCAATGTGCAGTATCGTGTTTTGAAGGGGCTTTGGAAATATCGGGGGCCCCGCAGAGTTTCTACGGGGGTCCCGCTACCCGGATAGCGGGCTGGGGGTCAAGGGGGCTAGCAGCCCCCTTGCGGGGTGCGGGGCAGCGCCCCGTTAGAAATTTTTTCTAACGGAAGACAGTGTCGTGGAGTCTGTGTATGTTTTCCTTCCCCCCCTTTGTTTAAAAAAAGTAGAGTTTAATTTCAAAAGGGATTTTATTGTGGAGTTAAACTCCAAAGAATTTTAAAAGGAGTTTTTAAAAGGAGTTAAACTCCTAAAAGAATTTTATTGTGGAGTTAAACTCCAAAGAATTTTTAAAAGGAGTTAAACTCCTAAAAGAATTTTATGTGGAGTTAAACTCCTAAAATATGTATACATTTTTAACTCCAGAAGGGATTTTGTTGGGGAGTGCACGTAAAACGAGGGGGAAAAGAAAACAAAATGGCGTCCAAAGGACGCTCGCACAGCAGGTGGGCACCTTAATGCCCGGGGTCACGTGCGCTCACGTGACCGATGGGCACTTTGGCGCCCCCCGGGGGTCACGTGGGCACACGTGACCGACGGGCGTCTTGGCGCCCCAGGGGTCACGTGGGCACACGTGACCGATGGACGTCTTGGCGCCCCAGGGGTCACGTGTGCACACGTGACCGATGGGCGCTTTGGCGCCCCGGGGTCACGTGCCCACACGTGACCGATGGGCGCCTTAGCGCCCAGGGGTCACGTGGGCACACGTGACCGACGGGCGCCTTAGCGCCCAGGGGTCACGTGGGCACACGTGACCGACGGGCGCCTTAGCGCCCAGGGGTCACGTGGGCACACGTGACCGCGGGAAAAACCCGCGGAAGGGAAGCCTAGCCCCTAGGCTGGGGAGTTGAACTCCCAAGGGAATCTTTGGAGTTAAACTCCTAACAGAAGCAAAATTATAGAGTTAAACTCCCACAGAAATTAATTTATGGAGTTAAACTCCAGCAACTTTAGAAAGGAGTTAAACTCCTGGGGATTTATTGCTCTTCTTTTGAGCCTTGGGTCTGTCCAAAGTTAGATTTTTGGAGATGGGTCTTCTTCTTCTTGCTCTTGACCGGCGGGATCTTGGAGAAAAGGGGGTGAGCCTCAAAAGCCTCCCCTTTTCGAGATCTGATTGGAGATCCGAGCTCCCCTTCGTAGGTTTTGTGGTGGAAATCTACTTATTTTTAGAAAAGGAAGAGTTAAACTCTTGATTTAATTCAAAAGAAAAAGGAAGGTTTTAGAACCGTGAGGAAGGAGGAAGAGATCTCAGATCTAGAAAATTCTTGGAGAGAGAAAAAGTTTTTGAGATATTTTCATTATCTTGCCTTTATAGGCTATACACTTTACACATAGCCCCTTGGGCTTCACAAAATGGCATTTTGCCTATTTCATGGCCCATGTGCCATTTCTTTTTGCACATAAGCCATGGGCTTTACAAAAATTTGGCTTCATGCCTATTTTTCTTACATTTATCCATAAAATAAAAGAAAAACAACAAACTTGTTTATTACAAAAGTTTTATCTTGGCGTGGGGGAAGGCCGACCGCTTCATTTTCGGGCTCGACCTGGGCATGGGCCCACTGGGTCTGGGCTCGGGCCCACTTGGTTTGGGGTTGACTTGGATTTTTGACTTAGTCAACCGGGGTGTAAATTTTTTTACCCCAACAAATTGCCCCCCATCAATAAATGCACACCACATATGTGGGTCGTGTGCATGAAATTGATGGATTTTCTTTTACTTGGAGGCGACCTGATTTGGTTCCCGCTTTTTGGGAAGCTGGCACTGCCCTTTTTACGACATGGACGGTCGATTCTGCCCTTTTTGCGACTTAGACGGTCGGTGCTGCCCTTTTTGCGACTTGGACGGTCGATGCTGCCATTTTTCCGACTTGGACGGTCGTTGCTGCCCTTTTAGCGACGTGGACGGTCGGTTCTGCCATTTTAGCGACATGGACGGTCGATTCTGCCCTTTTTGCGACTTGGACGGTCGATTCTGCCCTTTTTGCTACTTGGACGGTCGGTGCTGCCCTTTTTGCGACTTGGACGGTCGATGCTGCCCTTTTTGCGACTTGGACGGTCGATTCTGCCCTTTTTGCGACTTGGACGGTCGGTTCTGCCATTTTAGCGACATGGACGGTCGATGCTGCCCTTTTTGCGACTTGGACGGTCGATTCTGCCATTTTAGCGACATGGACGGTCGATTCTGCCCTTTTTGCGACTTGGACGGTCGGTTCTGCCATTTTAGCGACATGGACGGTCGATTCTGCCCTTTTTGCGACTTGGACGGTCGGTGCTGCCCTTTTTGCGACTTGGACGGTCGATTCTGCCCTTTTTGCGACTTGGACGGTCGTTGCTGCCCTTTTTGCGACTTGGACGGTCGGTTCTGCCCTTTTTGCGACTTGGACGGTCGGTTCTGCCCTTTTTGCGACTTGGACGGTCGGTTCTGCCATTTTAGCGACATGGACGGTCGATTCTGCCCTTTTTGCGAATTGGACGGTCGATTCTGCCATTTTAGCGACATGGATGGTCGGTTCTGCCCTTTTTGCGACATGGACGGTCGATTCTGCCCTTTTTGCGACTTGGACGGTCGGTGCTGCCCTTTTTGCGACTTGGACGGTCGTTGCTGCCCTTTTAGCGACTTGGACGGTCGGTTCTGCCATTTTAGCGACATGGACGGTCGATTCTGCCCTTTCTGCGACTTGGACGGTCGGTTCTGCCCTTTTTGCGACTTGGACGGTCGGTGCTGCCATTTTAGCGACGTGGACGGTCGGTTCTGCCCTTTTTGCGACTTGGACGGTCGGTGCTGCCATTTTAGCGACATGGACGGTCGGTGCTGCCATTTTAGCGACGTGGACGGTCGATGCTTGATTTGACTCGCTCTGCTTCTTGCAGTGTCAGGGGTAGACTTGACTTGCTCCGCTTCTTGCGGTGTCGAGATTGGATTCTGACTTGCTCCGCTTTCTGCGGTGTCGGAGTGGAAGTTGACTTGTTGATTTTGATTTGGGTTGACATCAGTATCGCTATGCTGGAATATGGTACCAGGAGCGAATCATCATTTGTCATGACAGAGTTTGGGAATTGGTTTTTTTTGTTTGGCATCTGCATTGCTGCACTGGAATATGGTACCAGGAGCAACTCATCATTTGCCCCGAGGGGATTTGGGGATTTTTTTTCGTCGGCATCTGCATTGCTGCACTGGAATGATGCCAGGAGCAACTCATCATTTGCCCCGGGAGGATTTGGGAGAGATTGGGATCGTTTTACGCCCGTGGATTGTATACGGTTTTGCAGGATGTATGATCCAGACCGTAGGGCCATAAAACTTTCGGGACTTTGTTGGCGTCTGCATCGCTGCACTGCAATATGGTACCAGGAGCGACTCATCATTCGCCATTGAGAGGACTTTGAATTTGGGTCTTGTTTGGCATCAGCATTGCTGCACTGGAATAATACCAGGAGCAACTCATCATTTGCCTTGGGAGGACTTGGGATTTGGGTTTTTGGTCGGCATCAGCACCGCTAACACTGAAGCGAAATGCCAGGAGCGACTCATCATTTGCCGTTGCCCGTCGGGGAAGGATGGCTTAGGAGACAGGTTTGGGTTTCTGTCACCTAAGGCTTTTCAATTTTATGGGCCATGAGGGTCCCATAAAAGCATTTTCTCCCTACGAGTCGTAAGGATCCCGCAGGTGTATTTTCTCCTTGGGAATCGTGAGGATTCCTAAGTGTGTTGCTCCTTTGTGAGTCGTAAGGATCTCACGTAGGGTTTTCTCCTCATAAGGTCGAGGGGACTTTGCGAGTGTATTTCATCTCTTTTCACGAGTTTGCGCCCTTTCGGGTTTTCACAGACTCGCCGGTAGTCCTGCTGTTTTTACTCACGGAGCCCTTTCGGGTTTTCATCCGTGCCCGTTTTGCTTGTGGACATACCGTTTTTTTTTTCGTTCGCTGGTGGGACTTTAAAGTAGTCTCACCGGCAGGATTTGGGAGAAATAGGGGTCTTTTACGTCCGTGGATTATATACGGTTTTGCAGGATGTATGATCCAGACCGTAGGGCTGATGTACTCAATTCGCCTGCGACTTGGAGCATTCACATGTAGTATTTCTTGAGATATCGGCCATTGATGGGTGGCATGGGCCTTTCTCCCTCGGCACTTATTAGTTGGTAGGATCCTCCGTCGAACACTTTCTCGATGACGTATGGTCCTTCCCAGTTTGGCTCGAATTTTCCCTTGGCATGTCGATTGAGGATGATCGGTCTTTTGAGGACCAACACCAATTCACCTTTCTTGAAAGCGCGGAGACGAGTTATCTTGTCATAGGCCCGTGACATTTGGGCTCGGTATAACTCCAGACTTTGCTGCACCGCGAGCCTCTTTTCTTCGAGGGCATCGAGTTCATCTAGTCGGAGGAGCACGTTTTCCTCCTCCGTCAACTCATGCTGAACGGCCATTCTTAAGCTTGGAACTTCGACTTCGAGGGGGAGGACCGCCTCCACTCCGAAGAGCAATGAATATGGAGTGGACTGGGTTGGAGTACGGTGCGTGGTACGATATGCCCAAAGCGCCTCGTGAAGCTTGAGATTCCAGTCCCTCTTGTTGGCTGAAGCATTTTTCCTCAGGAGCTTGCATAGAGTCTTATTGAAGGCTTCGGCGAGCCCATTGGCTCTTGGATTATAGATGGAGGAATATCTCCAGTCTATCTTATGCTGAGTAGCGAACCTTGAGACATTGAAGCTCTTGAAAGAAGGCCCGTTGTCAGAAATGATTCTTCTTGGTGTACCGAAACGGTATAGAATATTATGCTGGAAGAATGTCAGAATATCTTTTGTCTTGACTTCTTTTAGCGGGACAGCTTCAGCCCATCTGGAGAAGTAGTCTGTCGCAGCCAGTATGAACCGGTGGCCTTTGGATGACGGAGGATCAATTGGGCCAACAATGTCGGTGCCCCAAACTTCGAAGGGCCACGACGCCACCGTAGGGTGCAATGGATTGGGATGCTTGTGAATGAAATCACCATGGATTTGGCAGATCTGACATTTCTTTGCATGCTCTCCGCAATCCCGTATCATGGTGGGCCAGTAATACCCAAGCCGTTTGATTTGAAGTCGCATCTTGGGACCAGATTGGTGAGCACCGCAAACGCCCGAGTGAACATCTTTCATGACCTTTTGGGCTTCGGCCGATGACAGGCACCTGAGCCAGAGTTGGTCATATGACCTACGGTATAACGTGTCATTTACAAACACGTATCGGAGAGCTCTTTTCTTCAGCTGAATCCTCGCAGATTTTTCTTCGGGAAGCTTGTCGTATCGGAGGTACTCTATGAAGGGTTCTCTCCAATCGGGCTCGTCTTGGATGATCGAAGCTTCTTCGGCAGGACTGCTCTCCTGTTCCGCACTTTCCTCTTCTCGTAGAGAGACTGGAGGTAGAATTTGCCGGCTCCTGACTGTGATCAGAATTTCGTCCATGTCAGGATCAGCCAGCTCCTTGGCTAAGCGAGCGAGTACGTCAGCCTTTCCGTTCAACGCTCTAGGGATTCTCATTAGTTCAATGTGAGTGAATCGTTTCATGAGTTCCACCACCCGGCTTCTGTACCGAGCTAACTCGGGTTTGTATATCTTATAGTCGCCGCTTACTTGGTTGATGACAAGCTGGGAGTCACCGTAGACTCGTAGCCGACGGATTTCCATTTCTACGGCAAGCTCCAAACCAGCTATCAGAGCTTCATACTCAGCTTCATTGTTTGTCCGAGGCTCGGTGAGAGCAAAAGAACGCCGTAGGGTTCCCATTGATGGTGTGATGAACACCAATCCTACCCCTGCTTTTATCTCCGGGATGCTTGATTTACTGGAGGTCCTTATTGACGAGGCTCCATCGAAGTAGAGCTCCCAACATGGCTCATCTTCCTCGAGGTGCAGCACTTGTTCATCGGGTAACTCACAATTTAGCGGCGACCCTTCTGGTATAGGATGAGCGGCGAGAAAGTCTGCAAGAGCTTGCCCTTTTACTGCTTTCTGAGGAGTATAAACTATGTCGAACTCAAGTAGCATGACAGCCCATCTTGCCATTCTGCCGGCTAGGCTTGCTTTGGTCATCAAGTGTTTGAGCGGGTCGACCTTGGAGATCAGCATAACCCGATGAGCCAGCAGATAGTGCCTCAGCTTCTTCACGGCAAATATCAGAGCCAGGCATTGCTTTTCGATTGGGGAGTAGTTGTGTTCCGCCCCGACTAGAGTTCGACTGAGGTAGTAGAGGGCATTTTCTTTTCCCTCCTCGTTATTCTGGGCGAGGAGCGCACCGAGTGACTCATCTAGCGCGGCAGTGTAGAGAATCAACGGTTTATTTGGAATGGGAGCAGCCAGCACTGGAGGGTGCGACAAGTATTGTTTGATGCTTTCGAACGCTGCTTGACATTCGGCATCCCAGATAAAAGGAGCTCCTTTCTTCATGAGCTTTGAGAAGGGCCTACATCTCCCCGACAAATTTGAGATAAACCTCCGTATATAAGCAAGCTTGCCTTGAAAAGATCTTAGCTGCGTCAGACTCTTTGGAGGGGGCATCTCCATGATGGCCTTTATCTTTGATGGGTCAATTTCGATCCCTCGATGCCGGACTATAAAGCCCAGGAATTTTCCCGATGACACGCCAAAAGCGCACTTCAGAGGATTCATCTTCAGATCGTATTCCCTCAGTCTGGTGAGAACGGTCCTGAGATCTTGGATATGATCGGCCTTGGCTTCAGTTTTGACGACCAGATCATCAACATAGCATTCGACGACTTTATGGATTAGGTCATCAAAGATATTGGTCATTGCCCTTTGATACGTAGCACCTGCGTTCTTCAGTCCGAACGGCATTACCTTGTAGCAATATATTCCGATCGGGGTTCGAAATGCTGTGTGCTTCTCATCCTCAGGCGACATCTTGATCTGATTATATCCAGACGAGCCGTCCATAAAGGTGAACAGTTCATAATTTGAGGTATCATCGACCATCATTTCCATGACCGGTAGCGGGAAGTCGTCTTTAGGACATGCCTTGTTGAGGTCCCTGAAATCGACACAAACTCGGATCTGCCCATTTTTCTTCTTTACTGGGACTATGCATGCGATCCAGTCTGCATATTTCTCTTCCCTGATGAAGTCGGCATCGATGAGTTTCTTGGTTTCCTCGGTGACCTTTTCTTCCAACTCCCTTCTCATTCTTCGAGGAGCTTTTTTGACTGGCTTAGCATCAGGAGATATAGCCAGCTTATGCACGGCTACCTCAGGGGAAAGGCCAGGCATTTCTTTGTACGACCACGCGAAGCAGTCGACGAACTCACGCAGCAAGGCAATTATTTGCGCTTTCATTTCCTCTGACAAGAGCGAGCTGATGTAGGTTGGCCTTGGATTATCGGGCGTTCCTAAGTCAATCTCGGTTAGCTCGTCAAAGGTTGCTTGTCCGCCATCTTCGAGCTCTTGAGGAGCTTCTTCTGGCTCGGCTATCTCATCATCATCATTTGATCTTTCGCCGGCCTCACCGACATGGATCATGTAGCACACCTTGGAATCGGGTTGAATGTAGCCTATGCCCCGTCTATCCGGAATTCGCCCATCGATGAGTGCTCGAACCTGGGGCGGATACCATAACCCTTCGTAAAACTTTGCTTCGGACTCTGTTTGATATAACCGGCATCCGCACTTCTTAAAGTATTCCCGCATCTCGGGCGCATAGTATCTGGGATTGAGGACGGCTCTTATGCCTCTCTCATAGGGAAGGCACACGACAGAAAGGTCGTCCGGGTGCACAACGGGGTTTGACCTGTAAAACAGGATGCCCTTTTGTCCATTTTTCCTCCCGGGCACGTAGAAAGTTTTCAGCTGGTCCACGGTAGAGACTGACAATGCGTCGAGCTCTTTGCACATCTGTTCCGGCACCCTTGTGATGGCCAAGGACCCTTCTGCGACTTCGAAGGTCTCTCGTAGTTTTGCTTGTTGCATGGGGGGCCAATTTGCACAGCTGTTGCATGGCAGGTCCTCTTCTTCCGACTCTTCAGTGTCACTGCCAAGATGAGGGCGGGCTTTGCCGCTAGGTGGATATTCAGTAACAGATTCGTCCGTATCGCTGCCGAAACGAGGGCGAGTTTTACGGAAGGACGGGCTTCCAGCGTCGGACTCATCAGTGTCGCTGCCGAAATGCGGGCGCACTTGGGCGTTTTTGCTTTTGAAACTGACAGTCGCCGCAGATTTGCTTTTGAGTCTTGGGGCCGGTCTATCCTCAGTCAGTTGTGGCTTAGCATTTTGGTGGTTCATAAAGTACCGAGAATCTTCATAGCGGACTTCATGCACACCGAACGGCTGGATGTCTCCGTCAATGCGTCTTTCTTCGCCATTTTTAGTATACTTCATACATTGATGGAGAGTTGATGGAATGATGCCGTAATCGTGGAGCCACGGCCGTCCCAAGAGAATCTTATAAGACGTGTCTGCGTCGATCACGTATATCTTAGCTTCAGTTTGCAGATCCCCGAATTTGATTGGCAAAGCTATAGATCCCAGAACTTGCTGGCAATTTTGGTTGAAGCCCTGAATGACAATCCTTTCCCTTGACAGATGTCGGACGTCCATTGACAAACTCTTCAGAGTTCGCAAGTTCATGATGTTCACTGAGGACCCCGGATCAATCAATATGCGATTAATTCTATCTCCGTCGCTATACCCGGTCACGTAAAGCGGCCGATTATGCTCAGCCGTTCCCAGTAGCAAGTCTTCATCCTTAAATGTGACTGCGGCGGCATGCAAAGCGTGCTGGGCTTCTTTCATATTAATTTCCGCAAAGTGAGCCTGATACCGCTCGGGGTTTTGTAGAGCATGGATGAGAACATCTCTAAGCTCCTTAGATAGGACCAAGGCGTCGTAGATGCTCAGGAGAGACGGAAGCTTCCGGAGATGCGCCAAGACATTATAGTCCACCGAGGAAGGACTTATGTTTTCATCAGTCGGTTCTCTGCCATCTTCTTCATTAGCGACATGTTTTTCTTTCCCTTTTGGGGCGTTGCCCTGATTTGGCGGTAGAGCCCTGCCGCTTCTGAGTTGGATTTGATTGGTCGTTGTGGCGAGCTCTTCGTCCTCTTCGGGAAAACAAAGCTCCTCTTCCGAGTCGCTACCAAGATGGATGGCGTAGTAGGTCACTACTGGGATCTCTTCATTGGAGTCTTCTTCTAACTCCTCCAGAATTTCAGCCGCTTGTACAGGGAAGAACTCATTCAATTGAATCAATGTTCTTTCCTTTTGTTCATATTCTTCAAGAGAATCGATATATTTTTGAATGGTCGATCTCCCTGCAGACTCTTTTTCGCGCCGAGCTGCACTTTTCTTTTTCTTGAGCTTCTTGGATTTTAAGCCTGATGGAGCCGCATCGGCAGCTGGACTGGTAGGCCTCTTCTGTCCTTCCCATTCCATTCTGGGCTCTTTCTGAAGCATCTTTAGCATCTTCTTCGTCTTATTAGATATGTGCGTACTCCATGGAGGCCGCGATGAGTCGGTTTCGTTTGTCAGGGCAGCGGGTTCAGCTGTCTGCTCCCAGAAGGCTTCAGCTTCTGTCTGTATAAAGTTGGCGGTTGCAACTTGATTGTTTACCAACACGCTTTTGGATAGCTCGATCTCTCCAGCTTTGTACTGCTTCTCGACCCAGTCCTTGAAGATATAGCAATCCTCGATCGCATGGCTCACTACTCGGTGGTACGGGCAATACAGGGGATTGTCGGTCATTTTTGCTTCTTGGGGTCTTTTCGACTCCGGCAATTGTAGGCCGTTGTTCAAGGCATCTTTAAATATCTTGCGGACCTTGTCCCTTCTGAAAGAGTAAACCTTGTTCTTTTTCTCCTCTAGGGTGGGCCCATCTCCTCCCAGCATTGGCTTTCGAGACCGGTTAGTTTTGGATTCGGACGCCCTTCGCTTTTCTTCATTGTCGGACGCATTGAAGACATTGGTACTGCTGGAACTCCCACTTCTACGGTTGTCGTCCCGCTTGCTTTTCCAAGTTTTGTCTCTCTGAGAGTCCGGCGGGGACTCTTGCTTCGAGCGTTCCAGCATTTGGACCTTCTTGGTTAGCTCTTGAAACGTCTTAAGGCCCGCTGTACATAAGAATGGGACCATCTAATTGCTGAGGTTCCCAATGAGAAGGCTGACGGACTGGTCCTGCTCCAGCGGCGGTTTGCACTTGACTGTGAGATTACGCCATCGAGCGATAAAGTCGGTGTTGCTTTTATTCTTCCCCGGCTTGGTCCTCACAAGGTCGGCAATGGAGATTTTATCACTGACACTCATGAACCTTTGCCGGAACAGGGACTCCATTTGGGCAAAGGTAATGACGGACCCGTCCGGTATACTCGCATACCAGTCGAAGGCGACGCCGGTCAGGCTATTGACAAACTGACGAAGAAGGAGCGCGTCATTGCCCCCTGTATTTCCGCATGATGCTTTGAAGTGGGCGACGTGCTGATTTGCATTCCCCGTTCCATCAAATCTTCCGAACTTAGGAATAACGTAGCCGCTTGGGAACTCAATCAGATCGTACTGCGCGGGATATGGCCGCCCGCTACTGCCGATTTCTTTCTGAGCTTCAGCTTCGGCCACCAATGTTTTAACCTTGCTGGTGACCAAATCCATTATCCAATCCTGTGTTAGCGGGATAGTATTATCTGGGGCCAAGGCGTCCCCAGAAGCGGAGTGTGGACGGCTCTCATGTGGCTCAACCAGTCTTGGACCTGAAGGAACAGGCATTGGCTGCCTCGGATTGTCATCACCCGGCTGATTAGTAGCGGCTTGTGCTTGATTGGGAGGCGCTCGAGCAATTTGAGCCGTAAGCTGCATCACCACGTTCGTTAAGTCGTCAATCTTCGAGTAGAGCTTGGCCATCTCTTTATCTTTGCTCCTGAGCTGTTTTCGAAGCTCTTGAAGCAGCTCTTGCTCCGCAGTCCTGGGGCGGAAAGTCGGCTCTTCCTCGCTGTCCGAGCTTGACTCTGTGTGGACCGAGGGGTCTTTCTGCCTATTATCCTCATCGAGAGGGTTTTCTTCATCCAGCGGGGGTGGCTGTTCTTGAGCGGCGGCGACCACATTCAGGCTAGATTGGGCTTGGGATGTGGTGGCCCCATCCTTGCTTTTGCTGCGAAGGTTGTCGCTGGGGCGTCCGCCCGCCATATAGACCGTATGGATGATGTATCCGGCCGTCTTTCTATCATTGGAAGCTGATTTCACGGATCGCTGTCTTGACCCCCTTGCTTCGGTAGCTGGTAGTCGATTGAAGGCGGCTGGCTTAACCAGCTTCTTGAATGGTGTTGGCGCTTCTTTTCTGGATTTGCCCCGCTGCTTTCGTGCGACACAGAGCGCCTGATAGACTCTTGAAGAGACAGTGTCACACTTTTTCTGTTGGGGCCGGGACACGTCTCTTTGTGGCACTGTTCGGACCGCTGTCTTCTTGATTCTAGCGGTCATGGCATTCTTCTGAACCCACTTCAGAGGCTCGAAGGAATTGCTGATTCTTACGTCCGACTCAGCCGTCGTCGCAGGGAAATCCTGCACTTGGAACTTCGCACGATTCCATTTGGCTGAAGCCCTGGCCCTCTTGTTGGCTCGATACCTGAGCCGCTTCTGCCTTAACTTTTCTGTTCTAAGCGCCTGGCAGACTTCGGCTCTTCGGGAAGATGCCGCAGACCGGTTGATGGAGGGCCTTGGAGATACGCCCGATTGTGTATCTGTTGGAGTCGTCGCCTGAGCTCGTCCGCAACATTTGTTGTTGCCCTTTGTACCGAAGTTCTTGCCCCTCGCTGGAGCACCAGAGAATCGTTCAGATACAGTCTTGAGTTTCGGTTGTGGTGCCTTAGCGATCACGACATTCGGCCTCTTGCCCCTTGAGACTGGCTTGGCCACCTGTTCCGCCGGGATTTCCGCCAGATGAGCGCTTCCGGCAGGGTAGATGATGACGGAGCCAAACTGGCGGGGCGGCTCCTCCCATTGCCGGCTAAGACTTGCAGGGAGAACCACACGAGCGTTGATCTTGACCACGTATGGAATCGGGGTCACGTTGGAAGCTGAATTCGTCTGGAGAGACATCGCCATTGAAAGTTGATTGCTGCACGAAAGAAAGAAATTATTTCAGTACAAACATCGGCGTATATGTTAAATGAGTTCGCATGAACGCTTAACCCGAGATATGGGAGGAGAGATAAGTCCCACCGGGCGTGCCAGAATCTGTAGGGTGTTTTTCGTCACCCCATTGAGATGGGAATACGCGCGCGCTTGTCAGGCGTACTACAGATTCCCCCTGCCTAGAGTAGGCTGGGGTTTATTGATTGTGGGGATCCGAATCTCCGGCAGCCGCGAACTAAGCTGCCGTTAATTACCCCTCGCATTTGGAGCGAAGGAACCTCCGATTAACGGGTTAAACTGGTCATGCGAACTCAATGTGCAGTATCGTGTTTTGAAGGGGCTTTGGAAATATCGGGGGCCCCGCAGAGTTTCTACGGGGGTCCCGCTACCCGGATAGCGGGCTGAGGGTCAAGGGGGCTAGCAGCCCCCTTGCGGGGTGCGGGGCAGCGCCCCGTTAGAAATTTTTTCTAACGGAAGACAGTGTCGTGGAGTCTGTGTATGTTTTCCTTCCCCCCCTTTGTTTAAAAAAAGTAGAGTTTAATTTCAAAAGGGATTTTATTGTGGAGTTAAACTCCAAAGAATTTTAAAAGGAGTTTTTAAAAGGAGTTAAACTCCTAAAAGAATTTTATTGTGGAGTTAAACTCCAAAGAATTTTTAAAAGGAGTTAAACTCCTAAAAGAATTTTATGTGGAGTTAAACTCCTAAAATATGTATACATTTTTAACTCCAGAAGGGATTTTGTTGGGGAGTGCACGTAAAACGAGGGGGAAAAGAAAACAAAATGGCGTCCAAAGGACGCTCGCACAGCAGGTGGGCACCTTAATGCCCGGGGTCACGTGCGCTCACGTGACCGATGGGCACTTTGGCGCCCCCCGGGGGTCACGTGGGCACACGTGACCGACGGGCGTCTTGGCGCCCCAGGGGTCACGTGGGCACACGTGACCGATGGACGTCTTGGCGCCCCAGGGGTCACGTGTGCACACGTGACCGATGGGCGCTTTGGCGCCCCGGGGTCACGTGCCCACACGTGACCGATGGGCGCCTTAGCGCCCAGGGGTCACGTGGGCACACGTGACCGACGGGCGCCTTAGCGCCCAGGGGTCACGTGGGCACACGTGACCTCGGGAAAAACCCGCGGAAGGGAAGCCTAGCCCCTAGGCTGGGGAGTTGAACTCCCAAGGGAATCTTTGGAGTTAAACTCCTAACAGAAGCAAAATTATGGAGTTAAACTCCCACAGAAATTAATTTATGGAGTTAAACTCCAGCAACTTTAGAAAGGAGTTAAACTCCTGGGGATTTATTGCTCTTCTTTTGAGCCTTGGGTCTGTCCAAAGTTAGATTTTTGGAGATGGGTCTTCTTCTTCTTGCTCTTGACCGGCGGGATCTTGGAGAAAAGGGGGTGAGCCTCAAAAGCCTCCCCTTTTCGAGATCTGATTGGAGATCCGAGCTCCCCTTCGTAGGTTTTGTGGTGGAAATCTACTTATTTTTAGAAAAGGAAGAGTTAAACTCTTGATTTAATTCAAAAGAAAAAGGAAGGTTTTAGAACCTTGAGGAAGGAGGAAGAGATCTTAGATCTAGAAAATTCTTGGAGAGAGAAAAAGTTTTTGAGATATTTTCATTATCTTGCCTTTATAGGCTATACACTTTACACATAGCCCCTTGGGCTTCACAAAATGGCATTTTGCCTATTTCATGGCCCATGTGCCATTTCTTTTTACACATAAGCCATGGGCTTTACAAAAATTTGGCTTCATGCCTATTTTTCTTACATTTATCCATAAAATAAAAGAAAAACAACAAACTTGTTTATTACAAAAGTTTTATCTTGGCGTGGGGGAAGGCCGACCGCTTCATTTTCGGGCTCGACCTGGGCATGGGCCCACTGGGTCTGGGCTCGGGCCCACTTGGTTTGGGGTTGACTTGGATTTTTGACTTAGTCAACCGGGGTGTAAATTTTTTTACCCCAACACGCCCCTCGTCGGTGTCTCGATTGTATACACCAGTCTACTCCGGAGGATCGATGCCTTGTCTCGAAAACTCCCACGAATAGGGACCTTTTATGGATGTGCTTATAGACCCCAGCTCCCACGTATATGATCGCCATCATACTGCTAGCAGTCAAGCAAGAATCCTAAGGGCTCTATCAACGTGTAATAGCGACCTGTAAGGTCACCTAAAGTAGTACAGGATGATAAAGATAAACCAGATAGCATACTATCATCACGAGTAAGACTGTCCTACCGGCATAGGTCCTCCCTCAATCATTGCAATCACATGCCTGCGATCCAATAATTGACTTTGAGGGCACTATATCCAACAATCTCCCACTTGCACTCAAGGCTAATTATTGCGATGTCGCATACTCACAGCCCATGTGATATCGAACACCCAACTCCTCTATTGATCAGTCTTACAAAGCCCGTTTACGAAACTATTGCGTTCGAGAAATAGCTTCAGTGAGTGGATCCGCCCTAATGTTTCTTTCTATGTCTCTCTTTATCTCAAGTTCGCGGAGAAAGCCATCTCCCGAAATGAGCAATACATGTTTTAGAATATCTCTGGATATCTGATGGGACCTAGTTCATAAATGAACTCCAAATCCAAACTTCTTAGACTGTATCGTCAACTGAACTTAATCAGTATCCTGTGTCATGCCTCCCTCAGTATCCGCTTGGACCACCTGTCCAAACTACTGCCCCTCGTCAGAGGGATAACTATAACTCTGACAGTCACTCTGTCATCCAGGTCACCTTGGAGGCCTGGAATGATAACCGTCTTCCGAAGGAGGCTGTCGTTATCATATCCATAGAACATCTACTTATGTTCTAAAACTGCTTCCGAATGTTTCTCCAGGATTGGATCAATATCAACTTATTGCATCTAGTGTAAAAACAACATCTGGTGTGGTACTTGACATCTCGTGATTGACTCAATTGCCTAAGCAAGTGATATGTCAATCATGCACATCCCTCTCCCCTTTAGTCTGTAAGACACCTTTAGAGAGGGTGACTCCATCACCTGCAGGTATACTACCGTGCCAGGAGTCGTCCATTCTAAAATACCTGTAGAATGTTGTCTAAGTACCCAGATTGGAAAACTACCCAAATCTAGATCTAAAACCATAGATCTAGTAACCAGAATGTGTGATATTATATCTATATCCTATGTGGAGAAACCACAGTGTGATAACCAAAGTATAACCGATCATAGTATAGGAATTTCACTTCCTACTCTGTGTACGTCATCTAAATACCAGGACATCACACCCTACTACCTATTTAACAGATTCATCCCCTATTTTGATGAAGTCAAACCCATGACTGTTACATCAAAAATAGATGATCTATCTCCGCTATAACTGCTTTAGTCTATAAATAGACGTAAGTTACTTTACCACTATGCTTCTGTTGCTCCCACTGACTACGACAACCCTCTGGCAGAATAATATACACGTGCACTTCTAAAGCCAGTTCAGAACGACGCTATACTCATCCTCCTGCCGGGTCTCATAGCCTGGAACAACAATAGTGTCAAGTCTGGGTAAACAAGAACCTCCCTGTCACCGTCTTTGAGTATACCGAATTACCTCTCGAGTGCCTGAGGTTACCCACCTTATCTGCGGAGTGGCCAATGGAATGTCAAACCAGATTGAATTTTTAGGTTATCAAATTTTTAGTAATTGTTTGCGGTTCTGGAATCACTTTCAGTTCTACCATACTCTTACTACTGTTTTCTAAAAAAAAATTTAAAAAATCCATTTTTATTAAAATTGTGGCGAGTCAAGAACAATATCACTATTGATCTTCCAGATGGTAGAAAGTCAACCCTCGTCATAGCCCGGGTCAACCCGCAAACTGCCATTACAGAAACGTGCCTTGAGTTATCCAGAGTCTGGTTTTAAGCATAAGCCGGAAAACTCCCCCTACCTTAACAATGTTAAGATATGAACTATTCTATATACAATGTAGAAATAGAGGCACTGATTTAATTGGAACCAGATTCAAATCATGCAGCTGTCTCCAGTGCATGTCAACTAAATGGAGAGAGGCCGATCAGCATTACTCAACTTAGGAGTGCATCCAAAACATGAGTAACCTGAAAGAGAAACAAGTTTCTCAAAAACCATTACTATCAACTGAATACCGGACACAAGTATCTACATCTTCGATCACCTTGAAGAATCCTGATACTTGCAACACCTGGTTCTTTACTTTATTCTTATACTTATAACTTCTCAAAATTTGGACCTTGTGTTTCTACGAAACACTTGTCTAAAACTAGAGAAGTCACAAGTAAACAGAATATAGTATGTGGACCAACCCCTCTGTCCTAATGGACACTGGACAACATACAATACTTTCTATAAGTCCGTTGAGTTGAATAACTCAAACCCTGTGCGTCGTAGGCTGAAAACTGTACTATGGTTATGAAAAATTACACCTCTGTTTAATACTCCTTACCTAACCATCAACTGATATAGGTAAATGTCATGGACATAATTTCACAAAGTTATATCTCACTTTATAAAAATAAACGTACAGATATATCAGTTTGAAATTGGTGCATAACAACGGATATTCAAAACCAAAAATTTGCCGTCCGGCAAACAACCCAGGTGATTTCCTCAAATATCACCAATTACAACGAATCCCGATATAATGAGGATGGTCACCCAATTCCCAATAACTTACCCCCACTCATCATCTGTAAAACCATACAGATGTGAGAATCATACCTGGTAAATACATACCCTGAAGTAAGTATCTAAGTGGGAAATCAGTTTTCTACTAACAATGCATAGTGAGACTGAAACATGAAAATGTCTCGAAGGGGTATCCGGGTATTCCTAGTAATGCCTCTTCCATTATCCAGATTCATGACTGTAACCGTACATTTCTTTGCCATCTCTCCAAATCCCTTTATTTGTCTTTACTCATTATCTTCTGTACACCCTCTTAGGCTAAATGGTTTTCTTCCTTCCCTATCGTTCGGCACCAACCTATGGTTTGGAAGAAGACTATCCAATAAGCGTAATAGGTGTACTGTCCTAATCCTAGGAGCACTCGTAACCCGAGAGAAGGTAAAGATAAAAGACAATTGAATAAACCTCCTTCCTATTTCTCCTGAACCAGAATCCATCCCCGAACTGGAACAAGTCCCTTCGAGTTCGTATATAACCATACGCTGGAGTATCCAATAAACTGTGGATCTTCGTAGTGATACAGGGTGTTCCGGAGAAATACAAAGGTGAAGTAGGAGTGGCGATGAAATACTTGGTTTGGTCGTGAATAGCAGTCGCAATTTACTTTGCCCTCTTTCTAATCCCTTTATTTTGTCTTTACTTATTACCTTCTGTACACCTCACTTAGGCTGATTGGTTTTCTTCCTTCCCCACCTTTCGGCACCTGCCTATGGTTTGGAAGAAGACTATCCAATAAGCATAATAGGTGTACCGTCCTAATCCAAGGAACACTCGCAACCTGAGAGAAAGTAAAAGGAAAAGACAATTGAATAAACCTATTCATTTTCTCCAGAACCGGAAACCATCCTCGAATCTGGAACAAGTTCCTTCGAGTTCGTATATAACCATACGATGGTTTTATCCAATGGAAGTGGACGTTCGTAGTGACATGAAATGTTCCGGAAAAAAAGGGTAAAAGTAGGAGTGGTAATGAGGTATGCAACTCTGACAATCCAAAAGCCAGTTTTTTTAACAAGGTTCGGTTAACTTGGTCACTGAGTCATAGTCTAGGGTCGGGCCATGGTCGCTGCCAAGAGAGAGAGAAAAGAAACACTCTGCGTGCACTCTAACCTAGATCAGAATGGTTACCAATTTATCTAATCAGGAAACCTCCCACTGTAACCTCAAATTCTCCTCCAAACCCGAAAGAAGAATTAGTCGGGATTACCCGAGGAGTAAACCAACTCATCAGTGGGAATCGGGATCCAGCTATCATCGCATGATAATGTGATGGAATCCACTCACGTTATCACACTCTAGAAGGTATGCGCATGCCTGGCAAGTTTCAGTTTCTTTAGAAACTCCCGATGTGATTTTTACCCCAAGCGGTTTATGATCTTGAATTTGGCCAACAAATCATAACCCGCAAGTCAAGTTCTACCCATCATTGTCCTGATTGATTCAGACCCACCCGCACACACCCTTGACTTTGGCCAACAAAGTGGTACGACTGTCCTAAACCAATGCATCTATCTATGCAACAGAAAGGTAACAAATAGCTACCATACACTATGCCTTGACTTTGGCCAACAAACATAGCATGAATACTAAGTGCTACCCGTCTGAAATGACGGAGGGCTACGAATGGTTTTTGGCGAAAAACCTTTAACGTAATGAACTTGATATCGTTGAAGGAACCGGATAGCTTTTTATAAAAATATAGTGGCGAAAACCTTTGCTAAAGAGGTCACTCCCGGTGAAGGGATCTCGGCTCTTTCCCCGTAGAATGAGGTGCAGGATATTCCAACTGAATACCGCGATGCAAAGCAAAAGGCAATCGGCTATAGTGAAGTTATTACCCTGACGCAAACTTCTGTCCAAGGGGTCACTCCCGGTGAAGGGATCTCGGCCCTTGCCTCGTCGACTGAGGTGCTGAATATTCATAACCGAATACCACTGTGCAAAACAAAAGAAAACGTCCTTGCAATAACAGCTTTTTGAAAAATGTTCCAACAACATCAGAATAGGTTTGTTTAGCTTGCATTGATCCGAATAAATGCAGTCCCATCAATTAATCACACCACAAAAGAATGAAAATATGATGTACGTATATGCCATTCGCATTCGCCACTGGGTCCCGTCATCACCCGTTAGGTTACTTAACTAACGACAGAGTGGGGACTGGACTAGCGCGGGTGAAAAACATATACAACATCTACTAGTATATATATCAATATATAATAATCGCTCCAGGCGTGATAAAATGCAACATCACATAATAAGCATCACAGAACAATACAGATAATCTGGGAGCCCCGGGTTTCCTTTGAGCCGCAACTGAAACCCGACGTTCCCCTGATCGTGTGGATAGCCTGTGCAATGAAATCCTAGACCCCTACGGGTGCAGCAAGTTACCCGCCAAAACCTGAAGCGAGGCGGCCTCCTTCAACAAAGTGAATGGACCACCCAGCACTTCACGGAATCCGGTAACTTGAGCACCCCTCCTTGGGTCAACCTATACCCCCTATGAGTGCGGCGAATAGCCCGTCAATTCTTGAGTAAAGCCCCCTCCGTCTCAAAGCCATGAGATGCGGGCCCGTTGCCCTCTAGAACCCGGCTATCCGTGCACCCCACCGTGGGGTAATCCTAGTACAGAAAGTAAAATATATACAACGGGTACATCGACCTCAGCCCGGTCGTGCCCCAAAAGAATAATATACAAACAGGCAGTGACGGCAGTCCACATGTCGGACGCTCGCCCCGCAATAACAAATGTACAAATAATACCAAATTGTACTACCATTGCTCAAGGCTATCCACCATGACAAATCCGCAACATCACAGCACAACACAGAACATTAACGTGAATGTCATGTTCGTAAATCCGTCTAAAAGGGCTATAGCAATTAGACAAGATTTACCGCTCGAGTGACATTCACGGTCACAGATAGAAATGTAAGAACTGCGAACTAATTTATTTAAAATTTCGATCGACAAAATTTCCCGAAGTGGGCCCCAAGTACAATTCCAGCACTCAAAATAATCTGGGCCAAAACTAAAACTTCCAGAAACCCCAATTCCATGTCAAAGACCACAGTAGAAAAATTGGTGCACTGAAGCTACAGTACCGCGGCGGAACCGCGGCCACAACGTTGGTAAAGCCGCGGTTCCGCGGCGCTATGATGGAATCACACTTCTAAATTTCTACAGTGGTCTTAGAAAAGCCTGCCTGATTTTCTGACGTACCCAAAATAATTTTTAGACCACAAAAAAAATTCGACAGAAACTGCAAAAATGGAATCGCGGTTTTGGAAAATTCGGTCGATCGATATTTTAAACAAGTTAGAACAAGCTAGTAAAGGTTAATGGCGTGGCTCTGATACCATATAAGTCTACGGTAGCGCCCCGGCCGTCGATCCGAGGCCAAAATGCGGAAACAAAAACTTTTTCATAAACTTGAAACTGGCACTATTGTATACATTTACCCGGATCGAACCATTAACAAAAACTAGCTAACTAGAGAAGGGTTAGAAAAGCTATACCGATCGATCCGTGTCCTTCGGTCTTTAGCCACCATCCCTAGCTCCTCACGGCATCTCCGATCTCCGGTCTCCTCGTCGGAAGGGCACCACATCAATGAGTCTTTTTACGGGCTCCCGCTTCGTCTGAAGCAACTCGGACACGAATTTTGCTAGCCGACGTGTCCAAGGTGATGTAGAGAATGTGTGTGATAACTTTGTCTCAAGAATCCATTGATTCTCAACGCATGAGAGTGTATGGATGGAGGTTGAAGTGGATGCCATTAATGGAGATAGTGAGCTCAAGAAAGAAGAGGAAGAAGAAGAGCTTTTCTTTTCTTTTGTGTTGCTATGATAATGTGAGAGTGAGAATCATAATACAAGAGCTAACCCCTTCTTTGGCTGCCTTCCCTCTCTCCTCTTATCATTTCAACACTTAAATCAATCAATAATGTGACATATGCATAAAGAAAGAGACCATGCGTCATCACTTGTGCATGTGTCACAATTAATGCTCCTAATCATGACTTTGAGCTCATTATTTCCATTTGCAAATATTAATCCAAATGTTTGCAACAATAAAAAGAGAATGGTATCTACTAAAGTAAACTCGTGACGAATCACAAGGATACCCCTCACCTGTATATACATACCTGCATCTACATTCCGACTGAATGCGAATGCAATGAGACTAAATTAATCCAACAAATCTAATATTAGGATCCTGCTTAAACCAAAGCCCACTAGTATGATCCGCCCGATCATGATCCGTGCACGACTGCACGTATATGATCGAACCCTACCATAATATCATACGGCCTCTACAACGTTTCGCCCGAAACTTGAGAAACTGTCTGTGGGGGACTCTAAAGACTCATCAATACTTTGTCTATGGATTTAACCACTAGCACGTCAGTGGTACTAGCTGTACATAACGGGCTACCAGGTATTGACCAAAAGGGAGGTCGATGAGCGAACTCATCCTGACACCCTACTGAGCCTGTCAGTGACAATATCCGTACAGTCCGGTCCGTTCGTCTATAAGTATCGCATGTCGGGCCTAGGGGGTTGGTAAAAGTCAGACCCCCAAAAGCGGTACAAGTCGTGTCGGAGTGTAGCCCAGAACACCATGAGATACTAATGGAATACCTACCAGTAAATCTCCTGCCTTAGCCAAGGACTTCGTGTAATGGCTCTCCTAGACACAGCGCGATCTCACCCCTAATACCGGGAGAGACGAAACCCCTGCCGATCCGCTCACTGCCTCCATATGGCTCGGGACTGTACCCAACTAAAACCTGTTTGCACGACTCCTTTGAGCCGTGGTAGGGTAGTAATCAAAGCACAGTGGGAACTCACATGAGACAAATGACGATCTCAGGTCGATGAACTAACCTGTACACATGTCACCAGGAAACTGCTATCTGACGTCAGGTATAATACCAACTAGCATGTTCCCAACGAGTCCTGTCCAGTGTACTCATAATCCAATGAGCACCTGTATACATCTTAGGTGAACCAACTGACACCAATGGCTTATGAGACCGGCCACAACCCCTCGTCGGGGTCTCGACTGTATACACTAGTCTACTAATGGAGTATCGATACCCAGTCTCGAAACTCCCACGACTAGGGACCACTTTAAGGATGTGCTTATAGACCCCAGCTCCCACGTATATGATCGCCATCATACTGCTGGCAGTCAAGAAAGAATCCTAAGGGCTCTATCAACGTGTAATAGCGACCTGTAAGGTCACCTAAAGCAGTACACGATGATAAAGATAAATCAGATAGCATACTATCATCACGAGTAAGACTGTCCTACCGACATAGGTCCTCCTTCAATCACTGCAATCACGTACCTGCGATCCAATAATTGACTTTGAGGGCACTATATCCAACATGATTTCTGTGTGACTTTTCAGTTTACGTGTAGTGCACGTGCAAACTTTTGAGCTTCTAAAAGATTAAAAGAAAAATCAATAAAAATATATGTGGCTAGAGGGATTCGAAAACAGGTGTTATATCACAGCAGTGTAAGGCTTTACCAATGAGCTACAAGTGCTTTCTTGCTGTTCAAACGCAAATTAAATTTATAACTTGTGCTCAGGCTTAGATACCCCTTTCTGTATTTTTTTGAAAAAATTTTGTACAAAAAGTATAGGGTTGTTACATTCTACTCTCCTTATAAAAATTTCGTCCTTGAAATTTGTAGAAGAAAAGTGTAACAGATTCAAAACAATTTGGTGATAGTGATGGTGATAGAACTATTGATAGTGCATGAAAAAAATATTTGGAAGAACGAAAGAATGCAAAGGTTTTGGAAAGATGTGAGGGAATTACTAGGGTTACCTTGGTCTACAGTCTCGGCTTCTACGGCTGCTAAAGTGAAAGCCCGGCGCCGGGGTACATTCCTCCTAGCTGGAGACACATTCCTCTGTTCTTGGGGCATGTTCCTCTGCCCTCGAGGCATGTTTCTCAGTGCCTGATAGAATTGGCGATTAGGCTGTGCAGGAGATCCACATGGAGGTGGAGCTGGAAGAGTAAGACTAGGTGCAGGAGCCTGAATAGCTGGCTGCTGCGGATAAGTGTTGTGACTTGGAACTGTGTTGCGCTTATAAGGACATGTTTCAATTCCATGATTGGATGCGCCACAAACTGTCACGACCCGAAATATTAGCTCGTGACCGGTACTTAAATCACGCCACGTCTAAAGGCGTAACGTAAATTAAGTAAGCCGAAACCCAGAAATCTAAACCTTTTTAAGAAAATAAAAGAGCTGAAGTTTTGAAAAAAAGGTATGATGAAATCAAAAGTTTTCTTAAATGCATAAATAGTGGAACATGAAAAATGCAAGTGGATTTTACTAGTTGAAAAACATGTTTCGTCTTTTAAAAATTTGGGCATCACCTTCTTTGTATATTTTAATCCAAATCACATATATATGATAATAGTAAAGGCATCCCCAAGTGGGAGCTAGCACTTCGCCAATCGGCGGAATCACAACCACGCAAGACAGAAATATATGTATACGACGCCCAACAGCGAAGATCAACACAAAGAATAAAAAATAAAGCAAGACATCAACTCACCAAGCGAACATATAACCCATCACTCTAAGTCTCGCAACTACAAACCTTGCTAAGTCTTACTACATATACAAATACTAGTTTCTGATTGATGGAGTTAACTAGATATAACAGGAATAATAATACAATAGTGGCACGATTCAGTATATGCCACCTACCAAAGAAAAACACCCGAATGCAAGCAGTGTGCCAGCGATACCGCTCCTGATCCATGCGGTCAACCTGCAAGAACTGTGGCACAACGGGAGTGAGTTGCCAACTCGTGAGTAGAAAATATCATCAGGTAGAAATCGAATAAAACAACGATTTCCTAGGTCAACTATATCATAAAGATATTACTATGATATCTAGGGTGACCGTATCTACATATATGCCAACAATATAATCAATGCATGTGTGCATGTGGACATCATCCACGTGTCCGTCAATGACACAACAACATGAAAACATATGCATGTAAATATGAGGATATCAACTACGTGTGTCTATCAACGACACATCAAAATTATGGAACCTGGGTATCCAACACCGACACTCGAAACATCATGAAAAACCCGTGTCCGACATCGACACGTAAATCCTCATACCTCAGGCGCCGCATCCTCAGATCGACCCTCATATCTATCTCATCTCAGGCGCCGCATACTCTGATCGGCCCTCATATCCATCTCATGACTCCGGTCGGTATCCTCCGGACAACCGCCAGGTCCAAATACTATCACCGGTAGGTAGTAGTCTCTCTGCCAGGCTCATTTTCTACACCACGAAAAATCATTTCTTGTCCCGAGGTACCATACCAGGTCCACCATGTACCCGTAGACGGTGCCTCCCGCTCCTCGAATCGGGTTTCACATGCCAATCTCAGAACCGAGAAAACACATGGTGGACATCTCGAAATATCATATCAAGAGAAACCGGGTTTTTAAAACAATACATGATTTCCTTTGAAATATAACCACGGTTCTCAAATCCATAATCTTATGAAAACAGCATCTCAATACATAAAATCGTAAAGCATGATGTATGCGGCATATAACAGAAATGTAAGCATATCTGTATATCATGCAACATGGAACAGTGATGTGAGCATATCAGTATATCATACGACATATCATAATGATGTGAGCATAGCAAGTATATTATGCAACATAGCATAATAATGTGGCAATTCTACTGTGTAAATGACATAGCAATTATCGATGATGAAAGTGTATGAGCCAGCAAATCTGTGTAAGTGTAACATACGTATCATCGATAATGGTGTAAGTGTACTAGCACAGGTATATGTAATGCAATGAGAATATCATGAACGTAACATAAAGTACATCATACGCGAAATTCTATCAGGTATACGTATTTACGATATATCCGAGTCGGTGAATCTATCGATCGGCATCCAGCCTCACAACCTCACGTACGGTATAATCCATCGTACGACATCCTCTAGTCAAGAGTATGGGTCAATCATCAAGTAAAATTCATCACGTACGGTAAATCATCATACGGCGACATTAAACAATTAGGGATTTTATCAACCTATATGACAATGTGGGTACAGACCTAACGTCTCGTACGGCGTATCACTCATGATTCACAACATTATCCATATATATACCTATCTCTCAGGTCACATCCGTATCAATCTCATATTGTGGGACCGACAAAGGTATCAACCATCTCATATCGACTCGCATCCATATAACGACATATCACACCAAGTCATCATATCACATTATATACTCTTTTCATCACATCAATATCTCACATCGGTCATCTTCTTAATCTCATATCTTACTTATCAACCTCATATCATGCTATTATAATCTCCTATTGATCATCTTTGCAACTACATATCTATATATATATCGTGATTCACATTCACGTTTTGCATTCTTATATATCAATTCGAGATATCATTTCTATCATATCATGTCACCTAAACCATAAGCTATAACTTTAAGTCATGGTATATTTTGCCTCCTACTAATTCTTTAACCATATTCATAAGTTTCTAACACGGTTTTCTTAACCATACTCTATATATCGGTTTCCATCAAAACTTGTGGGGGTGCTATACGCCATTCACCCAACTTCCCCCGTAGATATAAATCTACTCATCTGCGGAACTCCTTGTTCAGCCTTAGTCGATGTGCTTCGTTATCTCGAGATCTACGCGAAGGTACCTACAAATCAACACATATCGCATTACCATTAAAATCATGTCCAGAAAACCAATACGGCACATGAATTGCATATAGGTTAGAACCCATAGCTTATGCATGCAAAAATAATCAAACAACCCTTGTTGTTGACGTACAAACACCCAACAGCCAAATACAAATCCAAACATCAAAACCAAGCATTAACATAACCAAAAACATCCCAATATGCTCCCAAATTTTGGCTCAGGTCAATTGGGAGTAAACTAGCAAGTATAGGTGATAGGTTACAGGGTAATAAAGCTTCAGTCAAAACCTCAACCCCAAACTTCAAAAGAAATCCGATGACACTTCCCAGATTTCCGAGCTCGCCGGCCTAGTTAGGTTGGAATGGTCTCGTATTTTGGTGGTGGGTTTCTAGTGCTGTATCTAGGTCACTGGTATTGTTTGTTTATCTCAGAATTTCCCCAGGTTGCTCCAGATTCCCTGTAGGTACACAATACATCACAAAACCGACACGGGGAATTTCCTAAGTTCGTATTTTGGTTTCTTTTCTCATTTCCAAGTTAGGGAATCAATCTCTAAGGCCTTAAAACAACCACTAAGCATCACAAATCCACACAATCACCCAAACCCTCTCTAGGAATTTTCCAAACATCATTAATCTAAACAAGTTTAACTCTAAACTAAACTAGGATGCTAGGAAACTTAAAACTAAATTAAATGAAATGAGATATACCTCAATTGGCAACTCAAGAATTTTCTTGAGTTGCTCAACATCTTCAAAATCCAACTTTGCTTGGTCCAATGTGTTGAGGATGAGGTGGAGATCATTTTTAATGAAGGGAGTATAGGGTTTTGATGAAGATTTTGAGATGGGTCATGAGGGTAAAAGTGGAGGAGCTTGAAGATGAAGAAGGAGAAGAAAACAATGAGGGAAATGAATGGGGGAAGCCCTCTCCCTCTCCTTCTCTTTCTCATTCTCACTCTCTCTCATGGCATGCTCCCATGCCATGATGTGGTCCCCCCCTCTCTCTCCTCAATAGTGCATACTCTTTTCTTTTTCTTTTCTTACTATAAAACACATAATACCAATAAAACAACACAAATGAAACAACATGCCACAAAATACAATATGTCATGGTGCACTAGCCATGGTTAAATGTAGAAACACGGATTTGGTTTAATCGCGATTAGTAGTGCACTAATCAAGTTTTTATTTAAACTGCATATAATTAATTATAAAAATGCCAAATCAAATAAATATATTTTTAAATAAATAAATCATTTTAATCTCCAATTATTTCACAATTATCGGTATATATTTATACCGTTTTACGAAAACCCCAAATTCGCAAATTGGGTGGTTTTCACGAAATATATTATTTTAATATTAAATTCCAAAAATAATATTTTATATTTTCTGAAATGTTACAATCTTCCCCCCTTAAATAAATTCGGTCCCCGAATTTAAATTTAAACCCCCAAATACTAAAACATTTCAATAATCGGCTCAAATCAACGGGGCTCCGAAATCACAGAAAATATAGAAATAACACAGCGCATCGTGTGTGCCTGAAAACGAGTACAAAACTCAAAATCGAACTCCGTAAAGCGTCACGCAAATCTTTGGATTTGCACGCATATCATCAGAGTTATAATGGAGATACAGATCTCGAAATCCACTACTGAAATCCAATATGCACTAGTCAAATACTATAATACGTATATAGTACGCATCCTTGAAAAATCTTTTAAAAACTAAATAAAACTCATGCAAAATCTTTTCTGAATCACCGTGTGATGCGTAACTCACGGCACAAGTGACGGACGCTCATTTGTAAAGTAATAATATACGTTCATATAGGTTTTACTCAAATATACGTTCCGCCCTTTTTGAAATATCCCAAAAGGTTTTCCTTTATAAGTGTTCGTGTCGCTTACGGACACGTAGGAAATAGCGAGACTATAGCTCCTTTTTGAAAACCTCTTGTTAAACTTTTAATGCAGGCAAAGTATTCATGTACTGTCCTCAGATCAGTCATGTTCGGTTACTACATACTATATTGCCCATCATGAAATAAAGTGCTCAAGAGCAAAATCATCCCCAAAAAGGCATATCCAATAGTCACGTGCATCTGGTGCGCACGGAAATCAAATCCAAATACAAGTGCCACAATATGCACAAAAGCAAAACTAAATGCAACGGGTGTGCACAAAAGCATCTGTCCAGCGCAATGGGTGTGCACGACAACAACATCTAGTGCATCTATTGTGCATGAAAATCTCAACCCAGTGCAACTAACCTGCATAATGAAAATCCCAATCGAGTGCATCCGGTGTGCACAAAATCACATCTCATATCTTGTGCCCAACATGCGCGAAAATCTAAATCAAGTGCATCTGACATGTACGAATGAAATCTAGATCAAGTGCATCCGACATGCACGAATGAAATCTAACTCAAGTGCATCCGATGCGCACGAAATCCAATACCAAGCGCTTAATATGCACAAAAATCCAACCCAAACGCATCAGATCCGTATAAAGCATCTAGTGCAGTAAAGCGCACGAAAACGAACGTCAAATGCAAACGCGCACAAAAATATAAATCTGTTAAAACAAATGCTCAAAGATATAAATCGGGTGCAACCAATGTACGGGGTATAAATCTAGTGCAACCAATGCACGAAATACCCACCTGGTGCAAAAAATGTATGAAATGCAAATCTAGTGCTACAAATGCACGGAAACTCATCAATAACTCAAATTCGTATAAAAAGCAACACCAAGTGTACCAAGGTGTATAAAATCATAACCGCGGGCAACTGCATGCACAGAATACGTACTAATGCACTGCAAGCATATGTGAGTTATACCGAGTGCAAAAATCAAATCGAGTGCGCACCACATGCACAAAATCAAATCAACCGTTTGAAATCCACTGAATCATAAATACGTGCTACCAAGGCACAAAATCGACATCAAGTGCAATAGACATGCACAAATCATAAACCAACACAACGGTGTATAAAATATATATCAAGTACAATAATTATGCACCAAATATAAATACCCGGTAGGTGCAACCATGGTGCACGAAAACAATATCATGAAACTCAATTATCAAAACTCAAATTCAAGCGATATAAGCGTGATACTCGGATCACAAACGCGAATCGCAACAAATGACATTGAGATACACCTCCTACAATGTCGAAAAATGTAGGTGCGCCCAAAATTGGCAGAGCAAGAACATCGGCTTGCCTCCTGCTCATGGTCTGGCGTACTCTGTCTCTGGGTCCTCGTTTTCTCTATGGATTACCAATCTCACAATTCATTGGCTCGTCGGCCCGGTCCGGTGTACTAACGGAAACAATTCCGCTCTGACACTCCTCTGGTCATCTCTCGGCCATTTAATATGACCACTCGTAAAACAGCACGTCACTGGCGTCGGCCTCTGGCCCTCTGAATACACGTGACACAACTGATCCTTGGTGCAAATCTTATCACAGCAGTGTCCTGGAAGGAACCTGCTCAAGGTCTCTTCCGATCTCGCCTATGCCAAACTATACGGAGGCTGGTACTCTTACATAATCTTTCTCGTTTTCTGGACACTTGCGTTCTCAGCACAGCATTTCCTCGGGAACTGGTCGTATTCCAACGCCTTTGTATACATATCATATCTCTAATCTCAATGGGGAGTAACAACATCTCGTTAACATCTCGCACGAAGCTCTTGTTCCACTCGTCTTTATTATCGTCTACTTCGACATCACGTCATGCTATCTGTGTACTGAAATGGTTCTCGGCTACCGTCAATCCGGAGTCTCTCACACGAACTCGAAATTACGAACTCGGTATCTTCATCACTCTGTAGAAGATATCTGGCCGAACATGTCCCCGGGAACTCGTCCCAATCATCGGAGGAATACTCTATATTCGTCCGTTCTTGATCAACTCACAACGCATCTGGGTGAGGTCCTCTATCTGAAGCTGGTCCACTTACTGATCTCATATCGGATCATCTAATGAACAATGTCATCTCTGGATCGATCTACTCTAGGTCTGAGTAAAATTCTCCACACTGGAAATCTTCAACTCAACTGGGCCTGCGTCGGCGCATCAAATCAGACGAATCACCTTTGTCTCTCAACTCAAGATAGACTAGTTATCATCTATCACATCTCTACCTGAAAGCTCCAGCGAACTCAGCTCATAAGCTCTGGAAGTGACATCCCATCAATCTCAGCAACAGCTGGGTCATCTGTCTGCAAGGTAGATAACATCACAAACTCTGAGGTAGGCTGTGCATCAACAGTCCTCTCACAACTGGAAGCCTCTATCAGTGGCCCGATCATACGGTGCAAAACCGAACACTCGCCTCAAACGAGAGGTCACAATACAAACACTAAATCGATATGTTCCCATGTCACCAGAAAACACGATGGTCAGTCCTCGTCTATGACGAGCTCGCCCTGACCGCATCACTAGCAGCAGCTCAATCTGCGCTCAAACCATGGTGACAGGAACCTCAAACAAGTATCGACGAAAACAGATCAAAAGGATGAAAAGAATCAATAGATCCCAAAATGGATACATGATCATAAGGAGAAACGGAATCAATGAGAGTATGATCATAGAAACAAATAGGATCAAGGATCTCAAATGGATGTATGATCAAAGGAACGAAGAGAATCACAGATCTCAATATATGTACATCCTAAGTTTTCTTAAGTGGAGTATCGTATCGTAAATATGCTGCGGAACATACGTACGGTATGTCACTCTACTCAAGCTACCTACTCCATCAATCAGGGTCTTCCTATGTAACGAAAGTTTGGGTCTAATACTGCCCCGGTTCAAGTCTAAGTTCCGTAAGGTCAAGCCTAGGTTCTGAAATAGATTACGTCCCAGACTCCATATAGTCAAACCTAGACTCGAACCAAGGTTAAACCTAACACTTTGATACAAACTTTTTCACGACCCGAAATATTAGCTCGTGATTTGCAATTAAATCACACCATGTCTAAAAGCATAACGTAAATTAAGTAAGCCGAAGCCCAGAAATCTAAACCTTTTTAAGAAAATAAAAGAGGTGAAGTTTTAAAAAAAGGTATGATGAAATCAAAAGTTTTCTTAAATGCATAAATATTGGAACATGAAAAATGTAAGTGGGTTTTACTAGTTGAAAAACATGTTTCGTCTTTTAAAAATTTGGGCAGCACCTCTTTTGTATATTTTGATCCAAAACAACATATACATGATAATAGTAAAGGCATCCCCAAGAGGGAGCTAGATCTTCGTCAATCGGCGGAATCACAACCATGCAAGACATAAATATATGTATACGACGCCCAACGGCGAAGATCAACACAAAGAATAAAGAATAAAGCAAGATATCAACCTACCAAGTGAACATATAACCCATCGCTCTAAGTCTCGCAACTACAAGTCTTGCTAAGTCTTACTAAATATACAAATACTAGTTTCTAATTGATAGAGTTAACTAGATACAACAGGAATAATAATACAATAGTGGCACGATCCAGTATGTGCCACCTACCAAAGCAAAACACCCGAATGCAAGCTGTGTGCTAGCGATGCCGCTGCTGATCCATGCGGTCAACCTGCAAGAACTGTGGCACAACGGGGGTGAGTTGCCAACTCGTGAGTAGAAAACATCATCAGGTAGAAATCGAATAAAACAACAATTTCCTAGGTCAACTATATCATAAAGGTAATACTATGATATCTAGGGTGACCGTATCTTCATATATGCCAACAATATAATCAATGTCTGTGTGCATGTGGACATCATCCACGTGTCCGTCAATGACACAACAACATGAAAACATATGCATGTAAATATGAGGATATCAACTACGTGTGTCTATCAACGACACATCAAAATCATGGAACCTGAGTGTCTAACACCGACACTCGAAACATCATGAAAAACCCGTGTCTGGCATCGACACGTAAATCCTCATATCTCAGGCGCCGCATCCTCAGATTGGACCTCATATCTATCTCATCTCAGGCGCCGCATACTCTAATCGGCCCTCATATCCATCTCATGACTCCGGTCGGTATCCTCCGGATAACCGCCAGGTCCAAATACTATCACCGGTAAGTAGTAGTCCCTCTGCCATGCTCATCGTCTACACCACGAAAAATCATTTCTTACCCCGGGGTACTATACCGGATCCACCATGTACCCGCAGACGGCGCCCCTGCTCCTCGAATCGGGTTTCACATGCCAATCTCAGAACCAAGAAAACACATGGTGGACGTCTCGAAATATCATATCAAGAGAAACCGGGTTTTCAAAACAATACATAATTTCCTTTGAAATATAACCACGGTTCTCAAATCCATAATCTCATGAAAACAGCATCTCGATGCATAAAATCGTAAAGTATGATGTATGCGACATATAACAGAAATGTAAGCATATCCGTATAGCATGCAACATGGAACAGTGATGTGAGAATATCAGTATATCATGCGACATATCATAATGATGTGAGCATAGCAAGTATATCATGCAACATAGCATAATAATATGGCAATTCTACTGTGTAAGTGACATAGCAATTATCGATGATGAAAGTGTGTGAGCCGGCAAATCTGTGTAAGTGTAACATGCGCATCATCGATAATGGTGTAAGTGTACTAGCACAGGTATATGTAATGCAATGAGAATGTCATGAACGTAACATAAAGTACATCGTACGCGAAATGCTATCAGGTATACGTATCTACGATATATCCGAGTCGGTGAATCTATCGATCGGCATCCAGCCTCACAACCTCACGTACAGTATAATCCATCGCACGGCATCCTCTAGTCAAGGGTATGGGTCAATCATCAAGTAAAATTCATCGCGTACGGTAAATCATCGTACGGCGGCATTAAACAATTAGGAATTCTATCGACCTATATGACAATGTGGGTACGGACCTAACGTCTTGTACGGCGTATCACTCATGATTCACAACATTATCCATATATATATACCTATCTCTCAGGTCATATCCGTATCAATCTCATATCGTAGGACCGACAAAGATATCAACTATCTCATATCGACTCGCATCCATATAACGACATATCACACCAAGGCATCATATCACATTGTATACTCTTTTCATCACATCAATATCTCACATCGGTCATCTTCTTAATCTCATATCTTATTTATCAACCTCATATCATGCTATTATAATCTCCTATTGATCCTCTTTGCAACTACATATCTATATATATATCGTAATTCACATTCACGTTTCACATTCTTATATATCAATTCGAGACATCATTTCTATCATATCATGTCACCTAAACCATAAGCTATAACTTTAAGTCATGGTATATCTTGTCTCCTACTAATTCTTTAAACATACTCAGAAGTTTCTAACACGGTTTCCTTAACCATACTCTATATATCGGTTTCCATCAAAACTTGCGGGGGTGCTGTACGCCATCCACCCGACTTCCCCCGTAGATATAAATCTACTCACATGCGGAACTCCTTGATCAGCCGTAGTCGATATGCTTCGTCGTCTCGGGATCCACGCGAAGGTACCAACAAATCAACACATATCGCAATACCATTAAAATCAAGTCCGGAAAACCAATACGGCACACGAATTGCCTATAGGTTAGAACCCATAGCTTACGCATGCAAAAACAATCAAACAACCCTTGTTGTTGACGTACAAACGCCCAACAACCAAATACAAATCCAAACATCAAAACCAAGCATTCAAACCTCGGAAAACATAACCAAAAGCACCCCAATATGCTCCCAGATTTTGGCTCTGGTCAATTGGGAGTAAACTAGCAAGTATAGGTGATAGATTACAGGGTAATAAAGCTTCAGTCAAAACCTCAACCCCAGACTCCAAAAGAAATCCGACGACACTTCCCAGATTTCCGAGCTCGCCGGCCTAGTTAGGTTGGAATGGTCTTGTATTTTGGTGGTGGGTTCCTAGTGGTGTATCTAGGTCACTGGTATTGTTTGTTTATCTCAGAATTTCCCCAGCTTGCTCTAGATTCCCTGTAGGCACACAATACATCACAAAACCGACACGGGGAATTTCCTAAGTTCGTATTTTGGTTTCTATTCTCATTTCCAGGTTAGGGAATCAATCTCTAAGGCCTTAAAACAACCACTAAGCATCACAAATCCACACAATCACCCAAACCCTCTCTAGGAATTTTCCAAACATCACTAATCTAAACAAGTTTAACTCTAAACTAAACTGGGATGCTAGGAAACTTAAAACTAAACTAAATGAAAGGAGATATAACTCAATTGGCAACTCAAGAATTTTTTTGAGTTACTCAACATCTTCAAAATCCAACTTTGTTTGGTCCAATGTGTTGAGAATGAGTTGGGGATCATTTTTAATGAAGGGAGTTTAGGGTTTTGATGAAAATTTTGAGATGGTCATGAGGGTAGAAGTAGGGGAGCTTGAAGATGAAGAAGGAGAAGAAAACAATGGGGGAAATGAATGGGGGCAGCCCTCTCCCTCTCTCTCTCTTTCTCACTCTCACTCTCTCTCATGGCATGCTCTCATGCCATGATGTGGTCCCCCCTCTCTCTCCTCAATAATGCATACTCTTTTCTTTTTCCTTTTTCACCATAAAACACATAATACCAATAAAACAACACAAATGAAATAACATGCCACAAAATACAACATGTCATGGTGCACTAGCCATGGTTTAATGTAGAAACACGGATTTGACTTAATCGCGATTAGTAGTGCACTAATCAAGTTTTTATTTAAACTGCATATAATTAATTATAGAAATGCCAAATCTAATAAATATATTTTTAAATGAATAAACCATTTTAATCTCCAATTATTTCACAATTATTGGTATATATTTATATCATTTTACGAAAACCCCAAATTCGCAAATTGGGTGGTTTCGTGAAATATATTATTTTAATATTAAATTCCAAAAATAATATTTTATATTTTCTGAAATGTTACACAAACTAAGCAAAGGCCTTTTGCGCGCCTACAGTCCTTCTACAGGTGTCCATCCCTCTTGCAATAGAAGCAAAAATCTGGACTTGGTCGGTTATTTGTTTCTTCCGGTGTCCTGGGTTCAAAAGTTGGCCTTGAAGAGGCTTCTCCTGCCATCTGAGTGGCAGGGCGTTTCACACCGGCAAATTGAGATCTGCCCTTCTTCTTCACTACTGCCTCATATCGACGGGCAGCTTTCAGGGCCAGTTCGTGGGTTAGGAAATCTCCTGTAGCTAAGGCAGCTTGGATTTCCTGATCTAACCCTTGCTAAAATCGTCAGGACCTGATCTCAGCAGTTGGAATAAGGTGTGCCACAAACCTATTACGGTCTTGTGTTAGCTGTGTAGTATGTGATATTTGAATATCGAATATTGAGACATATCTTACCTACTGAGTATGGTAAACTCAGTATCATACTCATCCATAGATTTGGTCCACATCGAACCTTGTTGTATGTGGATGAATTGTTGTTCCATGTCAAATCAGGCAGTCTCCGGAAAGTACTTCGTGTCGAACATGTTGCGAAAGGTTTTCCATTCGATCGGTTGGTCAAGACGGCTTTCTTCCGCCTTCCACCAAACTCGGACGTTGTCGATGAGTTGCAGCTTCGCAACCCGTACCCAAGCAATCTCTGGCACTTGTGCTGCTGCCAGATCGTCCTCAATGCTCTGAGCCTATTCTTCAGCTTCTAGAGGGCTCTCTTTCCCCAAAAATTTCTTTGGGTGCAATACCCGGAATTGCTTCACTCCGGGCGCTTCCGCTTCTGGACGGTTCAGTAAGATAGCAGTCTGCTGCTGCTATCCTTCCAGGAGGCTTCAGATTGCCTCAACCAGTACTGTCTGCTCATTGATTGGAGCAGCAATGGTAGGCGTAAGCGGTAGAGGTGGTGGTGTGTTGTTGAAATTGGTGCTGGTATGTTTGGAGAATCCATAACCATACAAGAAAATTAGGGTTAGAATAGATTCAAAGTATATGAAATTGTAAGATTCAAGGAGTATGAAATGTAAAGAATGTTTTTAGTTGCCGATTCTTGTGTTATATTGCTTAGGACTTCATGAAGAATTGACCTGCATGTCCATGCAGAATTGACCTGCATGGTAGGTTCCATGCGGCACTGACCTGCATGGGCCGCCAACAAAACCTGTCACGCCCTGCTTCTCAGTGTATGGGAAGAGGACGCGGTGAGGTCTGCTACGTATTTACTCAGAAATAAACACGCAAAGCGTATCTAAGCAATATAAAGTAAAATATACATAAGAGACATGAATGTAAATGAACAGCAACTTTTATTTATTCAACATTCCTTTACAATACAATACTGGAAAGTAAATACAAGTCTGGAATGCAATACCTAAACAATGGCAGAACTGAAATAAAAATTATGTACAAGTAAAGTCTAATGGCCGTGCTGCTCAGTGGTCTGCTCCAAGTGCTCCTGGATGATCTCGCACTCCTCAGAGTCGGGTCCTCCTGACAACATTCCAAAGAAGAAGAGAAGGAATGTCGTCAGCGAACAATCGCTCGGTAAGTCCCAAAGAGAGATAGAAATAGAGTGGACAGATAAGGGAGTATAACTGGTAATGTTTAATTATAATGTTAACACGGTTGTTTGTAGCTTAGTACAGAAAATGCCAGTGTATACGAGAGGAGTCCAACTTACACCGTGGACTTTGGTAAACCGTAGTACAAGGCTCCGTCGATAAAACCATGGAACAATGGCATGGATGTATAGATACGTCTTTTAATGACCATCTCGTGCCACCTTCAACATGTTTCGTACCAGTCTACCCCTTTATAAATCCCGTAATTTCTTTTGTATTGATGTAATGTAATGAATGGTTGTATACGACTTGCTGAAACCATGATATCAGGTAAACGGAATGGATATAAATGGATAGTCATGTAAACAGAGTATATCCATAGTTCGGTTCAAGTCATGTTCATGTTGTTATAGATTGTATTATGGCATTCATGGATTCATATTGTATTGCAGTTATACTTGAATTAAATTCAAGATAGATTATAATCAGATTTGACCGTGACTCTAACTGAGTCAGACTTTTAAACAGAATTGATGTCCTGATTCATGTTTTGGAGTTATCGGTAACTGCTGCACAAGGACGGCAGGATTTGTGTCTTTTTCCAAGACAATTACCATGTTGATAACACCGTTTTTAGGTTGTTTACCTTAAATAGGAAAGCACCCATATTCTCCGGCTCTCTGAGGCTCAAGAGAACTGGAAGAGCCACGGGCAACCAAAAAATAAAACAAACACACACGACACGAAGTGACTTTCTAGAGCAGGAGAAAGTGGTTACCGCGATGCGGTAGCGTAATTAACTGTATGGGAAAATGTTTCCCCCCAATAAAAGAGCAAAGCTCTGTTTAAAATTTAAAAAAGGCAACGCCTCACGTGCCTTGCACGAGGGTGCCAGCGCCAAGAGTTAAAAACTCTGAGGCAGCGCCTCACATACCTTACACGAGGACGCCGGCGCCAGAACTAAAAGTTCTCTACCATTGGATCAAGAAATCCAACGGAGATGATAAATCATCAAAATACAGAATTAAATTCTGTTGAGAAAATATTTCTCAAATCTTTCTAAACGAGAAAGATTATTCTCTGTAAAACAGAGTGCCGTTGGATTAAAATCCAATGGTGATTAAAAATCACCAAGCTACAGAATAAGCTCTGTATGGAAAAATATTTCCCCAATCTTGTTAAAAATAAGGAAAATATCTTCTGTAAAACAGAAATCCTTGGATCAAAGATCCAACGGTGGGTAAAATCCCCAAATCAATTAAAATCTCTCAATGAGAGATTTCTTCAACTAATCAACAGACTTTCTTCTACTATATAAAGGCCCCAAGACTTCAAGTCTTGTACAGAGGACCCCCCCCCATAAACATCAAGTTCAAAAAGAAGAGCAAGCAAAAAAAAAGCTTTAAGAGAGAAGAAAGAAGAACTTTCTTCAAGGTAGAGATCAGAGTATCTCATCTGCATATTTAAGGGTTTAACCCTCATAAAAGAACATAGTTGTTTCCTTAGATCTGAGATCCATGAGACAAGTCTCCCACAAATGAGAATTTAATTCTCATGGGGATAAATTTGTTCTTGGGGATCGAAGATCCAGAGAAGAACAGAGAATTGAACTCTTCAGAACATAATACACGAAGAAGAATCAACACCAAGCGCCTCACGTGCCCCTCACGTGGGCGATGCTTAATAAAGAGTGCTTAGCACTCAGTGGTTGGCGCCCAGCGCCAAGCACTTCACGTGCCCCTCACGTGAGCGCTGCTTAATAAATAGTGCTCAGCGCTCAGTGGTCAGCGCTCAGCGCTAAGCGCTTCACGTACCCCTCACGTGGGCGCTATTCAGCATAAAGTGCTCTGCACTCATCAACCAGTGTCCAACGCCTAGCACCAAGCGCCTCATGTGCTCCACGCGTGGGCGCCATAAAGAGTGTTTAACACTCCATAGTTTAAAAAAGGGAAAGCAAGATAAAGTGTGGGCGTCAGAACCCATATGAATGCTCGGTGTTGTGGGCACAAAAAAGGGACCAAGCCCAAGCAAGTGTTTAACACTTTATTCAAAAATGAAATGACTGGGCTGAGCCCAAGTTTGGCCAAACTCCTAATCAGCCGAGCCCATGTGCTCTTTATTTTCCAGAGTGGTCTTAGTCCCAAACAAGACTACCGAGCTTCTGACGAATATTTATTGGTTCTAGGGTACATCTCCCCACACCTCTGATATATGTCGTTGTAATTCTTCAACGTCTTCAGAGAGGTGGCGGGTCCCGACAACCAACAATTCCTTGGATGGCAACGTCCTTAAACTAGTTATGGACCGCAACGTCCTTAAACTAAGACAATAGAGCCCAAATGCTCTTTTGTTGGGTCTGAATGATCCCAAAAATCCTGTTGAGTAGATCTTAGCCTAAAATTAGACTAACGTATCCTCAACAAACATTTAAGTTGATCTTAATCCCAAATGAGATTGACGATCCTTAAATCAAACTAAACCCAAATTTAAGAATATACGGATTTGGACTAATCCACGCCCTACGGGCGACAACATAAATTAGTCTTCGTATACAATCCACGGGCAACCAAAAATAAAACAAACACACACGTCATGAAGTGACCTTCTGGAGCAGGAAAAAGTGGTTGCAGCGATATTGTAGCATAATTAACTGCAGGGGCTTGCGTCTTCAGGGAAGAGCGTCCCCACAATCAAAAACCCCTCACAAACGAGAGGGAATCTGACGAAGTCTGCTACAACGGCCGCATCCGTCCAAACCTTCGATGCACGGTGCCATAAATCAACTTGGCATCTTCGGAGAGGTGGACGGATAAACCCAAATAGCATCTGCCCCTAAATTCAGGCAAGACGTTTTTCTTCCCGGCTTTCGACAGTAAACAGATTCTGACACGTCCGGTGGGACCTTTTCCTCTTTCCACTCCACACTTTGTGTGTTGTGTTCGTGAACGGATCACGGTTTAATATGGTTGCCCTTGGATTCGAGGTACTAAGATTTGGTGTCTTGCTCCATGTAGAAAAGGAGATATCGATGGCCTTCAGCTGCACTAACTGCAACAACAACTCTCGCTCCACCCCGACTGGAGGAGTGACTTACGGGCCCCAAGCGGCCTCCATCTTTGAAATGCCGGTGGAACAGGTGACTCAGGCCACCACTGGACTGTTTTTTGGGACTATGCTCCCGCCAATAAGCTTCAATGCCTCAATGCCATCACAAGAGGCTCCAAACAAGTCGATCTTCGATCGGCTTGCAACTACCATGGCCCCTCTCAACGGGTCGTCCAAGTCTGCCGTCTCAATCTTCAACAGGCTGAGCCTAAGCTCAAGTAAGCCCATAAAGAGGCTCGCGATACCTAAAGGGGTGATCCCAAAGCGGAAAGCCGTTCCTGTTCCGATAGACGAAGTCGTCAAAGGGGCTTCTCCTATTAAAGGATCGGTCTTCACAAGACTGGTCGTTCCAACTTCCACTTCGGGCGAAGCCACCAAGGCTGCTTCCCTGCCAAAAAGTCTGCCTTCGACAAATTAACTGTTCCCTCTTAGCGGACGTCGGTCTTCGACAGGCTGACACCGACAACAGCCTCTCATCAAAGTAGGGGGCATAATGAGGTTGCCTCTATAACAGAGGTAGTCCCATCTGCACGACATGCTCGACGTCGCCAATGGCGTCGAGTAAGGAAGGCTGGGGGCAGTTCCCCCTCTGGACTTACCTCACCAATTCCAATGGTGGAAATTAATACTGCTGTTCCAACTGGGAACAGCTTTGAGCTACCAAGGAGGGTGCACAAAAACTCTCCAACCGCCGTATTGAAGAAGTCTCCTCCGCCTGCTGAAAGCATGATACAGGTGAAGCCGGAACTGCTTCCTCAGTGGTTGTCCTCCAAGATCCACAGAGTCTGACGAAAAGTCTAAAACTCTGTAATTGACAAAGATTACTCTCGCCGGCTGAAGAAGACGAAGGCTCGGCAAGATGAAGACCATCCCTCCGTCGTACCACGGAAGGTATCATCTACGTGGGTGCCTGCTGCAACGGCCCCCTCAACTTCGGCCTCCCACAAAAAGAGAAGGCCTGAGAATCTCCCACCACCGGCGGCAAATATCAAAGGCAGTAGACCCAAATGCCCCAAGTCTAGGGGCATGGTTGTGCATACCATCTACATGGCATCCGGAAAAGAGGATAGTCGTGCTTCCGTAAGTCATCGACCACTCACACGGTTTGTGACGAAAGCTTAGGAGCAACAACAAAAGCTCCAGGAGATGTTTACAAGAATGGCTGCACTCACTGGGCAAAAAGAAAGCCCGGAAGCAACGTCGGAACAACGCCAAGAGCAAGAGACCGACACCGAATTCCTAAGAAAGGTGCTTGAAAAGAAAGATAAAGAAGCCGCGGAACAAGCGGCTAATATAAAACAAATGGCGCTTCTGTTCCAAGATATGGTGGAGATGATGATCTAGCCGGACCCCCCAGCCGAAGGCCCTCCAATAATCATTGAAGACGACCGAGGGGAGACATCAAACCCTCTTCCAGCTCTATCAGCAGCCAGAGAGGAGACGATCTCCAAAGCTGCCCTTGACAACTACATAGTTCAACAAATACGAGCTCATCAGGCAAGCGAAGCGGCTGGCCAAGTCGTCAGAACTGGGCGACCTTATCCAGGATGGTACAATCAAATCAAGTATCCACCGGGATATACGATCCCTAAATTCCACGTGTATAAGGGGACGGGAAATCCCCATTAGCACGTCGCTCTGTTCAAAGCTCTATGTGGCAATACTGGAGGCGATGACAAACTGCTGCTTTGCCAGTTCGTCGGCAGCTTGGCGAAGACAGCATTTGAATGGTACTCGGAGCTTACGAATGACTCCATCAAAACATTTACAGAAATGGAGATACTGTTTACGCAACAGTTCGCAAGCGCTAGCGAGCGCACCCCGATCACGGCATTAATCAATGCCAGAGTGAAGCCAGGAGAGACCTGGGTTCAGTACGCAATTCGATGGCGGAACCTCTGGTCGAAATGCGAACAACGCATAGAAAAAGCTCCTGCCATGGGTATGTTCGTCGGGACCCTTGATCCTCAGGCAACTATATCCCAATTTATGATGTTCTTCAAGCCGACCACCTTCCAGCCCTTGATTGACAAGCTGGCCCAAATGGACCAGATGGGCCATAGGCCGTCCTCTTCAAAAACGGATCTCCAGAATGAAAAGGGCAAAGGGAAAGCGGCATTCGTTGCCAACGCTCAATAACAACCGAGTGATCCGAAACCGGTTGCTCGCCAAAACAACAAACCGCGAGCCATCGAAGAGAAGTTAAGACGTTCTTACTCATTTTCCCGGGATAAAATAAGGAGATTGTTCGAACTGGCAGTGCGCAACAGACTCATCACTCTACCGGATCCGAGATGCCCGCTGCAGCCTGGTGACGTCAACCATCCTAACTATTGCCCCTACCATAGAATAGTGGGCCACCCAATCAAAGATTGCTACGTCTTCAAAAACTGGGTTGAAGACCAGTACCAACAGGAAAAGTTTGCGCTATCCAAAAACTGGAAGGTAAACCCGCCACAGCAGCACACACTTAAAAAGGCAGATATGCCGGGGGCATCTTGCTCGTTTATAGAAGAAGCTCCATGGGAAGTGGTCCTTTCATCTAAAATCAAAAGAATGCTGAAAGATCTTCAAGCATGCCCGGCAATCAGATGGAAAAACCCGCTGGAGCCCGAGATCATTGAGGGGATGCTTAAACCACGCTCGGCATCGAACGCCGGTAACAATGGGCAAAACACTCAGGTCAAGTCTTCAAAGTCTTCGAAAGAAAAGAAGAAGACTAAGAAGCCTGCGCAGCTTAACGAAAAGCGCACGGATCTGCAAAAGTACATCGACGCGCTGGAAGAATACAACCAAAAGGTGCGGACCCCATTCACACTTGAAGAATTCCCCAAGCATATTCTTGAGAATGGAGACAGTGACAATGATGAGGGGAACGACTCGTCAGAAGAACCTGAGGATTATGTGGCGAGTTGCCACATGATCTCTCACTCGTCGGCAAATGGCAAAGAAGCTTTTGACGTAGAGAAACTAGGGGCAGATCCAGAACCAAAATCCCTGGAATCGTCAGATGACCTGATCGACAAGCTGCTGAACGAAGCCCTCCAAAAGAGCAAAGCCGACCGGGGACGTAAAACGGCTATATACGAAAAGGTCAAGCGTCGGCTCAAGCTGAAGAAGCTCCAGTAATGAGAAGTCATAGAGTACCCCAACCAGATTGAAGCGCACTTGCCACCAGCAAGAGCAGAATCAAGACGGGAAATGGTTCGCCAAAGCCCTGTCAATGGGAATGAAGCTGCCAACTTTCAAAGAAAATACTCCCAGAAGTACATGCCTCGATGAAGCGGATGTACATCCGAACTACTGCTTATACCATCAGAGGGTCATGCACCCTACCGAAGAGTGCAATACCTTCTAGAAGTGGTGGCAGGGATATGTTGCCCACCGACAACACTTCAAGTGAATGAAGCGCAAAGCCCGTCAGGAATAGAGAAGCACGGCAGATGAGCATAAAGGAACAGCCGGTAACTGTCATATGGTTGATGCCATTTTGACAAAAGGGAAATTTCAGGTTCTTACCTTCGGGAGCAATTCTGACGAAGAAATAACTCTCGACCCTCTCTTCAAAGAATCCACTTCTGGAAAAGAAGAAGAGGCGAAAAAATGCGAGAACATTCAGCTGCATAATCGCACGCTGCCTGAGAAGAACCTCGGGCCTACAAACAAAGGTTCGAGCAAAAGACATAAGGGGAAGGAAAAAGTCCCTGAGGAAATTGCTCTCGATGATAGAGTCGTCGAAGAGCTCGCAACCAAGGACCCGCCTAAGAAAAATAAAGTGGATTACAATGTCCTGGTACACCTGAGAAAGATACGCTCACAACTGAGCATAATGGATGCTCTCCTCCTTTCTAAAAAGGCATGAGATTCTCTAATCATGGCACTACAAGAGCTTGATCAGTTCCAAGCTTTCTTTGCGGAAGAAAAGATGAAGAACGAGTTGGCAGAGGTTCATACAGTTGACATTACATTCGGCGATCAAGATATCCTCCTCGGAACCTGCGAGCACAACCGTCCATTGTATGTAACCGGGTACTGCCATGACATCAAGACAGGGAAGATCTTGGTTGACAACGGGTCCTCCGTCAACCTTCTTAATGTGAGAGTATTGAAAAAGATTTGCATGAGCGTTCAACACCTGGCTCGGGACAAAATTACTATCTCCAGGTTCGACTCGCAGTCGTCACGGACGCTTGGGTCCGTAATACTAACATTACGCTTTGGGATGCTCGTCACAGACATCAAGTTTCATGTCATCGACGCCAAAACTTGCTACAACGCTTTGCTCGGCAGGCCTTGGTTACATGAATACAACGTCGTCCCTTCTACACAACATCAGTGTATGAAGTATTTCAAAGACGGCCTCGAGTACACAGTTACAGGGGAGCTAAACCCATTCTCCGTAAATGAAGTCCGCAAATATGAAGACGCTAAGTACTTCTTAGCAGACTTCGAAGACACGGAAAGATGTTGTAAACCGGAGAATAAACAAAAAGCTGTCGCTACCATCCCGATCTTTGGGAGCGATACCGAGGAGGATGAAGAGATAGTCTTCTCGGAGCAACCCCAAAGCAACAGACCAGGACCATCTACTCCTATTTTGGTCTTTGGCAGCAACTCTGAAGACGAGGTTAACACAGTATTCTCTGTTCTTCCATCGATACAAACCTTCATTGGAGCTGATCAGAGCTTGCAAATCACCATGGTTCCGCAGCACCATTATAGAGAACTTGACGCGCTCGATACATACGGCGTGCAAGAGCTGCAAACCTTCTACGTTCCTCCTAGGCGAAGAGGTGAAAAGGCGATCCTCTTCTACCAATCCACGGAGACTAAAGTGGAAAAAGAAGTCTGGCATGGTGCCGATTCTGCACTCTATAGCCTCCAACCAATCCGTATGCCCAGATATTACGCAGAGGGATTGAAAAGGCTATTAAGATGCCAAGGCATACCTTTCAAATAGACTGCTCGACAAGCCCAATTCTACAACAAGATTTGGGACATTCCCGGGATTCGGCGAAAAATGCCCAACGGGAGGATGGAGACGACTGGGCTTGGATACGTTTGGTCCAAGAAACGGGAGCGATTCCATGGCTGCCATGTCATAAATAACTCCGGTGGAAAAGCGAATGCATTTCTAGATTGCGTTGATGTCGAACCAGAGCGAGATCCTACCGTGAGAATACAAAGCCCGTCATTCGAAGAACAGATTGACAAGCTAATAAGGGAAGCGGGTCAAAAGGTTCAGGATGACCACAGCCGCGAAATGACCATTTAAGAAAAAGCCAGGACGCAACGTATCATTCAACAAGCTACGGAGGATGACAATCCCCTTCACCCTCAACCCGCTGTGTGCTCTCGTGGCACGGAAAAAGTTCGACGCGGAAGCAATGACAAGATCAAGAACGGGAGTGGCGTTCAAAGACAGCAAAGCGGATCTAAGAAGCCACGCGAGCGAGAAAAAGTCCGCTGAAATCCGTCTTTCATGAAAAAGATGGGTCGGGAATACTCGTTCCCTCAAGACAGGACAAGGAAAATATTCAACCTTGTCATAAAGCATCAAATGATGACACTCCCGGAGTCTCGGCACCCTGAGCAAATAAACGAGGTCTATCATCCGGTTTATTGCTCCTACCACTGAACAATAGAACATCCCCTCGAACACTGCTTCACATTCAAAGACTGGGTCACAGACCAGTATCAGCAAGGTTGCTCTATCCGAAAGTTGGAGGGTAATCCCACCATGAAAGTATGAGCCAAAAGCAACCTATACTGCGAAGGGAAGTTCAGATCAACATCGAGCTTGGAAACGAGCTCGTACCTGCCGCATGATAACATCCTCAAAGAGAGAGAGCATGAGAATATGGACGACCTCTCCCAGTGCTTCGCAAATGAAGATGAGGGCAAGGTGATCTCAGAATTTCCACCGGCGCCAAAAGAGCTGGAATGTTGGCTATAGTGCCCTCAAGGCAATTATCATAGTCGCGTACTTATGATTATGATGATTGAGTGAGGACCTATACCGATAGAACAGTCTTACTTAAGATGATAGTATGCTATCTGGTTTGTCTTTATCATCATGTACATGTTTATAGAGCCCATAGTATTCTTGCTTGACTGCCAGCATTATGATGGCGATCATATATGTGGGAGCTGGGGTCTATAAGCACATCCTTAAATGTCCCTAGTCGTAGGAGTATCGAGACCGGGCATCGATACTCCAGTGTAGACTAGTGTATACTGATCGAGACCCCGACGAGGGGTGGTGGCCAGGTCTCACAAGCCATTGGTGTTAGTTTATTCACCTAAGATAGTATACAGGTGCTCATTGGGTTATGAGTACACTGGACGGACTCGCCGGGAACCTGCTAGTTGGTATTATACCTATTGTCAGATAGCAGTTCCCAGGTGACATGTGTACAGGTTAGTCTATCGACCTGAGGTCGACATTTGTCTCGTGTAAGTTCCCATTGTGCTTTGCTTACTACCCTACCACGACTCAAAGGAGTCGTGTAAACAGGTTTTAGTTGGGTACAGTCCCGAGCCACATGGAGGCAGTGATCGGATCGTCGGGGATTCGTCTCTCCCGATATTGGGGGTTGATGTCGCGTTGTGTAAGGATGGCCATCGCCCGAAATCCATGGCCATGGTGGACGAGAATTACCGATCCAGGATCGATAGTTTTTCAGGTGGTGATGGGTTTCATCCCGACACTAAATGTCGCGTTGTCAGGGGTCTGACTTTATCCACCCCCTTAGACTTGATATGCGATACTCTTAGACGAACAGACCGGACTGTACGGATATTGTCACTGTCAGGCTCAGTAGGGGTTCTGCATGAGTTTGCTCGTCGGCCTCCCTTTCGCTCAATACCTGGGTAGCCGTTACGTACAGCTAGTGCCGCTGACGTGCTTTTGGTTAAACTCACTGCCAGCGTATTGATGAGTCTTTAGAGTTCCACACAGAGGGTTTCCCTGATTTTGGCGAAATGATGTAGTAGTCATATTGGATACATGCAGGGTTCCGATCGATTGATGTACATTGTACTCGGACTTTCGATTGGACAGTTGATAATACTAACCGGCTCGGGTTAGAGCCGGATTATTAAATCAGGTATTGATTTAATAATTTATGTATATGTATTTCGGTACGTATATTCTAGTATTATATTCTTTGTGTTATGTTATCTCTTTGGATATTCGTATTTTGGTACGAATGCAGATATATTTACAGTAGAATGTAATCCGTATTTTTTACCGGATAACATTCTAGAAGGTACCACCTCATTTCTTGATTTGACCATTTTTATTAAATAGATAAATGAGGTGGAAATTGCAAGAGGAGGTATGGTGACAACCATGCTTGCAATAGTGCACACAAATGAATTATTAATTCATTTGTGTTCACTATTCAAGCATGGGAGGATTTTTAAAATAGAAAAATAGTTTTAACAAAACCTAGCATGATAATTTCTTTTTCAAGGTTGAGTTCATTCTTGCAAGCATGAAGGTTTTGTTCACTTGAGTTTTTCTTGAGCTCCTCCCTCACCATTTTCCTCACCTCCTCTAGCTTCCTTGTTTTGCTTCCACCTTCATGTTTTGAGATAGATAACACTAAGATCCTACATACTACATCCTAGGCTCTCTAGGTAGCATCCTAGAGACCCTAGTTGTTCCGTTTGCATCATGTCATGGAGCTAGAGCCGGAATTACATCTCTCGGATGGATCATTGGAGTTGGAGGAAGACCGGCAACCAAACCACTTCAAAGAACCACTAGAAGCTTGGAATGAAGACCGAAGGATACGGATCAACTCGGTATAACGATTCTAACTCTTAGTTTAGATTTCTAGTTTAGGTTTTAAGGTCGATCCGGAAATCGGGTAATGGTAGCGCCGGTTTAGAAAATTTTTGTTCCGCATTTTGCCACGTTTCGATGGCCGGGGCGCTGTCATAACCCTTCATGGTATCAGAGCCACCCTTAAACCCTTAGCTAGCTAGTTTAGACAATGTTAAAAGTATCGAAATCGAAACAACCCGAAACGATGCACTGCAGATTCTGTTCTCTGTTGATTTTCAAATGTTTTCAAAAAAATTTCCAAACAATTGCAGAAGACTACTGACATGACCAGAAGACCACACCCCAAACACGAGCCCACCTCGCCGAAATTAGGCCAAGCACATGTGAGGAAAATCCGAAGAGGCCAGCCTGGGGTGGGGTTTTGGCTTCGTTTTTGGTATGGTTTGGTCTCTGGAAACTTGATGCAGTGGTATTGTTTGTTTAGCCCATTTTTCATATTGTGTTATCGGTTGTTCGGGGGCTATTCGGGGTGTTTCAAAGTCGTTGTTTTAACACTGTTTAAATGTTTATATCAGTACATACATTATTATCTGCGACCGTGAATGTCATTTGATCGGTACAACTCGTATAATTGCTATATGTCTTTTAGACGGGTGTGCGAACGTGACATTCACGTTGATGTTCTGTGTTGTACTGTGATGTTGGTTGGATCGTCGTGGTGGATAGCTATGGTGCAATGTTAGTACTGTTTAATTTCATTTGGGTATTTGATATTGCGGGGCGAGCGTCCGACAAGTGGACTACCGTCACTGCCAGTTTGTATATTATTCTTTTGGGGCACGACCGGGTTGAGATCGATGTCACCCTTGTATATTATTTTCTTTTCTGTACAAGGATTACCCCGTGGTAGAGTGCAAGAATAGCCGGGTTCTAGAGGGCAACTGGTCCGCATCTCATGGCATTGGAATAGAAGGGACTTTACTCTAGAATTGTCGGGCTATTCGCCGTACTCATAGGGGGTATAGGATGACCCAGAAGGGGTGCTCAAGTTACCGGATTCCGTGAAGTGCTGGGTGGCCCATTCACGTTGCTGAAGGGGGCTGCCTCACTTCTGGTTTTGCGGGTAACTTGCCGCGCTCGTAGGGGTCTAGGTTTTCATTGCACAGGCTATCCACACGATAGGGAACGTCGGGTCTCACTTGCGGCTCAAGTGAAACCCGGGGCTCCAGATTGTCCACCATTCTATGTTGTTTCTGTGATGTTTCTGTGATGTTGTTTTATATCAAGCCTGGGACGATTGTTATATATATTTATATATACTAGTAGATGTTGTATATGTTTTGCACCCGCGCTGGTCCACTCCCCACTCTGTCGTTAGTTAAGTAACCTAACGGGTGATGACGGGACTCAGTGGCGAATGCGAATGGCATATACGTACATCATATATTTTCGTTCTTTTATGGTGTGATTAATTGATGGGACTGCATTGATTCTTATCAACGCAAGGATAAAACAAACCTATATATATGATATTGTCGGAACCAAGTTTTTAAAAACTGACATTACAGACGTTCTCTTTTGCTTTGCACAGTGGTATTCAGTTTGGAATATCCAGCACCTCATTCGACGAGACAAGGGCCGAGATCCCTTCACAGGGAGTGACCCTTTGAGTAAAAGTTTGCGTCAATGTAATAACTCTACTATAGTCGATTCTTTTGCTTTGCATCGTGGTATTCAGTTTGGAATATCATGCACCTCATTCGACGGGGAAAGAGTCGAGATCCTTTCACTGGGAGTGACCTCTTTAGCAAAAGTTTTCGCCACTATAAATTTATAAAACCACTCGGTTCCTTCAACGATATCAAGTTTATTACGTTAAAGGTTTTTCGCCAAAAACCATTCGTAGCCCTCTGTCATTTCAGACGAGTATTGCTTAGTATTCGTGCTACGTATGTTGACCTAGTCAAGGCGTAGTGTTCGGTAGCTCTATAGTACTTTTCTGTTGCATGGATATGCGGTTGGTTAGGACAGTCGTACGGTCATGTTGACCTAGTCAAGGGCTCGTACGGGTGGGTCTTGTTGGATATAGTGCCCTCAAAGTCAATTATTGGATCGCAGTTACGTGATTGCAATGATTGAGGGAGGACCTATACCGATAGGACAGTCTTGCTCGAGATGATAGTATGCTATCTGGTTTGTCTTTATCATCGTGTACATGCTTTAGTTCACTATTGTATGTTGATAGAGCCCATAGGATTCTTGATTGACTGCCAGCAGTATGATGGTGATCATATACGTGGGAGCTGGGGTCTATAAGCACATCCTTAAATGGTCTCTAGTCAAGAGAGTTTCGAGACGGGCATCGATACTCCAGAGTAGACTAGTGTATACAGTCGAGACCCCGACGAGGGGCGGTGGACGGCCTCACAAGCCATTGGTGTCAGTTGGTTCACCTAAGATGTATACAGGTGCTCATTGGGTTATGAGTATACCGGACGTATACAGTCGAGACCCCGACGAGGGGCGGTGGACGGTCTCACAAGCCATTGGTGTCAGTTGGTTCACCTAAGATGTATACAGGTGCTCATTGGGTTATGAGTACACCGGACAGGACTTGCCGAGAACATGCTAGTTGGTATTATACATATCGTCAGATAGCAGTTCCCAGGTGACATGTGTACAGGTTAGTCTGTCGACCTGAGATCATCATTTGTCTCGTATGAGTTTCCACTGTACTTTGATTACTACCCTACCACGGCTCAAAGGAGTCGTGCAAACAGGTTTTAGTTGGGTACAGTCCCGAGCCACATGGAGGCAATGAGCGGATCGTCGGGGATTCGTCTCTCCCGGTATTGAGGGTGAGATCGCGCTGTGTTTAGGAGAGCCATTGCACGAAATCCCTAGCCAGGATAATCGAGATTTACTGGTAGGTATTTCAGTAGTATCTCAGGGTGTTCTGGGCTACTCTCGGACACGACTTATACAGCTATTAGGGGTCTGACATTTACCAGCCCCTAGGCCCGATATGCGATACTCATAGACGAACGGACTGGACTGTATGGATATTGTCACTGTCAGGCTCAGTAGGGTTTCTGGATGAGTTCGCTCGTCAGCTTCCCTTCCGATCAATACATGGGCAACCGTTACGTACAGCTAGTACCACTGACGTGCTTATGGTTATACCCAGTGCCAGTGTATTGATGAGTCATTAGAGTCCCCTACAGAAAGTTTCCCAAGCTCGGGCGAAACGTTGTAGAGGCCGTATGGTTTTATGGCAGGGTTCGATCATATCCGTGCACTTGCGCACGGATAATGATCGGACGGTTAATACTAGCGGGCTTTGGTTTAAGCCGGATCCTAGTATTATATTGTGTAGGAATATTTTTTGTCTCATTGTATTTGTATTCGGTTGGAATACAAATACGGGTATGTATTTACAGTTGAGGTGTAATCTCGTAATTCGTTACGGGATTATTTTGGGAGTTGCCAGTTTTTTTTTCCGTCTTAAACATCACCCTCTATGTTTAAGATATGTAAGTTTTGAGCCATTTGACCTTGACCATTTTTCTTGCACTGAAATTCTTGCTGGGGGGTCTGCCCATTCCGAGTGTTGCTGGCAGCATGGGCTTCCATCAGTGAGGTGGGGCTAGCATAGGCTTCCATCATTGAGGTGGCTGAATTTTGTAGGCGTGGGGTTTCCTGAAACTTAACATGTTCCTTTTTGTAGGGGTTTTTTTGCGGTGATAAAAAGCACTCACATTTTGAGCTGCACCATATTTTCCAGAGAGCCTTTTAAGCCCCCCCCCCCCGATTCTGGCCGAGCTCATGGGAATGCAAGCTGATTTTTTTTTCTTTGCTAAAATTCTTGGTTCACTTCATAATCTCATTTGGAAACTCCAATTCCCCTCCATCCAATCGCTTGGGTATCTTGAGACAAAGTATTCTATACTCTCTCTACTTCACTCTTAGATATGTCGGCTAGCAAACTTCATATCCGAGTTGCCTCGGTTCTTAGGCGGGAGCCCGTATAAAGATTCAATGACGTGGTGCCACATCGATGAGCGAGATCGAGGAGCGGACTTCGTCGGCGCAGCAGCGGGGAGCTTGGTGCGGAGATGAAAGACTGAAGGACACGGATCGATCGGTATAGTTTCTCCAAACTCCTTTTACATTTAGCTAGAATACGGTTAATGGAACGATCCGGGTATTTGGGTCACGGTAGCGCCGGTTTCGTAAAAAGTTTTTGTTCCGCATTTGGCGTCGGTTAGACGGCCGGGGCGCCGCCATAACCCAACAGGTCTAATTAATCCAGGATAATGACGGGTTGAACTTGACTTGTGACTTATGATATGTTGACCTAGTCAAGGTCATAAGCCGCTTGGGGTAAAAAAAATCATATCGGGAGTTTCAAACATACAGGAAACTTTTCAGGCTTGCGCATACCTTCTGGAGTGTGGTGACTTGAGTGGCTTCCATCAAGTTATCATGCGGTGATAGTTGGATCCCGATTCCCACTGATGAGTAGGATTACTCCTCGGTTGATTCCGACTAATTCTCCTTTTGGGTTTGGAGGAGAATTCGAGGAAACAGTGGGAGCCATCCAGATTAGATAAAATGATTAACCATTCTGATCTATGTTAGAATGCACGCTGAGTGTTTCTTTTCTCTCTCTCTTCGGCAACGACCATGGACCTACCCTTGACTAAAACTCATGAACCAAGTTAACCGAACCTTCTTAAAACACTTTGGATTTTAGAATGTCACGGTGTCGCATACATTATTGCCACTTCTATATCACCTTTTGCATTTCTCCAGAACACCCCGTATCACTACGAACTTCCACTTCCATTGGATAAATCCATCGTATGGTTACATACGAACTCGAATGAACTTGTTCCAAATTCGAGGATGGATTCTGGTTCTGGAGAGATTGAATATGATTATTCGGTTGTCTTTTCTTTTTACCTTCTCTCAGGTTGTGAGGGCTCCTAGGATTAGGAAAAGGGTACACCTATTGAGCTTATTGGATAGTCTTCCTCCAGACCATAGGAAGGTGCCGAAAGGTGGGGATGGAAGAAAACCAATTAAGCCTAAGTGTGGTGTACAGAAGGTAATAAGTAAAGAAAAATTAAGGGATTAGAATAACGGTGTTCCCCTCCGAATGACGCGCAAGACAGACGTCTTGCCTGAAATTCGGGGCAGATACTAATTGGTGCTATCTGTCCACCTCTCCGAAGATGCCAAGTTGATTTATGGCACCATGTATCGAAGGTTTAAACGGATGTGGCCGATGTAGCAGACTTCGTCAGATTCCCACTCATTTGAGGGGTTTTTGATTGTGGGAACGCTCTTCCCTGCAGGCGTAAGCCCCTGCAGTTAATTATGCTACCGCATCGCGGTAACAACTTTCTCCTTCTCCAGATGGTCACTTCGTGTCGTGGGTGTTTTTTTTGTGTTCGGTTGCCCGTGGATTGTATACGGAGACTAAGTTATGCTGTCGCCCGTAGGACGTGGATTAGTCCAAATCCGTATCTTTCTTAAATTTGGGTTTGGGGGTGTGTGTTTAAGGATACGTTAGCCTTATTCGAGGCTAAGATCAACTTAAACGCTCGTTAAGGACACGTTAGTCTAATTTTAGACTAAGATCGATTTAACGGGATCGTTTAGATCCAACGAGAGAGCAATTGGGGGCTCTATTGTTTAGTTTAGTGACGTTGCGGTCGATAATTAGTTTAGGGACATTGTGGTCCATTGTTAGTTTTAAGACATCATGGTCGAGGTTAAGGACATCATAGTCCGTGAGTTTAAGGACCTCACAGTCCGGTGTTAGTTTTAAGACATCACGGTCGAGGTTAAGGATATCATAGTCCGTGGATTTAAGGACTTTACAGTCCGATATTAGTTTTAAGACATCACGGTCAAAGTTAAGGACGTCATAGTCCATGAGTTTAAGGACCCCATAGTCTGTAGCAGTGTGTGGTTGTCGGGACCCGTCACCTCTCTGACGACGTTGAGGGATTACAACGACAGATATCAGAGGAGTAAAGAGATGTACCCTCGAACCGGGTGTAAATTGATTAGGAGAGCGATTGGGCTCAGTTCAATTTATATTGAGGACTTATGCCCAGACTTATGACCAGAATTGGGCTAAGTCCATTTGAAAATGTGTAACATTTTATTCATATTCTGCCTATTAGGCTTTTATTTGGGCTCTGCCTTTTTATAATGCACAGCATTGGGCTCTGTAATGCATAGCATTTATACTTGGGCTCTGCCCTTTTAAATAATGCATAGCATTTATGTTTGGTCTGTTAGACCTTTACTTGGGCTCTACCCTTTTTTAATAATGCATAGCATTTTAGTGGTCTGACAGTGCGCCACGTGACTTGTCAGGCGTTTTGCGCCAATTAAAGAGCGCAAGGCACTAGCGCATGTGGAGGTGACACGTGTTACTCTCTGCTAAGCACAAGTCTGTTAGCGCAGTGCGCTGCGCCAGTGCGCTGCTGACACGTAGCGCGCCCTGGTGCTATGCGCCAATCCAAGAGCGCAGTGCGCTATATTTAGAAGAGCAAAGCACAGATCATTCTGTGGTTGATACGTGGCGCGTTCTGGCGCAGTGCGCCAATCTAATAAGCGCAAAGGCGCATTTCAAGAGTGCAAGGCACTGTACAATAGCGCAGAGCGCATCTTGATCCAATTAAGATCAAAGAAACAGGTTCTTTGTTTTCTCAAAAGAGGTTCTACCTCAAGATTCAACAACCAATGGTTCATCAAAAGGCTGTGCCTTTATATAGATCAAAAGATCTAAGAATAGGGTAAATTACTTCTTTTTAATCTTTTATAATTAGATCTTTTTTTATCTTTTTTCTTTTTATTGAAGCATTTGATCTTGTTCTTAGATCTTTGATCTTTTTAGAAGAGAATTCTTCTTTTATAATGAGGTATTTTCACCTCTGTTCTTCAAGAATCAAATTCTTTACCTTCAAAGATGAAGAAGATGATCTTCTTTCTTCAAAGGCTTGCCTTTCAAATTTTTCAGAGGATTCTCTCTTTTCTGTATGTCTATATCTGTGAGACTTGGAGTCTAGGGGCCTTTATATAGGCCCAATTGCTTTGTTAAATTAGTTACAGAGATCTTTCTCTGATTGATCTGGGGATATTTCCCCACCGTTGGATCTTTGATCCTAAGGCCTCTGTTTTACAGAAGACAATCTTCTTATTTTAATAAGATTGGAAAGATCTTTTTAAAATTTTAATTCTAATTAATTAATAATTTATTATTTAAATTCCAGTGCTGGCGCAATTGGCGCTAGCGCAGCTGCGCTTGACACGTGTCGTGCAGCGCAAAGCGCAGCGCAACTGCGCTAGCGCAACTGCGCTTGACACGCAGAGCGCAGCGCAACTGCGCTAGCGTACCTGTGTTTGACACGCGGTGCGCAGCGCAGAGCGCAGCGCAACTACGCTAGCGCACCACAGTTTGACACGTAGCGCGCAGCGCAGAGCGCAAGTGATCTGAAGCGTTGCTTCATTTATTTTAAAATTTGAATTTTAAAATAGAGCCTTGCTCTGATTGGAGGTGCGCTGCCTTGGGCGCAGTGCTCCTTACGCTGGCGTGTCTGCTTCTGACACGTGGCGCTCTGCGCGTAGCGCAAGGAATCTGAAGCGTTGCTTCAATTTTTGAATTTTGAAATTCAAACAGAGCTTTGCTCTGATTGGGGGAAACAAATGCCCCCCCCACCGTTGCACTCACGTGGCGCACACGTGAGTGCAGCGGTGGCAACATTTGAACCGTTGGATCAACTCAGGAGTTGAAGAGGCGCTTCAGCACCTATAAATAGGAACCTTGGTCCTCAGATGATTATCATCTCCTTCAAGAATTTTATTTTCAGAGCCTTGCTCTCATTTTCAAGAACTTCAAGAGTTAAACTCTAGAAAAATTTTAGGTAAAAATTTAAATTAAATTAAATTAATTTTAATTAACAGAGCCTTGTTCTCATAGATCTTTTGATCTAAAGAAAACCCCTTTGGGGTTTCATAAACAGAGCTTTGCTCTCAAGAATCCATAGATCTAAAGAGATCTTGTTTCAGGGTTTCTTAACCTATGAACAGAGCTTTGCTCATTGACAAAATATAGATCTTTTGATCTTTTGATGAAGAACTCTTAAGAGTTTTTCATGGATCTTTAAGATCCCAGAATTTTAATTCTTAGGAATTAATTTTTCTTTGATGGATTTTTTCATCATTATTACAGAGCTAAGCTCTTTAAGGAATTTTATTCCCTTGTGACCAGAGTTTGACAAGTGTCACTCTGTGACAGAGCTTTGCTCTAAAAGGGAGATTTTCTCCTTGTCTCAAGGGATTTCTCATTTAATGAGAATATTCTTTGAGGATTTCCTCATTAATTGACAGTCTCATCCAATGATGAGGCTGTCTTATTAACTGATGCATTGTCTTCTAGATTTCGTGGGTCCCCTTCTCTACTGCATTGCAGTGTGGTATAAATTTTAAAGTGTCGCTCAGAATTTTAAGATTAAATTATAGTATTGATAATTGAATTCTTTTATTTTTTGCAGGCGACATGTCTTCTGACCTTTCATTCCCATTTTTCCGTTCAGAGGGAGGATTCCCGGAGGCACCGGTAGACCGGGAGGTTCTTGCTCTCATTAAGGACTACGACCCGGAGTACAAGAACCTTCATCTGTGGGGTAGGTGGTACAGTGAAATTATCAAAGGTCGTCGAAGCTTCTCTTGTGCGACGCCGTCAGAGCCGATCTCATCGATCCCATATGCAGATGTACTTCCGGTGAACTATGCCATAGAGGTCGTAAATTGGAATTCGGAGGATCTTCTTCAACCTTCGATTACTGCCATACCCATGCAGCCGCCGGCAGCCATGGATATTTTGGGGCGGCGCATATGTCAGGGTGGGTCGCACCCTTGGGGACAACCTTATAACATTGGATTGACCCCTCGACATTCGGCCGGGTATTTGCAGTGGGCCAGGTACATCTTGTCCGCGAAGAAGGTGCATTTGCTGAAGATCGGTATGTATCCTGCAGTCTACGCCTCGTTGTTCGAGTACCCTGCTCCTCCGACGTGGTGGGTTAAGGCATTCATGGAACAATAGAACATCCCCACCCATACCTTTCTTCTGACGGACAGGGAAGTCTCTATCCCCCTAGAAGAATTTGCTGAGATTTCCGGTCTGCCGGTGAGGGGGGAGCACTATGAGGAGCTACTTCCTCCGGAAGAATATGTCTTCGCCACCAAGCCGTTGGTAATGGGCCTAACGCCGGAGAATGTTATTCAGCACCAGTTTCCGAGCCTGGAAAAGGTGCTGAATATGTATGAAAGTCTCTACTTGGAATCGGGAGGCCGGGGAGTTAGTTTCGCAGACTTTATCGCCCGCTTTTTTCGACCGGAGATTCTATCGCAGCGGGGTGAAAAATTTGCCAAGCTTAACGACGCCTTCGGCCTTGGCTTAGATCGTCGACCAGCACTGGAGGACGACCAAAAGGGTTTTTATCTTCCCGATGCTACAATCATGTCCTTATCGGAAATCGCTGCTCCGGGCATCGACGAAGAGACCTTCTTTCTCGGTTTTCTGGGGTTATGGCTGTGTTGGTTCGCGCTCCCCATGCACCCGCGCTACATGAGGCCATCCGTCATCTACCCAGCGCATCGGATGGTGGCTGGCATACAATTGTCGATTCGAATCGCTGGGTTGGCTCACCTGTACCATGGACTCAGCGTGGCGGCGGACGCAAATGAACCGGGGGTGCAACCCGCCAATTTCCTGATGCACTACTTTACTTCGTGGATGGAAATGCATATGCTCGGGGTATTTGGTATTCATAAGAGACCCTCGTTTTACGAGAAGTGTAGACTCCCGAGAGTTATGCGGCTGATCGGTGCTTCTATCGTGAATCCGCCTCCGCGGGAGGCTAGGGGGTTGCTTCTTTGCCCGCGCACGGTCGGAGCAGGCATTTCTTTCACGGACAAGGTCATAACAATCGGCCCGGAGACCTCCAAGGCAGTGTTGGCGTTGCGTGACAATTTCAAGGAAGGGGCCTCCGTATTGAAAGCCCGGGAGATTCTACATTTATACTCCATCCGGTCGGGCTTCCTTGTGTTCTGGCAGAATGAGTTGGCGCTTTTTATGAGGTACAACCCCCATCGGTTCACCCAACAACTAAGCTATGACCAGGGGTCCCACTGGAGGCGTTTTTGGAAGAGCCTGCGACCACCATGGAGGGAATACGGAGCGCACTGCATCACTTTATGCGGTTAAACACGGGCTCCCACTTCTTTATTAGCGAGCCGACTTGCATTCCAAGGGCCCTCAACGTATATGGGGCTTGGTATCAGCACGCGATGGGTGCTGTTATTCGGGAAAAGAAACAGCTGCTGCTTGATCGCAAGGGTGTGCCCCCGGCCAGCGATCGCAACGTTCCCCTAAGGCGAAGGACCCATGTCCCTCCTCCACTAAGAGGAGATGCTGGAGATGAGCCTCCACGTGTGCTAAGCCCCATGCGTGGATTGCCCCGTGATCCTGTGGATGTGCCTTCAGTGCCCCGTGCTCCCGTGGAGACGATGAACGTGGTTTCGCGCGAATCTGGCGTGGGCTCAGATATCGGGACCCGCCGTCCCAAGGTGCCCACGAAGCGTAAGCTGATTTTGGGTACGACCGGCGCTCATGCGCGGAAGAGGAAGAAGAAGTCAATCCTCTCTGCTGACGTTGTATTTGGTCAGGAACCTCATGCTCCTTATAGCGAGGGCTTGGATGAGTATGGGACCAACGAGGGCTTATTTATGCCGCCAGACGATACTGATCTGGTGGCCGCCATCGCAGCTTCTGAGCGATTGGCAAGGCGCGACGCATGGTTGGCTAAACTTGCGCAATCAGGTAATCACTAGTTGTATTTTTCGTCATTGCATTGTACCTCTATCATTGTTTTTGACTAACGCTTTTCCTTCTTTAACAGGCATTTCTACCGAAGAAGCCATCGTTGCTTCTCTCAAAACTTTCGAGGAGGAGGAACGACTCAGAGCATCCTTAGGCCTTGGTACATTTTGGTTTACTATGTCTCTCCTTCCATTTCTTATGAGTATTCTGACCCTCTTTTTGTCTTATCGCAGAGACCACAAGACCTACCTTGCAAACCGATGCGGGAATTCTCCCCGGGCCAGCTACCGAAGTCCCGGCTTCTTCGGGATTGCCGCAAGAGGCCCCGCTTAAAAAGCCGATGATGGAAGCCTTAACGGCTCTGGAGGCAACCCTGAACGCGGACGACGACGCCTCGCTGAAGGAGGTTTCCAAAAGGTCTGTCCCGACGGCCCGGGAGGAAAGGAAACGCCTGAGGCGCGCAGCGAGGGAGCGTAGCGCTGCTTTGGCCGTGGGAGCGGGCTCAAGCGTCGTTACTCCCGCCGCTACTCCTTTAGAGGAGCTCCCGGTCGTCTTGTCTACTGTTCATAGACGGGCGATGCGTGCAGCTCGGAAAGCCAACGGTAAATCCGTCTCAGGTAATGTGCTTTCGAGGCTTTGTTATCAAGGTTTTAAAACCGTCGGTTCTTATATATTTTGTCGTGCAGGGCCGAGTCTCACTGAAGAGGTGGCGGCGACCATCGAGCCTGAGTGGACGGTGGAGGAGGTGGCTGTGGAACCCGAGGCGACGACAGGCGGTGTAACCATAGTTGCCGGGCCCGAGATAGTGGCTGATGAGACAGTCAGAACTGCTATGCCCGAGAAGGCTGCCAATGCCGAGCCCGAGGTGGCGGCGGGTGAGACGGCTGCTATGTCCGGGCCTGAGGTAGCAGTGGATGAAACGGCTGCTACGGGTGAGCCTACGGCAGCGGTGGATGAGACGGCTGTGACCGCTGAGCCCGAAGCGGTAGCGGGTGAGACGGCTGCTATAGTCGCTGAGCAAGAGATGGCCGCTCTTTCTCAAGAGTCGGGCGCCGCTCCGATCATCACTCTCCCTGCTTACAGTTCCTTGTCGTCTTCCGACGTCGCGAGCGTGACGACGGCTCCTGTAGAGTCGGGCGATGAGGCAACGGGAGGTGAGACCGTCCCAATGGAGGAGGAAGACGCCACCGTTGCATCAAGTAACGCCCTCGTCACGGGTTCGGCTGGCGGGTCGTCAGGTAAATTGTTGGGTTACCTTCCCCCTTTTTTTTATTCTGCAATCCTTCCTGACAGGATTTATCTTGTTTCTAACGCAGGTGCGGCTAGTGCTGATGCCACTTTACCCGAGGGAGCACCGTCAGTTACCGCCCTGACGGTGACCACTTCTTTTCCTTCTTTCGCACCGTCGCAAATGCTGGAAGGTATGGATTTGTGACCCACCAGTCTTATCTTGGTTGCATAATTTATGTACTGACGTTGTACTATTGCGTCTTTGCAGGAGTCCTTTTTGACCACCTGTACCAGGTGCTACATCCCCACTTCTCCTTCCCGTCGGAGCTTGCTTCATCCAGTGGCGCTGGTGAATATAACTTTCAATTAATGCTCTTTCTTTTACCAATAATGAAATTATTTCTGATTTTTCTTTGCCCTGATTGCAGTGCTACAGATTGAAGGAGGAGATGTGAGCTCAGTTGTGCCACCGGTCCTCTTGGCCTTGCCACCTGCTGCAGCTGGTATAGTAAATTCCATCATTCATGAATCTCTTATATTTCTAGATCCGTCATCTGATTGTGATTTGTTTTGCAGTTGTCGCTTCGACTCCGGTCTCTTTCGAGTCTCGCATTATGATGCCGGCAAGCCCCTTCTCCAGACGTCCATCTTCAAAGGGCGCTATGATGAGTCTGAGTATGCTGAGCGGATGCGTTGAGGAGCTTGACGCAGAAGCTCCCACATCTGCCGCAGATTTCGCTGCCGAGGTTAATCCGATGCTGGGGACGCTTGTAAACTTCCATAATGAAGGCGTCGTCGAGTCTTGGGTTAATCATTGCAGGGAGATCGAGGCTGTCTGCATCAGCTTGAACTTATGCGTCCGGCACCTGAGATTTCGGCCACGAGCACTCAACGGGCGGCATGGATCGAGCAGAGTGCTTCTTATTTCCGCCATCTTGAACAAGAAGTGGCTTTAAAGCGGAGGAAATACAACGAAACTTCAAGCGAGTCTGCTCGACTGCGTGCTGAGGTTGACGCGAACGCTTCCCGGGTGAAAGTTATCTTTGAAGGCCTTCTGCAAAGTATCTCTGATGGGTTAACATTAAAGCAGAAGCTCGATTCCGTTGAGCGTGATGCCCAAGATCGTGAAGCAGCTCAGCGAGCCGTCGAAGAACAACTTTCATCCTATTTGCAGCAGCGAGCCCAGGTGGAAGCAGAGTTGGCCGCGGCTTCCGATCATGAGAAAGCGCTGAAGGAAGTGCGAGAGCAACTTGCGGATTTGTTGAAGACGCTTCCTTCTCCATGAAAATTTTGTATCATTTGTAATTGTGAATAAAATGTATTTGTTTCTTTTATTCTTTAACACGATGTATTTTGTACTCAATCGAATTCATGAATAAAAGATATCCGTTCTTCATAATATCTTGTGTTATTTCTCTGCTTTCTTCTTTCTTGCTATGTTGTTTGCCATGCGATTTTAGCAAGTGCGATCCGTAGATAGTATATAACAGTCAATCTTATGCTTTTTGTAGAGTGGCGTTGGCTTAGAAAATAGGGTTAGGATCTGTCACCTAAGACTTTTCAACTTTATGAGCCGTGAGGGTCTCATAAAGAATTTTTTCCCTACTGGCCGAGAGGGTCCCGTAGGCGTAATTTTCTCCTTAAGAATCGTGAGGATTCCTAAGTGTGTTTCCTCTTGAGAGTCGTAAGGATCTCACAAGAGAATTTACTCCCTTACGAGTCGTGAGGACCCGCAAGTGATGGGTGAAGTTACCCTTATCCGCGTTTCATGGAGTCAGGGGTTGCTATGGATGCTTTCCGGGGTACCGTAGTTTAAAGACATCGCGGTAGAGATTAAGGACATCATAGTCCATGGATTTAAGGACTCCACAGTCCGTTGTTAGTTTTAAGACATTACGGTCGAGGTTAAGGACATCATAGTCCGTGGATTTAAGGACCTCACAGTCCAATGATAGTTTTAAGACATCACGGTCGAGGTTAAGGACATCATAGTCTGTGAGTTTAAGGACCTCACAGTCCCATGTTAATTTTAAGACATCGCGGTCGAGGTTAAGGACATCATAGTCCGTGAGTTTAAGGACCTCACATTCCGCGAAATGTGTGGTTATTGGGACCCGTCCCCTCTTTGAAGACGTTGAGGAATTACAACGACAAATATCAAAGGAGTGAAGAGATGTACCCTTGAACCAAGGTAAAATCGGTTTAAAATCATTTTTGGTTGATTGTTAGTTTTAAGACATCACGGTCAAGGTTAAGGACATCATAGTCCGTGGATTTAAGGACTCCACAGTCCAATGTTTGCTCTGGATGCTTCCCACGGGTTCACTGCCGTGTTTGGCGAGGACCAGGCACCGCTCTGGATGCTTCACACGGGTTCACTGTCGTGCTCTGCGAGGACCAGGATCCGCTCTGGACGTTTTCCACGGGGTCAGAAGTGACGTTATCCGTGTTCCACGTAACCAGGAATTTGCACTAGATGCTTCCCACGGGTTCACTGCCGTGTTCGGCGAGGACTAGGCTCTGCTCTGGATGCTTCACACGGGTTCACTGTCGTGCTCTGCGAGGACCAGGATCCGCTCTGGACGTTTTCTACGGGGTCAGAAGTGACGTTATCCGTGTTCCACGTGACCAGGAATTTGCACTAGATGCTTCCCACGGGTTCACTGCCATGTTTGGCGAAGACTAGGCTCTGCTCTGGATGCTTCACACGGGTTCACTGCCGTGCTCTGCGAGGACCAGGATCCGCTCTGGACGTTTTCCACGGGGTCAGAAGTGACGTTATCCATGTTCCACATAACCAGGAATTTTCATTAGATGCTTCTCACGGGTTCACTGCCGTGTTTGGCGAGGACTAGGCTCCGCTCTGGATGCTTCACACGGGTTCACTGCCGTGCTCTGTGAGGACCAGGATCCGCTCTGGACGTTTTCCACGGGGTCAAAAGTGACGTTATCCGCGTTCCTCGTGACCAGGAATTTTGTTGATTATATCCGCATTTCACGGAGTTGGGATTTGACTCTCGGTCATCCGTATACCGCCGAGTCATGGAAGTGGGAGTTGCCGCTGTTCCGCTTTGCTTGATGTTGTATCTTCTGCAATGAGACGAATGTTGAGATGATCTCCAGGCTATCTGTGAACCGTCGAGATTTGGCTTCTTCTTCTGATGAAACCTGGGGAGGGGGAGTGTGACTCCCTTTTTGTTTGCGCCCCTGGATTGTATACAGGGATTGATGTGATATCACCTGTAGGGCATAAATTTGATTTTTATTTTTATTTTATTTCTTTCCGTGATGCTCTATCATTTCAGTTTTTATATCGCGAAGGTCGTGATTGCCCCATCATTTCGGTTATTTTTCGCGGTGCTCAATCATTTCGGCTATTTTGCATGCATACATTTTTACTTTCTGATTTTGTCGCAAGTTGCCCCATCATTTCAGCTATTTCATATGCATGTGTAGCTTGCTGGCTTTTCGCTGCAAGCGTGGAATTAGACACCGATTTCAGCATCAGTACCGCTACAACTGGGATATTTCCAGAAGCGAATCATCATTTGCCTCTGTCGAAATCGAACAAAGGTGGCTTAGCGAACAGGGTTAGGGTCCTGTCGACTAAGGCTTTTGACTTCATGAGCCGTAAGGGTCTCACAAAGGTATTTCTCCCTGCGAGTCGTGAGGATCTCGTAGGTGTGTTTTCTCCTTAGGAATCATGGGGACTCCTAAGTGTATGTTCTCTTATAAGTCGTAAGGATCTTACAAGAGGGTTTTCTCCTTATAAGTCGAGAGGACTTACAAGGGTTGTTCACCATATGGACATATCTCTAGTCACGGATGGGACTTCGTTAGGGAAATATTTATTCGCGCCCGTGGATTGTATACAATGGTCAGTGTTGCACCGATTGTAGGGCAGTATCGGAGGTTGTGGGGGTTGCTTAAGAATAGGTTCAGGTCTCTGTAGCTTAAGACTTTCAAATCTTATGAGCCATGAGGGTCTCATAAGAGGATTCTCCTTACGAGTCGTGAGGATCTCGCAAGTGTAATTTCTCCTTAGGAATCGTGAGGATTCCTAAGTGTGTTGCTCCCTTGTGAGTCGTAAGGATTGCACGCAGGTGGTTTCTCCTTATAAGGTCGAGAGGACCTTGCAAGTGTCTTTTAACGAGATTGCGCCATTTCGGGTTTTCACAAACACTCACCGGTAGCCCTGCTGTTTTTACTCATGGAGCCCTTTCGGGTTTTCATCCGTGCCCATTTTGCTTATGGACATATCTTTTTTTATTTTATTTATTTTGTTTTTTTTATTCTAACGAGGTTGCGCCCTTTCGGGTTTTCACAAGACTCGCCGGTAGCCCTGCTGTTTTTACTCACATAGCCCTTTCGGGTTTTCATCCGTGCTCATTGTGCTTATGGACATACCGTTTTTTTATTCCCCATTTTTGTATCGGCTTTGGGATGCCGCAATCCACCGTAGTTTATTGACATCTCGGTCAACGGCTGGTTTTAGGACATAGTGGTCCGTCATTAGCTTAAGCACATTTCGGTCCGCTGTTAGTTTAAGGACGTTTCGGTCCGTTGCAAAATAAGCCGGTTACTACATGTAGAGTTTGGGCTTCGGAAGATAGCGAGCGGACATAGTCGTCGTCGTCTATCATTGACCTAGGCCGTAACTTGTTAGGCGTAATATTTTTTCAGGAAGTGACCGTTTATTGGCCTGAAAGGTCTTTCGCCATGTATGTCCATGAGTAGATAGGCTCCACCCTGGTAGACCTTGTCTATAATGTACGGGCCTTCATAATTTGGCTCGAATTTTCCTCATTTAGTACGATTGGGGATCATGGGTCTTTTGACCACTAGCACGAGTTCGCCTTGGCGGAATGTCCTCGGCCTGGTCGATCTTTCATATGAGCGCGTCATCTTTGCTTTATAAGCCTCCAGATTTTGCTGCGCCAGGAGCCAGGTTTCATCAAGGGCATCGAGTTCCTCAAGCCGAATGTGAGCATTCTCTTCGTCCGTTAGCTCATAATGGACTGCCACTCGTAGAGAGGGTAACTCTATCTCGAGGGGGAGTACCGCTTCTGTACCGAATACCAATGCGTACGGCGTTGTGTTCGTGGCCGTCTTGAACGTAGTTCGATACGCCCAGAGAGTTTCTTGCAGTCTCTCATGCCAGTCCTTCTTATTTCGGGACACTGTCTTCTTCACGATCTTTGTGAAGGTCTTGTTGAAAGCCTCCGCTAGACCGTTAGCTCGGGGATTATAAACTGAGAAGTATCTCCAGTCTATGTTGTGCTGTTGTGCGAAGCGGCTAATCTTGTGGCTTCTGTAGACTGGCCCGTTATCGGAGATGATCCGTCTCGGAATTCCAAACCGATAAATGACGTGCATTTTGAAGAAATGGAGGATATTCTCCATCTTCACTTCCCTCAGCGGTACTGCTTCTGCCCATTTGGAGAAGTAATCAGTCGTCGCCAAAATGAACCGATGTCCTCTGGACGATGGAGCTGGTACTCATACTATATTCTGTTTACTCATGACTTCTCTTATTTTAGACAGGTATTTCGTTGAAATACAAGGTTCAGATTTTGATAAGTTATAGGTATAAGAATAAAGTAGAGAACCATTTATTAGAAGTATCAGGATTCTTCGAAGTAGTCGAAGATGTAGATACTTGTGTTTGGTATTCCGTTGTTAGTAATGGTTTTGAGAATTTGCTTCTCTTTCGGGTTACTCATATATGGATGCACTTCTAGATGAGTAATTTTGATTGTCCTCTTTCCATTTGGTTGATATGCACTGAAGACAGCTGCATGATTTTGAATCCGGTTCCAATTAAATTAGTGCTTTTGTTTCTATATCAGATATATATAGAATTAATTTATATCTTGACGATGTTAAGGTATAGGGAGTTGTCTGGCTGATGCTTAAAACCAGAATCCGGATAAACTCAAAGCACGTTTTAGTAATGGTTGTTCGTGGGTTATCCCGGGCTTTGACGAGGGATAACTTTCTACCATCAGGAAAATCAATATTTATATTATTCTTGACTCACCACAGTTTTAGTAAAATGGACTTTTTCAGAAAACACAAATGGGAGTATGGTAGAACTGGAAGTTATTCCAGAACCACAAACGATTACTAGAAATTTAATAGAACGTAAGGATTCAATTGGATTTGATGTTCCATTAGCCATTCCGCAGATTTAGTGGGTAACCTCGGGCACCCGAGAGGTACTTCGGTCTTCTCAGAGACGGTGACAGAGAGGTTCTTGTTTACCCAGACTTGCTATTGCTGCTGTTCTACACTATAAGACCCGGCAGAAGGATGAGTATAGCGTCGTTCTAAACTAGCTTTGGAAGTGCACGTATATATGACTCTGCCAGAGGGTTGTTGTAGTCAGTGGGAGCAGCGGAAGCATAGAGGACAAGTTTCTTATGTCTATTTATAGACTAAAGCAGGTATAGCAGAAATAGATCATCTATTTTTGATGTGATAGTCATAGGTCTTGACCTCATCAGAATAGGAGATGGATCTGCTAAGAAGGTAGTAAAGAGTGATGTCCAGGTATTAGGATGATATGCACTTAATAGGAAGATATATTCCTATACTACGATCGGTTATACTATGGTTGTCACAAAGTTGTCTCTCCACATAGGATATGCATATAATATCAGGTTTTCTAGTTACTGGATCTATGTTTTTAGATCTAAATTTGGGACGTATCCCAATTTGGGTACTTTGACATTGTTCTAAAGATATTTTAGAATGGACGACTCCTAGCATGGTGATGTACCTGCAGGTGATGGAGTCACCTTCTCTAATGGTGTCTTATAGACTAAAGTGGAGAGGGGTCTGCATGATTAGCATATCACTTGCTTAGGCAATTGAGTTAATCATGAAATGTCAAGTACCACACCAGATGTCGTTTTTGCACTAGCTGCAATAAAGATATATTAATCTAATTCTAGAGAAACATTGGGAAGCAGTTTATTGAACATAGATGGATGTTCTTGGGAAATGATTAAGGCACCCTCCTTCGGGAGACTATTATCATTTCAGGCTTCCAAGGTAACCTGGATGACAAAGTGACTGTCAGAGTTATAGTTTTCCCTCTTATCGAGGGACAGTATGTTGGACAGGTGGTCCAAGCGGATACTGAGGAAAGGCATGGCGCAGAATACTGATTAAATTCAGTGGATGATACAGTCTAAGAAGTTTGCTGGATTTGGAGTTCACTTGTGAACTGGGTCCCATCAGATATCCAGACAAATTCTAAGACAGGTATTGCTCATTTCGGGAGATAGCTTTTCTCCGTGAACTTGAGAAACAGAGAGATACAGAAAGAAATATTGGAGCGGATCCACTCACTGAGGCTATTTCTCGAACGTAATCATTTTCGCAAACGGGCTTTGCGAAACTGATTAGTAGAGAAGTTGGGTGTTTGGTATCACACGGGCTGTGAGTATGCGACATCGCAATAATTGGCCTTAAGTGCAAGTGGGAGATTGTTGGCTATAGTGCCCTCACGGCAATTATCATAGTCGCGAACTTGTGATTATGATGATTGGGTGAGGACCTATACGGATAGAACAGTCTTACTTAAGATGATAGTATGATATCTGGTTTGTCTTTATCATCATGTACATGTTGATAAAGCCCATAGGATTCTTGCTTGACTGCCAGCATTATGATGGCGATCATATATGTGGGAGCTGGGGTCTATAAGCGCATCCTTAAATTCCATAGTCGTAGGAGTATCGAGACCGGGTATCGATACTCCAGTGTAGACTAGTGTATACTGATCGAGACCCTGACGAGGGGCGGTGACCAGGTCTCACAAGCCATTGGTGTTAGTTTGTTCACCTAAGATAGTATACAGGTGCTCATTGGGTTATGAGTACACTGGACGGACTCGACGGGAACCTACTAGTTGGTATTATACCTATTATCAGATAGCGGTTCCCAGGTGACATGTGTACAGGTTAGTCTGTCGACCTGAGGTCGTCATTTATCTCGTGTGAGTTCCCTCTGTGCTTTGATTACTACCCTACCACGGCTCAAAGGAGTCGTGCGAAAAGGTTTTAGTTGGGTACAGTCCCGAGCTACATGGAGGCAGTGATCGGATCGTCGGGGATTCGTCTCTCCTGGTATTGAGGGTTGATGTCGCGTTGTGTACGGATGGCCATCACCCGAAATCCGTGGCCATGGTGGACGAGAATTACCGATCCAGGATCGATAGTTTCTCAGGTGGTGATGGGTTTCATCCCGACAGTAAATATCGCGTTGTTAGAGGTCTGACTTTATCCACCCCTTAGACTCGACATGCGATACTCTTAAACGAACAGACCGGACTGTACGGATATTGTCACTGTCAGGCTCAGTAGGGGTTCTGCATGAGTTTGCTCGTCGGCTGCCCTTTCGCTCAATACCTGGGTAGCCGTTACGTACAGCTAGTGCCGCTGACGTGCTTGTGGTTAAACCCACTGCCAGCGTATTGACGAGTCTTTAGAGTCCTATACAGAAGGTTTCCCTGGTTTTGGCGAAATGATATAGTAGCCGTATTGGATACGTGCAGGGTTCCGATCGATTGATGTACATTGTACTCGGACTTTCAATTGGACAGTTGATAATACTAGCCGGCTCGGGTTAAAGCCGGATTATTAAATCAGGTATTGATTTAATAATTTACGTATATGTATTTCGGTACGTATATTCTAGTATTATATTCTTTGTGTTATGCTATCTCTTTGGGTATTCGTATTTCGGAACGAATGCAGATATATTTACAGTAGAATGTAATCCGTATTTTTTACCGGATAACATTCTAGAAGGTGCCACCTCATTTCTTGATTTGACCATTTTTATTAAATGGATAAATGAGGTGGAAATTGCATGAGGAGGTATGGTGACAACCATGCTTGCAATAGTGCACACAAATGAATTATTAATTCATTTGTGTTCACTATTCAAGCATGGGAGGATTTTTAAAATAGAAAAATAGTTTTAACAAAACCTAGCATGCTAATTTCTTTTTCAAGGTTGAGTTCATTCTTGCAAGCATGAAGGTTTTGTTCACTTGAGTTTTTCTTGAGCTCCTCCCTCACCATTTTCCTCACCTCCTCTAGCTTTCTTGTTTTGCTTCCACCTTCATGTTTTGAGATAGCTAACACTAAGATCCTACACTCTATATCTTAGGCTCTCTAGGGTAGCATCCTAGAGACCCTAGTTGCTCCGTTTGCATCATGTCGTGGAGCTAGAGCCGGAAGTACATCTCTCGGGTGGATCATCGGAGATGGAGGAAGACCGGCAACCAAACCACTTCAAAGAACCACTAGGAGCTTGGAATGAAGACCGAAGGATACGGATCAACTCGGTATAACGATTCTAACTCTTAGTTTAGATTGCTAGTTTAGGGTTTAAGGTCGATCCGGAAATCGGGTAATCGTAGCGCCAGTTTAGAAAAATTTTGTTTCGTATTTGGCACGTTTTGATGGCTAGGGCGTTGCCGTAACCCTTCAAATCCCACCATGAAAGTATGAGCCAAAAGCAACCTATACTGCGAAGGGAAGTTCATATCAACATCGAGCTTGGAAACGAGCTCGTACCTGCCGCATGATAACATCCTCAAAGAGAGAGCATGAGAATGTAGACGACCTCTCCCAGTGCTTCGCAAATGAAGATGAGGGCGGGGTGATCTCAGAATTTCCACCGGCGCCAAAAGAGCTGGGAGATGTGATACACACTACGGCGGACAATCTAAGGAAAATCGACTTGGGGACGACAAATGATCCGAGACCAATGTTCCTCAGTGAGCCGCTGTTTGAAAAACGGGTGGCTACACTAAAAGACGTGCTTATACAGTATAAAGACTAGTTCGTGTGGAACTATTCTGAGATGCTGGGACTAGATCCAGAAATAGCTGTGCATAAACTGGCGATATCTCCGGACGTTAAGCCAGTCAAATTGGCGCTACGAAGAATGCGGCTCGAACTCGAGATGAGCATCAATGCAGAAGTTAAGAAACTAATCGATTCTGGCTTCATCCAAGAAGTTCAATATCCGGACTGGATCACCAACATTGTTCCAGTGATGAGGAAAAATGGGACGGTGCGCATCTGCATGGAGTTTCGGGATCTCAATAATGCTTGCCCGAAGGATGACTTCCCAGTACCTGTTACCGAGCTGATGATCGATAACACGTCCACTCACGAGGTCTTCTCCTTCATGGATGGATTTTCAGGCTACAATCAAATAAAAATGCATCCTGATGACCGATAGCATACTGCCTTCTGAACTCCGCTAGGCATATTCTGCTATAAGGTGATGCCCTACGGCTTGAAGAATGCTGGCGCTCCCTACCAGAGGGCCATGACGAAAATCTTCGATGACCTCATACATGAGATTGTCGAATGTTATATTGATGACCTCGTGGTGAAAAGCAAATCGTACGAAGAGCACTAGGAGCATTTGAAAATAGTGTTCCAGCATCTTCGGAAATATGACCTGAAGATGAACCCTCTAAAATGCGCGTTTGGAGTCTCCTCAGGCAAATTCCTGGGATTCATCGTACGACATCGAGACATCGAAATAGACTCATCAAAGATCAAAGAAATTCCGGAAATGGCCTCGCCAAAAACTCTCAAACAACTGCGGTCTCTCCAAGGGAAGCTCGCGTATATCCGGCGGTTCATAGCCAACCTCTCCGGCAAATTCCGTCCCTACAGCCATCTAATGAAGAAGGGGACCCCGTTCATTTGGGATCGTAAATGTCAAAGTACACTGGATGAAATCAAGCAATATCTGCAGAACCCGCCAGTACTGACCGCTCCAGTCAAGGGAAAGCCCCTCATCCTGTACGCAACAGCCCTTGAAGGTTGTTTAGGCGCACTATGGACATAGGAAAACGATCAGGGAAAGGAGAGAGCTCTCTATTATTTGAGTCGAGTCCTCCTGGGGGAAGAAAACAATTACTCCCCTATTGAAAAGCATTGCCTGGCACTGATCTTCGCAATAACGAAGCTTCGACATTATGCCTTGGCACATGAGGTCCATCTCATGTCAAAGGTGGATCCTCTAAAATATTTGATGTCAAGAGCCATGTTAATAGGAAGGCTTGCCAAATGGGCCCTCCTTTTGATGGAGTTCTCGATAATATATCGACCCCTCAAGGCAATAAAAGGCCAGGCCATCATCGACTTTCTCGCTGAGCATCCCATACCAGCCGATTCTCCCATAAATTGTGAATTGCCAAACGAACACGCGTTCGAATCAATTGACAGAGAGGAGGAAGGAAATAATACCCGATGGGAACTCTACTTCGACGGAGCATCTTCCATGAATAGGCGAAAGCAGAGCACCCCCATAATCAAAGCTGGGGTCGGCCTTATCTTTGTGACTCCACAAGGAGGGATAATGCATTTTGCCCTTTCCTTAACAGAACCAAGAACAAATAACGAAGCGAAATATGAAGCTTTGATAGCAGGTCTTGAGATTGTTGTCGACATGGGTATCGAAAACCTCCTCATATACGGAGACTCCCAGCTGGTTGTTAGCCAAGTAAATTGAGACTACCAGACGTGCAAGCCAGAGTTGGTGAAATATAGTGAAAGAGTACAGCAATTGCTGACACAAATTCCCTCCTATATCCTGGAAAGCATACCGCGTACGGAAAATAGCAAGGCAGAGGCGCTAGCCAAGCTCGCTAAGGAGCCGGCCGACGAAAACCTTAATGATGTAAGGATCATTGTGCAAAGCCGCCGAATTCTCGCACCAGCAGAAATATCTCTGGAGTCGTCTGAAGAAAAGAAAGCGACCGAACAAGCGGCATTATAGTTAGAGGATGAAGAAAAGGCGAAGGATTGGAGAGAAGTCTTCATAGACTACTTCAAATCCCATCGAACACCCGAAAACGCATCTTCGAGACATCAGCTCTGTCTTTTGCCTTCGTCAATGATACTCTATATAAGAGATCGTTCGACAGTTTGTGGCTAAGGTGCTTGGGACCAGAAGAAGCAAAAAAGGTCGTCCAAGAAACCCATAACGGACTCTGTGGTTCCCATCAAGCCGGACCAAAGATGAAGATGAAGATCATGAGGATGGGTTATTATTGGCCCATGATAATACAAGACTGTCTTGAATATACGAAGCAGTGTCACTCGTGCCAAATTCATGGGGACTTCATCCACCAGCATCCAAATCCTCTACACCTAACGCTGGCTAGCTGGCCATTCGAAATGTGGGGAACCGATATTATCGGGCCCATTAAGCCGGCATCATCCAAGGGACATCGGTTCATATTGGCAACGACCGATTACTTCTCTAAGTGGGCAGAAGCAGTGCCACGAAGGGATATGAAAATGGAGAACATCCTCCATTTCTTCAAGACACATGTCATCTACCGTTTGGGCACTCCGCGACAGATCATCTCGGATAACGGGCCGGCCTAAAGAAGACATAAGATCAGCCGCTTTGCACAGCAACATAATATAAATTGGAGATACTCTTCAGTCTATAATCCCCGAGCTAACGGTCTAGCTGAGACTTTCAAGAAGACCTTGACGAAGATCATAAAGAAGACAGTGTCCAGAAATAGGAAGGACGGGCACGAGAGATTGCATGAAGCTCTCTGGGCGTATCGAACCACGTTCAAAACGGCCACGAATACAATGCTATTCGCGCTGGTATTCGGCACGGAAGCGGTACTTCTCTTGGAGATAGAGTTACCCTCTCTACGAGTAACAGTCCGATACGAGCAGACGGATGAAGAAAATGCCTATCTTCGGCTTGAGGAGCTCGATGCCCTCGATGAAACTCGTCTCATGGCGCAGCAAAACTTGGAAGCTTACAAAGCAAGGATGACGCGCTCATACGAAAGATTGACTAGGCCGAGAACATTCAGCCAAGGCGAACTCGTGCTAGTCGTAAAAGACCTATGATCCCCAATCGTGCCAAACGGGGAAAATTCGAGCCAAACTACGAGGGTACGTACATCATAGACAAGGTCTACCAAGGTGGGGCCTACTTGCTCATGGATATACATGGTGAAAGACCCTTCCAGCTAATAAACGGCCGGATTTTTAAGAAATACCACGCTTAACAAATCACGGCTCAGGTTAATGATGGATGACGATGCTCATGTCCGCTCGCTGTCTTCCCGAGTCCAAACTCTATAAGTAGTATCCGGCAAAACCTCGCCTCGAAATCCCAACGGACCACAACGTCATAAAACTAGCTGCGGACCAAGATGTCCTTAAACTAACATTGGACCGAAATGTCCCTAAACTAGTACTCTTCACCCTAAATATGGCGATATCTTTTTCTGGGATCTGTGTTGCAATCAAAGCTCCTAAAAAAAGGTACGTCCATAAGCGAAATGGGCACGGATGAAAACCCGAAAGGGCTCCGTGAGTAAAAACAGCAGGACTGCCGGCGAGTTTGTGAAAACCCAAAAGGGCGCAATCTCGTTAAAATAAAAACACATCCAAGGTCCTTTCGACATTGTGAGGAGAGAATAACTATGTGAGATCCTTACGACTCATAAGGGAACAACACACTTAGGGATCCCCATGATTCCTATGGAGAAATTACACTTACGAGTGTAGGGTGTTTTTCGTCATCCCATTGAGATGGGAATACGCGCGCATTTGTCAGGCGTACTACAGATTCCCCCTGTTTAGGATAGGCGGGGGTTTATTGATTGTGGGGATCCGAATCTCCAGCAGTCGCGGACTAAACTGCCATTAATTACCCCTTACCTTTGGAGCAAGCGAACCTCCGATTGACGGGTCAAACAAGTCTTGTGAACTCAATGTGCGATGTCATGTTTTGAAAGAGTTTTGGATATATCGGGGGCCCTGCAGAGTTTTTACGGGGGTCCCTCTACCCAGATAGCAGGCTGGGGGTCAAGGGGGCAAGCAGCCCCCTTGCGGGGTGTGGGGCAGCGTCCCATTAGAAATTTTTTCTAAGAGGGACAGTGTCGTGGAGTGTGTGTGTATCTATATATATACATATATACATATATATATAAAGGGGGAAAAAATCATCCAAAGGACGCGTGAGGGCCAGCGCCTCACGTGCATGGCACGCAGGCGCCTCATGTGATTGGCACGTGGGCGATGGCGCCTCAAGTGGTGCTGGGCACTGAGCGCCGGCGCCCCACGTGCATGGCATGCGGGCGCTGGGCGCCGGCGCCCCACGTGCATGGCATGCGGGCGCTGGGCGCCGGGCGCCGGTGCCCCACGTGCTTGGCATGCGGGCGCTGGGTGCTTGGCACGCGGACGCTACGCGTCAGCAGGAAAAGGGACTTGGTCCCTGCACTGGGAGTTGTGCTCCCGATTTGACTTATGGAATTGAACTCCTGACAGAGAGACTTTTTTATGGAGTTAAACTCCCAGAAACTTTAATTTGTGGAGTTAAACTCCAAGAAATCTTTATAAATTCTCAAGGAAACCCCTTTCTTCTTCCCCGAGCCTTGGATCTTTCCTAAAATGGGGTCTTTGGAGATGGGTCTCCTTCTTCCTCTTCTGTTGGCCGGATCTTGAAGGACAAGAAGTATGAGATTTTAAAAATCTCTCCTTTTTGAGATCTGATAGAAGATCTGAGTTTCCCTTTGTGGGTTTTGTGGTGAAAAACTATTTTTTTTTGGAAAAGGAAGAGTAAAACTCTTGATTTAATTCAAAAAAGAAGAAGGTTTAGAACCTTGAGGAAGGAGAAGGAAGCACAAACCCTAGTTTTTGGGGAGAATGAATTGTCTTTTTTTATTTCATTATCATGTTGTCTTAAATAGGTTACACATTTACATATAGCCCCTTGGGCTTTACAAAATGACATTTTGCCCATCCCATACCTCATGTGCTCATTTCTTTTGCACATAAACCATGGGCTTTACAAAAATTTTGCTTTATGCCCATTTCTCTTACATTCATGCATAAAAAATTACATCAAAATTATTTATTACATGATTTTTTATTTCGGCATGGGGGAGGCCGGCCGCGGAGCTCGACTTGGGCCTAGGCCCACTTGCTTAGGCTTGGGCCCGCTTACTTGGGGTTGACCTTGACTTTGACCCGGTCAACCGAGATGCAAATTTTGACCCCAACAACGAGATCCTCATGACTCGTAAGGAGAATTCCCCTACGAGACCCTCACGGCTCATAGGATTCAAAATCCTTAAGATACAAGGATCTGAACCTGTTCTTAAGCCATCACATTTCCCAAGTTTCCCTACAGGTGGTCCAGTATTGGCCCTTACATACAATCCACGGGCGCGAATAAACGTTCCCTCACCAAGTCCCACCAATGACGAGGAGTGTCCTCATATGGTGAATGACACTTGTAAGTCCTCTCGACTTATAAGGAGAAAATACTCTTATGATATCCTTACGACTTATAAGATAAAACGCACTTAGGAGTCCTCAGGGCCCCTAAGGAGAAAATACACCTATGAGATCCTCACGACTCGTAGGGAGAAAATACCTTTATGAGACCCTTACGGCTTATAAAGTCAAAAAGCCTTACTCAACAGGATCCTAACCTTGTTTGCTAAGCCATCTTTGTTCAAATCAACAAAGGGAAATGATGATTCGCTCCTGGCAACATTCCAGTGGCAGCGATGTTGATGCCTAAATTGGTATCAAAATCCAAGTCCTTTTAAGGCAAATGATGATTCGCTCCTGGCAACTTTCCAGCGGTAGCGATGCTGATACCTAAATTGGTATCAAATTCTAAGTCCTTTTAAAGCAAATGATGATTCGCTCCTGGCAACATTCCAATGGCAGCGATGCTGATGCCTAAATTGGTATCAAATTCCAAGTCCTTTTAAGGCAAATGATGATTCGCTCCTGGCCATATTCCAGTCGCAGCGATGCTGATGCTAAGATTTGTATCAGATCTCAAGTTCCAAACTCGCAATAAAAATCAGAGACCCATAAATGCATATGAAACAGCCGAAATGATGGGGCGACTCGCAATAAAAATCAGCGAGTAAAATATATGCATATAAAAATAGCCAAAATGTTGGGGCAACCCGCAATAAAAAGCAACGAGTAAAAAGAAAATAGCCGAAATGATTGGGCACCGCGAAAAATAGCCGAAATAATTAGGCAATCGCGGCTTTCGCGATATGAAAATCTGAAATGATAGAGCATCGTGGAAAGAAATAAAAAAAATGAAATGAAATTTGTGCCCTGCAGGCGAGTCCACATCGACCCCTGTATACAATCCATGGGCGCAAACGAAAAAGGGAACCATATTTTCCTACCAGGCTCCATCAGAAGGAAAGCCAGGTCTCGACGGCAACATCTACAGCCTAGAGATCAACAACAGCGTTTCTTCTCACTCCAACAGGATGCAGATACAACGTCAACAACAGACCCCAGGGTCAAAACAACGGAGCCATGGCAAAGTCCCTAGTTCCAAGACTCGGCGGTTCACAGACAACCTAGAGACAATCTCGACATTCGTCGCAATATTGCAGACACAATTTCAACAAACGAAAGAAAAGGAAGATCCCTAACTTCAGGGTTTCGGTGGCAACATCTATAGCCTAGAGATCAACAACGGCGTTGCTCCTCACTCCAGCAGAGATGCAGATGCAACGTCAACAACCGACCCCAGTGTCAAAACAACGGAGCCATGGCAAAGTCCCTAGTTCCAAGACTCGACGGTTCACAGACAACCTAGAGACAATCTCGAAATTCGTCACAATATTGCAGACACAATGTCAACAAATGAAGTAAAGGATGAACCCTAGCTTCAAGGTCTTGACGGCAACTCAAATGAGACCTGAAAGACTATCGGAGATCATCCCACACCAGCGCGGAGTGGTCATGACTCATCGGGGCTCCCAAACTGAGCCTAACCTCAAGTAAAAAGCGGCATGGAATATCCCTAATGCTTGCTCTTTCTACGGTAATATCACCCGGAAAATTACTTGAAGACGTCTTGTCCAGCCCCCGAAGGGATCAGAGACACGACAGTCGCGGGGCTACTCGAATAGAAAGATTGCATATCGGGGAATACATCGGCCAACGCGACTGTACGACGGACAAAAACCCTAGTACCACAGACCCTAACGGACTTCTATTAGCAGAGGTTAACTGTGATGTTAGGACATTCTTGCGAGAACTTCTCGATTCGTCTCGACTCGTAGGGAAAATAATGTTCCTGCGAGAACTTCTCAACTCGTCTCGACTCGTAGGGAAAAATCCTTAGGCAACGGGGATAAGGGCCTGTTTTCTAAGCACTGGGGCCCTGCAATTAAGTCCAAGATGAACTATTGCATACTATTCATGGGCCACACTCTCCAAAGTCAAATATCGGCAAGGAGGGAAAAAACCACTTACGATTCCTCTCGACTTGTAATAGGGGTAATTATCTTGTGAGATCCTTACGACTCTCAAGAGAAAACGCACTTAGGAGTCTTCATGACCCCTAAGGAGGAAATACACCTACGGGATCCTTTCGACTCGTAGGGAGAAAAGTCTTTATGAGACCCCCACGACTCATAAAGTTGAAAAGTCCTAGGCGGCAGATCTGAACCTGTTTCCTAAGCCATCACTGTCCTACAAGGAGATCAAGATAGATTATCTACAAGACACATTTGCCAGAGTTACATGCCAATATGAAATAAAATATATCTTTTATTCATGAATTCAAGTGAATACAAGATACATTTCATAAAGGAATCAAAATGAATATATGTTATTCATAAATCACAAGTTTACAGCCAGTAAAAAAAGGAGGTACAAAGGCGGTTATTAAGGAGGAGGCGTCTTCAACAAATCAGCAAGCCGCTCGCGCGCTCCTCTCAATCCTTTCTTATGATCAGCCACCGCGGCCAACTCCGCTTCAACTTGAGCCCATTGCCGTAAACAGGACGAAAGCTTCCCATCGGCTTCTAACATAGCAGCTTCGCAGTCTTACATGACCCGCTCGGCAAAGTTAAGCGTCCGCCTCAGCGTCAACCCATCTGAAATACATCTCTGAAGGTTGTCAAAAACAGCTTTTAGCTGTGCAGCATTCGCTTCAATTTGGGCGCGCAATCGGACAGATTCGCTGAAAGCCACCTCATGTTCCTTTCGTCTCAGGTCCGCCTCTTGTTCAAAATAGCGAATAAAAGAAACACTATGCTCAACCCACACAGCCCGCTGGGAGTTCGAAGCCAATACTTCAGGAGCGGGACGCTTGGGCTCAATCTCGTGCAAGCAAGCCTCGATTTTTCTGCAGTAATCGACCCAAGAGCCGACGAGATCTTTATCATGGAAGTTCATGAGTGTCGCCAGTATTGGATTGGCCTCAACGGCAAAATCCGTAGTAGAAGTAAGAGCCTCGACATTAAGATCTTCGATGAATTCACTCAACATTCGCCGGCTGTTTGCAGCGCCCCTGGAAGATTTGCGTTTAGCGAAGGGCCCTGTGGGCATTGGAATACGAGACTCAAAAGGAGTCAGAGCCGGTGCAATTGCTGCAAAATGAGTTACGATCAAATTTCAACTCGGGAGATAAAGAAAACACATGAGAGATAGAGTCTATTATACCGGCTGTGATAGGCGGTAGGACTGGGAGTACCAGGGGTACGGCTATTCTCTCGTCTCCTCCTTTGACCCTTGACGCTATAATCAACATGAAGAAAACTTAGCAGCAATGCGTCTATTCATTAAAGAAAGGAAGGGACATCAGTTAAAGAATATACTAACCAATACCAGAAGGCGAAACGACTTCCGACTGAAAGGAGAAATGCGGGTTCAACACCTGGTATAGATGGTCTAAAAGGACACCTGCAGACTTGCGACAATATACTATCAATACAAGGAGGATGGTACCCACAGTAAAACAAATAAGTCACAAACCCATACCTTCCAGTATTTGAGAGGGCACAGAAGAAGGTGAGGAGACAACGACCGTCAGAGCAGCGACCGACGAAACTTCTTCAGACGGCACAGTCTCAGGGTTCACTGAACCTATACTCAAGACAAACAAAATATCATTAGAAGGGCTGAACAGGATTGAAAAACTCGAAAACAGTGACCCAGCGACTACCTGATAGATCATGGACCGAAACCATGACGGAGGCGTCACCATGTGTAACGGCTTCTTCGCTCTCTCTCAAAGGAATAGATTCTGCGCCCACAGCTTCATCCCCTGACTTGACGAGGGCCGTCGTGATGCTTGCGACGCCCACCGATACCAAGGAGCTACAGGGAGAAAGGGTAGCGGTTTGGACAGTCCCAGATTCCCGAGAAAGAGTAGCCACATCGGACTCTGTAATCGCCAGCATTTCGCCTGCCATCCCATCGCCAGGACTCGGCCCTGCAGAGAGTGCGTATGTCAGAATTCGAGGATCGAGTTTTAATAAAAGGTTGGGTGTTACGTTGCCTTGAAGCAGCTTTTCAGTTTCTTCCCGGGCTGCGTGTGCAAGCTGTCTACGGGCGGTAGATAGAGTAGAGGGGGCATCCACCGAAGGAGTCTCAGCAAGAAGAATGTTGCTCGAGCCTGCACCTGCGGCCAAAACAGCATCGCGTTCCCTTGTCGCGTGCTTCCTGCGTTTCCTTTCGGTCTGGGCAGTGAGAGATGACCTCCTCAAGACCTCTGACGAGGGGACATCGTCGTCCGAACCGAGCTCTGCCTCCATAGCCATTACGGCATCCATCATTGGCTGCTTCAGCAAAGCCTCCTGCGGAGACTTTGGGAGAACTGGGGCCACAGTAGCTGGCTCTAGAAGTTTTACCGCATCGCTACTCAGGATCGGCACTGCACTTGGAATAACCTGAGTCGGGGTAGTCCCTGCAATAAAGTAAAAGAGAGGGTCAGAGCGTGAATAAAAAGAATAAAGGTGTAATGAAGCAACTTATACCAAGGCCCAAAGAAGCTCGGAGCCTCTCTTCCTCCTCGAACGTCTTGATGGAAGCCGCGAGAGCCTCTTTGGTAGAAATACCTATTGAAGAAGAGAGCGTTAGTCAAAACATAATAATAAGAAAGGGATAGACGCGGAAGAATACAACTGAAGTATACCTGACTTCGCGATGGTGATCAACACTGCTTCCTCGCGAGCCAGTCGCTCGGAAGCTGCGAGGGCAGCCTGAAGATCAGTGTCGGTCACAGGCATGTCGAACAAACCCTCGTTGGTACCGTATTAGCATAAGCTCTCGCTGTAGGGAGCATATGGCTCCTGGCCAAATATGACGTCGGCAGAAAATAGCGACTTCTTCTTCTTTTGCGAGTGGACAGCAGCGACCGATGACAAGAGCTTGCGCTTGACAAGCATTTTAGGGCGACGGGTCCTGATTTCCGCACCAACGCCAGATTCTGGAGACGCCACGGCTACCACCTCTACAGGAACACGGGATGGAGGCTTCTCAGGGAAGGCACGCGGGGCCACAACCGTAGCGACTTCTTCTAAGGAAGGACGAACGGCAGTCCGTCTCTTCAAAGGAACTGTTGGGTTACCAGCTGGGACAACATCCTTATGATCAAGCAATAGCCGCCTCTCTTCCCTGACAACAGCACCTGTCGCATGCTGGTACCACGCCACGTAGGCATTTGAAGCTTTCAGCACGTAGCTCGGTTCGCTGATAAGAAAGTTCGACCCCGTGTTTAGCGCATAAGGTGATGCAGTGCGCTGCGGATACCCTCTTCAGTAGCGGCTGGCTCGGCTAAGAATGCCTCAAGGGGACACCCTGATTATAACCCGACGGTTGAGCGAAACGATGCGGGTTATACCTCATGAACAGTGCCGAGGTGTTTTGCCTGAACACTAAAAAGCCCGGCCTAATAGAATATAAGTGCAGGATCTCCCGAGCCTTCAACGTGGAAGCCCCGTCTTTGAAAGTATCATGCAGCGGTTGCACCGCCTTGTTGGATTCCTTGCCGATGGTTAAGACTCTGTCGACAAAGGTCATGCTGTCCCCGACCATGCGCGGGCGGAGGACCAGTTGTCGAGCCTCTCGTTGCGACGGGTCTAACGCAGAAGTGTCAACTAGATACATGTCCCGAGGGAAATTGTAACTGTCATAGAAACGGGGTCCTTTATGAACACCGAAAGCACCTAGTACATGCATCTCGATCCACAACGTGAAATAGTGCAACGAGAGATGTACGGGCTTTACTCCCGGCTGAGTAGTGTCTGCTGCTAGGCTCAGGCCATGGTATAGATGAGCCAGCCCCGCTATCCCAACGGCCACACGCGTCCCTGCAACCATGCGGTGGGCTAGGTAAAATAATGACAGCCTCATGCAGCGAAGGTGCATTGGAAGCACGAACCAGTTCAACCACAAGCCAATAAACCCCCGGAAGAACGTCTTTTCATCGACGTCTGAAGCAGCGAGCTCTGCAAAAGGGACGACTGGGGTGTCTGGAATAAAGAAGTTTCTTAAATCCGCTTCCATCGTCGGCTGGTTATCCAAACCGAAACCAAACGGGTCGTCAAGCTTAGCAAATTTCGTGACTTGTTTTGACAAGACTTCTAGACGAAGAAAGCGAGCAATGAAATCTGTGAAGCTGACTCCATACCCCCCAGACTCTATAAATAGACTCTCATAAATGTTCAACATCTTGATTAGGCTCGGTAATCGATGTTGAACGACATTCTCCGGTGTAAGGCCCATCACCACTGATTTAGTGGAAAAGATGTACTCGTTAAGGGGAAGTATCTCCTCGTAATGTTCCCCTCTGACGGGTAAGCCGGAGATCACCGCGAACTCCTCCAAGGAAATTGAAACTTCCCGATTCGATAGAAGAAAGGTGTGAGTCGGGATGTTCCATTGCTCCAGAAAAGCCTTGACCCACCATACATGCGGCGCGGGATATTGAAAAAGCGACGCATAAATTGCAAGATACAACCCGAGCTTCAGCAGCAACGACTTCTTGGCCGACAGGATGTATCGAGCCCACTGCAGACCTATCATGTATACTTGTCCCCAAGGGCGCGACTCGCCTTGACATATGCGTCGCCCCAAAATATCCAAAGCCATCGGCGGCTGTATAGGTATTGAGGCCATAGAAAGCTGAAGGCGATCCTCCGAGGTCCAGTTGACCTCCTCTACAGCGTAATTCACCTGAGTCGAGTCGGCGTAGTGAATCGCTGAAATGGGCTCTGAGGGTACTGCACAAGAAAAACTGCGCCGACCCTGGATAATCTGATTGTACCATGACCCCCATAGATGAAGAGATTTCTGCTCTGGGTCATGATCTTTAATGAGCGCGAAGACTTCCCGATCCACGGGCACGTCAGCAAAGGCATTCTCAGAACGTACAAAAGGGAAGGAAGAATCGAGAGCCATAGTACCTGCAAGAAAAGAGATGAGGGATCAGTTGTCAACACTATATTCCGAATTCTGACACTTGGTACTTAAAAAAATTATACCGCACTGCAATGCAGAAGAAAGGGACAAAGGGGGACCCACAAAATCAAGGTGACGGCCTATCACTGATGGGCAGTCACCCGTTAAGGAGGGAATCCTAAGAGGATTCTCATTTAATGAGAAATCTCATTGGGCCAAGGAGTTAAACTCACTCGACGGCTGTGCTCTATGAACAGAGTTCACATCTGTCAATTTCAATTAAGAGAGGAATAAAATTCCTAAAAAAAATTTTCTAAAGAGCTATGCTCTGTAAGAACAATGGTATAATCTACCAAAACCATCAAAAGCAAAGCTTTTTACAGAGTAAAATCTCAAGATCTTTAAAGATCTGCAAAGCAAACTCTTAAGAGTTCTTCATGAAAGATGAACAATGTTCTAATTAACGGGTTAAAGAAACCCTAAAACTACATCTTAAAGATCCGTGATCTAAGAAGAGTAAAGCTCTGATTAACGGGTTCGATTATGACCTTTACCAAAATTTTGGGCAGAGTTCTAACTCTAAAAGAGATTTCTTTGGGCATGGATCTAAGCTCTGAAAGGAGAATTAAATTCTCAGAAGAAGGAAGAACAAAAGAAGATGAACATCAGTCATCTCAAGGGCCAAAAGCCCTATATATAGGCATGGGGAGACGATTCAACTTCCAAGAAGATCCAACGGTGGAAAAGCTACCACCGCTGCACTCACATGTAAGCCACGTGAGCGCAACGATGGGGGGCATTAGTTTCCCCCAATAAAAGAGCAAAGCTCTGTTCAAAATTTGAAAGAGGCAGCGCCTCACGTGCCTTGCACGAGGGCGCCAGCGCTAAGAGTTAAAAACTCTGAGGCAGCGCCTCACGTGCCTTGCACGAGGGCGCCGTCGCCAGAACTAAAAGTTCTCTGCCATTGAATCAAAGATCCAACGGAGATGATAAATTATCAAAATACAGAATTAAATTCTGTTGAGGAAATATTCCTCAAATCTTTCTAAACGAGAAAGATCAGTCTCTGTAAAACAGAGTACCGTTGGATTAAAAAATCCAATGGTGATTAAAAATCACCAAGCTACAGAATAAGCTCTGTATGAGAAAATATTTCCCCAATCTTGTTAAAAACAAGGAAAATATCTTCTATAAAATAGAATTCCTTGGATCAAAGATCCAACGGTGGGTAAAATCCCCAAATCAATTAAGATCTCTCAATGAGAGATTTCTTCAACTAATCAACTGACTTACCTCTACTATATAAAGGCCCCAAGACTTCAAGTCTTGTACAGAGGAACCCTCCATAAACTTAAAGTTCAAAAAGAAGAGCAAGCATGTCACGACCCAAATGTGGCATGTGACCGGTATTTAAATCACGTGACATCTAAAAACGTCATCGCGGTTCAAGTAAGCCGAAAACCCAAAATCTAAACCCTTTTTGAAAATTATTGGAGGTGAGTTTAAAATAGTCATCAGATGGAATCAGTTTAAATAACACTTAAATTTAACTAAATATGTTTGAAAAGCATCTATGATGTTTTGAAGTTTGACAGCACCTCCTTTGCATTTTGTATTACCCGATACAACATAATAATATAAATAATATCTCAACGGGAGCTAGCTTCCACGCCCAAACGGTGGAGCAACCAAGCAAACAATATATGACGCACAATGGCGAAGAAAAGAAAAGCGAAACAAAATCAACCATCTAAAATGGTCGACTCCAATGAGTGCGACCTCACAATTTCTAAGTCTTGCTTCTAAGTCAACAATATACCATTACTAAGTTGATGGAGTTTTACTAGATACAAGAAGATATGAATATACAAGTGTGAGTACGATACAATGGTAACCCACCTGCCTAAGCAATCACCGAAAGGAATGTGTGCCCAAGCCGCTGATAATCCAAGCGGTAAAACCTGCAAGAAACTGTGGCACAACGGGGTGAGTTGCCGACTCAATGAATAAAAGTACATCTAAAGGTAGAAATCGAAATGCACGACGATACCTAGGTTATAAGTATAGTACTATCATGATGTATACTAATATAATATAATATGCGAATGTATCATAATGCAACACTAACTATCATGCAATCCCAAGTAGAATATATCAATTGCAAATGATCTGTATCTAGGTATAAGCCCAATGTAACCGAAAATATATATATATATATATATAAACCTCTTCTTTAAAATAGCCGCGGAATAGATATGTCACGGCATAAAGCAAACGCGATAGTATGAAATATAATATATATCTTATTTAAGATATACGTCCTGCTATTTTAATGAATAGTGTTAAGAGCTTTACAATTTAAAAGATTTCAGTGCCATATCAGACACATCAAAATAATGAGGCTATAGCTCGATTTTGAAATCCCTTTTTATATATGAATGCCCGTACGAATATAAACAGGTACTGTCCTCCGGATCAGTCCTGGTCGGCTACAATAACTGTAATCTGATTGTGTACCTCATGATAGCAATCATATCAATACGTATGGATGTTCAGCATCGACACCCGAAATCAGAAATCTCTCGTGTCCAGCACCGACACGTAAATGAAGATATCGTCGACACCATCTCAACAGATGATCGCCACCCGATATCCCTGGCCCCGGTCGGTATCCCCTGGATATCCGCCGTGCCAAATCGAACCCCGGTCAATATCCCCTGGATATCTGCCGTGCTCGTCTCTATCTCCGGTATCGAGTATCCTCGCTAGGCTCCCCGCCTCAACTACGGCTATCCTGCCCCTCGGTCTCGATCCGGGTCTACCATGTATCCGACTGTATATCCCCCCCCACTCAGTCCGGATAAGAACAAGTCCGAAACAGTATAGCCCCCCTACTCGGTTCGGAATAAATACTCAGAAAACATAAAGCTCATGGTGGACGCCAACTCATCATATACAAAGATATCAAGTAAAGAATGAGAATATTTACATAAATCATTCTGATGATATATTATATATATACATATATAACAGTGACCTATACCACTGATATATATCATCAGGAGTAAAATATCCAGAAAATCCATAAGAATCAAATACAACATCTATAGTACTGATATACGTAATTTACAACAGAAAATAGAGAAAGACTGCTTAATTAAATCATATAGGCATAATGATATCAATTCTACTGTGTCATGGCACTACTAATAATGTGTAGTGTAGCATACGCGTCTGTGCTCGTGCAGCATGGCAATCATTAGTATTTGTGCAAGTGTTCTAAAAGTGTAATAGCCTACTCATATCGACATCTACATATGCAATATATCATAACGGTCCTACAGTGACATAGCAGTACCAATGAGGTGTAGTGTAACATATGTATACATGCTTATGCAGCATAGTACTCATTGGTAGTTGTGCAGTGTTCTATCAGAGTGTTCGTATTACGGAAACGTATAATATCATTAACTATAACGCGAACTAATAAAGTAATTCTAAGCATAACTAATAAATGTAATTCGGCCGTTATTCGGCGTACGAAACTCTTCATCACCAATGCGGTATAATTCCTCATATAATGTCTCACATTATCACTATATCTCAAATCCTCTCTAATACGGCATGATCCTTCGTACCAATTTACCAAACCATCCGTAAACTATATGCAAGTGAGTATCATACTAGATGCAATTTAATTCAAATATCCATATCTTAATTAATTTCTAAAACTACTATATATCATAATAATATTTATAAGGTTGCGGGGGTGCTATACGCCATCCACCCGACTTCCCCCGTAGATGTAAATCTACTCACCAACTTCATAAGCTTGCTGAAATCCACGCTGCTATATCCGCCAACTCCGTCTCGGAAATCCTTGCGACGGCACCTATAATCGTATTTAAAACCACATCGATGTAAATATCATATTGAAACCCAAAACAACGAGATAGGCACCCATAGGTTAGAACCTACAGTATACTTAACCCAAAAACAATACTATGCCACTGAAATTTACGTACGAACGTCGACGGTTCAGTTGCAATACAGAAATACGAAAAATCCGTATCGGAATATCGGAAAACTTGATAGTACCTTAACTAACCACTTCTAGATTTCTCTGTATACATCTAGAGACAAAACAAACAATACTATAGATCATAAACTACCCAAAATAGGCCACAGTAGAAAAACCAACACCAAAAGCCACAAGGGGGCCGGCGTCGCCGGAAATTTGGTGTATGTTGCCGGATGGAATATGGAGTTTGGGGCTCGGGTTTTAAGTGGTGTCTCCTAGTGGTCTCATTATATTTTTGGTCTTGCTAGTTTTTCTAGTGATTGCACCTAATGGTTCTAAATTCAATTGCAGTAAGCTAGATATCACAATTATCCTAATTTATGATACTGCTCATACTAAACATGCTATATGAAGATATCGTGAGTTAACTGAACTTAGGTTTTTCTGAGCTAACCCTCTTTTGGTCATAGTAGGCAAAAACAGAACTCGTGATATGATATATCCGTGTCGTATATAGTATTTTAACTCCAAAACTGATATTAGCTTTCAGATTTAACATACAGAATAATTAACATAAACTAACAATACCATGAACCCTATAATACATACAGAGAGCTACCATAGAAAAACAAACACATAACTCCCTGAGAAGACCGGCGAGCTCGGATTTTGGTGGTATATCGCCGGCCGATTGTGCAAGTAATGGGTTCGTGTTTCTGGTGTGTATTCTAGGTCTAATCATTTAGGCTAAGGTACTGTTTGATTTTGTTAAATATTATCTAGACTATAGCAGATTCAAAACAGAGCCTAAATTTACCCAAATACGATATTCCGATATCAAACTTCTATATTAAAACAGTGCTAAACTAAAAAAATCTGCAGAGTTGAAACTTATACCTATTGAAGGATCAACTGAAAGGCTCTTTCCAAGATGCACAAGCACCACTAATCTTAGCTTGAGGGTTGTGGTAAAGATCCCTAGTACTTAGCTTCTTTTCCTATCTTTTTCTTTTGTGTGTTCTAAGATTTTTTTCTTTATTTTCTAACTTGGCCAAATTGTTTCTAATTGCCATATGAACTGAGCTAAATGAAGAGATAAGGATAATGAAGGATGAGGTTTAGGAGGAGGTGTCACCTAGAAAGAGTATGGTGTATCCATGCAAGTAGGCGGTGTAAGCATGAAAGATTGTGGTGTTTTCATGCAAGGAAGATGTGTCATCTAGGTTATGATATACCATGAGTGTATTTTAACCTTAACCATTTCCTAACCCTTTTTACATAAAAACCCTCACCAATTTCCTAATTTCCACAAATAATTAACTTTTCTCAAAACCCCTCACGATACTTATTATTATAAAAACTACTATTTTATTACTAATTTAACCTACTACTTATTAAAAGGTCTTTTATTACAATAAATTTTAATTTTACATTTTTACTTAAATAACTAAATTAATTAATTATCTAAAATATTGCAAATTGTTACAAAGCAAAAAAAAAGCTTTAAGAGAGAAGAAAGAAGAACGTTCTTCAAGGTAAATAAAAGTAATAGAGATCAGAGTATCTCATCTGCATATCTAAAGGTTTAACCCTCATAAAAGAACATAGTTCTTTCTCTGGATCTGAGATCCATGAGACAAGTCTCCCACAAATGAGAATTTAATTCTTATGGGGATAAATTTGTTCTTGGGGATCGAAGATCCAGAGAAGAACAGAGAATTGAATTCTTCAGAACATAATACACGAAGAAGAATCGGCACCAAGCGCCTCACGTGCCCCTCATGTGGGCGCTGCTTAATAAAGAGTGCTTAGCACTCGGTGGTTGGCGCCTAGCGCCAAGTGCCTCACGTGCCCCTCACGTGAGCGCTGATTAATAAAGAGTGGTTAGCACTCAGTGGTCAGCGCTAAGTGCTTCACATGCCCCTCACATGGGCGCTATTCAGCATAAAGTGCTATGCACTCATCAACCAGTGTCCAACACCTGGCGCCTAGCACCAAGCGCCTCATGTGCTCCACACGTGGGCGCCATAAATAGTGTTTAACACTCCATAGTTAAAAAAAGGGAAAGCAAGATAAAGTGTGGGCGTCAAAACCCATATGAATGCTCAGCATTGTGGGCACAGAAAAGGGACCAAGCCCAAGCAAGTGTTTAACACTTTATTCAAAAATGATATGATTGGGCTGAACCCAAGTTTGGCCAAATTCCTAATCAACCGAGCCTATATGCTCTTTATTTTCCAGTGTGGTCTTAGTCCCAAACAAGACTGCCGAGCTTCTGACGAATATTTATTGGTTCTAGGGTACATCTCCCCACACCTCTGATATATGTCATTGTAATTCTTTAATGTCTTCAGAGAGGTGGCGGGTCCTGACAACCAACAATTCCTTGGACCGCAACGTCCTTAAACTAGCTATGGACCGCAACGTCATTAAACTAAAGACAATAGAGCCCAAATGATCTTTTGTTGGGTCCGAATGATCCCAAAAATCCTGTTGAGTAGATCTTAGCCTAAAATTAGACTAACGTATCCTCAACAAATATTTAAGTTGATCTTAGTTCCAAATGAGATTAACGATCCTTAAATTAAACCAAACCCAAATCTAAGAATATTCGGATTTGGACTAATCTACGCCCTACAGACGACAACATAAATTAGTCTCCGTATACAATCTACGAGTAACCAAAAATAAAACAAACACACACGACACGAAATGACCTTCTGGAGTAGGAGAAAGTGGTTACCGCGATGCGGTAGCGTAATTAACTGCAGGGGCTTGCGCCTGCAGGGAAGAGCGACCCCACAATCAAAAAACCCTCGCAAATGAGAGGGAATCTGACGAAGTCTGCTACAATGGCCGCATCCGTCCAAACATTCGATGCACGGTGCCATAAATCAACTTGGAATCTTCGGAGAGGTGGACGGATAAACCCAAATAGTATCTGCCCCTAAATTCAGGTAAGATATTTGTCTCCCCGCTTTCGGTGGTAAACAACCATTTTTAGGTTGTCTATCTTAGATAGGCAAGCACTAATATTCTCCGGCTCCCTAAGACTCAAGAGAAATGGTCCCGCTTAAACCTAAATTTACTAGGGTCCTTATTGTAAATTAATATAACTTGAAGGGGTTTTATGAAAAATAGTTTTGATACATTTTTAAAATATACCTCAAGTATTTAATTATCGTTTTTAAGGCTTTCATAATTGTAATTTTTATAAAGTGAAACATTCTAGTGGATATAACCTAGATTTCATTATATATGGTATTTTAGTGTAATATTGGAATTGTATTGAGTTATAATGGTAGTTTCATTAAATAGGTGATTCCTTTGATTTTGAAAACGTAGAACATATATATTGTATATTTAAAGTAGATATTTTGATAGTATTTATATATATATATATATATATATATATATATAACTTATTTATTAAATAGAAATCACATTTTCTTAAAAATTGCATTAAAAATTCCATCGAGATCGAATGCTCCTTGCAGAGGTCTGCATCCCGCTCTACTAGGCCCGAGGATGTGCGATAACCCGCACCAATCTAATCGGGGTTCCCCAAAATAGGTTGTAGAGACGTATTTGCAAGGAATTAAGTAATACACTTTTAAAAAACGGTTTTTGAATGTTTATGGTATTTAAATGTAAACTCGTATTTTCCCACAAACTATATTCCACAAATTATCGTGTTATGTCAAGAATGTGTGTTGTGATGAGGTAGGTCTTTACCTCGTGAGTTATCTAAAGGTAATACGGTTAAAAATGAATAAACAATACCGTATGTAAATATGATGGTATTTTACCGTAAAAATGGAATAGAATTTGCTATACATATTATTTTGAGATGAAACTTATTCTAATATGTTTATTTATGATTTCTAAACAATATATGTGGAATTGATAGGTTTGTTATTAAGAAAATTTTGGATTTCTAAAGAAAAGGAAATCGGAAGTCGGAATAACTCCGCTTCCGACAAGTTTTGAAAATAGACTTCATTTTAATAAGAGTAGAAGAGGGAAAGTAGGACTTACTGATTGAATATAAAGAGGAGAGATAGAGGAAACTATTAAAATCGTCGGGAAGTTGTTTCATTGCCGGATTCTTCCCGAAACGTTGCTGGAACCTTGCCTTTTGCAAACTCCACTTGTACAACTTGGGACATGGAAATTTTAGAGAGTTTTTGTATGGGATTTCTGAATGAGGAGGGGTGAAATATAATGTGGTATTTATAGGGAAAATTAGGGTTTAGGATAATGAATTTTTAAAATTTGGTTATGTCACTTTTTAATTCTCTATTTATTTTTAATAAAAACAAACAGTACAGGGGTTAAAGGAGGAGGCCAAGAGGTTAGGGCAACAAAAAAATGGAGCATTACCCTCAGGGGGCCCGGCGGTGCCGGCCTCTCAGTGAATCTCGCTGGTCCAAATCCGGCGAGATGGGCTCGGATCTCCGCCACGTGTCCTAATCGCTTCAACTAGACTAATGCACATGTTTGATTTCTGTGTGACTTTTCATTTTACGTGTAGTGCACGTGCAAACTTTTGAGCTTCTAAAAGATTAAATGAAAAATCAATAAAAATATATGTGGTGGGGGGATTCGAACACAGGGGCTATGTCACAGCAGTGCAAGGCTTTACCAATGACTGCAAGTGCTTTCTTGCTGTTCAAAAGCAAATTAAATTTATAACTTGTGCTCAGGATTAGGTACTCCTTTCTGTATTTTTTTGAAAAAAATCTTTACAGAAAGTTAGGGTTGTTACAGATCTGTTGACTAGTTAATCGGAGAATCTCTTGCTCCGCAAACGAGAGGTAATTAACGACAATTTAGTCTACGGCTGCCGGAAATTTGGATCTCCATAATCATTAAATCCTAGCCTACCCTAGACCGAAGGAATCTGTAATACGCCTGATAAGCGACGCACATTCATATCTAGATAGGGTGACGAAAAACACTCTACAGATTCTGACACGCCCGATCGGATCTTTTCTCTCATCCTATATTTCGAGTCAGGCGTTCATGCGAACTCAGCCAACATATATATCGATTGTCTGTACTGAAATCATGTTTCTTTGCCCAGATTAACAGCTTTCAATCACAATCTTGAACTCAGCAACCATGCCTCCTAAGATGAACTTCGTTTCCGACGCAACTCCGGTGACCTACGTGGGCAAAACAAACGCATACGTGATCCTCCCGCTGAGTCTCTGAGGTAATGGGAGGAGACTCCATGCTAATTTGGTTCCGTCATCATCTACCCTACCGGAAGCGCTTATCTAGCGGAGACCCAGGCGAACCAAGTGGCCAAACCGACCTCAAAGGGTAGAAGGCCGAATGTCGTGATCGCTAAGGCACCACAACTCAAACGTAATTCGGCGTTCGAACGACTCTCTAGCGCTCTAGCTGGGGGCAAGACCGCCGAAACAGAGAAAATCATAAAACGTCGCGGGCAAGCTCAGGTGATGTTCATCACAGAAAACTGCATTTTAATACCGCTCATTCATTATCAATTTTGTAATATATCGGTACTATTAACCAGTGTCTGCTCAGTAAATACAGATTATAGGTATTCATGACAAAACACTGGAAACACACTCAAATGCACGGATACGGCATTTATGAGCCGACACTGCAACCAGAACAGAAAACTGATCAAGATTCAAAGAGTTCTTTTTGCAACAAATAAAGTGTACACAATTTTGGTCCAACACATAACAAGTGTGACACTAGCTCTTTGATACTTGGACCTAGATGGGGCTGCCTTGGCACAAGTGGGCACACTCATGACTTGCACAAGTGGGCACATGTGAGTGTGATAAATGAAGAAAAAGTTATGATGTGATTTAAAGCCATTTCTTCCCTCTAAATCTACTGAGTGCAAACCAGGGTTATTTAGACAAATCAAACGGCACCAAAGAGATCAGGGAGAGCACTCGAAACCACCACACCAACACGATACCCAATGCCTAACTTGTGGCCAGTGAAACCCGTCCAAAAACCGGCGCCGCTGGCCCCCCTGGAGCATTTTGTCTCCTATTTTTCTCTGGTCATTTCTTATGGTCACGTCATCCTATTTTTGTTGTTTGTTTATTCTGGTGTTGTGCCTATAAATACCAGAACAGATTTAGAGAAAGGGACCCTAATATACCATAAATTAGTTTTAGTTTTAGTTTTGAGAGAGTTGTGTGAGTTTAAACTTGGTTTTCTTCTTCTTCTTCCCTCTTGGGGCTTTCTTTTGAGAGCTTCATTATGGAGGTTGAACAAGTAACCAATACTATGTATCTTAACTCATTCATTTGTTAATATAATTGTTATTTCTTTCTTTGTTTACTTCTTTTGTTGTTTTCATTTATTTTGTTTATTATGTTTGAGTAATCTTTTGGTTGTGGTGATGGTAAGGATGTGAGATGAATGGCTTTGCCTTCCTCCTCCTTTTGTGATTGTTTAATATGCTCAAATTATGATTCTAACTTCAAGATTGTTCTATGCTATTTGTGTGATATGGTATTTTGAATCCATGGTTACAACGTAACCTCTTCATATACCATATTCACACATATTCTCTATTTAACAATGTTAAGGTTAGAATCAATTTAGTGTTAAGGTTGTTAAGCATTAGATATGGTAGTTTGTTAATAAGTGGTGTTTCCCCCAATCAGAGCAAACCTCTGTTTGAATTTCAAAAATTCAAAAGTTGAAGCAACGCTTCAAATTCCTTGCGCTGTGCGCAACGCGCCACGTGTCAAAAGCTGATACGTCAGCGCAGCGCCCAAGGCAGCGCGCCCAATCAGAGCAAGGCTCTATTTAAAACAAAATTAAAAGAAGCAACGCTTCAGATGCGCTGCGCTCTGCGCTGCGCGACACGTGTCAACGCAGTTGCGCTGTGCTCTGCGCTGCGCGACACGTGTCAAGCACAGATGCGTTTGCGCCAAACAGAATTAAAATTCCAGTAAGATCTTTCTGTTCTTATTAAAACAAGAAGATTGTCTTCTGTAAAACAGAAGCCCTTGGATCAAAGATCCAACGGTGGGGAAAAATCCCCAAATCACTCAGAGAATGATCTTTTTAACAAATTTAACAAACTAATGGGCACTATATAAAGGCCCCTAGACCCCAATTCCATAAGAACAACAACACAAGATAGAGAGACAGAAACTCAGAAAACAGAGAGAAAACTCCTCTAAAGAATTTTGAGAAGAAATTCAAAAATAAAAAAGAAGGTAAAACCCTTTAAAAAAGAAGAACTTCTTCTAAAAAGATCATTGATCTAAGAACAAGATCAAAGGTCTCTAATAAAAAAAAATAATAACAAAGGCATTGCCTTTTGATGAACCATTGGTTCTGGAATCTTTACCTTAAATCCAAAATTGGATCAAGCTATTAAAACAGTGGCTTGCACTTGTAACTCTGCACTGTTGCGTTCCGGGGTTGGCGTAAGCCACCAGAGAGCGCCACGTGTCAGCTCCAAGACCACTTGTGCTATGCGCTTTTAAGATAGAGCATTGCTCTCTGAAGTTGGCACAACGCACCAGAGCGCGCCACGTGTCAGCAGCGCAACAGCACAGCGCACTTGCGCTGTTGCGCTTGCGCTCACCAGAGCGTGACACGTGTCACCTCCACATGCGCTTGCACTCATTAATTGGCGCAAAACGCCTGACAGGCCACATGGCCACTGTCAGTTTGATTAATGCACTGCATTATTTACAGAAGGGCCAAGCCCAATTAAAAAAGGCCTAACAGGCCTAATAAAATACAATGCATTATTTTAAAAAGGGCAGAGCCCAAACAAAAACATATGATGTGCATCATTTAAAAGGGACAGAGCCCAAATCAAAAAGGCCTAGCAGGCCAAAAGAAAATGCAGTGCATTATTAAACAGGGGCAAAGCCCTAGCACGGGCCTAATAGGCCAAAGATAAAAATGTTGAATATTCTCAACTGGACTTAGCCTAATCATGGCCGTAAGTCCTCAAATTAAATTGACTGAGCAAGACTGCACTCTTAAATCAATTTACATCCGGTTCAAGGGTACATCTCTGAACTCCTATGACACCTATCGTTGTAATCCTTCAATGACGTCAGAGAGGTGACGGGTCCCGACAACCACACATCCATACGGACTGTGGGGTCTTTAAACTCATGGACTTATGCGTCCTTAAACCAAAATACAGACTGTGGGGTCCTCAAACCCATGGACTTATGCGTCCTTAAACTAATGGACTAATGCGTCCTTAAAAACACCCATACGGACTGTGGGGTCCTTAAACCCATGGACTTATGCGTCCCTAAACTAATGGACTAATGCGTCCTTAAACACATCCATATGGACTATGGGGTCCTTAAACCCATGGACTAATGCGTCCTTAAACTAATATCCGTCCCCAAAACGGGAACATGGACCACCATGTCCCTAAACTGGCAATGGACCGCAATGTCCCTAAACTACCTATGGACCACTATGTCCCTAAACTAGAACAATAGAGCCCAAATGCTCTTTTGTCGGATCTAAATGATCCTGTTAAGTTGATCTTAGTCTCAAATTAGGCTAACGTATCCTTAACAAACGTTTAAGTTGATCTTAGCCTCAAATATGGCTAACGTATCCTTAAACCAAAACTTTCAAAACAGACTTTAGTCCCAAATTGGATTATAGATCTCTCAACCAACTTTGGTTCAAGGGTACATCTCTGAACTCCTCTGACATCTGTCGTTGTAATCCTTCAACGTCGTCAGAGAGGTGACGGGTCCCGACGGCCATACATTAAATAGACCACTATGTCCCTAAACTGGAACAATCGAGCCCCCAAATGCTCTTTTGTCGGATCTAAACGATTCCGTTAGGTTGATCTTAGTCCCAAATTAGACTAACGTATCCTTAACAAACGTTTAAGTTGATCTTAGCCTCAAATATGGCTAATGCATCCTTAAACCAAAACCCCAAACCCAAATCTAAGAAAATACGGATTTGGACTAATCAACGTCCTACGGGCGACGACATAAATTAGTCTCCGTATACAATCCACGGGCAACCACAAACAAAACAAACACCCACGACACGAAGTGAAATTCTGGAGAAGGAGAAAGTTGTTACCGCGATGCGGTAGCGTAATTAACTGCAGGGGCTTGCGCCTGTAGGGAAGAACATCCCCACAATCAAAAAAACCCCTCAAGCAAAGAGGAATCTGATAAAGTCTGCTACATCGGCCGCATCCGTCTAAACCTCCGATATACGGTGCCATAAATCAACTTGGCATCTTCGGAGAGGTGGACGGATAAAACCAAATAGCATCTGCCCCGAATCACAGGCGAGACGCAAGTCCTGGCCGTCTTTCGGAGGGGAACAAGTGGCTTGACACATTTGTTGTTTTCATATATCCTATACTATCATAAGCCACTTAGCAAACTTAACACTAAAACTACTTGCTCTCACTCACTAATTTGTGTATTTGATATTAATATATGCTTGCTAACCCTTGTTCTTAGTGTTGATACTTCAAACTTGGACAAACAAACGGAAAGTAAGACAAGACGGATTCGTTTCATGTCTTGCGTTGAACTCCGATAACTTGATCATTTGTACTTCGCAACCGCCTTGACAAGTCATGCTTCACATCGGGATCAACACAAGGACGAACAACTCATGATCAAGAGAGTATCGAAGAAATCGCCGCGATTCAACCATCCAAACCAAAGCCACAGCCACTTTTTCTTAACTAGTTCTATAATTCCGTATTTTCCATTTTTTGTGACAAAACCCAAATTCTTTATTTTCGAACCTTAAGCAACAATCTCTAATCACCAATTCCCTGTGGATCGACTCATACTTGCTGGCTTGCTACAACGCACCAAGAACTTGCGGTTTATAAATTTTAAAACGAGACTGAGCTCGCGTGCGCAATCTTTCTAAAAACCAATTCTTTTCAAAACCTACAAATGCGCACGCGGGTGAGGTCCCAACAGGCGATGCTTCTGACAAGTGCATGATCAGACGTATTTTCAAGGCTATTCGTCACTCGGCCTACGGCGGCTTCCCGAAGAACATAAGACCACCAAGTGCTCAAAGCGGAAAAGATAAGGCAGAAGCGGCTCAGATATAGAGCCAACAAAAGGGCCAGAGCTCCGGCCAAATTAAATTTTGTGATGTTCCTAAGCCCGGACTGCCTCGCGACCACAGCCTTGTCAGCTGTGAAGACCCGCAATTCTTTCGAACCCTTAAAGTGGGTTCAGAAAAATGCGATGTCTGTCAAGATTAAGAAGACCGCAATTCAAACTGTGTTACGAAGGGACGTATTCATGCCCCGGCACAAAAGTCATAACACCCTCTCTTCAGAAGTCTACCAAGAACTTTGTGCCGCATGAAAGCGGTGGGATAAAACTATAAAAGAAGCGCCAATACCACTCAAGAACCCGGTCAGGTCAACCGTATTCAGTCGATTGTCTTTTTCCAAATCGGAAGGGTCACGACAACGGTCCGCGAAATCAGCTGCCAGTGATAAAAAGATGGTCAAATATGTTATCCACACGGTCTACATGGTGGGCATGCGTCTCGACAACCTTCGTAGCAAAAGTAAAGATGGGGCCACATCGTAAGCCCAATCTGGCCTGAATGTGGCTGCCACTTCTCAAGATCAGCTTCCTCCGTAGGATAATGAAAACCCTCGCGATGAGGCTGATAAATAGAAGGATCCCTCAGTCCACGTAGAATCAAGTTCGGAGAGCGAAGAAGATCCGGCTTTTCTCCCCCGGACCATAGAACATGAGCTCCTCCAAGTGCTCCAAAAACAGCTTCGAAGCAAAAACAGGAAGATGGCCAAGCTTTACTCTAAAATTACGTCCTAACGAATGTCGTAATGCAGCTCACGGATCAAGTTGCTCAGACGCCCTCCAATCAAGCATAAGTCTCTACTCATGAGACCGATGATGACGACCCGAAGCAACTGATACATTTCCCTTTAGGTCGAAGTATGGGTGAGCCACACGAAAGCCGACCGCATTCCACTTCTGGGGACGCCTTGGCCCCAGATGTCACCATTCCGCTAACACAAGATCGGATAATGAATTTGGTCACCAGCAAAGTTAAAATATTGGTGACCGAACCTGAGGCTCGGAAAGACGTTAGCAGTAGTGGGCGGCCGTATCCCGTGCAGTACGATCTGATTGAGTTCCCTAGTGGTTACGCCATTCCTAAATTCGGAAGATTCGACGGGATAGGAAACGCGAATCAACATATTGCTCACTTTAAAGTGTCATGAGAAAATACAGAGGGCAATGATGCGCTCCTTCTCCGTCAGTTTATCAACAGCCTAACCGGTGTCGCCTTCGACTAGTACGTGAGTATACCAGACAGTTTTGTCACTATCTTCGCCTAAATGGAGTCTCTATTTCGGCAAAAATTCATGAGTGTTAGCGACAAAATTCCATTGCTGGACTTGTGAGGACCAAGCCGGGGAAGAACGAAAGCAACACGGATTTTATCGCCCGATGGCCCAATCTCACCATCAAGTGCAAACCACCATTAGAGCAGGACCAATCCGTCAGCCTCCTCATTGAGAACCGCTGCAATTGGATGATCCTATTCCTATGTACCGCAGGCCTCAAAACGTTTTAGGAGTTGACCAAGAGAGTTCAAATATTGGAACGCTCGAAACAGGAGTCTACCCCGGACTCTCAGAATGATAAACCTTAGAAGAGCAGAAAATATGACAACCGTAAAAGCGGGAGTTCTAACAATACCAACGCCTTCAATGCGTTTGACAATGAGGATAAGCAAAAGGTGGGCAGATCAAAAACAGACCAGTCTCAAAAGCCAGTGCTAGGGGAGAAGGGCCTTTCCTAGAGGAGAAAAGAACAAGGTACACTCTTTTCAGGAGGGACAAAGTCCTCAAGATATTCAAAGATACCCTAAACAACGGTCTACAATTGCCGGAGTCGAAGAGAGCTCATGAAGCAAAAATAACCGACAATCCCTTGTATTGCCCATACCATACGGTAGTGAGCCATGCGATCGAGGATTGATATATATTCAAAAACTGGGTCGAGAAGCAATACAAGACCAGAGAATTGAATTGTCCAAAAGCGTGTTGGTGAACAGTCAAACTGCGACCACCAACTTTATACAGATAGAAGCTGAAACCTTCTGGGAGCAGACGGTTGAATCCGCTGCCTCGAGAAATGAATCTGACTCGTCGCAGCCTCTGTGGAGTATGCACATATCTAAGAAGACGAAGAAGATGTTAAACCTGCTTCAGAAAGAGCCCGGAATAGAATGGGAGGGGCAGAAGGAGCCCACCATTTCAGCTACCAATTCGGCTCGATCGGGCACAAAATACAAAAAGCATAAAAATAAGAAAAGGAAACGTACAGCTCAACGTGAAAAGGGGTCTATGAGAAAATCGACCATTCAAAGGTATATCGATTCCCTTGAAGACTATGGACAAAAGGAAACAAATCTAAATCAATTGTAGGAGTTCTTCCCCATAGAAGCAGATGAGATTTTGGAAGAGCTGGAAGAAGACTTTGATGATAAGATCCTTATTGTGACCTGCTACGTCATCCATTTTGGCAGCGACTCTAAAGAGAAGCTCTATTTTCCCAAAGAGGACGATGAGTTCACCACAAAGGCCAACCAAATCCAACTCAGAAGCGGAAAAGTTCTACCACCAAAACAAAGAAACGCCCCAAAAGAGAAGGAAAAATAGGTTGCTAATGAAGAAGACATCGAAGAACCGGCTCAGGAAAACTCGAGTTCTTCTCCAGTAGATTACACTGTCTTGGCTTATCTCTGGAAGCTTCCATCTCTCCTAAGCATCTATGATGCTCTGGTTCTATTCAAGGAGCTTAGAGACGCCCTCATTCATACCCTACAAAACCCTGAGCGTTATCAGGCTCGCTTCACGGAAATTAATATGAAGGAAGCCCAGCACACTCTGCATATAGGAACAACTGAGCATAACCGGCCGCTTTACGTGACCGGGTACAGCGATGGAGATCGGATCAATCACATATTAATTGATTCGGGGTCCTTAGTGAACATCATGAACTTGAGGACTCTGAAGAGTTTGTCAATGGACGTCCGACACCTGTTAAGGGAAAGGATTGTCATTCAAGATTTCAATCAAAACTGCCAGCAAGTTCTAGGATCCTGAGCTCTGGCGATCAGATTTGGGGATCTACAAACCGAAGCTAAGTTATCGTGATCAACGTCGACCCGTCCTATAAGATTCTTCTAGGACGGCCATGGCTTCACGATTACGACATTGTTCTGTCAAAACTCCATCAATGCATGAAGTATAACAAAAATGGTGAAGAATGACGCATTAACAGAGACGTACAGCCGTTCGGTGTGCATGAAGTCCGATATGAAAATTCTCAGTACTTTGCGAACCCCCAAAATGCTGAGCCACAACTGACCAAAGATAGAATGGCCCCGAAACTCAAAAGAAAATATGAGCCGGCTGTCACCTTCAAAAGTAAAAACCTCCAAGAGCATCCGCGTTTCGGCAGTGACACTGATGAGTCCGACTCTGGAAGTCCGTCCTTCCATAAAAGTCACCCTTATTTTGGTAGCGACATGGATGAGTATGATATCGAAAACACCTCCGGCAGTAAAACTCGTCCTCATTTTGACAGCGATACTAAAGAATCATAGGAAGAGCATCCGTCTTGCAACAGCTGTGCAGATTGGGCATGCAAAAAGCAAAGCTAAGAGAGATCTTTGAGGTTACAGATGGGTCTCTAGCAATTACAAGGGTGCCAGAGCAGATGTGCAAAGAGTTTGATGCATTGTCAGTCTCCACCATGGACCAACTGAAAACCTTTTATGTTTCTGGAAGAAAGAGTGGGCAGAAGGGCATCCTGTTTTATGGGTCAAACCCTGTCGTGCACCAGGACAATTTGTCCGTAACATGCCTTCTCTATGAAAGAGGCATAAGATCCGTCCTAAACCCCAGATATTATGTGCTCGAGATGCGGGAATATTTTAAAAAGTGCAGATGTCAGCTATATCAAACAGACTCCGAAGTAAAGTTTTATGTGGGGCTATGGCATCCACCTTAGGTCCGAGCACTCATCGATAGGTAGTTCCCAGATAGACATGGTATATGTTTCATTCGACCTGATGTCAGGGCATGTTACATGATTTATGTTGGTGAAGCCAGCGAAAAGTCAAATGATGATAACGAGCTAGCTAAACCAGAAGAAGCCTCTCGAGAGCTCGAAGATGGCGGACAAGCAACCTTCGACGAGCTAATCGAGATTGATGTGGAAATGCCCGATAATCTAAGGCCGGCCTACATCAGCTCGCTCTTATCAGAGGAAATGAAAGAACAGATAATTGGCCTGCTACATGAGTTCGTCGACTACTTCGTATGGACGTACAAAGAAATGCATGGCCTCTCTCCTAAAGTAGTCGTGCATAAACTAGCTATTTCTCCTGATGCCAAGCCAATCAAACAAGCTCCTCAAAGAATAAGAAGGGAGTTAGAAGAAAAGGTCATCGAGGAAACCAACAAACTCATCGATGCCGGCTTCATCAGTGAAGAGAAATATATGAACTGGATCACACGCATCGTCCCGGTGAAAAAGAAGAATGGGCAGATCCGAATCTGCGTCGATTTCAGAGACCTTAACAAGGCATGCCCTAAAGATGATTTTCCGCTTCCGGTCATGAAAAGGATGGTCGACGACACCTCTACACCTTCATGGATGGTTCGTTTGGGTACAATCAGATAAAAATGTCTCCTAGGGATGAGAAGCATACAACATTTCAAACCTCGATTGGCATATACTGTTGCAAGGTGATGCCGTTTGGACTGAAGAACACATGTGCCACATATCAAAGGGCAATGACCAAGATCTTTGACGTCTTAATCCATAAAGTCATCGAATGTTATGTTGATGATTTGGTCATCAAGACTAAAACCAAGGCCGATCATATATAAGACCTTAGGACCGTTTTCACCAGACTAAGAGAATACGATCTAAAGATGAATCCTCTAAAGTGAGCTTTTGGCGTGTCGTCGGGAAAATTCTTGGACTTCATAGTCCGACATCGAGAGATCAAAGTTGACCTATCAATGATAAAAGCCATCATGGAGATGTCCCCTCCAAAGAATTTGACGCGGCTAAGATACTTCCAAGGCAAGCTCGCTTACACACGAAGGTTCATCTCGAATCTATCGGGAAGATGTAGGCCCTTCTCAAAGGTCATGAAGAAAGGAGCTCCATTTATCTGGGATGATGAATGTCAAGAAGTATTCGAAAGCATCAAACAGTACCTGTTGCACCCTCCAGTGCTTGCTGCTCCCATTCCAAATAAACCGCTGATTTTCTACACTATCACGCTAAATGAATCACTCGGCTCTTGGATATATTATCCTCAAGGCAATTATTGTAATTGCAAGTAGGCGATTATGATAATTGAACGAGAACCTATACAAGTAGAATAGTCTAACTCAAGATGATAGTATGCAATCTGGTTTGTCTTTATCATTATGTGTATACATTTTGATAAAACCCATAGGATTATTACTTAACTACCAGCATTATGATAGCGATCATATATGTGGGAGCTGGATGGTCCATAATCACATCCTTAAATGTCCCTAGTCGCGGGAGTATCGAGAATGGGCATCGATACTCCGGAGTAGGTTAGTGTATATGCTTCGAGACCCCGATAAGGGGCGGTGGAAAGGTCACACAAGCCATTGGTGTTGAGTCACCTAAGATAGTATACAAGTGCTCACTGGAGGTGAGTACACCGGACGGACTCGCCAAGAACTTCTAGATGGTATTATACCTGTCGTCAGATGGAAGTTCTCTTATGGCTTGAGTACAGGTTAGTCTTTTGACCTAAGATTTTTATTTGTCTCATGTGAGTTCCCACTGTACTTAGATTACTATCCTACCACGGCTCAAAGGAGTCGTGCAAATAGGTTTTAGTTAGGTACAGTCCCGAGCCATATGAAGGCGGTGAACAATCGTCAGAGATTCATCTCTCCCAGTATTGGGAGTCGATGTCACGCTGTGTTGGGTTAGCCATCACCAGAAATCCTTGGCCAAGGCAGACGAGATTTACTGATGTGAAATCAGTAGTTTCTCAGTAGGTGATGAGCTTCAGACCGGCATGACTTATCGGGTTAGTAGGAGTCTTATGTTATCCACCCCCTAGATCCGGTATACGATTATCTCAGACGAAGAGACCAGACTGTACGGAGATTATCACAGACATGCTCAGTAGGGGTATGGATGAGTTTGCTCATCGTCCTTCCTTTCGTTCAATACCTGGGTAGCCATTACGTGCAGCTAGTGCCGCTGACATGCTTGTGGTTAAACCCGCTGCCAGCGTATTGACAAGTCTTTAAAGTCCCACACAGAAGGTTTTCCCAGTTCAGGCAAAATGATGTAGTGGCCATATATTGATACGTGCAGGGTTCCGATTAGGTATGTGTGCTAGCCACACGGACTTTAATCGGGCGGATGATAATACTAGCCAGCTTTGGATTAAGCCGAATTATTAAATCAAGTTTTGATTTAATAATTTACATATATATATTTTGATATGTATATTCTAGTATTATATTCGTTGTATTTTTCTATCTCTTGGGTATTTGCATTTTGATATGAATACGGGCATGTATTTGCGAGGATATATTCTTGTATTTATATAAGAATACTTCTAGAAGGAGGGCACATCATTTTAACAAAAGAAAGTTTTGCATGCTTGAATTGAGAAGAAGTTTATTCATTCCACCATTTAGCTTCTCTCTCTTCCATGGCTTTTCTTCCTCCTTCTTCATCTTCAACACTCTCATGAGTTGAGAATCATGAAGATAAAGAGAAAGACAAATACAAGAATACTCATACACATTACTAAGCATCCTAAATTAGCAACTTAGGATCTTTAGTTACTTCATTGATGAAGTTGAAGCTTGAACTTGGTTCTCTCGGGTGGATCATCTTCGGTGAAGGAAGACTAGCTTGCAAGTGTGATCCGGAGCTCTAGAGAGCATGCTAGAGTCCAACCCAATTAGAGCAAATGAAGACATGACAAAGGTTGTGATTTCTATCCTTTGTGTTTGCTAGTTTAGGTGTTTGGTTTAGATTCTTGGGTATAAGTTTCTAGCGCCATCAAAATTTTCGTTTCTGTATTCCTCATTGGCCGTGGGTTAGCGGCAAGGGCACAGGAACTTTCAATGGTATCAGAACCATCCAAACACCCTAAACTAGATAGATACGACTTCCGAATCCTGCCGTTTTTTGCTCCGGCAAAACTGTCCAAAAACTAGTGAGTAATTCCATACTAATTTGATGTTTTGACTTCCCGCAGACTCTCGGTTTAGACCGAGAAGCTGCGGGGAGGTGCGCGCGGACCCTGGGGACATTCCGGGAGGACCTAAGGAGGGCCCACATCCCTGAGACCACCCAAAAGTGGCCTTGGGGGGTGGGGACCCGAGCCCTGCCTACCTGGGCAGGCTTGGGTCTGCCATGCCCCTATGGCTACCTTTGGGTGACCTAGGGAGTGGGTACCCCCTTAAATGCCTCCAGGTCAACTTTAATTTCGTGCCGGGGTCCTTCGCGAAGTTTTGACTCAATCCGAGCTCATTTCAGACTCCCTGAGTGGGTTTTAGTATGGAATTTTTGTCGGTTTTTAGCACACTCGAATTTCGGTGTTTTCGAAAATTGAAGAGTTGGCTATTTGAATATGGTATTCGATTGTCGTAAGCTTTGTGATGGTTGCGTGTGTAGGGTGTTTTTCATCACCCTATTGAGATAGGAATGTTAGTGTATATGCCCTAGGGGCCATTATTGTATCATACTAGTTTGTATATTACTTAATGGAAGCTTGGGATATTCACATGTATATAACAGTCTTGCTAAATATGGTAGTATGCTACTTGGTTTTTCTATCTTAATATGTGAGTATACGTATTGATAGAGCTCTTAGGATCTTGCTTGACTACCAGCGTTGTGATGGCAGTCACACTAGTGGGGGCTGGGTAGTCTACAAGCACATCCTTATTCAGGTCCCTAGTCGTAGGATTATCGAGACAGGGCATCGATACTCCGGAGTAGACTAATGTGTACGCTTCTCATCCCAGTTGGGGAGATGGTCTGTCCCACAGCCGTCAGTACGTCGTACTGGAGATAGTATACAGGTGCTCGTTGGGTTACGGGTACACCGGACATGACTCGCAGGGAACTGTTGGTTGGGTTTTTATACCAGTCGTCAGTTAACAGTTTCCAGGTGATATGAGTACAGCATAGTCCGCAGACTTGACACTGCTACTTCGCCTCGAGTGTGTCCCACTGTTCTTAGATTGCTACCCTACCACGGCTCAAAGGAGTCGTGCAAACAGGTAGCAGTTGGGTGCAGTTCCGAGCACTTGGAGGCAGTGGCGGTTAGACAGGATTCGTCTCTCCCGGTATTGGGAGTTGATATCACGCTGTGTCAGAGAGCCATTACGCAAAGTCCCTGGCCAGGGCAAGCGAGATTTACTGGTAGGTTCCAGTAGTTTCTCAGGGTGTAATGGGCTTCGCTCCGACATGACTTATACCGCTATTTGGGGACTAACGCTTGCCGCCCCCTAGGCCCGATATGCGATAGTCTTAGACGAACAGACCGGACTGTACGGAGATTGTCACATCAGGCTCAGTAGGAGTTCGGATGGGTTTCCTCATCGGCCTTCTTATCGACATCTACCTGGGGACCGTTACGTACAGTTAGTGCCGCTTGCGGTCTGTGGTTAAACCCACTGCCAGCGTAGTAGTCGAGTCATTAGAGTCCCATACAGAGAGTTTCCCTGCTCCAGGCGAAACGATATAGAGGTCGTATGGTTTTACGACAAGGGTTCGGACGCATACGTGTGTTTACGCACGTACGACTTTCGGACAATTTTTACTAGTCGGTTTTGGTTTAAGCCAGATTCTAGTATCGGGATATTGGATTTATACAGTCTAAAGTTTTTCTGTGTTTTCACGGATAGGAGGGGCGTTCTCGTAATTTTACGAGAAGCTTCTAGAAGATGGTGACTTGGGGTTTTTGGTGGCATATGCATTTAATGAGATTAGTGACTCATTTGTGTGATTCATCCATGTCATTAATGCATCATAAATTCTTAATGACTCATGGAGATGAATCACCATTTGTATTTATGAAGCATGGTTGTTAAATCCCATTTTCTATTTATTTGTAAAAGATAAATGCTTCATATATATCATGATAGCTCACAATCTCATTCTTATTCTCATGCTCACCTTCTCTCTCCTCAAGCTCTCTCTCTTCAAACCCTAATCCTCCCCTCTCATGTGTTGAGATCAAGGATTAGATTAGACTACTTAATCCATAACCCTTCTCTATATCACCTAGGTTACTTAGATTGGCACTTTAAGAAACCTAGTTACCTCTAGTTTGAGGTGAAGCTTGAAGTAAAGCTCTCGGGTGGATCGTCTACTACTTGGAGAAGGCCGAGGAGGAGATGGAGAACGTAAAGACGAAGGACACAGTTCATTAGGTATAATCACTTCACATAGTAGTTTAGAACTTCTATGATAGTTGTTAGTTATCGTTTAGCACCGATTCTTGCGGTTAGTCGATGTTTAAGCAAAGAACAAGATCGTTTTTCATATTTCCGCCTCCCCGCAAATCGTGGGGTGTTGCACATCGACTTACAGTGGTATCAGAGTCTCGCTAAACAATAATTAACTCATTAGCAAAGTCGTATGAATTTTGAACGCAAGAAGAACCGGAAACATCATCGATTTATCACAGTTTCTGTCGAATTTAAAACTGGCTCTAAAAATTTTTCAGGACGCTTCAGAATAACAAGCAGAGATTAATAGGGCTACTGAAGAAATTTGGACTCCTAACTCGTCCAACTCACCGCGGAACCGCGACGGATCCATGCGATCCGCCGCGGATCCGCGGCCGAGTTGGGGCCGAGTCAGACCAAATTCCTTCAGTAACTCTCCTGTGTTAATAATGATATTTCTGGAATGTTTATTTTTCTGCTCAAGTCTCAGGTGCACAGAGAAGTATTGGAGTAGAATCTAAAGTGTTTGCTCGATCGAAATTATACGATGTTTGCTAATTTGATTATATCTGTGTTTGTATAATGTGTCCGTAAACCTCCCATAACTGCTAGTATGTCGGTTGGCAGGGGGTTGCACATTTCTGTAATGGTTTTTACTGTTTGTGGATATGAACTGTATTGGACTGTTGTGGTGATTAGCCGGGGTTTTGTAATGGGTTATTATTTTAATTCATTCAATGTAAATGTACTATGTTGTAATATTATTTTGCGGGGCGCATTCAGGTTGCGGTTGTAGCCACCGTTGTATTATTTCATTTTACTGTTTTTGCTCCTAGGACAGACCCAAGGTGGGGTACACAAACTACCGGGTACTTTGAAGTGTTTAGTGGCCTACTCACTTTGTTGAGGGAGGCCGCTTCACTTCGGGTACTTGGCGGGTAGTTTGCCGTACCTGTAGGGGTCTAGGGTGGGGTAATGGCTATTCATCACAACTGTGTAATCTGTTTTTTGTTGCAGGCTCAAAACAAACACGGATTGCTTGTATATCCAATAATGTTCATCTGAGATCTGGAATGCCTATTATTGCGTCTGACGAATGTACAATATCTATATATGATAGCTATTTAGACGTCACTTATGTTTTACACCCGCACTAGCCCAGCCCCCGCTCTGTCGTTAGTTAAGTAACCTAACGGGTGATGACAGAACCCAGAGGCGAATGCAGATGGCATAAGAGGACGTTGTATTTTCGTTGTTTTCTGCAATGATAGGTTAATGATGGGACGCATTATTATTAATGCAAAGAAAATAAACCAAAGTTTAATCGTTGGAACAATTTAAAAGAAACCACTCGGTTATTTTTAAACAGAAGATATTTTTTAATTGCGGAGCTTTAACCACTCCTTTTAAAAGCTATCAGGTTCCTTCGGTTATATCAAGTTCACTACGTTCACGGTTTCGCCAAAACCATTCGTATCCCTCCGTCATTTCATTTTGGTATTCAGTAGTATTCAAGCTATGTATTTTGACCAACGCCAAGGCATAGTGTTTGGTAGCTGCTGGGTATTCATTTGTTACATAGATAGATGAGTTAATTTGGGACAGTCGTATTATCATTTTGGCCAACGTCAAGGATATATACGGATGGGTTCAAATTAACAAGATAATGATGGGTAGAACTTGACATGTGACTTATGATATTTTGACCAACGCCAAGGTCATAAGAGCATGGGGCAAAAATATATATCAGGAATTTATAAAGAAACTGAAATTTGCAAAGAGATGCATACCATTTGGAGTTTGATGAATGTTGGTAGGATTCCTTCAGCATTATCAGACAATGATATTTGGATCCCGATCCTACTGTGAGTATATGCTACTTATCAGGATATTCGTCACTTAACGATCAATGCTATAAACCAAGTAGGTGTCTAGAAAGGTGTCAGCGGGGCTACGCCCCCAGAGAAAAGAGGTTATTTAATTAAGGAGCTTCACGAAAGCGTTGGAAAACCTCCCTCGAAGTATCGACACTGGCCTGGCTGAACGGTTAAGCAAGTATTGTACGGTGAGAATAGTCCTGGCTAATTCTTCTTTTATGGTTTGGGGAAGGATTCGAGAAACAGTGGGAGCCATCCAGTTTAGATAAACTAAAAACCACTCTAAACTTGCAAGAGCATCATGCTAAAGTGTTTTCTTCTCTCTCTCCTAATTGCAGCGACCCTGAAAATGACTGGACTTAAGTTACTTTTAGAGAAAAATATACTGACTGGGCCAAACTATAAAGATTGGCTGCGGAATGTCAAAATGGCTTTGACCTATGACAAATTGGGGTACGTCCTCACCGCTAAGGCACCTGCAGTCCCAGGTCCCAAATCCAGCAATGCGGATAAGGAAATCCGCAAAACCTGGGAGTATGATTGCGCGAAGGCGAAGTGCATCGTGCTTGCCTCGATGATCAATGAACATCAGAGGAGGCACGAGGATATGGAACTAGATGCCATATTTCTCCATACAAAGGAACTTTATGGAGAGCAATCTCGTATAGCAAGATACGAGACCTCTAAGAACTTGTTTCGAGCGAGGTTGGCCGTCGGATCATCGGTAGGAGAACATGTCCTAAAGATGATAGGCTATATAGAAGAGCTCGCAGACCTTAGGACGACTTTGGATAATGAGCTCTATACAGACCTTATTCTCCAGTCCCTTCCTTCCGCTTACGCCCAGTTTATTCTGAACTTCAACATTCAAAGAAAACAAGTTGAACTTCCAGAACTCCTTAACATGTTGAGGAGTGCAGAGGGCACTTTGTAGAAGGCAAGGGAAACATCCGCTATGTTTGTTAGCGGTGCATCTTCTTCCGGGTCCAAGGCAAGGGCCAAAGGAAGGAAGAAGAAGGACGCCACCAAACCTAGAGGAGGTGTTAGTAAGGTGGGAGGAAAGGGAAAGAAAAAGATTGTAGTGCCAGTAGTGGCGCAGGATGAGTGCTTCCATTGTCACAGGAAAGGGCACTGGAAGAAGGATTGCAAGGCGTGGAACACCAAGAACCAAGGACCGAAGCAAGCTGTGGCTTCGACTTCAGGTGTGTTTGTAATTGAGAATTGTTTGTCAATAAACTCTACTTCCTGGGTATTGGATACCGAATCAGGATCTCATATATGTAATTCATTGCAGGCACTGAGAAACCGTAGGGTGCTGAAGAAAGGTGATATGACCTTAAAGGTTGCTAATGGAGCTAGCGTGGGAGCTGTATCCGTCGGGGATTATCACCTGGGATTGACGAGTGGACATATTTTGATTTTACATAACTGTTTTTGTGTACATGGTTTAACGTGTAATATCATATCAGTTTCCTTGTTATCAAATAAAGGTTATGATTTCACGTTTGTAAGCGATGCTGTTAACATCCACCTTAATCATAGTTTGATTGGGTCCGGTACACTGAATAACGATATATATGTCTTAAACCAACTCCAGATTTTCAATGTCCAGAACACACTAAAAAGAAAGTCTCCAGATTTAAATAAGGCTTTCTTATGGCATTGTAGACTAGGTCACATCAATGAGACAAGGTTAACTAAGTTACATAGAGAAGGATATTTGGACTCGTTCGAATATCAAACTTATGCCACTTGTGAATCATGTCTCAAAGGAAAGATGACAAAGACTCTATTCACTGGACATGGAGTAAGAGCGAGCGAGCTCTTAGGACTCGTACACAGCGATGTATGCGATCCAATGTCTACACATGCAAGAGGTGGTTTTTCCTATTTCATTACTTTTACGGATGATTGTTCAAGGTACGGATTCATTTATCTGATGAAACATAAATCCGAGGCTTTTGAAAAATTCCAGGAGTATAAGAATGAAGTAGAAAAACAAACCGGCAAAAGTATCAAGACACTAAGATCTGATCGAGGTGGTGAATACTTAAGTGCCGAGTTCCTAGGTTACCTAAAAGAGAAAGGAATTCTCTCTCAGCTTACTCCTCCATACACTCCACAGCATAATGGTGTATCGGAGAGACGGAATCGAACCCTATTGGATACGGTACGATCTATGATGAGTAATGCTGAGTTACCGCGATCTTTCTGGGGTTATGCGCTAGAATCAGCGGCATATCTTTTGAACATGGTTCCTACTAAGACTGTGCCTACCACGCCATATCAGATGTGGAGTGGGAAGAAACCCTATCTGCAGTATGTAAAGATATGGGGATGTCCAGCTTTTGTTAAAAAGCAGTATGTGGACAAGCTCGAGGCACGATCAGTAAAATGTCAGTTTGTGGGATATCCAAAGAACTCCAAAGGGTATCTATTCTATTACGTAGAGGAACAAAAGGTTTTTGTTTCTCGTAATGCCCATTTTCTAGAATATCAGTTTTTAGAAAAAGAAACAAGTATGAGCGAAATAGAACTTGATGAAATTCCAGAACCACAAACTACTACTGAAAGTTTGGTAGAAACAGAAGTTCAAGAAAAACAAAACATTCCCGCACCCCTCCGCAGGAGTAGTAGGCCGTCTCATCCGCCTGAGAGATACTACGGTTTTCTCATAGATGGGGATAGAGAGGATTGCATCATCGATGATGATGAACCTACCAGCTTCCAGCAGGCCATCCAGAGTGGCGACTCGGTACGTGGCTAGATGAAATGCGGACCGAAATGGAGTCCATGTACACCAACAAAGTATGGACTTTGGACTTTGCTCCAGATGGGGTAAAACCCATAGGATGCAAATGGATCTTCAAGAAAAAGATTGGTGTAGATGGACAGGTGGAAACCTATAAGGCTAGACTTGTTGCAAAGGGTTTTCGTCAAAGACCTGGTTTGGACTATGACGAAACTTTTTCTCCAGTGGCTGTGCTCAAATCCATTCGGGTCCTTCTTGCTATTGCTGCCTTCCATGATTATGAAATCTGGCAGATGGACGTAAAGACGGCTTTTCTGAATGGTAATTTAGAAGAGTGCGTCTATATGGATCAGCCAGAGGGTTTCAATCAGAGTGGGAGCAGCGATAAAGTATGCAAGTTGCTTAAGTCCATTTATGGACTAAAGCAAGCATCGCGGAGTTGGAACATCTGTTTTGATGAAACAGTCAAAGAATATGACTTTATCAAAAATCCAGATGAACCATGTATATATAGTAAAGTTGTGGCCAGAAGTGTCGTATTCCTTGTCTTGTACGTGGATGACATTCTATTGATAGGAAATGACATTCCTATGCTACAATCTGTCAAAGGATTCTTGTCACACAGGTTCTCCATGAAAGACCTGGGTGATGCCTCTTACATTCTGGGGATCCGGATCTATCGTAATAGATCCAAGAGGATGTTGGGACTTTCGCAGTCCAGGTATATCAACACTATACTGAAAAGATTCAGTATGGAAGATTCTAAGCGCGGTAATCTATCGGCTAGTCACGGAATCACCCTCTCCAAAAAGATGTCTCCCAAGACTGATTTGGAAAGGGAACGCATGTCTATTATACCCTACGCTTCTGCGGTGGGCTCTATAATGTATGCGATGTTGTGCACCAGACCAGATGTAGCTTACGCACTGAGCGTGGTAAGCCAGTATCAGTCAGACCCAGGGGAGAATCACTGGATAGCAGTAAAGAACATTCTCAAGTACCTGAGAAGGACTAAGGAGATGTTCTTGGTTTACGGTGGAAAAGACCTCAAGTTAGAGGCCTTTGCTAATTCAGGCTTCCAGAGTGATAAGGACGATTCCAAGTCCATGTCGGGTTATGTCTTTACCCTCAATGGAGGGGCGGTGTGCTGGAAGAGTTCCAAGCGGGACACCGTTGCTGACTCGACGATGGAAGCGGAGTATATTGCTGCTTGCGATGCCGCAAAAGAAGCAGTCTGGATGAAGAAGTTCCTAACAGAACTTCTGGTGGTTCCTACCATAGTTGATCCAATACCTCTGTATTGCGACAACAACGGAGCTATAGCTTTAGCGAAGGAACCAAGGTCCTATCAGAAGTCCAGACACATCTTAAGGAAGTATCACCTGATCAGGGAGATCATTGATCGTCGGGAGATCGAGGTTCGGAGAGTTGCTACTGAAGAGAACATTGCTGATCCATTCACGAAGGCCCTACCTCAGATTCAGTTCGAGAGGCTACTCGAACTTATCGGTCTTCGATATGCCAGTACATGGCCCTAGTGCAAGTAGAAGATTGTTAGTGTATATGCCCTAGGGGCCATTATTGTATCATACTAGTTTGTATATTACTTAATGGAAGCTTGGGATATTCACATGTATATAACAGTCTTGCTAAACATGGTAGTATGCTACTTGGTTTTTCTATCTTAATATGTGAGTATACGTATTGATAGAGCTCTTAGGATCTTGCTTGACTACCAGCGTTGTGATAGCAGTCACACTAGTGGGGGCTGGGTAGTCTACAAGCACATCCTTATTCAGGTCCCTAGTCGTAGGATTATCGAGACAGGGCATCGATACTCCGGAGTAGACTAGTGTGTACGCTTCTCATCCCAGTTGGGGAGATGGTCTGTCCCACAGCCGTCAGTACGTCGTACTGGAGATAGTATGCAGGTGCTCGTTGGGTTACGGGTACACCGGACAGGACTCGTAGGGAACTGTTGGTTGGGTTTTTATACCGGTCGTCGGTTAACAGTTCCCAGGTGACATAAGTACAGCATAGTCCGCAGACTTGACATTGCTACTTCGCCTCGAGTGTGTCTCACTGTTCTTAGATTGCTACCCTACCACGGCTCAAAGGAGTCGTGCAAAGAGGTAGCAGTTAGGTGCAGTCCCGAGCACTTGGAGGCTGTGGCGGTTAGACAGGATTCGTCTCTCCCGGTATTGGGAGTTGATATCGCGCTGTGTTAGAGAGCCATTACGCAAAGTCCCTGGCCAGGGTAAGCGAGATTTACTGGTAGGTTCCAGTAGTTTCTCAGGGTGTAATGGGCTTCGCTCCGACACGACTTACACCGCTATTTGGGGATTGACACTTGCCGCCCCTAGGCCCGATATGCGATAGTCTTAGACGAACAGACCGGACTGTACGGAGATTGTCACATCAGGCTCAGTAGGAGTTCGGATGGGTTTCCTCATCGGCCTTCTTATCGACATCTACCTGGGGACCGTTACGTACAGCTAGTGCCGCTTGCGGTCTGTGGTTAAACCCACTGCCAGCGTAGTACTCAAGTCATTAGAGTCCCACAGAGAGTTTCCCTGCTCCAGGAGAAACGATATAGAGGTCGTATGGTTTTACGACAAGGGTTCGGACGCATACGTGTGTTTACGCACGTACGACTTTCGGACAGTTTTTACTAGTCGGCTTTGGTTTAAGCCAGATTCTAGTATCGGGATATTGGATTTATACAGTCTAAAGTTTTTCCGTGTTTTCACGGATAGGAGGGGCGTTCTCGTAATTTTACGAGAAGCTTCTAGAAGATGGTGACTTGGGGGTTTAGGTGGCATATGCATTTAATGAGATTAGTGACTCATTTATGTGATTCATTCATGTCATTAATGCATCATAAATGCTTAATGACTCATGGAGATGAATCACCATTTGTATTTATGAAGCATGGTTGTTAAATCCCATTTTCTATTTATTTGTAAAAGATAAATGCTTCATATATATCATGATAGCTCACAATCTCATTCTTATTCTCATGCTCACCTTCTCTCTCCTCAAGCTCTCTCTCTTCAAACCCTAATCCTCCCCTCTCATGTGTTGAGATCAAGGATTAGATTAGACTACTTAATCCATAACCCTTCTCTATATCACCTAGGTTACTTAGATTAGCACTTTAAGAAACCTAGTTACCTCTAGTTTGAGGTGAAGCTTGAAGTAAAGCTCTCGGGTGGATCGTCTACTACTTGGAGAAGGCTGAGGAGGAGGTGGAGAACGTAAAGACGAAGGACACGGTTCATTAGGTATAATCACTTCACATAGTAGTTTAGAACTTCTATGATAGTTGTTAGTTATCGTTTAGCACCGATTCTTGCGGTTAATCGATGTTTAAGCAAAGAACAAGATCGTTTTTCATATTTCCGCCTCCCCACAAGTCGTGGGGTGTTGCACATCGACTTACAGGGAATACACGTGTGCTTGTCAGGCGTATTACAGATTCCCCCTGCTTAGGGTAGGCTGGAGTTTATTGATTGTGGGGATCTGAATCTCCGGCAGCCGCGGACTAAGCTGTCGTTAATTACCCCTCGCCTTTGGAGCGAGAGAACCTCCGATTGACAGGTCAAACAGATCATGCGAACTCAATATGCAGTGTTTTGTTTTGAAGGGGTTTTGGATATATCGGGGGCCCGCAGTGTTTTACGGGGGTTGTGTTTCTGGTGTGGAGTGCATGGAAAATGAGGGGTGAGGAGCGTCTTAAAGACGCATGCATGGCACGTGGATGCTGGGCTCCGCGGGTCACGTGCCTGGAGCATGGGTGCTGGGCGCCCGCGGGTCACGTGCCTGGCGCATGAGCGCTTAGCGCCCACGGGTCACGTGCCTGGCGTGTGGGCGCCAGCGGGTTACGTGCGCTGCACGCGACCGCTGGGTGCCAGCGGGTCACGTGCGCTGCACGCGACCGCTAAGCGCCCGCGGGTCACATGCCCTCCACGCGACTGCTAGACCCTCGCGGGTCAGGCACGCTGCATGCGACCGCTAGGCGCGGGTCACGTGCGCGGCACGCGACCGCTGGGCGCCCATGGATCACGTGTTGGAAACACCAAAGGAAAAGGGGCTTAGCCCCTGGGTTAGGATTTAAACTCCCAAGGAAGCTTTGGAGTTGAACTCCTAACAGGGAATATATATAGAATTGGAGTTAAACTCATAAAAAGAGATTTGATTTATGGAGTTAAACTCCAACAGATCTTGAATGGAGTTAAACTCCTAGAGATCTTTGGATCTTCTTTTGAGCCTTAGATCCTTCCGGAATGGGATTTTTGGAAATGGTCTCCTTCTTCCTCCTCTTCGTTGGCTGGGTCTTGAAGGAAAAGGGGGTGAGATTCAAAATCTCCCCTTTAGAGATCTGATGGGAGATCTGAGCTCCCCTTTGTGGGTTTTATGGTGAAAACTATTTCTTTTTGAAAAAGGAAGAGTTAAACTCTTAATTTAATTTAAAAAGGGGAATAAGGTTTAGAACCTTGAGGAAGGAGAATGAGGCACAGACCCTAATTTTTTGGGGAAATGAATTATTCTTTTATTTCATTATCATGTTGCCTTTTATAGGCTTACAAACTTACATATAGCCCCTTGGGCTTTACAAAATGGCATTTTGCCCATCTCATACCTCATGTGCTCATTTATTTTGCACATGGGTCATGGACTTTACCAAAATTTGGCTTTATGCCCATCCATGCATAAAAAAAAATTACATCAAAATTATTTATTACATGATTTCATTTTGGCATGGGGGAGACCGGCCGCGGGGATCGATTACTTGTGCTCCCCTCCTTGGGTCTATCCTAGTGCGGAAAAGTAAATAATATACATCAACGGTGACATCTTCCGCAACCTGGAAGTGCCCCAATAAAAGAATATTACATACAAGTTTTTACATGAATGAAAATGAAAAACACTCATCTCACATAAAAAACCCCGGGTATACAAACACGATGATCCAATATAACATATCCAGCAACACATAACATCACATGTCATCAACGTAAGTAAATATGCCCATCCCAATTGTCGTTGACATATAGCAACGAAACCGGCGATATCACATATTACACTTACGGTCACAGAAAAGAAAGTGTAAAACTACAACAGTTGGAATCCGCAACCTACTTAGACATCGCATGCCTAATCAAATGAATTCCTTAGACATCGCATGCCTAACAATTATAAACCCCGCATTTTAGTCTCATTATCGAAAACTCTTTTTAATATCAAGTTGGGCAATTCAACAAGATTCCCGACATCCTGAACAAATACTCGTCGCAAACTTTAGTAGACGGCCGCACCCCCAATACCGTCGACGAAGTGCACCAAGGCGGAACACCGCTACCGCGAGCACCTGAACGGATGCTTTCGGCGACGGGGTTCTCCTACAGTCACTTGGTCGGGGCTAAGGGGTGTAGCTGTCTATTAAGTTTATCCGACGAGTATCCACGTACGCTACGTGATTGCGACGGACTTTTGATCGCATCAAAATTCCGTGGCAACCGATCAAGTGAGACTAAAGTGCTATATTTATAACATTCATTCAGTTATCTCATAACTACCTGTGGATTCCAAATATTGTATCACATTCCAGATAAATAGAAAATGTTAAACTTTTCGATCGAACAATCAAACACCCAAGTTTTTCCGAAACAGCTCAACACATGAAATAAGTTTAAAAACATTCACTTCATGCCTCAGTACCAACGGTCGAGCCGTAGAAGGGTCAAGCCAACGCCTTACATGTGGCACGCCGTACTGCCCCAAACCCTAAACTTCAAAGGGCAGTTCAAGACGATCACATAATCGAGTTAAGGTTTGTTGTCTTCTAGAGGGTCCATCGCGTTACTTGCACTACTTCGAACGTTCTTAAACTACGTAAAAATCCAACACTTGGAAATTTCCCGACAGGGGAAAAAGTGGGTATTTATATCCGGTCGAACTTTTTAACAGCTTCTAAAATATCCGGAAAAATATAAACGAAGTTAAATTATCCGATCGAATTAACGAGTCCCCAATAAAACCCTAGAAAACTCAACACTTGAGTGGAATTAAAATATTCCCAGAAAAAAATGACAAGAAAGGACCTAAGAATAAATATGTAAAGTTTGAGGGACTAAGTCACAATTTGGGCCGCGGAACCGCCGCCAAACCCTTGTTTTGGCCGTGGTTCCGCGGTCAAATTTTTGAGTTAGAGGTCCGTACTTCACAGTAATTCTTAGATTTTCCTGAGTATTTTTAATTCACAAAAGTCCACAGTTTGAAAAAATGTACAGAGAAGGGTTTTGATCGGGGTTTCGGGATTCGATCGGATCTCTAACTTCGTCTACACTTCGCCTAAGGCTCTAGCTAGGCTCTGATACCACTGTAGGGTTCCTAAGGCACACTCAAGAGGTTCTACAAGGCATCAACCATGCCAAAATCAAAATTTTATGTGCCGAGAAACTCTATGCAAGATCGTTAACTAGAGATTAGGCGAAAAAGCATAGCAAGTAAACAACTTTACTCCTAAGTGAATGGAAATACAACCTTTGTAGATCCGGTCCTCTACTTCTTTAGCTCCGTGATGACGTCCCTCCGCTGCGATCATTGGGATCCCGGACTCTAGCGATGGTTTCGTCGGAGAAATGATCGGGCTAGGTCGTTGACTTCGATGCCGAAGATGATCTACGTTGAGGCGACTCAAACTCAAGCTCCATCTTCACTAGGTCATGAAACTTGTGAAGAAAACATCCCATACAACATGGCAAGTGGTAGAGGATGAAGAAATAGGAAGTGGGTTCACTTTGGATTTGGATTTCTCATTTGATTTCAACACTTGAAATTTTCTAGCAATGGTTTTCTTCTTCATGAAGAAGAAGAAGAAGAAAGAAAAGAATTAATGAATCATTCAAAATAGAAAATCAAGTGATGCTTATCATAATGCAACCATGGGTGAAGTAACTTGTGTAGAGAATAAACTAGGGTTTAGGTGTAATGGTCAGGTTAAGGAAAAAACAAAATGGTTAAGACTTTCAAAGCTTCATGAAGCTTCAAGAATAAAACAAAGCAAGCCACCATTTTATTTTTTTCCAAAAATAAATAACTAAAATAAATAAATAAGTTAAAACCCTAACCATTAACCTAAACATGGTTTAAAGCATACACACACCCAAGTTTGCATGTATCATCAAACATGATACAAACTAGTGCACAAACATATATCATATATACAATGTGCACAATCTAGTGAGAAAGATAATCTTAAGTGAACCAATACTAGTTAATGTAAAGTAATATATCAAATATATAATTATACATTAAATCATTAAATCAACACTTGATTTAATGATTCGGTCATACTGCATATAACCGACTAATATCAAATGTATCAATATATCAAATCAACATTTGATTCGGTAACCCGGCTATATCTTATATAACCGTCCGCATGATACGAATCGCGAGAATAGAATTCAGTATCACATACTGGTATTATTCTCGGTCTCGCACATATCTCATATGTGCGCCTATTTCGTTTTGCTTGAGCTAGGAAACCTCTGTGTAGGACTCTAAAGACTCGTCAATACGCCGGCAGTAGGTGATGATCATATCAAACACCCACAAGCCGCAAGCGGTCTGCTAAACGTAACGGCCACCCGGGTATTGAGCGATCAGAAGATCAACGAGCAAGCCCGCTCACACTCTTTTGAATCCAACCAGTAACACTTACCGTACAGTCCGGTCTCGTCGTCTGATATGTCGCATATCTCGCCTAGGGGTGGTAAACGTCAGACCCCAGTAGCTCGATAAGTCGTGTTGATATGAGGTCTATAACAGTTCGAGAAACTACTGGTAACACTTACCAGTAAATCTCAGCAACCCTGGCCAAGGATTTCCGGTTATAACCAATCGAACACAGCGCAACATCAACTCCCTATACCGGGAGAGACGAATCCCCTCCTATCGCTCATTGCCTCCATGTGATTCGGGACTGTACCCAAAAACCACCGTTTTGCACGCCCTCTTGGACGTGGTAAGGTGGAAATCAAAGCACAGTGGGAATCACACAAGACTCTATGACGATCTCGGGTCTACAGACTAACCTGTACCAGTGTCACCAGAGAACTGCCATCTGACGTAAGGTATAATACCATCTGAGAGTTCTTGGTGAGTCCGTCCAGTGTACCCAGTCTCCACTGAGCACCCGTATATCATCTCTGATGTCAAACACCAATGGATATGGGATCATCCATCGCCCATCTGTATGGGTCGAGAAGGTATACGCTAGTCTACTCTGGTATATCGATGCCCCGTCTCGATACACCCACGACTAGGGACCTTGAAGGATGTACTTATGGACTACCATGTCCCCACTAGTATGATCCGCATCATAGTCCAGGTAGTCAAGTACACATCCTAAGGGCTTTACCAACATGTAACAGAGAGACAATCAGTGTACACGTTAAGATAAAGAGCAACCAGATAGTATACTATCATGTCGAGCAAGAAAGTCCTCCCTATATATGTCCCAGCATCCACTACAATATACATCCTATGTACAGTAATGGCCTCTAGGGCATACATATAACTAGCAATCTCCCACTTGCACTAGGGCCATCTGTAGCAGTGGTTGTAGTATCTAATACTCAACCATCCCATATAAGTCTCTCTCTGGGAAAAAGCCTTTGTGAGTGGATCCGCCGTGTTGTCCTCTGAGTCTACTCTCCTAACCTCGATCACCATGGAGATCAACCATCTCCATGATCAGGTGATACTGCCTAAGAATTATATCTGGATTTCTGATGGGACGGGGGTTCCTTGGCATAAGCCACAACTCCATTGTCACACAATGGTAGGAATGAAGTTCATCTCATGAACTTATATATATATATATATATATATATATATATATATATATATATATATATCCAGACTGCCTCTTTGGTAGCATCCTTGGTAACGATGTATCTTGCCTTTAATCGTCTAGTATGTCACGGTATTTAGTTTGGAACTCTTCCAACATACCGTCCCTTTACTGAGGGTAAAGACAATGCCTGTGACTGACATTCAGTCGTCCTTATCACTCTGGAACCCTTCCAGTGATTCTCCCCAGGATCAATTGATACCATCTCACTACATCTAGTGAGTATCCTAATATCCAATTAGATCTATCTCATAGATCCAAAATCTAGGATTTAGTAGGTATCATCTTGATCCTATATGGAGAATCATTGTGATAAGCGGAGATTGACCGAGCGTAGCATAGGAAACTCATTCCCTATCTAGAGTATGTCATCTACGTATTCTACGAGGATCACCACCATACTCCCTACTACCTTTTCATTTATACAAGGTTCATCTACCATTTTGACGATGTCAAACTCTTTGACTAATACATCAAAAACAGACGTTCCAACTCCGTGATGCCTGTTTTATCACATAAAACATCTTGCACACGTTTCCGCTGCTCCCACTGTCTACGAGGCCCTCTGACTGTGTACTTATAGACTCACTCTTCTAAAACATCATTTAGAAAAGCAGTCATGGCACCCAACCGCCAGATATCATAGTCATGGTATGTAGCCGTGGCAAATAGGATCTGGATGGACTTAAGCATAGCTCCTTAGAAAAGCTTTCATCATAATCCATACCTGGTCAATGATACAAACCTTTAACAAGTCTAGCTTTGAAAGTCTCAACTTTTCCATGTACACTGAGTAATCTTCTTAAGATATACTTGCTGCTGATGGGGATTTAACCCTTCAGATTAAGCAACCAAAGTCCATACTTTGTTGGTGTACATGGATTCCATCTCAGATCGCTAAGCATCCTGCCATTCTTACAGAGTCCCTACTCTCGATGGCCAGCTCGAAACTAGTTGGGTCATCATCTCATGATGCAATCCTCACTCCCACTGTCATAGAGAAACCGAAGTATCTCTCGGGTGGGAGAGGAACCCTACTAGATCGGCGGAGAGGCTGAGGTTCGTTGGTAACTATTGAATCCTTTGGTTCTATTAAATCATCTGCTGTAGTTTGTATAGCTGGAACCTTTCCAGTTCTACATAACAGACCTTGCCTCGAGCTTGTCCGGATTTTGCTTTTAGACATAGCCCGGACAACCCCAAATCTTAACCAACTTAAGATATGGGCTCTTCCCTTTCCATATCACATATGAAGTGGTAGGCACTGATTTGATTCGAACCTAATTCAATAGGTATGCAGCTTCTCAAGTGCATAACCCCCAAAAGGAAAAAGGTAACTCAGTAGTACTCATCATAGAGCGCACCATATCTCATAGGGTGCTATTGCTCCACCCCGATATACCATGGTGCTATGGTGTATACGGAGGAGTAATGCTGAGAGAGAATCTCATTCTCCTTTAGAATCATCCAGGAATTCCGTGCTTAAGTATTCTCCTCCCTGATCTCATCATAGGACATAATACTTATACCCATATTTTGGTTCTCTACTTCTAACTTATATTCTGTGAATATCTCAAAATGTTCGGACTTGTGTTTCAACAGGAACATATGTCTGAATCTTGAGAGATCATCAGAGAATGTAATGAAGTACAAAGAACCGGTATTGGCATGTGTAGACAGGGGACCTTTCATACATCAGCATGTATCAATCCCAAAAGTTCACTAACTCTTTCTCTGTTTCCAATAAACAGAGCTATGGTCATCTAATCTTTGTGACATGACTGGCAAGTTTCACAAGATGTAAATTCAAACTGATTTAAATATGCATTTAAAATGTAACTTCAGCTAGCCGGGTCGCATTGATATGACCTAGTCTACAATGCCTCAAGAAGGAACCGTTCATTTCTGAACTCTTCCTCTTGTGTGTGTTCTGTATGCTAAGAACTGTAGTTTGATTTATAACATCAATGCTTTTAGATAACGTACCTGAACCGATCAACTTTTGATATAGGAAATGTTCAAAACATTATCCAGCAATACAAAATTATATCCTTTCTTTACTAATAAAGAGACTGATATGATGTTGTATATCAGGTTCGGTATCTAATAACATTTGTTCAGAATCAATGTATTCTGGTAATACAGGGTGACAGTGACCAACAGACTTGACTGCAACACTTGTACCGTTTTCTATCTCATGAAACTTATCATCCGTTCTCAGTTCTTTACCTATCTGTAGCCCATGTAACTGATTACATATGCGGGATCCTGATACGGCATCATATACCCAGGACGTAAAGGATACTGAGAAACAGTTCTATGAAATGAACACACCCGAAGATGATGCATCAGTATGCACTTTCTTCGTTTGGGCGGCACGGGAATTCTGGTAATCCCCAATTTCCTGCTCTGTCTTATAACAATTATAAGTTAGAGCAGGACCAACGTTCCCCGGCTCAGTATAACAAGCGGGTTCGTTCAATATATCCGTATTATTATCTTGATTAAAGCGTGATATGGTCGCTACCTGGAGAGAGAGAGAAGAAAACACTCAGCGTGCGCTCTTGCAAGAATAGATTGGTTATTATTTTATTTAATCAGGATGGCTCTCACTGTTTTTATCAAATCTCCTTCAAACCCTAAAAGGAAAGACTAGCCGGGATTAATTACACGCTATAAGTTCGCCAATCTTTCAGCCAGGCCAGTGTCGGTACTTTGAGGGAGGTCCCCCGTGCTTTCGCACGAACCTAATTAATGTAAATCTCATTTTCCCAGAGGCGTAACCTCGTTAACACCTTTCTAGTGTTAGTTGTATGTATGCCCTAGAGGCTAGTATTGTACAGATGATGTATATTATATTGGATGCTTGGACATATATAGAGATGACTTTCTTGCTCGATATGATAGTATGCTATCTGGTTACTCTTTATCTTAACATGTACACTAGTCTCTTTATACTGTCTTATAGTTACATGTTGGTAAAGCCCTTAGGATGTGTGCTTGACTACCTGGACTATGATGCGGATCATACTAGTGGGGACATGGTAGTCCATAAGTACATCCTTCAAGGTCCCTAGTCGTGGGTGTATCGAGACGGGGCATCGATATACCAGAGTAGACTAGCGTATACGCTTCTCGACCCATGTGATGGGCGATGGATGATCCCATATCCATTGGTGTTTGACATCAGAGATGGTATACGGGTGCTCAGTGGAGACTGGGTACACTGGACGGACTCGCCGAGAACTCCCAGATGGTATTATACCTCACGTCAGATGGCAGTTCTCAGGTGACACTTGTACAGGTTAGTCTGTAGACCCGAGATCGTCATAGAGTCTTGTGTGATTCCCACTGTGCTTTGATCTCCACCTTACCACGTCCATGAGGGCGTGCAAAACGGTGGTCTTTAGGTACAGTCCCGAGTCACATGGAGGCAATGAGCGATAGGAGGGGTTTCGTCTCTCCCGGTATTGGGGGTTGATGTTGCGCTGTGCTCGATTGGCCGTAACAGGGAAGTCCCTGGCCAGGGCTGATCAGAGATTTGCTGGTAAGTGTTACCAGTAGTTTCTCGACCCGTTACGAGCCTCACATCGGCGTGACTTATCGGGTTATTGGGGTCTGACGTTTACCACCCCTAGACTTGATATGCGACATATCAGACGAAGAGACCGGACTGTACGGTAAGTGTTACTGGTCGGATTCGCAGGAGTGTGAGCGGTCTAGCTCGTCGATCTTCTGATCGCTCAATACCCGGGTGGCCGTTACGTTTAGCAGACCGCTTGCGGCTTGTGGATGCTTGATATGATCATCATCTGCTACCGGCGTATTGACGAGTCTTTAGAGTCCTACACAGAGGTTTCCTGGCTCAAGCGAAACGAAATAGGAGCGCATATGAGATATGTGCGGGACCGAGAATAACGCGTGTATGTGATACCGCATTTCATTCTCGCGATAAATGTTTCGATTGGTTATATTCGATATGACCTAGTTATCGAATTGTTCATTCGATAAATCGATACATTGGATACTAGTCGGTTATGTGCGACATGACCGGATCATTGAATCAAATGTTGATTTAATGATTTAATGTATAATTATATATTTGATATATTACTTTGCATTAACTAGTATTGGTTCACTTTAAACGGATTTTTCTCACTTGGATTGCACATTGTATATGTGATATACTTTTGTGCACCTTTTTGTATCATGTTTGATGATACTTGATCATATGGTTAAGTGAATAGAATTAAACCATGGTTATTATGATAATTAGGGTTTTGCATATTTATTTATTCATTTATTTGTTTATTCATTTATTTAGATAAGTTTAAAAAGGGATGATGGCTTTCTTTGTCTTTTTGTTGAAGCTTCATGAAGCTTTGACTCATGCTTAACCCTAACCCATCCATTAACCATGGTATATTCTCTACACTTAACCCTAGTAAGAATTATGATAAGTATTCCATTTTCTTTTTATTTCAAAAAGACTTATCATATTTTCTAGCTCATCTTCTTCTTCATCTTCAAGCTTGAAACCTTGAGGCCATCAATGGCAACTTGAGCTTGAGAGTGAGAAATCCAAATCTAAAGAGAACCCACCTCCTATTTCTTCATCCTCTACCTCTTGCCAAGTAGTAGAGTGTGTTTCCTTCACAAGTTTCATCACTTTGTGAAGTAGGGAGCTTGATCTAGTGCAACCTCGACGTAGATCGTCTTTGACACGAAGCCGACGAACTATTCCGCTTACTTCTCCGATGAAGCCGACGTTAGAGCCCGGGGTTCGACATGGACAGCGAGGAGACTTCGTTGCGGAGCCGTGGAGGTGGATATCCGGATCTACAAAGGTTGTAATTTCCATATCCTAGTAGTTAAGTGTTAACTAGTTTACGTTTCGCCTAAATATCTAGTAAACGATCCGTAGTCTAGGGTTTCTCGGCACCAATTTTTATTGAAATTGGCATGTTCGATGCCTTATAAGACCTCACTAGAGTGCCTAGGAACCCTACAGTGGTATCAGAGCCTACCTAGAGTCTTAGGCGAAGTCTAGACGGAGTTTGAAGTCCGAACGAACCCGAAACCCCGATACCCAAGAGCTCTCTGGTCATTTTCTGAAATCTGGGAATTTTTGATATTAAAAATGCTTAAAAAATTCACCAAAGAATTCTAAGAATTACTGTGTAAAACGTTTCCCATGAACAGTTCCATGAGCCGCGGAAGCGCGGCAGAAGCATGGCTTCTGCCGCCTTTCCGCGGCCATATAGTGACGTCAGCCATGTTTCACTGCACAGTAATACCTGATAAATTCTGGTGAGTTTTCTGGGTATTTTTAAATTGATTTAAGGGTTGAGTGCTCTGGGGTTATATTGGGAATCGACGATTCGATCGGAATATCAAACTTTGTCTAAGTGTTTTTCCAGATAACTGTAGAATATGTTAAAAGGTTTGACCGGATACAAATACCCAACTTTTCCCCTGCCGGAAAAATTCCAAGTGTTGGATTTTTCTGTGGTTAAAAGACGTTCGAAGTAGTGCAAGTAATGCGATGGTCCCTCTAGAAGACAACAAACCTTAACTCGATTATGTGACCGTCTTGAACTGCCCTTTGAACCTTCGGGTTTGGGGCAGTACGGCGTGCCACATGTGAGGCGTTGGCTTGACCCTTCTACGGCTGGACCGTTGGTACTGAGGCATGAAGTGAATGTCTTTGAACCTATTTCATGTGTTGATCGGTGTCGGGAAAACTTGGGTGTTCGAATGTTCGATCGGAAAGTTTAATATATTCTATTTATCCGGAATTGGATACAATAATTGGAATTCACAAACAGTTATGAGATAACTGGATGAATGTTATAAATCTAGCAGTTTAGTCCCATACGATATTGAAAAGAGTTTTCGATAATGAGACTAAAATGCGGGGTTTGTAACTGTTAGGCATGTGATGTCTAAAGAGGTTGCGGATTCCAACTGTTGTAGTTTTACACTTTCTTTTCTGTGACCGTAAGTGTAATATGTGATATCGCCGGTTTCGTTGCTATATGTCAACGACAATTGGGATGGACATATTTACTTACGTTGATGACATGTGATGTTATGTGTTGCTGAATATGTTATATTGGATCGTCGTGTTTGAATAGCCGGGGGTTTTTATGTGAGATGAGTGTTTTTCATTTTCATTCATGTAAAAACTTGTATGTAATATTCTTTTATTTGGGGCACTTCCAGGTAGCGGAAGTTGTCACCCTTTGTATATTATTTACTTTTCCGCATTAGGATAGACCCAAGGAGGGGAGCACAAGTAACCGGGTTCTGGGGTCCAGTGGGAGACCAACTCGAGGAGTCGAGTCCGGGTCTCCTAACCCTAGAATTGGCAGGGTTGCTTGCCGCTCTCGTAGGGGTCTAGGGGTGTGGGATTGGCTATTCATCACGACCGTGGAATCCGTGTTTTATACTGGCTCGTATTGAAAACACGGACGTCCTAGTATATCCAATATTTCATATGTTTATTCTGCTGCGATATCTGTGTTTTGATTCTGTGATGGATATAGTATATAGTATATATGATATATTGTATAGACGTTACTTATGTTTTACACCCGCGCTAGCCCTGCCCTGCTCTGTCGTTAGTTACCTAACCTAACGGTGCACGAGGGGACATCGAGGCGAATGCGGATGGCATAAGTGTACGTCATATCTATCTGTGATGTTTAGGTATTTAAATGATGGGACTTCATTAATGTGATTAATGAAAGAAAAGAAACCTAAGATGTTGTAGAATCAGATTTTAAATAAAACAGGTAGCTACAGTTCTTGCTTTGCATAGCGGTATATATGATATACCCCGCACCTTATTCGATGAGGAAAGGACCGAGATCCCTTCACCGGGAGTGACTCCTTTAGCAATAACTGGCAGATGCTACACACTCGGTTTGTTTTTGATTGCTTTTATAGTTTCTGCTTTGCACAGTGATATATATGATATATCCCGCACCTTATTCAACGAGGAAAGGGCCGACGATCCCTTCACCGGGAGTGACCCCTTTAGCAAAACTGGAAAAGCCTCAAAATCACTCCATTTCAAAACTTCATTTGATTCTACAACGATATCGAGTTCATTACGCAATAGGTTTTCAGAAAAACCTGACGTAGCCCTCCGTCATTTCAGATAAAGACTATTTAGTATTCGTGCTGCGTTTGTTGACCTCTGTCAAGGCGTAGTGTGCGGTAGCTAACTAGTAATTATCTGCAAAGCATGTGATGTGATTGGATTAGGGTAGTCGTGCGACCTTGTTGACCTCTGTCAAGGGTCGTGCGGGTGGGTTTGATTCAATCAAGAAATGACGGGTTGAACTTGACTAGTGCACTATGATTTGTTGACCTCTGTCAAGGTCATGGTACACTAGGGGCAAAATATTATCGGGAATTTCAAGAGTTGAAATTTGCAATGAGATTGCATACCTTCTATGAGATAGTTGGATCCCGATACCCGCTGCGAGTAAGAGTTACTCCTGGGAGAGTTTTACACATTGCAATTAGCCGATCAAGTAGGTGTCTAGAAAGGTGTCAACGGGGTTACGCCTCTGGGAAAACGAGGTTTACATTAATTAGGTTCGTGCGAAAGCACGGGGGACCTCCCTCAAAGTACCGACACTGGCCTGGCTGAAAGATTGGCGAACTTGTAGTGTGTAATTAATCCCGGCTAGTCTTTCCTTTTAGGGTTTGAAGGAAGATTTGATAAAAAGCAGTGGGAGCCATCCTGATTAGATAAGATAATAACCAATCTGATCTTGCACGAGCATACGCTAAAGTGTTTTCTTCTCTCTCTCTCCAGGTAGCGACCATTTCATGCCCTAATAAAAATAATAATATGGATGTATTGACCGAACCCGCATGTTATACTGTGCTGGGGAACGTTGGTTCCGTTCATTCTTATAAGAGTTATAGGAATGAACAGGATATAGGGGAATACCAGGATTCCCATGCCACCCGAATGAAGAAAGTACATGCTGATGCATTTTCTTCGGGTGTGTTCGTTACTGAGAACTGTTTCTCCATTTGCTCTACGTCCTGGGTATTGGATACCGGGTCAGGATCCCATATATGTAATCAGTTACATGGGCTTAAGAAAGGTAGAGAACTTGGAGAAGGTGATAAAGATATTAGAGTTGGAAATGGTGCAATTGTTGCAGCTAAGACTGTCGGGGAATATCACCTTGTATTACCAACCGGTAATACATTGGTTCTGAACGAATGCTATTACATGCCGAACCTGATATGCAACATTATATCGGTTTCTTTATTAAGTAAAGAGGGATATAATTTTGTATTACAGGACAATGTTATGAACATTTTCCATAACCAAAAGTTGGTTGGATCAGGCACGTTGTGCAATGGCATTTATGTTCTAAATCAATCAACAGTTCTGAGTATAACAAACACACACAAGAGGAAGAGTTCTGAACTGAACGAATCCTTCTTGTGGCATTGTAGACTGGGTCACATCAATGCGACACGACTGGCTAAGTTGCATAAGGATGGGTATTTGAAACCATTCGAATTTTCATCCTATGACACTTACCAGTCATGTCTCAAAGGCAAGATGACCAAAACTCCGTTTACGGGACACGGAGAAAGAGTTACCGAACTCTTGGGACTGATACATAGTGATGTATGCGGTCCCATGTCTACACATGCCAAGGATGGTTCTTCGTACTTCATTACATTCACTGACGATCTCTCAAGATACGGACATGTGTACTTGATAAGACACAAGTCTGAAGCTTTTGAGAAATTTAGAGAATATAAACAAGAAGTCGAGAAACAAACCGGAAAAAGTATTAAAATCCTTCGATCTGATCGAGGAGGTGAATACTTGAGCAATGAATTCCTGGACTTCCTAAAAGAGAATGGGATTCTCTCTCAGCTTACTCCTCCTTATACACCACAGCACAACGGTGTATCGGAGCGGAGGAATCGCACCCTATTAGATATGGTGCGCTCTATGATGAGTACAGCTGAGTTACCTATTTCCTTCTGGGGGTATGCGCTTGAAGCAGCGGCATACCTGTTGAATCAAGTTCCAACTAAATCTGTACCTACCACACCATATGAGATATGGAGTGGGAAGAGACCATGTCTTAAACGAGTTAAGATATGGGGTTGTCTGGCCTATGTCAAAAGGCAAAATCCAGACAAACTCGAGGCACGGTCAGTTCTATGTAAGTTTGTGGGATATCCTAAACATTCAAATGGATATCTATTCTACCACAGTGAACAACAAAAAGTGTTTATTGCTCAACATGCCACCTTTTTAGAAAAGGAATTTCTTGCAAAAGAGATTAGTGGCTCTGAGGTAGAACTGGAAGAAGTTCCAGAAACACAAACTATAACTGAAGATTTAGTGGAACCAGAAGATTCGGTAGTACCCAACGAACCTCAGCCTCTCCGCCGATCTGGTAGGGTTTCTCGTCCACCTGAGAGATACTACGGTTTTCTCATTGATGGTGGAAGCGAGGATTGCATCATGGAGGATGATGACCCAACTAGCTTCGAGCAGGCCATCACGAGTAGGGACTCTGTGAAATGGCTGGATGCTATGCGGTCCGAGATGGAATCCATGTACACCAACAAAGTATGGACTTTGGAAGTTGCTCCTGAAGGGGTAAAACCCATTAGGAGCAAGTGGATCTTCAAGAAGAAACTTGGTGTAGATGGGAAAGTGGAGACTTTCAAAGCTAGACTTGTAGCAAAGGGTTTTCGTCAAAGACCAGGTGTGGACTATGACGAAACCTTTTCTCCAGTGGCTATGCTTAAATCCATCCAAATCATGCTTGCCATTGCTGCCTTTCATGACTACGAAATCTGGCAAATGGATGTTAAGACCACCTTTCTAAATGGTGATTTAGAAGAGTGCGTGTACATGACTCAGCCAGAGGGCTTCGTAGACAGTGGGAGCAGCGGGAAGGTGTGCAAGCTGCTTAAATCCATTTATGGATTAAAGCAAGCATCGCGGAGTTGGAACATCTGCTTTGACGTGGTTATCAAAGAGTTTGATTTCGTCAAAAATCCAGATGAACCTTGTATCTACAAGAAGGTGGCAGAGAGTAAGGTTGTCTTCCTCGTATTGTACGTGGACGACATACTCTTGATAGGAAATGATATTCCTATGCTGCAATCGGTCAAGCTCTTCTTATCACAAAGATTCTCAATGAAAGATCTTGGTGATGCCTCCTGCATATTGGGAATTAGGATCTATAGAGATAGATCCAAAAGGATTTTGGGATTGTCCCAATCCAGGTACATTGACACCATACTAAAGAGGTTTAGTATGGAAGAGTCCAAGCGTGGGAACTTGCCCACGATCTCTGGAGTCACTCTCTCCAAAGAGATGTCTCCCAAGACTGATTTGGAGAGAGCTCGCATGCAAGGGATACCCTATGCTTCGGCAGTAGGCTCTATCATGTATGCGATGCTATGTACCAGACCCGATGTAGCATACTCACTAAGTGTAGTAAGCAGGTATCAAGCTGATCCTGGAGAGAGTCACTGGACAGCTGTGAAGAGCATTCTCAAGTACTTGCGAAGGACTAGAGATATGTTCTTGGTGTATGGTAACGGAGAACTCCAAATGGAGTCCTTTACCGATTCGAGCTTCCAGAGTGATAAGGACGACTCTAAGTCGCAGTCGGGCTTTGTCTTTACCCTTTACGGAGGGGCGGTTAGCTGGAAGAGTTCCAAGCAGGAAACCGTGGCAGACTCGACGATGGAGGCTGAATACATCGCTGCCAACGATGCTGCCAAAGAGGCTGTCTGGATCAAGAAGTTCATTACTGAACTTGGAGTGGTTCCATCCATTGTGCGTCCAATACCTTTGTATTGCGATAACAATGGAGCGGTGGCTTTGGCCAAGGAACCCAGGTCCCATCAGCGATCCAGGCATATTATGAGGCGGTATCACCTGATCCGGGAGATAGTTGATCGCCGGGAGATCGAGGTCAGGAGGGTTGACACGAAGAATAACACGGCGGATCCACTCACGAAGGCCATTCCCCAGATACAGTTTGAGAGACTCTTCGGGATGCTCGGTATGCGATACTACAGCAGCTGGCCCTAGTGCAAGTGGGAGATTGTTAGTTGTATGTATGCCCTAGAGGCCAGTATTGTACAGATGATGTATATTATATTGGATGCTTGGACATATATAGAGATGACTTTCTTGCTCGATATGATAGTATGCTATCTGGTTACTCTTTATCTTAACATGTACACTAGTCTCTTTATACTGTCTTATAGTTACATGTTGGTAAAGCCCTTAGGATGTGTGCTTGACTACCTGGACTATGATGCGGATCATACTAGTGGGGACATGGTAGTCCATAAGTACATCCTTCAAGGTCCCTAGTCGTGGGTGTATCGAGACGGGGCATCGATATACCAGAGTAGACTAGCGTATACGCTTCTCGACCCATGTGATGGGCGATGGATGATCCCATATCCATTGGTGTTTGACATCAGAGATGGTATACGGGTGCTCAGTGGAGACTGGGTACACTGGACGGACTCGCCGAGAACTCCCAGATGGTATTATACCTCACGTCAGATGGCAGTTCTCAGGTGACACTTGTACAGGTTAGTCTGTAGACCCGAGATCGTCATAGAGTCTTGTGTGATTCCCACTGTGCTTTGATCTCCACCTTACCACGTCCATGAGGGCGTGCAAAACGGTGGTCTTTGGGTACAGTCCCGAGTCACATGGAGGCAATGAGCGATAGGAGGGGTTTCGTCTCTCCCGGTATTGGGGGTTGATGTTGCGCTGTGCTCGATTGGCCGTAACAGGGAAGTCCCTGGCCAGGGCTGATCAGAGATTTGCTGGTAAGTGTTACCAGTAGTTTCTCGACCCGTTACGAGCCTCACATCGGCGCGACTTATCGGGTTATTGGGGTCTGACGTTTACCACCCCTAGACTTGATATGCGACATATCAGACGAAGAGACCGGACTGTACGGTAAGTGTTACTGGTCGGATTCGCAGGAGTGTGAGCGGGCTAGCTCGTCGATCTTCTGATCGCTCAATACCCGGGTGGCCGTTACGTTTAGCAGACCGCTTGTGGCTTGTGGATGCTTGATATGATCATCATCTGCTACCGGCGTATTGACGAGTCTTTAGAGTCCTACACAGAGGTTTCCTGGCTCAAGCGAAACGAAATAGGAGCGCATATGAGATATGTGCGGGACCGAGAATAACGCGTGTATGTGATACCGCATTTCATTCTCGCGATAAATGTTTCGATTGGTTATATTCGATATGACCTAGTTATCGAATTGTTCATTCGATAAATCGATACATTGGATACTAGTCGGTTATGTGCGACATGACCGGATCATTGAATCAAATGTTGATTTAATGATTTAATGTATAATTATATATTTGATATATTACTTTGCATTAACTAGTATTGGTTCACTTTAAACGGATTTTTCTCACTTGGATTGCATATTGTATATGTGATATACTTTTGTGCACCTTTTTGTATCATGTTTGATGATACTTGATCATATGGTTAAGTGAATAGAATTAAACCATGGTTATTATGATAATTAGGGTTTTGCATATTTATTTATTCATTTATTTGTTTATTCATTTATTTGGATAAGTTTAAAAAGGGATGATGGCTTTCTTTGTCTTTTTGTTGAAGCTTCATGAAGCTTTGACTCATGCTTAACCCTAACCCATCCATTAACCATGGTATATTCTCTACACTTAACCCTAGTAAGAATTATGATAAGTATTCCATTTTCTTTTTATTTCAAAAAGACTTATCATATTTTCTAGCTCATCTTCTTCTTCATCTTCAAGCTTGAAACCTTGAGGCCATCAATGGCAACTTGAGCTTGAGAGTGAGAAATCCAAATCTAAAGAGAACCCACCTCCTATTTCTTCATCCTCTACCTCTTGCCAAGTAGTAGAGTGTGTTTCCTTCACAAGTTTCATCACTTTGTGAAGTAGGGAGCTTGATCTAGTGCAACATCGACGTAGATCGTCTTTGACACGAAGCCGACGAACTATTCCGCTTACTTCTCCGATGAAGCCGACGTTAGAGCCCGGGGTTCGACATGGACAGCGAGGAGACTTCGTTGCGGAGCCGTGGAGGTGGATATCCGGATCTACAAAGGTTGTAATTTCCATATCCTAGTAGTTAAGTGTTAACTAGTTTACGTTTCGCCTAAATATCTAGTAAACGATCCGTAGTCTAGGGTTTCTCGGCACCAATTTTTATTGAAATTGGCATGTTCGATGCCTTATGAGACCTCACTAGAGTGCCTAGGAACCCTACATCTAGACACCTACTTGATCGGCTAATTGTAATATGTAAAACTCTTCCAAGAGTAACAATTACTCGCAGTGGGTATCGGGATCCAACTATCTCATAGAAGGTCTGCAATCTCATTGCAAATTTCAACACTTGAAATTCCCAATAATATTTTACCCCTAGCGTTCTATGACCTTGACGAATGCTAAACAACCCATAGTCCACTAGTCAAGTTCAACCCGTACATTTCTTGATTGAATTAAACCCACCCGCACGACCCTTGACGAATGCCAAACAACGCCGTACGAATACCCTAATCTAATCTGCATCATATGCATAAGCAGATAAATACTAGTTAGCTACCGCACACTACGCCTTGACGAATGCCAAACTACCGCAGCACGAATACTGAGCAGTACTTATCTGAAATGACGGAGGGCTACGACAGGTTTTTTCTGAAAACCTATTGCGTAAAGAACTTGATATCGTTGTAGAATCAAATGATTTTAAAATGGAGTGTTTTTGAAGCTTTTCTAGTTTTGCTAAAGGGGTCACTCCCGGTGAAGGGATCGTCGGCCCTTTCCTCGTCGAATGAGGTGCGGGATATATCATATATATCACTGTGCAAAGCAGAAACTATAGAAGCAATCAAAAGACAAACCGAGTGTGTAGCATCTGCCAGTTATTGCTAAAGGGGTCACTCCCGGTGAAGGGATCTCGGCCCTTTCCTCATCGAATAAGGTGCAGGATGTTCTACAAGGAACACCGCGATGCAAAGCAAGAACTGTAGCTACCTGTTTTTGAAAATTCGATTCCACAACATCTTTAGGTTTCTTTTCTTTCATTAATCATATTAATGAAGTCCCATCATTTAAACACCTAAACATCACAGATAAATACGACGGACACTTATGCCATCCGCATTCGCCTCGATGTCCCCTCGTGCACCATTAGGTTAGGTAACTAACGGCAGAGCGGGGCAGGGCTAGCGTGGGTGTAAAACATAAGTAACGTCTATATAATATATCATATATACTATATACAGCATTTATCACAGCACATCAAATGATCACATCACAGATATCGCAGCAGAAGAAACATATGAAATATTGGATATACAAGGACGTCCGTGTTTTATTTTGAGCCTCTATAAAACACGGATTCTACGGTCGCGATGAATAGCCAAACCCACACCCCTAGACCCCTACGAGAGCGGCAAGCAACCCTACCAATTCTAGAGTTAGGAGACCCGGACTCGACTCCATGAGTTGGTCTCCCTCTGGACCCTAGAACCCGGTTACTTGTGCTCCCCTCCTTTATTCTATCCTAGTGCGGAAAAGTAAATAATATACATCAACGGTGACATCTTCCGCAACCTGGAAGTGCCCCAATAAAAGAATATTACATACAAGTTTTTACATGAATGAAAATGAAAAACACTCATCTCACATAAAAAAACCCCGGCTATTCAAACACGACGATCCAATATAACATATCCAGCAACACATAACATCACATGTCATCAACGTAAGTAAATATGCCCATCCCAATTGTCGTTGACATATAGCAACGAAACCGGCGATATCACATATTACACTTACGGTCACAGAAAAGAAAGTGTAAAACTACAACAGTTGGAATCCGCAACCTACTTAGACATCGCATGCCTAATCAAATGAATTCCTTAGACATCGCATGCCTAACAATTATAAACCCCGCATTTTAGTCTCATTATCGAAAACTCTTTTCAATATCAAGTTGGGCAATTCAACAAGATTCCCGACATCCTGAACAAATGCTCGTCGCAAACTTTAGTAGACGGCCGCACCCCCGATACCGTCAACGAAGTGCACCAAGGCGGAACACCGCTGCCGCGAGCACCCGAACGGATGCTTTCGGCGACGGGGTTCTCCTACAGTCACTTGGTCGGGGCTAAGGGGTGTAGCTGTCTATTAAGTTTATCTGGCGAGTATCCGCGTACGCTACGTGATTGCGACGGACTTTTGATCGCATCAAAATTCCATGGCAACCGATCAAGTGAGACTAAAGTGCTATGTTTATAACATTCATTCAGTTATCTCATAACTACCTGTGGATTCCAAATATTGTATCACATTCCAGATAAATAGAAAATGTTAAACTTTTCGATCGAACAATCAAACACCCAAGTTTTTCCGAAACAGCTCAACACATGAAATAAGTTTTAAAACATTCACTTCATGCCTCAGTACCAACGGTCCAGCCGTAGAAGGGTCAAGCCAACGCCTCACATGTGGCACGCCGTACTGCCCCAAACCCTAAGCTTCAAAGGGCAGTTCAAGACGGTCACATAATCGAGTTAAGGTTTGTTGTCTTCTAGAGGGTCCATCGCGTTACTTGCACTACTTCGAACGTTCTTAAACTACGGAAAGATCCAACACTTGGAAATTTCCCGACAGGGGAAAAAGTGGGTATTTATATCCGGTCGAACTTTTTAACAGTTTCTAAAATATCCGGAAAAATATAAACGAAGTTAAATTATCCGATCGAATTAACGAGTCCCCAATAAAACCCTAGAAAACTCAACACTTGAGTGGAATTAAAATATTCCCAGAAAAAAATGACAAGAAAGGACCTAAGAATAAATATGTGAAGTTTGAGGGACTAAGTCACAATTTGGGCCGCGGAACCGCCGCCAAACCCTTGTTTTGGCCGCGGTTCCAAGGTTAAATTTTTGAGTTAGAGGTCCGTACTTCACAGTAATTCTTAGATTTTCCTGAGTATTTTTAATTCACAAAAGTCCACAGTTTGAAAAAATGTACAGAGAAGGGTTTTGATCGGGGTTTCGGGGGCTCGATCGGATCTCTAACTTCGTCTACACTTCGCCTAAGGCTCTAGCTAGGCTCTGATACCACTGTAGAGTTCCTAAGGCACACTCAAGAGGTTCTACAAGGCATCAACCATGCCAAAATCAAAATTTTATGTGCCGAGAAACTCTATGCAAGATCGTTAACTAGAGATTAGGCGAAAAAGCATAGCAAGTAAACAACTTTACTCCTAAGTGAATGGAAATACAACCTTTGTAGATCCGGTCCTCTACTTCTTTAGCTCCGTGATGACGTCCCTCCGCTGCGATCATCGGGATCCCGGACTCTAGCGATGGTTTCGTCGGAGAAATGATCGGGCTAGGTCGTTGACTTCGATGCCGAAGATGATCTACGTTGAGGCGACTCAAACTCAAGCTCCATCTTCACTAGGTCATGAAACTTGTAAAGAAAACACCCCATACAACATGGCAAGTGGTAGAAAATAAAGAAATAGGAAGTGGGTTCACTTTGGATTTGGATTTCTCACTTGATTTCAACACTTGAAATTTTCTAGCAATGGTTTTCTTCTTCATGAAGAAGAAGAAGAAGAAAGAAAAGAATTAATGAATCATTCAAAATAGAAAATCAAGTGATGCTTATCATAATGCAACCATGGGTGAAGTAACTTATGTAGAGAATAAACTAGGGTTTAGGTGTAATGGTTAGGTTAAGGAAAAAACAAAATGGTTAAGACTTTCAAAGCTTCATGAAGCTTCAAGAATAAAACAAAGCAAGCCACCATTTTATTTTTTGCCAAAAATAAATAACTAAAATAAATAAATAAGTTAAAACCCTAACCATTAACCTAAACATGGTTTAAAGCATACACACACCCAAGTTTGCATGTATCATCAAATATGATACAAACTAGTGCACAAACATATATCATATATACAATTTGCACAATCTAGTGAGAAAGATAATCTTAAGTGAACCAATACTAGTTAATGTAAAGTAATATATCAAATATATAATTATACATTAAATCATTAAATCAACACTTGATTTAATGATTCGGTCATACTGCATATAACCGACTAATATCAAGTGTATCAATATATCGAATCAACATTTGATTCGGTAACCCGGCTATATCTTATATAACTGTCTGCATGATACAAATCGCAAGAATAGAATTCAGTATCACATACTGGTATTATTCTCGGTCCCGCACATATCTCATATGCGCGCCTATTTCGTTTTGCTTGAGCCAGGAAACCTCTGTGTAGGACTCTAAAGACTCGTCAATACGCCGGCAGTAGGTGATGATCATATCAAACACCCACAAGCCGCAAGCGGTCTGCTAAACGTAACGGCCACCCGGGTATTGAGCGATCAGAAGATCAACGAGCAAGCCCGCTCACACTCTTATGAATCCAACCAGTAACACTTACCGTACAGTCCGGTCTCGTCATCTGATATGTCGCATATCTCGTCTAGGGGTGGTAAACGTCAGACCCCAGTAGCTCGATAAGTCGTGTCGATATGAGATCTATAACAGTTTGAGAAACTACTGGTAACACTTACCAATAAATCTCAGCAACCCTGGCCAGGGATTCCCGGTTATAACCAATCGAACACAGCGCAACATCAACTCCCTATACCGGGAGAGACGAATCCCCTCCTATCGCTCATTGCCTCCATGTGATTCGGGACTGTTCCCAAAAACCACCGTTTTGCACGCCCTCTTGGACGTAGTAAGGTGGAAATCAAAGCACAGTGGGAATCACACAAGACTCTATGACGATCTCGGGTCTACAGACTAACCTGTACCAGTGTCACCAGAGAACTGCCATCTGACGTAAGGTATAATACCATCTGGGAGTTCTTGGCGAGTCCGTCCAGTGTACCCAGTCTCCACTGAACACCCGTATATCATCTCTGATATCAAACACCAATGGATATAGGATCATCCATCGCCCATCTGTATGGGTCGAGAAGGTATACGCTAGTCTACTCTGGTATATCGATGCCCCGTCTCGATACACCCACGACTAGGGACCTTGAAGGATGTACTTATGGACTACCATGTCCCCACTAGTATAATCCGCATCATAGTCCAGGTAGTCAAGTACACATCCTAAAGGCTTTACCAACATGTAACAGAGAGACAATCAGTGTACACGTTAAGATAAAGAGCAACCAGATAGCATACTATCATGTCGAGTAAGAAAGTCCTCCCTATATATGTCCCAGCATCCACTACAATATACATCCTATGTACAGTAATGGCCTCTAGGGCATACATATAACTAACATGAAGCACAGGTGCCAGGAGCAATTCATCATTTGCCTTTACCCGTTGGGGAGCGATGGGTTAGAAGACAGGTTTAGGTCACTATCCCTTAAGGCTTTTCAATTTTATGAGCCGTAGGGGTCCCATAAAAGCATTTTCTCCCTACGAGTCGAAAGGATCTCGTAGGTGCATTTTTTCCTTAGGAGTCGTGGGGACACCCAAGTGTGTTTTTCCTCGGTGAGTCATAAGGATCACACGAAGGTGTTTTCTTACAAGTCATGAGGATCCTGTAAGTTTTGTTCTCCTCATGCATCGTGAGGACACATGAGTGGGTCTTCCCAAATAGAGCATAATTCCAAAGGCGGAGACCGGCCGCGGGGCTTGTGATTGCGGTGGGACATGGGTGTGATGAGAATTATTTGAGCCTATGGATTGTATACGGTAGTCAATTCGGGGATCAACCGTAGAGCTGAGAGAATTTTGGGTAATTGGACTTTGGTTGGCGTCTGCATCGCTATACTGGAATATGATACCAGGAGCGACTCATCATTCACCGTTGGGACATTCAGGGATTTGAAATTTTGGTTGGCGTCTGCATCACTGCATTGGAATATTGTATCAGGAGCGACTCATCATTCGCCATTTTTTTTTTACTGCGATTGCTCTATCATTTCAACTTTTCTTATCGCAAAGGTCGCGATTGCCCTATCATTTCGGCTATTCATTCGCGGTTGCCCCATCATTTCGGCTGTTTATTTTCATTTTTATTTTACTCGCTGATTTTTATTGTGAGTTGCCCCATCATTTCGGCTTATTTATTTATTTATTTATTTACACATTTTTTACATTCCTAGTTTAACGACTTAGGGATCGTTTATTCCCAGTTTAACGACGTGGTGTTCCGCTGTTTTGTATGAAATTGGCGGTCGCAGCTTGACTGTTTGCTAACACGTCTTTAGATAATTCTATCTCTACTGCCTTGTATTGTTTTTCGACCCAATCTTTGAAGAAGAAGCAGTCCTCAATGGCGTGACTTATCACTCTGTGATAGGGGCAATATTTTTGGTCATCGGTCATATTCGCTTCTTGCGGTCCTTTGATTCTGGCAATTATAGACCGTTTCTCAGGGCGTCCTTGAATATCTTATGGACTTTGTCCCTTCTGAAGGAATATACCTTATCCAGGTTCTTTTTCAGTGGAAATTCTCCTCCCTCTCCGAACACTGGCTTCCGAGGCTGGTTGGCATTAGGCTCGTTCATCCATCGCTTATTTAGGTTAGCCGAAGTGTTAAAAGATTCAGGATCGTCGGAATTTCCGCCTTTGGGATTACCGTCCTTTCGGTTTCTCCAGGATCTATTGTTATTTTGGGAATCAGAGGAAGACTCCTGCTTTGAGCGCTCCAACATCTGGGCTTTCCTGGTCAGCTTTTGAAATGTTTTGAGACCCGCGGTGCATAGAAACGGGGCCATCCAATTGTTGAGATTTCCGACGAGGAGACTGACAGATTGGTCCTGCTCTATCGGCGGTTCACATTTGACGGAGAGATTGCGCCATCGGGTTATAAAATCTGTGCTGCTTTTGTTGTTCTTTGGCTTTGTCCTTACGAGGTTGGCAATGGTAATCTTATCGCTGACACTCATGAACCTTTTTCAGAACAGAGATTCCATTTGGACGAAAGTAGTAACGAAGCCATCAGGTATGCTCGCGTACCAGTCAAAAGCGACATCAGTTAAGCTATTAACGAACTGGCGAAGGAGAAGCGCATCATTGCCCCCAGTATTCCCGCATGAGGCTTTAAAATGGGCGATGTGCTGATTCGCATTTCCTGTCCCATCAAATCTTCCAAATTTGGGGATGACATAGCCTCTAGGAAATTCTACCAGATCATATTGAGCAGGATATGGTCTCCCAATACTGCTGATATCTTTTTGCATTTCGGCTTCGGCTGCCAATGTTTTGACTTTGTTGGCAACCAAATCCATGATTTGATCTTGAATTAGCGGGCTACTATTATCGGTAGCCAAGACATTTCCCGAGATAGGATGCGACTGACTTTCATGCGGTCCGCCCACCTTTAGATTTGAGGGAATAGGCGTCGGCTGTCTCGGGACACCGTTTCCCGGTTAATGAGCAGAACTCTGCGCTTGATTAGAACTTGGGCCGTGAGCTGCATCACGACATTCCTTAAGTCGTCAATTTTGGAGTAAAGTTTGACCATCTCCTTGTCTTTACTTCAGAGCTGTTTTTGGAGCTCTTGGAGAAGTTGCTGCTCTGCGTTCTTGGGACGGAATATTGGCTCCTCTTCGCTTTCCAAGCCCGACTCCTCATGAACCGAGGGATCTCTCTGCTTATCAGCCTCACTGGGAGGATTTTCATTACCTCCCAGAGGATGCTGGTCTTGGGAAGTGGCAGCCACATTCATACCAGATTGGATCTGAGATGTGGTGGCCCCATCCTTGCTCTTGCTGCGCGTGCCCACCATGTAGACAGTGTGGACCACATATCCAGCCATCTCTTTATCTTTGGCGGGGTAACCATGTTCTTGGAACCTCAGGAAGTTCGGCTTAGCATGAGTCCTAGCCCTTTTGTTGGCTCTATATCTAATCTTTTTCTGTCTTAGCTTCTCAATCTTGAGGGCTTGACAGGAATCTGTCATCGTAAGTCGATTAACGGGGAGCTTAGAGAAGATACCCGATTGAGCAGTTGTTAGGGGCGCCGCTGGCACTTGCTCGAGATACCTTGTTGCTTTGTTGGTGTTGATGGCCTTTCCCCCAGCTGGGGACAAAGAAAGACGTTCAAACACTGACCTCCGTTTAGGTAGTGGTGGCCTCGAGATCACCACATTTGGCATTCTGCCTTTCAAGGCTGGTCTGTCTGTTACTGGAGCTTGAGAAACTGGGATGGCGCTAGCTGGCATGAACAGAATAGAGCCAAATGGTAGCGGCAGCTCCTCCCATTGTCGCCCAAGACTGGCCGGAAGGACCGTCCTGGCATCCATCTTCATCGTGTAGGAGATGGGAGCTGTGTCAAGAGCTGAGCTGGTCCTTACAGACATTTTGTTGCGTCCGGAGATTGCAATTTGATATTTGTTAACCTGCGCAAAGAAGCATAATTTCATTATAGGCAATCAATGTATATGTTGACTGAGTTCGCATGAACGTTTAACCCGAAATATGGGAGGAGAGATGGTCCCACAGGACGTACCAAAATCTTTAAGGTGTTTTTCGTCACCACATTGAGATGGGAATACGCGCGCGCTTGTCAGGCGCATTACATATTCCCCCTGCCTAGGGTAGGCTGGGGCTTATTGATTGTGGGGATCCAAATCTCCGACAGCCGCGGACTAAGCTGCCGTTAATTACCCCTCGCCTTTGGAGCGAGAGAACCTCCGATTGACGGGTCAAACATATCATGCAAACTCAATATGCAGTGTTGTGTTTTGAAGGGGTTTTGGATATCGGGGGTCCCGCAGAGTTTTACGGGGTCCCGCTATCCGGATAGTGGGCTAGGGGTCAAGGGGGCTAGCAACCCCCTTGCGGGGTAGTGCTCCGCTAGAAAAATTTTCCTAACGGGGGACATGTTTCTGGTGTGGAGTGCATGGAAATTGAGGGGTGAGGAGCGTCTTAAAGACGCGTGCATGGCACGTGGGTGTCCGCGGGTCACGTACCTGGCACATGGGAGCTGTGCGCTCCCGGGTCACGTGCCGGCACATGGGTGTTGGGCGCCAGCGAGTCACGTGCGCTGCACGCGACCGCTGGGCGCTGAGCGACCGTAGGTCGCGTGAGGTGCACGTGGGCGCTTAGCGCTCGCGGGTCACGTACCTTGCACGCAACCGCTGGGCCCCCACGGGTCACGTGCGCTGCACGTGACCGCTGGGCGCCCATGGGTCATGTGCGTGGTGCGCTGTTTACCGACGAAAACAGAGACGGATCCGGGATGGATCGTCTTGCCTGAATTTGGGAGCAGATACTATTTGGATTTATCCGTCCACCTCTCCGAAGATGTCAAGTTGATTTATGGCACCGTATATCGGAGGTTTGGATGGATGCGGCCATTGTAGCAAACTTCGACAGATTCCCTCTCGTTTGTGAGGGGTTTTTGATTGTAGGGACGCTCTTCCCTGCAGGCGCAAGCCCCTGCGGTTAATTAAGTTACTGCGTAGCGATAACCATTTTCTCCTGCTCCAGAAGGTCACTTCGTGTTGTGTGTGTTTGTTTTATTTTTGCTTGCCCGTGGATTGTATACGGAGACTAATTTATGTTGTCACCCGTAGGGCGTGGATTAGTCCAAATCCGTATTTTCTTAGATTTGGGTTTGGTTTGATTTAAGGATCGTTAATCTCATTTGAGATTAAGATCAACTTCAATGTTTGTTGAGAATACGTTAGTCTAATTTTAGACTAAGATCTACTCAACAGGATTTTTTTAAGATCATTCAGATCCAACAAAAGAGTACTTGGGCTCTATTGTGTTAGTTTAAGAATGTTGTGGTCCGTTGTCGCCATTTTGGGAAGTGCATCCAAAAGCAGTTAGCTGTAGGGACCCACCACCTCTCTGAAGATGTTGAGGAATTACAATGACATGTATCAAAGGTGTAGAAGGATGTACCCTTGAACCAATTTCCAGATTGAAGGGGGATGTGGGATGAATATCCGTCAGAAGATCATTAGTCGTGTTTGGGAAGCAATGAACCCATGGGCTCAATTGATCTGAATTAGGGACCTAACCAACTTGGGCTTGACCCACTCAGTTTTCTTTTATTTGGAAGAAGTGCTAAGCACTGGTTTGGACTCAGTCCCTTTTTCTTACAAAAAGTGCTGAGCACTTATGTGAGTTCTGACGCTCACACTTTACTCTCTCTTTTCTTTTGTCTCTATATGGAGTGCTGAGCACTCTTTATGGTGCCCACGTGCGGAGCACGTGAGAAGCTTGGCGCAGAGCGCCAAACATTGAGTGCTAAGCACTCTTTATTGAGAAGCGCCCACGTGAGGCGCTTGATGCTGAGCGTCAAATATTGAGTGCTAAGTGCTTTTTATTGAGCAGCGCCCACATGAGGGACACGTAAGGCGCTTGGCGCTGAGCGCCAACCATTGAGTGCTAAGCATTTTTTATTGAGCAGCGCCCACATGAGGGACACGTGAGGCGCTTGGATGCTAGGTTTTCTTCGTATATTCTGTTCTGAAGAGTTCAATTCTCTGTTCTTTTCTGGACCTTTGATCCCTAAGAACAAGTTCATCCCTATGAGAATTAAATTCTCATTTGTGGGAGACTTGTCTCATGGATCTCAGATCCAGGGAAAGAACTAAGTTCTTTTATAAAGGTTAAACCCTTGGATATTCAGATGAGATGCTCTGATCTCTATTATTTTTATTTACCTCGAAGAGAGGTGTTCATCTTTCTTCCCTCTTAAAACTTTCTTCTTGCTTGCTTTTTTTTAAGTTTCAAGCTTATGGAGGGGTTCCTCTGTACAAGACTTGAAGTCTTGGGTCCTTTATATAGTAGAAGCAAGTTTGTTGATTTAGTTAAAGAAAACTCTCATTGAGAGATCTTTAATTGATTAGGGGATTTTATCCACCGTTGGATTTTTGATCCAAGGACTTCTGTTTTACAGAAGATATCTTTCTTGTTTTTAACAAGATTAGGGAAATATTTTCCCATACAGAATTTATTCTGCAGATAGGTGATTTTTAATCACCATTGGATTTTTAATCTAACGATACTCTATTTTACAGAAAGTAATCTTTCTTGTTTAGAAAGATTTGAGGAATATTTCCTCAGCAGAATTTAATTCTGCATTTTGATGATTTATTGTCTTCATTGGATTTTTGATCCAACGGCTCTGTCTAACAGAGAGCTTTTAGTTCTGGTGCTGGCGCCCTCGTGCGGGACACATGAGGCGCTGCCCGGCGCCCTCGTGTAAGGCACGTGAGGCGCTGCCTCAAAGTTTTTAACTCATGGCGCTGCCTTTCAAATTTTGAACAGAGTTTTGCTCTTTTATTGGGAAAAAACATGCGACCGCTGAAAACACCAGCGAAAAAGGGGCTTAGCCCCTGGGTTAGGTGTTAAACTCCCAAGGGGGCTTTGGATTTGAACTCCTAACAGGGATTATGTATAGAATTGGAGTTAAACTCCTAAAAAGGGGTTTGATTTATGGAGTTAAACTCCAACAGATTTTGAATGGAGTTAAACTCCTAGAGATCTTTGGATCTTCTTTTGAGCCTTGGATCCTCCCGGAATGGGATTTTTGAAAATGGGTCTCCTTCTTCCTCCTTTTCGTTGGCTGGGTATTGAAGGAAAAGGGAGTGAGATTCAAAATCTCCATTTTAGAGATCTGATAGGAGATCTGAGCTCTCCTTTGTGGGTTTTATGGTGAAAAACTATTTCTTTTTGAAAAAGGAAGAGTTAAACTCTTGATTTAATTCAAAAAGGGGAAGAAAGTTTAGAACCTTGAGGAAAGAGAAAGAGGCACAGACCCTAATTTTTGGAGGGAATGAATTTTTCTTTTATTTCATAATCATGTTGCCTTTTATAGGCTTACAAACTTACATATAGCCCATTGGGATTTACAAAATGGCATTTTTCCCATCTGATGCCTCATGTGCTCATTTATTTTGCACATGGGCCATGCACTTTACAAAAATTTAGCTTTATGCCTATGCATAAAAAAAATTATATCAAAATTATTTATTACATGATTTCATTTTGGTATGGGAAAGGCCGGCCGCGGGGCTCGACTTGGGCATGGACCCACTTGATCTGGGCTTGGGCCCGCTTACTTGGGGTTGACTTTGATTTTGACTTAGTCAACCGGGGTGCAATTTTTGACCCCAACAGCGTGTACCATAACTTTTGGTAAAACGTCGTCTAATTGCTATACGTATCAATTATACGGAATTCGGAATTGATACTCGCAAATTTGCGTGTTCTGTGATGAATGATGCTTGTTGATTATGGTTATGTTGGATTGTCGTGATGGATAACCCGGTGTATGTAGTATTAGATATAATTCTCTGTGATGTAATGTATATTCATATTGCATGACGAGCGTCCGACATGTGGACTGCCATCATCGCGGCTTATATTATTCTTTGGGACTTGATCAGTCGAAAATACTGTATTTCTAACACGGCAATTTCCCTACCTTTTGCAGTCAAGTAAAGGTATCCGGTATTCATATTACACATATTTGCAAAACACATGTAAAATACTGGATTACTTGTACTGTATACTAACACCGACATTTTTAGGGAAATTGTGTGTTTTTCATGGCATTGTATCATCCTTGTATTGCGCAACTCTTGTCTTGGAGTCTATGCAGGAAATTCGGAAGCAGAGCCTAAAATTGGGAAAAGATCTGATAAAAGACGCGCCAACTCAAAGGCTGAAGATCTGGTAGTAATACAGAAGGTCAAATAAAAATCCATATATCAGAAAAAGGCCCACAAGAAAGCCCAAGAGTTACTGTAAAAAGATCAAGCCCTAAGGCCTCTAAAGAGCCGCGGTTCCGCGGCGGGAGCTGGCTTGCGCCGCGGATCCGCGGCCGTATGATGAGATCAAGCGCTCAGATTTCTTCCACGTGTTTACTCTAACGGCCAAAGCTTCCAGAAGACCCCAGAAGCTCCACGTGGCACATCCAGAAGGCTCGGCTTAACAAACTCTTGGAGGGAAATTCAAATTTTGGGCTTAACTAACTTTTTGGGGGGAAATTTGAATATTTGGCTAACAAACTCTTGGAGGGAAATTCAAATTTTAGGCTTAACTAACTTTTTGGAGGGAAATTTAAATCATTTGGTTAACTAACTTGTGGGGGGAATTCAAATTTCAATTCTAGATTTTGAGGCCTATAAAAAGGAGCCTAGATCAAGGTTGTAAGTGGTTCAAGAATCACCACCATCTTCAACCCACAAGTTTAGTGACAAAAGCTTGTGCCAAATTCAATCCCCATCCCCAATTCAAAATCAAGATCAAGATCCCGAGATCAATTTGAGCAAGAGAGCCTTCAACCTTTAGCAAGCGACGTCGGATTCCAACGGAGCAAGAGATCCACGCCGATCCGCGACTCAAGGAGCCGAGCGAAGCCGAAATCGACGATCTAGTTCCTTCCTTTTGTAAATTCAAGAGAGTTGTAACGAAATTTGTTGATAAATAAAGGTGAATTTTCTATACTTTTGCTTATCTTTTAATTCAAGCATAATGATTAGATCTCAATTTGTGATTGTGTTTGTGATCATGATGTTTGAGTAATCTCCGCTCGTGTAGGAGTTGTGACGATCTTTAGATGATGATGATTTAGATATTTTTACAATTCTTAAATCCTATAATGTTTGGAAATTCTAGTGAATCAAATGATTAATAACCTAGTTTCGAGATGATGCTTTCTTGATCGTGTTCACTCGAAACTAGGGAACAACTATTAAACATTTGATTAACTAGAAGCTAGAATTTGAATGCGATCCATCGAAAGGACAAAGGATGAGTTGCGGAATCCCTAATTTTCTCGCAAAGATCCTTAAACCTCGATGAATTTGTATCGATCTAGTATCAATTCATTAATGGATAAGAATTAGTAATCTTTAAATCTCATCACATCTAAAGATCCGATCTACTCCTACGAGCTATCCTTATAATCTTGATTGTTGGTTGGAAATTATCACACATCTCAATTCTTGTTTTTAATGTCTTTTCTAGATTTAGATTTTTCTTATTTCTTGATCTTCAAATGCAAATCATGAATTGTTTTCTTTTCTTTGCCCTAAATTTTCAACTCATCTAATTCGGAAATTGAACGGAACTCACTTTCCCTGTGCACGATCCGCACTTACTAACGCGCTACATCCGACACCGTTATTGATTGCGGTCAAATAATTTTTGATTGTGATTTCTAAAATCTATTTTCTCAAAAACACGACACAATCGGAAAATCATTCCAATCAAAATGGCGCCGTTGCCGGGGATCGTGTGCTATTTGTTCATTTTTTGAAATTTGAGTTGAAAAGTTTATTCCATCAATATTTTTTAGATCAAAACTTGCACGAAATACTAATACGTGTTGTTGTGGTTAATTGCAAGGAGATCTGGAGCTTGCTGGAAAATTGGAAAATTATTTGAAGGGTTCCAGAGAGCTAGGGAAGTAATCAGGAGCTTGCTGAAGAATTTTTGTGCAGAGACCCCACCATTCCACCGCGTTTCCGCGGCATATACCCCCATTACGCGGCGGTTCCGCGGCCCATTAAGGAGCTCTCTGTAAAATCTTTTGCAGGTAATCTCTAACTTTCTTATCTCCTCTCTAAAATCTGCTCCAACTGACAATTTGTTGCAGGTTTCTTTGCAAATAATCGCTGCGCCGCAAAAAGCAAAATAAAGTGTGCTTGTTTTTGATTTTGTGGTTGTTTGCATAACTAATACGGAAATTAAGGGGCACGGCCAAATCCAGATTAGGTGGGGAGTTCATTACCCTTCCTAGGCCCCAAAAATCACAAACCTGCATCCGCATTACCCTCATTAATTAAAAAATATCTAGAGATGACTCTAAGGACCGTCGCGCTTACTTAGGACAGAAGAAGGCCGTGGGTAATTCATTGCTTATCCGCGTTTCTCTTGTGGTGCCTAGGCAAGTGTGTCGAAGGCTAGTGGTTACTTAATTAGGCCCACTACTTACGTAGTGGAGAACCTCCCACTTACCTGGCACTTACCTGGCCACAGGAGGGACAAAGAGGCAGTAGAGGATTCTATCCTGCGTCTTGTCTTCTGGCAGTTAGGAGCGGTCTAGAGATTGGACCTAGGTGACCATAGATTTTTAGGGTATTGCTTGTTGCATCATATTTTCAAAATCCGTATCATTTTTCAAAACAAAAACCACACTCACTTCATTTCCCCTAATTATAAATCACGCTGCCACTTGTACTAACCCCTTTTAGTGCAAGATAGGCTGGACACGGGATTCTAGTGCCCGTCTTGTCCGCGTCCCCTCGATCGACTCCGAAGTCGGTATTTCTCCATTTACCTTTCTTTTACCCCCCACCACACCCACACCGATGAATCAGTCTCCATCAAACCTCTTTGCCGCTACTCTGCCGCCGTCCGTTGGTGCGCAGATTCCACCCCGCATCTCTCTCCAAGAGAGGTGTTACCCTTTGCGAGGTCCTCTCTCGACCTGCTTATCCATTCCACCAGCCAACGGGGATAACTTTGAGATTAAGCCCCAGTACATCAACCTTCTACCCAAATTCCACGATCTCGAGACTGAAGACGCGTACGTTTTTATTACCAAATTTGAAAACGTATGCGCAATGATGGGTACATCACAACTTTCTGTGGATGCCATGCGTCTACGACTTCTTCCATTTACCTTGTGCGATTTAGCCGAGAAGTGGCTGTATAACACCACCGCACATTCCATCACGAATTGGGAAGAGTTCGTTGCAGCATTCCTTAAGAAATTCTACCCTATGCAAAAGACAGCTCGAGTCCGTAGCGAACTCTATCAATTCTCCCAGCTTCCGGCTGAACCATTTTCAAAATACTTTGACCGATTCAAGGATCTTTTGGTTCAATGCCCACATCACGGCATCCCGAGATGGGAACTTTGCCGAATCATATATGAGGGCAGTAACCCTACCACTAAACAAAACCTTGAAAACATGTGTCAAGGCACCTTTATGACTAAGGATGATGGGGAAGCATGGAAATTTTTAGAAGAGTTCGCTGAAAAGTCACTTCAGTGGGAGACTGGAACCCAGCCATCGAGTAGGGGTGGCATACACCAAATAGACGTGTCCATAGGTGTTCGAGCTGAGATGGCAGCAATGAAAAAGAAGCTCGACGCTATGGAACACAAATTCCTAGCAGCCTCCCTAAACCCAATGTCGCTCCCCAAAACCGTTTGTGGGTGCTGTTCAGACCCTTCTCACTTAACGGAAGAATGTCCATTAAACTCTCAGTTTCGAGGTCTCGAGCATACCAATGCCGCATTTCAAAGACCTGGAAACGATCCTTTTTCTTCCACATATAATCAGGGTTGGAGGAATCACCCAAATTTTGCTTGGAACCAATCCCAAAACACGGTTCCAAACCCTAATCAATTCCAACGGGTCCCTCCACCACAACAGGAACCACTTCAACTCACCCAGCACCCCTACCAGTCACAAAATTTCCAAAACCAGGTCAACACTCCTGCACCTTCTAATCCTATGCAGTCGACCTGTTCTGACGAATTCTCTCAATTCACTCAAACCATGAAATCACTCATGTCAAATTTCATGGAAGTGTCGGCCGAGGTTAAGTCTTCCGTTGGTGAGATAAAGAAAAACTCAGCGTCCCAAGCTGAGAGTATCAAAACTATGGAAGCTGAAATTGCACGACTTAAGGCCGAAATGAGTGCAAGAGAGAAAGGGAAACTCCCAGCTCAACCTGTACCCAATCCTGGCTATTCACATCATGTGAATGCAATCACCACGTTGAGATCTGGGAGAGTGCTGGATAACCATGTTGGGGAAGAAGTTGATGATATTGAGAATCCTATCAACACCCCGGCTGAGACCTTTCCTCACACACACGCTTCTGCTTCTGATTCTTGTTCTTCTACCCCACCGCCTTCTCACGAGCCTATTCTCCATTTCCCTCTAGGCTCAACACCTCAGCCCACCTCTTTTACTCCTCCACAGACGATCCCCACTTCTATTTTGGGATCGGGGCCACACACACTTCCTTCTCCTATGATGGACCCAGCGCTCATTGCTAAAGCACCTTATCCTAATCGGTTAAGGGCTAACACATCGAGTCCACATATGGAGAAGATCATGGAAATGTTCAAACAGGTTAACATCAACATCCCTCTCCTAGATGCCATTCAACAAGTCCCCGCTTATGCGAAAATTCTTAAGGACTTGTGCACTAGGAAGAGGAAGACTCAAGTGCCAAAGAAGGTCTTCATGTCCAATAGCATTAGCACTGCTTTTATCCCTCCACTACCAAAGAAACGTAAAGACCCAGGATGTCCTACGATATCGATTTCTATTGAGGATAAACACATCAATCGTGCTCTTTTAGACCTTGGCGCCAGTGTTAACCTGCTTCCTTTCTCAGTCTATGAGCAACTAGGGATCGGAGAGTTGAAACCAGCCCATTGCACTCTCCAGATGGCTGACCGATCAATCACCAAACCTAGGGGTGAACTGGAGGATGTGTTAATAAAGATCGGGGAATTCGTATTCCCTGTGGATTTTATTGTACTTGATACACAGCCTGTAGCGAACCCCCGGAATCAAATTCCGGTGATTTTAGGTCGCCCCTTTTTGGCCACTTCCAATGCTATCATCAACTGTCGTAATGGCTCTATGACCCTATCCTTCGGGAATAGGTCAATAGAGCTGAACATTTACAAGATTGGAAGTGTACCCTCCGAACCTACTGCTCATGTCTGTTCTGTCGACTTAATGGATGTCGACAGCAGCGAATTTGATGATCCTCCTGATACCGATCTTGACTCTTTTCATACGTTGTTGTTTGACCCAACTATATATCATACACATACGGACTCTTCCACCGAGATGCCCGGGTCAACAACTAACATCGATTATGAATTGCTTTTAGAGTCTGAAGATCACCCCGCACTTTGTGATGACATTATTCTTCGGGGTATTGATGAAACTTTTGAGGAGATCTTCGCTGATGAACTCGCATTTCTGAATAACACGGGTGTTGAGATGAACCATGTCCCAATCATTGAAATTGAACCTCCACCCCCTCTTCTGAACTATAAAAAGAATGCGAGTAATCCATCACATTCACTGCTTCATCTCTTCAAAATGAGACGCACACACACTCTCTTCCACCCCTTACCCTTTCCCCACTTCTTCTTCCACCAACCCGAGCACTGCATTGATAAAATCTTCGAATGGTTGGTGTTGATCTTCGGTCTTTGCAAAGCTTGGTATCGACCAATGTTTCTTGACCCCCTCATGTGATTTTCAAAAGCTTAACATTGCATAACTCAAGTTTGGGGGGGGGAATAATTTTTCTGGCTCTTGAAATGAAAATTTGTACAAAAATTGCGAGTCAAAAATAAGTTTGGGGGAGGATCTTCACTTATATATTTTGCCCCCACTAATAAATTCCTCCCAGGCTTACAGGTTTTCGAGATTTAGCAGATGGCAACAGTGAGGACACTGTTGAAAACAAGTTTGGGGGAGGTTTGTGCTTAGTTTTGCATCATGTGCATATCATTTGCATAAGCACAACACATTTTCTTTAAAAACCATAAAAATTTAAAAAATTTCAAAACCCATAAAAATTCTGTGTACATATTTTTAGCTCATCATTTTTTGTAAATATTTTTTTTAAAAAAAACCTATAAAAATTTAAAAAATTTCAAAATCCATAAAAATTCAAAAATTTTCAAAATATAAAAACTTAAAAATTTTCAAAATATAAAAATATTTAATATTTATGATAATAAAAGATTAGATAGTGAACAATTACATCCATGAGATTAGGAAAATTTAAGAAAACTGAGAAAATTAGAAGTTTTCTTATACGAACTAGTAATAAGTAGTTATGAGCCGTTGTCCCAAGGGTTAGTAAGATGAAGGAAGTCACTAATCTGAGGATAAAAATAAGTCTAAAAAATAGTTTCTATTCTGGAAAGCCAAACATTTTGAACGTTGATACCCTGCTATTCACACTTACACACGTCTTAAAGCCCGGGATAGTAGAGGATACCTTGAAATGCTCTTGTCTTAAAGCCGATGTATGAAGAAAAAAAAATGAAGAAAGTGGTGAGAAAAATGGACACTGGTTTTTGTTATCACCGAGGGCAATAAAAAATATATAGCGAGGGTGCCTCTTCACCTAGTGCCCTAAGGCCAACTGGTTTGGGAGTCACTGCTATGCCTAAGGTGGTGCAAGACGAGAAAAATACACCAAATAAGCAAGCACATGAGTAATCGGTCGGTTAGTACCTCAAGAAGTATTAACGGTCGCATGAAAGTGTGTGAGCACATCTAGCTATTCATTAATTAAAAAGTACTGAGGCTGATGGGCAAGAGTATGATAGCTTGAATTGAATTCTCCGGGTGTAGGGATGTCCTTTACACACACGCAGGGTGATATGATCGATGTTTGGAAGAAAGATAGGAATGAAGAATAAGACGATGATTTATTGAGGGAGGACGTGATTTCTAACATCTTTTCATGACCATTAAGATAGGGCTCATGACAACCGAAAAGCTAGCTTAGTTGGAAACCCTAATTTTCAAGGCTTTTCTTTTACAATTCTTTTCTTTAAATGTAATATTGATGATCTTTCTTTTATTATTGGATTTTGTGGGTGCAATCCGCTGAAAACCCTCAGGAGACAACACTCCTCCTACTAGGGACACCTAGAGGTTTAAAGGCTTGTTGTACGTGCTCAGTGCAATCGTGTCGCCTACGAAAGTGTGCTTTTCTCTTTTTTTTATTTTCTCCTTCTCTTTTAATAAAACAGTTCGATCGAGACGATCGAAAATAAGTTTGGGGGAATTTGATCAGTCGAAAATACTGTATTTCTAACACGGCAATTTCCCTACCTTTTGCAGTCAAGTAAAGGTATCCGGTATTCATATTACACATATTTGCAAAACACATGTAAAATACTGGATTACTTGTACTGTATACTAACACCGACATTTTTAGGGAAATTGTGTGTTTTTCATGGCATTGCATCATCCTTGTATTGCGCAACTCTTGTCTTGGAGTCTATGCAGGAAATTCGGAAGCAGAGCCCAAAATTGGGAAAAGATCTGATAAAAGACGCGCCAACTCAAAGGCTGAAGATCTGGTAGTAATACAGAAGGTCAAATAAAAATCCATATATCAGAAAAAGGCCCACAAGAAAGCCCAAGAGTTACTGTAAAAAGATCAAGCCCTAAGGCCTCTAAAGAGCCGCGGTTCCGCGGCGGGAGCTGGCTTGCGCCGCGGATCCGCGGCCGTATGATGAGATCAAGCGCTCAGATTTCTTCCACGTGTTAACTCTAACGACCAAAGCTTCCAGAAGACCCCAGAAGCTCCACGTGGCACATCCAGAAGGCTCGGCTTAACAAACTCTTGGAGGGAAATTCAAATTTTGGGCTTAACTAACTTTTTGGGGGGAAATTTGAATATTTGGCTAACAAACTCTTGGAGGGAAATTCAAATTTTAGGCTTAACTAACTTTTTGGAGGGAAATTTAAATCATTTGGTTAACTAACTTGTGGGGGGAATTCAAATTTTAATTCTAGATTTTGAGGCCTATAAAAAGGAGCCTAGATCAAGGTTGTAAGTGGTTCAAGAATCACCACCATCTTCAACCCACAAGTTTAGTGACAAAAGCTTGTGCCAAATTCAATCCCCATCCCCAATTCAAAATCAAGATCAAGATCCCGAGATCAATTTGAGCAAGAGAGCCTTCAACCTTTAGCAAGCGACGCCGGATTCCAACGGAGCAAGAGATCCACGCCGATCCGCGACTCAAGGAGCCGAGCGAAGCCGAAATCGACGATCTAGTTCCTTCCTTTTGTAAATTCAAGAGAGTTGTAACGAAATTTGTTGATAAATAAAGGTGAATTTTCTATACTTTTGCTTATCTTTTAATTCAAGCATAATGATTAGATCTCAATTTGTGATTGTGTTTGTGATCATGATGTTTGAGTAATCTCCGCTCGTGTAGGAGTTGTGACGATCTTTAGATGATGATGATTTAGATATTTTTACAATTCTTAAATCCTATAATGTTTGGAAATTCTAGTGAATCAAATGATTAATAACCTAGTTTCGAGATGATGCTTTCTTGATCGTGTTCACTCGAAACTAGGGAACAACTATTAAACATTTGATTAACTAGAAGCTAGAATTTGAATGCGATCCATCGAAAGGACAAAAGATGAGTTGCGGAATCCCTAATTTTCTCGCAAAGATCCTTAAACCTCGATGAATTTGTATCGATCTAGTATCAATTCATTAATGGATAAGAATTAGTAATCTTTAAATCTCATCACATCTAAAGATCCGATCTACTCCTACGAGCTATCCTTATAATCTTGATTGTTGGTTGGAAATTATCACACATCTCAATTCTTGTTTTTAATGTCTTTTCTAGATCTAGATTTTTCTTATTTCTTGATCTTCAAATGCAAATCATGAATTGTTTTCTTTTCTTTGCCCTAAATTTTCAACTCATCTAATTCGGAAATTGAACGGAACTCACTTTCCCTGTGGACGATCCGCACTTACTAACGCGCTACATCCGACACCGTTATTGATTGCGGTCAAATAATTTTTGATTGTGATTTCTAAAATCTATTTTCTCAAAAACACGACACAATCGGAAAATCATCCAATCAGGACTTGTCCTGGTTGCGGACGTAGTCACCGTTGTATATTCAGGTTTTTATTACATGGACTAAGATTGCCCCGCGGCGGAGTGCTCGAGTAGCCGGATTATAGAGGGCAATGGGCCTCCATATCATGGCGTTGAGACCGAGGTGCCTTACTCTAGAATTGGCGGGATGTTCGCCGCACTCGTATGGGGTATAGGATTGAACCGCGGAGGGGTGCCCTAGTCACCGGATTTTGGAAGTGCTGGGTGGCTCATTCATTTCGTTGATTGGGGTTGCCTCGCTTCTGGGATTAGCGGCTGGCTTGCCGTACTCGTAGGGGTCTAGGATCCGATACTACAAGCTATCCACACGATCAGAAAATTACATTTCATATTTGGCTCCATTGAAATATACTTTTTCTTGATTATTCGCATTTCTATACTGTGTTTGCTTCTACTGTGATGCTTTTGTGATGTTACTTGATATCATGCATGAGACGAATGTTTGTATATTATATATATATATATATATATAGTAGACACTATATATATTTTGCATCCGCGCCGGTCCTGTCCCCGCCTTGCCGTAAGTTAAGTAACCTTACGGTGAAGACCCGGGACCCTGTGACGTATGAGGATGGCATATATGTGCATGTCTATTTTCGTTTCTTTCTGGCATGATATGTTTAATTGATGGGAATGCATTAAATCAAATTAATGCAAAGAAAACTAACCTAAATGATGTTGTTGGTACCAATTTTTGAAAACTATAGACGTTTCCTTTTGCTTTGCGTTGAGATATTCAGTTAGGAATATCATGCACCTCATTCGATGAGAAAAGAGCCTATATCCTTTCACAGGGAGTAACCTCTTTGGCAAAAGTTTACGTGACTATAAACTACATCGGCTTTCTACAAAACCTCTCCTTTTAAAAATGCGAAGCCTAAAACACTCCTTTTCAAAACCACTTCGGTTACTTCAACGATATCAAGTTCATTACATTAAAGATTTTTCGCCAAAAACCAGCCGTAGCCTTTTGTCATTTCCTTCGAGTAGTGCTTAATATTCGTGTTGCGTTTGTTGACTTCGTCAAAACGTAGTGTGCGGTAACTAGGTGGTGCTTATTTGTAGCATACGATGCAATTGGTTAAGACAGTCGTGCGGTCTTGTTGACTCCGCCAAGGGCTCGTGCGGGTGGGTTTAATACAATCAAGATAATGACAGGTTGAACTTGACTAGGACTCTTTAATGTGTTGACTCCGTCAAGATCACTAGGGTCCTAAGGCAAAAATCTTATCGGGAGTTTCAAATATAAGAGAAACTTGCTAAGTATGCGCATACCTTCTGGAGTGTGGTAATTTTGGTCGGCTTCCGTCAAGATTATCACACAATGATAGTTAGGTCCCGATTTCTACTAATGGGTAGGTATTACTTCTTGGGTTATCCCGACTAATTCTCTTTTTAGGGTTTGAAGGAGAATTCGAGAAAACGGTGGGAGCCATCCTGATTAGATAAAATAATTAACCAATCTAATTTAGATTAGAGTGCACGCTGAGTGTTTCTTTTCTCTCTCTAGTTTTTGACCATGATCTACCTTAAACTATAACTCATGAACCAATTTAACCGAACCTTTTTACACACTTTAGCTTTTGGATTGTCATGATTCACAATAAAGTCGCATATATCCCTGCCACTCCTACTTTCTCTTTGCATTTCTTCAGAACACTTCGTATCACTACGAAAATCCATATTACTTGGGTATACCATCGTATAGTTACATATGAACTCAAAAAAAACTTGTTTCAGTTCGAGAATGGATTCCGGTTCTTGGGAAATTGAATAGAATTATTCAGTTGTCTTTTCTCTTTACCTTCTCTCAGGTTGCGAGGGCTCTTAGTATTAGGAGAGTATACCTATTACACTTATTTGATAGTCTTCTTCCAAACCTTATACAGATGCCGAAAAGTAGGGAAGGAAGAAAACCAATTAGCCTAAATATGATGTACAAAAAGTAAGAAGTAGAGATATATAAAGGGAGTGGACTAAGAGCAATAGAAATTCCAACTACTTTCATGAATCTGGATAGTGGAAGTGACATTACTAGAAATACCCGGCCACTCCCTCGAAACATTTTTATATTTCAGTTTTACTGTGCGGTGTTAATTGAAAACTGCTTTCCCAATTAGATTCTGACTCCAAGGTATGTATTTACCAGACTTTATTCTCACATCTGTATGACGTTACAGATACTGAGTGAGAGTAGAATATTGCAAATTGGGTGATTAAATCCTCAATATCAGAATTCTTTGTAATTGGTGATATTGGATTAAATCACCTGAATTTGCCTTATGGCAAATATTTGGTTTTGAATAGCCATTTTATGCACCAATTTTTAAAATTGAATATCTGTATTTTTATTTTATAAAGTGAGATATAGATTTTGAAAATTGTGTTCTAAACATTTACCTTTATCAGTTAAGGATAAGATAAGGTGCATTGAATAACGATATAAACATTCTTAACCAAAATACAAGTTTTCAATTTACAACACATGAAATTTGAGTTGGTATATTCTAAGGACTTATACATGAAAATGTATGTTGTCCAGTGTCCTTCGGGACTAGGGTTGGTAATCTTATTTCATTCAGTTTACTTATGAGTTTTCTGATTTAAGACACGTATTCGTTGAAATACAAGGTCCAAAAATGTTAAGAATTCTATAGGTATAAGAATAAAGTAGAGAACCATACGTTGGAAGTATTAGGATTCTTCGAGATGATCGAAAATGTAGACACTTATGCTGGGTATTCCATTATGGTAATATTGAGAATATGATTCTCTCACGGATTACTCATACGCGGATGCGCTCCTTGATAAGTAATATTGCATGGCCTTTTTCCATATGGGATATGCACTGGACACAGTTGCATAACAATTGAATATGGTTCCATCTAAATTAGTGCATTTGATTCTATGTGGACATAGAATGGTTACATATCTTGAGAATGTTAAGATATATAGTTGTCTAGTTTCTGTTTAAAAGTAGAATCTGGACAAACTCATGGCACGCTTCAGTAATAGCAGTTTGTGGGTTATTCCAGACTTTTAGCAAGGGTTTAACTTCTACTATTTTAAGATCAAAAGTTATTTTATTCTTGACTCGCCATCTTTTTATAAAAAGAATATTTTTCAAATGAAACAAGTGGGAGTATGGTAGAACTGAAAATGATTCCAGAACCACAAACGGTTGCTGAAAATTTAATAGAACCTGGAAATTCAATCAGATTCGACAATCCATTAGCCACTCCGTAGTTTTAGTGGGTTACCTCAGCCACCCAAGAGGTACTTTGGTTTCCTCAAAGACGATGATAGGAAGGTTTTGATAACTCAAGCTTATCACTACTGCTGTCCTTGACTATGAAATCTAGCAGGTAGATGACTATAACGTCATTCTAAATTGAATTAGAAGTGCACATGTATATGACTTTGCCAGAGGGTTGTTGTAGTCAGTGGGAGCAGCGGAAGTATGGTGGGCCTATAGCTTATGTCTATTTATAGACTAAATCAACCATAGCGAGGATAGATCATCTTTTCTTGATGTGATAGTCATAAAGTTTGACATCATCAGAATAATGGATGGATCTGGTAAGAAGGTAGTAGGGAGTGATGTCCTGGTATTTAGATAACGTACTCCTGATAGGAAGTGATGTTCCTATACTACAATCGGTTATATTGTGGTCGCCACAAGGTGTTTCTCCACATAGAATCTGGACAAAATATCAGGGATTCTGGAGACTAAATCTATGGGTTTAGATATAGATTTGGGAATTGTTCCAATTCGGGTACTTTGACACTATTCTAAAGTGTTTTAGAATGGACGACTCCTGGTGTGGTTGTCTACCCGCAGGTGATGGAGTCACCCTCTCTAAAGAGATGTCTTCTAGACTGATGAGGAGAGATATTTGCATGATTGACACATCACTTTCTTAGACAATTAAGTCAATCATGAACTGCCAAGTACCACACCAGATATTGCCTTTGCACTGGCTGTAATAAGAATATATTAATCCAATCCTGGAGAAATATTGGGAAGCGGTTATGAACATAAGAGGATGTTCTTGATATATGATAACTGCAACCTCCCGAAAGAGGTGGTTATCATTTCAGGCTTCCAAGATGACCTGAATGACTGAGTGGCTATCGGAGTTAATAATTTTCCCTCTTTTGAAGCGTGGTATGTTGGATAGGTTTCCAAGCAGGATACTGAGATGGTCATGGCGCTGGGTGCTGATTACATCAGCAATGCATACAGTCTAACAAGCTTGTTGGATTTGGCGTTCATATTATGAACAAGATCACATCGGATATCCAGACAAGTATCGCTCATTTCGGGCGATAGTCATTCTCCACGAAATTGAGATATAGAGAGATAAAGATAGAAACATTGGAGTGGATCCACTCACTGAGGCTATTTCTCAAACATGTAAGTTTCTCAAAACGAGTTTTGAGAAGCTGACTAGTAGAGAAGTTAGGTATTCGGTAGAACACGAGCTGTGAATATGCGATACCGTAATATTTAGCCTAAAGTGCAAGTGGGGGATTGTTGGATATAGTGCCCTCAAGACAATTATTGTAATTGCAACTAGGCGATTATGATAATTGAACGATGACCTATACAGATAGAACAATCTTACTCGAGATGATAGTATACTATCTGGTTTGTCTTTATCATTATGTGTATACGTTTTGATTAAGCCCGTAGGATTATTGCTTGAGTACTAGTTTTATGATGGCAATCATATATGTGTGACCTGGGTGGTCCATAAGCACATCCGTAAATGTCCACAGTCGTGGGAGTATCGAGACTGAGTATCGATACTCCGGAGTAGGATACTGTATACGCTTCGAGACCCCAATCAGGGGCGGTAGTAAGGTCTCATAAGCCATTGGTGTTGAATCACCTAAGATAGTATACAGGTTCTTACTGGAGGTGGGTACATCAGATGGACTCGCCAAGAACTTCTAGACGGTATTATACCTATCGTCAGATAGAAGTTCTCTTATGGCATGAGTATAGGTTAGTCTTTTGACCTAAGATTTTCATTTGTCTCGTGTGAGTTCCCACTGTACTTAGATTATTACCCTACCATGACTCAAACGAGTCATGCAAACAGGTTTTAGTTAGGTACAGTCCCAAGCCACATGGAGGCAATGAACAATCATCAGAGATTCGTCTCTCCCGGTATTGGGAGTCGATGTCGTGCTGTGTTGGGTCAGCCATCACCAGAAATCCTTGGCTAAGGTGGATTAGATTTACTGATGTAATATCAGTAGTTTCTCAGTGGGTGATGAGTTTCAGACCAGTACGACTTATCGGGTTATTAGGGGTCTAACGTTATCCACCCCTAGACCCGGTATGCGATTATCTCAAATGAAGAGACCGGACTGTACCGAGATTGTCATAGACAGGCTCAGTAGGGGTACGGATGAGTTTGCTCATCGGCCTTCCTTTCGCTCAATACCTGGATAGCCGTTACGTACAATTAATGATGCTGACGTACTTGTGGTTAAATCTACTGTCAGCGTATTGACGAGTCTTTAGAGCCTCGCACAGAAGGTTTTCGTGGTTCAGGCAAAATGATGTAGTAGCCGTATATTGATATGTGCAGGGTTCCGATTAGGTATGCGTGCTAGCCACACGGACTTTAATCGGACGGATAATAATACTAGCCGGCTTTGGAATAAGCCGGATTATTAAATCAAGTTTTGATTAAATAATTTATATATATATATTTCGATATGTATATTCTAGTATTATGTTCATTCTATTTTTTTTATCTCTTAGGTATTCGTATTTTGATACGAATACGGGCATGTATTTGCGAGGATGTATTCTTGTATTTATATAAGAATACTTCTAGAAGGAGGACACCACATTTCTATGTTTTTATTTCTTTTTTAAAGAAATTAAGAAATGAGGTGGAAGAAAGAAATGGTGAAGGGTATGAGAAAATGAATTATATATTCATTTGCACACACTATTCAAGCACGGTTGTAGTTTTAAATTGAAAAATCTTTTAACAAAAGAAAGTTTTGCATGCTTGAATTGAGAAGAAGTTTATTCATTCCACCATTTAGCTTCTCTCTCTTTCATGGCTCCTCCTTCTTCTTCTTCATCTTCAACACTCTCATGAGTTGAGAATCATGAAGATAAAGAGAAAGAAAAATTCTAGAACACTCACACACATCACTAAGTATCCTAAATTAGCAACCTAGGATTTTTAGTTACTTCATTGACGAAGTTGAAGCTTAAACTTGGTTCTCTCGGGTGGATCATCTTCGGCGAAGGAAGACTGGATTGCAAGCGAGATCTGGAACTCTTGAGAGCATGCTAGAGTCTCACCCAATTGGAGCAAATGAAGATGCTACAAAGATTGTGATTTCTATCCTTTTGTGTTTGCTAGTTTAGGTGTTTGGTTTAGATTCTTGGGTATAAGTTTCTAATGCCATCAAAATTTTCATTTTCGTATTCCGCATTGGCTGTGGGTTAGCGGCGAGGGCATTAGGAACTTTCATCGGCACACTTCTTGCCCAAAATAATAAGGAGGGAAAAGAAAATGCCATCTATTACCTCAGTCGAACATTAGTTGGGGCAGAATATAACTATTGCCCAAACGAAAAGCAAACCTGGCCCTGATATTCGTTGTGAAGAAGCTGAGGCGCTATCTGCTCGCTTATCGTGTTATGCTAATCTCTAAGGTCAACCCGCTCAAACACTTAATGACCAAAGCAAGCCTTGCCGGCAGAATGGCAAGATAAGCTGTCATGCTGCTTGAATTCGATATAGTTTATACTCCTCAGAAAGCAGTAAAAGGGAAAGCCCTTTCCTACTTTATCGCTGATCATCCCATATCTGAAGAGTCACCACTAAATTGCGAGTTACCCAACAAACAAGTGCTGCGCCTCGAAGGTAGCGAGCCATGCTGGGAGCTCTACTTCGATGGAACCTCATCAATAAGAACCTCCAGCAAATCAAGCATCCCGCGTATAAAAGCATGGATAGTATAGGTGTTCATCACGCCATTGGGAGGAACCCTACGATGTTCTTTCGCTCTTACCGAGCCTCGCACAAACAACGAGACTGGGTATGAAGCTCTGATAGCTGGTTTGGAGCACTCCATGGAAATAGAGGTCCTTCGGTTACCGGTCTATGGTGATTTCTGGCTTGTCGTCAACCAAGTGAGTGGCGACTACAAGATATATAAATCCGAGTTAGCTCGGTGTAGAAGCCGGGTAGTAGAACTCATGAAATAGTTCACCCACATTGAACTGGTGAGAGTTTCTAGGGCGTTGAACGGAAAAACCGACGTACTTGCTCGCCCGGCTAAGGAGCTGGCTGATCCCACTATGGATGAAATTCTGATCACGGTCAGAAACCATCAAATTCTACCCCCAGTCTCTTTATGAGAAGAAGAAAACGTAGAACAAGAGAACAATCCTGCCGAAAAACCTCTGATCATTCAAGACGAGCCTGATTGGAAAGAACCCTTCATAGAGTGCCTTCAATACGAAAAGCCACCCGAAGGAAAATCCGTGAGAGTTCAGTTGAAGAAGAGAGCTCTATAATATGTGCTTGTAAACGACACGCTATACCGCAGATCATATGACCAACTCTGGCTCAGGTGTGTGTTCTCGGCCGATACCCAAAAAGTCATGAAAGAAGTTCATTCAGACGTCTGCGGAGCTCACCAATCCAACACCAAAATGCGGCTTCAAATCAAACGGCTTAGATATTACTGGCCTATCATAATAAGGGATTGCGAAGAGCATGCGAAAAAAATGTCATCTCTCGCAAATTCACGGTGACTTCATTCACAAGTATCCCAATCTGCTACATCCTACCGTGGCCTCATAGCCCTTTGAAATTTGGGGCATCGATATAGTTGGCCCAATTGATCCTCCGTCGTCCAAAGGCCACCGGTTCATATTGGCCGCAACTGACTATTTCTCCATATGGGCTAAAGCCATCCCGCTAAAAGAAGTTAAGACAGAAGATATACTGGCATTCTTCCGGCATAATGTGTTGTACCGTTTTGGTACACCGAGAAGAATCATTTCTGGCAACAGGTCCTCTTTCAAGAGCTTCAAAGTCTCAAGGTTTACCACTCAACACAAGATAGACTGGAGATATTTCTCTATCTATAACCCAAGAGCCAATGGGCTAGCCGAGGCCTTCAATAAAACTCTATGTAAGTTTCTGAGGAAAAATGTTTCAGCCAACAAGAGAGACTGGAATCTCAAACTCCACGAGGCATTGCGGGCATATCGTACCATGCAACCTATTCTAACTTATTCCACTCCATACTCTCTACTCTTCGGAGTGGAGGCAATACTCCCCCTCGAAGTCGAAGTTCCAAGCCTCAAGATAGCCATCCAGTACGGTTTGATGAAGGAGGAAAACACTTTCTTTCAGCTTGAAGAGCTCGATGCCCTTGAAGAAAAGAGACTCGCAATATAGCAAAATCTGGAGCTGTACCGAACCCAAATGTCACGAGCCTATGACAAGATGACCCGTCTTCATGCTTTTAAGAAAAGCGAATTGGTGTTGGTCCTCAAAACACCGATCATCCCAATCTACATGCCAAGGAAAAGTTTGAGCCGAACTAGGAAGGATCATACATTATCGAGAAAGTGTTTAACGGGGGATCCTACCAACTAATAAGTTCCTAAGGAGAAAGGCTTATGCCACCCTTTAATGGCCGATATCTCAAAAAATACTACGCATGAATGCTCCAAGTCGCGGACGAATTGAGCACACCTGCCCTACGGTCTGGATCATACATCCCGTAAAACCATATAAATCCACGGTCATAAACGACCCATATCTCTCCCAAGTCCCACCAATGAGGCTACATCTGAAGTCCCACCAGTGATGAAGCTCCACCAACAAGGCAGTCATAATTTGTTTTTATGAAAAAACAATATGTCTACAAGCAAAATGGGCACAAATGAAAACCCGAAAGGGCTTGTGAGTAAAAACAGCAGGACTGCCGACGAGTTCGTGAAAACCCGAAAGGGTGCAAACTTGTGAAAAGAGACGAAAATACACTCATAAAGTCCTGTCGACCTTGTGAGGAGAATATTCCCGCGCGAGATCCTTACGAATAAAAAAGGAGCAACACACTTAGGAATCCCTACGATTCCCAGGGAGAAAAGACACCTACGAGATCCTCTCGACTCGTAAGGAGAAAATACTTTTATGAGACCCTTATGACTCATGAAATTGAAAAGCCTTAAGTGATATGGACCTAAACCTGTCTCCTAAGCCATCACTCCCCAACGGGCAACGGCAAATGACGAGTCGCTCCTAGCGCTATGCTTCAGTGTTAGCGGTGCTAATGTCATCCCGAAACCCAAATCACAAGTCCTCTCAGGGCAAATGATGAGTTGCTCCTGGCATTATTCCAGTGCAGCGATACTGATGCCAAAACAAAATCCAAATTCCAAGTCTCACTCAAATTCCAAGTCTCACTCAAATTCAAAAGTCCCGCCAAACAAGACAGAAATCAAACAAATCAAATTGATGTCCCATCCGGCAGTGCTTCCAAGATCAAAAAGACCAGCGGAACGGACAAGAAACTCCAAAACAAATCAAATCCTGACATCGTGTCACGCCCCGCTTCTCAAAATACGGAAAACGATGGATGACTAGGCCAGCCATACTCCTACAGTCAAGAAATAATCCCGCCGTAGTCACACATCGGCTTCTAGCATTACATGGTAATCAGTAAACACAGCACAGAAGTAAAAAAAAATACATCACTAGTTATTACATCAACTTTCATTGTTCACAATTTACAACAAAATAAGGAAAAGAACTACTAACCGAGTGCGAACACAAGGTTTCTTTAGGGAAAGCAGTAAAGGTAAAGGAGGTACTTCCGTCTAAATCTCCGCAAGCTCGAAGGGCAGGTCTGACTCCTGAACCGGTTCTTCCTCAAGGTCTGAGCATGCATACTCAGGTCGTCAGAGCGACATAATAGCAATATTATAATAATAACAAAGAACATGAAAGTAATAACAGTGGAGAAAAATGCAGGTAATCAATATGTCACTAGCTGATGCACTGTATGATCTGTGTCCCTATCGGTCTCTAAGTCACTTTTGAAATCGAGTTGTGGAAAGGAGGATCATGTTTAACGAGGGTCTCGTACATACCCGAGACTACGGCCCGCTGTTGCCCGGGACATAACCCTGTCAGCCGGACAGCTAGGCCCAACCTAATATATATAAGAGTCGTTGTTCGAATGTTAATCCTCTAAATCACTGACCTCGCTAAATACAACTCCCTTTCCACTTTGATTTCCCCTTTATCCCCAGGTTTCACTATTCACGAATATGGGCTAGTTGTGTACAAGTACGCATCAGTAATACGATTTTATTCACTATCACGAATCACTCACTATTCAATGGTGTACTTGACACAACTACACCGATACTGTACCCGTTCGATAATACAAAGTACACGGGGGGTTAACACGAATATTCACTATCACTAAAGGTCTTGTACTCGGGTAGAACTATGAATCATGCCGCTAAATAGTTTATGTGCAGTACAAGTCGTTATATGTCTTATGAACATAGAAAATTCGTATTAAATCATGCATTCAGAATTAAGCAAAAAGATATAAAAGAGATAATAAGTAAACTCAGTCGGAAGTTCAACAAAATTAATTTCAGGACAATCGGGTTTCGGATTTGCGAGTTACAGTCATTTTATTTTAAGTGTTCGCTGCTGGAAATTCAGTTCCTGAACTGAATGTCCATTTCACAACACCATTTTTACCCTGTTGGGATCAAAATTAGGCGACACTATGGTTGAACAAAGTTTAGGTTTATCAATTAGGTTTCCAAAGCACCAGACGGATCGATGATATCCATGGTGTACTGGAAGTTATGCACTGTACAACAATGGGGTATAAGTTCTATCCCTGTTTGAGACTGCTATACGTTCTGTTAATCTAAAATACAGTTTAAATAGTAAACGATAGTAGAAATGGATGAAATCACATTCATTAGTTATCTAACTGTTTCATCTTCTCTATGGTATAGGGTTCCGCATTATAACATGTTCATACAATAGAGTGAAAGCATTACAAAATGAGAATCAACAGCCAGTGCTGCTCTGGACTGCAGTCCAGAGACGCACTCCGAACCAGTTTCCGTCATTTTTTTAGCATAGAAACAAATTAAAACTCCTATGGGGTTCTAGGTCGTTGAGTCGGCTTCGATATGAGCCCTTGAACTCAACATTCCGATTTATAATCAATTAACTGTGAATTTTACAAAATTCAGATACGGGAAAATTTTAGTTTTGCGGGTCTAAATGGGAAAGGCCTATCACGTCATTAAAGATCATATTTTCCAGCCAAATCGTAACACGATATTCATTTTTAATCGGGTCATCCTAGGTGATCAGTTTCCGTCAATTTAACAGGGTTTTCCCCCTCGAGTTTTACATCGAACACTTACATATTATTAATTCGCACGAAAAGTATTTACGGAATGTATTGGTATTTAGAATTGTAGTAGATAAAGTTTAGCATGAAGCAAGTAGTACACATGCCTGATAACGCGTTGACGACGTACGGCAGCGGCAACGGCAACGGCACGATCGCGACACACACGCGGCACGGCACTTGACTTGGCTCGAGTTCGAGTTCTCGGTGGCGGCTTGATTGCTGGGTCTTGACAGCGAGGTGGTGGTGGTCTGTTGTCGGCGACAGAGGAAGGGCTCGGCGAGTTCGTCGGCGGCAGCAAGGGAGATGGGCTCTGGATAGAGGGCAGTAGGGGTTGATCGGGTGTTGAGGTGGAGGCGAGGGCGCTCAGTGATGAAGGTTGGTGGAGCTGGGCTTGGCGAAGGGTGTGCAGGGGAGGTGGTGCTGCTGTTGAGGTTGAGGGTCGGCGAGGAGGTTGGTGGCCGGCGATGCTCACGGTGGGGACGTAGTGGGTTCGGTTGTGCGGTGAAGGGTCAAGGAGGGTGACGAAGAAGTTCGTCGGTGGCGTGAGGAGTGGTGACGAGAGGAGGAGGAGAAGGAGGCGAGGCTGTTGGGGAGAGTGGTCGGTATGCGGTGAAGGGTCGAGAAGGAAGCAGGGGTGCAGAGGAAAAAGTAATGAGGATGAGGGGCTCGGTTTTGCATGGGGGAGAGAGAGTGACGAAGTCGAGGCAGGGAGTTCGTGAGCGCGCGCGCGTGGGATCGTGGGTAGAGGCGCGGGGTCGTGGTCGCGAACGGGGGCAGGGGCATGGGGCGACGTGGAAGCGTAAGCGACGCGGGGGAAGAAGGAAGAAGAAGCGGGAAAGAAATGGGAGTGAGGAAAAATAACGGGTCGGGTATGGGCAAGGGGTTTTTTTTTTCTTGGGCTTTTTTTTATTATTTTTGTTTAGGAAGAAATTTAGAATTAAAATATATGTATTTAAATTCCTACAAACAAAATAAATATGGAGAAAAATAGAAAACATTCAAGGGGTCTTGGAAAAATATGGAGAAATTTTATTTACGGAACTGGGAATTTACACATCAAAAGAAGCGGAGCAAGTCAAGTCCCACCCAGACACCGCAAAAAGTGGAGCAAGTCAAATCAAGTCCCGACGCTGCAGAAAGCGGAGCAAATCAACTTCAATCCTAATACCGCAAGAAGCAGAGTAAGTCAAACTAAGCATCGACGGTTCAAGTCGCAAAAAGTACAGTATCGACCGTCCAAGTTGCAAAAAAGGGAAGTATCGACTGACCACGTCGCTAAAAAGACAGTATCGACTGTCCACATCGCTGAAAGAGCAAATCGACCTTTACGTCGTCAAAAAGGAAACAAATCAAATCAACCTCCGTGTAAAACAAGAACCATCAATTTCACACACACAACCCATACACGTGGTGTGTATTTATTGATGGGATCCACTTTGTTAGGGTAAAAATTTACACCTCTCTTGTCCAAAAAGTCAAAGTCAAAATCAAAGTACAAAAGTCCGAGCCCAGGCCCGAGCCCGAGTCTGAGCCCAGGTCAAGCCCAATCACGAAGAGGCGCCAGCCAAAAGAGAGAAGAAAAAAATGAAAAGTTAAATGTAATTTTTGTTTTTTTAAATTAAATAGGCAAAAGCCAATTTTGTAAAAGTTATGGGGCTCTATGTAAAGATGTAGTCTTATAAAAGACCCCCCATGATGATTCAATAATAACTTTTGATTATTCCCTAAAATAACAGATCTTGGGTTTTGCGCCTCTCTCCCTCAAGGTCTTCTTCTTCCTCCTCTCATTTTTCAATTAAATCCAAGATAAATCTTCTCTCTTTTCCAAAACAAAATTGATTTTAGACATTAATCCACTGAGAAGAATACAGATCTCCTGTCAAAATCAATAAAGGAGTAACTTTTTTTCTCCATCTCTCTCCTTATGATCCAATAGAAGAGAGGAGAAAAGGAGAAAAACCTATGTTAAGACCCATCTGCGCACGCCTCAAGTCCTCGTAGAAGGGGAAAAGATCCCCCTTTTGATCTTCTGGCATCAAAATTTGGTGTTTGGGGTTGTAGCTCCATTGGGGTTTCGATCCTTGCTTGCGCCGTATTAGGTGTGCACCTCTCTAGGTATCCATTTGGCTATATTTGCACCCTGTCGAGTGCACATCGTGCCAGGTGCGCACCTCGCTAGGTGTGCACCTCACTGGACCTTTTGACCCACTCGGGACCCTTTGGCCGCGCACCTCCCTAAATGTGCATCTTACTGAACCTTTTGGCCTATTTAGGACCTTTTAGTCCCTCACTCTCGCACCTTATTAGGTGCGCACCTCCCTAAGTGCGCACCCTACTGGACCTTTTAGCCCATTTGGGACCCTCTTTGGCCTCTCACTCTCGCATCTCGTTAGGTGTGCACCTCCTTAAGTGAGCATCTTACTAGACCTTTTAGCTCATTCAGGACCCTTTGGCCCCCTCACTCTCGCATCTCGCCGAGTGCTCACCGAGCTAGATGCGCACCTTATCAGGTGTGCACCCTGTCAGGTGCACTTGCTAGGTGCGTATCTTGCTAAGTACGCACCTCGACAGGTACACACCTTGTCACGTGCACACCTTACTACATGCTCACTTTGTTAAGTGCGCATGTGGCATACATGCATCCCTCACTTCTATCTTTCTTGTAAATATTTTACAAAATAAAAAAATGGAATAAAATAAACACGCCCCCACACTCAAAAGCCTTCTTCCCTTAGAAAATTTTCTAACGGGACGCTGCCCCGCACCCCGCAAGAGGGTTGCTATCCCTCTTGATCCCCAGCCCGCTATCCAGATAGCGGGACCCCTGTAAACCCTGTGAGACCCGCGATATTCCCAAAACACTCTCAAGACACACATATACGCATACTGCACATTGAGTTCGCATAATATATTGACCAGTTGATCGGAGGTTCTCTCGCTCCGAAAGCGAAGGATAATTAACGGCAGTTTAGCCCGCGGCTGCTGGAGATTTGGATCCCCGCAATCATTAAACCCCAGAAAAATCTGTAATACGCCTGACATGCGACGTCCATTCATATCTCAATAGGATAACGAAAAACACTCTATATTCTCATCTTATGGATACCACATATAACATAAACATTCAAACTAAAACGGAAGCAATAACGTTTTTTGGGATATAAAAATGGTTTTTGCAATTTAAGCAAAAGATTCATGAACTTCATATTTATTTAAAACACCAGCAAATATTCAGATTTTTTACATAGCAGTCAAAAAATAGAAATCAGCTTTTTAATCTAACTAAATAGCATCATTTGCCGGTGGTATATCAAAATAAAAATGATTCGAGGATCTAGTCAATGCTTTTATTCTCCCTTGGCTAGGGTTGAAAGTTGGGTTGGGTTTGATCTGAACCCGATTCTATACAATCCGAATTTTTCAGATTGGTTTGGCATGCTATACTCGTCCAAACCTGAACGGGCAGATTAAAATTTACCTTCAAAATTTTCGTATTGAGTATGAGGTTAATACAAAACATGTCCATCCAAACCTAAATCTGGCTCGAACAAAACCCGTTTTCTAAATTCAACCCGACTCCAACTGATGCGTACACCATAGACAACATGTTCCCATTTTTAACCTATTGTATTCTATTTATTGTATAATTTATAACATAATTTAACATTATTTCTTCAATGTGAAAATTTTATACATATATTTGGCAGCACAAGTTTACCTCTCAATATTACGGTTAGGTTTTAAATTTCTGGTTGGTTAAAAAAAGCCGTAAAAAAACCCCATCCAATCAGGACCGATTTCACCGCTGCTCTCAGCCCAATATCGTTTACGAGCGAGCGAAATTATATTAAAAAAACCATAGAAAAATCTCTCAGCGCCACCTCCAGAAATAAAAATCCCAGGGTTTTTTTTGAAACAGGGCAGTTAAATATTTAAATTATTAAAATAGTGGGGTTTGTTTTTAAATTGTAAGAATAGGACGGTTTGGAACGGCCCCACCCCCTTCCAAATAGGGAGGGCGGGTTCCTAGAACCCGCCCTCCCCTTAAATAGGAAGAGGGCGGGTTCTCAGAACCCGCCCAATTTTCTTTAAAAAAAAAGTTAAATTAAATTATCTTATTTAATTAAATATTAAATAATTGAATAAAAATTTTATATTATTAATCGTTGTTTACATATTAATCTGGTATACACTCTAATAACAAGATAAATCCGTCAAATTTACAATACAAAAAAATGAATCATTACATTTTACAAACAGATAGGATTTTTTTGTATTGTAAATTTGACGGATTCATTTTGTTATTAGAGTGCATACCAGATTCATATGTAAACAACGATTAATAATATAAAAATTTTATTCAATTATTTAATATTTAATCAAATTCGATAATTTAATTAAAAAAAATTTTTAAAGAAAATTGGGAGAACCCGCCGGGTTCTCTTCCTATTTAAGGGGAGGGCGGGTTCTAGTATAATGGGTAGAGGGCGGAACCTGCCCTCTGTTTGGAAGGGATGGGGCCGTCCCAAACCGTCCTATTCTTACAATTTAAAACCAAACTCCACTATTTTAATAATTTAAATATTTAACTGTCCTATTTCAAAAAAAACCCAAAAATCCCATTTTCCCCCTTCCTCTCTTCGATCTTCTCTCTTTGGATCGATTATATTTTCCTGTCTTTTTTTTCCCTTCGATTTTTTCTGGATAAACAACGGACGATTTGGTGCAGTTCTGAGGAGCGAGCTGATTCGTATGCGATTTTATGTTTTAATTAGAATTTTCGATCTGATTCCTGCGGGGGGTTTTCCCCTTCCTGATCTTGTGTTGATATTAGGGTTAGGGTTTTTTGCTGTGGCCTCCATCTGCGCAAGTCCATCGTCAAGTTCGGTTCTTGGTGAGTCTCTATTATGCTAAACTAGGGCTAGGGTTTTGAATTCGCTTGCTTTGAAGTATTAGGAGGTGATAAAGGTTGGAACTTGAATCCATTCCATCGTTTTGTTTATGTATGTCGAGCTTTCGGTTTTATCAATTTATTTTGTCAACGAGTTATTTAGGTTGGGCATGTGTTTCCTATTCATTTACCTCCTTTGCTCAGTGTTTTGCCCTTGTAAAGAGAATTTGAAGGATGCATTCGGTCATTTAAGAATATGGAAACCCCAATTGTAAGGAATTTGACAGTAATTGCGAGAGAGTTGAGATGATGTTCATTGAGCTTGTGGTTCTTTATTTCATATACCCAGCCCCATTTTGAATGAAAAATGATGCTGATTAAGGTTAATGTAGAACTGTTAGCATTGGTTTAACTGAAATCAGGAATTTATTTAGTCAAGTAGTCATCTAGTACAGTAATCCCTTTCAGATAGCACCAGATAAGGTTCTGGCAATCCCATGAATCCAGCAGATCTCATATAAACCTCCATGGAATCAGGACTCGGCAGTTCATTGAGCTGTGGACCTTTTGTACTTATTAGTTGGTTTTTAGAAACTCCAAAAGCAAATGTAGATGCAGAGTGCAGTCGAAGTTAGTTGTGGGTTTTGAGTAGGCTAAGTACCCATCATTACCTTTGTTTTATTATGTAGATGTTACAATTTAGAGTGTGGCTGTAATGAGCTTTGGGTTGTGCAAAATCCAATTTGATATCATTAAATTCTTCCTTGGATGGTTTGAGATTCTTAAAAAAACCTAACATAACAAGTGAATTAACTGAAATAAGCTGGGGGGAAATAAAAAAATCATAATTGTTTAACCGCTTCTATTTTCCTATAAAAAGAAATGCAAGAACACTTGATTTTTTTTTATACTAATGTATTAAGGTATGTTGTATATTCATCTTTTATTTATGCTGCTAAGGCTCACTATTTACTTTGAAGATTTTATTTTGTTGTTTTAGGGTTGGATTATAGACCTAAGGTTTTGCAAGACTCCATACAGATGTCAAGCCCTTGTCCAGTTCTAAGAAACAAACACATTGATCAGTGGAAGGTCACTGAGTTAAAGGAAGAGCTTCGAAGGCGGAAGTTGAAAATAAATGGTCTAAAGGAGGAGTTAGTGAGGCGGTTGGATGAAGCTCTTCACAGTGAGATGGAAGAAGCAGAGAAGGAAGAATTGGGTACTGAATTAGATCCTGATAATTCAGAAAACAAAGTTGATGAAGAGGAATCAGGCCCTGCCTCAGAAGATAATAACACTAAACTTGTTGAAGATCAAGCTGATAAAGTTAATGAAGAAAAATCAGCTCCGCTCCAAGAAGAAAATATTGCCGAACCTGTTGAGGCCGGGAGTTGTCAAGATGATAAAGACGCTGCCATGGTTGACAACATTGAAAGTTCTTTAGATGTCAACCAAAGCACAAACGATCAGGATCAGAAAGAAATGATCCATACCATTTTGGATGTGCCAGCTGAAGACACCAAAGAAGACGCTGTTCTCTTGGAAAAAAGTGCGAGTGATAGTCAGGGTATTGGTGATCAGTTAGAGTCCAGTGACGAAAAGAATGAGGATTCAAAGCCTATTGCTGAGGATGCTGCACTTGCCATTTCGGAACCAACTAATCAGGTATCTGAGGTCAACCCATATTTAGGGTTTAAAGTAAAATCTAACTCAATTTCTACTGATTCTGTCTCAATTAATGAAAAGAATGAACTAAAGGATAATTTGAATGCTAACAATGTCAATTTAGAACTAGAAGTTGTTAAACCAGAGATGGTGCAGCCATCATCACACCTTATAGAAGATGATAGAGAGCTGTTAGACGACCAAACCTCGTTGGAAGAGGCTGGTAATCTCACTTGTGCTACGAATATGGAACTTAGCCAGAAAATGGAGGGTGTATATGAGGGGTCTCCTGAAAAATTAAATTTAGATAGAAGTTCAGGCGATGAGTCCATGGAAGAAGATGTCTTGGATTCTAAACAGAATGAATCCAATAATGATTCTGGAGAGGAAGATAGGAAGGAAGACATGGAGGATGTAGAGGTGGGTGGGTTCTCCCCTGATAAGAAGGATATGATTTCTGAAGGAAAAACTAAATCTGCGGCTGTGATGGAGAAAAGAAAAGCTGAAGGTACTGGTTCCTTGTACAATATTTATATTATACCCTTGAACAAATATAGACTGCAAATAGGTATTTATCTTGTAGCTGTGATTCTTCATGGTTTATTTGTGATTGTTATTTGTTAATATTTGCTCATTATCATATTGCCCAAGCATCATATTCTTGATGATCCTTTGAATTTATACATATTTCCCCCTTCATGTGTGTTATTGTCTTTTTGTGTTAGGAGGTGCTTATTTATACATATTTCCCCCTTCATATGTGTTAATATTTGCTCATGATCATATTGCCCAAGTATCATATTCTTCGCGGTGTTTGCTGTTTTTTTATTTGCACAGAGCAAGAAGCGGTTAATACAAATAATGAGCCGAAACGGCAACGTCGCTGGAATTTAGATTCTGTTAAGGCTCCTGACCCGCAAACCTACAATGTAACTAATAGTGCAACAAAAGATGCTCTTCAGCCTGCTCTTAGAAGATCATTCACAAGATCTGACTCTTCACTTGGTGGAGATGAGCCAAAGGAGCGAATCGGTAAACTACTGCAACTCTAGATATCTGTACTAGCTTTCCGTCGAGTGGAAAGATTTTTTTTTCTTTAGACAACAACAACAACTGTGCCTTTTATCCCAATCATTTGAATATATTTATATTGCAATTGTACAAATTAAAATGAAATCCAATTTTTGGCAATCTTAATCTTAATATATTAGATTTAATGAAATGCTGTTATTTTTAAGGCTAAATGCAAAAATAATCAATTTATTAAAGCATTTAAAAATATTTATATTGCAATTCTACAAATTTTGAATGATTTATATTAAAAGAGATTTAAACATCTATATCCTCATGATAACTTTTGTATGTAATGGCACACAACATAAAATAGGAGGCCCCATGACATTCATATGGTTGCATGTGACTATGAAAATTAGAATTTCCGGATTGGTCGCCCCCCACCCCCCTCTCTCGCATTGTAATACAGATAGCTTGCATAGTTTTATGTTTCTTCAATTTCAAAATAATGACGTGGAGCTATTTTTTTGTTCATGTTGGTAATGCAGTTCCTCCCTCGCAGAAGCCAGCTACCACTTCCCTTAGGATTGATCATTTTCTGCGTCCTTTTACTTTGAAAGCCGTGCAGGAGCTACTTGCCAAAACTGGAACCATCTCTGATTTCTGGATGGACCAGATCAAGACTCACTGCTATGCCACTGTATGTCATTTTCCATCCCTGTATGAAGTTACTATGTTTTACACATTATGGATGAAATATAATCAGAAAACAGTTTGCTATAATCTACTGTTTTTGTACCTTCTTACTTTACCTGCATGTAGATTATTGTATATAAACTTTGTGTTTGATTCTGCCATACACAATGGGGGTGCCACAAGGGAATTTTTCTTTGAGATTTGATCAACGTCGGGGATGCTACATGCCCATAGAGGGATGTCCACTTTAGGAAAAAGTAGAATAGAAATTAAAAAGAACATTACTATATGCTTTGCCAGGAAAACAATAGATAAGCTATCTCTTTCTTTTATCTATGTGAAAGTAGTATGACAAAAGATGGAACCTATTTTGTGGGGTATAAGCTGATAATGAATTGATGAACGTTTGGAGTGACATGATGCATGTCATCGTGGGGTATAAGCTTATAATGAATTGATGAACGTTTGGAACGCATGAACACTTTTCATTGGAATCTCTTTTTTAACATGATTAATTGATTATCGATCAAGCGAAAATAAGAATTTGGTAGATATTGTTGTATTCTGACCTCAAGACTTCAGCAGTTGGTAACTTGGTATTGACACTTCCTTTTATAATTGTCTTGAATAGATGATAGAGTTAATCAAATACTTTTGTAAGAAATGTTTGATTTATGCCCTTTAAACTCATTATATATATAGTATTGAGTGTTCTAAACATACTTTTATTTTATATTCTGAACATGGCTGAAATACCCTACACCGTATGCAATCATTGATAACGAAGGCAGTAGACACCCTCCACCATTATGATTCCAAGGCAATTATTGAAGCATACGTGTATAAAAAACCTGGTTGACCTGAATATGAAACATTTTCATTCGTTCTACATATATACACATTACCTGCTTCACAATCCTTTTTATTTTTGGCACTGGCCATAAGCCCTTGTGCCCTATTAAAAAAAACCGGTCAATTCACCATCCCTTGTTTCCTGTAGTATGTGGGCACGTGCTTGTCTGTGTGCATGCCATCAGAAGGCGAAGGATTTGTATTTGGATGGTTTTGGCTATTTGTATGTTCCTATCAGTCAGCTTTGACTCTGTTTTTTTTCACTTTTAGTGTTAATGTGAATTCATGCAAGGAAGATTTTCAGCCGAACACATTCCTAGATTGCTCACTCAATTAAATAAACCTTTCTCATTAATATTAGTTTTGAATTAGAAAGCTGAATCCTTTGGGATTCGCTCCTTTCCTCAAGTAAACAGGGCAAGCTCCTCACTTTTAGTTGGTTGTGCTTTAACTATGGCCCCTTTTGTCACAATTCTCATGCGCTACCATCTTCTTGACTAGCTTTATCTGGTTGAAGAGCGACATACACAACTCAAATGCTTTAAACCTCTTATTTGGTTTCTCTGATAAACATTTAAGCTTCGTTTGATTCTCTCCCCCATATATTTTCCAAGGATCTAATTCCTATTGTGCTTTAAAACCTTACAGTATTCCTCCATAGATGAAGCCATAGCAACCAGAAATGAGTTATTCAATCTCCGATGGCCCACCAATGGCGGTCGTCTACTAGTAGCAGAATTTGTTGACCCTCAAGAAGTCAAGTCCCGACTCGAACCAACTCTTCGATCTCTGGGCCCCGCCACCCCAAGTGCTCCAACAGCTCGGGCCCCACCGCCTTCTCGTCTCCCATCCCTCAAGCAGCAGCAGCCGTCGCCGTCTCTGCCCAATCCACCTCCGGCGAGGGATCAGCTTCCTCTGCCACTGTCAGCACCACGAAAGAAGGTAGATTCACCGCCCATTACAACGCTAGACGATCTATTCAAGAAGACCATGGCCATGCCGAGGATATATTACCTGCCTTTAACTGAAGAACAGGTTGCGGCAAAGATTCAAGCAGGAAAAGGCAAGAGTACCTAGTTTGGGATCATTTTATTTGAACATTAGGATTTTTATTGATGAAGTGGGTGGACTTTGTGGATATTTTTTTGTGAAGTTAGGAGAGGATAACTTGTTAGCATTATGTTTCCCTAATGACATGGTCCATTTACATATCATAGCTTGTAGCTCTATTGTTCATGCCGTGTACTGAATCAGACCATGATAAAGCTAGTGTTTGCTTGTAGCTATAGATACATTGTATATTTAATAAGCAGATTCGATTATTTGCAGTTTCTTTGTTTATACAGTTTTGGGGGCATTTTTCCTTTTGAAGGAAAAAAATATTTTGTACAGGAAAAATGGCACATGTTCTCCTTGTGTTCTGGTTAGCATAGCAGAGGTATTTTTTGTACAAATGGATATATACATGTGGCTCTGTGAGGTTACAGGGGATTAGACACCCATGCATTGTATGCGCTTTGTGATTAAAAGAATAAATTTAGGATTAGACCTTTTGGCACCCATGCATTGCATATAAAAGAATAAATTTAATTGGGTCGCTATAATAACATAGTGAATTTAACACAATCTTATTGTGAAAAGCCTTTTAATTTATGTGTGTGTGACCTAAGGCTAAAAGTTTATAATTAGTATTAAGCATTGGTTTGATAAATATTTTATGATTAAACTTATAAATATTTTCCTATGGGATATGCATTCATAGAGTAAGCATGTCAATAAAAATTGAATTAGTATGCATATAGATAGAATAATATTCTATATTGGTTGTTTTCTTAAAAAGGTATGTATGCAAAATATTAGAGATTTATAGTTACATGTTTAATTACTTTATTTTAGTCATAAAACTGTAAACCATATATGTAGAGATTGCAAGGGACCCATATTGGGGTGGTTCACATCTATCTATATAAAATTAAGACTTTTCATGTTTTTATTCATGCAGTCATAAATTATAATTTAAAGGATTCACTTGGCTAATTTATCTTCCCGGCATCATTCTATATTGGCATCAAGTATGCCTCAAAAATACCTTAATGATGCTAAAATAAGTTAACGATACCTTCCCATAGTTACTAGTTTATGGATGGGGTTAGGAAAAAAACGTTGTTTTGAAATTTCAAAACATAAATGCATCCAACCAATTTTATTGTATATATTTAATTCCATAAATCTAATTTGATTTGCTCCACCAAGCCATGATGCTAAAATTAGTTTATCTTCTGTTTAATTGTTAGGTTATTGAATGGTGAAGCAGCAAATATGAATATTATTGAAGAGAAAAAAAGAATAAAGAACCAAGCGTAGAACAATAAACAAATCCTTCGTGAGTCATTTTATATCTAATGAGATGCGACTCTCATGTGATATGTGCTGTTACTGCTCATGCAATTTTGATGGTAAAATAAACAGAAAAAAGAATTATAGGGAATTATCAGGGTCGATTATTTTAAATTGAAATTGTTGAACAATAAGCTGGTGGTCTAAGAGTTTAGCGAGTTTATCTATTTGTTCACTTTTAGTTGTATATTTTTAGTTTTAATGTGAATTTATACAAGATCTATTGCGTAATTACCGATATTCCCAACTAAAATAGTCTCTGAGTTATAAAATTGGATTTGTTTAAGATCCATCCTGTCCAGAATTTAAACAAGTGAATCTTCCATCAGTAAAAATTGCATGTCTTAAACTTGTCATCTTCTTGTCACAATTTTCTTACCTTGCGTTCCCAAACTAGTTTTATCTTTCCTTTTCGTACTAAAAGCATCCCAGATGCATCAAATGCTATGATGACCCACAAGCTTCCAATAATCCTCTATCGAAAATTTAACAAATCTCACTCAATCTTTCAACTATTGGAAATCCATTGGGATCCACGCTTAGATTTGCCATTCATACTTCAAATCAAAACTTCCGCCATCACCATTCTGACCTTGCCTTTTCACTCCAACTTAAGTGTGGCAATGGAAGTGCATGAAAAATGATGTCCCATATCGATCGAAAAGCCTCGACAGATATTCTTCCCAAAACTAGCAGTTATGAAATAATTGTCCCAAAACTAGCAGTTATGAAATAATTGTTCTAAATCATACTGTAGCTATTTAGGGCACATTGTACGGGTATGTATCTCCTAAGGGGTCGAATCTGAACATAACATGTGGCAAGAAAAATCATCATAATTATGAGAGAAAATTGAGTTGCTGACACATGTCCTTGCGATAACTAGTTTACTCCATTGTCCAAATTTGGCAAATCAGGGATGTTGAGTTTAGGCTTGTTAGCATGAAGTCTGTGTGCTGTGGCATGTAAGTTTGTGAGGCTCAAGTTTTTCATCATGTTCTCATATTCTGTAGCTTCACCCACATGATGAGTACGTTTCATAATGCACTTGGTAGTTTTAGTGTAATGCTTTTCCATTGACACTCAATTTGTTAAATACTATTTGTAACCCCGACAATAGGATCCAACTTGAAACCAAACTATGAAACCTGTTTCACATATCAGATTCAAAATTTTAATTTACAAGCATCTGATACATAACTGAAACTCCATATTCTCTGCATGCTGAAATTGCCACAGATTTGAGTACAGGATAGATCACAGGCTGATTCAGCAACATTTTTCTTCCAATACAATGTCCTCTACATTCGGTGAATTTCGACACGGTCTTGATCTCTGTTTGTACCTGAGCAAACCTGAAGTGTAACCATCGAAGAAATTACGTTCAAACTCAAACCACTATCATGTTATTAAAAAAAATTATATTTTTGAAAAGTTAAAATTTGGCATGGAATGTTCATAGAGAAAGGTTGGATTATAGGAAATCTGTGTCCACGGCTTCGAGCATGGAAACAAGAAAAGCCGAGAAATTCTAAGGGATTTACAAGGTCAATCATAAAGCCTTCCAACTCCCAGGCTTCTTAACTTGTGAAAAAATACTTTCTATATTTTCTGTATTTCAATATTTTCAGATCTTTGTACAGAGTTTTATATGCAATAAAATTGAGGTTCTCTGGGGGGCATAAATGTTCCCAGGAGGGGGAAAAATCATAAAGCCTTCCTCTATCCAAGGATTAGATACCCAAAATTCTTAAAGATTCACATAAGTTTGATCTCTGCATGCGTTGATTAGCCAGAAACTAGAAAGAGCTCTAAAATAGTTGTTCCATTTGTTAAAATACAAATAAACACACACACACACACACATGTAACTGGTGTAGAAATTACTTTAACATCTTGTAAATTTATTAATTGTGAACTCATGAGGCAGTCATTGAAAAGTCACAACTAGAAAAGCATGACAGAAAGAAATGGCGAAAACATAAACACCATCTAGAAACAAACTAAGTATATTTCTGTGACAAACTTAAAATGAATACATTATAAGAACAACACTACATAGTTCCTTGAGATTGAATGACAAGTTCATGCAAATTCTTATTAAAGCTCTCATTGAACAATTTGTCAAAATAATCTCTCCATCTTTCCTTGATATTCTCATCTTGAACTAAAACTTTCTGATCTTCATTTTTGACACACTTCACTGCACATAAGTCTCTGGTCTTCTTTTTCCGCATCCGAGCAATCCAGTATATGTCATTTTCAGCCTCCTTAGTGTCCAACTTCTCGTACACCTCTTTGTAGACCTTAATTTTAACTTCCCGAACAGCTTTCTTAACTTCCTTTTTAGCCATTTTATACTTCTCAAATCTCTCTGTATTTCTACTTTTCTTCAAATCTTTATAAGAATCTCTCTTGATTTTAATAGCAGCCTTTACTTTTTTGTTCCACCATGATGTGTCCTTAGATGGTGGAGCACCACCTCTCGACTCATCAAATAGATCTCTAGCTACCCTCTTGATATAGCTAGCCATCTTATTCTATGTTCTGTCTGAATCATCTTCAGACTGTCAATCCGTCTCTTAAACTATACGATCTATAAAAGTCTTTTGGTTACCTTCCTTCAGCAGCCACCACTTAATTCTAGGTTCTACCTTATGTCTAATCTTCCTAGATCCTCTTCTAAATCGAAAATCTAAAACTAAAAGTTTATGTTGAGTGGTTACATTCTCACCTGACACTACCTTACAGTCGATACAACAACCTCTATCTATCCTTCTCGTCAGAAAAAAGTCTATTTGAGTTGCACTTGATCCGCTCCTAAAGGTATAAGGTGAGACTCTCTTTTCCTAAACCAAGTGTTTGCTAAGATCAAGTCATAAAACAAGGCAAAATCTAGAATCGAGTTACCTGCTTCATTCCTTTGTCCAAAACCAAAACTTCCATAGATAGTATCAAAACCACTATGACTAGTATCCACATGTCCATTGAGATCACCACCAATAAATAACTTCTCTCCACCATGTATCCTTTACACCATCTCGTCTAAATTCTCCCAGAATAGACGCTTACTAGTGTCATCAAGACCTATCTGTGGTGCATAAGCACTAATAATATTAAGGATCTCCCCACCTAGAATAAGCTTAACCAGTAAAATTTTATCATATTTTCTCCTGATCTCAACTACAACTTCAAGCAACCGTTTATCTATGATTATGCATACCCCATTACGATTTTTATCTCTACCCGTGTACCAAAACTTATAACCCCAAGGCTCTATGACTCTACCCTTTTCACCTACCTATTTAGTTTCTTGCAAACACATAATACCAGCTCTTCTCCTAATCATCATCTCCACTAATTCTATTAGTCTACCCGTAAGAGAACCTATGTTCCAAGAGACTAGACGGATCCTATGAAACCCTTGCTTATTTGTCACTACATCCGGGGTTCAATGTAGCGCGCCGCTTCCGGACGACCTAGAAGCCCTTGCATACTTAACACTACATCCGAGATCCGATATAGCGCGTCGCTGAGTAGGAGACGCCCCAACGATATTCTTATTATGGTTCATGTCATAGAATGTGACAAAGTTTTACATTGGCTGTCACAAGCCTACCACAACCCTCACCCTTTCTCATCCGGACTTGGGACCAGCAACGGTGGGTTTATTAGTAATCTCAGGTACGAAAACTTTAAATGTAGATAAAAGTTCAGACCTATTATACAGAAAATATAACCAAGTCATATGTGAATGATCATCGATAAATGTCACAAAATATTTATAACTAAATACACTAGGAAATTTAAAAGGACCCCAAATATTGGAATGAACTAACGCAAAAGGTAAATCATGTCTTTTATTAACTGAAGGAAAAGAGAAGCGATGGTGTTTACCAAAAATACAGGATTTACAACTAAACTCTGAGAAATCAAGAGAATGCAATATAGTACGTAAAGAAGAAAGATGAGGGTGGTCAAGTCTCCTATACCACCGGATAGTAGAAACAGACACAGATGACTGGGAAGGTGATCAGCGTAATACAGTCCATTCTGTTCATACCCTCCACCAATCCGTTGTTTCGTCAGAAGGTCATATATCATAAAGTGAGAAAGATAAAATGTTACGGAGCAGTTAGAATCATTTTTATGCTAACGAATAAAAAGCAAGTTTTGTTTTAAAAATAGCACAATTAAAATATTTTTCGGGTGTAAAAATGAAGGGATAAATCAGCAGAGCCAGAAAGAGTTGTGACATTACCATCAGCCATGGAAATAAGTTTGTGAGGACTAGAAGTAAGATATACCTGTGATATAAGGCGCCGGATCAGCGATACATGTGATATAAGGCGCCGGATCAGCGACCTACAAATTATAATGAGAAAGGAACGATATACCTGATGGAGTAGAAAGGTTGGCAGGAGCCATAAAAGAGAAGAGACGACGCAACTTGCTTCACTGATCACTGAATAAAAGTAGCTGGCCGGCAGAAGAGGAAGGTTGGTCAATAACAACCGGTATGGATGTCTGTTGAGCTGCAGGTGAATCGTCAGGATATCCATGTTTCTCTTAACACCAGTATTCACGATGATTAGTGCTACCACGATAAGATCAATAAAGGCCAGCTCAGCCACGGCCATGAGTACGGGAATCATGAGCACAAGCAGTAATTGAGACCGAATCAGAATCCGTGAGGAATGCTGCAGAGAATAAAGTACACAATCAACAAATTCTAGAGCAGTGAATAACTCCACCAAAACTACCAAATATCAAATCTCCATAGCTCAAATACTCAGTATACACCCAAAAAAATCAATAACACCAATCAACAAAGAACTTCAATCAGCAAAGGAAGCCTCGAGCCAGATCCAATCAGCAAAAAACTTCGAACTCGGATCCAATCAGCAAAGAACACCATCCAATCGAGCTTGGGTCTTGAAGCCACGGCGAAGTCGAGGTCGGATCTTGTGGCCATGGCGAAGTCAAGCTTGAATCTTGATGCAGTGGCGAGGTCGAGGGTCGATAAAGGGGGATTTGAGTCATAATCGAAGTCGACGACGAAGAGGATCGAAGGTGCTAGGAGGTTGGGTTTGGGAGATCGAAGGTAGTGAGGTGCTGGTTGGTTGCTGGAGAGGGCCGCGGTTGGTTGCTGGAGGGGTTCGAAGGTATGGAGGGGCTGCAGTTGGTTGTTGGAAGGAGGTGCGAAGGCCTGTAGGTAGAGATCGAAGGTGCTGGGAGGTTGGGTTTGGGAGATCGAAGGTGGTGAAGTGCTGGCTGGTTGCTGAAGGGTTCGAAAATGGTGGGAGGGAGCAAGTAGGAAATTAGGGTTAGGGAAGGGTTCGAGGGGGGACCGAAGATAGAGAAGGTGCTGGATCAAAGAGGCGGCCGAGGGGGCGGAAAGGGTGGCGGCTGGTGAGCATAAATTAGGTTTTTTCTTTTCCTTTCTCAATTATTTTCAATACTCTGATGCCATGAAAATAATTGAGAGAAGAATAATCTTATTGGATTAATTCATAAAGAGTTAATACACAGATATATAAAGAGAGAAACATATCATCTCTCATATCTTAATCAATCTAATAACAACTAATATCTACTGAGAAAATATATATTAATAACTAATATATATAATCAGCTATTATATTCATAACACATCCAATAAACAATCCATGATTTTAAAAAAAACAAGAAAGGGTTAAAATAAAGACCTTGTGTATGTGTGGGTTTGTGTATGTGTGTGAGAGAGAACGCTTACTTTCTTTTAAAGAATCTTTGGTTTCAGCCTATTTTTCAAAGCAAAAATCTCAACCTCATAACACAACCATGACAAATTCATTGTTCGATGTATTTTACAAAAGGCGAATATAGAAAATTGAGAGAGACCAATCTCTTCCAAATCTTATTATTCTATTGTCCATAAAAGCAAACATCCAGTAAATAATCTATGATTCTGCAAAAAAAAGAAAATAAAGGTTAAAATAAAGAACGCCAACCTCTCCAAATCTTCTTCTTCAATTGCCCATAGCAACAAACATTCAATAAATAATTCATTGTTTCTGCAAAAAAAATAATAAAATAAAGGTTAAAATGAAGAAAACCTTGTGTATGGATCGGTTTGTGAGTGTGTGAGAGAGAGAAACCTCTCTACTGTTTAGGTGGAAGAGAGATCATGGTATTGTTTAGTTATAGATAAAGAGAGATTTATTAATATGCAGTTATTGAATTTGGCATATTTTTTGTTTGATTTTTGTTTGATTTTTTTGAAAACTAAGAGTTCACATCAGCAATCAATTTGAGAAATTGGAGACCCCCTTCCTTTTGTCCTATAATAATAGAGATATACAGGAATGATCCTATGCGAATAGCTCGCATTGCGATTAATTATTGTGCGAAATAGATTCTTGAATAATCCAAAATAAATCAGAAACAAATCAAATAAAATCTCTCACGGTGAGTTGGTCATGCAATCTCAATTATGTTTCTATAACAATTATAATTAATTGAAAAACGAGATCTAAAAATAAATCTAAATCCATCAACCTTCTTTCTTTATTTTTCTCTCTAAATTGTTGCAACTATCAATATCGTACAATTTTTTGATTGGCGTCATTTATTATTTATATGAATGTGAAAGCAATGCTTAAATATCATCAATTTGAAATTGAGTGATGGACTCTTAAATGAGTCTATTTAAAATGAAAGTTTCAATTCGTATAGAGTTTTGAGTTTAATTGTATTGTTGATATCATGTTTTATTTTTAATGAGAGATCGAGAAAGTTTATGTAAGATTATCAATGAGGGAGGGAGGGGGAGATAGATCTTGACAGATTTTCCAGGATATGTTTTTTTAAATTTAATTTAGATATTCTACAAATTTTGGATTCTTACCTAACAACTAATTTAATCTCAACTGTGAGATAAGATCTAATGGTTGTAGTTGCTTTTTTGTTTGCTCTCACTATAAGCTACTTCTCATAGAATCATTCCTCTATATGTATGTATGCAGATACATACATGTACACATATGTATGTATATACATATATGTATGCATGTGTGTATTTATGTGATTGTGTGTTTATGTGAATGTATGTGTATGTGTATACACACACACATACACATACGGTTATACAATTACATATACATACATAACACACACACACATACATGTGTGTGTACGCGCGCGCGCATAGAGCGTTTAAAAATGTTGGGATGAGGTTCGTGTTTTTCAAATCCACAAACTTTTTGTGGGACGTCTGATCATCAATCCGTTCCGATCAAGTTGATCAACATACTCTAGATAGCCTATGTTAAAAAATTACGGTGTTTGAAAGTGTTTTACATATGCTCCAACTAGTTTTAAAGTAAAAAAAAGCTTACCACTGAAATAAGTCCAATTTGCCTATTTTACTAGATGATAAGTTCTATCTATATAATTGATTTTTAAAACTTATCATACAATTCAATGTGAAGAGCATACTCAATAAACATCTGGCAACATGCAGATGAACAACATACATAATGAAGATCGATGTGGCCATCATGAACCTTGACCTATTGCAAAATTGAATGTGTCAATAAAAAGAGGTGATTATGTGGAGACAGGCCGAGGGTTCAATGGCTAAAAGAGGGAGATATGAACACAAAGTTCTTCCACAAGATAGCAAATGGATGAAGAAGAAGAAATCTCATTGCTAAAATGGAAATTGGTGAAGAAAAGGTAGAGGACTAAAATCGGATCCGCGCACATGTTACCAAACACTTTAAGAAGCTTTTTGCGTCACAAGACTATTGCCAGCCTACAACGAAGGTGGAGATATGGGAGGATGAAGACAAGCTCTCAGAGGAGCAAAGTAGAGCACTAGAGGGACCATTTTCGGTGGAGGAGATTAAACATACAACATTTGACCTTGGTTCAAATAGAGCTGCTGGGCCGGATGGATTCCCGATGCTATTCCTTCAGCATTTTTGGGGGCTCCTTCAGACGGATATGTTTGATCTATGTGAATGTGGTGCTGGTGCCTAAGAAGGGAAGGAGCTTCCAAGATCGGTGACTATACACCGATAAGCTTGCTAAATGGTGTTTTGAAGATCATTACCAAAATGTTGGCAAATAGGCTAGGGGAAATATTGAAATCGTTGGTGGACAACTACCAAACGGGCTTCATTCCAGGTAGATCAATTATGGAGGGCATGATGGCGGCGCAGGAAATCATTCAAACATGTACGAGAAGAAACAGGAAGGGTTACGGGCTGAAATTGGATTTCGAAAAGACGTACGACATGGTTGACTGGCAATGCATACTACAAACATTACACAAACGAGGATTCGAGGAAAGATGGATAGCCAGGGTAAAGGAGTGGCTAACAACGGCCAACGTTGCGGTGATAGTGAATGGGAAGCCGACGAATCATTTTAAGTGCAGAAGAGGACCGAGACAGGGTGACCCGCTATCCCTGCTAATTTTTACTTTAATAGCTGATGGGCTTAATAAAATGATTAAAGTGGCTATCAGGACGAACATGATCAAAGGTCTTGGAGGTAGAAGAGCGTCGGTAGTGAACCTGCAATATGCGGATGACACTACTTTTCGGGGAAAGGGATAGTGATCAAGCGATGAAAATGAAGGGGCTTTTATGCCTCTTTGAGGAGTGGTTTGGACTGAAGATAAACTATCATAAAAATTCGATAATTTTAATTGGGAAGGTGGATGACGAACATATGGACTGTACCGGCATCTTCGGTTGCCAAAGGAAAGAGTTCCTAATAAAATACTTAGGTCTACCGCCCAGGCCTGGCAAAATAAAGAATACGGATTGGAGACCGGTTATTGATAGACTGCAAAAAAGATTGGAAGGATGGTTGGAACGGTTGCTATCTATTGGAGGAAGGATTACCCTTTTAAATGCAGTCTTATCCATGATCCCAATGTACTACCTTGCATTCTTTGAATTGCCGATGAATGTAGAAAACCATATAGACAAAATTCGAAGAAAATTTCTTTGGAAAAGGGGTAGGAAAAAGGAAACTGGTTATGCGCTTGTTAAATGGTCGACACTATACATGTCGAATGGTCGACACTATGCATGTCGTTGGAGCATGGATGATTGGGAGTGATTAACTTGAGAGATATGAATAAGGCATTATTGGCCAAATTGTGGTAGAGATTGTATGGTGAGGATGGTGGTAAATGGAAGACGGTGATTAAAGACAGGTACATGAAAAAAGTCCAAATCAGAGGGGGGGGAAAGAACACAACATCGACTTCTAGATTTTGGGGAGTGTACAAGGTCAAAGGAATTTTCTTTACTGGTTTAAATTTCACAATCAGTGAAAAAAAATTAGTTTTTGGAAAGATAGATGGTGTGGGGAGGATGCACTTCACTTCAAATTCCCTAGACTATATGGCATTACAAGAAACAAAAGCATGCATGTTGATGAGATCTGGACTGGACGAGAATGGAGGATAGGTTTTAAGCGTACTCTAGCAGCGAGAGAAAAGAATGACCTAAGAGAACTCAAGGACATTTTGAAGAATTGGCGCCCGGTTAATGGTAATCAGCATCGACCAAGGTGGCGATGGCATAAAAGCAACAAGTTTACGGTTAGGTCGTTGTATAAGATCATCAACAATGGAGGGAAGATGGGCGGGCCAATGACGCCGATTAGGAAAGCAAGGGTTTCTCATAAAATTAAAATATTCACTTTGTTGGTGGAAAAAAGGGCGATTTTGACTAGAGATAACTGGTTAAAGAGGAAATGCAAAGGCCGTTGGAGTGTGAGATATGCAAGAATGGAGACGAAACGGTGGATCACATGTTGGTTACATGCTCATTTGCAAAGGATGTGTGGTCATATTTCTGCACTAAGAAAAATATTCTTACATTGCCGACATCTATTGATGATATTGGGGGTTGGCGTAAACGGGTGTGGGTGGTATTATTAGGAGAAATTGGGATATTATTATCATGGGAATTATGTGGGGTATATGGTGGGAACGTAATAAGAGAATCTTTAGAGGTAAAAATAATTGCTTAAATGTTGTTATCTATCACATCTCAGCCGTAATTCATAATTGGTCTCATATGATTTCAGATACTGTGGAACTTAAGATGAGAAAGATGGTGCCCGAGACTGCAAGTGATTCCGATGACGGAGGGGAGGAGGAGGAGGAAAATGAAGATATCTAACATACGCAAGAGGAGGTTGGTGCCGGAGGCAGCACAGTCTTGAGACACTTTTGTGATGGATGTACTATTTTATTTTGTACCCTACTTATGGCATGTATGAGTACTTATAACTTATATTTGTAGCTTGTGCAGCTACTAGACTTTACTTGTAAGCTTTGGGGATGTATTTTGTGATCATTAAGATCTTTTTAATGATAGTGGGTGGCTTAATTATCCACCTTTATTCCTCAAAAAAAAACCTTGAACCTAATCATCTTAATGATATTGATATCAACAAGGATGGAGAATCTATAACATGTGATAAATGTCTGATACTAAATTGTTGTATAACATCTTTGTAATTTCAAGTTTCAGATATGGCTACGAAAATACCAGTCATGTATATTCTTATGGTGCTATCATCTGTCCTTAATATTGATATCAACAATGCTAGTAAGAAGGATAGCTGGACCAAAACCACATCAAAATCCAATGAGTACTTCAGCCAGTAAAAGATTCTCATAATGAATTCTCTTCAATATTTTAAATTTTAAATTTTTTTTTGAGGTTAACGGTGTTTCCATCTATGCTTCATTGATAAGTTTATAATGAAACAACCAAAATGACCAAGACAGCAAGTCGTCAACATAATCCACACACACAAAGCCAACTAGAGTATTGCTATATCTAACACAGTAGATAGCAGCCAAAATTGTTAGAGTTGCTCATAAATGAATTCTCTTCAATTCTTTAGCGATCTTCATCATTCTCACATGGCCTTGATCTCTTACTGGAAAGAGATCCAAAATTGTTGCTCTAGTTTTACAACCTTAAAGTATAGTCATTTTCGTAATCACTTGACTGCGACGATTATGATTCCACTTCAAAAGGTTCAAAGTTGGTAACAGAAAACTATGGTAAAAACATTACAGGATCTGGAAACAATCAAATATGCTAATTTCTATAAGGCCATGCCAGAACCTCTAAATTTAGTCTCCACAATCATGTCTAAACGTTGAGCCATCTCAGGAGTAAGATGGTTCACCCAATCACCAACTTTACCACGCCTGAAAAATGAACTGTTGTCCAATGGTAGACGTAGAATATCTGTTGTCCCAGTCTTGTTAACCTCCAAGCTGCTCAAATTCTCAAACCCACAATGCTTGACAATTCTCTCAACCACTCCCTTCTCCTCTTCATCCAACATAAAGGGGCATCCAACACAAAGGGCTTGATATTTTTATTCAGAAGGGGCAGAGCACTTGTGAAGGTGATGGGATTCAGCCATGGGTACTGGTGGGTGTACGTGTCTTGGGAAGAGCAATGGGGGTATAAATATATATGGTTATGGCTGCTTAATAGTGAATTATTACAGTGGAAAAAAAGAAGAAATCGTATCTGAGACGGAGACAGTTGCATATATTGCCCGTCAATTACATGCCATGATTGGGTAGAACAGACTGGATTTGGGGTCTTGCAAATGTCATACTGTGAAATTATTGCAATGAGGGAAAGATTCCACAACTGAAATGGAGAAAGTTGCATATATTGGGTTTTGATCACGGGCTATGTTTCAGTGGAAATTGAATGGTGAAGTCTGGATTAGCCAAATCTGAACCTCCTATTTAGACAGCAAAATTGTTCCTTCATGCATGCGTAGGTAACTTTTTTGAAGGATAGAAGTGGATGTTGAAAAATGTATATACATTTGTAAAACAATAAGCAGGATAGCTAAATCATTACCGTATCGATATCCAACCACTACTTTGTGTAGTTAAGGATGCTCATGATCGAAGCTGTGTATACTGTGTTCAAAATTTTCATTAGGTCTTCCTTTCAGTCTGTATTTACCTGAAAGAGATCCAAAATTGTTGCCCTGCATTAAGAATCTAAATCTGTAGCCTTATTAGAAATTACTTAATTTAACGTAAAACCAGTGAAAAGTACAGCAATCAAACTTTAAATATTTCAAAGCGTAATGCTAATAGAAAAAATATGGTGAAAACATTACAGGATGTGGAAACAATAAATCATGCAAATTGGATCTCTATCACTCGACATGCCAGAACATTTAAAATTACTCTAAACAATCATGTCCAATCGTTGAGCCATCTCAGGAGTAAGATGGTTCACCCAATCACCAACTTTGCCATGCCTAAAAAATATATTGTTCTCAAATGCTTGATGCATTATATCAGTTGTCCCAATGTTGTTCACCTCCAAGCTACTCAAATTCTCAAACCCGCACTGCTGAACTATATTTTCTACCACTCCCTCCTCTTCATTCAAAGTAAAAGGCGAACCGACGAAATCCGCCAATCTCTTCAACTCGGCAATCGGATCCTCCATCAACTCTTCACATCTCATAAACAAAACCCTGCCCTTTTCACTTCCTACACTAGCCGTCCAATATCCGAGCACACGATCCCAAAAAGGCCCGAAAATGGAATGTCCGTTGCAAAAGTGGTCAAAGGCCACCTCAAGCGGTTGGGGCCCTACACCCGACTTTTCTCTCATCTTGATAATGAAGAACCGCAATGAAACAAACTTATCCTTGGGGTTTCGACACAAATAGATGATTCGACAACCGGACTTCATAATGGAGTCTGGCAGTGAACGGAACGGGATGTGGGTCCCAAACAGCCTAGGGGAAGGGAGAGGGTCCAAATTTGGTAGGAGGTCTTTGGCGTAAACTTGACTTTCTAAAAATGGAACAGGCCGGTGGGGGTTGCATGTGGATAAAGCGTCGCTGTGTCCGCGGTTGATAGTGGTGAAGACGAGAGCTTTAAGCCAAGTGGTTCCTGATTTAGGAAAGCTAGCAAGGATTACATCACTAGGTCTTGCTTTGAAGAAATTTTCGGCATGTCCCTGTACCGGCCATTGCGGAGGTAGAGATGGTCCCAAATGGCGAATGCATCGACACCTGGGAGAATTGATAGGATTTCCCCGTACTTTTGGTATGTTTCTCGGTGGTTTTCTTGTTCACTGTAATCCTCCTGCATTTTCTTGGATTCAGCCATGGTATTGGAGTATTGTAGGTGACTTGGGATAAGGAATGAATACATATACATAAGGTATGGTCAAGTCCTATCACCAATCAATAACATGATATCTCTTGGATGACGGTGATAAGGTTTGGAATATGGACAACATTGCTAAATTTGAACCACATCCACATAATATACAGTTTACCATGAGCAGAAAATTCAAATAGTTAAAAGGTTGTTTTTAGAAATTTCAACAGTTGAAATTTTTTGAAATACCTTAGAAATAAAAGTTATTTAAGAAAAAAATTAACTATATTGAAAATCTCTTTTGCCAGTTTGTCATACTTAGATATGAACTTGAAAGAAAAAGGAATCTTATATGTTTTTGGAAGAAAAAAAATAGCGGATAAATATCATCTAATACACATGAAAAATTAAGAAAGCAAGCAGGATGGCTCAACCAATAGCATAGCAATACCCAGCTATTACACTGTTCCGACTCTTCACATGATCTTGGAAAACCCCTAAGAAGTGAAGGCACTATAGGAAATACTTCAACATCAAACCATGAAAATGTGCTTTATTCTCATGCCTCTGACAAGTCTAAAATTTAGCACGTAAAATAATCATAGAGAGAAGATGGTGAAAATGTTGCAACCGATTGCAAACAAATGCCATCCTTCTAGCAAACTCTCACTGAGAACTTGTAAATGCAAACACCAGTAGTTTTTGCAGCCATCAGAAGCGAAGGCAAAGAATATACAAAAACTTGGAAAAAATTTTGGGCTCAGGATTTAGACAATGGAGATGAAGCTGGACGGTGCCAATATATTTCAAAGCATAATGTAAAGGCTGACTTTTTATGTTGGTATCTATGAAATTACCTACACATGCTTGTAAATCCATCAACCTTACACACACACAAAAGCACGCACGCGCACGCGCGCACACAAATCCTCCTGCCAGAAATGACATTAAATAAAGTGCTAACACCATAGGTTAACACCATGGATTCCACCCTACAAAAAATATTTTGACTGCTTCAATTACATCAATCATTTTTGAACTGTTACAAAATTTCAGTCAAACAATAAATCGTTATTAGCTATTTCAAAACCGTACAGACCCCTAACTTCATACAGCTCCTATATTGCCACAAATATATAAGGGCTTGTTTGGTATTATCGCCATTTTTAGATGGTAATAATGGAATAACTATACATAAGGGAGTCCCAAATTAGACCAATAATTTTCCTTGCTAGAATTTATATATAATAAAAGCGATTCCAAATTGACCTACCAATTAGAATTTCAATCTCTCTTTGTGCGATATCAAATTAATTAAAATGGATATAGATATTGAATATCATCATATTATTTGGGAAGGGAAATATGGAAAGAGATAGAGTGTGTGTGTGTGTTTTTGCGCGCGTGCACGTATGTGCAAAGTCGAGCTAGAAAGTTACCTGGTATTGTCATATTAAAATGTAAAATGAATATTATCAGATTCTCTGGCAATAAATATGTCAACAGAAGAATGCCTTTTAAGAGTTGGGCACTCTCTTCTTTAGTATTCTTACCCTACTTTATCTTCTTGTATTCTTTCTATCATTAATTAGCGCCATTATGAACTTAAAAGTCAGGAATCCGGAAATACCACGATTTAGATGATGCTCGACCTAATAAATTCTTGCACCAGCTCAAACAAAGTCCAAAATTACTGTGTCAAAATAGTTCAGGAGTTCCTTTACCCAGACACCTGCCAATTATGAAATTACAATCATTAGTATGGAATGCATTGCATATGTATCAAATAAGTACACTTGATCGGTTCTAGACTTTGCATATAGATTGGTTAAGAATGTTATACAAGTTTGTAAATAAACAGCTTTCAGCTAAAGTGCTATCACAGTGTAGATGTGATATATTCTTCAAATCACTTCAAGTGAGCCCAAATTATTCACACTTGTGAAGAATATAAAGGACACCTAGTATTAAGACGTATGTGATTGAGTATAACCCAAGGTTACCTACATCACGACGTGGAACGAAAATCACAACACGCTACACTACTAGGTACAAATGGGGGAACAATTCTCTGAAACATTGAGCAGAACAAAGTACTGTATAGCTAATAAATTGGATTGCCATTATTTACATAGATGAGCGGTTCTTAATTTAATTTCTAAGGTCATGATAAATCATCATTTGCATAAATTTTGGACCTGATTAGTCCCATGGGATGTGAGAGTTGGTAAGGCATGAGAATTGTGACATGGACGCCATGAGTTCAAAAAAGAAAAGTCTATATCAGTACTATTTCATTAAAACAGGGAAAGTAGATCCTCCGCTCATTAGTTACAGTTATGAATGAGCCAACAAGGATGGGTGTACTGCGGGAATTTCAAATTTACCGTTGTGGAACAAAGAAAGTTACATATTTGGAAATGAAAGTTATGAACTAAATCCAGGTGAAGTGGTTTACTGAAATCGGGTGTAATTTTTGGAAGACAATGCCATTGTCAATCATGCATGCGTAATCAGAGAATCATGAAGATCCCTTTTGACATTATGTTTAATTCTTAAGAAAATAGAATTGTTAACCCTATTTTAAGTATGTGAGGGAAATATGATGGCCTATTTCTTTATATGCAGAACATAGAATGATCTATGTTCTAGGTTCAGTTCATATTTGTCAAGAACATGTGGGCTCATGTTCTGAGATTCATCATCTTCTTTATTGAAGAACCCATGGCCATGACTATCATGTCCTGAGTATGAAAAACTCATAAGAGTTTTCATGGATCCTATTTGATCTCTGATAATAGGAAAGGAGATAGGTATGTAAAGAGAATATGCGAAGGAGAAGGGAATGGATATTCTTTTCTTATATGCCTCACCTTCTTCTTCTTCTTCTTCTTCTTTCTCTTGTTCTTCTTCTAAAACTGAAAATCGAGAGAAACTTAACAAGTTCTCGCTATGTCTGCCCAAAAAAACGGTAATCGATCCATTCTCCATCGATTTGGGAAGTATATATTTCTCTGGAGAGTGAAAGTGGTTAGAGGACCACTCCCCACGTTCTTAGAATGAGTGAGGATGAATAACCCTCACTCCCCCTTAAAAATAGGCACGGATGCCTATTTTGGAAGGTCTCGACACCGCTTGGCTCAGTAGGTCGGGACCCTCCAAATGGAGGTCTCCCGATAGCGAGAGGGGTTCAAAAACAATTCTTTTGAATTGTTTAAGGGTTTTTTTCCCATATATGGGCCCCACTCATATAAAACAAATTTTTAACTTGTTCATGATGCCAGTGCATCAATCTTAGGTCTGGTTTGATCAAATTCTCGATCATTTGACCTATTTCTTTGATTTAAATACTATGTAAGTATTTATTAAATACTTTATATATGTATTTATATCGGTTTGGCCTTGAAGAATTGATTGGCTGCCTTAGTTCCAACAAGCACTGACATGGGTGCACACCAGTTATTGAAGAGGTAGAGTTTTTGAGAAGGGAGGCCAGAGAAGCTGTCGACACCAGGTAAGGATGATATGTGGTCTCTGTACTGTTGGAATATGGTTTGGTGGCTCGATTGTTGATTCCCATCCTCCTGTTCAGAAGTGGCAGAGCACCTGTGAAGGGGATGGGATTCAGCCATGAGAATTGGTGGGTGTATGTGTGTTGCGAAGAGCAATGGGGGTATAAATATATGGTTGTGGCTGTGAAATATTACAGTGGATGGAAAAGTAAAAATCAAATCTGAGATGGAGACATTAGCATGTTTTGGCTGTCAATTACATGCTATGCAATAATATGGGTCTTGCAAACGTCGTACTATGAAATTAATGCAGTGGCTGAAAGATTCCAGACCTGCGATGGAGAAATTTGCATATATTGGCTTTTGATCATGAGGATTGTGGTAGATTCAAGCCACTGCATTAGATGCTAGTGTCAAATAAGTGGGCGTATGGGTTTTGTCTTTTGGATGGATTGTGGTAGATTCAAGCCCGGTAGATTAAGTATTTTTCTAATTTGAAGGGGCAAATACCAATATCGGTTTTGCACTTTACTCATTTTGTCGAATCAAATGATGTCAATATCGGTTTTGCACTATACTCATTTTGTCGAATCAAATGATGTCAATATCGGTTTTTCCATTTCTTTCTTCTTTCTTTACATGAGCACTAGACGATCTTTTCCTTGGCTTCACAAGTTCAAGTCAGATTAGCTAGCTGAACGGATCACCATTTCGATCTAAAGAAAAGCACGGCTTGGAGGACCCGCTGGTTTTTTTACAATTAGGCTTCTGAGTCTCATTGGACCATATGAGCCCACTGCTGTTTTGAACCGGCAGGGCCTGAAGGCCCCGTGTTCTCCTGCCTAAAGGACAAACTGTCCTTGGTTGTGCATATTTGCAGAAATAACGTATATTGTCATTTCTAATTAGCTTTCCTAAATCATGAAATTTTCAGCGCAAAAGAGCAGGAACTAATTAAAGGGCAGCTCTGAAAACCCTCGAAAACCTCAAGAAAAAAGAACCTAGCTTTAATCCCTTTTCTTCCCTCCCAAAATTCTAGGGTTTCAAATTCTTACCCCATTCCTCAAAATGCCGAATACAGGAATCAGGTTCGAACTCTCACCAATCCCCCCCCCCCCCGCCCCACAATTAAGAATTTTCTTAAATTGATTGCGTTTTCGAGTCAGGCTTTGTCAATTCGTTTCGTTCATTTGTTAAAAATTGGAACTTGGAGAGTTTTTGTTGTCTAATTTGTTGATTTATGTGTTTCTGTTCTAGGGTTTCTATCGTTTTGGGCGTGTATTTATAAGCTGACTAAGGTCTGCGTTGTAGATTTGAGACTGGGATGAATAGTGCCTTCAGTGAGCAGATACTGGCGGATAAGCTCTCCAAGCTCAATAGCACTCAGCAGTGCATTGAAAGTATCCCTTTTTAAAGTTTTTCTGTTGGTTCTTGGGACTAAATGGTTATATTGCTGACAAGAATCTATTTTGATTTTAGGGTTGTGCTCATTTTGCTCCTGTCTGTGATTTATTTTTTGTTTCTTTGGAGATTGTTTTGTTTTAGCTTGAAACTTGGGCGGAAAAAGTATTTGTTTGCTTTTGTTCTGTTTGTTCAAGTACTAAACAAGAAATATGAGATTGCACAAATTCTGATTGAGTTCGAAGGTATATAAAATAGAGGATAATGGAGGAAAGGTGCCATAGTAGGGAATTTCCTCCTATGGCGTCGAAAAAATACACCCTCCACGATTTTTTCCGACGATCGGCACCCATCACCTCCTTCCTTATCATCTAAGACGTGGATACGCCAAATTTCATTTGATTCCAATACCTTTTCACCGTTGATTTAAGGATGCAAAATTAACGGTTTACTGACAATAAAACTTTTTACATTGCTGATTCAACGGTGAAAAAGTAGCAGATTCATTTGAAATTCGGTGTATGCATATCTTAGATGATAAAGACAGAGATAATGGGCACTGATCGTCGATAAAAGGGGTGGAAGGTGTAGTTTTTTATGCCGCCTGACGAAAAAGCCTCCCGGGGCCTCTTTTCTTCATTATTCTCAATAAAATAATCATTTGAAAATCAATGGGATCGGCTATGAAGCAAGGCTTCATGAAAGATTCGATAAATTTTTGCAACTGGTTTAATTTTGGAAAATCCTTCCTCGAGAAAACTGTGGACGGGAGATTTTTTTTAATCATAATATTAGATGACTAATTTGAAGGATTGAAGAAGGGGGGTAATGATATGTTTGTAGTAGAGATCCGTGTTCAATTCCAAGACACATATACAGCTAAGAGCGAAACTGAACACATTTCCACAATTAAAAACTAAAATTAACATGATGGTAAACAGCTCGTAAGAGCATGTCAATCATGTTACAAGACTGAAGAGTTTGCTGGAAGATCAATTTAGAGGTGTGCTATGCCCTTAACCCTTGAAGCTGTTATTTCTTGATTTATTAAATTCTTCGAACAGCTGATGGCATCGGCAATTGCTTCAAGCAATTCTCCCCCATGCATTGTCCTGTAATTGTTCGTTGATTCATGATTGTTAGATCTTATTTCATTGTATGAGGAGTTTCTATCGTGTGAAGGTCGTTTGATGGGGTAGAGGCCTCTTTCCTTTTGCTGTATTTTCCATTTTCTATGCAATGGTGGAAGTATTGCATTTCAATAATGATCACCTGTAAAATATGAGGCCATTGACTTACTGCCTTAAAATCTTCAAGCATACTTTTTAAGCAATATGAAGACATGCAACTTCAATTTCCCAATATATTAATAGCATCATTAGGATTTAAGGTAATAAATAATCCTCTCAAGCCAGATGACTTGACATCATATTTCGGAGCAGTACTAGTTGTATCTAGAACATAGAAGTTTTTGCAAAAGCTTAACTTAGAGCAGCACCTAACCTGTAATTGTTGAAACTGTTCCACCATGACATTTTCATATTGCATTTTCCATATATCGTTGTTTATTGTCGTCTATTAATTTTTTGTAATCTATGAAATTAGTTGCTTGCATTCTCTTTCAATAAGAGGACGGAGACATATGTTTGAATTAACCAACATGCTTCTCTTTTTTGCCTTTGTTCCTTGTTTATATTGTTATTTATCATCTAGTGTGTTACCTTAACTTACGTCACTAGCTTTATCCCATTGGTGTATATTCCACCGCAAGAATGCAGAGCAAGTTGTTCAGACATGGGCTAAGCAATTCCATAGTTGTTCCCAAAAAGAACAAAAAATACCATTTCTATATCTTGCCAATGACATCTTACAGAACAGCAAGAAGACCGGAACAGAGTTTGTTGGTGAATTTTGGAAGGTTCTTCCTGCAGCAGTCAAAGATGTTACCGAGAATGGTGATGATCATGGAAAGACCGTTGTCTCTAGATTGGTGAGAATCTTCAACTTCCTCTTAAGTACTGAAACGAGTTGCACACTACCATACTTAAACCACAAGCGCAAGTCATGTGAAGTTAAGTGCTTTTAAGATCTAACTGAACTTTCAGTAGGAAACACACAAGCATATTGACTTTTGCTTTGTTTCTTATAATTCCAAATGTGATACTAGTCATTTTCAAAATCCGTTTGAGCTCTATGTATTCTTGTAATTAATAATGGCTATACCTCACATATTTATCTTTTTGTGTGTGCGTGTGCGCACACACGTGTATTTAGTGTCACATATTCCACCTAGCACCTGTAATTTCTCTCTAAGTTTACCAAGTGCTGCATTTTATTTTAATACAGCGAACAATCTTTTTGTTGTTACACTCTTACTGATCCACATTTAGATGATTCCAAATAGCAACTTTGGTATGGAATGTTTCACCATGATTTTAATTTTATCATGCTTTTATTATTACTCTAATACATGTTTTTCTCTCATGGTTTATTATTTTGTTTCTCACACACACACACACAGAGCTGTGTCCCCGTCTTCTTTTTACAAATTTTGTCGTGTCCCGTGTCCGAACCTATGTACGTGTCCATATCCACGTCAGTGCTTCATAGTCTCTCAAGCTAAACCCTAAAAATTTATAATATAAGATAATCTTTCATACTATAATAGGAAATTGATGGGTGCTGCTTGTAGAACTCATTACTTATAAGTGACCATCAACTGTTACAACTGTTTCATGTGCCAACGGTAATATCTTTACTGTAGAGGCAAATTTGTTTTGAAAATTTTAGAAAAATTATCAACGATTAATTCTTATTTTATATTTCTAGGTTAATATTTGGGAGGAAAGGAGAGTTTTTGGATCACGTGCAGGAGGCCTTAAGGACCTGATGCTTAGTTCGGAACCTCCACCTGCATTGGAATTAAACAAAAAACGTTCACGTTCTGGTTCTGTGAAGATTATTAGAAGAGATTCGCGTTCTATAAAAACAGTCAGAGAGCTAATCTTTCTATTTCTTATTTTTTACTAAATAGTCTTCTTGAACTAATCCTCAGCTTATCAGAAAGTGCTTATAATGACTTTCAATTTAAACCAGAAATTGTCCATTGGAGGAACAGCTGAAAAGATTGTCTCTGCACTTCATACTGTGTTGAGTGAACACCCTGACGAGGATACAGACCTTGACAAATGTAATGCTGCAGTGCGTCGTTTGGAGAAGATGGACAAAGATGTTGAGGTTGCATGTGTGAGAGGTAATTATGTGAGAACCGTTTTATTTTTGGGAATCATAAGCTATAGGATTCGTGTTCTAAATAATAGGCATTTGTTATATAACCACCGATAAATCTTAACATGAATTTGTACCCCCAAAACTATAGCAAATAAGCTTTTTTTGTGTGATTATACTGAACCTGATTATCTGAAGATTATTCTAGGCATAATGCTAAAACTAATATTCTTATTATGTGAAAACATGGAACTGGGCTTCCTACAAAACAGGCAGTTGTCATTATAGCAGATAGATCTAGTAATCGTACTGAACAGTTGAAAATAATTGGGTCTTCACCATATCTCTAGACCCAACAAGCTGATTCATTTGGTTTACACTAGAAGTAATGTCAAAGCAAACAATTTAATTTATTAAAATAAATAAATAAACTCTTTGTGTTTCTTACATCATGTTGATTTCAAATTGGCTGTATGGTGACTAGAACTATAGTCAAAATACTATATACCAGCCGTTTGTGCAGACTTAACGATATCATTACTTCCAAACAACAACAACAACTGAGCCTTTTATCCCAAGCATATGGGGTAGGCTACATGAACCAACATGAGAATCACGCCGGGTCCCGCACATGAATCATTCACCTCCGCTCACTCCTATCGAATAATATACTTTCATTGAGGCCTTTGGCAACCATATCTTTTCGTATCACCTCCATACATGTTCTCTTCGATCTCCCTTTTGCCCTTTTGACATTGTCTATATCGAGAGTATCTATTCATCGAACCGGTGCTTTCATAGGTCTGCGTAGCACATGACCAAACCATCTTAGCCGGTTTTTCCGCATCTTCTCCTTCACATATGCTACACCAACTTTTGCACGAATATCTTCATTTCGCACCTTATCTTTTCTAGTGTTACCATACATCCAACGAAGTATGTGCATCTCCGTTACGTGCACCTTCTGTGTATGATATCATTACTTCCTATCAAAGAAAAATTACTCATCGACGGCGGCAACAACAAGCTTTTATCCCAAATTTTTGGGATTGACTATATGAATCCGTTTCTTCCATTCTGTTCTGTTAAGGCCGTCTTCTCGGTTGAATTAATAATTAACATATCATTCTTAATTACCAAAGGAAAAGTTGGTCGAATGGATAATAATATTTCATGTGCATGCTGAATTTGAAATGATCTCTAGATTTTACTTGGATAGGATCTCACCCGATTCCTTCCTGTTAAAAGCCCAGCATACTCTTCCAATTATAGTTTTTGTCATGAATAATCTCCTACAATGTACTGTATGTCATTTTTCTGAAAATTTTATTCGTTTATAGTGGGGGACCCTCGCAGGGCTTCATTGACAGAGGAGATACTGGAGGAGGAGGCTACTTTAAAACAGTGCATCGAGAAGATCAAATCAGTTGAAGGCAACAGAGAAGCCCTTGTGGCTCAGTTGAAGGAAGCACTTCGGGAACAGGTTCGAACTTATCAGTTTATAATTCTTTCTATCAATATATGTTTAATATTTTTAAAATCTTACCCAAAAGTTTCTCATACTCGCTTACCGATATTTGTTCAGGAGTCACAACTAGAGAGTGTTCGGACACAGTTACAGGTATATAATTTTATTTATTTACCCAAATTAAGATGTCAACCGTGATATACCATTTTATTATATTTACTCTTCATCCCATTTGATATTTATGGGAAATCATCTGGATCATGCTATTGTCGCACTTTTCTGAGTCTAAGAGATAACTTACGGAGATTGAGAAAGATTTATGGGTTGATAAGCAGTTAATAAAGCTTTGCCAAATCATTAAAAAAGTCTTTGGATGTCAATGATGACGAAATAATAACTAATCTTCAACAGAAACATAACAAATGGTTATATCTTAAGCCCATTGAGTATTCTGCCTCCGTGCCTCGGGTATTAAAAAATCCAGGCTTAAGTAAATTACTAAATTCTTTATGTCTTTTTCCACTAAACTAACAAAAACTTTATAAGTTACTAATAACTACCAAAACCGTTCATATTAACACAAGCTGTTTTTTACTAAACTACCATAACAATTCACAAATTTCACTGATGTCACCATGTTAGTTTAGTAAAGTGCAGTTATAATTCACCGAAAACAGGTACGATAAACTTTTTGGTAGTCTCTTGTACTGTACAATGTTAGTGGCAGTTTATTTGACACTAGGCCAAAAATCTATTCAGCTCCCTCCACCAACACACACTATGAAATTACAGGTCGCCCAAGGCCAACTCGAACAAGCCGCAAACATGAGAAGGCGGCTCAACAACGAGCCCATCATCCCTCTCTCCAAACCACTGGACTCAAATGGTCCATCCTCTGCAAAATCCGACTCCAAGAAGGCCGCCGCCGCCATCGCTGACCGACTCGCAGCCTCCACCCACTCCCAACAGATCATGACGTCGGTTCTCTCCACCTTCGCAGCCGAGGAAGCCAAAAACGTAAAACCTAAACTCGAAAAAATCCCTGAAACCAACACCACATTTGTTCCGGTCCAATCCATGCCTCAAGCCGTCATGCCTCAAGCCGTTTTAGTACAAAATCAAAATCCACCAATGCCACAACCTCAATACAATATTTTCGCAACAACCACCCCGCAATATCTTCAACCTCCTGGCGGCATGATGATAGGTTACAGTTATTCGCCGGTGCCTCCGCCACCGCCGCCTCAGATGATGAATTTAGTGAGACCGGTTCAGATTCCTCAGCAGATGCAGATGATTCAGCCTCCGCCGCCCCAGCCTCCGCCGCCCCAGCCGCCTATGGTGATGCAACAGCCGCCACAGTTTGGTATGCAGCAGCCGGCTCCCCCAAGTTATAGGCCATTGCAGCCGCCACCTATGGGGTTTTACCCTCATCAAACACAGTAAGGGTTGTAAAGTTTAGTTTTAGTAGCTGTGTAGTAGTTATTTGTTTCGGGTGGTGGTGTTAAGAGAAAATTTGTTGTTGGGTGCAGTGGAAGATAGGTAGCCCTTTTTCTTTTTTCTTTTTGACAGAGAAATCCATTCAGGAGAAGAGAATTAACTTTGTTACATTTGTTCACTAATTTGTCTTGCTCAAAATCTCAGATAGTTGGCACTAACTTGGTTTCCTGTGTTCACTGTACTTCAATATGTCCCTGGCTTCTGTAACTTGTGGCCCTTGCTTGCTCTGCTTTGTTAAGGTACTTTTTGTAGCAGAGAGATATCTCTATAATGCTGTTCTGAGATGAGAGTGAAATCTATCTGTGGAAGAGAGTGAGAACCCGCGTCAATATTTATAATGCTGTGAATGAATATATGTCGGTCAATAGAAGTGTTTATGCTTTGTTAAGGCACTATATGTTGTTCAAGCCATATGGACATGTCAGATTGCAGATTCAGGCGTCCAATGTACTGAAGCTATAGCTACCAAAATGGACATTCTGATAGGTCTTAGAATATCTGATTCAAGTGTTGTTGTGGAGGCAATGCCAAAGATGGTACTTTCTCGGATACATCCACATTGGTAGGGGTGGTAATTCAACGAGCCAGTTCGGGTTCGATTAGAGTTCAGCTCGATCAAGCTCGGTTCATTTATTAATGAGCCGGATATGGGCCAGAAAGCCTGGCTTGTTTATTAAACGAGCCGAACTCGAGCTCAACCAGGCTGGTTCGGTGTTGACTCAAAATCTGTCCGGTTACACAGTTTGAAAAAAAACAGTAGTATGTAATATAGCGCAGATTCTATACAACTCTTAGGACACTAAATTCAATTAAGGAACAATATATAAAGTGTAACTGAGATGAATATAAAACCCAGTATTTAGACTCATTCCATGCTCTAAATGTTACTTTTTTTTAAATCTTTCCATATCTCAAAACCCTAGCCTCTTAGGGTCTATGGTAATGTTTTCTTTTGAAACACCTGTAATGGCCATTGACCTATCCCCAGTCTCCATCAAACGCCTCTTTGTCGATTTTCTTTTAGAGATCTCCTAATAGAAGATGCATCCAAGCTCGACTTTGGCTCGTTTAAGGCTCAGTAAGCTAACGAGCTGAACATGAGCCAGACCTGCTCAGGTCGAGCCGAGCTTGGACAATGGCCGGCTCGTTCAAGCTCGGCTCGGTTACACCCCTACACATTGGAGAGCTGCGCACATAGTTCATGAGTGCAGGGCCTCACATGCAAATTCTAATATTAGAGCAAGCTATGCATGTTAAAGTGCAAAATGAGGCCGCAATATTGTGAAACATGCAGCGAACTTGTCATTTGATTCTATCAACAATTTGCAATAGAAAGGTGGATGCTATCTTGATGGATTAACACTTTAAATATTTTATAAACATTGTATCAGTATCATCCAGTAAGACATAACAGCCTCTTTATGTTAGCAAAATAGTTACTGTTAATTATTCATTTATGTACATGCACCAAAGGTGCAGGAAACAAATCAAACAATGAATTTTGTTCGGAGCTCATTTCCTATAATAATAAAGCACATATCAATTGGAGCATTCAAATGCAGCAGTATTTTGCATCACCCATGCTACCAATGAATCTCTTCACATGTTATAAGAGAAAAGAGAAGAGAATAATATCCATGCCCTTGATACCAAAATACTTGTTATTATAACAACATCAAAATTACAGGAAAACATCAAACACAAGTTTATTTTCTTAAAAAAATGAGAAAACCAGTAACAGAATCTACATGTAGACCATGCAGTATAAGTGGTATATTTAATACATAAGCATCAACAAGCCATTCAAGAAAAAACAAGCCATTCAAGGTATCATTGCATTCTTCTTCTTTTTCCTATTTTAAAGAAGCCCAATTTGCTTTCTTTTATCATCATTTAACTGTTAGCCTAAAGATGAAGTCTCTAAGGAACAAGGGAAGATGGTAAAGTATTGCTAGGATTGTCGACAGCTGCCCATAAGAGAACCAAGCAGGCGGGTTCTTCTTCAGAACAGCAGCGACCGTCTTCTCCGCGAATTCATCTGCAGGTGTCGATCTCGGGCCTTGGGATAGAGTGGTTCTTGAACGAATCGCGGCCTCAAACGGCTTGTAGAATTTCCATTCAGGCATTTTGCTGTACTTGGCCATAGATGAGTTTCCTAAGTTTGATCGTATTGCACCGGGAACTACATTTATAACACTGATGTTTAAAGTCCTAAGTTCGAGCCTGCAAAAGAATATAGAGAACAATTGTTAGAGAAATAACCAGAAATCCTGCAGGCAAATTTCGGTGTTCAATTGCCAGGCGAATTTCCCTATTATATAGATTGCTAAACACCCCCCCCCCCCGCCCCCCTCCTTCAAATAAAGTTTGTTAACTCATTTATTTATATACATAATAAGGGGGTGGGGGTGGGGGAGCAAATGATAAGAGTACAACTCAAAAGCCCGCAAAATTTGGCACTTAAATAACTATACTAACATCAACTATAGTTTGGAATGCTAATTTATATATTTTACAATGTTTCTAAGCCTACATACTTGTATATGTTGGAAAACTCTTGATTCAAGTGGTCGCCTGTTTAAGCTTGCCCGATTCTAGATCCACCCATGTATAGAACATGTGAGCATTAAATTTCATTAGAGTGGTAGAGAGGTTGATAATTATCAAGTGGAAAAAATTTGGTATTTGGAAAATGTTCGGATATATAAAATCTAGGCTTAATTCCAAAAAAAAACTACCAAATTCTGTCCCAATTACAAGAAATTACCAAATTCTCTCAAAATTACGAGAATATACCATGTTTTGAAGTTTTGTCGGAGTTTCTTGCAATTATTGCTAGCGTGGCACCTTATTTATGGTAGTTTTTGAAAGTTTTACGGTAGTTTCACTTGGTTTTTGAAAGTTCTATGGTATTTCTTGTGTATTTAACGTGAATTTAGTAGTTTCTCATAATTAGACCAAAGTTTACAGTAGTTTTTTGGAATTAAGCCTAAAATCTATTATCAAGATGTTTATTTAAACTTGTAAATGTAGTTTAAAAATCGATAAAATCATGCACTAACCATAAGGCTTGAATTGTTAACGTTAGTTCAACTTAACAAATCATTTTGTAATCTACAACTTGTCATGGTGATAGAAACTGAAAACGATCAGATAAAAAAAATCATAAATGCAAAGCTAGCTGGTTAATACGAAAAATTCACAGAAAAGTATTTTATTATGTTCTTATACATACCTCAAAGTATCTGTTAATGCATGGAGAGCAGCTTTCGATGCAGAATAAGCACCTGCCCAAGGTCCCGGGGCTAATGCAGAAACGCTCCCAACATTTACGATCTTACCCTTCCTCCGAGTAATCATGTGAGGAACTACAGCCTGGATTAACCTCATGGGGCCTGTACAATAACCATTGAAGATCGAATCAATAGAGCTGCCATGCAAAATGTTACGTCTATGTATTTCACTTTCCAATGTTTCGAGATTCAAACTTTGAGACGCAACTTAAAATAATACTTGTTGGGAGAATATAGACTTCCATACTGAGGATTATATGGCATTAAAAATCTGCTCCGATCAAATAACAGTTCATATTTCTTATTGCACTCAAATGTATATTTATCTCTACAAAAATAAATGAACTCCAATGAAAACCCTTACCCTTAAAAACATTTCCCATATCAAAGCTCCAGATACTCGAATTCATATCAGATTATAAAAAAGGTAAAAATATATTGATTTCATCCAGAGTCCAAGCCTATTACGACTGTGCTAGACCAACCAAATGCGCCAATAAATTTATCCAACTCACCTTCCCATTAACCACAAAAATTGCTTCACATGGCCATCTTTTAATTTTTAAAAAGAGGATTTAGCTACTAACTTTCCTGCAAAGTTGAGCATTACTCATATTGCACATTTCCTGTTGTTAAGATAAGCAGATGGTGATCATCTTGTCCCATAAACATTAGCTTGTGTTCAAGATTTTGTGCAATACAACAATGGCAAGATTTATGCAGAAAGTTCTAGGGTCGGTAAATGAATCAATCATCTAGATCCAACACTTTGTTTCATACCCTCTATTAAATTAGCAACTCCTGTATCTTTTTATATTGTTTCATATTCACCACAACCTCCTACTATATTACTCCTTCAATTACAGAATTACTATTCTCATTCTGTTATTCCACAGGACCAGTGCACCAATGGCTTTTGTTGGGTTGACATAGCTAAACCTTAAGCAATTTCCCCTCAATGCTTCCTCTTAACTTCTTCAGAGAATTAACTTTATCTACCAGCCCGGTAGATTCCACATAGGCTGCCGGGTCGATGATTGAGTACAAGATGAAGAAAAGAATGACAGCTTTGGGACTTGCACTTTTGTCTTTTGTAACCGATCACCAACCAGGTAGCATACATGGGATCTACCGGGTTGGCAGGTAAAGTAAGTTTCAACTTGTTAACAATATACCTATCTCTTATCCTATCGTTTACAATAGGGCCAACTGACCTGTATTAAAAAATCATTTTGGCTATGGTCATACTTGGAGTGCCCTTTATTCATAACCTAACATTTGGGTCCATGATGCATGGCTTTACTCTTAGCCAGATTTATAAATTCTTCCATTTAAAGTTAATGGAGTATTTTATCAGTACTTTAGAAGCATTTCTATGGATAAATATATGAACAGCACCCTCCTTGATCTCACTGTCATGAATAAATGATGGAGCTTCGATTCTAAGCAACAAAAAGTGATCAATTTTGGATATTTCCCTGTGATGATACATGATGTCGTGTTCAAGAAATAACGACATCCAATCATGTTGCAATTGCGAAAGAATTATAACTCAGTTGCTGTTTGGTTGTCATCAAGGACTCATCTAGTCTCTGTTAGGCTTCTACTGAATGATTCAGGTTATATGGTATTGTTGCCTAGCATATGTTTCCTCGACCAATAGTATGAACTACAACCTCATTTGTTCTAGTAATAGGGAATTCATATACTTCATATTCATATCTCTATTTTAAACACTATAGTTTCTTAAAATTAACACCATATTATATATTAAATTTGTCCTTTCTAGTCTAAACCGTGTAGTTTCTTAGGAATATCTCCACATTCTATATTAGAATCTGTCCTAGAATCTCTTTAAATAATACAATATCATGCAACTGGCATACAATCACCACGAAATATCAGCCCTCCCTGTTTTCCTTGTTAGTTCCATCCAACGATCTAGTTTCGTCACATAAATTAATATCATATCCCTGTTGCCTAACTGGTCTCCAAATGGCTTTTTAGGCTGAATAGAAAATCTCTCTTGTTATCCATAATTGACACGGTCAACTGTCTTAACACCAAGTTGGAAACATTGCAAAGATTTAATTCAGTCTTATGTTTTCGACATGCAACGGAGAAAGAGAATATAAGATAAAAAGGAATCTAATAGACATTATGCACCTAGAAAATATATGCCATTAGTCCCTAGCTTGCCAATTACTTGATTTAAAGGACTACATAGAGAAAGCTTCAATATCTACATAGCCATTCAAATCCGATATGCACTACTTTAAGAGATTTGATTTTAAAGAAACTCTCTTTTTTCAATAGAAATCGAGCCGCTTGTTCCACCATGATAATACAGAATATTGAGCCCATCCTCTCTTGTTCGGTTGTTCTATACCTTTTTTTCTATAAGAATTTGGAGGTCATCTAGTTTTATGCAGTCATGGTAAGCCCCAAGTTCCTTCCACCAAGAATTTGCACTGATTAAGAGTGTATGCATGGCGTTTGTGTGTCGGTTGACATCATATAACAAAATTATATATTTAATCTAGTGGGTATATACTGTGGTCTGTACTTGGCTTTACCTAGATTCAGTCCTGTATATTAAATTTATCGTCTTCGCCTTCTTCTAGACCTTTTCCCTCACCACTAGAGGGGAAAATTTAAAGTATGCAAAGCGGTAATTTAAGCTTTTGGATCATAGTTTACTCGACCAGGAATTTGGCATTAATCAAGTGAGAATTGGCCTAACGCCATCAGTCGACCACAAAAATTATCGAATCTTTTATGAAGCCTGCTTCATATTCAAATGAGCAATCATCATCACCATCATTAAAAAAAAGCCTAATTCCACCAAATAATAACACAACAAATTAAAAAAACATCAGCATCACAAATAACCCACACAAATGAAAATTTCTAACATTTTCCGAAATCGAAGGAGAGTGGATTACCAAATACATTAGTATTGAACAATTGTTCAACATCACGCATCGGGACCTCGACAAGGGGAGCCACCAGGTGAAACCCTGCATTGTTAACAAGCACATCGATCCGGCCAAACTTATCCAATGTATTCTCCATAGCTTTTCTAATGCTTTCTTCAGAGCAAACATCAAGCTCTTGAAGGAAAAATTGGGGATCATGCTCAAGGCTCTTCATTGAGGCCAGAGATCGACTCGTAGCAACAACGAGGCATCTCTCGGCCGCAAAGGCACGGGCAAGGGCGTACCCGATGCCGCCTTCAGTGCAGCCAGTGATCAGAACTACTGGTTGCTCTGAATCTGCCATCAGGGGACAAAAATGTTGGATTTTGAGGCAAAAATTGAACCCAAGAACAAGAAATGCAATGAATGTTGTGTCTTTTCAGATTTTGGGATAGAATAGGAAGGACCCAATTAAAATTTTCTCTGAATTAGTAGAAAAATGGGTAAAATAATGAAGGATTTGGAGAGAAAGAACAATAAGAACAGCAAATGCAATCAAAGATGTCTTCTTCCTTTTTTTCGATTTGGGGGTGGGGTGGGGTGGGGGGGGGGGAAGGCGGGGAAATTTGAAGGACCCAATATGAGTTTTGTAATCTTTCCTGCAATGAAACACTTGGGTTCTTCAAAAGTTGGCAAATTGGTGAAGAATTTGTGAAAGGTGTAGATTTGGAAGAGCAAACAGAAGCCTTTTCATATGGATTTATATAAAATACTAAACAGTATATATTTTACAAAGTTTGGAGAGAAAAATCTACCTATCATTTATTCAAGGGTTGTTGAAGATAACATCAAGAAAAGCTCTAAATAATAAATGGTTTTTTTTTATATTGCCCCCTCAAAAATTTCATATTTTGAACAAACCAACTTATTTTTTGATATTTTGAAATAATACACTCCAAACTTGTTCGTCAACTAAATATTTCACTCCCGTGGACTTCTGTTAAATTAACTCTTAATCATGATTAGTTATGACTGAATAAAACTAAAATACCCCTCCCCTCTTTCTCTCCTCTCTCCTCCTCGGCCCTGCAACCATCTCCGTTGCCTCGAGTCTCGGCCATCTTGTCCGCGTCCCTCCTCTCCCTTCCCTACCTCCCTCCTCGAACCTTCGTTGCCGCTTCCCTTCTCCTCCTCCTCCGCGCCCCGTCTCCTTCCTCTCTCCTCCTCTGGCCCCGCTTCCATCACCTCTCTCTCTCTCTCTCTCTTCAGACTTAACCCAATTCTAAAACCCTCATCATTTGAATCTTGGTCCGAATGCTCCTCTTCTTTTTCACTATGAAAGGATGGAAAATCCTGGCCGTAGCAGCTTCTGCAGATCTCGTCTTGAAGTCATCTTTAGGTACTTGCTGATAGAACATTTGGGATAAATTCAAAAGGACGGTTAGAACGTCGTTGAAGGAATGGAAGGGGTCGAATTCATATGAGGAGCCGAAATCGAAGGAGAGACTGAAATATGGTTGTGGATTGAAGTCAGCGGTGGTGCCCATGATCCAACGGAGGAAGGATCGATCATGGGTTGGGGATGCTGGTGGTGGGGGGGGGGATGATGGGATTGGGAAAGGATGATATCGTGAGAGAACAGAAGCGCTTGCATGTAGCAGCAAGAACAGCTGATGCGCTTTGCACATCTCTCACTCTCTCTAGAAGAGCTCTGGAATCGGTTTTGGAATTGAGGAAGGAGGAGGAGAAAGGCGAGTGGTATTTTAGTCTTTTTACCCCTCTAGCGGCACTTTTAAACGGTCATAAAACGTTAATCGTCTCAAAATTAACCGCAGTGAGGTATTTAGTTGGGTTAAAAGTTTGGAGTGGTTATTTCAAAATATTAAAAGATGGGTTGAGTTTTTCAAAATATGAAATTTTCGAGAGGGAAATGTCAAAAAACCCATAATAAATAGGTGAGTGCTGATTTCTTTCTTTTCGGGAAAAATGATTTTAAGGAACTAAAGTTTTCCTGAAAAATAGTAGTTTGAACTTCGAAGTTTTTGATGCAGGGGAAGGAAAATTTTGTATGACCGCTGTATAAAAAAACAGAGAAGGAGATTTGACTGAAGACAAAAATACAGAAAGAGGGAGATTTTTAGAGAGATGATAATGGACTCTTGAATAAATTAGTTGTTTTTCTTCAAGAGTGGTTGAAGAAAACCAGAACAAAACAAAAGCTCCAAAAATCATGGCTAAATTGGAAATGTAGAAGCAACAACTAATATCTTTCGAGTTCTTAATCATTTTCAACAAGCACAAGAAATGTTAGGGAAAAAATACCTGTAATGTTTTCAATAGCTCTGGTGTTTTTCCCAATGAATCAAATAGACCTTTTTATTTGCGTTGGATGAATGACATCAAATCAACATCTAATCTAACATCTATAATAATATTAGATCAAAAGGGCATAACTCTATTGGAGTAATATCTTGCTTTCCAATTCCTCCAAGAAAATGATAATTAAATTATCTTGATTGAAAACATTCATTTTAATCCATTTGTAGAATAAGAGCACATATAATCTAAAGAAAGAGGAAGCACAAGTTACTTGATTTAGTAAACGTTACCTTCTGCCATTATTCTCACCATTGTCTCCTTGATTCCGAGGCATGGTCCCCATGAGCAGTTAAAGAAAGCAACAACATCTGATGAGGCTCATGAAGGGGAACATCCCAGATTACGATACGTGAAAGATGACGTGTCATCAACACATATCCTCTGGACCCCTTGGGGCTACGACGGGGAATCAGGATGACACATTACAAGTCTTTCTCGGGATCTCGTGACGAGATGGTACCCGACCTTTCGGAAAAGCCTTCCCAGAGCACCCCCAATATGCGCTGAGGTAGCTGAGACTCCTCGGCCTTCTCGCTCGATTCCGAGCTATCTACCGAGTCGAGACTCCTCGGCCTCCTTGTCAAACCTGGGGCACGGAGCCCAAGCACCCCCTTAACAGGCTCCGCGTATCCCACCAGAGCGAGATTCCTGCCGCTCCACGTCCCGCATCCCACGTTGGCACGTTTTTCCGTTAACGAGCATATCTTGCTATTAATGGGCATATCCCTCCATCAACGCGAACGTGTCAAAAGGGCGTAACGGACGGCGGGAACCTCGCGCCGGATCGCCCCAAACGACCGCTATATAAACCCCTTCTTCCAGACGGTCCAGGTAAGCAATAATCAATTCCAATACGCCGCTACCCTGTCTTTATACCACGGTACTTACTTGATCGTCGGAGGGTCCTACGGTGGCCATCCACTCCGGGACTTCCCTTGCAGGTAGCTCGGCGTCAACACCAACCCATCGAGATCCACGCGTCCAATTTTCACTCTCAATCTCAACCGTTCAGGAACACTTGCAGCAAGATCAACGGAGGACAACATCTGAGGGAGATTCCATCCTCCATCAGTTGGCGCCGTCTGTGGGAACCGAAAGACTTTTCCACCACAAAATTTGATCCCCCGCCTTCAATTCAATGGCAAACGATGACCGTGACGATCCCAGTACGAGCCGTCCCGCCCCCAATAATGGAGGCAGGAGCGGTCTTACTCCCCCTCCTAATGTCATCAACGCCTTATCCGCTAGGATCAACAGGCTCACGGCGATCGTGGATGCGCTCGTCCGCGTTCAAGCGGCCGGCCATGCCCACCAAACCGCAGTTCCCCCTCCCCAGGATGGAGACGTACGCATGATGGCGGGTTCGCGCACTTAGGTCCTTGACCTCAATCGCGCTCACCATGTTGTTAACGAACGTCGGCGCGCCGATTCCGGCAATTACAACCTACAAGTGGGGGATGATTCAATGACCTGATGGGCGCCAGATAGTTCAACGCCCTGATCTCAAGGGAGACCAGGCCGTCGTTCCGACGCCCGCCGCGTGCTCTCACCTCTTGAGGAGGTGTCAGTCAGTTCGCCTGCTTCCAAGCACGACCGACGCCCTACTCCCGTCGAGGTCGCGCAAACGACGAACGCCGGGACTACTTAAGAAGGGCCTCGCCCAAGAATTTAAGAAATGTGATAGAGCGAAATCGAAGCCGCACCGTCACGCAAACCCGAAGCAGAGATAACCGGTGCTCCGACCATGGAGAATCCTCAAGGTACCACCAACGGATCGAGGCCCTCGAAAAGAAGATTGAGGAAATACGACAGGACGACCACACAGCCGGTGAAGGGGCGAAGTACTCTGCCGATTCACTCATAAGACCGTTTGCTGAGCGACTCCTAGCCGAACGTGTCTCGTCCAGGAACAAATCGCCCAAAGTGCCCCTTTTTGACGGAAAGTCCGACCCGAAGGACCACTTGGACGCGTTCACGGCCTCCATGAGCTTCCAAGACAACTTGGATGCGGCTCAATGCAGGGTCTTCCCCACCACCATCATCCAGGCTAGTCGGGATTGGTTCCGAGGGCTTGCACTGCGCTCCATCTCGATCTTTGACGAGTTGGATACCTAATTTCTCGGTCATTTCATCGGTAACCGACGACAGAAAAAGACGGCCGACTACCTGTTCACCATCAAAAGCGGAGACAAGGAATCCTTCAAGGGGTATGTCACCCGCTTCTATAACGCCCTCCTGGAGGTTCCTGAGAACCGCGACGAAACGGTTATCACCGCGCTGAGGTCGGGTCTTAGGCACAAAGAGCGGTTCCGCTCTTTTGCATTGGCGCAACCTAAGACCATGGCTGAAGTGAAAGCATGGACCGAGCGAGAAATCCAACTCGAGTCAGAGGTGAACTCCAACCTCCCCAGAGGCGACCAAACAGATCGGAAAAGACGGGACAGGGAAGAGAAAAAGAAAGTTGATCGCCCGAAACCTTATTCCCCAAGGTTCCAGGAATACACTCCTCTGAACATTTCCTAGACCGAGCTGTTAGAGAAGGTTAAGGGCGAGAGGTTTTTTAAGCTCTCACCAGCTACCCAGAGGATGGGCAAGCGGCTCCGCGGCCCGTACTGCGCCTATTATAGGTCGCAGGGTCACCCGACCGAGAGCTGTAAGCAACTCCGTAACTACATCGAGAAATTGATCCGCTTTGGCCACCTGGCGAAATACCTACGAGACAAGCGACAAACGGAGCGGGAGAAAAAAGACCAAACCCCACCCGGGAAGTTAACAATCGGGCAAATCATAGTCATTTTGACGAATCCAACTCTGGAAAATGGGAGGAACCACCACCTCCTACCAGTCGGGGACATAAGTGATCCACCCCACAAGAAATGCATGAAGGAGGACCCGATCATCTTCATCGACAAAGACCTTCACGGCATATCACTTCCTCACAATGACCCTCTTGTGATAACAGTCCAGGTCCACCGTTACGAGGTCCAGAGAATACTGGTCGATTCTGGGAGCTCAGCAGATATCCTGTTCTATGACTGTTTCCAGCGTATGGGATTAGGTCCATCTAATCTTCAGCCGACCTCCTACGTTCTCTCTGGGTTCACCAACCATTCCGTCCTGGCCGAGGGATCAGTTACCCTCCTCCTCAACATTGGGGAAGCGGGCAAGACGCGAACCGTACCGGTGAATTTCTTCGTTGCTAAGGTCTCATCATCCTATAACGTTCTCCTGGGAGGCCCTACCTTAAACGCCCTCCGGGTTAAGATCTCGACTTACCACCTTGCGCTCAAATTCACTTTAGATAATGGGGGAATAGGCCGGGTTTATGGGGACCAACAAACCACCAGGATCTGCCTCACTTCAACATCCCCCACCTGAGAGAAAGGCGATGATTTTGAAGATATACATGATCGTCAGGGGTTTTTAGATACCCGCGACGACCGAAAGGAAGTTCGAGGCACCCCAGTGGAAGCGTTAGCAGAAGTCCCCCTCACAGAGGGAGTCGATGATCGGACGGTTCGGATCGGCTCTCTCTTGACAGGGGACATCCGCAAAGGCCTGATCCGGTTCCTTCGAGACAACTCGGATGTGTTCGCTTGGACTCCAGCGAACATACCCGGGATCAACCCCGAGGTGATCTCCCACAAGCTCGGGGTCGACCCGAAAACCAGGCCGATCCGACAAAAGAAGAGAAGTTTTGTGCCGATTAAATAGAAGGCGATAGAGGACGAGGTGGATCGATTGCTCGCTGCCAACTTCATCAGAAATCTGGACTACTCGGATTGGCTGGCGAACGTGGTCATGGTCAAGAAGGCAAACAGGAAATGACGCATGTGCGTCGATTTTACAGACCTAAACAAGGCTTGCCCCAAAGACAACTACCGCTTTCTCGGATAGACTAGCTAGTGGACAGCTCGGCCGGCCCACGAGCTGTTGAGCTTCATGGACGTTTTCTCCGGCTATAATCAGATCCAAATGAACCATGCCGATGAAGAGCTGACAGCCTTCACCACGGATCGGGGGGTATACTGTTACAGGGTAATGCCTTTCGGACTCAAGAACGCCGGGGCCACGTACCAGCGAATGGTCAACAAACCGTTCAAAGCACAGATTGGGAAAAATATGGAAGTCTACGTCGACGACATGCTTGTAAAATCCGCCTCGTCGGCCGGACATGCTACGGACCTCGGCGAAGCGTTCGATGTCCTGCGAAAATACAAGATGAAGCTGAATCCATCTAAATACGCGTTTGGAGTCACAAGCTGGAAATTTCTCGGTTTCATGGTTACCCATCGAGGAATCGAGGCAAACCCAGAGAAAATCAGCGCCATCCTTAACATGACAACGCCCAAAAGCAATACCGACATCATGCGACTCATCGGGAGGGTGGCCGCATTGAGTCGCTTTATGTCCAGAGCTGGAGAAAAATGTCTCCCTTTCTTCAAAGCCCACAGAAAAATTCCCAGGTTTGAATGGACCGAGAAATGCCAGAACGCTCTAGAACAACTTAAGGCCCACTTGGCGACCCCGCCACTTCTCACCAGACCGGTCGAAGGCGACGAACTGTTGCTATATTTATCTATCTCTAACTAAGCCGCGGGCTCAGTGCTCGTCAGGGAATTCGAAGGTACACAGAAGCCGGTTTACTACGTGAGCCATGTTTTTAAGGACGCGGAAACCAGATGCCCGGCTATAGAAAAAATAGTCCTGGTGCTCGTCGTCGCTTCCAGGAAGTTACGAAACTATTTCCAGGCGCACATGATCCTCATCCTCACTGAAAGACCTCTAGGGAATATCTTCGCCTCCTCCGAATCGTTGGGCTGCCTAGAGAAATGGAGATGGGAACTGTCCTAATTCGACATCAAGTACCGACCCAGAAGGGCCATCAAAACCCAGGCCCTAGCCGACTTCATGGTCGAGTGCACCATCTCTACGAGGGAAGGAACGACTGCTTAAAGCCCTGACTCACGGCCCTCAATCGAGGAAGTATGCCCTTAGTTGAGGAAGTATCCGGCCCAATCCCGGACTGGGTGCTCTATATAGATGGATCCTATACAGAAGAATGAAGTGGGGCAGGCCTGATCATCCGAGGCCCGAACGACGCGGAAATGGAGTATTCCCTAAAGCTCGATTTTAAGGCATCAAACAACGACGCGGAATATGAGGCCTTATTGGCAGGACTACGAATCACCTCCGGGGTGGGGCTGAAGACCATCCGGATACGTAGCGAATTTGCACTAGTCATCGGCCAGGTAACCGGTCGTTTCGAAGCCCAAGAACCACTCATGATAAAATACTTGGCGGAGGTAAAAAGGCTTCGGAAAAACTTTGACGAAGTCCACGTGGAGAAAATTCCTAGAAATTTGAATGCCGAGGCTGATGCACTGAGCAATCTCGCCTCCTCCTATTTATCCAATCATAAAAGAAATATCCTCTTTGAAGTTCTACCTCGGCCCAGCATCGAAGATGGGGAAGCAACGCTCCAAATCTACGTGACTCAAGAAGATGCCCCGGACTGGAGAAAGCCCATCGTAGAATACCTAAAAGAAGGGATTCTTCCAAAGGACCGAGCCGAGGCCCGTCGACTTCGGGCCAAAGCTCGCCATTTCATATGGAGCAAAGAAAACCTACGCAAAAAGTCGTACACTCAACCTCTGCTCCGGTGTGTCGATCTCCACGAAGCAGATTACGTCCTACGGGAGATACATGAAGGGGTCAGAGGGGCGCATCAAGGGGCTCGTAGCCTGGTCCAAAAGACACCACTCCAGGGGTACTATTGGCCGAGAATACATCAAGATGCCGAGAAACTGGTTAGAAGATGCAAAAGTTGCCAACTCTTCGGCAACATTCCTCGCTTCCCCGCCACCGAACTAATGCTGCTAAGTTCCCCATGGCCATTTGCACAGTGGGGGATGGATATGGTAGGTCAGCTCCCCACCGGCATGGGTGGACACAAGTACACTCTTGTTGCAATAGACTACTTTACAAAGTGGATCGAGGCCGTGCCCATTAGGAAGCCAGACGCCCCCTCTACGATAAACTTCCTGCAGAACAATATAATCTCCCAGTTCGGAATCCCGAGGTGCATCATCACCGACCATGGGATCAATTTCGAGAATGACTAAGTCAAGGAGTTTTGCAGCGACTACCACATATTGATGAAGTTAGCCGCGGTAGCACACCCCCAATGCAATAGGCAAGCCGAAGTAGCAAACCGAAGTGTCATTCGTGGGCTCCGGGCTCTCCTGGAAGGGAGACAAGGCGTCTGGGTCGAGGAATTGCCTCGTGTGCTCTGGGCATTGCGGACATCAAGGAAAACGCTAACGGGAGAAACCCCGTTCAGCCTCTGCTACGGCACCGAAGCAATGGTTCCCGCAGAAATTGGATTGCCCAGTTATAGAGTCGAACACTTCGACAATGAAGCCAACACCTTGGCACTACTAAGCAACTTGGACATCTTATTAGAAAAATAAGATCGAGCGCAAATCAGAGTGGCCGCCTATCAGCAGCAAACCGCTCGCCACTACAATGCCCGAGTGAAGTATCAAACCTTCAAGACAGGAGACCTGGTCTTGCGGAGAAACAAGTTCGTAGACCAAGGGAGGCTATATAAGTTCTCCCCAAAGTGGGACATACCGTTTCTTGTAACGAAAGTATTGCCTGGTGGAGCCTACCGTCTCCAAGACTCCGGAGGGCATAATTTTTCCCCGGCCATATAACGCCGAAAATCTTAAGTTGTATAGATAAACATGTACCCTCTTTTGAATAATACAATTCCTTTCCACGTTGACTAAGTTTCCCAAACTAATCCCTCTCACAGAATAGACTTCTGCACCACCCCGGGGCTCGAGGCCTTCATTACTTTCCTCGGCCCCGAGCTCGGAAAAAAAAAGGTATAGAAAGGAAGAAAGAGAATACACCATAACAAATTTATTTATTCAGAGGTATTATGGGCTCCCCAACCTTACAAAAATTATAGCAAGGAGGACGAGAATTAAGATAACATTGGCGATGATACTCGGAAGAAAGCTCCTCCAGCCGAGTCCATGCATCCTCCGCCCGCTCCCTCTGACGGTACCCATGGACCCTAGAAGCCACGGACTCGCCGGGGTTCCCATCCGACGAGCAAGATGCGACGACCAACCTTTGCTGAAAATACTTAAGAAGAAGGTCCACCGAGCAGTCCCGCCTGCTTTTCGAGATCAGACCAAACTCGTAGATCGTATACATTTTATCAAACGCCTCGTCCATCAACTGCAGAGATAGGGGGTTATACTGTCACGCCCCGCTTCCCAGAGTACGGTAAGGAGACGTGATGGGTCACGCGACGTATTTACTCAGAAGTAAACACGTTAAGCGTAGATAAGAAATATAATGTAAATGTGCACAAGAAAGACATGAGATGTAAAATAACATCAACTTTTTATTTATTAAACATTCTTTACAATGCAACTGAAAAGTAAATACAATATGGAAAGCAATGCCTAAACAATGGCATGAACTGAAAATGAAAGTATATACAAGTGACTAAAGCTCGGGGTCTTCTGAGAACTGCTCTAAGTCGTCTGAGCTGGGCTCGATCTCCAGAGAGTCGGGTCCTCCTGACAACATTCCAAAGAAAGAATAGAAAAGGAATGTCGTCAGCGAATAATCGCTCGGTAAGTCCCAAATGGAGATAGGAATATAATCGACAGATAAGAGAGAATACAACTGGTATAATGTTTGATAGTTATGCTTGTTAGTTATATGTATGCCCTAGAGGCCATTACTGTACATGTGATGTATATTGTAGTGGATGCTTGGACATATATAGGGAGGACTTTCTTGCTCGACATGATAGTATGCTATCTGGTTGCACTTTATCTTAACATGTACACTTATTGTCTCTCTATTACATGTTGATAAAGCCCTTAGGATGAGTACTTGACTACCAGGATTATGATGCAGATCATACTAGTGGGGCAGAGGTAATCGGTAAGTACATCCTTTAAATGTTCCTAGTCGTAGGATTATCGAGACAGGGCATCGATACTCCAGAGTAGACTAGCGTATACGCTTCTTGACCTATACGATGGGCGATGGATGATCCCATATCTATTGGTGTTTGACATCAGAGAAGGTATACGGGTGCTCAGTGGAGACTGGGTACACTGAACGGACTCGCCGAGAACTCCTAGATGGGATTATACCTATCGTCAGATAGCAGTTCTCTGGTGACACTGGTACAGGTTAGTCTGTCTATCCGAGATCGTCATAGAGTCTTGTATGATTCCCACTGTTCTTTGATTTCCACTTTACCACGTTCAAGAGATCGTACAAAACGGTGGTTTTTGGGTACAGTCCCGAATCACATGGAGGCAATGAGCGATAGGAGGGGTTTCGTCTCTCCTGGTATTGGGGGTTGATGTTGCGCTGTGTTCGATTGGCTATAACAGGAAGTCCCTGGCCAGGGCTGATATGGAGATCTACTGGTAAGTGTTATCAGTAGTTTCTCGACCCGTTATGAGCCTCACATCGGCAACACTTATTAGGCTATTGGGGTCTGACGTTATACCACCCCAGGCTATGATATGCGACATATCTGACGAAGAGACCGGACTGTACGGTAGTGTTACTGATTGGATTCGCAGGAGTATGAGCAGGCTTGCTTGTTGATCTTCTGATCGCTCAATATCCGGGTGGCCGTTACATTTAGTAGACCACTTGCGGCTTGTGGGTGTTTGATATGATCGTCACCTACTGCCGGCGTATTGACGAGTCTTTAGAGTCCTACACAGAGGTTTCCTGGTTCATGCGAAACGAAGTAGGATCACATATGCGATATGTGCGGGACCGAGATTAATGCGCGTATGTGATACCACATTCTATTCTCGCGATATGTGATATCGATCGGTTATATGTAATATAGCTGGGTTATCGGATCAAGTGTTGATTCGATAAGATGTTACATTTGATATTAGTCGGTTGTATATGATATAGCCGGATTATTAAATCAAATGTTGATTTGATAATTTAATGTATAATTATATATTTGATATATTAACTTACATTAACTAATATTTTCTCACTAAACATTTCTTTTACTCACTTGTGTGCAAATAGTATATATGTGATATATATTAATGTACATTTATTTGTGTCATGTTTGATGCCACATGCAATATGGGTGTATGAGACTCACACCATGCTTATGATAATCTTAGGGTTTTTATTTATCAAAGTAAATCACAAATTGGTGGAATTATGTCATGGCTAGAAGCTTGGAGAAGCTTGTTGCTAACCATTGACTGAGTCCACTAACTGTGTTTTACATTAGATATTTATTAACCTAACCATTATTGTTAACCTTGGTTTATTCTCTACATGAGTTAGTGTATGACACTAACTCACCCATGGTTGCTGTTCTCACCTCATGAGTTTTATTCTCATCTCATCCTCATCTTCTTCTTCCTCATGGAAAATCTTTCTAGCTTTTGAAAAGGTGATGAAATATTGTGAGAAAAATTAATCTAAAGTGAGCCCATTTCCTACTTCATCATCCTCTACTATATTAGCCATTTAGTTTAGAGTGTTTGCTTCACTAATCCACCATTAGTGAAGAGGTAGCATGAGCTTGAGTCTCCTCGACGTAGATCATCTTCGACCTCGAAGACTTCGAGCAAGCTTGTTCATTTCTTCATGTGAACCCTTACTAGAGTTCGGGTGTTCACTAGTTGGAGCGAAGGGACTACTACATGGAGCTTTAGAAGTGAAGGACCGGTCTACAAAGGTTGTATTACTTATTCACTTAGATGTAAAGTTGTTTACATTGTTGTTTCGTCTAAATCTCTAGTTAAGATTTTAGGGTTAGGGTTCTTTAGTACGACAAAAAATTTGAAAACGGCATGGACGATACCTCCCGAAATCTTGCTGTCGTGCTAGGGAACCCTACAGTGGTATCAGAGCTAATCTAGAGAATTAGACGATGGTTATAGAATTACGAAACCGAAACAACTCCGAAACAACCGATATACAATCCTAGTTTCTGTCGAATTTTATATGGCCTCTAAAATTTTTTTTAGCAACTGCAGAATGTTGTATGTGATATAATATGAACACCATACAAATTTGAATCAAGAACACTTGATTTTGGCCGGCCACAATGCCTCAAAATCTGAGCTCACCGGTTCTTTTGGGGCTTTTTGGCTTCAAATTTTTAGGGTGTTCCAGTCTCTGGGTTTTGGTATTTCAGGTGTTGCTTGTTTTTGCTAAAATTGCATGTATTGTTAACTTTCTGCAAAGACAATTCGGAGTGTTTCGTAATCGTAATTCTAACATCTATTCGGGTTATTTAGACGACGTTAAAAAGTTCGAACGGATATCAATAACCCATATTTTCCCTCGTTGGAAATTTTCCAAGAGTTGGATTTTTCCAAGTTTAAAATCTTCAGAAAATCATGCAAGCGATTCTGTGGACCCTCTAGAAGAACGATACCCAAACTCGACTTTTTGGAACGCGGAACCGCGGTCATACCCTAGGGTTTGCGGCAGTTTCGTGGCGACATGAGTGAGGTATGGGTCGGCCCTTCTACGGATGGTTCATAGGTGCTGTGGCATGTTCTGGGTACTTTTTAAACTCCGCTCAAGTGTTGAGCTCTTAGGGAAATTTTGGATGTTTGTTTATTCGATCGAAAAGTTTAACATCGTCTAGTTATCTATGATTGTGATACAATATTTGGAATCCACAAATTTAGTTATGTGATAACTAGTTTGAATTTTATAAATCTAGCAAGTTAGTCTCATTTGATCGGTTGCCACGGAATTTTGATGAGAATTAAAAGTCCGCCGAAATCACGTAGCGTACGCGGATACTCGCCGGGTAACCTTACTAGATAGCCACGCCCTATAGCCCCGACCAAGTGACTGTAGGAGAACCCCGTCACCAAAAGCATCCGTTCGGGTACTTGAGGCCGCGGTGTTCCGCCTAAGTGCACTTCGTTGACGGCATTGGGGGTGCGGTCGTCTACTAAAGTTTCCGACGAGCATTCGATCAGATTATCGGGAATCTTGTTGAATTACTTGACAGGTTATTGAAAAGTGTTTTCAATATCGAGACTAAAATGCGGGGTTTATAATTGTTAGGCATGCGATATCTAAGGAATTCATTTGGTTAGGCATGAAATCCAAAGTATGTGTTACATTGGGTTTATGATGTCTAAGGTGGTTGCGGATTCTAATTGTTGTAGTTTTTCACTTTCTTTTCTGCGACCGTAAGTGTAATATGTGGTGTATCTCCGGTTTCGTTGATATATGTCAACGACAATTGGGATAGGCATATTTACTTACATTAATGACATGCGATGTTATGTGTTGCTGTGATATATTATATTGGATCGTTGTGTTTTGAATAGCCGGTTTTTTTATGTGAGATGAGAGTTTTTCATTTTGATTCATGTAAAAGCTTATATGTAATATTCTTTTATTTGGGCACTTCCGGGTTGAGGATGATGTCACCATGGATGTATATTATTTACTTTTCCACATTAGGATAGAACCAAGAAGAAGAGCACAAGTAACCGGGTTCTAGGGTCCAGTGGGAGACCATCTCGAGGAGTCGAGACCGAGTCTCCTAACTCTAGAATTGGGAGGGTTGCTTGCCGCTCTCGCAGGGATCTAGGGATGCGGGTTTTGTCTATTCATCGCGACCGTAGAATCCGCGTTTTTTATTGGCTTAATTTCAAACTCGGAATTCCTAATATATCCAATATTTCATATGTGTTCTTCTGCTGCTAATATTCTATGATGTGATCACTTTATATATTGAGACGAATGCTTATATTATATATATGATGATATATAGTAAATATTGATACTTTCGTTTCTTCTGTGATGCTTAGGAAGCATAAATGATGGAACTTCATTAATGAGATTAATGAAATAAAAGAAACCTAAAGATATTGTAGAAACTTGTTTTAAAAACTGGTAGCTCTAGTTCTTGCTTTGTATAGCGGTATTCCTTGTAGAATATCCAGCACCTTATTCGATAAGGAAAGAGCCGAGATCCCTTCACCGGGAGTGACCTCTTTAGCGAAACTGGCAGACGCTACAACCAATTTGGTTTGTCTTTTGATTGCTTCTATAGTTTTTGCTTTGCATAGTGGTATTTGTGAAATATCCTGCACCTCATTCGATGAGGAAAGAGCCGAGATCCCTTCACCGGGAGTGACCTCTCTAGCAAAACTAGTAAAAACCTCAAAAACACTCATTTTAAAATTCACTCGATTCTACAACGATATCAAGTTCATTACGCAAAGGGTTTTCTAAAAAACCTGTCGTAACCCTCCGTCATTTCAGATAAGTAATTTTTAGTATTCGTGCTGCGTTTGTTGACCTTAGCCAAGGCGTAGTATGCGGTAGCTAATTAGTGCTTATCTGCAAGCATATGATGCGAATGAGTTAGGGTATTCGTACGGCTTTGTTGACCTTAGCCAAGGGTCGTACGGGTGGGTTTAATTCAATCAAGAAATGACGGGTTGAACTTGGCTAGCGCTTATGATTTGTTGACCTTAGCCAAGGTCATAAGTTGCTAGGGGCAGAATATTATCGGGAATTTCAAGAGTTGAAATTCCCGATGAGATTGCATACCTTCTATGAGATAGTTGGATCCCGATACCCACTACGAGTAAGAGTTACTCCTGAGAGAGTTTTACACATTACAATTAGCCGATCAAGTAGGTTTATAGAAAGGTGTTAACGGGGTTACGCCCCTGGGAAAACGAGGTTTATTTTAATTAGGTCCGTGCGAAAGCACGGGAAACATCCCTCAAAGTACCGACACTGGCCTGGCCGAAAGATTGGCGAACTTGTAGGGTGTAACTAATCCCGGCTAATCTTACCTTTTAGGGTTTGAAGGAATATTTGATAAAAACAGTGGAAGCCATCCTGATTAGATAAAATAATAACCAATCTGATCTTGCAAGAGCGCACGCAGAGTGTTTTCTTCTCTCTTTCTCTCTCTCCTGGTAGCGACCGTAACATGCCTTAATCAAGATAATAATATGGATGCATTGACCAAACCTGATTATTATACTGAGCTGGGGAACGTTGATTCCACTCTATCTTATAACTGTTATAAGTCCGAGCAGGAAACAGGGGAATATCCGAATTCCCATGCCACCCAATCGAGGAATGAGCATGTTGATGCATATTCTTCGGGTGTGTTCGTTACCGAGAACTGTTTCTCAGTATCCTCTACGTCCTGAGTATGTGATACCGGATCAGGATTTCGCATATGTAATATGTTACATAGGCTACAGAAAGGTAGAGAACTGAGAATAGGTGATATATCTCTAAGAGTTAGAGAATGGTGCAATTATTGCAGCCAAGTCAGTTGGTAGATATCACCTTGTATTAATACATTGATTCTGAACGAATGTTATTATATACCGAACCTGATATACAACATTACATCGGTTTCTTTATTAAGTTAAAGAAGGATATAATTTTGTATTGATGGATAATGTTGTGAACATTTTCCTTAATCAAGAGTTGATTGGATCAGGCACGTTATATAATGGCATATACGTTCTAAATCAAACCACAGTTCAAAGTATGTAGAACACACACAAGAGGAGTAGTTCAGAAATGAACGAATCCTTCTTATGGTATTATAGACTAGGTCATACCAATACGACACGATCAGCTAAGTTATATAAGGATGAATATGAGAATCTGTTCGATTTTTCATCTTATGATACTTGCCAGTCTAGTCTCAAAGGTAAAATGACCAATTCTCCGTTTACTGGAAACAGAGAAAGAGTTACTGAACTCTTGGCACAGATACATAATGATGTATTCGGTCCTATGTCTACAAATGTCAGGCTTGGTTCTTTATACTTCATTATATTCATCAATGATCTCTCAAGATTCGGACATATGTTCGTGTTGAAACACAAGTTTGAAGCTTCTAAGAAATTCAAGAAATGTAAGCTTGAAGTTGAGAACCAGACGCGTAGAAGTATTATAGCCCTTCGATGTGATCGAGGAAGGGAATACTTAGGCATGGAGTTCCTGTATTTTCTAAAATAGAGAATGTGATGCTCTTTCAGCTTATTCCTTCGAATACACCACAGCACAACGGTGTATCGGGGCGGAGGTATCGCACCCTATGAGATATGGCGCGCTCTATGATGAGTATTGCTAAGGTACCTGTTTCCTTTTGGTGTTATGCACTTGAGAAGCTGTATACCTATTGAATGGGATTACGTCCAAATTAGTGCCTACCACTACATATGAGATATGGAATGGGAAGAGACCATGTCTTAAACGAGTTAAGATATAGGGTTGTCTGGCTTATGTTGAAAAGCAAAATCCGGACAAACTCGAGGCAAGGTCAGTTATGTATAAGTTTGTTAGGATATCCCAAACATTTGCGAGGGAATATCTTCTACCTAACCGAGGAACAAAAGGTGTTTTGTTTCTCAGCATGCCACCTTTTTAGAAAAGGAATTTCTTGTGAAGAAATTTGTGGTGATGAGGTAGAACTGGAAGGAGTTCCAGCTAGACAAACTAACAGCTGATGATTTAGTGAAACCAAAGAATTCAATAGTCTCCAACGAACCTCAGCCTCTCTGCGAATCTGGTAGGGTTTCTCATCCACTTGAGAGATACTACGGTCTTCTCGGTGACAGTGGGAGCGAGAATTGCATCATGGCAGATGATGACCCAACTAGGTTCAGGCAGGCCATCACAAGTAGAGACTTTGTGAAATAGCTGGATGCTATGCAATCAAAGATGGAATCCATGTACACCAACAAAGTATGACTTTGATTATTGCACCTAAAGGAGTAAAACCCATCGGAAGAAAATGGATCTTGAGAAGATCATTGGTGTAGATGGAAAAGTTGAGACTTTCAAAGCTATGCTTAAGTCCATCAGGATTAAAGCAAGCATCGCGGAGCTGGAACATCTATTTTGATGTAGTAGTTAAAGAGTTTGGCTTCATCAAAATGGTATATGAACCTTGTATATACAAGAAGGTTGTAGAAAGTGAGGTTGTCTTACATGTATTGTACGTAGATGACATACTCTTGATAGGAAATGGTTTCCTATGCTGCACTCGGTTAAGCTCCTCTTATCACGAGGATTCTCAATAGAAGATCTGGATGATACCTACTACATCTTGTGGATTATGATCTATGTTGATAGATCTAAGTGGATGCTGGGATTGTCCCAAATCCAGGTACATTAGCACCATACTAAAGGGGTTTAGTATGGAGGATTCTAAGCGTGGTGGTTCGCTCACTTACTCAGGAACCACTCTCTCCAAAAAGAAGTCGTCCAAGACTGATTTGGAGAGAGCTCGCGTGCAAGGGATACCCTATGCTTTGGCAGTATGCTCTATCATGTATGCGATGTTATGTACCAGACCAGATGTAGATGACTCACTAGGTGTAGTGATCAGGAATCAATCGGATCTTGGGAGAATCACTGGACAGCTGTGGAGGACATTCTTAAGTATTAGAGAAGCACTAAATGAATGTTCTTGGTTCGAGCTTCCAGAGTGATAAGGTTGACTGAAAGTCAGTCACATGCATTGTCTTTACCCTCAGTGGAGGGACGGTATGTTGGAAGAGTTCCAAGCTAGATACTGTGACATACTAGACGATAAAGGCTGAATACATCGTTACCAACGATGCTGCCAAAGTGGCTGTCTGGGCATTTCTTGTTCATAAGATGAACATGCTTCCTACCATTGAGCGTCCAATAATTGTTATTGTGACAACAATGGATTTGTGGTTTTGGCCAAGGAACGAAGGTCCCATCAGCGTTCCAGACATATCCTGAGGCAAGTATCACCTGAACAGGGAGATGGTTGATATCCAAGGGATCGAGGTAAGAAGAGTTGACGCGAAGGATAACACGGCGGATCTACTCACAAAGGCCTTTCCCTAGAGAGACTTCTATAGGACGTTGAGTATGCGATACTGCAACAAATGACCTTAGTGCAAGCGGGAGAATGTTAGTTATATGTATGCCCTAGAGGCCATTACTGTACATATGATGTATATTGTAGTGGATGCTTGGACATATATAGGGAGGACTTTCTTGCTCGACATGATAGTATGCTATCTTGTTGCACTTTATCTTAACATGTGCACTTATTGTCTCTCTATTACATGTTGATAAAGCCCTTAGGATGAGTACTTGACTACCAGGATTATGATGCAGATCATACTAGTGGGACAGAGGTAGTCGGTAAGTACATCCTTCAAATGTTCCTAGTCGTAGGATTATCGAGACAGGGCATCGATACTCCAGAGTAGACTAGCGTATACGCTTCTTGACCCATATGATGGGCGATGTATGATCCCATATCCATTGGTGTTTGACATCAGAGAAGGTATATGGGTGCTCAGTGGAGACTGGGTACACTGAACGGACTCGCCGAGAACTCCTAGATTGGATTATACCTATCGTCAGATAGCAGTTCTCTGGTGACACTGGTACAGGTTAGTCTGTCGACTCGGGATCGTCATAGAGTCTTGTATGATTCCCACTGTGCTTTGATTTCCACCTTACCACGTTCAAGAGATCGTGCAAAACGGTGGTTTTTTGGGTACAGTCCCGAATCACATGGAGGCAATGAGCGATAGGAGGGGTTTCGTCTCTCCGGGTATTGGGGGTTGATGTTGCGCTGTGCTCGATTGGCTATAACAGGAAGTCCCTGGCTAGGGCTGATATGGAGATCTACTGGTAAGTGTTATCAGTAGTTTCTCGACCCGTTATGAGCCTCACATCGGCAACACTTATCAGGCAATTGGGGTATGACGTTATACCACCCCAGGCTATGATATGCGACATATCTGACGAAGAGACCGGACTGTATGGTAGTGTTACTGATTGGATTCGCAGGAGTATGAGCAGGCTTGCTTGTTGATCTTCTGATTGCTCAATATCCGGGTGGCCGTTATATTTAGCAGACCGCTTGCGGCTTGTGGATGTTTGATATGATCGTCACCTACTGCCGGCGTATTGATGAGTCTTTAGAGTCCTACACAGAGGTTTCCTGGTTCATGCGAAACGAAGTAGGAGCACATATGCGATATGTGCGGGACCGAGATTAATGCGCGTATGTGATACCGCATTCTATTCTCGTGATATGTGATATCGGTCGGTTATATGTGATATAGCCGGATTATCGGATCAAGTGTTGATTCGATAAGATGTTGTATTTGATATTAGTCGGTTGTATGTGATATAGCCGGATTATTAAATCAAGTGCTGATTTGATAATTTAATGTATAATTATATATTTGATATATTAACTTATATTAACTAATATTTTCTCACTAAACATTTCTTTTTCTCACTTGTGTGCATATAGTATATATGTGATATATATTAATGTACACTTATTTGTGTCATGTTTGATGCCACATGCAATATGGGTGTATGAGACTCACACCATGCTTATGATAATCCTAGGGTTTTTATTTATCAAAGTAAATCGCAAATTGGTGGAATTATGTCATGGATAGAAGTTTAGAGAAGCTTGTTGCTAACCATTGACTTAGTCTACTAATTTTGTTTTACATTAGATATTTATTAACCTAACCATTATTGTTAGCTATGGTTTATTCTCTACATGAGTTAGTGTATGACACTAACTCACCCATGGTTTCTATTCTCACCTCATGAGTTTTATTCTCATCTCATCTTCATCTTCTTCTTCCTCATGGAAAATCTTTCTAGCTTTTGAAAAGGTGATGAAATATTGTGAGAAAAATTAATCTAAAGTGAGCCCATTTCCTACTTCATCATCCTCTACTATATTAGCCATTTAGTTTAGGGTGTTTGATTCATTAATCCACCATTAGTGAAGAGGTAGCATGAGCTTGAGTCTCCTCGACGTAGATCATCTTCGACCTCGAAGACTTCGAGCAAGCTTGTTCATTTCTTCATGTGAACCCTTACTAGAGTTCGGGTGTTCACTAGTTGGAGCGAAGGAACCACTACATGGAGCTTTAGAAGTGAAGGACCGGTCTACAAAGGTTGTATTACTCATTCACTTAGATGTAAAGTTGTTTACATTATTGTTTCGTCTAAATCTCTAGTTAAGATTCTAGGGTTAGGGTTCTTTAGTACGGCAAAAAATTTGAAAACGGCATGGACGATACCTCCCGAAACCTTGCTGTCGTGCTAGGGAACCCTACAATGCTAACGCCGTTGTTTGTAATTTGGTACAGAAGGTATTAGTGTTTACGAGAGGAGTCCAACTATCCCGTGGACTAAGGTAACCCATAGTACAAGGCTCCGTCAAACCCCACAGAACAACGACAATGGATGTTTAGTTACGTATTTTAATGACCATCTCGTGCCACTTTTAACACATTCCGTACCAGTTTACCCCTTAAAAAAACCCATAATGTTTTATTGTATTGTTTTGTAGTAATTTGTAGATGTAAGACTTGCTGAAACCATGATATCAGTTGTTCATGTAAACGGATAGAATGTAAATGGATAGTCATATGATCAAGTCTATGTATATCCATGGTTCGGTCAAATCAAGTCATGTTGATATAGATAGTATTCTGGTATAAATGGATTCATGTTGTATTGGAGTTATATCAAGTATGGATTGATTTCAGATTAGACTGAGACTCAGATTGAGTCAGACTCTTTAAACAGAATTGAAGTCCTGAATTAGTTTTGGAGTTATCGGTAACTACTACATATGGACGGCAGGATTTGTGTCTTTTTCTAAGACAATCATCGTATTGATAACCCCGTTTTTAGTTTTCTACCTTAAATAGGCAAGCACCTACTTTCTCCGGCTCCCTGAGGCTCAAAAGAATTGGTCCCGCTTAAACCTATATTTACGAGGGTCCTTATTGTAAATTAATATAACTTGAGGGGGTTTTATGAAATATAGTTTTGATATGTTTTCAAAATAAATCTCAAGTATTTATTTATCATCTTTAGGGTTTTCATAAATGTAATTTTATAAGATGAGATATTCTAGTAGATATAAACCTAAATTAAATAGTATATGGTATTTTCATATAAATTGACTTGTATTGATTTGTGATGGTAGTTTCATGAACTTTTGTGGTTCTTTTCTTTTGATTTAGAAAACATGGAATATAATATATATTTAAAATAGATATTTTGATAATATTTACACACACATATATTTATTAAAAATAGAATTTATTTATTAATAGAAATCACATTTTCTTAAGAATTGTAATAATAAAAATTCCATCGAGATCGTATGCTCCGTGAGGAGGTTTGCATCTCGCTCTAATAGTCCGATAGATATGCGATAACCCGCACCAACCAAATCGGATTCCCCAAAATGGGTTGTAAGGATATAATTGTATGGAATTAAACAATTAAAAGAAATACGGTTTTGATAGATTTTGGTATTTAACTGTAAATTCGTCTTAGCCACAAAAATATTGTTTTCAAACCATCGTGCTATGTCATGATGAGTGTTGTGATGAGGTAGGTCATTACCTCGTGAGTTTTCTAAAGATAATATGAGTAATATGATGAAATAATGTCGTAGGTAAACTTTGTGGTATTTAAACGAAAAAGTGTAATAAAAGTTATATAACATTGTATTTTGAATTGAAACTTGTTCTAAATGTTGTTTTATGATTGCTAAACAAGATATAAAGAAATGATTGATTTGTTGTTAAGAAAAGTAGGGTTTTTAATTAAGTTAGAATCGGAAGTCGGAATAACTCCGATTCCGACGAGTTTTAATAAGAGATCGTTTTAGAATAGAAAGAGAGGAGAGAAGAGAGGACTTACTAGCTGAGAAGAGAGAGAAGAGGTGGAGGAAGGTTTTGAAGGCGTCTTGGAGTCGTGGTGTCGCCGGATTTGTCCCGAATTGTCGCCGGAACTTGACCTTGGGATAACTCCACTTGTACAACTTTTTGGACTTGGAAAACTTTGAGAGTTTTGACAATGGATTTCAGAATAGAGAGGGATAGGGTGTAGGGTGGTATTTATAGGATAGAATTAGGGTTTTGGGAATGAATAGAGAATTAAAAATGTATTAAAACTTGGATTAAAGGGGTGAATTAACACTCTCTGTTAATTTACAGAGAATTCAATCAACATGGGGGTAGTGGGGTAGGCCAAAGATTGCAGTGTGCAGAGTTTGGGGGTATTAGCAATGGGGGGGACCGGCGGCGTCGGCCCAAAGGGCTATCTCACCGGTCGTGGGTATAAGTTGGGTATGGGATTTGTGCCACGTGTTGGTGTCTGCTCACATATCAATTTCCACATGTTTGATTTTAGTGACTTTTCATTTTTACGTGTATTGCACGTGTAAACTTTTGGGCTTCCAAAAAGTTTAAAAGAAAAAATCATTAAAAATAATATGTGGTTGATGGGATTCAAACACATGGGCTATGTCACAGCAGTGCAAGGCTTTACCAATGAGCTACAAGTGCTTTCTTGCTGTTCTTTAAACAAGAATTACTTTTAAGTTGTGCTCAGGCCAAGGTACTGCTTTCTGTACTTCACAAAATTTTGTACAAAAAGTTTATGGTTGTTACATTCTACCCTCATAAAAATTTTGTCCTCGAAATTTATAGAAGGAAGTTGTAACAGATTCAAGAAAAATTTGGTGATAGTGGTGGTGAAAGAAATACTGGTAGTGTATGAAAAGTAACGAGATGATGCAAGGGTTTGAAAAGATTGAAGAGAATTACCAGTGTTACCTTGGTCTATAGCCTCGGCTTCTACTACCGCTAATGTATAAGCCTGACGCCGAGGTACGTTCCTCCTAGCTGGAGGCACGTTCCTCCGTCCTTGGGGCATGTTCCTCTGCTCTCGAGGCATGTTCCTCAGTGCCTGATGGAATTGGCGATTAGGCTGTGCAGGAGGTCCATGTGGAGGTGGAGCTGGGAGAGCAAGACGAGGTGCAGGTGCATGAATAGTTGCCCGCTGCGGATAGTTGATGTGCTGGAACTGAGTTGGGTCTATGAGGACATATTCCAATACCATGAGTGGATGCGCCACAAACTAAGCAAAGGCCTTTTGCGCGCCTGTAGTCCTTCAATAGATGTCCATCCCTCTTGCATTAGTAGCAAAAGTCTGGACTGGGCCGATTAAAAGGTACTCCCGGTCTCCTGGGTACAAAAGATGGCCTGGAAAAGGCTCCTCCTGCTATCTGAGTAGCAAGGCGCTTCATAACGGCAGATTGCGGTCTGCCCTTCTTCTTCACTACTGCCTCGTATCGACGGGCAGCTCTCAGATCTAAATTGTGGGTTGGAAAATCCCCTATAGCTAGAGCAGCTTGGATCTCTGGGTCCAACCCTTACTGAAATCATCTGGCTCTAATCTCAGCAGTTGGTATGAGATGGGCTGCAAACCTGTTACGGTCTTGTGTTAGCTGTGTAGTATGTGATATTAGAAAAATTGAATATTAAGACATATCTAACATGCTCAATATGGTGAACTCGGCATCATACTCATCCACTGATTTTCTCCATATAGAGCCTTGTTATAGGTGGATGAATTGCTGCTCCATGTCGAATCGGGAAGTCACTGGAAAATACTTCGCGTCGAACATGTCGCAAAATGTCTTCCATTCGATCGGCTGGGTAAGATGGTTTTTGATCAGACAAAAATAATGCAATTTTAACACGGCAATTTCCCTATCTTTTGCACTCATCTAGAAGTGTTCGGTATTCATTTAGCACATATTAGCAAATCAGTCGTTAAATATCAGATTGCATGTGTTAGATTCTAAAACCGACATTTCTAAGGAAATTGACTGCATTTCATGGCATCGCATCATCCCTATATTGCGCAACACTTGTCTTGAGAGATTGTGCAGGAAAATCCGGAAGAAAAGCTAAAATTGTCATTTTGCATATCAAACATTACACCAACTCCAAGTTTTGAGATCTGGTAGCAATACAAAGGGAGAAATACAATTCAACATATCAGAAAATAGCCCAAGTGTTAGGACCAACAATCACCAGAAGAACCAAGCCCTGAAGCTTCAAAAGAGCCGCGGAACCGCGGCGGGAGCCGGCTTGCACCGCGGTTCCGCGGCGGTTTGGACACATCAGCGCATATTTTTCAGTGCACAATTCATCTCTAGAGGCCCACATTCATTTCACATGATTCAAATTCCAGAATTATCTCGAAGCTTCTACCAGATCAGCAAATAAGATCATTAAGCTAATCCTAATTAAGCTCCTAACTAATCACATCTAGAAGCTTCTCCTCAACAAACTTTTGGAGGGAAATTCAAATCTCCTCTAACTAACTTTTGGAGGGAAATTCAAATTCTAATCCTAGATCTAGGGTTTAGGGAAGTCTATAAATAGAAGCCTAGACCTAGGGTTAAGGGCTAATCTTTGAGTTAGTTGTTCTTTAGTAGTTCCTTAGTCTCTAATCTTCCTCATTCTTCAACATCTATCTCTCCATCTTCTTCCACAAGTCTAGTGACAAGACTTGTGCGAAACCCTAACCCTAATTCCAATCCAAATTCAAAATCCCGAGTACCAAATCAAGCGAGAAGCCTTCAACCTTTTAGGAGCGGAGCCGATCTCCAATCGAGCAAGTGATCCAAGCCGATCCGCGACTCACGGAGCCGAGCGAAGCCAAATCGACGATCGAGTTCTTCCTCTTGTAGTTCTTGAGCGAATGTAATGAAATTGTTGATATAAATAAAAGGTGAAATTCTTTAATCTTGCTTTCTTTAAATTCTTGCATCATGATTCGATCTCAATTTGTAATTGTAGTTCTTGTTGTGATGTTTGAGTAAAACTCCGCTTGTAAAGGAGTTGAGACGATCAATAGAATGATGATGTAACAAATCTTAATACGATTCTTGAGTCCTACGAGCTTTGTAAACCCTAGCAAGTTCAAGAATCGATGACCTAGTTTCGTTGCGATGCTTTCTTGATTGTGATCGCTCGAAATTAGGGATCTACGATCGTTTCTTGAATTTACTAGAGGCTAGAATGTGAATGATATCGACGAAAGAATAAGGGATAAGATGAAACCCTAGTTTCATAAGAAATCCCTAATTCTCGATCGATCATCATCGATCTAGTATCAATTCATCGAAGGATAAGAATACGTAATTGTAAGATTACATCACATCTATAGATCCGATCGATTCCTACGAGCCTCATTTAGATTCTTGATATTTGGTTTGGAAAAATCATCAACCTATCAATTCTTGATTCTATCTTTTTCTTGTTATTAGATCTAGATTTTCTAATTCTTGAACTTCAATTTGCAAATCATGAATTGTTTTGTTTTGTTTTCTTTAAAGTTTCGACTCATCTAATTCAAAAGACTAAAGATTACACTTTCCCTGTGGACGATCCGCACTTACTAACGCGCTACATTCGACACCGTTATTGATTGTGGTCAAAATATTTTTGGTTGTGATTTCTATTCTATTTTCTCAAACATACACAATCGGAAATCGTTTTCAATCAAATGGCGCCGTTGCCGGGGATCATTTGATAAACACAACAAAAATCATCAATCAAATGGCGCCGTTGCCGGGGATCATTTGATAAACACAACAAAAATCATCAATCAAATGGCGCCGTTGCCGGGGATAGTGCGCTAATTGTTCGTATTTTGAAATTTGAGTTGAAAAATTTATTCCATTATAATTTTTAGATCTAAACTCGCACAAACCCTAATACGTGTGTTGTGATTTGATTGCGAGGAAATCTGGAATCATTGGAGCTTGGATAAAATTTTTGTGAAAATTCCAGAGAGCTGAGAGAGCCAACATAAGCTCTCTGTGAAAATTTGAAGCAGTGAACTGATCAACTTGCGGCGATTCCGCGGTCTAAGTGCCCATATGCGGCGGAACCGCGGCACTATAGAGGGATCTCTCTGAAATTTTTCCTCAGTAAGCTCTATCTTTCTTATCTACTTCTCAAATCTGATCCAAATAACATTTTGTGCAGGTTTCTTTGCAAATAATCATAGCGCCGTGCAAAAAGCAAAATTAAATTGTGCTTGTTTTGATTTTTGTGGTTGTTTGCATATTAATACGGATATTAAGGGGCACGACCAAATCCAGATTAGGTGGGGAGTTCATTACCCTTCCTAAGCCCCGAAAATCACAAAACTTGCATCCGCATTGACCCACATTAACTAAAAAATATCTAGAGATGACTCTAAGGACCGTCGCGCTCACTTAAGACAGAAGAAGGCCGTGGGTAATTCATTGCTTATCCGCGTTTTCTTGTGGTGTCTAAGGCAAGTGTGTCGAAGGCTAGTGGTTATTAATTAGGCCCACTACTTACGTAGTGGAGTACCTTCCCACTTACCTGGCACTTACCTGGCCACAGGGGGACAAAGAGGCAGTGGAGGATTCTATCCCGCGACTTGTCTTCTGGCAGTTAGGAGCGGTCTAGAGCCGGACCTAGGTGACCACTAGATTCTAGGGTTTTGCTTGTTGCATTTGTTGTGTTGCATCATTTTTTCAAAAATCCGTCCAATTTTCAAAACAAACACCGCATTCATTCATTCATTCCCCTAATTATAAATTCACGCTGCCACTTGTACTAACCCTTTTTAGTACAAGATAGGCTGGACAACGGGATTCTATGTTGGAGATAGTGCCCTCAGAGTCAATTATTAGGTCACAGGTACGTGATTGTAATGATTGAGGGAGGACCTATCCCGGTAGGACAGTCTTACTCGAGATGATAGTATGCTATCTGGTTTACCTTTATCATCGTGTACTGCTTTAGGTGACATGACACGTCGCTATTACACGTTGATAGAGCCCCTAGGATTCTTGCTTGACCACCAGCAGTATGAGGGCGATCATATAAGTGGGAGCTGGGGGTCTACAAGCATATCCTTAAAAGGTCCCTAGTCGTGGGAGTTTCGAGACCGGGCATCGATACTCCATTAGTAGACTAGTGTATACAGTCGAGACCCCGACGAGGGGCGGTGGCCGGTCTCACAAGCCACTGGTGTCAGTTGGATCACCTAAGATGTATACAGGTGCTCATTGGGTTATGAGTACACCGGACAGGACTCGCCGGGAACATGCTAGTTGGTCATATACCAGACGTCAGATGGCAGTTCCCTGGTGACATGTGTGCAGGTTAGTTCATCGACCTGGGGATCGTCATTTGTCTCGTGTGAGTTCCCACTGTACTTTGATTACTACCCTACCACGGCTCAAAGGAGTCGTGCAAACAGGTTTTAGTTGGGTACAGTCCCGAGCCACATGGAGGCAGTGAGCGTATCTTCAGGGGTTCGTCTCTCCCGGTATTGGGGGTGAGGTCGTGCTGTGTCTAGGAGAGCCATTACACAAAGTCCTTGGCCAAGGCAAGGAGATTTACTGGTAGGTATTCCAGTAGTATCTCAGGGTGTTCTGGGCTACACTCCGACACGACTTGTACCGCTTTTGGGGGTCTGACTTTTACCAACCCCCTAGGCCCGCCATGCGATACTCATAGACGAACGGACCGGACTGCACGGATATTGTCACTGACAGGCTCAGTAGGGTGTCAGGATGAGTTCGCTCATCGACGTCCTTTTTAGTCAATACCTGGTAGCCCGTTACGTATTGGCTTATACCTCTGACGTGCTAGTGGTTAAATCCATAACCGAGGTGTTGACGAGTCTTTAGAGTCCCCCACATTTCAGTTACTCAAGCTTTCGGGCGAAAGGTTGTAGAGGCCGTATGGAGATATGGCAGGGTCCGATCAGATACGTGCGGTATTGCACGGATCAGGATCGGACGGTTTGTACTAGTAGCCGTATAGGTATATGGCAGGGTTCGATCAGATACGTGCGGTATTGCACGGATCAGGATCGAACGGATATTACTAGCCGGTTTTGGTATAAGCCGGATTCTAGTATAGTACAGTGGAGATTTTGTCTCATTGCATTTGTATTTCGGTCGAAATATAAATGCGGGTGTGTATGCACAGTATCGGGGTTTTCCTGTAATTTATTACAGGACCAGTTTTTTTTGGAGTTGCCAGTTTGCTTTCCGTTTCGGCCAATTTCCATTGTTCCGTTCATTGGCCGAAGATTGGTGGAGGAGGGCTTATTTGCATTGTTGCAAATAGGCAATTGTGGAGGGGGTCCTTGCATATTTCCTTGTGTCATGATGGCTCACCATACCTTGACCTTGTAGCTATCATGGTGGCTTGACTTTGTTGAGTTGATGTTGTTGATGGAGTGTGGATTTCCTTTTGATCATTTGTTTTTCTTTCATCATCACTCACTTTCCACCCACCCCCTTGTCTTTGCACTCTCTCTCCAATCACACCAAAAGGGGGGGGCCGGCCATTCCCAAATGGATGATGGGATTCATTTCATTTTGGAGTGGGAAATGTTACTCTCATTTTGTATGCTACATTTTCCCCACCTCTCTTCAAGCTCTCTTTTCCTTCACCAATGGCAATTCCACAATCCCCAAAAATGAGACATGGTTCTTCACACATTCTACAGCGAATCTTGGGCACGTCGAGTAGCCGGCTTCGTGCCCGAGTTGCCTCGGCATTGAGGTGGGAGCCCGTAAACGAAGAAGGCGATGTGGTGCACTTCCGGCGACGAGGAGGAGACGGGACTTTTCCGCAGGTGATCGGGACCATGACGAGAAGACCGGAGGACTTGGATCGTCGGTATATCTCTATTCCCTTTCTTGTAAGTAGCTTAGACTAGTTAATGGTTCGATCCGGTTATAGTGCGCGGTGGTGCCGGTTTGCTAAGTCCGCAAAAATTAAAGTTATTCACCGCTTCCGCATTCCGGCGTCGGATTGACGGCCGGGGCGCCGCCGTGCACTTACAGTGGTATCAGAGCCTCGCCATTAACTTAGTCTAGCTTTGTGTAATGTGTTTTTCTGTTCCGATCGATCGAAATGTCCGAAAACCCCAATACACCCACATCAGTTTTCTGTTAAGATTTTTTGGTGTCCAAAAATTTTTCAGGTTGTAAAATATTGATGTACGAGAAAATATAAGAGTTCTGTAAAAATTCGACGATGTAACGCTACAGTGTGAGCGCGGAACCGCCGCGGAAATACCATACTTGCCGCTCTTCCGCGGTGCACTGTGCACGTCACATCACCAAATTTTTACAGATGCCTTCTGGGTTTATTTCAGGGGTTTTGGAACATTAAAATTGGGCCCATATTTTCTGTAACTGCTACAGTTTTCTTTGGGGCCCACTTGTTAATTGTTTGATCAATCGGAAATTTTTTAAACACATTTTTCACAGTATTTACATTATATCTGCGACCGTGAATGTCACTCGATCGGTAAATCCGGTCTAACTGCTATAGCCCGGTTAGACGGATTTGCGAACGTGACTTTCACGTTGATGTTCTATGTATTTGCTGTGATGTTGCGGATCGGTCGTGGGGGATAGCCTGGATGCAATGCTAGTACAGTTTTGTTGTATTATGTACATTTGATATTGCGGGGCGAGCGTCCGACATGTGGACTGCCGTCACTGCCTGACTGTATTATTATTTTGGGGCACGACCTGGTTGCGGTCGATGTACCCGTTGTATGTATATTTTACTTTCTGTACTAGGATTACCCCGCGGAGGGGTGCACGGATAGCCGGGTTCTAGAGGGCAGCAAGCCCGCATCTCATGGCATTGGGACGGAGGGGGCTTCACTCTAGGATTGGCGGGCTATTCGCCGCACTCGTAGGGGGTACAGGTTTGACCCAGGAGGGGTGCCCAAGTTGCCGGATTCCGTGAAGTGCTGGGTGGTCCATTCACGGCGCTGAAGGGGGCTGCCTCGCTTCAGGTTTTGGCGGGTGACTTGCCGCGCCCGTAGGGGTCTAGGTTTTCATTGCACAGGCTATCCACACGACCAGGGGAACGTCGGGTTTCAGCGGCTCTGTGAAACCCGGGGATCCCAGATATCTGTATTGTTTCTGTGATGCTGTTCATTCTCTGTGATGTTGCATTTTATTCACGCCTTGAGCGAATATAATATATTGGTATATATATTAGTAGATGTTGTATATGTTTTACATCCGCGCTAGTCCAGTCCCCGCTCTGTCGTTAGTTAGCTAACCTAACGGGTAATGACGGGACCCAGTGGCGAATGCGGATGGCATATACGTACATCAGTATATTTTCGTTCTTTTTGGTGTGATCAATTGATGGGACTGCATTGATTTGGATCAATGCAAAGTTAAAAACAAACCTAATCTGATGTTGTTGGAACACTTTTTCAAAAAGCTGTTATTGCAAGGACGTTCTCTTTTGTTTTGCATCGTGGTATTCAGTTGGAATATCCTGCTCCTCAGTCGACGAGGCAAGGGCCGAGATCCCTTCACCGGGAGTGACCCCTTGGACAAAAAGTTTGCGTCAGAGCATTAACTTCACTATAGCCGATTACTTTTGCTTTGCACCGTGGTATTCAGTTGGAATATCCTGCACCCCATTCTACGGGGAAAGAGCCGAGATCCCTTCACCGGGAGTGACCTCTTTAGCAACGGTTTTCGTCACTATATTTTCAAAAAGCTATCCGTTCCTTCGACGATATCAAGTTCATTACGTTAAAGGTTTTCGCCAGAAACCATTCGTAGCCCTCCGTCATTTCAGTTAAATATTCGGTAGTATTCAAGCTATGTATTTTGACCTCACGCCAAGGCATAGTGATTGGTAGCTGCCGGGTATTTATCTGTTGCATAGATAGATGCGTTGGTTTGGGACAGTCGTACTACTATTTTGGCCTACGTCAAGGGTATGTACGGGTGGGTTCAAATTAACCTGGATAATGACGGGTAGAACTTGACATGTGACTTATGATATTTTGACCTCACGCCAAGGTCATAAGAGCATGGGGCAGAAATCACATCGGGAGTTTCAAAAGAACTGAAACTTGCCAGATATGCGCATACCTTCTGGAGTGTGATACCGTGAGCGGATTCCGTCACGTTATCATGCGATGAGAGTTGGATCCCGATTCCCACTGATGAGTTAGTTTACTCCTCGGGTAACCCCGACTAATTCTTCTTTCAGGTTTGGAGGAGAATTTGAGGTACAGTGGGAGGTTTCCTGATTAGATAAATTGGTAACCATTCTGATCTAGGTTAGAGTGCACGCTGAGTGTTTCTTTTCTCTCTCTCTTTTTGGCAGCGACCATTGACCCGACCCTAAGACTATGACTCAGTGACCAAGTTGACCGAACCTTCTTAAACACCGGCTTTTGGATTGTCAGAGTTGCAGACCTCATTGCCACTCCTACTTTTACCCTTTTCTCCAGGACACCCCGTATTACTACGAACGTCCACTTCCATTGGACAAAACCATCGTATGGTTAGATACGAACTCGAAGGAATTCGAGGATGGTTTCCGGTTCTGGAGAAAACGGATAGGATTATTCAGTTGTCTTTTCCTTTTACCCTCTCTCAGGTTACGAGTACTCCTTGGTTTAGGGGTAGTACACCTATTACGCAAATTGGATTGTCTTCTTCCAAACCTTAGGCTGGTGCCGACCGGTAGGGAATGAAGAAAACCAATTAGCATAACGATGGTGTGCAGAAGGTATTGAGTTCAGACAAAGCAAGGGATTAGTAAGAGGGCAAAGTAAATTGCAACATATATTCACGACCAAACCAAATATTTCGTTACCACTCCCACATCACCTTTGTATTTCTCCAGGACACTCCGTATCACTACGAAGATCCACAGTTTATTTGGATACTCCATCGTATGGTTATATACGAACTCGAATGGAACTTGTTCCAGTTCGGGGATGGATTCTGGTTCAGGAGAAATAGGAATAAAGTACATTCAGGTGTCTTTTATCTTCACCTTCTCTCGTGTTGCGAATGTTCCTAGGATTGGGACAGTACACCCATTATGCTTATTGGATAGTCTTCTTCCAAACCATAGGCTGGTGCCGAACGGTAGGGAAGGAAGAAAACCATTTGGCCTAAAAGGGTGTGCAGAAGGTAAAGACTAAAGACATATGAAGGGATTTGGAGAGGTGGCAAAGAACTATACGGTTACAGTCGTGAATCTGGAAGAGGCATTACTAGGAATACCAGAATACCCCATCGGAACATTTCAATGTTTCAGTTTCACTGTGTAATGTTAAAGGAAAACTGATTTCCCGATTAGATACTTACTCCAGGGTATGTATTTACCAGGTACGATTCTCACATCTGTATGGTTTTACAGATGATGAGTGGGAGTAAGTTATTGGGAATTGGGTGATTATCCTCATTATATCGGGATTCGTTGCTATCAGTGATATTTGAGGAAATCACCTGGGCTGTTTGCCGGTCGGCAAATATTTGGTTTTGAATATCCGCTGTTATGCACCAATTTCAAATTGATATATCTGTACGTCTATTTTCATAGAGTGAGATATACCTTTCTGAAATTATGTCTACGACATTTACCTATATCAGTGGATGGTTAGGTAAGGAGCATTAAACAGCGGTGTAATTCTTCTTAACCATAAGTACAGTTTTCAACCTACGGCACACAGTGAATGAGTTATCAGACTCAAGGGACTTATACAGAGTATTGTATGTTGTCCAGGGTCCATCAGGACAGAGGGGTAGGTCCTCGTACTATATTCGGTTTACTTATGACTTCTCTAGTTTTTAGACCGGTGTTTCGTGGAAACACAGGGTCCGAATTTTGAGAAGTTACAGGTATTTGAATGGAGTAGAGAACCAGGCGTAGCAAGTATCGGGATTCTTCAAAGAGATCGAAGATGTAGATACTTGTGTATGGTATTCAGTTGATAGTAATGATAAAGAGATCTTGCTTCTCTTTCAGGTTACTCATAATTGGAAGTATTCCTAAGTTGAGTAACGCTGATCGGCCTCCTTCCATTTAGTTAACATGCACTGGAGACAGTTGCATGATTTGAATCTGGTTCAATTAAATCAGTGCCTCTGGTTCTATATTGGATATAGAACAGTTCATATCTTAACGATGTTAAGGTACGGGGAGTTGTCCGGCTTATGCTTAAAACCAGACACTGGACAACTCAAGGCACGTTTCAGTAATGACTGTTTGTGGGTTGACCCAGGCTATGACGCGGGTTGACTTTCTACCATCTGGATGGACAATAGCAATATCGTTCTAGACTCGCCACAGTTTTTATAAAAATGGATTTTTCAGAAAACAGTAGTGGGAGTATGGTAGAACTGGAAGTGATTCCAGAACCACAAACGATTACTGAAGATTTGATAAGGAACCTAAAGATTCAATCTGGATTGACATTCCATTGGCCACTCCGCAGATAAGGTGGGTAACTTCAGGCACCCGAGAGGTACTACGGTAGCCTCAAGGACGGTGACAGGGAAGTTCTTGTTTACCCACAATTACCATTGCTGTTGTTCCAGGCTGCGAGACCCGGCGGGAGGATGAGTATAGCGTCGTTCTAAACTAGTTTTAGAAGTGCACGTCTATATGACTCTGCCAGAGGGTTGTCGTAGTCAGTGGGAGCAGCGGAAGCATTGGTGGACAGGTAGCTTATGTCTATTTACAGACTGAAGCACCAGTAGCGGAGATAGATCATCTATTTCTGACGTGACAGTCATGGGTTTGACTTCATCAGAATAGGGGATGGATCTGTTGAGAAGGTAGTAAGGTGTGATATCCTGGTATTTGGATGATATACACAGAGTAGGAAAAGAAACTCCTACACTACGATCGGTTATACTTTGGTCGTCACACAGTTGTTTCTCCACAAAGGAAATGGATTTTATATCAGACATACTGGTTACTAGATCTATGGTCTTAGATCTAGATTTGGGTGGTTTCCCAATCAGGGTACTTGACAGCATTCTAAGAGTATTTAGGATGGACGACTCCTGGCACGGTAGTGTACCTGCAGGTAATGGAGTCACCCTCTCCAAAGGTGTCTTACAGACTAAAGGGGAGAGGGACGGGCATGATTGGCAGATCACTTGCTTAGGCAATTGAGTCAATCATGAGATGTCAAGTACCACACCAGATGTTGTTCTTGCACTAGATGCAATAAGTTGACATTAATCCAATCCTGGAGAAACAGTCGGAAGCAGTTTTAGAACATAAGTGGATGTTCTAGGGATATGATAACGACAGTCTCATTCAGGAGACAGTTATCATTCCAGGCTTCCAAGGTGACATGGACGACAAGGAGGTTGTCAGAGTTATAGTTTTCCTTCTGATGAGGGGCAGTATTTTGGACAGGTGGTCCAAGGCAATACTGAGGGAGGCATGGCGCGCAGGATACTGATTAAGTTCAGTTGACGATACAGTCTAAGAAGTTTGGATTTGGAGTTCATTTATGAGCTATGTCCCATCAGACATCCAGACACATTCTAAGACAGGTATTGCTCATTTCGGGAGATGGGTTTCTCCGCGAACTTGAGATATAGAGAGACATAGAAAGAAACTACTAAGCGGATCCACTCACTGAGGCTATTCCTCGAATGCAATAGTTCCGCAAACGAGCTTTGTGAGACTGACTAGTAGAGGAGTTGGATGTTCGGTATCACACGGGCTGTGAGTATGCGACATCGCAATAATTAGCCTTGAGTGCAAGTGGGAGATTGTTGGAGATAGTGCCCTCAGAGTCAATTATTAGGTCACAGGTACGTGATTGTAATGATTGAGGGAGGACCTATCCCGGTAGGACAGTCTTACTCGAGATGATAGTATGCTATCTGGTTTACCTTTATCATCGTGTACTGCTTTAGGTGACATGACACGTCGCTATTACACGTTGATAGAGCCCCTAGGATTCTTGCTTGACCACCAGCAGTATGAGGGCGATCATATAAGTGGGAGCTGGGGGTCTACAAGCATATCCTTAAAAGGTCCCTAGTCGTGGGAGTTTCGAGACCGGGCATCGATACTCCATTAGTAGACTAGTGTATACAGTCGAGACCCCGACGAGGGGCGGTGGCCGGTCTCACAAGCCACTGGTGTCAGTTGGATCACCTAAGATGTATACAGGTGCTCATTGGGTTATGAGTACACCGGACAGGACTCGCCGGGAACATGCTAGTTGGTCATATACCAGACGTCAGATGGCAGTTCCCTGGTGACATGTGTGCAGGTTAGTTCATCGACCTGGGGATCGTCATTTGTCTCGTGTGAGTTCCCACTGTACTTTGATTACTACCCTACCACGGCTCAAAGGAGTCGTGCAAACAGGTTTTAGTTGGGTACAGTCCCGAGCCACATGGAGGCAGTGAGCGTATCTTCAGGGGTTCGTCTCTCCCGGTATTGGGGGTGAGGTCGTGCTGTGTCTAGGAGAGCCATTACACAAAGTCCTTGGCCAAGGCAAGGAGATTTACTGGTAGGTATTCCAGTAGTATCTCAGGGTGTTCTGGGCTACACTCCGACACGACTTGTACCGCTTTTGGGGGTCTGACTTTTACCAACCCCCTAGGCCCGCCATGCGATACTCATAGACGAACGGACCGGACTGCACGGATATTGTCACTGACAGGCTCAGTAGGGTGTCAGGATGAGTTCGCTCATCGACGTCCTTTTTAGTCAATACCTGGTAGCCCGTTACGTATTGGCTTATACCTCTGACGTGCTAGTGGTTAAATCCATAACCGAGGTGTTGACGAGTCTTTAGAGTCCCCCACATTTCAGTTACTCAAGCTTTCGGGCGAAAGGTTGTAGAGGCCGTATGGAGATATGGCAGGGTCCGATCAGATACGTGCGGTATTGCACGGATCAGGATCGGACGGTTTGTACTAGTAGCCGTATAGGTATATGGCAGGGTTCGATCAGATACGTGCGGTATTGCACGGATCAGGATCGAACGGATATTACTAGCCGGTTTTGGTATAAGCCGGATTCTAGTATAGTACAGTGGAGATTTTGTCTCATTGCATTTGTATTTCGGTCGAAATATAAATGCGGGTGTGTATGCACAGTATCGGGGTTTTCCTGTAATTTATTACAGGACCAGTTTTTTTTGGAGTTGCCAGTTTGCTTTCCGTTTCGGCCAATTTCCATTGTTCCGTTCATTGGCCGAAGATTGGTGGAGGAGGGCTTATTTGCATTGTTGCAAATAGGCAATTGTGGAGGGGGTCCTTGCATATTTCCTTGTGTCATGATGGCTCACCATACCTTGACCTTGTAGCTATCATGGTGGCTTGACTTTGTTGAGTTGATGTTGTTGATGGAGTGTGGATTTCCTTTTGATCATTTGTTTTTCTTTCATCATCACTCACTTTCCACCCACCCCCTTGTCTTTGCACTCTCTCTCCAATCACACCAAAAGGGGGGGGCCGGCCATTCCCAAATGGATGATGGGATTCATTTCATTTTGGAGTGGGAAATGTTACTCTCATTTTGTATGCTACATTTTCCCCACCTCTCTTCAAGCTCTCTTTTCCTTCACCAATGGCAATTCCACAATCCCCAAAAATGAGACATGGTTCTTCACACATTCTACAGCGAATCTTGGGCACGTCGAGTAGCCGGCTTCGTGCCCGAGTTGCCTCGGCATTGAGGTGGGAGCCCGTAAACGAAGAAGGCGATGTGGTGCACTTCCGGCGACGAGGAGGAGACGGGACTTTTCCGCAGGTGATCGGGACCATGACGAGAAGACCGGAGGACTTGGATCGTCGGTATATCTCTATTCCCTTTCTTGTAAGTAGCTTAGACTAGTTAATGGTTCGATCCGGTTATAGTGCGCGGTGGTGCCGGTTTGCTAAGTCCGCAAAAATTAAAGTTATTCACCGCTTCCGCATTCCGGCGTCGGATTGACGGCCGGGGCGCCGCCGTGCACTTACATTCTAGTGCCTGTTTAGTCCGCGTACCCTTCGATCGACCCAAAAGTCGGTATTTCTACACTTATCCTTTCTTTTCCCACCACCACACCCACATCGATGGATCCATCTCCATCGAACTTCTTTACCACTACTCTGCCGCCGTCCGTTGGTGCGCAGAATCCACCCCGCATCTCTCTCCAAGAGAGGTGCTATCCTACACGAGGTTCCCTTTCCACCTGTCTTTCCATTCCACCAGCCAACGGGGAGAACTTTCAAATAAAACCCCAAAACATCAACCTTCTACCAAAATTTCACGGTCTCGAGTCTGAAGATGCATACGCCTTTATTAACAAATTTGAAAATGTATGCGCAATGATGGGTACTTCACAGTTGTCTGTGGATGCTTTGCGTCTTTGTCTTCTCCCATTTACCTTGTGCGATTTAGCCGAGAAGTGGCTATATAACACTACCGCACATTCCATTTCAAATTGGGAAGACTTCATCAAAGCATTCCTTAACAAATTCTACCCACATCAAAAGACAGCTCGAGTCCGTAGCGAAATATATCAATTCACCCAGCTTCCAAATGAAACATTTTCGCAATGTCTTGAACGCTTTAAGGATCTGTTAGTCCAATGTCCTCATCACGGAATCCCCAAATGGGAACTGTGCCGAATCATTTATGAGGGCATTAATCCTAACACAAGACAGACCCTTGAATTAATGTGTCAAGGCAACTTCATGACCAAAGGTGATGGGGAAGCCTGGAATTTTCTAGAAGATTTCGCTGAAAAATCTTTACAGTGGGAGGGTATGAGTCAATCGTCTAGGGATGGCAATAATATTTCCATAGGAGTTAGAGCTGACATTTCAGCTATGCAAAAGAAACTTGAGACTATGGAAAACAAATTTTTAGCCGCCCTAAGTCAAATATCACTCTCTAAGACTGTATGTGGCTGCTGTTCTGATCCTTCACATTTGACGGAAGAATGTCCGTTTCAAGGTCATGAGTATACCAATGCCGCATTTCAAAGACCTAGAAACGATCCATCTTCCTCCACATATAATCAGGTTTGGAGGAACCACCCTAACTTTGCTTGGAACCAATCACAATCTCAAAACACGGTTCCGACCCAACACAATTTCCAAAGGTTCCCTCCACCACAACAGCAGCCACCACTTCAATTGAGTCAGCACCCCTTCCAATCACAAAACTTCCAAAATCCGGCCAACACTTTTGCACCGTCTAGTCCTTTGCAATTGACCGGTACAGATAATACCTCTGCACTAGCACAAACCTTGGATACTTTCATGAAACAATCCATCCAAGGGACGGCAAGTTTGCAATCTTCCGTTGAGAATGTGATGAAGATCATTGTCTCTCAAAATGAGAATATCAAATCGATGGAAGCACAAATTGCACAACTAAAAGCCGAAATGAGTGCGAGAGAGAAAGGAAACTTCCAGCTCAACCCTTACCCAATCCTGGCTATTCACATCATGTGGATGCAATCACGTTGAGATCTGGAAGAGTGCTTGACCATCACCTTAGGGAAGAGTTTGATGATACTGAAAAATCAATCAATAACACCCCGGCTGAGACCTTTCCTCACACACACACTTCTAATTCTGACCACAGTTCTTCTACCCCACCACCTTCTTGCGAGCCTATTCTTCATTTCCCATAAGGCTCGCCACCTCAGCCCATCTCTTCTAGTTCTCCACAGATGATCCCCACTCCTCTTTTGGGATTTTGTCTACCCCCTCTTCCTTCTCATATGATGGACCCAGCGCTTATTGCTAAAGCACCTTATCCTAATCGGTTAAGGGCAAACACACCGAGTCCACATATGGAGAAGATTATGAACATTTTTAAGCAAGTTAACATCAACATCCCTCTCCTAGATGCTATCCAATAAGTTCCGTCCTATGCGAAAACTCTTAAGAACTTGTGCACTAGGAAGAGGAAGACTCAAGTGCCCAAGAAGATATTCATGGCAAAAACAGTAGACACAGCCTTTCCCCAACAGTTACCGAGGAAACGTAAGGATCCTGGATATCCTACGATTTCCATTTCTATCGGGGAAAAACACATTAACCGTGCTCTACTAGACCTTGGCGCTAGTGTTAACTTGCTTCCATACTCAGTCTATGAGTAACTAGGTATCGGAGAGTTGAAGCCAACCCATTGCACTCTCCAGATGGCTGACCGATCAATCACCAAACCTAGGGGTGAACTGGAGGATGTGTTAATAAAAATCGGGGAATTTATATTCCCGGTAGATTTTATTGTAATTGATACACAGCCTGTAGTGAACCCACGAAATCAAATTCCGGTGATTTTAGGTCGTCCCTTTTTGGCCACTTCCAATGCAATAATCAACCGTCGTAATGGTTCTATGACCCTATCTTTCGGGAATAGGTCAATAGAGCTGAACATTTACAAGTTGGGAAGTGTACCCTCCGAACCTACTGCTCAGGTCTGTTCTGTCGACTTAATGGAGGTCGACAGCAGCGAATTTGATGATCCTTCTGATACCGATCTTGACTCTTTTCATACGTTATTGTTTGACCCAACTATGTATCATACACATACGGACTCTTCCACCGAGATGTCCGGGTCAAAAATTAACACGGATTATGAACTGTTCTTAGAGTCTGAAGATCACCCCGTGATTTGTGATGACATTCTTCACCGGGGTATTGATAGAACTTTTGAGGAAATCTTCGCTGATGAACTCGCATTTTTGAATGACACGGGTGTTGAGATGAATCATGTCCAAATCAATGAAATTGAACCTCCACCCCTTCATATGGACTGTAAAAAGAATGCGAGTAATTCATCACATTCATTGCATCGTCTCTCCAAAACGAGACGCACACACACTCTCTTCCACCACTTAACCTTTCCCCACTTTTTCTTCCACCAACCAGAGCACTGCATTGATAAAATTTTCGAGTGGTTGGTGTTAACGTTCGGTCTTTGCAAAGCTTGGCATCGACCAATGATTTTTGACCCCCTCATGTGATTTTCAAAGCTTAATATTGTTTAACTCAAGTTTGGGAGGGCGGGAGGGTGTAATCTGGCTCTTGATAAGAAATTTTTACACAAAATTTTGAGCCAAAAATAAGTTTGGGGGAGGATCTTCACTTATATATTTTGCCCCCACTAATAAATTCCTCCCAGGCTTACAGGTTCTTGAGATTTAGCAGAAGGCAACAGTGAGGACACTGTTGAAAACAAGTTTGGAGGAGGTTTGTGCTTATTTTTCGCATCATTTGCATATCATTTGCATAAGCACAAAACATTTTTGAAAAACCATAAAAATTTAAAATTTTTCAAAAAGATAAAAATATTTTTGTACATAAATAAGATAATAAAAGTTTAGATACTGAACAATTACATTTAGAAAAATTTAAGAAAACTAAGAAAATTAGAAGTTTTTTTATACGAACTAGTAATAAGTAGTTATGAGCCGTTGTCCCAAGGGTTAGTAAGATGAAGGTAGTCACTAATCTGAAGATAAAACTAAGTCTGAAAAATAGTTTCTACTCTGGAAGCCAAACATTTTGAACGTTGCTACCCTGCTATTCGCACTTACACACGTCTTGAAGCCTGGGATAGTAGAGGATACCTTGAAATGCTCTTGTTTTAAAGCCGATGTATGAAGGAAATAAAAGAAAAAAGTGAAAAATATATATAAATAAAGTGGTGATAAAAATGGACACTGGTTTTGTTATCACCGAGGGCAATAAAAAATATATAGCAAGGGTGCCTCTTCACCTAGTGCCCTAAGGCCAACTGGTCTGGGAGTCACTGCTATGCCTTAGGTGGTGCAAGACGAGGAAAATACACCAAATAAGCAAGCACATGAGTAATCGGTCGGTTAGTAGCTCAAGAAGTATTAACGGTCGCATGAAAGTGTGTGAGCAAATTCAGCTAAATATTCATTAATTAAAAAGTACCGAGGCTGATGGACAAGAGTATGATAGCTTGAATTGAATTCTCCGGGTGTAGGGATGTCTTTACACACACGCAGGGTTATATGATCGATGTTTGGAAGAAAGATAGGAATGAAGAATAAGACGATGTTTTATTGAGAGAGGACGTGATTTCTGACATCTTTTCATGACCATTAAGATAGGGCTCATGACAACCGAAAAGCTAGCTTAGTTGGAAACCCTAATTTTCAAGGCTTTTCTTTTACAATTCTTGTCTTTAAATGTAATATTCATGATCTTCCTTTTATTATTGGATTTTGTGGGTGCAATCCGCTGAAAACCCTCAGGAGACAACACTCCTCCTACTAGGGACACCTAGAGGTTTAAAGGCTTGTTGCACGTGCTCAGTGCAATCGTGTTGCCTACGAAAGTGTGCTAGTTAGTTTTTTCTCTTTCTTTATTTTCTCGTTCTTTTTAATAAAACAGTTCGCTCGAGACGATTGAAATTAAGTTTGGGGGAATTTGATCAGTCGAAAATAATGCAATTTTAACACTGCAATTTCCCTATCTTTTGCACTCATCTAGAAGTGTTCGGTATTCATTTAGCACATATTAGCAAATCAGTCGTTAAATATCAGATTGCATGTGTTAGATTCTAAAACCGACATTTCTAAGGAAATTGACTGCATTTCATGGCATCGCATCATCCCTATATTGCGAAACACTTGTCTTGAGAGATTGTGCAGGAAAATCCGGAAGAAAAGCCAAAATTGTCATTTTGCTGATCAAACATTACACCAACTCCAAGTTTTGAGATCTGGTAGCAATACAAAGGGAGAAATACAATTCAATATATCAGAAAATAGCCCAAGTGTTAGGCCCAACAATCACCAGAAGAACCAAGCCCTAAAGCTTCAAAAGAGCCGCGGAACCGCGGCGGAAGCCGGCTTGCACCGCGGTTCCGCGGCGGTTTGGACACATCAGTGCATATTTTTCAGTGCACAATTCATCTCTAGAGGCCCACATTCATTTCACATGATTCAAATTCCAGAATTATCTCGAAGCTTCTACCAGATCAGCAAAGAAGATCATTAAGCTAATCCTAATTAAGCTCCTAACTAATCACATCTAGAAGCTTCTCCTCAACGAACTTTTGGAGGGAAATTCAAATCTCCTCTAACTAACTTTTGGAGGGAAATTCAAATTCTAATCCTAGATCTAGGGTTTAGGGAAGTCTATAAATAGAAGCCTAGACCTAGGGTTAAGGGCTAATCTTTGAGTTAGTTGTTCTTTAGTAGTTCCTTAGTCTCTAATCTTCTTCATTCTTCAACATCTATCTCTCCATCTTCTTCCACAAGTCTAGTGACAAGACTTGTGCGAAATCCTAACCCTAATTCCAATCCAAATTCAAGATCCCGAGTACCAAATCAAGCGAGAAGCCTTCAACCTTTTAGGAGCGGAGCCGATCTCCAATCGAGCAAGTGATCCAAGCCGATCCGCGACTCACGGAGCCGAGCGAAGCCAAATCGACGATCGAGTTCTTCCTCTTGTAGTTCTTGAGCGAATGTAATGAAATTGTTGATATAAATAAAAGGTGAAATTCTTTAATCTTGCTTTCTTTAAATTCTTGTATCATGATTCGATCTCAATTTGTAATTGTAGTTCTTGTTGTGATGTTTGAGTAAAACTCCGCTCGTAAAGGAGTCGAGACGATCAATAGAATGATGATGTAACAAATCTTAATACGATTCTTGAGTCCTACGAGCTTTGTAAACCCTAGCAAGTTCAAGAATCGATGACCTAGTTTCGTTGCGATACTTTCTTGATTGTGATCACTCGAAATTAGGGATCTACGATCATTTCTTGAATTTACTAGAGGCTAGAATGTGAATGATATCGACGAAAGAATAAGGGATAAGATAAAACCCTAGTTTCATAAGAAATCCTTAATTCTTGATCGATCATCATCGATCTAGTATCAATTCATCGAAGGATAAGAATACGTAATTGTAAGATTACATCACATCTATAAATCCGATCGATTCCTACGAGCCTCATTTAGATTCTTGATATTTGGTTTGGAAAAATCATCAACCTATCAATTCTTGATTCTATCTTTTTCTTGTTATTAGATCTAGATTTTCTAATTCTTGAACTTCAATTTGCAAATCATGAATTGTTTTGTTTTGTTTTTTTTAAAGTTTCGACTCATCTAATTCTAAAGACGAACGATTACACTTTCCCTGTGGACGATCCGCACTTACTAACGCGCTATATTCGACACCGTTATTGATTGCGGTCAAAATATTTTTGGTTGTGATTTCTATTCTATTTTCTCAAACATACACAATCGGAGCTAAAACCGCGGTTACACGGCTTGGTGTTTGTATCTCTGTTCCAAAATTTCAGGTATAATTCTACACTTTCTTATCTCTTACCTCATCTGCTCCAAATAACATTTTGTGCAGGTTTTTTTGCAAAATCGCAGCGCCGCGCAAAAAGCAAAATTAAATTGTGCTTGTTTTGATTTTTGTGGTTGTTTGCATAATTAATACGGATATCAAGGGGCAAAGACCAAATCCAGATTAGGTGGGGAGTTCATTACCCTTCCTAAGCCCCAAAAATCACAAACTTGCATCCGCATTATCCTCATTAATTAAAAATTATCTAGAGATGACTCTAAGGACCGTCGCGCTCACTTAGGACAGAAGAAGGCCGTGGGTAATTCATTGCTTATCCGCGTTTTCTTGTGGTGTCTAAGGCAAGTGTGTCGAAGGCTAGTGGTTATTAATTAGGCCTACTACTTACGTAGTGGAGTACCTTCCCACTTACCTTGCCACAGGGGGACAAAGAGGCAGTGGAGGATTCTATCCTGCGACTTGTCTTTTGGCAGTTAGGAGCGGTCTAGAGCCGGACCTAGGTGACCACTAGATTTTAGGGTTTTGTGTGTTGCATTTGTTGTGTTGCATCATTTTTTCAAAAATCCGTCCAATTTTCAAAACAAACACCGCACTCATATCATTTCCCCTAATTATAAGTCACGCTGCCACTTGTACTAACCCTTTTTAGTGCAAGATAGGCTGGACAACGAGATTCTAGTGCATGTTTAGTCCGCGTCCTTTCGATCGACCCTAAAGTCGGTATTTCTACATTTACCCTTTCTTTACCCACCACCACACCCATATCGATGGATCCGTATCCATCGAACTTCTTTTCCACTACCCTGCCGCCGTCTGTTGGTGCACAGAATCCACCTCGCATCTCTCTCCAAGAGAGGTGCTATCCTACACGAGGTCCCCTTTCCATCTGCTTATCCATTCCACCAGCCAACGGGGAAAATTTTCAAATAAAACCCTAATACATCAACCTTCTACCAAAATTTCACGGTTTCGAGTCTGAAGACGCATACGTGTTTATCACAAAATTTGAAAATGTATGTGCAATGATGGGTACCTCACAGTTGTCTGTGGATGCTTTGCGTCTTCGTCTTCTCCCATTTACCTTGTGCGATTTAGCCGAGAAGTGGCTATATAACACTACCGCACATTCCATTTCAAATTGGGATGAATTTGTCAAAGCATTCCTTAAGAAATTCTACCCACACCAAAAGACAGCTCGAGTCCGTAGCGAAATCTATCAATTCACCCAGCTTCTAAATGAAACATTTTCAAAATGTCTTGAACGTTTCAAGGATCTGTTAGTCCAATGTCCACATCACGGCATCTCGAGATGGGAACTGTGCTGCATCATTTATGAGGGCATTAATTCTAACACAAGACAGACCCTTGAATCCATGTGTCAAGGCAACTTCATGACTAAAGATGATGGGGAAGCCTGGAAATTTCTAGAAAATTTCGTTGAAAAATCTTTACAGTGGGAGGGTGTGAGTCAATCGTCTAGGGATGACAATGATATTTCCATAGGAGTTAGAGCTGACATTGCAGCTATACACAAGAAACTCGAGACTATGAAAAACAAATTTTTAGCCGCCACCCTAAATCAAAGGTCACTCTCCAGAACTGTATGTGGCTGCTGTTCTGATCCATCACATCTCACGGAAGAATGTCTACTAAATTCTCCGTTTCAAGGTCACGAGCATACCAATGCTGCTTTCCAACAAAGACCTAGAAACGATCCATCCTCTTCCACATATAATCAGGGTTGGAGGAATCACCCGAATTTTGCTTGGAACCAATCCCAATCTCAAAACACGGTCCCAAGCCAAAACAATTTCCAAAGGGTCCCTCCACCACAACGGCAACCACCACTTCATTTGAGTCAGCACCCCTTTCAAGCACAAAATTTTAAAAATCCGGTCAACACCCCTGCACCGTCTAATCCTTTGCCGTTGATCAGTTCAGATGAATCCTCTTCATTCATGAACTTGCTTTTGACAATAAAAACTTCCGTCGATGACATAAAGAGAAACTCTGCGTCCCAAAGCGAGACTATTAAATCGATGGAAGAAGAAATTGCATGTTTAAAAGCTCAAATGAGTGCAAGAGAGAGAGGGAAACTTCCAACTCAACCTTTACCCAATCCTGGCTATTCACATCATGTGGATGCAATCACGTTGAGATCTGGAAGAGTGCTTGACAATCACGTTGGGGAAGAGATTGATGACACAGAAAAATCTATCTATGACACCCCGGCTGAGACCTTTCCTCACACACACGCTTCTGCTTCTGATTCTAGTTCTTCTACCCCACCACCTTCTCACGAGCCTATTCTTCATTTCCCACAAGGCTCGCCACCTCAGTCCATCTCTTCTAGTTCTCCACAGACGATCCCCACTCCTCTTTTGGGATCATGTCTACCCCCACTTCCTTCTCCTATGATGGACCCAGCGCTTATTGCTAAAGCACCTTATCCTAATCGGTTATGGGCAAACACACCGAGTCCACATATGGAGAAGATTATGAACATTTTTAAGCAAGTTAACATCAACATCCCTCTCCTAGATGCCATCCAACAAGTTCCGTCCTATGCGAAAACTCTTAAGAACTTGTGCACTAGGAAGAGGAAGACTCAAGTGCCGAAAAAGATATTCATGGCAAAGATGGTAGACACGGCTTTCCCCCAACAATTACCGAGGAAACGTAAGGATCCTGGATATCCTACGATTTCCATTTCTATCGGGGGAAAACACATTAACCGTGCTCTACTAGACCTTGGCGCTAGTGTTAACTTGCTTCCATATTCAGTCTATGAGCAACTAGGTATCGGAGAGTTGAAGCCAACTCATTGCACTCTCCAGTGGCTGACCGATCAATCACCAAACTTAGGGGTGAACTGGAGGATGTGTTAATAAAAATCGGGGAATTTATATTCCCTGTGGACTTTATTGTAATTGATACACAGCCTGTTGCGAACCCACGGAATCAAATTCCGGTGATTTTAGGTCGCCTCTTTTTGGCCACTTCCAATGCAATAATCAACTGTCGTAATGGTTCTATGACCCTATCTTTCGGGAATAGGTCAATAGAGCTGAACATTTATAAGTTGGGAAGTGTACCCTCCGAACCTACTGCTCAGGTCTGTTCTGTCGACTTAATGAATGTCGACAGCAGCGAATTTGATGATCCTCCTGATACCGATCTCGACTCTTTTCATACGTTATTGTTTGACCCAACTATGTATCATACACATACGGACTCTTCCACCGAGATGTCCGGGTCAACAACTAACATCGATTATGAATCATTTTTAGAGTCTGAAGATCATCCCGCACTTTGTGACGACATTACTCACCGGGGTATTGATGGAACTTTTGAGGAGATCTTCGCTGATGAACTCGCATTTTTGAAAGACACGGGTGTTGAGATGAATCATGTCCCACTCACTGAAATTGAACCTCCACCCCTTCTTCTGAACTGTAAAAAGAATGCGAGTAATCCATCACAATCACTGCATCGTCTCTCCAAAATGAGACGCACACACACTCTCTTCCACCACTTAACCTTTCCCCACTTTTTCTTCCACCAACCAGAGCACTGCATTGATAAAATTTTCGAATGGTTGGTGTTAACGTTTGGACTTTGCAAAGCTTGGCATCAACCACTGATTTTTGACCCCCTCATATGATTTTCGAAGAATAACATTGCTTAACTCAAGTTTGGGGGAATTTGATCAGTCGAAAATAATGCAATTTTAACACGGCAATTTCCCTATCTTTTGCACTCATCTAGAAGTGTTCGGTATTCATTTAGCACATATTAGCAAATCAGTCGTTAAATATCAGATTGCATGTGTTAGATTCTAAAACCGACATTTCTAAGGAAATTGACTGCATTTCATGGCATCGCATCATCTCTATATTGCGCAACACTTGTCTTGAGAGATTGTGCAGGAAAATCCGGAAGAAAATCCAAAATTGTCATTTTGCTGATCAAACATTACACCAACTCCAAGTTTTGAGATCTGGTAGCAATACAAAGGGAGAAATACAATTCAACATATCAGAAAATAGCCCAAGTTTTAGGCCCAACAATCACCAGAAGAACAAAGCACTGAAGCTTCAAAAGATCCGCGGAACCGCGGCCGGAGCCGGCTTGCGCCGCGGTTCCGCGGCGGTTTGGACACATCAGCGCATATTTTTCAGTGCACAATTCATCTCTAGAGGCCCACATTCATTTCACATGCTTCAAATTCCAGAATTATCTCGAAGCTTCTACCAGATCAGCAAAGATCATTAAGCATGCTAATCTTGATTAAGCTCCTAACTAATCACATCTAGAAGCTTCTCCTCTAACTAACTTTTGGAGGGAAATTCAAATCTCCTCAACAAACTTTTGGAGGGAAATTCAAATTTGAAAGCCTAGATCTAGGGTTTTGATGTTCTATAAATGGTAACCAAGATCTTGGGTTAAATTTCTTCCTCATTCTTCAACATCTATCTCTCCATCTTCTTCCACAAGTCGAGTGACAAGACTTGTGCGAAACCCTAACCCTAATTCCAATCCAAATTCAAGATCCCGAGTACCAAATCAAGCGAGAAGCCTTCAACCTTTTAGGAGCGGAGCCGATCTCCAATCGAGCAAGTGATCCAAGCCGATCCGCGACTCACGGAACCGAGTGAAGCCAAATCGACGATCGAGTTCTTCCTCTTGTAGTTCTTGAGCGAATGTAATGAAATTGTTGATATAAATAAAAGGTGAAATTCTTTAATCTTGCTTTCTTTAAATTCTTGCATCATGATTCGATCTCAATTTGTAATTGTAGTTCTTGTTGTGATGTTTGAGTAAAACTCCGCTCGTAAAGGAGTCGAGACGATCAATAGAATGATGATGTAACAAATCTTAATACGATTCTTGAGTCCTACGAGCTTTGTAAACCCTAGCAAGTTCAAGAATCGATGACCTAGTTTCGTTGCGATACTTTCTTGATTGTGATCGCTCGAAATTAGGGATCTACGATCGTTTCTTGAATTTACTAGAGGCTAGAATGTGAATGATATCGACGAAAGAATAAGGGATAAGATGAAACCCTAGTTTCATAAGAAATCCCTAATTCTCGATCGATCATCATCGATCTAGTATCAATTCATCGAAGGATAAGAATACGTAATTGTAAGATTACATCACATCTATAGATCCGATCGATTCCTACGAGCCTCATTTAGATTCTTGATATTTGGTTTGGAAAAATCATCAAACTATCAATTCTTGATTCTATCTTTTTCTTGTTATTAGATCTAGATTTTCTAATTCTTGAACTTCAATTTGCAAATCATGAATTGTTTTGTTTTGTTTTCTTTAAAGTTTCGACTCATCTAATTCAAAAGACGAACGATTACACTTTCCTTGTGGACGATCCGCACTTACTAACGCGCTTCATTCGACACCGTTATTGATTGCGGTCAAAATATTTTTAGTTGTGATTTCTATTCTATTTTCTCAAACATACACAATCGGAAATCGTTTTCAATCAAATGGCGCCGTTGCTGGGGATAGTGCGCTAATTGTTCGTATTTTGAAATTTGAGTTGAAAAATTTATTCCATTATAATTTTTAGATCTAAACTCGCACAAACCCTAATACGTGTGTTGTGATTTGATTGCGAGGAAATCTGGAATCATTGGAGCTTGGATAAAAATTTTATGAAAATTCCAGAGAGCTGAGAGAGCCAACATAAGCTCTCTGTGAAAATTTGAAGCAGTGAACTGATCAACTTGCGGCGATTCCGCGGTCTAAGTGCCCATATGCGGCGGAACCGCGGCACTATAGAGTGATCTCTCTGAAATTTTTCCTCAGTAAGCTCTATCTTTCTTATCTCCTTCTCAAATCTGATCCAAATAACATTTTGTGCAGGTTTCTTTGCAAATAATCGCAGCGCCGCGCAAAAAGCAAAATTAAATTGTGCTTGTTTTGATTTTTGTGGTTGTTTGCATATTAATACGGATATTAAGGGGCACGACCAAATCCAGATTAGGTGGGGAGTTCATTACCCTTCCTAAGCCCCGAAAATCACAAAACTTGCTTTCAACAGTGTCCTCACTGTTGCCAATCGCTATACCTACAAAAACTGTAAGCCTGGGGGGAATTATTAGTGGGGGCAAAATATATAAGTGAAGAACTTCCCCCAAACTTGTTCTTTTCACTCACCTCCATCCAAAAGATGATGCAATGATATATAGGGTATGAAGGTGAGACGGAGGAATTTTAAATTGACCGACCAATTCTCTTGTGCTGCTGCCAGATCGTCTTCAATTGATCGAGCCCATTCTTCAGCTTCTAAAGGGCTCTCTTTTTCAGAAAATTGCTTCGGATGTAGTGCCCGGAATTGCTTCACTTCAGGTGCTTCCGCTTCTGGGCGGTTCATTAGTATGGAAGTCTGTTGCTGCTGTCCCTCCAGGAGGCTCTTAATTGCCTCAACAGTACCGTCTGCTCGTTGATCGGAGCTACAACGGTAGGCATAAGTGGAAGAGGTGGTGGTGTGGTGTTGCCGATCACGTTGGTGCTAATATTGTTTGGGGAATCCATAACCTTGAAATAAAAATAGGGTTAGGATAGATTTAAGGAATATGAAATGTAAGGAATATTTAGTTGCCGAGTCTTATAATTCTTGTGTTATATTGCTTAGGTTTCCATGTAGAACTGACCCTGCATGGTAGGGTTCCATGCAGAACTGACTTGCATGGGTCGCCAACAAAACCGTCACGCCCCGCTTCCAGAGTACGGTAAGGAGACGTGATGGGTCACGCGGCGTATTTACTCAGAAGTAAATACGCTAAGCGTAGATAAGCAATATAATGTAAATGTGCACAAGAAAGACATGAGATGTAAAAGAACATCAACTTTTTATTTATTAAACATTCTTTACAATGCAACTGAAAAGTAAATACAATATGGAAAGCAATGCCTAAATAATGGTATGAACTGAAAATGAAAGTATATACAAGTGACAAAAGCTCGAGGTTTTCTAAGAACTGCTCCAAGTCGTCTGAGCTGGGCTCGATCTCCAGAGAGTCAGGTTCTCCTGACAACAATCCAAAGAAAGAATAGAAAAGGAATGTCATCAGCGAACAATCGCTCGGTAAGTCCCAAAGAGAGATAGGAATAGAATCGATAGATAAGAGAGAATATAACTGGTATAATGTTTGATAGTTATACTAACGTCATTGTTTGTAGCTTGGTACAGAAGGTATTAGTGTTTACGAGAGGAGTCCAACTATCCCGTGGACTAAGGTAACCCGTAGTATAAGGCTCCGTCAAACCCCACGGAAAAATGACAATGGATGTTTAGTTACGTCTTTTAATCACCATCTCATGCCACTTTTAACACATTTCGTACCAGTCTACCCCTTAAAAAACCCCGTAATGTTTTATTGTATTGTTTTGTAGTAATTTGTAGATGTAAGACTTGCCGAAAACATAATATCAGTTGTTCATGTAAACGGATTGAATGTAAATGGATAGTCATGTGATTAAGTCCATGTATATCCATGGTTCGGTCAAATCAAGTCATGTTGATATTGATAGTATTATGGTATAAATGGATTCATGTTGTATTGGAGTTATATCAAGTATGGATTGATTTCAGAAGACTAAGACTCAGATTGAGTCAGACTCTTTAAACAGAATTGATGTCCTGAATTAGTTTTTGAGTTATCGGTAACTGCTGCATATGGACGATAGGATTTGTGTCTTTTTTCAAGACAATTATCGTATTGATAACCCCGTTTTTAGTTGTCTAGCTTAAATAGGCAAACACCTACTTTCTCCGGCTCCCAGAGGCTCAAGAGAATTGGTCCCGCTTAAACCTATATTTACGAGGGTCCTTATTGTAAATTAATATAACTTGAGGGGGTTTTATGAAAAATAGTTTTGATATATTTTCAAAATAAACCTCAAATATTTATTTATCGTGTTTAAGGTTTTCATAGATGTAATTTTATAAGATGAGATATTCTAGTAGATATAAATCTAAATTGAATAGTATATGGTATTTTCATGTAAATTGACTTGTATTGATTTGTGATGGTAGTTTCATGAACTTTTGTAGTTCTTTTCTTTTGATTTAGAAAACATGGAAAATAATATATATTTAAAATAGATATTTTGATAATATTTACACACATATATATATTTATTAAAAATAGAATTTATTTATTAATAGAAATCATGTTTTCTTAAGAATTATAATAATAAAAATTCTATCGAAATCGTATGCTCCGTGAGGAGGTCTGCATCTCGTTCTACTAATCCGATGGATGTGCGATAACCCACACCAACCAAATCGGATTTCCCAAAATAGGTTGTAAGGACATAATTGTATGGAATTTGATTAAAATAATTAAAAGAAATACGGTTCTGATAGATTATGGTATTTAACTGTAAATTCGTCTTAGCCATAAAAATATTGTTTTCAAGTCATCGTTCTATGTCATGATGAGTGTTGTGATGAGGTAGGTCATTACCTCGTATTTTTTAAAGGTAATATGAGTAATATGATGAAGTAATGTCGTAGGTAAACTTTGTGTTATTTAAACGAAAAAGTGTAATAAAAGTTGTATAACATTATATTTTGAATTGAAACTTGTTTTAAATGTTGTTTTATGGTTGCTAAACAAGATATAAAGAAATGATTGATTTGTTGTTAAGAAAAGTTAGGTTTTTAATGAAATTAGAATCGAAAGTCGGAATAATCGCTTCCGACGAGTTTTAATAAGAGATCGTTTTAGAATAGAAAGAGAGGAGAGGAGAGGGGATTTACTGGTTGAGAAAAGAGAGAAGAGGTGGAGGAAGGTTTTGAAGGCGTCTTGGAGTCGCGGTGTCGCCGAATTTATCCCGAATTGTCGCCGGAACTTGACCTTGGGCTAACTCCACTTGTACAACTTTTTGGACTCGGAAAACTTTGAGAGTTTTGAAAATGGATTTCAGAATATTGAAGGATAGGGTGTAGGGTGGTATTTATAGGATAAAATTAGGGTTTTGGAAATGAATAGAGAATTAAAAATGTATTAAAACTTAGATTAAAGAGGTGAATTAACACTCTATGTTAATTTACAGAGAATTCAAACAACATGGGGGTAGTGGGGTAGGCCAAAGGTTGCAGTGTGCAGAGTTTGGGGGTATTAGCAACTGGGGGAGGGGGGGGACCGGCGGCGCTGGCCCAAAGGGCGATCTCGCCGGTCGTGGGTATGGGTTGGGGTGTGGGATTTGTGCCATGTGTTGGTGTCTTCTCACATATCACGTTCCACATGTTTGATTTTAGTGACTTTTCATTTTTACGTATATTGCACGTGTAAACTTTTGGGCTTCCAAAAAGTTAAAAGAAAAAATCATTAAAAATAATATATGGCTGATGGGATTCGAACACAGGGGTTATGTCACAACAGTGCAAGGCTTTACCAATGAGCTACAAGTGCTTTTTTGTTGTTCTTTAAACAAGAATTACTTTTAAGTTGTGCTCAGGCTAAAGTACCCCTTTCTGTACTTCACAAAAATTTTGTACAGAAAGTTTAGGGTTGGGAAGACCTCCATATTGTGTAGATTAGCACTTGAAGGAGAGGAGATCGTCCGGAAAGTAGGCGCCCGCAGTGGCCCTCCAAGCGGCCTATCACCGCCTCGTACGTCTCTTCGGAACGATCAAGATTATAAAAGTACACATCGTCCCGAGAAACGATTTCCCTGATGGTGTATACGCGACCGGTCATCTTCGAGAAACACACCACTAGGAAGAAGCTTATATGAGAATTCGAAGGTGAGACAATATCTTCGATATTTATAGGCTCAACAAAAAATCTTCCAACGACCGAGATCTACTCGCGCAACAATGCAAACCACGGAATATCATACATTCCCGATAAGGAACGACCACGTGTCATATGTGACGGTCACCATTCCCCTCTATACGAGTCAAGGAAGGTTGAACAACGTTCAAAAGAATAACTGTCGGATCCAAAGCCCTCGACAAGAGGCATACGAGTAGCTTCCTGCTCGATTTATCCGCCGAGGACAACTTCTTGCCCGGCAAATCCACGGATCCAAAGCCCTCGACAAGATGCATCCGAGTAGCTTCCTGCTCGGTTTATCCGCTAAGGGCAGCTTCCTACCCGGCAAATCCGTAGATCCAAAGTTCTTGACAAGAGGCATCCGAGTAGCTTCCTACTTGGTTCATCCGCTAAGGGCAGCTTCCTGCCCGGCAAATCTGCGGATCCAAAGCCCTCGACAAGAGGCATCCGAGTAGCTTCCTACTCGGTTCATCTGCTAAGGGCAGCTTCTTGCCCCGCATATCCGCAGATCCAAAGCCCTCAACAATAGGCATCCGAGTAGCTTCCTGCTTGGTTCATACGCTGAGGACAGATTCCTGCCTGGCAAATCCACGGATCCAAAGCCCTCGTTAAGAGGTGGCCGATTAGTTCCCTGTTCATCTCGCTCAAGATCTAGATATAGAGGGCACCGGTATGCCTATCCTTGGCCATCGTTCTATTCATGCTCGATGTACGATCGTCGCCTCGACTCCGGGGAAAGGGAGAGCGCCGGTCTGCCTACCCTTGGCTATCTCTCGATTCATACTCGATGCATGATCGTCGCCTCGACTCCGGGTAAAGGGTGAACGCCAGTCTGCCTATGCTTGGCTTAGCTGTTACGTCGTGCTCGCCTAACGCTTGCGAAAATAGAAGCACTACGAAGGCGAGCTAAAAACACTTGCGAGATAAAAACGCTTGCGAGGTAAAATGCTTGTGGGATAAAAAGGCTTCGGAGACAAAAACACTTAACGAGAAAACACTTGCGAAATAAAAAGGCTTATGGAAGAAAAAAGATTCGGAGGCAAAAACAGTTACGAGCTAAAAATGATTTATTAACATTTCAAAATCATGTACAAGGTATTATGGGCTCCCTGGCCTTACAAAAATGCCCGGAGGCATACAAAATTAATAACTAAAGCAGAGACAGCTTAGGCCGCCTGCTCGGCCGGTCCTCCCTCTGGCTCGGCACTTCCATCGGGGGCTATAATGGTGACCTCCGGCTCGGCGTCCACGACCGCCGCCACCGGCTCTCCGACCGGTTTGACACCTTTACCCTATGGCGCTTCCTCGGGTAGAGGATATTGGGCGCAAAGTTCCCGATTGTCAAACCCGGGCACAGCTTTCTTAACGGCGTCGAGGGTATTGTGCCACCCAATGGACGGAATTGGCGAGATCGAAGTAGCACTGGTCGGAGGTCTTATACTCTTCCACGGCCCTTTCCGCTCTCCCCTCCGCAAGCTTCACCGCTTCGCAGTCTGCCCGGACATCCCGCTTGAACAGGTCCCTCTGCCTCTTCATGGCATCAAAGAGCCCGTTGACCTCCCCAATCTGGGCCTGGATAGCCCGGTTGGATTCGGTCAGGAGCCGATGTACTCCTTCAGCTTGGCGACTATCAAACCCTCCGCGACCAGCCTAGAGTTAAGGAGGGCCGCCTTCTCCTCCACCTGTTGCAGCCGGGCAAGGAGCTCCTCCTCCCGTGAGGAAGATTCGCCCACCTTTTTCATGGCCAGAGCCACCTCCTCGGACTCCATTGCAGCAAGGAGGGTGCAGTGCTGGAGATGTTTACCCCAATCAGAGCAAGGCTCTGTTCTGAAAATTAAAATGAAAATTAAAAAATTAAAAAAGTAACGCTTCAGCTGACCTGCGCTCTGCGCTGCGCGCCACGTGGCAGCGCAGTTGCGCAAGCGCAGTTGCACTGCGCTGTGCGCTGCGCGACACGTGTCAGCGCAGTTGCGCAAGCGCAGTTGCGCTGCGCTGTTGATTAGTGTAGGTTTTTAACGATCAAAAATATTTACCGCAATCAAGAACGGCGTCGCATGAAGCTAGCAGGTGAATACGGGTCGGTCCACATGGATGTGTAATTTTCCTAAGTGTTCTTACGAGCTGATTCCAATGGTTGTTTTGTTTTTTAGTTGAATCTAAAAACTAAGTTGTATGATGATCAAGAAACTTGCTAGGATTAGGTCTAAGGTGAGTTTGAAAAGATTAATATTCACACCTCTTTCAATACCCTCAATTAAATCTTTTTAGAAGTTATAACAATTATTAGTAAAGGGGATTAGGATGATTGGGAAGAAACAGAGTTTCTTCCTCTAGATCCTTATCCGTCCTTTCCTAATATCTGCTCTAACTTTCATGGAAGACATGCATGTCCGGTCCTTTATACTACGGTTTCACCGTTACCTCATGGGTAGGGTGCCGTAGGGAGCGGATCATGCATGCATGCATGAAGTTCTAGTTATTAAAAATAATTGGGCACGAAAGAGATGACAGAACTTCATCTCTCATTCCCTCCCTTATTCCTAACCCTAACAAGCGAGGAAATTACTCGCTCATTAGGGGATTTATTAAAAACATCATTTTGAGATTTTGCATTTTTAGATCTATGGGATTAATTACCTACTGCAGTTTAAACTAGATTTAACTAAGGCAAAAGAATGATTTATCTAAAGCAAGAATTAAATTAGAAAGCTAGGGCAAAGAATGAATTAATTTAGGGCAAGAAATTAATAATCTAAGGCAGAAAATTAAAAAGAACTTACAAGAAATGATGCTCTTAATCTTCCAAAGGATCTGAATTTTATTTATTGAAAAGAGGCATCCCTCATACAATCTTTTGATTACATATTTATAAGGAACTAGGAAAATTAGGGTTACAAATTCTCGCGCACGTGTTATTACAGATATACCCCCGAAAAATCCCAACCAAAGCACCGACGCACCGCTACCAGAATTCTGCGCCGACACGTGCCATAGACGGCCGCGGAACCGCGGCATGGGTGGGGGTTGGGCCGCGGTTCCGCGGCCCCTTGGTGGGTTCGTCAAGTGAATTTTTCTGGGCTCATTTTTGATGCTTTGGGCTTTTTATTTATACAGTTTTTTTCTCCATTTGACTTCTCGGTCTTCTCCAGATCTCCAGTGAAAACTAGTAATGGTCTTTTAACCGTTCACTTTGACGTTTTGGACCTTGTGTTGCCTTGTACCTTTATGAGTTGTTCTACGTCTAGGCTTGACTAGGATCCTTCTACTTATTGGTCAAAAGTCCCGCTTTTGTATCATCTTTTGTCTTTTTTACTGTTTTCGCTCCAAGAACCTGTATCCTGTAATATATAGCAGACATGCTTCAAAAGCACCTGTTTATTTATAAAACGCATAAGAATGGGGAATATAAAATGCAATATTATGATGTGAACAAATACCCCCAAACTTATCTTTTGCTCATCCTCGAGCAAACTTATTTTTTATTCTCAACAAAAAGAACTTTACCGCACTTTCGCAGTGGAACGCGATTGCACTAAGCACGTGCAACAAGCCGTTAAACCTCTAGGTGTCCCTAGTAGGAGGAGTGTTGTCTCCTGAGGGTTTTCAGCGGATACTACCCACAAAATCCTATCAATTAGGCCCACTGATTTTAATTCTCCAATTAGGTTTTCTAACAAGGAATTCTATTATCATTGACTCGTAAATTATCCACCCATATTCTTCACACTTCCTCATCATTTAACTTAAGATTATATATGTTCTATAGAATCACTCAGCTTTCGGCATTTCTTAAGTTTTCCTTCTTAGGTTCCATCTCCACTTAGGAATTTTTCTATCAACTCTACTAAAGATACAAGTTCTATTCTTCATTCCTTTCTCTTATTTAAACTCTAATCATGTATCCCCACGTGTGTGTATAAATCACCCCTACACTTGAAAATTCAAATCAAGCAATCATACCCTTGTCCGTTGTCCAGAGTACTTATTAGTAGGTGAATTTTTAATTGAATTTTTCTTACACATCCTTCATGCGACCGTTAGTACTTCTTGAGGTACCAACAACCGATTACAAGATGTGTTTGCACATTAAAGCGTAATTCCTCGTCTTGCAATACCCAAGGCTTTTTAGCAGTGACTCCCAAATCAGTTGGTCTAAGGCACTAGATGATGAAGCACCCTTGCTAAATATTTTTGCTATTTTTGCAGCCTTAAGTAATCACAAGAACCAGTGTTCATTTTTTTTCTTTATTCACACTTGATTTTTTTTTATTATACTAAGGACTTTAGACAAGAGCATTTCAAGATCTCTTCTACTATTCCAAGTTTTAAGGTGCGTGATTGTGCAATTTTGTAGGGTATACATTTTCAGAATCTAGACTTAAGCTAGGAACTATTTTTCAAACTTATACTCTAATAAAAATCAATACTTTTTCCTTTATTTTGACTTAGCCCAGGAACTGAACCCAAAATTTGCCTATTTCTAAATAAACTACAAAGACATATACTTTCTACCGTTAAACTTTAAGAAATGTTATTTTTAGGGTTTTTAATTTACTAAGTCTAAGATCTAGTTGTTCCTAGCCAGTTAACCTTTCTGTCAAACTCTAGTCAAATAAGCCAAAATTGAATACAATAATTTTTATAATTTTTCAAAATTTATCAATTTTTATGAGTTTTAAAATAAGTATGCAAATGCAAAAATATGTACAAATGAATGCGAAGGAAGAAAACGTATCGAGCATGCCCCCAAACTTAAACTGGACAGTGTCCTCACTGTCATGCTGCACCAAGAAGGTTAAAATGCCGGCACTTCCCTATTTATTTATTTATGATTTTTTTATCTTATTGTTAAAAGAAAAACAAAAATATATACAGAAAGGCCCCCCCAAACTTCATTTAAACAATGTTAGACATTACTGCCAAACTTTGCATAGACCAAACGTCAACACCAACCAGTCGAAAAATTTATCTGTAAAGAGTATCGGTTGGTGGAAGAAGATGTTGTACCGATCAAAAAAAAATTGGGGAAGATAGAAGTGGTGGTATGGAAAGTGTGGAAGTGAATAGATAGGAGGTGGTGATGAATCAAGACGAGAATGGGAATGATCAACAATCAGTGGAATGTTGGCATTCTCGTAGCTTATTAAAAGAAATGGGGGTGGTTCAACTTCTAAAAGAGGAGGTTGACTAACCACACTATCCCCAAGATATTTCTGTGGATCCTTTATCGACTTGGCATCATCCATCATATGCATATGATATTCAATTATGAGGGAACTAATCTCCTCGATGTCCGCCATAGTCCAGCCGAAAACTTGCCGCCTATCTTGTAATACCATTAAAATAGCGTTCTCTTGCTCTAAGGCTAGAGAGGCTGATATTATAACGGGAAAGGTCTCATTCTCACCTATGTAAGCATATTTAAGGTGAGACGGCAAGGGCATGAGTTCGAGTTTCGGAGGCAAAAGAATTATTGGGGAATCTACCTCGAACTCAAAGGACTCCAACACAGGTTCGAAATCACCGCAAACAACCGATTCGGATGGTTCAACTAACTCATCCAAAAATTCAAACGACTCATATTCGGGCTGTGAGTCGTCATCATCCGAAAAAGTGAAACATTCATAATCAATATCGGTTGTATCAACTGTGGTAGGCTCAAGGAGGGACGCGCTAGTGGCGTCAAAACTGTTCTCATCAAACAAAAATCTTTCAAGCTCGCAGTCCTCCTGCGTGATTTCGTGAATAGAGCAAACTTCTCGTGTACTAGTTTTAGGTACGGGGGGCAGTCCTCCTAACTTGTAAATATTGAACTCACTAGACGTCTTCCCGAAGGATAGAGTCATGGAGCCATTACGACAATTTATTACGGCATTGGAAGTGGCCAAAAATGGTCGACCGAGGATCACTGGAATTTGGTTCCATGGGTTAGCAACAGGTTGTGTGTCCATAACAATAAAATCAACAGGGAATATGAAGTCCCCAACTTTGATCAACACATCCTTTAGCTCACCCCTAAGATGGGTGATTGATCGATCAGCCATTTGGAGAGTACAACGAGTGGGTTTCAACTCTCCAACCCCTAATTGTTCGTACACGGAGTAGGGAAGCAGGTTAACACTAGACCCAAGATCTAAAAGTGCTCGATTAATTTTCTTATCCCCAATTGTTATTGAAATCGTAGGACAACCGGGGTCCTTTCGTTTTTGGGGTAAGGGTTGGGGTTGGTTAATAGCATTGCTCACTGCACTAGCCACTAGCACTTTCTTGGGTATTTGTGACTTCCTCTTTTTGGTGCATAAGTCCTTTAAGATTTTTGCATATGAAGGAACTTGTTGGATTGCATCCAAAAGAGGGATGTTTATGCTAACCTGTTTGAACAGCTCAACAACCTTCTCCATTTGTGGAGTTGGTTTATTGGATCTCAACTGATTTGGAAAAGGAACATTTGGAAAGGTTGTTGAGTCCAATTTTTGCGGATCAGATTGTTGAGTTGGAACGGAACCCCGTGTAGATGTGTTCGTGTTATGAGAAGTGGGTCCGTTCGAGCTAGAAGAAGTAGAGCCGTGTGAAGGATGGAGAATAGGCTCTAACGAAGAAGAAATAGAAGAAGAAGGTGAAGAAGATGAAGAAGGGCTACCGGCAGGGGTGTCATTATGAATACCCACATTATTTTGCAACACTTTTCCCGATCTCAACGTGGTCACAGCATTCACGTTATGATTCTGCTGTTGATATGCAGCATGTGCGTGACCGGGATTGGGCAGTGGTTGAGATGTGAGCTTTCCTTTTTCGCGCTCGCTCAAAGCTGCATTGAGTTATGCAATTTGTGCCTCAATAGATTTTATGCTTTGATCATGTGAGGCACTGTTTTGCACCAAAGATTGAATAAAAGTCTCTAATCTTGCTGTAGATTGCGTAGATTGCTTTAGGTACGCCTCTAGACTTCTTTCGAGCGAGCCAACCTTGTCATTATTAGGTTGAATAAAATTGTTTGGCGTGTAAGTAGTGTTAGGCACAAAATTGTTCATTTGATTAGGGTAAGGTTGCTGTTGGAAAGGCTGTTGAAATTGAGTTTGTGGAGGTGCTTGTTGTTGTTGTGGAGGAGGAGGCCTTTGAAAATTGTTATTTCCTTGGAATTGTTGGTTTTGGTTCCAAGCGAAATTTGGGTGACTCCTCCACCCTGGATTGTATGTCGAAGAGTATGGATCGTTTCTCTGTCGTTGCTGAAATGCAGCATTGACTTGATCCTGTCCTTGAGTAGAAGCATTATAAGGACACTCTTCGGTGAGATGTGATGGATCCGCACAACAGGCACAGACAGTTTGTAGAGGCATAACAGGGGCAGGAGAAGGCGACGAGATTTTGGTCTCAATCGCTTCTAGCTTTCTCGTAAGAGCGGCCATCTCGGCCTTCATAGCAATCGACATCTCTACTTGATGTATGCCTGCCCTAGATTGACCACTAGAAGAAGATGATGATGTCTTGGTGCTCTCCCACTGAATTGTTTGTTCACTAAGATCCTCAAGAAACTGCCATGCTTCCTCACTAGATTTGGAGAGAAAGTGACCTTGACAGATGGTTTCTAGCAACTGCTTCGTTGCCGAGTTCAATCCCTCGTATAATGTTTGGCAGAGTTGCCAACTTTCGATCCCATGATGAGGGTATTGAATGAGTAGGTCTTTAAATCTCTCAAAACACTTCCAAAATGGTTCGGAAGGAAGCTGTGAAAATTGTATAATCTCATTACGGATTCTAGCAGTTTTGTGATGAGGATAGAAATTTTTAAGAAAGGCTTTCACAAACTTGTCCCAATTTCTAATGGAATGTGATGCTGTGCTGTATAGCCACTTCTCGGCTAAGTCACATAAGGTGAAAGGAATGACACTTAGCCTTATAGCGTCATCACTTAATTGGGTCGTTTTCATCATAGCGCAAACGTTTTGGAATTTATTAATAAAAATATACGCATCTTCTGATTCCAAACCGTGAAATTTTGGCAGCATATTGATGAAATGTGGTTTTATTTCAAAATTGTCCCCATTTTCCGGTGGGGGTGAAAGACAGGTAGGTAAAGAAGTGCGGACGGGGTAGAAGAGATCCTGGAGCGCGACTCGTGCGGGCGCTTCAACAGGCGGTTGATTCGGGTTATTCGCACCTAAAGGAGGTGGAATCATTCCCGTCGGTAAGGTATTGTTGGGGTTGAATCCCGATATGCCTTCGGAAGAAGAATTTGAGGGTGGAGGTAAGAAAGTGGATGGAACTTCGACTTCGGTGTCGAAGGGTTTGTCGGTCGGTACCAACGAAACACAGACTAATCGGGCGTTAGTGTCCCTAGTCCAAAGTGACATACACTAAAGGGGTAGTGTAGTCAGAAAAAAAATGAAAGACAGAATGTGGAGGTAAGAAAACGTCAATGAGAGGAAGTGGTGTAAGTGAGGTGCAAGTTTTCTTTAGCGACAAGTTGCAAGTTTTGAAAAGATATTTCCCTTTTTTTTTATGTGTGATTTTTGCAAAAAGATTTTTGAAAAGAGACTTTTGACACAAATGCACTCAACCGCACATGCATAATCAGGCCTAGATCTAGGGTCACCTAGGTCAGCTAGACAGCTCCTAACTGTTCCAAAGGGCTATATAGGACCTCAAACCGCCTCTTCACCACCAATTGCGGCCAGGTAAGTGCCAGGTAAGTGGGAAGGAACCACAGTAGTGGGTCTAATTAAAAACCACTAGCCTTTGACACACTTGCCTAGGCACCACAAAGTCAGGTTAGGATAAATGGCTGATGCCTATACTAGTCCTCTGTCCTAGTGAGCGTGACGTCCTTAGGGCTGAGTCTAATATTTTTTAATTTAAGAGTGGTCAATGCAAATGCTTTAAAGTGCTTTCTGGGGTCCTGGGAAAGGTAATGAAATCCCCACCCAATCTGAGTTTGGTCAATAGCCCCTTAAAGTCCGATTAAAATATGCAAAACATTAAATTCACTTGCAATCAATTATTTTTAGTGCGGCGCAAAGAAACCTGCAGAAAATCTGTTATTGAGAAGGGGGAAGATTTTTTTGCGCAAAGAAATCCTGCAGAAAATTTCGCAAAAGGATACATTGTAGGTTGCAGAGGGGAGAAGGAGAGAACAAACCATGCAAATTTGAGAAGCTGACGTGGCAGCCTTGCGGCGGAACCGCGGTTTAGAGCGCACAACGGCCGCGGAAATGCGGTCTCGTTGAGGGATCGGTGCTCCAAAAATTTTCTGCACCTCTGTTGTGGAATTTCCCCTCTGTTATGATGTGACTTTTTCTGTTTCTCACTCTGTAAATTTCCAGATCCGAGATTCTCCGCTGTTCCTGCAAAATTCAAAAGATAAACCCTTCAAACAGATAAAAATTGATAAAATTTTTTTGTACTTTTTATATTTTTAGATTTTTGTGATTTTAAAATTTATATCAACCCGAAATTATAAAAAGGAAATTTTACGCCATCCCCGGCAACGGCGCCATTTGGTTAGTGTAGGGTTTTAATGATCAAAAATATTTACCGCAATCAAGAACGGCGTCGCATGAAACTAGCCGGTGAATACGGGTCGGTCCACAGGGATGTGTAATTTTCCTAAGTGTTCTTACGAGCTGATTCCAATGGTTGTTTTGTTTTTTAATTGAATCTAAAACCTAAGTTGTACGATGATCAAGAAACTTGCTAGGATTAGGTCTAAGGTGAGTTTGAAAAGATTAATATTCACACCTCTTTCAATGCCCTCAATTAAATCTTTTTAGAAGTTATAACAATTATTAGTAAAGGGGATTAGGATGATTGGGAAGAAACGGAGTTTCTTCCTCTAGATCCTTATCCGTCCTTTCCTAATATCTGCTCTAACCTTCATGGAAGACATGCATGTCCGGTCCTTTATACTACGGTTTCACCGTTACCTCATGGGTAGGGTGCCGTAGGGAGCGGATCATGCATGCATGCATGAAGTTCTAGTTATTAAAAATAATTGGGCAGGAAAGAGATGACAGAACTTCATCTCTCATTCCCTCCCTTATTCCTAACCCTAAAAAGCGAGGAAATTACTCGCTCATTAGGGAATTTATTAAAAACATCATTTTGAGATTTTGCATTTTTAGATCTATGGGATTAATTACCTACTGCAGTTTAAACTAGATTTAACTAAGGCAAAAGAATGATTTATCTAAAGCAAGAATTAAATTAGAAAGCTAGGGCAAAGAATGAATTAATCTAGGGCAAGAAATTAATAAACTAAGGCAGAAAATTAAAAAGAACTTACAAGAAATGATGCTCTTAATCTTCCAAAGGATCTGAATTTTATTTATTGAAAAGAGGCATCCCTCATACAATCTTTTGATTACATATTTATAAGGAACTAGGAAAATTAGGGTTACAAATTCTCGCGCACGTGCTATTACAGATATACCCCCGAAAAATCCCAACCAAAGCACCGACGCACCGCCACCAGAATTCTGCGCCGACACGTGCCATAGACGGCCGCGGAACCGCGGCATGGGTGAGGGTTGGGCCGCGGTTCCGCAGCCTCTTGGTAGGTTCGTCAAGTGAATTTTTCTGGGCTCATTTTTGATGCTTTGGGCTTTTTATTTATACAGTTCTTTTCTCCATTTGACTTCTGGGTCTTCTCCAGATCTCCAGTGAAAACTAGTAATGGTCTTTTAACCGTTCACTTTGACGTTTTGGACCTTGTGTTGCCTTGTACCTTTGTGAGTTGTTCTACATCTAGGCTTGACTAGGATCCTTCTACTTATTGGTCAAAAGTCCCGCTTTTGTATCATCTTTTGTCTTTTTCACTGTTTTCGCTCCAAGAACCTGTATCCTGTAATATATAGAAGACATGCTTCAAAAGCACCTGTTTATTTATAAAACGCATAAGAATGGGGAATATAAAATGCAATATTATGATGTGAACAGCTGTGCGCGCTGCGTGACACGTGTCAAGCGCTGGGGCGTTTGCGCCAAACAGAATTAAAATTCCAGTAAGATCTTTCTGTTCTTGTTAAAACAAGAAGATTGTCTTCTGTAAAACAGAAGCCCTTGGATCAAAGATCCAACGGTGGGGAAAATTCCCCAAATCACTCAGAGAAGGATCTCTTTAACAAATTTAACAAATCTATGGGCACTATTTAAAGGCCCCTAGACCCCAATTCAAAATCATAGAACATTGAGATCATCATCAACATTGTGAGAGATCAAGAACTTCAAAATAGAGAGCATTCTGAAGAAAATTCAAAAAAAAGGTAAAAAACCTTTATAAAATAGAAGAATTTCTTCTGAATAGATCATTGATCTAGGAACAAGATCAATGATCTTCAATAAAAAAATAAATAAATAATAACAGTGCCTTGCACTTTTTTATGAACCATTGGTTTTGGAATTTCAGAAAAATTCTTTTCTTGAATCCAAAATTGGATCAAGTTATTGAAACAGTGCCTTGCACTTGCAAAACTGCACTGTTGCACTCCTGGGTTGGCGCAAGCCACCAGAGAGCGCCACGTGTCAGCACCAGAACCACTTGCACTATGCGCTTTTAAGATAGAGCATTGCTCTCTGAAATTGGCGCAACTCACCAGAGAGCGCCACGTGTCAGCGGCGCAACAGCGCAGCACACTGACGCAGCGCACTGCGCTGTTGCGCTCGCGTTCACCAGAGTATGACACGTGTCACCTCCACATGCGCTTGCGCTCAATGATTGGCGCAAAGCGCCTGACAAATGCACTGCATTATTTACTGAGGGGCCAAGCCTAAGTCAAAAAGGCCTAGCAGGCCAAAATAAAATGCAATGTATTAAAAGGGCAGAGCCCAAACAAAATAGATGCTCTGCATCATTTATAAAATGGCAGAGCCCAAACAAAATAAAAATGCAATGCATTAAAAGGGCAGAGCCCAAACAAGATAGATGCTCTGCATCATTTATAAGAAGGGCAGAGCCTAAACAAAGCAGATGCTCTGCATCATTTATAAAGGGGCAGAGCCCAAACGAAACAAAAATGCAGTGCATTATTAAGAAAGGGCAAAGCCCTAGCATAGGCCTAATAGGCCAAAGATAAATAAAAACGTTGAATATTCTCAACTGGACTTAGCCCAATCATGGCCGTAAGTCCTCAAATTAAATTGACTGAGCACGGCTGCTCTCCTAAATCAATTTACATCGGGTTCGAGGGTACATCTCCAAACTCCTCTGACTCCTATCGTTGTAATCCTTCAACGACATCAGAGAGGTGACGGGTCCCGACAACCACACATCGATACGGACTGCGGGGTCCTTAAACTCGTGGACCGAAACGTCCTTAAACTAACATTCGTCCCCAAAATGGGAATGTTGGACCACCATGTCCCTAAACTGGCAATGGACCGCAATGTCCTTAAACTACCCATGGACCACTATATCCCTAAACTGGAACAATAGAGCCCAAATGCTCTTCGGATCTAAACGATCCCGTTTAAGTTGATCTTAGCCTCAAAAATGGCTAACGTATCCTTAAACCTTTAAACAGACTTTAGTCCCAAATTGGACTATAGATCCTCCAAACAACTCTCGTTCAAGGGTACATCTCTGAACTCCTCTGACACCTATCGTTGTAATCCTTCAACGACGTCAGAGAGGCGACGGGTCCCGACGACCATATGTGAAATGGACCACTATGTCCCTAAACTGGAATAATAGAGCCCAAATGCTCTTTTGTCGGATCTAAGCGATCCCGTTAAGTTGCTCTTAGTCCCAAATTAGATTAACGTATCCTTAACAAACGTTTAAGTTGATCTAAGCCTCAAATATGGCTAACGTATCCTTAAACCAAAATCCCAAACCCAAATCTAAGTAAATACGGATTTGGACTAATCCACGTCCTACGGGCGACGACATAAATTAGTCTCCGTATACAATCCACGGGCAACCACAAACAAAACAAACACCCACGACACGAAGTGAAATTATGGAGAAGGAGAAAGTTGTTACCGCGATGCGGTAGCGTAATTAACTGCAGGGGCTTGCGCTTGCAGGGAAGAGCGTCCCCACAATCAAAAACCCCTCAAGCGAGGGGGAATCTGACGAAGTCTGCTACATCGGCCGCATCCGTCTAAACCTCCGACACACGGTGCCATAAATCAACTTGGCATCTTCGGAGAGGTGGACGGATAAAACCAAATAGTATCTGCCTCGAATCTCAGGCGAGACGCCCCATGTCTCGGCCGCCGTTCGGAGGGGAACAGGAGGACCTGAAGAAAACAGGAACCATGTTAAAAAGCTAAAAACCGAGTAAAAAACACTTGAGAAACTCTTGGAAAGAGCTACCGACCTGAACATCCTCCTGAGCTATCGCGGCCACCTGGGTCTTCATCGTGCCTCGGGGAATCTTGGCCCCCGCCGCCTTCTCCATGTCCACAAGTAGACTGTCGGCCATGCAGATCCCTGAGGGCACCTCAATGTAGAACTTACCTTCCTGCACTTGAATCCCGGTTGAAGGCGGCCGAGAAACCACCCTCTTCTGCCTCTTAAGGGGGGATTCGGGTGCAGGCGGCGTCTCCATCCTAGCTCGGGGCACCGCATCCTGCGTATGCTTGTGATCTCCTCCACGGCGTTCTTCCGAGACTGGGGTTGCTGCAGAAGCCTTGGCAGCAGGAGCTTGCCGAGGAGCCGTACTTGGAGCTGGCCGGGCCGAGCTAGAGCTGCCGCTCTTCCTCCCTTGGGCCTTGGCGGCCATGGCAGCCATAATTTTCTGACGATCCATAGGCTCTGCGAAGAACACATAAAGAAAAAGATCAGCAACGAAATTTTAGCAAAGTCTAAATAGATCAACGAAGGCCCTGAGTTACCCAGAAAGCACGCGGGACTGAGCCCAGCCCAGCTTAGAGCCTGATAGGAAAGCAGAACATCAGCCCGCTGGATCGGTTCCCACTACGACACCACCCTTTCCTCAGGGCTGTTCGACTTCTTAAACTTAGGGCAATCGGCCCTATGCTACTGGATGGGCACCGGCCAATCCTCACCTTCCGGTGGCCCAACGAAGACAAATTTTTCCTTCCATTCGTGGATGGAGGAAGGGACAACCACTACCCTCGACCCGGCCGCCCTACCCTTATGTTTTTTAAACGAAATATACACCCAGCTCGGTTCTTCCTTACTAGTGCCGGGCGGTTTTTATAACAGTGGAAAGAAAGAAGGATACTCAAATCAAAGGGGATTCGATCAATCTTCAACCGGACCAGAAATCCGAGGAGGATTCTCCATGAATTCAGCGCTAGCTGGCCCGGGGCAAGGAGGAAACAATGAAGCACGACACAAATTTCAGGCGGGAAGGGCAGACGCATCCCTACCCGGAATGCTTTCAGGTACAGAGCAATCTATTCAGCCTGTACCTGGTCTGCCCATTCACCTTCCCTGGCCAAACGAAGTGAATAGCCGGAGGGGATATGAAATTGAACCCGGATGTCAGAAAGCTTATCCAGACGGTTCAAGATCGAGGGCGCATCGCGAATATTCCCGATGCGCGCCTTGGGGGCCCTTGTCGCCCCCTGATGATGTGAGACAAGAGCGACACCCTCCTCAGAAGATGAAGAAGAAGAAGAACAAGAAGAGGAACTCTCTCAGCTATTGGAAGCCGATGAGGAAGAAGACCCACTGGACTCGGCTTTAGAAACTGAAGCCTCATCGCCTAACTCGATCCTTACTACGTCAACAGATACTTCGGAAGAAGACATCTAGCCTGATTCAAGAAAGGACTTGCCAGGGAAAATTATGGTTGAAGTTCCGACCTAAGCAGAGGGGCGCCAATCAATCTTCAGGCAAGGAGAGTCGACTAGGGTAAAGTGTCGGCCATAGGAAAGCCACTGTTATTTATACACTCTACGAGGAGGCATCCAACAGCCCAAATCGATTCTCGCCGAAATGAAGCGTCACGCCTAGCAGACATCAGAGCTCCATATGGCAACCGTCCATTGGACACGTCTCCTCATGGCAGGATTCGGTGACGATTCCTCACGTTCCTCCACCTAGCGGCCGACACGTGACACGTGACATGTGATCCAACCGGCGGGCGAACGAAACGGCGCCCCCTCTTTAAATGCGCAATCATTTCGCTGATCAGCTGACATCACCAAAGATACACACGGGAACTGAGGCGTTTCGTAAGCCGCCATATAGACCCAGCGACCCAAGAAGAGCCGCCGCCAGACGTCCTACTGTCGTTGGGTAGCCCCTCACAGGGAAATTTTCGGCTGAGTCATGAAAAGCCGGGCTTACCACTCTCGACCCTGACCTATGAATAGATCAGGACGAGAGTGGGGGGCTGATGATGAGGCTCATGAACGGGAACACCCCAGATTGCGACACGTGTGAGATGACGTGTCGACAACACATACCCTCTGGGCCCCTAGGGGCTATGATAGGGAATCAGGGTGACACATTACGAGTCTTCCTCGGGACCCCGTGACGAGGTGGTACCCGACCTTTTGGAAAAGCCTCCCCAGAGTACCCCCATATGCGCTGAGACAGCCGAGACTCCTCGGCCTCCTCGCTCGACTCCGAGCTATCTACCGAGTCGAGACTCCTCGGCCTCCTCGCTCGACTCCGAGCTATCTACTGAGCCGAGACTCCTCTGCTTCCCTGTCAAACCCGGGGAATGGAGCCCAAGCGCTCCCGTAACAGGCTTCGCATATCCCGCCAGAGCGAGATTCCCGCCGCTCTACGTCCTACATTCTACGCTGGCACGTTTTTCCGTTAACGAGTGTATCTCGCCATTAATGGGCATATCCCGCTATCAACACGAACGTGTCATAAGGGCATAGCGGATGGCGGGAACCTCGTGCTGGATCTCTCCCACATGACCGCTATATAAACCCCCTCTTCCAGATGGTCCAGGTAAGAAATAATCGATTCCAATACGCCGCTACCCTGCCTTTATAGCTCGGTACTTACTTGATCGTCGGAGGGTCCTACGGTGGTCACCTACCCTGGGACTTTCCTTGCAGGTAGCTCGGCGTCAACACCAACCCATTGAGATCCACACGTCCAATTTTCACTCTCAATCTCAACCGTTCAGAAACGCTTGTAGCAAGATCGACGGAGGATAACATTTAAGGGAGATTCCATCCTCCATCAACAACCAACATCATCCATCTGCCCACCCAAAAATGAAGGTCCAAATTAATAGAATTATTGCATTAATAAAGATATTCTTTCTATATATGTATGGACATAATTAAGAGCTTATTAATTCTTTCACTTTTTTAAAACAAAAAAGAGACAATTCTAGCAATTTCAAGGTGTTGGGTATAAAAAACGGGAGAAGAAACACGGAACAATTCTTACGACCAATCACACAATCCATGCAATACCAACGAAAAATAAAACAAACAATAAAAGCGAGAACAAAAGAATCACAAATCAGAGACAAAGGGATTTGTTAACGAGGTTCACCCACCGTATGGCTAGTCACCGGCAGAGCTGAATCTGCAAACGTCTACTAAAACTTTGAATCAAGCTTTATACTAAGAGCAAACCCTAGGAGATTTCTCTCAAATCTCTTTAGATTCTTGAAACCCTAGTCTTCACCTTATCTTTATACAATGATCAATAATAGCAACACTTTTTAACATATGAGAGATGTCTACATACAGCCTAACCCTAAACCTATTTAAATTAGAGTTCAATAGAATATGGTAAATATTCGATTCGTACAGAGACCCCGTCGATAGACGTATGAACAAGGATCTTCAGATGTCTTCCTACTCTCTGTTGTTGGCTTCAGCACATTGGCAGACGTCTGCCACTTCTTGGTCAGACGTCTGCCTGCGCTTTGTGACTGCTTCGACTTGTTGACAGACGTCTACACTTTTGCTACTATACGTCTGCGTTTGCTCTATTCTTTTGACTCGTTTCTTGGTGCATATCCAGACGTCTGCTCTTTCTTCTTCAAACGTCAACAGGAAGTGATCTTCACAAATCAACATTCTCCCACTTGGAGATTCTTCCGCATTGACTTCCATGAACTAGTAGAATTCACACGATTCCGCTATCTGCTCTCTCCTTATCAAATTTTCATGAAGAGTTTCACTAACCTACAACAGAGATTCAGCTTGTCTCTGTCTACGATCTTGGTGAACATATTCACAGGATTCTTTTCTCCCGCGATCTTCTGTAGTGTCAACTCCCCATCTTCCAACGCTATGTGTATAAAATGGTACCGCATCTTGATGTACTTCGTCCAAGAATGATATGCAACGTTCTTAGCCAAGTGTATCGCATTTTTACTGTCGCTCCATAAGGTGTTGAAATCCCGTTTCTCACCCAACTCTTCGAGTAACTCTTATATCATCTCCTTACTGGCTTCCATGATGGCCACATATTAGGCCTCCGTCGTTGACAATGCCATAACGTTTTGCAACTGAGAGACCCAACTGACAGTTGTTCCTCCAACTGTGAATGCGTACCCTGTTGTGCTCTTCCCACTATCTCGATCACCCGAGTAGTCCGCATCAAAATAACCTTGCATCTTTAGAGATTCACCCCTATAACATACGCAATGACTGGACGTTCCCCTGAAATATCTCAATATCCACTTCACCTCTATCCAATGTTCCTTTCCCGGGTTTTACATGTACCTGCTCATAACTTCCACTGCATGTACAATATCTGGTCTCGTACTCACCATCACATGTATCAAATTCCTCACCATAGATGCATAAGGCACTCTTGCCATCTCATCTTTCTGCTCTTGAGTTGTCAGGCACAACTCTTACTGAGTTTGAAGTGTTTCGCTAAAGGCGTACTCACTGGTTTTGACTTGTTCATATTGAACCGCTTCAAAACCTTTTCCACATAGTCCTTTTGCGATAACCATAGCTTTTGCTGCTTCCTATTTCTTTTAATCTTCATGTCCAGAATTTGCTTGGCTGCTCCCAAATCCTTCATGGAGAATTTTTCAGCCATCATCTTTTTCAGACTTTGAATTTTCTCGAAATTCAGACCCTCTACCAACATGTCATCCACGTAAAGTGATAAAATAATATAGTTGCCATCCTTGAAAGTTTGAACGTACATGCAATGATCTGAATCACAACGCACAAATCTTATCTCTAATATGAACTGATCGAACTTGAGATACCACTGCCTTGGAGCTTAGTTGAGGCCATACAAGCTTTTTCGCAGTTTACATACCATGTTTTCTTTCTCCTTCACCCCGTATCCCAGTGGCCGCATCATATAGATTTCCTCCTCTAAATCTCCATAAAGGAATGTCGTTGTCACATCCAGCTGCTCTAAGTGTAAATCCTCCACCGCCACGATACTGAGAATCATCCGAATTGAAGTTATCTTCACCACCGCGCATATCCCTTGATTACTAAGCAATCCTTGTACCACTTCATGCCATCAGCCCCATCCTTTATCATGTACACCCACCTATTTAGCAACACTTTTCGATCTTTGGGTAGCTTCACTAGATCCCACGTACGGTTCTTCTTCAAAGAATCTATCTTCTTGTTCATAGCTTTCTCCCACTGTTTGCTAGCACCATCTTGTGTCGCCTCTATAAGGGATTCAGACTCTACTGAATCTGTGTACAATATAAAATCAGTAACAAGTCTTTCAGATAGCCTCCTATCTCGTGTAGATCTTCTTAGAACTGGTATATTTGTTTGCTGAACTTAGTCTTCAACCTGTTCTTGAACCTGATCTTGCACTGCCGTGCCCGTCTCCTTCATATTCTGATTTCCACTTGTATGTACTTGATTGCTCTCTTGAGTTACATCTAGCTCGATGAATTCTGACACTGTACCATCCTTGACTTGCTTTTCTTCTTTGTATAAGTGTTGCTCATCAAAGACGATATTCCGATTTCGTATTACCTTCTTGTTTGTGTAATCCCACAGCCGATATCCAAACTCATCTCCACCATACCCGATGAAAACACACTTCCTAGACTTGGAGTCAAGCTTACTCATTTCCGTCTTATCAATCAAAGAATACAAAATAAAACAAAATAGTTTGAGGTGTGAGTAATTAACCGATTTACCTGACCAAATTTCTTCCGGAATATCTGTAAGTGCACGGCGGCGCCCCGGCCGTCAATCCGACGCCGGAAAGCGGAAGCGGTGATAAACTTTAATTTTGCGGACTTTGCAAACCGGCACCACCGCGCACTAAACTCCGGATCGTAACCATTAACAAGTCTAAGCTAACTAGAATACGGGTTAGAGATGTATACCATGCGATCCGAGTCCTCCGGTCTTCATCTCCACTCCGATCTTCTCACGGGATCTCCGTCCGTCTCCTCCTCGTCGGAAAGGGCACCACGAAGCCGGGTACTTTTACGGGCTCCCACCTCAATACCGAGGCAACTCGGGCGCGAAGCTGGCGAATCGACGCGTCCAAGATTTGCTGTAGGAAGTGTAGTGTAGAGTGCATGTCTCACTTTGGGGTTTGTTGCCATAGATGGAGGAATGGTATAAAGAAAATTGGTGCTTTCAATTTTCTAGCAATGGAATGAGATGAAGAATGATGTACACAAAATGAATCACTCTCATTTTTCTTCCTCTCCCCAAAAAAAAAAGTGGCCGGCCTCTTCTTGATATGAGAATGGTGGAGGGATAAAATGAAATCAACCATACATAAACCATGAAGGAGAGTGAGTGTAGGAGAAAAGCAATGGTGACCACATCCAAGAACATAATCATCACAAAACTAAACATCAACCTCAAATCATATCTAATCTCATAAAGCAAAGAAAAGAAAGAAAAAGGATCTCATCATGAAAAGCCATCATGATGCCACCAATATGCAAGATACCCCCTTCACAAATGTTATTTGCACAATTGCAAATAACACCCTCCATCTGAAAAGTCCGGCCGGGAAAGAACAAAGGAAAACCGGCCGGAACGGAATGCAAACTGGCAACTCCAGAAAACTGGTCCCGTAATAAATTACAGGAAAACCCAATACTGTGCATACACACCCGCATCTGTATTCCGTCCGGATACAAATGCAATGAGACAAAATCTACACTGTACTAAACTAGGACCGGCTTAAGCCAAAGCCGGCTAGTTATATCCGTTCGATCCTGATCCGTGCAATACCGCACGTATCTGATCGAACGCTGCCATATAACTATACGGCCACTAGTACAAAACCGTCCGATCCTGATCCGTGCAATACCGCACGTATCTGATCGGACCCTGCCATATCTCCATACGGCCTCTACAGCGTTTCGCCCGAAAGCTTGAGTAACTGGAAGTGTGGTGGACTCTAAAGACTCGTCAATACTATGGCTGTGGATTTAACCACTAGCACGTCAGAGGTATAAGCCAATACGTGACGGGCCACCAGCTATTGACCAAAAGGGACGTCGATGAGCGAACTCATCCTGACACCCTACTGAGCCTGTCAGTGACAATATCCGTGCAGTCCGGTCCGTTCGTCTATGAGTATCGCATGGCGGGCCTAGGGGGTTGGTAAAAGTCAGACCCCCAAAAGCGGTACAAGTCGTGTCGGAGTGTAGCCCAGAACACCCTGAGATACTACTGGAATACCTACCAGTAAATCTCCTTGCCTTGGCCAAGGACTTTGTGTAATGGCTCTCCTAGACACAGCACGACCTCACCCCCAATACCGGGAGAGACGAACCCCTGAAGATACGCTCACTGCCTCCATGTGGCTCGGGACTGTACCCAACTAAAACCTGTTTGCACGACTCCTTTGAGCCGTGGTAGGGTAGTAATCAAAGTACAGTGGGAACTCACACGAGACAAATGACGATCCCCAGGTCGATGAACTAACCTGCACACATGTCACCAGGGAACTGCCATCTGACGTCTGGTATATGACCAACTAGCATGTTCCCGGCGAGTCCTGTCCGGTGTACTCATAACCCAATGAGCACCTGTATACATCTTAGGTGATCCAACTGACACCAGTGGCTTGTGAGACCGGCCACCGCCCCTCGTCGGGGTCTCGACTGTATACACTAGTCTACTAATGGAGTATCGATGCCCAGTCTCGAAACTCCCACGACTAGGGACATTTTAAGGATATGCTTGTAGACCCCCAGCTCCCACTTATATGATCGCCCTCATACTGCTGGTGGTCAAGCAAAAATCCTAGGGGCTCTATCAATGTGTAATAGCGACGTGTCAGGTCACCTAAAGCAGTACACGATGATAAAGGTAAACCAGATAGCATACTATCATCTCGAGTAAGACTGTCCTACCGGGATAGGTCCTCCCTCAATCATTACAATCACGTACCTGTGACCTAATAATTGACTCTGAGGGCACTATCTCCAACAATATCTCCATCGAGCGTACTTGCCGGACTTCTGTTGATCAGATATACAGCAGTATCGACAGCTGCTGACCATAAGAATTTCGGCACATCTGCATCCAGGGTCATGCTCTGCACCCGCTTTAGAATTGTCCTGTTCATCCTTTCAGCGATGTCATTCTATTGCGGCGTCCCCGGTACCGTCTTTAACCAACGAATACCCTTCTGCGAGCAAAACGGCTCAAACTCTTGTGTGCAATATTTCCTACCATTGTCGGACTTCAGGCACTTAACCTTCGTTCCCGTCTGGTTCTCCACTCGCGCAATCCAGTGTTTAAAGAGACCAAACACACCGGACTTCTTCTTCATCGCATAAACCCAGGTCTTCCTACTTGCATCATCTATGAAAGTTACAAAATACCGATTTCCTACATAAGACTCTACCGAGGCCGGACCCCATACATCTTTATGAACCATCTTTAGCTTCTTGGTTTTATTAGCAATGCCTTCAATCTAAAATATAAGTGCGCTTTGCTTCCCACAAATGTAGCTCTCGTAAAGTTTCAACTCCACCTTTTTCAACCCAGAAAGAAGCCACTGTTTACCACCGAAGAACGGACCGAGACGTTGGGATGTCTAGCCGAATTTGGGGGCAGATGCTATTTGGACATATCCACACACCTCTCCGAAAATACCAAGTTGATTTATGGCACCATATATCGCAGATTTGGATAGATGCGACCGATGTAACGGACTTCATCAGATTCCCCCTCATTTGTGATGGGTTTTTGATTGTGATGATGCTCTTCCCTACAGGCACAAACCCCTGTGGTTAATTACGTTACCGCATTGCGATAACCACTTTCTCCTTCTCCAGTAGTTCACTTTGTGTCGTGTTTTTTTTGTTAAGGTTACCCATGGATTGTATACGGAGACTAGTTTACGTCGTCGCCCTTAGAGCGCGAATTAGTCCAAATCCATATATATTTTGGGTTTGAACTTAGGTTGTATGTTCCATTAGTTCAAAAAATATTTTGTTTTACTTAAGGACCGTTAATCTATTTTTTTATATTAAGATCAACTTAAATATATAAGCATTTGGGCTCAATTTATTTTAAGTAAGAATACGTTAGTCCTATTTGAGACTAAGATCAACTTAGATATATTTTACCTAAGATCCAACAACAGAGTATTTGGGCTTGGTTGCAAGAAAACTTCAGAGATTTAGCCAATTTGGGCTTGGTCTGCTCAGTCGTCTTTTTTGTTTGTTCATAAGTGCTAATCACTTATTTGTGGCTTTGTTTTCTCATCCCTTTTTCCTTTTATCCAGAAGTGATAAGAACTTATTTGTGGCTCTAGCGTTCGCGTGGAAACATGTGAGGCGCTCAGACATGGGCGCTGCCCAATCAGTGCTAGGCACTTAGTCATTTTGACTAAATTTATAGTGCTCAACATTTTTATACAATGTTCATGTGGAAACTCGTGAGGCGCTGAGCCTTCTGCTTTGGGCGCTCACGTGGGGAGCACGTGAAGCACTGGGTATTTGATTTGGGCGCTTACGTATGAAGCATGTGAGGTGCTGAGTATTTTTTTTTGGGCGCTCACATGAGAAGCACGTGAGGCGCCGAGTTCTATTTAAGGGAATCTTTTGGGCGCTCACGTGTGTTCCACGTGATGCGCCAAGTCCTTTTCTTTTTAGAGATTTAATCTCTATTAATGGCATTTTGATCATTAATGATCATCAAGATCTATATTTTGAAGATCTGGGATTGTTTTTATTGAAGAACTAAGTTCTTCTGTTTATTTTATAAGAACAAACTTCTTTCATGTAAGGTTAAACCCTGTTTGCAAAGGAATTAAATTCGTAGAACATACGTTCTCCTCTCTCTTTTCTTTTAATCTAGTTCTTTCCTCTGGATTTTGAGTTTGAAGAACAGAATCTCCCCGATAAGAATTAAATTCTCAACCTGTGGAGAGATTTTCTTTGCAAATCTCAAATCAGAGGAAGAACTAAGCTCTTTATCATGAAGGGTTAAACCCTTATTTTCTTTATGCTAGGCTAATAAGATACATTTTATCTCTGTTTTTTCTTTACCTAGGGTTTGAAAGAGCGAGAATCTTCTTTTTTTAGAGGAGAATTGAATTCTTAGTTTTATGGCTTCTGTCTTTTTTTTTGCAGAAGCTTGGGGGGGTCAATCTTTGATCTGAGACTTGAAGTCTCGAATCCTTTATATAGGAAATGCAATATTGTTAATTAGCTTGAGAAAATCTCTCATTTGAGAGATAACAATTGATTTAATTAGCCTAAAAAATTGTTCGGGATATTTTATCCACCGTTGGATTTTTGATCCAGTGAATTTCTGTTTTACAGAATATATATTCTTGTTTTTAATAAGATTAGGGAAATATTTTCCCATGGATAGAATTTAATTCTATCAAATGGTGATTTTTAATCACCATTGGATTTTTTAATCCAAGCGTTCAGAATTTATCTTTCTCATTTGGAAAGATTAAGGAAATATTTTCCCATAGTAGAATTTAATTTTATTATTGGATCTTTGATCCAACAACTCTTTATTTAACAGAAAAGATCTTTTTTATTTTAAAAAGATCAGGGAGATATTTTCCACCTAATAGAATTTAATCCTATATTCGATGATTTTTAATCACCATTGGATCTTTGATCTGACGGTTCTCTGTTTAACAGATAATATCCTTCTCTTTTAGAAAGATCAAGAGAGGTATTTTCTCTAATAGAATTTAATTCTGTATAGGAAGGTGCTCTCACGTGTTTAACACGTGACCCCAGTGTGGGTTTCAGCCTGTTTTATTTAGCGCTCATATGCTTTGCATATGAGCGCTCACGTGTTTAACACATGAGGCTAGTTTGGCTTCTTTTGGTTGTTTATTCTCAGCGCTTATATACTTTGTATATAAGCGCTCATGTGTTAAACACGTGAGGCCAGTTTGGCACTTTTAGGTTGTCTGTTTTCAGCGCTTATATACTTTGCATATAAGCGCTCACGTGAGTCCAAGCAGTGGGAATTCTTTTCTCTCTATTTCTTTTCTTGTAATGACCATGTTTTCTAATACCTAATAAAAGAACTTTTATTTAGTACCAAGTATTTATTTGCGTATTTAGTTGATGGGGGAATATTTTATTTTAATGATTTATTTTTAAAAGTAATGTTAGTAATTTTTAAAGCATTGAAATATAATTAAAGGAATTTTCTAAAATCTATTTATATTTTTCTGGGTTTAAAATGTTTTAATGAAATTTTATAATGCTTTAAAATAATTTACATATTTTTATTATCAACTAAAATAATTATTTCATAATTAAAATGATTTTCAAGGATAAACTAGATTTTAAATAATTATAATAACTAACAAATATCATAGATATGGGAATATTATTTATTTTTAGCCCAAAATCATTTTTAAACCGAAGATAACAATAAAATATATTTTTCTGATTTTTCTCATATTTTCCCGTATTTTAAAAAATATTTTAACAATTTTTTCAAAACAAATTCGATTTAATAAAACAGTTTTAGATTTTAAAATAAAAATAAAATAAAATAAAATAAAATAAAATATATATAAGTGGGAAACCTGGACCGTTGGATTCAAAATCCAACGGCCCAGAATCGCAGCGGCGGCGGCGCAATCATCAGGCGATGGTTGTGAAAGTGTATTTTAACACCTCTACTAGGTTTTCACATGCATCAAGTATGCAATTTAAAAACATCTAGAGGTCTAAACTACACTAAATAAGAATCGAACTAGAGAATTAGGGTTTTGTTTGCAAGAATACACTTTCTAAACTGAGTGAAGAGGGTTACAACCTTTGTAGACCAAGTCCTTCACTTTAATAGCTCCAAGTAGTAGTCCATAAGCTCCAAGTAGTAGTCCCTAGAACTCTTCTTTGCTCCACTTGAAGAAAGGAACGAGCTTGCTATGCGATCTTTGAAGCCGAAGATGATCCACCTTGAAGCCTCTCTAGGTCAAGCTAACTCTTCACTAATCAAGGTATTAGTGAAGCAAACAACCTAAACTAATGAGCCAGATTAGTAGTTGATGAAGTAGGAATTTAGCTCACTTTAGAAATATTTTCCTCTCTCTTTTATCAACTCAAGAAAAACCCTAGATAGGTTTCAAGAAGAAGAAGAAGAACTTGGGTGTGTGAGAAAAATATCTAATATGAAGTGAGAGAATGAACCATGGGCTTTAGATAAATATGAGATGAATAAATATCAAAGGTAAAAACAAAAGAGAGTGATGAGTAATGGCTTCTCAATACTTCTACAAGCATCCAAGCCATGACTCATTTTATCCTCTTTTTATTTCCCTTTAAACATAAATCATCACAATTATCTTTACTCTAGTGTGAGTCTCATACACCCATGTTCTATGTATCATCAACCATGATACATAATCCAAATACATATACAAATATATATCAAATATATATTAAATTATTTCAAGAGAAGAAAATTATAAGTGAGCAATAATATTAGTTAATATATAAATATATCAAATATAAATATATATCTAATTATTAAATCAATACTTGATTCAATAATCCGGTTATATCATATATAACCGACTAATATCATATAAATATGTATATCAAATTATCAAATCAACACTTGATTCAATAATCCGGTTATATCACATATAACCGACAATATTCAATGTTCAATATCAAATCAACACTTGATTCAATAATCCGGTCATATCATATATAACCGGCCAATATCAAATATATACACATATAACAAATCATTGAATCAACACTTGATTCAATAATCCGGTTATATCACATATAACCTAACCGATATCATATATTGCGAGATTAGAATACGGTATCACATACTCGTATTTAATCAAGCTCCCGCACATATTACCATATGTGCCATATTTCGTTTCGCTTGAGCTAGGAAACCTCTGTGTGGGACTCTAAAGACTCGTCAATACGCCAGCAATAGGTAATGATCACATCGGTCACCCACAAGGCGTCAGCGGTACTAGCTGGACGTAACGGCTACCCAGGTATTGAACGAATAGAAGATCAAAGCGTATAAGCAACACTTACCATACAGTCCAGTTTCTTAATCTGATATATCGCATATCGAGTTTAGGGGTGGAATCGTCAGACCCCAGTAACTTGATAAGTCATGCCGATGTGTGGCCTATAATTGTTCGAGAAACTACTGATAACACTTACCGGTAAATCTCATCAGCCCTGGCCAGGGACTTCCTGTTATAGCCAATCGAGCATAGCGCAACATCAACTCCCAATACCGGGAGAGACGAAACCCCTCCTATCGCTCACTGCCTTCATGTGACTCGGGACTGTATCCAAAATCCACCTGTTTGCACGACTCCTTTGAGCCGTGGTAGGGAAGAAATCAAATCACAGTGGGAACCACACAAGACACTATGACGATCTCGGGTCTATAGACTAACCTGTATAAGTGTCGTCAGAGAACTGCTATCTGATGATTGGTATGGTGCTATCTAGGTGTTCTCGGCGAGTTCTGTTTGGTGTACCCATTCTCTAATGAGCACCTGTGTACAATCTTTGATGTCAAACACCAATGGTTGTGGGATCAACCGTCGCCCATACATGGTCAAGAAACGTACACACTAGTCTACTCTGGAATATTGATGCCCTGTCTCAATACTCTCTCGACTAGGAACGGTTAAAGGATGTGCTTGTGGACTACACAAGCCCTACAAGTATGATCAGCATCATAGTCCTGGTAGTCAAGCCAACATCCTAAGGGCTTTATCAACATGTATCAGAGAGAGAATAATAATAATAAGTGTACATATTAAGATAAAGAGCAATCAGATAGCATACTATCATGTCGAGCAAGAAAGTCATATATATATATATATATATATATATATGTCCAAGCATCCACTATAATATACAATAATGGCCTATAGGGCATACATATTCTAACAGATTGTAATCATTGTGAGCACGGATTCTGGGATTTTTTTGATGAGATTTGAACCGGATTTTGGGATTTTATTGTTGGGAGAAAACCCCTATAAATAGATACCTTCAAACTCTATTTTCTCACACCATAGAACTCCGAAAATTCTAAAAGAAATACCCAGACCTTCGTATCGATGACGCCGATGCTGTGGTTCCATTCGATCATCAAGGAAAAATCAGAACGCGGACATATTCATGTTTTAGTGCAACGAGGCGTTTTCGGCTTCTTCATCTCAAAACAAAGGTGGGATCCGCCTCTCACCATCTTGTATCTGTCACTTTCTTCCTTAACTCCTGAATCTGAATTTTTTTAATCTCTCCACACTCAATAAAATGATATTAAAAATAAATATTGCTTGTTTAGATTGCAGTGCCATTATATTTAAATGAAAACCATAACTTTGATATGAATATCACGGGGTAATGACCTATCCCTCATGTATACACATATCCATGATCATAAAAACTACACTTGCTTATTGGATACTAAGTTGACACTAAATTCTTACCCTATGATACCAATTAGGTATCGAAATAGGTTACTTCCATAAAATACCCTCATTTTATTAATACATTATATTTAATTAAAGTACCCATATGATATAGGGCATTATGAATAAAATACTTTTGGCACATTAAAATGATATTTTATTTTTACTCTTATCCACTAATTACTTTAGTTTTATTAAAATACTTTTACCTTTTGAAAATGGATAATACTAATCTAAATAATTATATTATGGTTTCCAATTTAACCCCTTTCACTTAGAAAGAATATTTTTATATTAATATTTTTTCAGCCTTTTAACTAAAGTTTAATAAAATACTTTAATAAGGTAATATTTTACATGAAACACCTCGTGGTTACTAGACAATCGTCTCTAAAAAGGACACAGATCCTGCCGTCCTTATACAGTGGTTGTTAACGCGGAGTTGTTTTTGTAGAATATCACCTTTAATAAAATACCCTAATTTTATAGGATAATGTTTTACGTAAATACCCCGTGGTTGATAGGCAATCGTCCCTGAAAAGAACACAAATTCTGCCGTCCATGTGCAGCGGTTGCCAACACGGACGTATATCTAAAATATTACCTCCAAATAAACTCCATAACTTTATAAATTTTTATTCACAATAACATACCTTAATCCATCTTAAAAGGATATAATTTCATTTAAATAGCTTGACCTATACTAAAAGGCTATGTTTTTCAACAAAACTTATAACCTTTTATAAAAGATATTTCCCAAAAGAATACGTAAATCTTTATTGAAAGATAATTTCAAATAAATACCATAGTCTTTCATTAAAAGGTATTTTCATTTAAATACCATGGGTTTCCCAAAATTATAATTACTCTAAAATATCATGGTTTTCTTATAAACAATGACACATGAGATCAATTATTTGAATTCAAGTTTATGACATACATGACACATGATATGGTTAGGGTTAGAATGCGCGAACCTAAGTATGAAATACTTTATAAATAAAGATCTCTGCAGGCAGGGTGAACAGTCCAATATGTGGACGACTACTAACCCGATATTCGGGCGAATACTAACCCGGTCTTCGGGCGAATACTAACCCGATATTCGGGCGAATACTAATCCTACTTTGAGGGTGAATAATCCAATATGTGGATGACATTTAATGTGGAAATTCCATACCTAGATGATATACTCACTAACTTTAATTCGTCAAAACCTTTATACTGAACAACGGGGATGGGTAGTTTGATTAGGCAAGGAGATGCGGAAATCGGATTCCCCTACTACTCGATCATGATCCCGGAAAGTGAAATGGTACATTTCACTTCCCCGGTTGTTGTTCCGTGGCCACAACGGAATAATCGCGAGTATCCGAACCCTTGTTTAACAAACTAATGCGAACTTTTGCCTAACAGATATCTCATAAAACATACTCTTATTCACATATACTTCATACAACATACTCTTATTCATATATACCTCATTCAACATGCCTTTATCCTCATACTCATATACATTATATCTATACACACACACATCATACCTATATACATTTGCTCGTTTTTGTACCTTTAGTTCCAAATGAGACAATCTTACTCGAGTGTAACTCGCTGACGAACCTTCCTTTTCACTTTTCTCTATTTGTAGAATGTTCGTTGGGTGAGGATGAGCATTATGATGAAGATCTTGGTGAAGATTATGCTTACTTGACGACGGAAGATTAGCTAGTTATATTTTTGTTTGTTGCCTACATGTTAGGGCTTTTGCTTCTTTCATCAATATAATTAAACTATTTAGTTTATTTTACTCATTCTTTTGGGATGTAATAAAGTTTGGTTAATAGAAATAAATGCTTTCTGCTTTTATTATTTTGTTTGGGTACATATCCTGCATGTTATAGATATCCATACGCTTAACGTAACTGTATTGAATATATCACCTTCAATACAGTTAGGTTGCGGACCATATCACGTTACCCCTTCACCTTTTTTGGGAAGCGGGGTATGGCATTTCTCCCCCCTTTTATAAGGTAACAAATGCCCCAAGCGCTGCTCTCACGTGGCTTGCACATTAGTGCAACGTTGTAAATTTTACCACCGTTGGATCACCTAGGGGAGTGAGGAGTTGAACCGATCCCACCACGTCCTATAAATGTAGCCTTTGGCCTTGAAGTGACTACTGTTTCTTCATCTTCTTCCCTGATTTTTCTTTCTTTGATAATTTAATTCTCATTTCAGAGCTTAGATCTCAGCCTTCATAATTCCTTTGAGCGGAGTTAAACTCTGCCAAATTTTCTTGGTAAGGACTATGAACAGAGCTTAGCTCTTAACATCTTTTGGATATATATATTTTTTATTTTGGATTTTAAATTCACTGACAAAGCTTAGTTCTTTTCTTGAATCGATCTCTTGGAGACCTTAAAAGAAGAATCTTTTTTACGTAGATCGTGGATCTTAATGTCCATATCAAGGGTATGAGTCAATGGATATTCTTGAGAATCGTTGATTCTCCTTTTAGGATTTTACCCTATCATTAATCCCAACGTTTGAGGATTTCTGGAATTTAATTCTATTATTTAAACCCATATGTTTCCCAACAAAGGGGATTTTTGGGATTTAATTCCATCATTTGGGAGAATTTAATTCCATTTTTTGCAGGGCTTAGCTCTAGTTTGATTCTTAAGAACTTTGGGAATTTTATTCCTTTTACTGTTCTTGCATATTTTCTTTTTTAGGATTTTTAGGGTTTTAATATCCTTTTCACAGATTCGAATCCGTTGTTGTTTAAAAGAACCTGCTTTTGGGGGATATTGGGAGTTTTAACTCCACTGTTCATTTAATGAGAATTCTTTTTGATTCTCACAATGGGCACATGTCTCATTATTGATGAGCCGCCACTTTGATTTTTTGCGGTCTACTAGCTTTGTAGTTAGTAGTTCTAGCATTTTCTATTGCTAACTTTCCACCTGGTTTTTTTTCAGGTACTATGGCTGGTCATTTGTACAACCTTGAAAAGATTGTCTCTTATGAGGATATTCGTATCTAAGGTCGCTTTTAAGGCCAGAAGTACATTGATTCCCAATGCGATGAGATGATGTGTCACTTTGATAATTACAACGGTCGATTGCTCTCTCGTCGTTCTGCCTTTTTGAAGATCGTTGTTGGATCAATCTGGGAAGCTCTTCCTGAGCTTGATTAGGCTATGCCTCTCCAGGCACCCGATGACGCTGAAGACAAGGTGCATTCAGTATATCTGATGGGGTTGATCTCAAAGAAATGGAGAGATGATCTCGTCACTATTTTACATCGCGTATTCCAACAGAAAGCGATAATATCCTCGTACCAGAGGATGGAAGATATCATAGGTGATCCCGAGGCTTGCATTCGGGAGAAGATGCATAAGAAGATGGTCAATGAAGCTAGAAGCGCTTTACTCAAACTTGCCTTTAAGTTTGAGAAACCATGTCCGGAATTTAGCGTCTTGCCATTGTAGACCTTAGATGATGTAGTAGCTTTTTTTTAGTCGTTCTCATCATCACTGTGTAATCTTTTCTGAAGTATGAATGGCAAGCCTTTTTCCTTTTCATATCTGCACTTTTTTTTGATTGTCTTGATCTAGCAGAGACCAGTTTATTCAATCGTTTTGGAGTTTTTAGTTTATGTTCTCATTTCGGAGCGTTTTTAGTTTACTTCCCTTAGGTTTACATGGAAACTTGCCCTAACGTTGGATGCAGATAACCCCTATTCTTTTATGACAGGGGTCTGTAGGTTTGTGGTATTAGATTTAAATCTATCGTATCGTCGCGTTGGCTGATGTATTCCTCGATATGCAGTTTCTTAGGTTGCTGTTCGAGTAGCTCCGCGACTGTCGTGTCTCTGATCCCCTCTGAGGCTGGACAAGAGTCTTCAAGTAATCTTCTTAGGTTGGAGTGTCTGTATTACCGTTGGAAGGACAAGCGTTAGGTATTTGCCATGTCACTTTTTACTTGAGGTTAGGCTTAATTTGAAGCTCCGATGAGTCATAACAGCACCCTTTTGGGATGAGATGATCCCCAATGGTCTTTAAGCCTTGTATGTATTGCCGTCAAGACCCAAAACTAGGAATATGCCGTCACTTTGTTTTTGCTTTAATGATGTCGTGGCAATTCTTTACTGAAGTAAGGTAAACATCTGTGTGATCTCTACGCTGTATATATCGTAATCGAGGTCTGGAGCTAGGAATATGCCATTGCTCCAATTTCATTTCATAGTTCCATTCGCACCCTGCTGGAATGAGGAGGAACGTCGAGATGATCTCTAGGCTGTAGATATTGCCATCAAGATCCGGAGTTAGGATTTTGTCGTCACTCCACTTTTATTTGACCCTTGGGTCCTTATTGACGTCACATCTGTACTTTGCTGAAGTAAGAACATCCAAATAGTCTATAGGCTGTAGATGTTCTATCAAGACTCGGTTCTTCTTTTGACGAAGTGTGGTGGGAAAATATAGTTCCTTTTCTTTCATTTGTGCCCATGGATCGTATATAAGAGTCAATATGGACATACTTACAGGGCAGAAAAGTTTTATTTTATTATATATATTTTTATTTATTTCTGTGATGCTCTATCTTTTCAGTTTTTTTATATCGCGAAAGTCGTGATTGCCCAATCATTTCGGCTGTTTTTCGCGGTGCCCAATCATTTCGGCTATGTCATTTTTATTTTTATTAGCTATTTTTTATTGCGAGTTGCCCAAACATTTCGGTTATTTTTATATGCATATTTTTACTCGCTGATTTTTATTGCGAGGTGCCCTATCATTTCGGCTATTTCATATGCATTTTTTTCTTTTCTTTTTTTTGCTTGCTGATTTTGTGGCGGGTCGGGGATTTGGGTTCTGATACCAATTTTGACATCAGCATCGCCACAACTGGAATATTACCAGGAGTGAATCATTATTTGCCATGAGTGGACTTGGAGTTTGACACATGTTTAGGCATCAGCATCGCTACAATTGAGATAGTGCCAGGAACGAATCATCATTTGCCTTTGTTGATTTGAATGAAAGTGGCTTAGCAAACAAGGTTAGGATCTTGTCGATTAAGGCTTTTTGACTTTATGAGCCGTGAGGGTCTCATAAACAAATTTCTCCCTGTGAGTCATGAGAATCTCATAGGTGTGTTTTCTCCTTAGGAATCGTGGGGATTCCTAAGCATGTTTGGTCTTATAAGTCGTAAGGATCTTACAAGAGTATTTTCTCCTTGTAAGTCGAGAGGACTTAGAAGCAGTTGCTCACCATATAGGGATATTTTTCGCCATTGGTGGGACTTGGTAGGGAATATATTTACTTATGCCCGTGGATTGCATACAAGAGTCGATATTGGACTATTTGTAGGGCGGAAAAGTTTTGTGAGGTTTTGGTGGCTTAAGAACAGGTTCAGATCCCTGTATCTTAAGACTTTTGAATTCTATAAGCCGTTAGGGTCCTATTGAGAGTATATTCTCTTTACGAGTCGTGAGGACCTCGTAAGTACATTTTCTCCTTACAAATCGTGTGGATTTCTAAGTGTGTTACTCCTTTGCGAGTCGTAAGGATCTCACGCAAGTGTTTTTCTCCTTCCAAAGTTGTGAGGACTTTATAAGTACATTTTTTAACAAGTTCGCATCCATTCGGGTTTTCACAAGCTCGCCGGTAGCCATGCTATTTTTACTCATGGCGCCCTTTTGGGTTTTCATCCATACCCATTTCTCTTGTGGACATACCATTTTTTTAGGCAGCCCGTAAGGTAACACACCATTAGCTATAGACCCTAAACTTTTTCAAAGGACTGCATCATCTGGGACTTGGGAGAGTTATGAATCGTTTATGCATATGGATTGTATACGGTAATCAATATAGGGATCCACCGTAGGGCTAAACGTATTAGTTTAAGGACATGACGGTCCATTATCACCGTATTTTGGGGCGAGTTTTAGTTTAAGGACTTTTCAGTCCATTATCGCAGTATTTTGGGGCGAGTTTTTAGTTTAAGGACTTTTCGGTCCATTATTAGTTTAAGGACTTCTCGGTCCATTATTGCCATGTTTGGGGGCGGATATTAGTTTAAGGACATTTCGGTCCATTATTAGTTTAAAGACGTTTCGGTCCAACATCCCCGTGTTTGGGGAACGCGCTAGTTTAGGGATGTCTCGGTCCATTATCGTCATGTTTGGGGCGACGGAGTTTTTTCTTTAGGTACTAATTTCAGAGTTCTGACTCAGGAAGATAGCGAGCGGAGACAAGCATCGTCATCTATCATTGACTTAAGTTATGACTCTTCAAGCGTAGTACTTTTTGAGGAATCGACTGTTTATTGGCCGGAACGGCCTTTCACCATGCATATCCATGAGCAGGTAGGCTCCACCTTGGTATACTTTGTCTATGATATACGGGCCTTCATAGTTCGGCTCGAACTTCCCCCGTTTGCATGATTGGGGATCATTGGTCTTTTGACAACCAGCACAAGTTCGTCTTGGCGGAATGCTCTCGTCCTGGTCAATCTTTCATATGACCAGGTCATCCTTGCCTTATAAGAGTCTAGGTTTTGCTGTGCTATAAGGCGGGTTTCATCAAGAGCATCGAGATCCTTAAGCCTAAGATGAGCATTTTCTTCATCTGTCAGCTCGTATCGAACTGCTACTCGTAGAAAGCGGAGTTTTATTTCCAATGGGAGTACTGTTTCTGTGCCGAACACCAGTGCGTATGGTGTTGTATTCGCGGCCGTTTTGAACGTTGTTCGGTACGCTCAAAGAGCTTCATGCAGCCTTTCGTGCCAGTCATTTTTGTTTCTGGACACTGTTTTTTTATTATCTTCGTCAAAATCTTGTTGAAGGCTTAAGTTAGACCGTTGGCCCGAGAATTATAGACTGAAGAGTATCTCCAATCTATTTTATGTTGCTGTGTGAAGCGACTGATTTTATGGCTTTGGTAAGCTGGTCCATTATCCGAGATAATTCGTCGCGGAGTGCCGAACTGATAGATGACATGGGTTTTGAAAAAGTGGAGGATATTCTTCGTCTTCACCTCCCTTAGTGGTACTGCTTCTGCCCTCTTAGAGAAGTAATCAGTTGTTGCCAATATAAACCGATGTCTTTTGGATGACGCCGGTTCGATGGGGCCAATTATATCGGTTTCCCACATTTCGAACAGCCAGCTGGCCACTGTCGGGTGCAGCGGATTTGGGTGCTGGTCTATGAAGTCCCCGTGAATTTGGCACGAGTGACACTGCTTCGTATATTCGAGATAGTCCTGAATTATCGTGGACCAATAGTAACCCATTCTTTTTATCTTCAGCTTCATCTTCGGACCTGCTTGATAGGAGCCGCAAAGTCCATCGTGTATTTTGTGGATGACTTTCTTTGTTTCCTTTGGCCCTAGGCACCTTAGCCATAGGAGATCGAATGATCTCTTATATAGGGTATCATTGACGAAGGCGCAAGACAAAGCTTTTTTCATGAGCTGATGTCTAGACGACGCATTTTCGGGCGTTCGTTAGGACTTGAAGTAGTCTATGAAGACTTCCCTCCAGTTTTTGACCTTTTCTTCGTCATCTATTTGAAGGGCTACTTGTTCGGTCATTTCTTTTCCTTCGGGTGTCTCTATCAGGTCTTTTGAAGATATATATGTTCGCGTGAGAACTCTGCGGTTTTGCATAATGATCCTTACGTCATCGAGATACTCATCGGTCAATTCTTTAACCGATTTGGCTAACACGTCCGCTCTACTGTTTTCCGCTCGCGGTATACTTTCTAGGGTATAGGAAGGGATTTGTGTTTGCTGCACTATTTCGTCATACTTTATCAGCTCTGGTTTGCATGTCTGATAGTCACCATTTACTTGGCTAACGATCAGTTGGAAGTCTCCATATATGAGGAGGTCTTTGATTCCTATGTCGATAGCTGTTCACCGCCAAAAGACCGGACCGAGACGTTGGGTCGTTTAGCCTGAATTTGGGGGCATATGCTATTTGGACTTCTCCATCCACCTCTCCGAAGATACCAAATTGATTTATGACACCGTATATCGAAGGTTTGGATAGATACGACCGATGTAGCAGACTTTATCAGATTCCCCCTCATTTGTGAGGGTTTTTGATTGTGGGGACGTTCTTCCCTACAGGCGCAAGCCCCTGCAGTTAATTACGATACCGCATTGCGATAACCACTTTCTCCAGCTCCAGCAGTTCACTTCATGTCGTGTGCATTTTTGTTTATTTTGGTTGCCCGTGGATTGTATACGGAGACTAGTTTATGTCGTAGCCCGTAGGGCGCGAATTAGTCCAAATTCATATATTTTAGAATTGGATTTGTTTCATTGAAAGACCGTTAATCTAGTTTGAGATTAAGATCAACTTAAATATATGAGCATTTGGGCTCAGTTTATTTTAACTAAGAATACATTAGTCTAATTTGAGATTAAGATCAACTTAGCAAAATTTCGAGGATCATTTTTATTTCAGATCCAACAACAGAGCATTTGGGCTCAGTTGTAAGAAACCCTTTTCAGAGAGGCTAAACCAATTTGGGATTAGTCTGCTTAATTTTTCTTTTTGTTCAAAAGTGCTAAGCACTTATTTAGGCTCTGTTTGTTTAGCCCCTTTTTTTAATGCAAAAGTGCTAAATACTTGTTTGAAGCTCTGGCACTCACATGGGTATCATGTGAAGCCTTCAGTTATGGGCACTGCCTAATCGGTGCCAAGCACTCAGTTATATATATAGTGTTAAACACTTTTTTTATGAGGCGTCCACGTGAGGAGCACGTGAGGCGCTGGGCACTGCCCAATCAGTGCTAAACACTCAGCCGTTCTGGCTGTATATGAAGTGCTAAGCATTTTTATATGGCGCCCATGTGAGGAGCAGGGCACTGCCAAATCAGTGCAAAGCACTCAGCCTTTTTGGCTATATATGAAGTGCTAAGAACTTTGATTCAGCGCCTACGTGTATTTCACGTGAGGCGCTGTCCCTCTGCTTTGGACGCTCGCGTGTTTTTCATGTAAGGCGTTGTGCGCTGCTGGGAGGGCACCCACGTGGGAAACATGTGAGGTGCTAAACTCTTTTCTTTTTTAGAGATTGAATCTCTGTTAATGCCAATTTTTGGCCATTAATGATCATCAAGATCTCCATTTTGAAGAACTTGGATTGTTTTTTCTTCATTGGAGAACTAAGTTCTTCTTTTCTTTTTATAAGAACTAAGTTCTTTAAGTAGGGTTAAACCCTAATTTCAGAGGAATTAAATTTCCAGAACATATGTTTTCTCTTTCTTTCTTTTTAACCTAGTTCTTTTCTTAATCTTTGATTCTCAAGAACAAGATCTTCCCGATGAGAATTAAATTCTCAACTTGTGTGAGACTTGTCTTGTGGATCTCTGATCCAGAGAAAGAACTAAGTTCTTTGAGAAAAGTTAAACCCTTAGATAGGTAAAAGGAGATATTTTGATCTCTCTGTTTCTTTTTACCTAGGGTTTTTTGAGGAGGCAAGACTTCTTCTTCTATATTGTTTTTTAAAGCTTTCTGTATTTTTCAGAAGCTTATGGGGGGTTTCCTCTTTATGAGACTTGAAGTCTCGGGTCCTTTATATAGTGGAGGCAAGTTTGTTAATTAATTTTGAGAAAATCTCTTATTGAGAGATTCCAATTGATTTAATTGGTCTTAAAATTGGTTTGGGGCATTTTACCCACCGTTAGATCTTTGATCTAAGTATTTCTATTTTACAAAATATGTTTTCTTGTTTTTAACAAGATTGGGGAAATATTTTCCTATATACAGAATTTTATTCTGTCAAGCGGTGATTTTTAATCACAATTGGATTTTTGATCCAAGGGTTCTCTGTTTTACAGAGAGCAATCTTCTTTGTTTGTAAATATTGAGGACAAATATTCTTCAGAATAGAATTTAATTCTATTGTTTGATGATTTATCATTACCATTAGATCTTTGATCCAATGGTTCTGTTTAACAGAGAATATCCCAATTTTTTGTTAGGGAAATGTAGAATTTAATTCTACCGGTATAAACTTAGGCGCCGGCGCTCACGTGTTGTGCACGTAGGCGCCACTTAAGAATTAAATTCTTATTTATGATAGGTGTTTCTGTGCTTTGCACATTGACGCCTACGTGAGGAGCACGTGCGGTGCCATTATAGGATTTAATCCTACAAGATTGGCGCTGGCGCCCTCGTGAAGAGCACGTGAGGCGCTGCCTCATTAAAATTCAACAGAGTTTAGCTCTTTTTATATTGTTTAAATTTTGGGGGAACAATAGCGATCTCAAGACCTGCTATCAAAGCTTCATATTCAGCTTCGTTATTAGTCCCCGGCTCCGTTAAGGAGAGAGCGTAACGCAACATCCCTCCTTGCGGGGTCACGAAGATAAGGCCCACCTCAGCATTGATTATGGGGGTGTTTGCTTTCGCCGCTTTATTGAGGGTGCTCTATCGAAGTAAAGCTCCTACTGAGGCTTATATTCTTTCTTTTCTTCATCAAGTGCGTCGAATGTGTGCTTATCCCGCAACTCACAATTTAAGGGTGAGTTGGCTGGTATCGGATGCTCCACAAGAAAGTCGGCTATGGCCTGTTTTCACGCCCCGCTTCCCAGAGTGCGTTACGATCGGCACGTGACAGAGCCAACGATGCTACCTGTGGCGAGGAACATCCCTCCATAGTCACATTACGCCTGTCTATACGATATCAAGAACAGTAAAAATAAAATAAACTATCTAGTACATGTCCATATGCCAGAATAAACGAGCCAATAAATAATATACGGAAGCAATAAATCCAATAAACAATAACATCTGGAAGGTATGTCCCAAATACGGGATCACATCAGGAAATGAAAGTACGGAAATAAAACCAAACTAAACTAGATACTAACAGGATCCTCACTGCTTGGCCTGTCGGCTGAAGTACTCCTGGTCGGCCTGTGAAAGGGATAAAGGATCTGGGCCATGCAAAACACAGACGTCGGTGCGTCATAATATCAATAATAATAAGCAACCAGGGTGTAACGAGATATGCAGGCATGAATTATAAATTGTAACATTAATGTAATAAGTAAACACGGATATAGAACAATGAAGTGTATCAGTATATGTGACGCGCAGTGATCAATCTAAACTGTGCTACTGGGTTATCTATTCTAAAGTTTGTTTGAAATTAATTAATGTACTCCTCCATGTAACTCAAAAGAATATGTCCCGTTATCCCCCGAGACCACGAATCAGGTAGTGGGAGTCACGAATGACTCTGTCCCGTTATCCCCCGGGACCACAGATCAAGTAAGAATCATGAATGATTCTATCCCGTTATCCACGAAACAAGTAATACCCTTTTAAGGTACACTTCAGTTACACTTTTGATTTCCCCATACCCACAAGGTTATGTGTTCAAGTCAGGTATTGATAATCTGGAGATAATGCCAACACATGAACAAGCAGGTACAGGTTTGTCTATGTAGAAAACAAGATACGTCCGTCAGGACAACATGTCAGGATTGTTGGCATTCGAAACATGATCAGGTAACAGGTCAAGTAGTGGTGCATCAGGTCATGTCAGGTAGTGCACATGCATCAAATGGATGCCCAACAGTAAAATGTAGCAAGTATCGAATCAGGGTAAAAGTACGGATGTACGGTAAAAGTATGGATGCATAAATATCTATCAGGGGTTACATTGTAACCATGTAGGATGCACATTATCAAGCATTGGGTACTAATGTAACAGTAATATGAATTAATATGACATGGTATGCAACTAGATATATAGAATTAATGGTATGGATACACAATAAAACATGGATTCATAAATATTTATCAGGGGTTACATCATAACTATGTAGGATGCACATTATCAAGCATGGGGTGTTAATACAACAGAAACATGAAATAATATGATCTGTAGATGCAGCTACATATATGATAAATGATATGGATGCATACGGGTATCCGAAAACAGTAAAACATCAATATGGGTGCACAATGCAATCAACATGTGTTATTTTTATTCATATGGATGCAAAATATATATCATAGCATGTAGCAAGATGAACCTGCATGCGATTAGATATGTAAATAACGGTATGGATGCATACGGGTATCGAAAACTGTAAAATTGTAATATGGATGCACGATGAAATAAACATGTAATATTTTTATTCATATAGATGCAACATATGTATCATAGCATGTAGCAAGATAAACTTACCTGAACGGATCTCACGACGGGGTGCGCACGCTGCGTCCGACGTCGGGTAAACGTCGCACGCACACACGACACACGGGATGGGTCCAAGCAAGGCAAGAAGATAACCACGCAGGCAAGGGACGTCTACTGGATTACTTGGATCGTCGGCAGCGGCACGGCTCCGGCGGTGATCACCGGAATCAAGAAACAAGATCAAGAAAAAGAAAGAAGAAAGAAGAAGAAGAAGGAGAAGAAGAGAGGAAGGGCTGGTGTTCAGGGATCAGAGAGGAAAACGAGAGAGTCATCGACGACGATGAGCCATCGACGGCAAGGTGCAGGCGGTGGAGTTTCTGGGATCGGGGGAAAACGGCGTGTGCAGGAAAAGAGGGGGGAGAAGGTGTTAAGCGTGGGATTCTTGCTGGGTTTGAGGGTGTAGGAGAGAGGAGAAGGAGAAGGAGGAGATGGAGACGAGGGGTCGATGAAGATGAAGACGGCTAGTGTTAGGGTTCGGGGTTGATGGGTTCTCATGATGAAAGCGACAAATTTAAAGAAGGAGAAAAGAAGCAGGGAGGTGATTGTAGGGAGAAGGGAGGTGACGGGATCCTCGCGAGAGGAGAGAGAGAGAGAGCGAGGAACAGTGAGATCGAGAGGAGAGAGAGAGAGAGAGGAAGAGAGAGAGAGAGAGAGAGTGCTGTTAAAAAAGATTTCTTTTGAAATTTTAAAAATATTAAACGTAAGCAGTAAATAGTTAAAAATATAATATTAATAAAATTGGATATTTTAGCTAATACAAAAATAGTCCAAAACACGTCCGGGTCGGGTCTAAAAATCTAGTTTTAAAATACAGAAAATATATGTGTCGACCAAGATCAAAACGGGATATCCGGGTCACGAAAAAGCATACCCCCAAGAACGGGTGCACGCACGTGCACGTAGCTATCCAAACGAGTCCGTTTCACTGAACGGGACGAGAACACGAGGTGCGGATGCTACCACAGGGTCAGGGGTATGATGCAAGCCATGCTATATATTTTTAAAATATCTTACTTGACTTTATTTGTTTTATAAAAAATGCAGATGCCAGATATAATGCCAGTATGCAGTATAAACAATATGAAAGTGCACAGATCCATGTAACAAGCCGGGATAAAAGATAAACAGGAATCAAGATGGGTTTCCAGCAAGCGGGCCGGGTCGGATGCAATACAGATGTCAAATACACTATTCGCACCCAAAACATAGTAAATCAAGAAAATACCATAAATAAAGAAATACTCAAAATAGAACTGGTATAAATGAACTAGGGTGTTACATTATACCCAACTACAAAAAGAATTTCGTCCTCGAAATTCCAGGAAGAAGAAAAGATAAACAAACATGAATTTACGAGAAGAGGTGTAGAAACTTCTGTCGAATCTCGTCTTCTCATTCCCAAGTCGATTCTCCGTGCGAGCGATTCCCCCAAGAAACAAGTACGAGAGGGATAACCTTGTTCTTATGGACCTATTCTCTTCGATCAACAATCGACATCGGTCGTTCTTCATAGGTCAAATGCTCCCTTACAGTCAGCTCCGAATGATCTAGCACTTGTGTTTCATCTCGAACATACTTACGGAGTTGAGATACATGAAACACGTCATGAACACTCGCCAAAGATGGTGGTAACGCCAATCGATAAGCCACTTCTCCAACACACTCCATAATCTCGAAAGGCCCCACGAATCGAGGACTAAGCTTGCCTCGACTCCCAAAACGAACCACACCTCTAGTTGGTTATATCTTCAAGAATACAAGATCACCAACAACGAACTCTAAAGGTCTTCTCGATGTATCGGCCCAACTCTTCTGCCGATCATGTGCTGCCTTCATGTGATTTCGGATAGTACTAACTTTCTCTACTGTTTGCACAACAAGATCCGGTCCTAACAATCTTCGTTCTCCAACATCGTCCCAACAACAGGTGAGCAACACTTGCGACCATACAATGCTTCGAATAGAGCCATCTGAATAGTCGCCTGAAAGCTGTTATTGTAAGAAAACTCCACCAAGTGTAGATGATCCTTCTATGAACCCTTGAAGTCTAACATGCAAGCTCTCAACATGTCTTCAAGAGTTTGGATCGTTCTCTCCGACTGTCCATCTGTCTGGGGATGATAAGCGGTGCTAAACTTCAATCGCGTCCCCAAACTTTCCTGTAAACTTCTCCAGAAGTGCGATAAGAATCGGGTATCACGGTCGGAAACGATGCTCATAGGTATTCCATGCAATCTCACAATCTTCTGCATGTACCATTCTGCTAATGCTTCCGTCGACTGACCCACTCGAACGGAATGAAATGAGATGCCTCGGTCAATCAACAATCACCCAAACTACATTGTTGCCCTTTGGACTCAGCGGTAAAGCTGTCACGAAATCTATGGTTATATGTTCCCACTTCCATTGAGGAAACGGAAATGGTTGCAATAAACCGGCTACCCTTTGATGTCCAGCCTTAATTTACTGACACACCAAGCACTTCGCTACAAAGCGAGCAATCTCCCTTTTCATGCCTTCCCACCAGAAATGCTATCGTAGATCACGGTACATCTTCGTGCCTCTTGGATGTACGGAATATGAGGAACTGTGCACCTCCTTCATAATTTCTTCACGAATGTCTCCTTTCGGCACATACAAATGGCTACCATATCGCAACGAACCATCTTCATGAATCAACAAGTCCGCTCGAAGTCCCGCTTCTACCTGTTCTTGAAACTTTTGCAATCTTGGGTCCTGTGACTGCGCTGCTTTAATACTCTCGATCAAAGACGACTGTACTTGCAGCTGCATCAACTGTCCCGAAGAATACGGTAACACGACCTCCAACTCGAATCTCCGAAAATCATCGATAAGCTCCTTTTGTGCAGTCAACATCCGAATTGCTGGCAACCGACTAAGTGCATCCGGCACTACATTAACTTTCCTCGGATGGTACTTAAGATCAAGATCATAGTCAGCCATCAGCTCAAACCATCTGCGCTGTCTCATATTGAGCTCTTTCCGCGTGAACACATACTTTAGGCTTTTGTGATCGGTGAATACTTCGACCCTTTCGCCCAATAAGTAGTGTCTCTAAATCTTCAAAGTGAAAATCACCGCTGCAAGCTCCAAATCATGAGTTGGGTAATTCTTCTCATTGGTCTTCAACTGTCTCGATGCGTAGGCTATAACCTTCCCATGTTGCATCAAAACACATCCCAAACCTTTCCCAAATGTGTCGCTGTGAATCACCAATCCTACAGAACCATCTGGTACGATCAAAATAGGAGCGGTTATCAATCTTTTCTTCAATGCTTCAAAAGCTGACACACAACTATCCGTCCATACGAACGATATCTCCTTTCGTGTAAGCTTGGTCAAAGGCTCAGCTAAGCGAACAAAATTCTCCACAAACCTTCTATAATAACCGGCAAGTCCAAGAAAGCTTCTGATCTTCGCTACGTTCTTCGGAATCGGCTAATCTTGAACTGCTGCAACCTTCTCAGGGTCAACGGCGATTCCATCTCCGGATACGACATGCCCCAAAAACTTCACTTCTTTAAGCCAAAACTCGCACTTGCTCATCTTTGCATACAATCTTTCATGCCTCAATGTATGCAATGCGATCTTCAAGTGTTCTGCATGCACTTCTAGGCTTCTCGAGTAGACCAGAATATCATCGATAAACACCATTATAAACTGGTCCAAGAACGGTGAAAAGATTCGGTTCATCAAGTCCATAAATATCGCCGGTGCTGTTCATATCATAATATTGCATTATTATATTCCCCATTTACAAATAAACAGGTGCTTTTCCCATGTCTGCTACATAGTTGCAGGTAACAGGTTCTCGGAATAAAAACAGTGAAATTGATGAAAAGACAATACAAAAGTGAGACTTCGACCAACAAACAGAGAATCTTTATCTTGCCTACAGTTTGAAGACTAAACGAAGATCAATGGACAATTTCACAAAGCACAAAGGAAGAGCAAGGTTCAAGACTTCGACACGAAACAAGCGGTAAAAGTCCACGACTTTATTCACTATGGAGATCTGGAAGAGAACCAGAAGCCAATCTGAGAAAACAACTGAAGAAAAACCAAGAAAAATGCAACAGAAATCAGCCCAAAGAAAATGAGCCCACAAGGACCATATACGGCCGCGGAACCGCGGCCAAACGTGGGCTTTGGCCATGGATCCGCGGCCACGTGTTACCCATGTCGGTGGAAAATCTTGAGGCAGTTGCGAGCGTTGACTAGTTCTTTTTCTTAGGGGGTATTTTTGTAAAAGCAGATGTGCGTCGATTGTAACCCTAGGGTTTTCTATGAATCTATAAATAGAAGCCCTAAAACTTGTTTTAGGTTATGTCTCTTCTTGTGCCTCATTTTATATCTAAAATTCAGATCTGTAATTTTCTGCAATGAATGAAGAGAGCATCAAATTAGAGTAAGTTTTCAATTCTTGGCCTAGTTAATTTTATTATTTGCCCTAGTATAATTTCTTATCTGCCCTAGTTAGATCTTTTATTCTCTGCCCTAGATAGATAGTTTAGATATGTTCTTCAATTCCCTAATGAGCTAGTAGTCTCCTCGCTTGTTAGGGTTAGCTTTGGGGAAGGCTTGAGAGATGAAGATCTCTCACCCCTTTCTTGCCCATCAAACGTTTTTATAGGACTCCATGCATACATGCACACACCACTCCCTACGGCACCCTATCCCACGAGGTAGCGGTGATACCGTAGTATAAAGGCCCGGTTGAGCGTGTTTTCCATGGAGGTTAGGGTAAGGATTAAGAAAGGAAGGACAAGAACCTAGAGAAAGAAACACCGTTTCTTCCCGATGGTACTAATCCCCTTTATTAATAATTACCATAACTCCTAAAGAGATCTTAATTTGGGTATAGAAAGCGGTGAGGAAATCTTCAATTTCCAAACTTAACCTAAACCTAACCCTAGCAAGATTTAGATCTAGATAAACTTAGTTTTTAGATTTAATCAATCCGACAACAATCAGAATTAACTCGTTAGAACAATTAGAGAATACACAAAATCCCTGTGGACCGACCCGTACTCACCAGTTGGTCTAAGGCACTAGGTGATGAAGCACCCTTGCTAAATATTTTTTCTATTAATGCAGCCTTAAGTAATTACAAAAACCAGTGTTCATTTTTTTTTATCTCTTTATTCACACTTGTATTTTTATTTTATTTTTCTTCGTACTAAGGACTTTAGACAAGAGCATTTCAAGGTCTCTTCTACTATTCCAAGTTTCAAGGTTCGTATTTGTGCAAATTGTAGGGTATATATTTTCAGAATTTAGACTTAAGCTTAGGGATTATTTTTCAAACTTATATTTTAATAAAAATATCAATACTTTTCCCTTGTTTTAGCTTAGCCCAAGAAGTCAATTCTAAATTTGCCTATTTCTAAATAAACTACAAAGACATATACTTTCTATCGTTAAATTTTAAGAAAGATTATTTTTAGGGTTTTTAATTCACTAAATCTAAGATCTAGTTGTTCCTAGCTAGTTAACCTATTTGTCAAAGTTAAGTCAATTATAGCCAAAATTGAATGTTTCAATTTTTATAATTTTTCAAATTTTTCAAATTTTCATGGATTTTAAAATAAGTATGCAAATGCAAAAAAAATGTACATATGAATGCGAAGGAAGAAAACTTACCGAGCACACCCCCAAAGTTAAACTTGATAGTGTCCTCACTGTCAGGTTACACCAAGAGGGTCAAAATTTTCGGTGCTCCCTTGTTTATTTATTTGCAATTTTTTTATTGTTAAAAGAAAAACAAAATATATATACAACAAGGCCCCCCAAACTTAAGTGAAACAGTGCTTCCACTGTTTTAAGCGTTAAAGTTCAGAGTTAGGGAGGAGAAAAATCAAACTATACAAGGTCTTACACAGACCAAAGGTTAGCACCAACCATTCAAAAATTCTATCGTGATAATGGTAGGGTTGGTGAAAGAATGGAGTGTAGAGAAAAGAAATGAGAAGCACACGAGACCGTGTGGAAATAGAAGTGATATACGGTCTCGGTGGAGGAGAAGAATGGCGGAAGAGAGAAAGAAGTGTAGTACGAACTTGAGGGCGTAAATCGAGTGAATAAATTAGTGCAATTTGTGATGACCGATGTGTTAAAAGCGATTGTGCTAATATATCAACCCGTCGAGAAATGGGGTCAAATCCCTCAAGATTCGCAAGAAAACATGGGTACGTCGAACTTGGTAAACCATCCATTGAAAGTGGAAGCGTGACGAATTCTTGCTCGGTCGAAATGATAGGAAGGACGAAAGGGAGTGATTTAGGTATAGTCTTATTCTCACCTAAGTAATCTGTCTCGAACTTGAAGGATTCCATCAATGGTTCGAAATGACTGTAAGCAACCGAGTCTGATGGTTCAACTAACTCATCTGAAAATTTAAAAGACTCAAACTCGGGAGGTGAGTTTTCAACATCGTCCGAAAAAGTGAAACACTCGTAATCGTTATCAGCTGTGAGAACTGTGTCAGATTCAAAGAGGAACGCACTAGTGGCGTCAAAACCGTTGTGATCAAACAGAAATTTTTCAAGCTCATAGTCCTCAAGCCTGATCTTTTGCGTGGTCGGAATGATGGAAAGGAGGGGGTTTGATTTAGGAAGTATAACAGTTAAAGGTTCAGGAGGATGAGTTGGAAAATCCGACATATCAAACACAAATGGTTCATCCTCAATACTCTTCTCATAATTCTCCTCAAAATTTAGCTTATCCATGCCATTATCATCAAAATCAAGACGCATATGAGGTTCGGGAGAAACAATTAATGACTCAAGATGATGAATTGGAGATAAAATTTCAGTCAAATTTACGGGTTCATCATCCAAAATATTCCCGGCGTCTATATGCTCAATCAAGTGAAAATCAATTTTTCTGGACACCTCATCAAAAGCATAGATATTTATCAATTCAGGTTCTAGATTGGAGGTGTAAAGATCGAAAGGATTAGGTGCGGTTTCACTCGAAAGAGACCCTTCACAATCTGGCAAATCAAGCACTACAAAGTCGCACAACTCATTAAATGTTTTATTTTCAACTGATGAATCATTTGGGACACTTGTTTGAAAACTGGAGTTGTGGAATTCAATTGATAATGGGTAGGTTTGATTTGGAAGGGTGTACAGCTCACTCTCACCACTCAAATTCTTACTCTGTCCAACCGCCTCATCATACATTGGAAGATTTGGAGCTAGTTGGAAACTAGCTACCGGTTCATTAGGTTGCATAAGGGCGGCAATGGACGCATCCAAATTCCTCATCTGTCGGTTTGTTGCTGCAATGTACGCTTCCAACGACCGTTCCAAACTAGACATGGGTTGTGAAGGGGTTTCGGTAAAAGATTCAAAATTGTTTGGATACGTGAAACTCCCAAATGGTTATGTAGAATCAATGTCTAGTGAAGGTGCGGAAGTTGGGTAGGACTGGTAGGAATTGAATGGTTGGACCGGAGTAGGATCAACATTTGGATAAAAAAGGTGAATGGACTTGTTGATCCCAAGAACTAGAAGTGTTGAAAGGAGTGAAAGATCGGTTACGAGATTGTTCAATATGTTCAGCTATAGACATGGGTTTCGGAGTTACAACAGGACTCTCAAAAGGGGTATCAACGTAAGAAGGTTGTGAAGGTTGAAATGGTTGATACAAAGTGGATTGTGGAGTCGAACTGTTTCTTCTAGACGCTTCTATTCGATCTTTCAAAGAAATTTTGGGCATGGAGGGGTCGTCCGTAATTCGACCAAAACAATTCATGTAGGAAGCAATGTTTGGATGAGGATACCAAAGTTCGGCAAGAGTTTTATGAGGTGGGGTACCCATGATGTAGTAAAGGAGAAGAAAAAGAATGTAGGGTGCACGGATTTCTTAGCGACAAAATTTTGCAAGTCTTTATAAAATTTTCCTCTCTTTTTTTTATGTGGAGCTTTTTGCAAAAATTTTCAATAAAGGGCTTAGACACACTTTCAATTAACTACAAATGCACAATCAGGCCTAAATCTAGGGTCACCTAGGTCAGCTAGACAGCTCCTAACTGTTCCAAAGGGCTAGAAATAGGACCTCAAACCGCCTCTTCACTACCAATTGCGGCCAGGTAAGTGCCAGGTGAGTGGGAGGCTCTCCACTACAAGTAGTGGCCCTAATTAAGTAACCACTCGCCTTAGACAAACTTGCCTAGACACCACAAAATCAGGTTAGGATCAATGACCGATGTCTACAACTAGTCTTCTGTCCTATTGAGCGCGAAGTCCTTAGGGCTGAGTCTAGTATTTTTTAATTAAAAATGGTCAATGCAAAATGCCTTATGTGACTTCTGGGGTCCTGGGAAGGGTGATAAAATCCCCACCTAATTTGGATTGGTTTCAAGCCCCTTAAAGTCCGATTAAAAATATGCAAAGCCGTAACAATCACTTGCAAACAATTTTTTTATATTTTTAGCGCGGCGCAAAAAATCCTGCACAAGATCAATTATTGGAAGGGGAGAGATTTTTTTAGCGCAAAGAATCCTGCAGGCAAATTAATAGAGGAGATATTAGGGGGATTCAGAGGAGGAGAGAGAAAACTTATAGTGATTTTTTTTACCGCGCTTCCGCCGCCAAAGTAGTGCTACTGTCGCGGTTCCACGGCCTTTTTTTTCTCCTGATGATGTCACCAGATCGCCGCGGTTCCGCCGCCGAAACACACTTTTGACCGTGGTACCATGGTTGACTTGTTGATTCGGTCCTCCAAATTTCTTCTGTTGTCCGTTGTGATATTCGTTTGTTTGTTCAGATTTGATATTTGCTGTTTTGCACTCTGGATTTTTCCAGATATGAATTTGTTTTTCGATTCTGCACAATTCAAACGAAAATACCCTTCACAAAATAACAAGATGATAAATTTTTATAATTTTTTTTTTCAGTTTTTATGATTTTTCAAGTTATATTAACCCGAAATTACAAAAAGAAAATAATACGCCATCCCCGGCAACGGCGCCAATTGATTTGATCTCAAAGAATATTTATAACCGCAATCAAAAACGGCGTCGCTTGGTAGCTAGCCGGTGAGTATGGGTCGGTCCACAGGGATTTTGTGTATTCTCTAATTGTTCTAACGAGTTAATTCTGATTGTTGTTGGATTGATTAAATCTAAAAACTAAGTTTATCTAGATCTAAATCTTGCTAGGGTTAGGTTTAGGTTAAGTTTGGAAATTGAAGATTTCCTCACCGCTTTCTATACCCAAATTAAGATCTATTTAGGAGTTATGGTAATTATTAATAAAGGGGATTAGTATCATCGGGAAGAAACGGTGTTTCTTCCTCTAGATTCTTGTCCTTCCTTTCTTAATCCTTACCCTAACCTCCATGGAAAACACGCTCAACCGGGCCTTTATACTACGGTATCACCGCTACCTCGTGGGATAGGGTGCCGTAGGGAGCGGTGTGTGCATGTATGCATGGAGTCCTATAAAAACCTATGATGGGCAAGAAAAGGGTGAGAGATTTTCATCTCTCAAGCCTTCCCCAAAGCTGCCCCTAACAAGCGAGGAGACTACTTGCTCATTAGGGAATTGAAGAACATATCTAAACTATCGATCTAGGGCAGAGAATAAAAGATCTAACTAGGGCAGATAAGAAATTATACTAGGGCAAATAATAAAATTAACTAGGACAAGAATTGAAAACTTACTCTAATTTGATGCTCTCTTCATTCATTGCAGAAAATTACAGATCTGAATTTTAGATATAAAATGAGGCACAAGAAGAGGCATAACCTAAAACAAGTTTTAGGGCTTCTATTTATAGATTCATAGAAAACCCTAGGTTACAATCGACGCACATCTGCTTTTACAAAAATACCCCCTAAGAAAAAGAACTAGTCAACGCTCACAGCCGCCTCAAGATTTTCCACCGACATGGGTAACACGTGGCCGCGGATCCGCGGCCAAAGCCCACGTTTGGCCGCGGTTCCGCGGCCGTATATGGGCCTTGTGGGCTCATTTTCTTTGGGCCGATTCCTGTTGCATTTTTCTTAGTTTTGCTTCAGTTGTTTTCTCAGATTGCTTTCTGGTTCTCTTCCAGATCTCCACAGTGAATAAAGTCGTGGACTTTTACCGCTTGCTTCGTTTCGAAGTCTTGAACCTTGCTCTGCCTTTGTGCTTTGTGAAATTGTCCATTGATCTTCGTTTAGTCTTTAAACTGTAGGCAAGATAAAGATTCTCTGTTTGTTGGTCGAAGTCTCACTTTTGTATCGTCTTTTCATCAATTTCACTGTTTTTATTCCGAAAACCTGTTACCTGCAACTATGTAGCAGACATGGGTCAAAAACATCTGTTTATTTGTAAAATGACTAGGAATGGGGAATATAATAATGCAATATTATGATATGAACAAATACCCCCAAACTTATCTTTTGCTTGTCCTCGAGCAAACCTAGTTTTATTATCGAAAAAGACCAGAGCAAATTCCTGGTCACGTGGAACACGGCCTATGTTAATCCTGACCTCGTGGGAAACGTCCAGAGCAGAGCCTAGTCCTCACAGAACACGGCTATGACCCCGTGGGAAGCATCCAGAGCAAATTCCTAGTCACGTGGAACGCGACTTATGTCAATCCTGACCCCATGGGAAATGTCCAGAGCGGAGCTTGGTCCTCGCAGAACACGGCTATGACCCCGTGGGAAGCATCCAGAGCAAATTCCTGGTCACGTGGAACACGGCCTATGTCAATCCTGACCCCGTGGGAAACGTCCAGAGCGGAGCCTGGTCCTCCCAGAACACGGCTATGACCCCGTGGGAAGCATCCAGAGAAAATTCCTAGTCACGTGAAACGCGGCTTATGTCATTCCTGACCCCGTGGGAAACGTCCAGAGCGGAGCCTGGTCCTCCCAGAACACGGCTATGACCCCGTGGGAAGCATCCAGAGCAAATTCCTGGTCACGTGGAACGCGGCTTATGTCAATCCTGACCCCATGGGAAGCGTCCAGAGCGGAGCCTGGTCCTCGCAGAACACGGCTATGACCCCGTGGGGAGCATCCAGAGCAAATTCCTGGTCACGTGGAACGCGGCTTATGTCAATCCTGACCCCGTGGGAAACGTCCAGAGCGGAGCCTGGTCCTCGCAGAACACGACTATGACCCCGTGGGAAGTATCCAGAGCAAATTCTTGGTTACGTGGAACGCGGCCTATGTCAATCCTGACCCCGTGGGAAACGTTCAGAGCGGAGCCTGGTCCTCGCAGAACACGGCTATGATCCTGTGGGAAGCATCCAGAGCAAATTCCTGGTCACGTGGAACGCGGCTTATATCAATCCTGACCCCGTAGGAAATGTCCAGAGCGGAGCCTGGTCCTCGCAGAACACGGCTATGACCCCATGGGAAGCATCCAGAGCAAATTCCTGGTCACGTGGAACGCGGCTTATGTCAATCCTGACCCCATGGGAAACGTCCAAAGCGGATCCTGGTCCTCGCAGAACACGGCTATGACCCCATTGGAAGCATCCAGAGCAAATTCCTGGTCACGTGGAACGCGGCTTATGTCAATCCTGACCCCATGGGAAACGTCTAGAGCGGAGCCTGGTCCTCGCAGAACACGGCTATGACCCCGTGGGAAGCATCCAGAGCAAATTCCTGGTCATGTGGAACACGGCCTATGTCAATCCTGACCCCATGGAAAACATCTAGAGCAGAGCCTGGTCCTCGCAGAATACGGCTATGACCCCGTGGGAAGCATCCAGAGCAAATTCCTGGTCACGTGGAACACAGCTTATGTCAATCCTGATCCGTGGGAAACGTCCAGAGCGGAGCCTGGTCCTCGCAGAACACGGCTATGACCCCGTGGAAAGCATCCAGAGCAAATTCCTGATCACGTGGAACACGACCTATGTCAATCCTGACCTCGTGGGATGCGTCCAGGGAAAATCCTAGTCCCATGGAACACGGTTAAAGTCAATTTTGACCCCGTGGGAAACGACCAGAGCAACTCCTGACTCTGCGAAGTGCGAATAATAGCAATACCATCAATCACTCATAGGTCCTCTCGACCCGTAAGGAAAAAAACTCTCTTGTAAGATCCTTATGACTTATAAGAGAAAAACACACTTAGGAATCCTCACGCTTCCTATGAAGAAAATACACCTACGAGATCCTCTCGACTCGTAGGGAGAAATATCTTCATGAGACCCTCACGGCTCATGAAATTGAAAAGTCTTAGGCAACAGATCTGAACCTGCTTTCTAAGCTATCATTACCTCTCGAAGAATTCAAGACGGAATGCTTTTTCTATCATCTGCAGGCTACGCTTACTAAAGTGACATGCTGATAACAAAAAAAAGAAGAAGGCAAAGAGATGACACAAGACATTACGAAAGAAATATATCTTTTATTCATAAATTCAATTGGGCACAAAATACATCTTATGAAAGAATAAAAAATGGATACATTTTATTCAAAATTACAAATGGTACAAAAATGATTATTGAGAGGGAAATGTTTTCAATAGACCAATCAGCCACTCGCGCACTTCCTTCAGCCTCTTTTCTTGGTCAGCTGCCGCGGCCAACTCTGCTTCGACCTGGGCTCGTTGCTGCAAGTAGGATGAAAGTTGCTCTTCGACGGCCCGCTGAGCTGCCCCACGATTCTGTGCATCTCGCTCGATGAGGTCGAGCTTCTGCCTCAGCGTTAGCCCGTCGGAAATATATCGTAGAAGGCCCTCAAAGATAGCCTTCAACTGCACAGCATTGGCATCAACCTGAGCATGCAGTTGAGCAGAGTCGCTTGAAATCTTTTCACATTCCTTACGCTTTAAGGCCGCTTCTTGTTCAAGATGGCGGAAGTAGGGAGTGCTCTGCTCAACCCACGCAGCCCGTTGAGAGTTCACAGCCAGGACCTCAAGAGCAGAACGTCCGAATTCGAGCTCATGCAGACATGCCTCAATTTGCCTGCAGTGATTAACCCAAGACTCAACGACGCCCTCACTATGAAAGTTCACGAGTATCGCCAGCATAGGATTAACCTCCGCAGCAAAATCTGCAGCGAATGTAGGAGCCTCCACGTCAAGCACCTCGATGTAATCACTCAACATGTGCAAACTATTCACAGCGCCTTTCGAAGATGAACGTCGAGAAAAGGGGCCTGCTGGCATTATGATTCGAGATTCGAATGGAGCTGAAGTTGGCATCACCGCTGCAAAACAAATCACAGTCAAGTGACGGTTTAAGAAATAGAGGAGGTTCATGAACAATAGAGTTTACTATACCGGCTGCAGCAGGGGGCAAGACTGGGAGTACCGGCGGTGCAACTGTTCTTTCGTCTCCCCCTTCGAGCTGTAAGGCTATAATTAAAATAAAGAAGAATTAGAAACGATTTGACTACCCGTCAAAGAAAAGAAGAGACGCTAGCTAAAGGCTGTACTCACCAGCTCCGCTAGAAGAGGCGATCTCTGATTGAAAGGAGAAGTGTGGGTGTAGCACTTGATACAGGTGATCAAAAAGGACTCCAGCAAGGATATAATAATGTAATGTCAGTACATGAAGTACACTGTCTACGATGAAGCCTATGGGTCACAAATCCGCACCTTCTAGCATTTGAGAGGGTACGAGAGAAGGTAAATGAGCGGTCACCATCAAAGCAGCAACTGGAGACGCTTCCTCGGATGGCATAACCCCAACGCTCATCACACCTGCATTAGAAATAAGAGAAACGTTGTCAAAAGAAATTGAAAGGGATTGCAAAATAAAGGGGAAAGTAATGACCCAAAATCTACCCGGTGAGTCGCCGGTCGAGATCGCGACAAGGGCGTCACTGGATGTAGCGAATGCTTCACCCTTCTCCATCAGAACGGTCTCGCCACCCTTAGCCTCATCTCCCGATTCCATGAGAATCGTCGTGACACTCGCAGCGCCCGGCAACGGTAAGGAGCCGCAAGGGGAAAGAGCGACGATTGGAGCAGTGCCTGACTCTTGAGAAAGAGTGGCTACCTCGGGCTCAGTGATTGTAGCTATCTCACGTACTATTACCTCGGGCTCGGCGATTGTGGCTGTCTCACCTGCCACTACCCCAGGCTCGGTGGTCGCCGCCACGTCACCTACCACTTCTTCGGCAAGACTCGGCCCTACAGGATAGGATATATGAGAACCTGAAAATTAAAGCTTTGACAAAATAACCCGATGTCACGTTACCTTGGATCAGTTTTTTGATTGCCTCCCAAGCCGCACGTGCTTCCTGTCTGTGGGCGGTAGACAAGGTAGCCGAAGTATCCTCTGAAGGAGTAGGGGCAGGGGTAACAGCGCTTGGACCTGCACCCGCATCTAAGGCGGCAGTACGCTCCCTGGCCGTGCGCATTCTACGCTTCCTTTCCGCCCGGGCCGTGACGGCAGATCTTCTAAAGACCTCCGTCAACGGGACGTCATCGTCCGCGCCAATAGTTACCTCTGGAGCCATTATGGCATCCGTCATCGGTTGCTTAAGTGAAGCTTCTTTCGGCAATACCGACGGAATTGAGACTTCGATAGCCGACCCGGGAAGCGTCTCCGCACCGCCCTGTGAAGTCGGTGCCATGCCTGGAATAACCTGAGTAGAGGTAGTTCCTGTAATAAGATGAAAAGGAGGGGTCAGATTACCCATAAGAAACGGGAGCAGAGACACGGTGAACCGAAATATATCGATGCCTAAGGATGCTCGAAGTCTTTCCTCTTCCTCAAAAGTCTTGAGAGAAGCTGCGAGAGCTTCTTCGGTGGAAATGCCTGTTAAAAAAAGAAAAGGGAGGAAAAGTGTCAGTCAAAATATGATGATAAAAATATGATACAATGGTGAAAGATACAGCTGATGGTTACCTGATCGCGCGAGGATAGCCAGTCCCGCTTCGTGGCTTGCCAATTGCTCAGAAGCTGCAATGGCAGCCTCCAGATCAGTATCATCTGGCGGCATGAATAGTCGCTCGTTTATCCCATACTCGCTTAGGCCCTCGCCATAAGGAGCGTGAGGCTCCAGGCCGAGTACAACGTCGACAGAAAAAATCGACTTTTTCTTCCTCTTCTGCGAGTGAGCTCCGGCCGCAGCTAGCATAAGCTTACGCTTGCTAGGCTCTTTAGGATGACGAGTCCCGATATCTGAACCCATGCCAGAATCGGGGGAAGCTACAGTCACCCTTTCTACAGGAGCCCGGGTTATCGGTAGCTCGGGCCTGTCATCCGGGACTTCGATCACGGCAGCTTCTCTTAAGGGAGGCGGGATAATGGTCCGTCACTTCAGAGGGACGTTTCGATCACCAGCAGGGGGTGCACCTTTGCGATCGAGCAGCAGTCGCTTGTCTTCCCTGATAACGACGCCCACTGAATGCTGGTACCAGGCCACGTACACATTAAGAGCCTTTGGGACACAGCTCGGTTCGCTGATAAAGAAATTGGACCCTGTGTTCAAGTGCATTAAATGATGCAGTGTGCTCCGCATTCCCTCTTCGGTAGCAACAGGTTCGATCAAGAAAGTCTCAAGTGGGACGCCCTGATTGTAACTCAGCTGCTGGGCGAAACGATGCGGGTTGTATCTCATGAATAACGCCGCATCATTTTGCCTGAATACGAGAAAGCCTGGCCTGATGGAGTACAAATGAAGAATCTCCCGAGCTTTCAACACAGATGCCCCGTCTTTAAAGATGTCTTGCAATGGCAGCACTGCTTTTGAAGTTTCGTGGCCGACGGTCAAGACTTTGTCGGTGAAAGTGTAAGTCCATGATGCACACCCCATGGCTTGCGGGGAGGCGGAATACTTGAAAAATGTTTTTCTCACCACAAAAAGAAACATGTTTTAGCTTTGCATCATGAACTTTTTCCACTAAAGGATCTTGTTTAAACCTTAACTAACAAAACTAAACTAAGAGAGAGAGCTAACTACTATGTAAAGGAGTTATACCCTCGTTCCTAGTCCTTCGGGTCTTCAAGTTGCTCCTTGCTCCTTGTTCTTGATCTCCTTTCTTTGGCTTCTTCTAGGTCTTGGAAGAGTTCGGTTGCCGGTCTCCTTTGCGTCAAAGATGGATCCACTCGAGGGGCCTACGATCAAGTTCCAACGTCCATGAGACACCTTAGTGATCTAACTTGCTAGGAGAGATTACTAAGAGAATGTAGAGAGGATGTGTTATGGACTAGTTGATCTCATAGCTCATTGTTTTGCAACATATTTAAGTGTATAAGCTTGAGGAAGAAGGAGAGAAGAAAACCTAGGAGAGAGAATCCTTTTGTGATAATGATCATAGAAAATGAGAAGAAGAATGGTTAAGTCTTGAGCCAATAATTCAACCATGGCATTATTAAATCATATAATCTACAACCATGCTTGAATAGTAGCTCCAAATGAAATAAACAAATACATAACCATTCTTCAACCCATGCCTCCTAATTTCCACCTCATTAATTCTTTAATGAAAAAGAATAAAACAATAATGAGGTGTCTCCTTCTAGAAGGTCAATCTTGTGAATTTACAAGAATGCCCTTTTTCTGTATTTTCATACCCGTATCCGTATTCCGAAAAATACGGATACACTGAGATCAGTATAATCCAATACTACAATACTAGTATCCGGATTAAACCAAAGCCCACTAGTATTATCCGTCCGATTGTCATTCGAGTAGCCAGTACATGAATGCGATCGAAACCCTGCCGTAAAACCATACGGCGTCTACATCGTCTCGCCTGATCCAGGGAAACCCTCTGTGTGGGACTCTAAAGACTCGACAGTACGCTGGCAGTGAGTTTAACCACAAGTCCGTCAGTGGCACTAGCTGTACGTAACGGCAACCCAGGTACGTGTCGAAAAGGAGGCCGACGAGCGAACTCGTCCGTAACCCCTACTGAGCCTGTCCGTGACAATATCCGTGCAGTCCGGTCTGTTCGTCTGAGAGTACCGCATGCATGGTCTAGGGAGGTGGTGAACGTCAGACCCCTAACAACCGTACAAGTCGTGCCAGTGTGGCTCAAGACCATCCGAGAATCTACTGGTCAGTCCACCAGTAATTCTCTATCAGCCCTGGCTAGGGACTTATGGTAATGACCAACCGATCACAGTGCGATATCGACTCCCTATACCGGGAGAGATGAATCCCTAACAGTCGCTCACTGCCTCCATGTGGCTCGGGACTGTACCCAACTAAAACCTGTTTGCACGACTCCTTTGAGCCGTGGTAGGGTAGTAATCAAAGTACAGTGGGAACTCATACGAGACAAATGACGAGCTCAAGTCGACAGACTATCTGCGCACATGTCACCTGAGAATTGCTATCTGACGTTAGGTATAATACCATCCAATTAGTTCTCGGCGAGTCCTGTCCGGTGTACTCACACTCAGTGAGCATCTGTATACAATCTCAGGTGCACATCACCAATGGCTGCAGGACCAATCCATCGCCCTTCGTCAGGGTCTAGATATGTATACACTAGTCTACTCTGGAGTATCGATGCCCAGTCTCGATACTCCTGTGACCAGGGACATTCAAGGATGTGCCTATTGACTATCCATCTCCCACAAGTATGATTGCCATCACAATGCCGGTAGTCAGGAAAACACCCTACGGGCTTTATCAACATGTATATAAATACAAAGTAAAATATATCACACGTTAAGATAAAGACAAACCAAATAGCGTACTATCATATCAAGAAAGATTGTCATGTACATACATATCCCTAGCATCCTGTACAATGAAGGCCTCTAGGGCATATATATCCAACAATCTCCCACTTGCACTAAGGCCTATAATTGGCGCAATGAGTACCCACTGTCTGCACTAGATCCATTTGCTAGCGTACCGCATGCCCAACATCTCAAATAGCCTCTTGAACTGGACTTGAGGGATGGCCTTGGTGAATGGATCTGCCGTGTTGTCTTTTGTGTCCACTCTCCGCACCTCGATCTCCCGGCAATCCACGATCTCTCTGATCAGGTGATACCGCTTCAAGATATGCCTGGATTTCTGATGGGACCTTGGTTCCTTCGCTAATGCTACAGCCCCATTGTTATCACAATACAAAGGTATTGGATTGGCAATGGACGGAACCACCTGAAGTTCAGAGATGAACTTCTTCATCCAGACAGTCTCTTTCGCGGCATCGTTAGCAGCTATATACTCAGCCTCCATAATTGAGTCTGCGACGGTATCCTATTTGGAACTCCTCCAACATACCGCCCCTCCATTGAGGGTAAACACAAAACCCGAAACGGATTTAGAGTCATCTTTGTCGCTTTGGAAGATGGAGTCGGTAAAAGCCTCGACCTGGAGGTCCCCATTACCGTAAACCAAGAACATCTCCTTAGTCCTTCTCAGGTACTTGAGAATGTTCTTTACCGCTATCCAATGCTTCTCACCTGGGTCAGACTGATACCTGCTTACCACACTAAGCGCGTAAGCTACATTTGGTCTGGTACATAACATCGCATACATTGTGGATCCTACTGCCGAAGCGTATGGTATAATGCCCATGCGAGCCCTCTCTTCATCAGTCTTTGGAGACATCTCTTTGGAGAGGGTGATCCCGTGACAAGCGGGTAAATTAACGCGCTTGGAATCTTCCATACTAAATCTCTTTAGTATAGTGTCAATATACCCGGACTGTGAAAGTCCCAACATCCTTTTGGATCTATCACGACAGATTTTAATGCCCAGAATGTAGGATGCATCTCCCAAGTCTTTCATGAAGAATTTCTATGACAAGAAGAGCTTTACTGATTGTAGCATAGGCACATCGTTCCCTATCAGTAGTATGTCGTTGACGTACAAAACGAGGAAGACTACTGCTCCTTCTACAATCTTCCTATAAATGCATGGTTCATCTACATTTTTGATAGAGTCAAATTTTTTGACCGTCTCATCAAAGCAGATGTTCCAACTCCGCGATGCTTGCTTTAATCCATAAATGGATTTAAGCAACTTGCACACCTTTCCGCTGCTCCCACTGTCTAAGAAACCTTCTGGTTGATCCATGTAAACACTTTCTTCTAAATGTCCATTTAGAAAAGCTGTTTTTATGTCCATCTACCAGATTTCATAGTCATGAAAGGCAGCAATGGCAAGCAGGATCCGAATGGATTTAAGCATAGCTACTGGTGAAAAGGTTTCATTATAGTCCAATCCTGGTCTTTGACGAAAACCTTTTGCAACGAGTTTAGCTTTGTAGGTTTCCACTTGTCCAAATGCACCAATCTTCTTTTTAAAGATCCATTTGCATCCAACTGGTTTCACCCCAGGAGGAGCAACTTCTAAAGTCCATACTTTATTGGTGTACATGGATTCCATTTCGAATCTCATAGCATCCAGCCACTTCACCGAGTTTTTACTCGTGATAGCCTGCTGAAAATTAGTAGGCTCATCATCATCGATGATGCAATCCTCTCGATCCCCATCTATAAGAAACCCATAGTATCTTTCAGGAGGACGAGAAAGCCTACTAGATCTGCGGAGTGGCGTTGGTTCGTCGGGTTCTATTGAAACCTGAGGTTCTACTAAGTCCTCGGCAGTAGTTTGAGGTTCTGGAATTTCTTCCAGCTCTACCGCGCTCCCACTAATTTCTTTTGCAAGAAATTCTCTCTCTAAGAAGACAATGTGGCGAGCGACAAACACCTTTTGTTCTTCAGTGTGGTAGACGATATATCCCCTTGAATGCTTGGGGTATCCCACAAACTTGCACAAAACCGATCGTGCTTCGAGCTTGTCCGGATTATGCTTTTTAACATATGCCGGACACCCCCATATCTTGATATACTTGAGACATGGTCTCTTCCCGCTCCACATTTCATATGAAGTGGTAGTGTCACGCCCCACTTCTCAGAGTACCCTAAGATAGGCACGTGACATAGCCAACCATGCTACCTGTGGGTAGGAAGTATCTATCCACAGTCACATTACGGCTGTAGAGATATCAAGAACAAAATATAACTATCTAATACATGTCCATAAGCCAAGATAAAATGAGTCAAGAATAATAAAAATGCGGAAGCAAAAGATCCAATACAAAATAACTGGAATGTATGTCCCATAATGCGGGCTCACATCAGGAATAAAATGCTGAAAGTAGAAGAACTAACTACTACTGAATCTTCACTGCTCAGCCTGCTGGCTGAAGTACTTTTGCTCGGACTGCAGCAAAGGTACGGAATCTGGGCCATGCAAAACCCAGACGTCAGCGCGTCATGTCATCAAGCAATAAAATATAAACAGGGTAACAGGCAATGCAAATATAATCATGAATGATAAAGCAGGTGTAACAGCAATATAAATCAGGGCAGTGAAGGGCAGTGTGCAGTGAGTAAACTAAACTGGTCTATTGGTTTATCTACTCTCAAGTCTTTGAAATCAATTTGAAGAATTATCGATGTAACTCAATAGTATCCCGTGCATGCCCGGGACCACGGTCTAAGACTCTCGAGCTGAAACCGAGACGTGCCGCTAGGCACTAAAAGGAAAATGGTAAAGACGAACGATGTCAGCAGCATCGTCCCGAGGCGGGCCTAGCCTCTAAAACTGATCAGTATAAGCAAGCAACTGTCGAGTTACAAGTCAGGATTTCATCATTGATTTCCCCATACCCCCAAGTTATGTGTGTCAAGTCAGGTATTCAGTAATCAAGAACTAATGCCAACACAGGATCAGGTAGATGCAGGTTTTTCTGGATAGACAACAGGAACGGTCCGTAAGGACTACATGTCAGGTTTGTTGGCATTAGAAACAAGATCAGGTAACAGGTAAAGCCATGGTACATCAGGTCAAGTCGAGTAGTGTATTTAGATGTCATGTCATGTCAAGAGTGTATGGTACCATGTCAGGTCAAGTAATATGTGTAGCAAGTCACGTCAGGGTGTACAAGATAACATGTGGATGCTCATAATCGACTAGCATAATCATGGTTATGAATAAACAAGCATGGTACTATCAGAACAATAAACAGGCATAGTAACATGATAGCAATAGGTGCAGATTAAACTACTTAGTTGTACGGTTATCAGTTTGGTTTAAGGAATAGTTTTAACATTTCAGGAATGCAGTATTACACATATGGATGATAAAATCATATTAATACATATTAAAACAATCTAGAGATGCAATTGAATGTGAATAAGGCTAAATGAATGCAATCGGTCGTCCGATAGGGTAAAACTACAAAAGGGTAATATGGCTATAAAACAATTGTGATTATGTGATCTAACATATAAATGTGATTACTAGGTATAGTCAACTAAATGCATCAATCAGGTTTCAAGTTTTATATCTGAAATATATAAACGGAACATTGTACTGTTAATCTGGAATTCAAAACTTTAGATTTTATCTATAGATTCAATAGGAAAATAGATAGATTGATGTATGAATAGTATGACTAGCATGTAGCAAGATTAACTTGCCTCGACGGGTCCCGATACGGAAAACGGAACGTTACGCGTCGGCGGGAAAAAGTCGCGACGCGCGCACGGTACACGGAAAGAGCCCAAACGACGAACAGTGGAGTCACACGGGTCAGAGGTCCTTGCTGGGTCATCGGGAAACGTCGTCGGCACGGTCGGATTCTGGCGAACCAGAAAACAGCGACTACAAGAAACAATAATTTTAACAAGAAAAGAAAAAGAAGGCAAGGAAAGAACAGAGGAGGAATGAGGGTACGATAGCATACATGGTTTGCAGAGGAGGTGCTGTGGCGGCGGCGAGACCAACCGTGGCGAGATCGACGGGGTTCCGACGATGAACAGAGACACCTTTGAGAACAAAAACAGAAAAGGACTTTTACAACAAGAAGAATGGAAAGAAGAAGAAGAGAGGAATGAGAGGGAAAAGCAAAGCTCACCGGGGGTGTGCATAAAGGCCAGGGACACGGGGACGAGTCACTGGCGGCGATCTCCCGGCAGTGCAGATGCGTGTGCAGGGGTGCATGGCTGCTCGGTGCGAGTGTAGGGTAATCGGTGAAGAAAGGAATGGTGGCGGAGGTGACGAGGGTGAGGAGCGGCGACGAATGGCAATGGTGGCGTCGGCGCTAGGGCAATGGCGAGAGGGTAGGCGGCTAGGTTTGCAGGATATGGGTTTGTTATCGCTGAAGAAAAAAAGAAGAAGAAAAGAAATATAACAAGGAAGGGAGAGAGCGAGATACGCGGTAGAGAGAGAGAAGAGATTCGAGAGGAGAGAGATAGAGAGGAAGAGAGAGAGAGGGGGGAGAGGAGAGATAAAGTTGGATTTTAGCACAGGAGAGAGAGAGAGAAAGAGAAAGGGGAGAGAAAGAGAAAGGGCCAGCAAGGGGAGAGAGAGAGAGAGAATGGGCCCAGCGGAAGGAAACGGGGGGTTGCGATTGGCTAAGGAGAAATATGAAAAGATATTTAATATAAAAGAAGATTTCCTTCAGTTGAAAAAAAAAGATTTCTAAGCTAAATATTTTCTCAAGCTGGTAAAATTAAGTTAGGTATAGTTTAAAATATTAAATTATTAAAATTTGGCGGGATATAAAACAATTCGGAAATGCTCCCGGATCGGGTCCAAAAATTTGGATTTGAAACACAAAAATTATTGGCAGGTTCCAAAAATTAAAATGAAGGATTTTGTACTGAAAAAGCATACCCCCAAGAACGGACGCACATACGTGCGCGTAGTCGTCCAAACATGTCCGTTTCACTGAACGGGATGAGAACATGATGCAAGGATGCTACCACAGGGTTAGGGATAACAAGCAGGCCATGACAAGTATTTTTAAATGATTTTAAGTAACTTAATTGTTTTATGCAAACATATGTAATGTCGGGGTAAAATTATAACCAGTAACTGTCAAAGCATGATCAATGAAATAAATACCACACACCACACATACGGTAACTGGAATTTTGTATATCTGGACTCGGTTGTTACAGGTAGGCACAGACTTAGTCGGAACTCTATTCAATAGGTATGCTGCTGATTCTAGCGCAAAACCCCAGAAGGAAAGTGGCAACTCAGCACTACTCATCATTGAACGCACCGTGTCCAGTAGCGTGCGATTCCTCCTTTCTGATACACCATTATGATGAGGTGTATAAGGTGGAGTAAGCTGAGAGAGAATTCCATTTTCTTTTAAGCATTCAAGAAAACTGGTACTTAAGTATTCTCCATCTCGATCAGATCGAAGTGTCTTGATGCTTTTACCAGTCTGTTTCTTCACTTCATTTTTATACTCCTTAAACTTCTCAAAAGCCTCGGATTTATGCTTCATTAAAAACACATGTCCATATCTAGAGAAGTCATCAGTAAAAGTGATGAAGTAGGAGTGACCGCTTCGTGCATGTGTAGACATTGGACCACATACATCACTGTGTACAAGTCCCAAGAGTTCCGTGGCTCTTTCTCCGTGTCCGGTGAACGGAGATTTGGTCATTTTTCCTTTGATACATGATTGACAAGTTGCATATGATGAATATTCAAACGGATCTAAATATCCATCTTTATGTAACTTAGTTAACCTTGTTTCATTTATATGACCAAGTCTACAATGCCATAGGAAGGCTTGGTTTGAATCTGGAGACTTCCTTTTAAGCGTGTTTTGAATATTGAAAACTTGAGGTTGATTAAGTATGTATATGCCGTTTTCCAATGTGCCAAACCCAATCATTTCTTGATTTAGGAGAATGTTCATGACATTTCTTTCAAGCGCAAAATTATATCCTTCATTAGATAATAAAGATACTGATATAATATTACACAGCATACTGGGAATACAAAAACAGCTGTACAACACCAAAATGTGCCCACCAGTCAACCCCAGGTGATATTCCCCTATTGCAATAGCATCTACGTGCATTCCATTGCCCATCCGGAGAGTCATATCACCTGTCTTCAGTGCTCTACGGTTTCTCAGAGCCTGCAAAGAATTACAGATGTGAGAACCAAAACCGGTATCAAGTACCCATGATGTAGAGTTTACTGAAAGACAATTTTCGATTACAAACACACCTGAAGCAGAAGCAGCAGCTTGCTTCGTGTCCTTGGCTTTGAAAGCCATGCAATCCTTCTTCTAGTGCCCTTGCTTGTGACAATAGTAGCATTCGTTCTTATCTGCCTTCACCCTTCTTGCCTTGTTCGTTCCCTGCACCTTCTTGACCCCACCTTTCGGTTTGGTGGCTTTCATCTTCTTCTTCCCTTTAGCTTTCGCTTTAGATTTAGAAGAGGATGATTGGCCAACATACAGAACGGGGGTCTTCTCCTTTTTCAAGGAGGTCTCTGCTACCCTCAGCATGTTGAGGAGCTTTGGAAGATCATCTTCCATTTCGTGCATGTTGAAGTTCAGCACGAACTGAGAGAAGGTGTGGGGAAGGGATTGCAAAATCAAGTCGATGTACAACTCATTCTCAAGCACGCATCCCAGGTTTGCGAGTTCCTAAATGAGGCCGATCATTTTCAGGATGTGCTCTCCTACAGGTGATCCTAGAGCTAACCTCATCTGGAACAGTTTCCTTCAGGTCTCGTACCTCGCGATATGGGAGTGCTCTCCATACAGTTCCTTGCAATGGAGAAAGATGGATATAATATCCATACTCTCGTGCTATTTCTGGAGTTCATTGTTCATGGACGCCAGCACGATACATTTAGCTCTCTCACAGTCTAGATCCCAGGTTTTGCGAACCTCCTTGTCTGCAACTAAGGAATCTGGTCCTGGGATAGGGGGAGGAACAGCGGTGGTAACATATGCAACTTTGTCATAAGTCAGTGCAATGTTGACGTTCCTTAGCCAATCTTTATAGTTTGGCCCGGTTAGTGTATTTTTTTCAAGTAATAGTTTTAGTCATGTCATGGTAGCTGCCAGAGAGAGAGAAAAGAAACACTCAGCATATACTCTTGCAAGTTTAGATTGGTTTATTAGTTTATCTAAACAGGATGACTCACACTGTTTCCTCAAATCCTTCTTCAAACCCTAAAAGAAGAATTAGTCAGGATTTAATCACACGTCACAATACTTGCTTAACCTTTCAGCCAGGCCAGTGTTGGTACTTCGAGGGAGGTTTTCCAACGCTTTCGCGAAGTTTCTTAATTAAATAACCTCTTTTCCCTGGAGGCGTAGCCCCACCAACACCTTTCTAGACACCTACTTGGTTTATAGCATTGATTGTTAAGTGAGAAAATTTCCCGAGAGTAATCCTACTCATCAGTGGGATCGGGATCCAACTATCATCGTATGATGCCCTAGATGGAAGCCACTCTAGTCACCACACTCCAGAAGGTATGCTGAATCTGCAAGTTTTCTTTATGTTTGAAACTCACGATGTGATTTTTACCCCAAGCTCTTATGACCTTGACGTAGGCCAACAAATCATAAGATGCAAGTCAAGTTCTACCCGTCGTTGTCCTGATTAATTTAGATCCATCCGTACTCGCCCTTGACGTAAGCCAACAAGGCTGTACGACTGTCCTAAACTAATGCATCTATCTATGCAACAAATAAGCAACACATTGCTACCATACACTATGCCTTGACGTAGGCCAACAAACATAGTATGAATACGATGTGCTGTTTATTTGAAACGACGGAGGGTTACGGCTGGTTTTTTGAAAAATCCGTTAACGTAGTGAACTTGATATGATCGAAGGAACCAAGATAGCTTTTTAAAAGGAGTGGTTTAAGCTCCGCATTTAAAATTTGCTTTTGAAGAAAACCGAGTGGTTTTGAAATTGTTCCAACGATTTAGTTTAGGTTTATTTTCTTTGCATTAATGAATTAATGCTGTCCCATCATTTAATCCTACCATTGCAGAAAACAACGAAAATACAATGTACGCTTATGCCATCTGCATTCGCCACTGGGCCCCGTCATCACCCGTTAGGTTACTTAACTAACGACAGAGCGGGGGCTGGACTAGCGCGGGTGTAAAACATAAGCAACGCCTAATAAATATCATATATAGATATATCCATTCGTCGCACGCAATAATAAGCATTCCAGATCACAGATGAACATATATCACAGATGAACATATTGGATATACTAGGAATTCCGCACTTCGTTCAAGCCCATAACGAAGGACGGGTTCCACGGTCGTGATGAATAGCCAAAACCCCACCCTAGACCCCTACGGGTGCGGCAAACTACCCGCCAAGTACCAGAAGTGATGCAGTCTCCCTCAACAACGTGAGTAGGCCACTAAGCACTTCAAAATATCCGGTAGTTTGTGCACCCCTCCTTGGGTCTATCCTAGGAGCAAAACCAGTAAAAGAAATAATACAACGGTGGCTACAATCTCATTCCGGATGTGCCCCGCAAAAATAATATTACATCAATTTCACAAATTACATTGAATGAAAGAAAAGAAAAACACTCGTCTCACATCCCCCGGCTATTCATCATCGATAATCCAATAACATTCATATACACAAACCAACCATTACAGATATGTGCAACCCCTACCAATCATCGTATAGCGATTAGCAGACGTTTCAAAACACACATAACATTACAGAAGAACCGATTAGTTAAAGCAATTAGAATTTCTATCGATTAAGCAAATTTGAATCTACCCCAAATTCCACAGAGTACACAAAATATCTGGGCAGAATCAAAATATCCCAAAAACAGAAAATAAGAATAACAGAGGAAATTTGGGCCGAGTCGGAGCCAACTCGGCCGCGGATCCGCGGCAGAACGCTGAGTTCTGCCGCGGTTCCGCGGTGAGTTGACCGATTCAGGAGCCCAAATTTCATCAGTTTTCCTAAAAAAACCCTGCCTGTATTTTTAAGCCTTCTGAAAAAATTTTAGGACCAGATTTCAAAATCGACAGAAACATGGTTTTTCGGGCGCGTTTTTGGGATTTTTTCGGCGATCGAATTTCTAACACTTTGTTAACAAGTTGGTTAAGGTTTAAATAGGTTCTGATACTAGTGTAAGTCCATGATGCACACCCCACGGCTTGCGGGGTGGCGGAATACTTGAAAAACGTTTTTCTCACCACAAAAAGAAACATGTTTTAGCTTTGCATCATGAACTTTTTCCACTAAAGGATCTTGTTTAAACCTTATCTAACAAAACTAAACTAAGAGAGAGAGCTAACTACTATGTAAAGGAGTTATACCATCGTTCCTAGTCCTTCGGGTCTTCAAGTCGCTCCTTGCTCCTTGGTTCAAGCTCCTTGTTCTTGATCTCCTTTCTTTGGCTTCTTCTAGGTTTTGGAAGAGTTCGGTTGCCGGTTTCCTTTGCGTCAAAGATGGATCCACCCGAGGGGCCTACGATCAAGCTCCAACCTCCATGAGATACCTTAGTGATCTAACTTGCTAGGAGAGATTACTAAGAGGATGTAGAGAGGATGTGTTATGGACTAGTTGATCTCATAGCTCATTGTTTTGCAACACATGCAAGTGTATGAGCTTGAGGAAGAAGGAGAGAAGAAAACCTTGGAGAGAGAATCCTTTTGTGATAATGATCATAGAAAATGTGAAGAAGAATGGTTAAGTCTTGAGCCAACAATTCAACCATGGCATTATTAAATCATATAATCTACAACCATACTTGAATAGTGGCTCCAAATGAAATAAACAAATACATAACCATTCTTCAACCCATGCCTCCTAATTTCCACCTCATTAATTCTTTAATGAAAAAGAATAAAAAAATAATGAGGTGTCTCCTTCTAGAAGGTCAATCTTGTGAATTTACAAGAATGCCATTTTTCCGTATTTTCATACCCGTATCCGTATTCCGAAAAATACGGATACACTGAGATCAGTATAATCCAATACTACAATACTAGTATCCGGCTTAAACCAAAGCCCACTAGTATTATCCGTCCGATCGTCATTCGAGTAGCCAGTACACGAATGCGATCGAAACCCTTCCGTAAAACCATACGGCGTCTACATCGTCTCGCCTAATCCAGGGAAACCCTCTGTGTGGGACTCTAAAGACTCGACAGTACGCTGGCAGTGGGTTTAACCACAAGTCCGTCAGTGGCACTAGCTGTACGTAACGGCAACCCAGGTACGTGTCGAAAAGGAGGCCGACGAGCGAACTCGTCCGTAACCCCTACTGAGCCTGTCCGTGACAATATCTGTGCAGTCTGGTCTGTTCGTCTGAGAGTACCGCATGTATGGTATAGGGATGTGGTGAACGTCAAATCCCTAACAACCGTACAAGTCGTGCCGGTGTGGCTCAAGACCATCCGAGATCTACTGGTTAGTCCACCAGTAATTCTCTATCAGCCATGGCCAGGGACTTATGGTAATGACCAACCGATCACAGTGCGATATCGACTCCTTATACCGGGAGAGACGAATCCCTAACAGTCGCTCACTGCCTCCATGTGGCTCGGGACTGTACCCAACTAAAACCTATTTGCACGACTCCTTTGAGCCGTGGTAGGGTAGTAATCAAAGTACAGTGGGAACTCACACGAGACAAATGACGACCTCAAGTCGACAGACTATCTGCACACATGTTACCTGAGAATTACTATCTGACGTTAGGTATAATACCATCTAGTCAGTTCTCGGCGAGTCCTGTCCGGTGTACTCACACTCAGTGAGCATCTGTATACAATCTTAGGTGCACATCACCAATGGCTGCGGGACCAATCCATCACCCCTCGTCAGGGTCTAGATATGTATACACTAGTCTACTCTGGAGCATCGATGCCCAGTCTCGATACTCTTGCGACCAAGGATATTAAAGGATGTGCCTATTGATTATCCAGCTCCCACAAGTATGACTGCCATCACAACACCGGTAGTCGGGCAAACACCCTACGGGCTTTATCAACATTTATATAAATACAAAGTAAAATATATCACACGTTAAGATAAAGACAAACCAAATAGCGTACTATCATATCAAGCAAGATTGTTATGTACATACATATCCCTAGCATCCTATACAATGAAGGCCTCTAGGGCATATATATCCAACAGAAAGACATACCATCTCCAACCGTGCGCGGACGAAGGAGCAAATCCCTATCTTCCCGCGGTGACGGACTTACGATGGAGGCATCAACCAGCCACATTATCCGAGGGAATTTGCATCTGTCGTAAAAAGGTCTTTTGTGGATACCGAAGACCCCAAGCACGTGCAACTCTAGCCATGAAGTGAAGTAATGCATTGAGAAGTTGGCAGGATGCACCCCTGGTTCAGTGGTATCCGCTTCCAAGATGAGACCATGATATAGTTGGGCTAACCCGGTGATCCCGATGGCCACTTGTATTTCGGAAACCATGCGATGCGCAGGGTAGAAGACAGAAGGCCTCATCTAACGAGAGTGCATAAGAAGTGCGAACCAGCTTAACCATAAACTGAGAAACCCAAGAAAGAACGCTTCCTCATCAATGCCCGGAGCGGCGATTTCTGACAGGGGGACGATCGCGACGTCGGGAAGAATGAAATCCTTTTGATCAGCTTCCAATATTGGCCGACGGTCCAAGCCAAAGCCGAAAGGATCGTCAAGTTTAGCAAACTTTTCACCTTGTCGCAACAAAATTTCTGGGCGAAGAAAACGGGCAATGAAGTCCGCAAAGCTGACCTCCCGGCCTCCGGATTCAAGAAAGGGGCTCTCATACATGTTCAACACCTTTATCAGACTTGGAAACTGGTGCTTAATGGCGTTCTTTGGGGTAAGACCCATTACCACTGATCTGGTGGCAAAAACATACTCATCCGGAGGAAGCAGCTCCTTGTAGTGCTCCCCCCTAACTGGTAAACCAGAAACCTCGGCAAATTCCTCCAAGGAAATGGAGACCTCTCTATCCAATAGGAGGAAGGTATGGGTCGGAATGTTCCACTGCTCTAAAAATGCCTTGATCCACCATGTGGGAGGTGCAGAATACTGGAACAAGGAAGAGTAGATCGCATGGTATAAGCCAAGCTTCAGTAGCTGCGATTTCTTTGCCGATAAGATATATCGGGCCCACTGCAAGTATCCGGCCGGATGACGGGGAGTTAGTCCGATGTTGTAAGGCTGTCCCCAAGGGCATGACTCGCCCTGACATATACGCCGCCCTAGGGTGTCCAAAGCTACAGGCGGCTGCACGGGTACTACGGCAATAGAAGGACGAAGGAGACCTTCTGAAGTCCAATTTACCTCCTCCACAGTATAATTGATCGGGGGTGCATCTGCATAAGGGATCCCAGAGATAGGCTCCGAGGGTGTCGCACAAGAAAAGCTCCAGCGGCCTTTGATAATTTGATCATACCATCTACCCCATAGGTGAAGATTCTTATGCTCCGGATCATGGTCCTTGATCAGCGCAAGAACTTCTCGGTCTACGGGCGTCTCAGGAAATCCGCCTTCTGAGCGGATGAACGGAAAAGAAGTGTCGAAAGACATGTCGCCTGCGCGAAAAGGGACAAAAGTCAACTGTCAGTGCTATAATTTAATTTAAATTCTGACACTTGGTACTTTAGAATTTGTACCATACTGCAATGCAGTGGAGAGGGACCAAAGGGAGCCCACAAAATCTAGATGACAGTTCATCATTAATAAAACAGCATCATCATTTGATGAGGCTGTCATTAAATGAGGAAATCCTCAAGAAATTCTCATTAAATGAGAGATCTCTCGGGCAGAGGAGTAAATCTTCCTTTGAGAGCAGTGCTCTGTGACAGAGTGACACTTGTCAAACTCTGATCATGAAGGAATAAAAATTCCTCAAGAGCCTTGCTCTGGAAGAAAATGATGGAATAATCCATCAAGAAAATTAAAAATAGTTTTTTTTATATATACGAATTAAAAAAAATTCTGAGATCTTCAAGATCCATGAACAAACTCTTAAGAGTTCTTCATGATTTGAAGAGAGCAAAAGCTCTGTTAATGAAACCCTAAAAGGGGTTTCTTTAGCTCAAAGATCTATGAAGAGCAAGGCTCTGTTAATAGGTAAAACCCTAGAACTTTAAAAGATTTAATCTTTACCTAAATTTTGGCAGAGTTTTGACTCTTGAAATTTCTTAAGATGAAGAGCTATGCTCTGTGGGAGAATAAGAATTCTCAGAAAACAAGAAAGAAGATGAGCAATGGTCATCCCAGAGGACCAAAGGTCCTATTTATAGGCACTGAGTGCCGTTTCAACTTCTCAGTTGATCCGAGGACGCAGATGCTGCCACCGCTGCACTCACATGTGGGCCACGTGAGCGCAACGGTGGGGGGCATTTGTTACCCCCAATCAGAGCAAAGCTCTGTTTAAAATTCAAATTTTTGAAATGAAGCAACGCTTCAGATGCAGCGCCAAGTGCGCTGCGCCCTAAGTAGCGCACCACGTGCAAAGCACGTGGGCGCTAGCGCTAGGTGTGCTGCGCTCTAAGCAGCACGCCACGTGTGCGCTATCGCTAGGTGCGCTGCGCTCCAAGCAGCGCACTACGTGTCAAACACAGGTGCGCTGCTCTTCAAGCAGCGCACCACGTACAAAGCACGGGTGCGCTAGCACTGGAACTAAAAGTCCCCACCGTTAGATCAAAGATCTAATAATAATGATAAATCATTAATTAATCAGAGTTAAATTCTGTTAAGGAAAGATTCCTCAAAATCTTTCCAAATAACAGGATTGTGCTCTGTAAATCAGTGCACCGTTGGATCAATGATCCAATGGTAAATAAAAATTACCAAAAGACAGAATAAATTCTATATGAAAAGATTTTCCAATCTTGTTAAAAACAAGAAGATTGCCTACTGTAAAAACAGAAGCTCTAGGATCAAAGATCCAATGGTGGGGAAACATCCCGAAATCAATCAGAGAAAGATCTCTTTAACCGATTCAACAAATCAGCCTACCATATAAAAATGCCCCAAGACTTCAAGTCTCAGATATACAGAAAGAAAGAGAAACCTCCCCAAAAACTTTGAGAAAATTCAAAGAGCAAGCTCTTACAAGAAGATCTTTCTTCAAGGTAAAAATGATGATGATGAACATAGAGATGAAATCATCTCATAAAAAGAAGAATTCATTTCTTAAAGATCATAGATCTACAAAGACAAAAAGTCTTTCACAAAAAAGATCAAAAGATCTCATCATAAAACAAAAGAAGAACTTACTTCTCACAGATCATAGATATATAAGACTAAAGTCTTTCTCAAATAGAACATCAACATGTCAAAAAGGGGGAGAATAATTCAATTCTCATAAGGATCATAGATCCATAAAGGCAAAGCCTTTCATCAATATAAGAGATTGAAACATCTCTTACAAAATAAGAATAGTTGTTCTTAGATCTCGAGATGAAATCTCTTTTAAAAGAACATAAATTGTTTCTCAGATCATAAAATTGATCAAATGCGCTTTGCGCTCTTGAACCGCGCTTCTGCGCTCTCTGGACTGGCGCTCAGCGCCAAATGCGCCACGTGTCGATCGCACATTTACTGCTTAACCACTAGCGTTTTGCGCTCTTGAAACAGCGCACTGCGCTCATAGGCTAGCGCTCAGAGCCAAGCGCACCACGTGTCACTCATGTGTGCGCCACTAAACTGAAAGCGCAATGCGCTCATGAACCAGCGCTCTGCGCTCATAAACTGGCGCAATGCGCCTATCATCTGGCGCTTAGCGCCAAGCACAACACGTGTCCTTCACGTATGCGCCATGTGGCAGAAGCGCACTGCGCTCTTTGACTGGCGCAAAGCTCCAAGTGCACCACGTGTTGCGCTGACAGAACTTAAATTTTTCTTTAATAAACCCAGAGCTATGATGAATGCTCATCATTCAATAAAAGACAAAGACATTGTCAAAGATATAAATCAATGCTCAGCATTGTTAAAAGGGCCAAGCCTAAATAAAGGCTCAACAGCCCAAAATAAAAATGTTAAGCATTTTAATCTGATTGGACTTAGCCCAAGATTGGCCATAAGTCCTCAACTCGTATTAATTGAGCTCATCTGCTCATAAATATGTTGAAAGATCTTAGCCCCAAATTGGACTACAGATCTTTCAACCAACTCACATCAGTTCGAGGGTACATCTCTTTACTCCTCTATTATTTGTCGTTGTAATCCTTCAATATCTTCAGAGAGGTGACGGGTCCCGACAACCAAACATTCCACGGACTGTGGGGTCCTTTAAAACCCATGGACTATGACGTCCTTAACCTTGACTGTGAGGTCTTTAAACTTACGGACTATGATGTCCTTAACCTTGACTGTGAGGTCTTTAAACTCACGGACTATGATGTCCTTAACCTTGACTGTGATTTCTTTAAACTCACGGACTATGACGTCCTTAACCTTGGACCGAGTTGTCCTTAAACTAACATTGGAACACCATGTCCTTAAACTGGTAATCGACCGCAATGTCCTTAAACTAAACAATCGAGCCCAAATGCTCTTTTGTTGGATCTAAACGATCCCGTTAAGTTGATCTTAGTTTAAAATTAGACTGACGTATCCTTAACATATGTTTAAGTTGATCTTAGTCTCAAATGAGACTAACGTATCCTTAAACCCAATCCCAAACCCAAATCTAAGAGAATACGGATTTGGACTAATTCACGCCCTACGGGCGACTACATATATTAGTCTCCGTATACAATCCACGGGCAACTAAAAACAAAACAAACACCCACGACACGAAGTGACCATCTGGAGAAGGAGAAAATTGTTACCGCGATACGGTAGCGTAATTAACTGCAGGGGCTTGCGCATGCAGGGAAGAGCGTCCCCAAAATCAAAACCCCTCAAATGAGGGGGAATCTGACGAAATCTGCTACATCGGCCGCATCTGTTGAAACCTTCGGTACATGGTGTCATAAATCAACTTGGCATCTTCAGAGAGGTGGACGGATAGCACCAATTAGCATCTGCCCCGAAATTCAGGCAAGACGGACCGCGCGGTCGCGTCTCCGTGTTTTCGGCGGGGAACAATCGCTTTTTCACCTTTTCACCTAGGAGGTATGTAGAAAGTTTGCAGCTCTTGTACATTGTATGTATTGAGCGTATCAAGTTCCTTATAATGTCGAGGCGGAGCGATCGTAATTTGTAGACTCTGATCTGCTTCGGTAAGAGCCTGCATCGATAGGCGGATGGAGAACACTGTATTGGACTCTTTCTCGGAGTCGCTGCCAAAGACCAAAATAGGAGTAGATGGTTCGCGCTTATTGTTTTCATTTTGGGCTGCCCCGAGTAGACTATTTCTTCATCTTTCTCGGTATCACACCCAAAGATCAGGATAGCGGTAACGGATTTTTTTTTACTCTCCGGCCTGTGGCACCTTTTATTATCCTCGAAGTCTGGTAGGAAGTACTTTGTGTCTTCATATTTCCGGATTTCATTTACGGAGAACGGATTTAGCTCTCCCGTGATGGTGTACTCTGAGCCATCCTTGAAATACTTCATACACTGATGTTGTGTAGAAGGGACATTGTTGTACTCGTGTAACCAAGACCTGTCGAGCAAAACGCTATAACATGTCTTGGCGTCAATGACATGAAATTTGATGTTAGTGACGAGCAACCCGAAGCGTAGCGTCAATATTACGAATCCAAGTATCTGTGACGACTGTGAGTCGAACCCGGAGAAGGTAATTTTGTCTCGGGTAAGGTGCTGAATATTTATGCAAATTTCCTTCATCACACTCATATTGAGAAGGTTAACGGAGGATCCGTTGTCGACAAGGATTTTACCAATCTTGATGTCGTGGCAGTACCCGGTGACGTATAACGGGCGATTATGTTCTCACGTACCGAGTGTTCCCACCAAATTTTTTGGCCCAGAGCTTACCGTTCCCTCATAAAACGAGAGGGGATAAAATTCCCCATAACTCAAGCCTCACGTGTTAAACACGTGAGCGCCTATATGCAGAGCATATAGGTGCTGCAATTAAATTACTGATAGGCTAAACAAGCCTTACGTGTTAAACACGTGAGCGCCTATATGCAGAGCATATAGGCGCTGCAACTAAACTACTGATAGGCTAAACAAGCCTCACGTGTTAAACACGTGAGCGCCGATATACTCTGTTAAACTGAGCACCCTTGGATTAAAAATCCAATGGTAATTAAAATGTCACTGCTTGATAGAATTTTATTCTGTATATGGGAGAATATCCCCAATCTTGTTAAAAACAAGAACGACGTCCTATGTAAAAACAGAAGTTCTTGGATCAAAGATCAAACGGTGGGTAAAATTCCCCAAATCAATTCTGAGACAATTTGGATCTTTCAATGAAAAATTTCCTCAGAATTAAACAAACTTCTCTCTACTATATAAAGAACCCGATACTTTAAGTCTCACACGGAGACACGCAGAGAGAGAGAGAGAGAGAACTCCCCAGAGGCTAAAAAAAGAATATACAGTGAGCTTTTGAGGAACAGGAGAATTTAATTCTCAAAGAAAATACTTGCTTCCTTGAAACACTAGGTAAAAGGAAAACACCTCTCCTTTGCCTCTCTAAGGGTTTAACCCTTCATATAAGAACTTGGTTCTTCCTCTGATTGAGATCTGCAGAAGCAGATCTCCCCACAAGTTGAGAATTTAATTCTCATCGGGGAGATTCTGTCCTGCAGATTCAAGACCTAGGGGAAAGAACTGAGTTAAACGAAAAGGAATAACAGGAACATAAATGAATTTAATTTCTCAAAAAGCTAGGGTTTAACCCTATAAAAAGAATTTGATTCTTACAAAAAACAAAGAAGAACTTGGTTCCTCAGTCCAGATGATAATGATAATCTGAGATCTTCCAAATCCAAATCCTAATGACTAGAAATGTCATTAATAAGGGATCAAAATCGCTAAGAAAATAGAAGAACAACATAGGTAACTTGTTAGTGTTAACACTATTATGAAGCCTCACGTGTTTTCCATGTGAGTGCTTCTAACGAACAAAAAGAATAACCGAGACTGTCTCACGTGTTTTCCACGCAAGTGCTAAAGAGAAACAAACAGAAGGGAGAGAGAACAAAGGCACTCCATAAGGTAGTCACCTGTTTTACACGAGAGCCCTAATCAAGTGCTTAGCACTTCTGTAAAAAGGGGAGGGAAATGAATCCTAAAGGGCAGTGCCCATATTTGGGATGCCTCACGTGTGTCACGTGAGTGCCATAAAACTCTAATGTTTAACACTAGTCCAGTGCCCATATTTGGGGCGCCTCGCATGTGTCACGTGAGCGCCATAAAACTCTAGTGTTTAACATTAATCCAGTGCCCACGTGAAACGCACGTGAGCACTGTATTCCTCAGTGCTTAGCACTGTTGGAGACTCAATCTTAGCCCAAATTGGCTAAGCTTCCTGAGATTAGACCTCTTCGATACTAAAACAGCCGAGCCCATATTTCTCATGTTTTCCCAAGCTGACCTCAGTTTCAAAAATGACTAGTGGTCTCCCATTGATGATATCCCTAATGATATTCATCTTATATCTTCTAAGATAATTTTAGTGTCAAACATGACTAACATTTCTTAGGTCTACAACAACCCCTTTTCCCTTCAAATATGGGATTTGGTTTAAGGGTACACCTCTGATATATGTCATTGTAATTCTTCAACGTCTTCAGAGAGGTGGCGGGTCCCGACAACCAACAAATCTTTGGTGCACTTCCAAATTGACGTGCACACCTCAAATCGGATCGGGTGCATTCCATATCACCATTATTTGCTTCGTCACGTAACAAATAGACGTGTGCGCAAGATCAATAATGGACTGAAATGTCTCTAAACTTATATTTGCCTCCAAAATGGCGATAAAGGACTGAGAAGTCTCTAAACTAATATTCGCCTCCAAAATGGCGATAATGGACCGAAATGTCCCTAAACTAATATTCGCCTCCAAAATGGCGATAATGGACCGAAACGTCCTTAAACTGATATAGCCCAAACGCTCTTTTGTTGGATCCTGAAATAAAAATGATCCTAAAATTTGTTAAGTGGATCTTAGTCTCAAATTAGACTAATGTATCCTTAACAAAAACAAATCGAGCCCCAAATGCTCATATACATTTAAGTCAATCTTATTCTCAAAATAGATTAACGGTCCTTAAATAAAAACCCAAATCTAAAATATACGGATTTCGACTAATCCGCGTCCTATGGGCGACGACATAAATTAGTCTCCGTATACAATCCACGGGCAACCCAAACAAACAGAACATACAAGACACGAAGTGAACTTCCGGAGCAGGAGAAAGTGGTTATCGCGATGCGGTAACGTAATTAACTACAGGGGCTTGCGCCTGCAGGGAATAGCGTCCCCACAATCAAAAAACCCTCACAAACGAGGGGGATCTGACGAAGTCTGCTACAACAGCCACATCCTTCCAAAATCCTCCGATATACGGTGCCATAAATCAACTTGGTATCTTCGGAGAGGTGGACGGATAAACCCAAATAACATCTGCCCCCAAATTCAAGAAGGACGATCCATCCCGGTTCGTCTCCGTCTTTCGGCAGTAAACAGATACTGGCACGCCCGGTGGGACCTTTTTCTCTTTCCACTCTATACTTCATGTGTCGTGTTTCGCGAACAAATCGCAGTTTACTATGGTTGCCCTTAGATTCGAGGTACTAAGATTTAGTGTCTTGTTTCTGTGCAGAAGTGAAAATCAATGGCTTCTAACTGCTCTTGCAAAAGCAACTCCCGCTCCTCCCCAAATGGAGGAGTGACTTACGGGCCCAACACAGCCTTCATCTTTTCAATGCCGGTGGGGAAAGTTACACAAGCCACTATTAGATTGTTCTTCGGGACCATGCTCCCGCCAATGGATTTCAGCGCTCCAGCGCCGCATGAGGAATCTCCCAAGAAGTCGGTCTTCGATCGACTTGCAACCACCACGGCCTATCTCAACGGGTCATCCAAGTCTAACATATCAGTGTTCAACAGGCTGAGTAAGAACTCAAACAGGACCACAGGGAGGCTCGTCATATCTGAAGGGGATGTCCCAAAATGGATAGCCCTCCCAACTCCTCCTGCAGGTGAAATCATCAAAAGTGCTTCCCCTACCAGAAGATCGGTCTTTGAAATATTGGTCGTTCCTCTTCAAACTCTGCCAAGGACGTCAGTCTTCAACAGGTTAACGCCAACGGCAGCCCCTCACCAAAGCCCGGGGCATGAAGAAATCACTTCCGAAACTGAGGCGGTCCCGTTTGCAAGACACGCTCAGCGTCGCCACTGGCGCCGAGTGAGAAGAGCTGGGGGAAACTCCTCCTCTAAACTTACTCCGCCAGCTCCAATGGTGGAAGTTGATGCTGCTGTTCCAACTGGGAACAACTTTGATCTACTCAAGAGGGTGCGAAAGAACTCTCCAACGGCGGTGTAACAACCCTAAACTTTCTGTACAATTTTTTTTCCAAAATACAGAAAGGGACACCTAAGCTTGAGCACAAGTTATAAATTTGATTTGGTTTTGAACAGTAAGAAAGCACTTGTAGCTCATTGGTAAAGCCTTGCACTGCTGTGACGTAGCCCCTGTGATCGAATCCTCCCAGCTATATATTATTTTTATTGTATTTTTCTTTTAATCTTTTAGAAGCCCAAGGGTTTACACGTGCACAACACGTAAAATGAAGAGACACAGAAATCAAACACGTGCACAGAGTTATACTAAGCGACATAGACACGTAGCAAGAATCCAAGCTCCTACCCTCGGTTCTCGACCGGCGAGATCTTTCCTTGGCCCGGCTACGCCGGCCCCTCCGTAGGGGTTGGTCCCCAAACTTCAACCCTATACCCCTTGGTCTCCCACCTTAACCTATGTATTGTTTGTTTTTATTAAAAATAAACAGTGAATTAAAAAGTGGCATTAAACCAAAATTTTAATGCATTTTTAATTCATTCTTCATTACCACAAAATCCTAATTTTCCCTATAAATGCCACACTACATTTCACCCCTCCTTACTCAGAATTTCATTACAAAAACTCTCTAAAATTTCCAAGTCCTAAGTTGTGCAAGTGGAGTTAGCAAATGGCAAAATTCCGACGACGTTTCGAGTAGATTCCAGCGACGAAACGATGCCCCGACGCTTTCCTAATCTTCCCCTACCTCTCCTCCTTCTTAATAGCCTATAAGTCCCCTCTCCCCTCCTCTTCTATTATTCTAAAACACTTTCTTTTCAAAACTCGTCGGAAGCGGAGTTATTCCGACTTCCGACTCTCTTTTCTTTAAAAAATCCATTTTTCTTAAACCATAAAATACCATATTCTCATATAATATTTACCAAATATAAATAAACATATTAGAATAAGTTTCATCTCAAAATAATACATGTTTCAATTTCTATTTCACTTTTACAGTAAAATACCATTATGTTTACAAACGATATTGTTATCCACTTTTAACCGTATTACCTTTGGATAACTCACGAGGTAATGACCTACCTCATCACAATACACATCTTTAACATAGCACGATGAATTTTGGTATTCTAGATTATGGGAAAATACGACATTACATTTAAATACCTTAAACAATTAAAAATTATTTTCTTTAAAAAGAATGTTTAATCAATTCCTTGCAATTGTGCCTCTACAACCCATTTTGGGGAACCCCGATCGGGATGGTGCGGGTTATCGCACATCCTCGGGCCTAGTAGAGCGAGATGCAGACCTCCGCAAGGAGCATTCGATCTCGATGGAATTTTTAATACAATTTTAAAAAAATGAGATTTCTACAAAATAAACAAATTTATTTTTATTAAATATATATATGAATATTATCAAAAGATCTATTTTAAATATATTATACAAATAATCCATTTTTTCTAAATTAAAGGAATCACCATTACATGAAACTACCATTTCAATACTGTACAAATTCCAATATTTCATTAAAATACCATATACAATGAAAACTAGGTTCTACTCACTAAAAATTTCACTTTTATAAAATATATATCTATGAAAACCCTAAAGATGTTAATTAAATACTTGAGGTGTATTTTGAAATTATATCAAAACCATTTTTACATAAAACCCCCTCAAGTTATATTAATTTACAGTAAGGACCCTAATAAATATAGGTTAAAGCGGGACCAGTTCTCTTGAGACTCAGGGAGCCGGAGAATATGGGTGCTTGCCTATCTAAGGTAGACAATCTAACAACAGTGTTATCAACAAGGTAATTGTCTTGGAAAAAGACATAAATCGTGTCCTTGTACAGCAGTTGCCGATAACATCAAAATTAATTCAGGACTTCAATTTCTTTTTAAAGTGTCTGACTCAGACTGAGTCTCAATCTAATCAATCTGACTTGAATATGATTCAAGTATAAACTACAATTCAACATAACCCGTCTATTCAATCTATATTGACTAAACCGAACCATGGATATACTCCGTTTACATGACTATCCATTTATATCCATTCTGTTTACTGATATCATGGTTTCGGCAAGTCATCCATCCATTATACAAACAATACAATCAATACAAAAGACATTAGGGGTTTTAAAGGGGTAGATTGGTACGGAATGTGTTAGAAGTGGCACAAGACTGTAACCATAATACACCTAACCTGAATAACCATTGTCGTTGTACCGTGGTTGAACGGTTCCTTGTGTTCCGTATACCTTAGTCTCCGGATAGTGGGACTCTTCTCGTATACCCTGGCATATTCTGTATTAAGCTACAAACAACTGCGTTAATATTATAATCAAACATTACTAGTTATACTCTCTTTCAGTCTATTCTATCTTTACTCATCTTTGGGACTTACCGAGCGATTGTTCACTGACGACATTCCTTTTCTTCTTTCTTTGGAATGTTGTCAGGTGGATCGGACTCACTGGAGATCGAGCCTAGTATCGAAGACTGGAGCAGTTGGCATTTGACCCTGAGCTTTAGATACTTGTACATACTTTTCATTTCAGTTATGCCATTGTTTAGGCATTGCTTTCCATTCATGTATTTACATTTCCAGTTGTACTTGTAAAGAATTGTTAAATAAATAAAAGTTGCTGTTCAATTACATCTATTGTCATTTTTCTTGTGTACATTTACTTTATATTGCTTAGATACGCTTAGCGTGTTTACTTCGGAGTAAATACATAGCGGATCTCGTCGCGTCCCCCTGCCCGTATACCGGGAAGCGGGGTGTGACAGGCGGTGCTGAAGAAATCGCCCCCGCCTGCAAAAGCTACGGTGCAGGCGAAACCGGAGCGCCCCCATCAACGGCTCTCCTCCCAAATTCACAGGGTCTGGCAAAAAGTCCAGGATTCCGTGATTGACCAGAACTACTCTCGTCGACCGAAGAAATTGAAGGTTCGGCAAGAGAAAGGCTATCCCTCCGTCATACAGCGAGGGACGTCTTCTACACAGGTGCCTGTTACAACGGCTCCTTCAACTTCAACCTCTCACAAAAGGATGAGGCCGGAGAAAATCCCACCGCCAGCAGCAAATTCCAAAGGCGTTGGACCCAAACGTCCCAAGTCTGGGGGCATGATCGTACACACGGTCTACATGGCTTTCGAGAAAGAGGAAAGTCGTGCTTCCGTGAGTCATCGGCCGCAAATTCGGTCGTTGACAAAAGCTCAGGAGCAACAACAAAAGCTCCAGAAAATGCTGATCAAAATGTCAGCACTCACCGGGCAAAAAGAAAGCCCAGAATCGGCATCTGAACAGCTCCAGAAGCAGGTGACCGATACAGAGTTCCTTCGAAGGGTGCTAGAAAGAAAAGACAAGGAGGCCGCGGAACAAGCTGCTAATATAAAGCATATGGCGCTTTTGTTCCAGGACATGGTGGGAATGATGATCCGGCCAGAACTTCCAACCGAGGAACCGCCGATAATCATCGAGGATGACAGTGGGGAAACATCAAACCCATTTCCGGCTTTATCAACAGCTAAGGAGGAAATGATCTCCAAGGCTGCTCTTGATGCCTACATAGCTCAACAAATACGAGCTCATCAGGCTAGTGAAGCGGCTGGCCAAACTGTCAAAACCGGGCGACCGTATCCAGGCTGGTATGACCAACTCAAGTACCCACCGGGATATACGATCCCTAAGTTTCATGTATATAAAGGGACAGGCAATCCTCATGTAACATTTCAGAAAAATAAGATATTATTTTTTAGAAGTTAAATAATTAAAATAATAAATATCATGAATATTTTAATGTGTGGAAATTAGTTTTAATGATATGGTATTATTATATACCGATGAATTGGGAAATATTTGGAAAATTTATATCAATTATTGATTTTAAAAGAATGTATGAATATTGGGGATTTTACAATGTAGTATACAAATTATTTTGTATGGATTATTACTAAACTTGATTAGCATTTTCTAATTTTGCAATAAGAGTGTTATGTGCATATGGCATGCAACAAATCATGTTACAAACACTTATACATTTCTTTTATTGTTTGAAACCATGCTCTATTTCTATTGTATTTGGGTTTTTGTTTTATTGAAAATTTAAAAGAAAAGAAAAGATAAAGAAAAGAATAAACAAAGGAGTATGGACATGAGAGAGAAGAGAGAGAGGTGAGGGGTCATTTGACCATTGCTCCCATTTGTTTTCCCTCCATTTCTTTCATCATTCTCACCTCCTCCTCTCTCATGGCTACCCCCTTCTCTCCACCTCCTCCACCTCCTCACAACACCATCAAAACTACCTCAAAACACCCATTTCCCTTCATTAAAATTGTGCACAAGCTCACTACAAGCATGGGGAATCAAGAAAGTTTGGATTTTGAGCACTAGGGGCAACTCAAGAAAATTCTTGAGTTGCCAAATGAGGTAATCTCTTCACCATTAGAGTAGTATTTCATTTACCTTAACATCTATTTAAGTTTAAAATCGATTTAATGTAGTTTGGTGAACTTGGAAAATTCCAAGATGAGGATTTGGGAGTATTTTGGTTAGTGAAGGTGTACTTAAGACTTAGTGTAATAACCCTAAATTTCCTGTACAACTTTCTGTAGAATTTTTTTCAAAATTTCAGAAAGGGGTATTTTTGCTTGAGCACAAGTTATAAGTCTGTATTGCTTTTTAATTACAAGAAGGAGCTTGTAGCTCATTGGTAATACCTTGCATTGCTGAACCAAGCCACCAGAGTTCAAATCCCATACCCACATTATTTTTAATATTGTTTTATTTTGAATTTTTAGAATACCAAGGGTTTACACATGCATATCTCACAAAAACCCCCTACACCCAAAATTCTAACAGTACCAGAGGACTATTGAATCGACGGGGGGGATCTCGGCCACCGGACTGGGCGGACTCGGCCGGCGGACCGACCGACTCGGGCCGCCGCCGCTGGCCGGACTCTGCCGGACCGCCGAGTCATCAACAGAGAATGTATGCCTTTTCATATCCCCTGCACCCCTGTACACTTTATTTTTTCAAACCAGTAACAGAACTCTTTAGAAACCCTAATTACCCCATTTGAATACAATTTATCATATTTTTTCATTTTAACCTTTCATCTACCCTAACCCTAGCCTAAACCTATAAATACAACCCCTACACACTACCCCCTCACTCTAAAATTCTGAGCAAACTCTCAAGAAAATTTCTTAGAACACTAGTGTACTTTGGAAGAAGCGAAAGGCGAAACTCCGGCGACAACCCTAGGAGATCCCGGCGACGAAACGATGCATCGGAAGCTACGTCCACTCCCTCTCCCTCTCCTCTTTAATCTAAACCCATAAGTCCCACTTCCCCCTTTCTCTACTCTTTTCTAAAATACGAAATTCCAAAACCCGACGGAATCGGAGTCAAATCGATTTCCTATTTGGTTTCTTTCTAAAAATCCTACTTTTCTTAAATACAACCCTATTAAACCATTACATGTTGACTATTAATCATTAACAAATATGTTCATGACAATCTATATCATTTTGTAACTTTTATCGCTCTTTTTCAGTAAAATACTATATAGTTTCATTTCAACATTTAAACATCACAAACATGCTATACTTTTAAGTAGATCACGAGGTAATGACCTACCTCCTCACAACACTCATATGCAACATAGCACAATACCTTTCGGGAACATAGAATACGGGAAAACGAAACATTTCAAATAAATACCATGAATTAATAAAACCGTTTTCTAAAGGATTAAGTATTTTTATAAATCTTTGCAAAGAGCCGCTACAACCCATTTTGGGGAACCCGTTCGGGATGGTGCGGATTATCGCATATCCTCAAGCTTAGTAGTACGAGATACAGACCTCCGCAAGGAGCATTCGGTCTCGAAAGATTTACAAAATACAAAATCTTAAAAAAATGAGATTTCTAGAAATATAAAATATATCAAAATTATTTTATATAAATATATATCTATGTATCATTAAAATATCTATTTTGTGATAATATAAATATTCCAACCTTCTAAAATCACAAGAATCACTTTACATTAAAATACCATGAATTCCATACAAATGCATTATTACAATTTAATACCATATATTATGAAAATTAAGTTATTCTCACTAGGAATGCCACAAATATAAAATCTACAATTATTACAACTCTAAAGACGATAATTAAACACTTGGGGTGTATTTTGAAAATTATACAAAAGTATTTTTACATAAAACCCCTCAAGTTCTACAAATTACCCTAAGGACCCTAGTAAATATAGGTTTAAGCGGGACCGGTCTCTTGAGCCTCAGGGAGCCGGAGATATGGATGCTTGCCTATCTAAGGTAGACAACTTAACAACGGTGTTATCAACACGGTAATCTTCTTTGATAAAGACACCAATCTTGCCGCCCATGTGCAGCGGTTACCAATAACATCAAAACAATCAGGACTTCAATTTCTTTTCTAATTGTTCTGACTCAGACTGAGTCTCATTATAAATAATCTGACTTGAATATGATTCAAGTACAATTTACAACTACATTCAACATGAATCCATGAATACATATATTCAATCTATTCAATCTATATTGACCGAACCGAACCATGGATATACTTCTATTTACATGATTCTCCAGTTACATCCATGATTCTACAGTTACATCCATTTAATGATATCATGGTTTCGGTAAGTCACCCAACTATACAAGCTATACAGTTTACAATACAAGACAATACAATACAACTATACAACAAGACATCTCGGGGTATAAGGGGTAAATTGGTACGGAAGGTGTTAGAAGTGGCACGAGACAGTAACCATAAGACACCTAACCTGAATTCAATTGCTGTTGTACCGTGGCATGAACGGTTCCTTGAGTTCCTGATAACTTAGTCTCCGGGGCAAGTGAGTCTCCTCTCGTATACACCGGCATCCTTCTGTACCAAGCTACAAACACCAGCGTTAACACTAAATACAACATTATAATAATATAATACAACTTTAAAAGCTACTCTCTCTCTCTCTGTGTGTCTATTCTATTTCTCCCTTATCATTGGGACTTACCAAGCGATTTTTTCTCTGACGACATTCACTTTCTTTCTTCTTTGAATGTCGTCAGGTGATCTGGACACTCCGGAGATCGAGCCCACTAGTGAAGACTTGGACCACGTCAATGAAGACTCAGAGCTTTAGTTTATTGTACATTTTTATTTCAGTACTTTTCCTTTTCTGTTATGTCAATGTTTAAGTATTGCTTTCATTCAGTTGTATTTACTTTTCTATAGATTGTATAAAAAGAATGTGAATAAATAAAGTTGTTATTTCATTATATTTGTCTCCTGTGTACTTTTCTTTTATATTGCTTAGATACGCTTAGCGTATTTACTTCAGAGTAAATACGTAGCGGGCCCGTCGCGTCCCCTTCGCCGTACACCGGGAAATGAGGTGTGACACTTAGTTAGAGACCACAACCCCTGTGGTGATAGTATATTAGAGTAAATCAAAGACTAAAACCCCAAGACATGAACTTAGAAATCCCCGATATCGGATTTGTGTAGGAATAGTGATGACTTTAGAAATCTGCTATGACTCGGAGACCTGGAAAAATATATAGCGATTACAGTGACACAAGCAGGTGACCTAGAAGCTACCCTGAAGACCCGAGACCCAAACCCCAAACCCTGGCCACAAAAAAATTCCTTTCTTGCCGCAATTTGCGGCCATGACTTGACCCCTGGGCCTCGTGCTTGGCCTGTGGTTCCCTTATCTTTAAATTAGGCCCTCTATATATGCAGAATTGCTTAATTTCACATGAACTAAAATCTGGGACCAGTTTTCTAAGTTGCTGTTTATGTTTTGTGGATTTTAATGACTTAAGTTTTGATATTTGTGTTTTGTATTGGTCACTTAACGTTTGTACGTCGAAATCGGGTGTTGTTTGGTTGATTTGCGTGAGTAGACCATAGGTTTTAACCTATGTGTAATTCGCGGGTCGTTTGGGTTTTGAATTGGAGGTTTTGATGCGATACGATATATGTGATATGTAGGTACCCGCACATGGACTCCGGATGATGAAGAAAAGGATGGCGACATTGACTTCGGCAAGCAAGGATCAAGGTGAGTAGATATATATCTACGGGGGAAGTCGGGTGGATGGCGTATAGCACCCCCGCACTTTCGTAGGGTAGAACGCGAATACGATTTATATATTTATTTATATGTGTTAATGTGGGACGCGAATGCTTAGAGAGAAAGTAACTTAGTTTAGTTTCTTAGTCGCGAAACCCTAGAGTAAAGATTGGCACACACGCACACACACACGCATACATTTGATTTTCTTGTGTGTGTGTGTGTGTGTGTATACACATACATACATACTTTATAATACATGTGACATACCTATAGCCTGTTGATATATCACCCATTATTATTTGTTTATAATTATACATTATTTTGCACATAACACCATGTGTGGTACATTGCTCAGTTTATTATTATGATTCTGGGTATTGCATGATCTAGATACTTGACTTAGCACGTGAGTATTTCGACAGGATCACCGATCAGTGAGGACCATCTTATTGATATAGCTCTTATTGATGGTTAGTTATTATTTGGATCTTTATTGCTTCCGCTACTATTTCCTGTTATCGTTTGTGGCTATTAGACATGTTTATAGATAAACAGTTATATTATTGTTTTTGATTACTGATAGACAGCCGTAATGTGACTATAAGAGGATATTTTCTTACAGTAGGTAGCATGGCTAGTTTTGTTACGTCCCGAAATTTTCGTATTTTGGGAAGCGGGGCGTGACAAGGAGCTCAAATAAAGCTGAAGAATGCGAGGCACATTCCAGATCTGAAGAAAAACTTAATTTCTACAAGACAGCTGGACAACGAAGATTATATGATGGTGTTTAGGAATTCTCAGCAAAAGATTTCCAAAGGATCGTTGGTGGTCGCAAGGGGCAAGTTGAGCGGTTCATTATACTTATTCAGTAGGAGCAGTGGAGGTTCGATTGCGTTGGCGTCAAGTTCAAAAGTAGATTCCGAGTCTTCGTTGCGGCACAAGCGATTGGGGCACCTCAGCAAGAAAAATATGAAGATTCTTCAAGCAAATGGGTGTTCCCTTATAAAAAGGGGAGAGAAAAGAAATAGGGAGAAAAGAATTCCCACAGCTTGTACTCACATGTTAAACACGTGAGCGCTTATAAGCAAATGAGTATATGTATACCTGTGTGTGTGTGTGTGTGCAGGTATACATATACACAGATGATGAGGATAGTATGTTATATGAGGTGAGGAGTCGATAAAATCATGCATGATGCCGTGAGAGGTTGATAAGTGTTTGAGCCATGATGTGGCACATGATATGGTATATGACATGTTGTTATAGTGGATCGACGGGCGATGTGTTTTCATACACACGAATATATATATATATATATATATATATATATATATGTTGTTGATGGTATCGGAATGTACTAGACTTTAGATCAGTATCCCTAATTCAGGATATGATGATAAGGATACCAGATGAATAATGAATTATATGTGTTATTTGACCCGTACCCCGATTTGGGATGTCGTACGATGGATTTTACCGTACGAGGTATAAATGTGATAATAGATCCGCATTCATGACTCGAGGATGTCGTATTATATATATTTTATCGTACGTGACGCTATTGAGGCTGGATCACCGACTACTAGATATATCGACTCGGATTTAGGTGGTTTTTCCTTACCCTTTCGTTTAGTCTCTTAGCTTTGTCCTGTAGTTACTTGGTAGATGTTAGACTGGGCTCGAGTCATACTTATTTTCAAAAACTAACGATCGCGAGTATTTTAAAGACAGGCCGAGGGATACTACGGATTTCCCAAAAGACGTACTTTTTCTTAAAAACACCGTAGCTCCTATATTTCTAAAAACCACAATTTGTGCTATTTCAAATGCCAAAATTGTATGACTCGTACTTATAAATGTACATGGTTATATGTTGCGTTATCTATTCATTTTCCGTATATTCTTGCGGTTCGCATCGCATTTCATGCTAAATTGTGTTTTCATTAGTTATTATAAAACCATGCTGTCAGGACACCAGCACCATTACCGATGATGCGTATGCTCCACGTACACCTGCTTGCCGGCTCACACACATCATCATCGGTAATTTTCATGTCACGTACACATTAGAAAACACTATTCATTGGTATAAATTGCTAGCTGATAGTTTCAACATAGTACTAGTGCGCTTGTTTCCATATGCTAGCTTAGACATTGCATTTGTTACTGTGATATTTCATGCATGTGTATATTTATTGTCGTGCAATATTATGAGGCTTATTGCCGGTATTCACTGTTTATTGACTTTGATTATGGGATTTGGATTTTCTATGAGATTTCTGGATTTGGAGAAACCGCAAGGATTTTATAAACTCATTATCATTTCTAAAAATAGAAATTGCGGTTTTCTCGTGATATGATGTGAGATATGTCCACCATGAGTTTTCTCGGATCTTGAGCGGTATCATATACCCGATTTGAGGAGGAGGAAAAACCGTCAGCGAGTGCATGGTGGACCCGGTGCGGTATCCCGGGACAAGATGGTCGTAGATGATGGCATTGAGCTTGGCAGGGGAGCACTACCGACCGGTTATTTGTGACGCGGCGGATATCCGGTGGATACCGACGTAGTCATGAGATTTGATGATTTGGGCCAGTCCGGATTGCCGGAGCCCGAGATAGTGAGATTTAATGATATGGGCCAGTCCGGATTGCCAGAGCCCGAGATATTGAGATATTGGAATATATGTTTTGTGTCGATGCTTGAAACGGATTCTCTATTGATTTTATTTATGATACTTCAGTTTTATACAGAAATCTCACTGAGATAAGAAAACAGTTTTCTCATTTAGATGTAATCTGTTTTCATGCATTCATACATCATATATATGATATGTTGTTACCTGAGGCACTGACACGAGCACTTGGTATTACACTTATGTATATATGTTTACCCTTACCATTATTATATGCTTCAGGCTATATTATTTTGAGGATATTACTATCGTATGACCTAGGATAGAGTCATACATGCGATTTCTGCTCGGTGATGTTTTCTATACACGAGTTGGCAACTCATCCCCGTTGTGCCACAGTTTCTTGCAGGTTTTGCTGTACAGGTTTCCTTGGCGGCTTTGCTGGCACACTACTTCATTCTGGGTGATTTCTTTGGTAGGTGGGTTTACATGCATCGTGACTACCGTTGCACTTTATATATTTCAGTTGTATCTAGTAAACTCCATCAACCGGACTTGTATTTTGATAGACTTAGAAGACCAGTGTATATTCTTTCGACCTTAGAGTCGCGCTTGTATTATTATGGTTTTCTGGTGGATATTGGTTTTCTTCTGAGTTTTGATCCTCGCCCTTCGGCGTTGTATATTATATTGCTTGCGTGGTTGTGTCCGCCAATTGGCGAAGAGCTAGCTCCCGCTTGGGGATGCCTTTATTCATTATTTATATTATTCATGTTTGTACCCGTTTGGGGCCGGTGTTTACAAAGGAGACTCTACCGAAATTTTCGGTAAAATATGATGTTGCTTTTAAATGTTTAATGCCATTTATTTTATTTAAACCACTTGCTTTAAATAAGTTTTCTTTCACTTTCTTTTTAAAATGGTTTAGATTTCTGGGCTTTTGGCTTACTTGAATTAGGTGGGGTCCTATAGACTTCACATGATTCAAGTGCCAATCACGTGCTATTTCGGGTCATGACAAAGTTGGTATCAGAGCGCTAGGTTTAACCTTGGTTCGAGTCTATGTTTGACTATGCGGAGTCTAAGGCGTATATATATATTCGGAACCTAGGCTTGACCTTACGGAATTTAGCCTTGGTCGAGGGGGTATTAGACTCGAACTTTCGTCACATAGGTTGACCTTAGTTGATGGAATAGGTGACTTAAGTAGAGTGATGTACTGTGTGTATATTCCGCGGTATACTTACGATACGCTACTCCGCTTAAGAAGCCTTAGGATGTACATTTCCTTGCACCGTATTATATTCATTCTTATGATCTATCCTCATCGATATCGGTTGGTGGTTTTGTTACCACGATTGCATAGGCAGAGAGAGCTGCGGCTAGAGTTGCGGTCAGCATGAGCTCGTCTTGGATGATGACTGACCAAGGCGTAATTCCGGTGATACACGATTGCATAGATGTGTCGTTTTTTTGTGTTTTCTCCCCATGAGCGTTTGATGAATTGCTTTTACTAAAATTTCTCGAACGTGTAGATCAGCACCAGATGATTGGGCCACTGCTAGAGGCCGGTTAGAATGTGATGACCGTTAATGTATAATCTATTCTTGAGGATTGAGGTACTGTTCAACGTGCGGACGAATGAGCCAGCTGTTGCTGCAACTGATAAGATATCGTCCCAGATGTTTGAAGTTATTGCAGCATGAGTTATACTTAAGGATTTGATTGAAGATCGCTAGTCACCCATAGATAACGACTAGGACATGTGGTTCGTTTGCACACCTCGATGCGAGGTCATCAGATTGACTGATATCAGCTAGAGAAGACTTCACTCAGGCACGTTGAGAGTCGATAGAAAACGATCAAATATCAGAAACCCATTTTTCTAAGTTTAAGGTATTCGGAAAAACTTGCAAGTAATTCTGTGAACCTTCTAGAAGAATGAAACCCTAACTCGACATAATGACTATGGAAATGCTTTTGAACCTTAGGGTTTGAAGCAGTTCTGCGGTGCCATTAATGAGGCTTGGATTTGCCCTTCTACGGCCGGTCCATAGGTACTGTGGTATGTACTGGTTATTATTAAACTGTACTCAAGCCTTAAGCTCTCGGGGAATTATGGGACTTTGATGAATTGATCGAAAAGTTCGACGTCGTCCGGATATCATGTGATGGGATACATTACTTGGGAGACTCTAGATATGAGTATAGCCATTGTAGCGCAGTCCATACAGTTACGAAGAGACGAGTCCGAATCAGTCGACATTAGAGAAAAGTGGAGTAAGAGGTTCATACGAGATTTCAACGAGATGATGTTCTACTCCGTTGACATCAGAGATGTGATACGCATGCAGAGGCGTTGAATAGAGATATATCTTCCAGAAGGAGTCATGATGAGTATGCAGCCGTTCCGGTACAAGAAATAGATATAGTAAAAGGTGATAACTTCCTGGCAATTCAGCAGAAACGAGATTTGGGGGAAACCCGACAAGAATCTTCAGGAATACTAAATAAGAAGACTTGGACCCAGGATCGGTCGTATTACACACACCCAGTAGGCCAGAGTTCGACATCATCGACCAGACATATTATGAGCGACTATGATAGTTGTCTAGAGATCTTTTAGAGGATGTGCCAGAGCGGAATTGTTCCATCATCATTTCCATATTGGGCCGCTGAGCCAAGGAGCTATGTAACTTGCAATTCGCAGTGAGAGACGAGAGCCTAAGGGCATCAGGCGCCAGGCCGTGAACAGGAAGCAAGTAGATATCTTGCTCTGCTAGCTTTGGATGCACCGACACCTTCTCGACTTCGAAGGAAGGACATATCGACAACAGTGTTTATGATTTGCGATTTGGTGATTCGAATATCACGTGTCCGTTATTTGGATTTCGGTATTTTGGGTGATTTATTTGCATGATTGCGATTTTGTGCACTACAGTTGCACTCGACTTAGATTGATGCCGTTCGAGATGTTTGATTTTGATTTCATGCCTATGGTATGTATGTAATTTGACTTGTACCTTCGGTGTAGTTTTCATGCACTTCAGTATTTTGATTCGATTTTGTGCACACCGATGCACGTGGTTGTGAGATTATATACCACGGTATACCTGATTTGGATTGAGGTTTGTTATATACCGTCGATTTCGATTGTGATATTCAATATTTGTTTCCGTGCACTTTGTGCACTTGATTTGGATTCTTGTGCATACTTGACACGCTTGATACGATTTTGGTGCACACCAGATGCACTAAATCGGGATTCTTCGTGCATATCAGATGCACCTAATATTGCTGTCAGGCACACTCGTTGCCCTTGACACGTGTTTTCGTACACACCCGTTGCACTTAGATTTGGTTTCTGTGCACATGTATAGCGCATTCATTGATTTCGATTTCTGTGTGCATCAGACGCACGTGGCATTCTTATGCACATTGTGGGATTGATTTTTGGAGCAGTATGTTTTATGATATTTACTATTTGATATAGTAACCGAGCAGGACTAGTCAGAGGACAGTACCTGAATATATTTTTGCATGCATCGATAGTTATTGAAGGGATTTCCAAAAAGGAGTTACAGTCTCAATATTTTTCCTATGTGTCCGAGATGACACGAAATATTTTACTAAGGAAACCCTTCTATATTATTTTCAAAACGGCGGGATGATTGTTAGAGTTTTCGCGTGCTTAAAGTTTAGTTACCGCAATCAAGACGGTTTCGCTTGTAGCTAGCCGGTTGAGTACGGGTCGTCCGCAGGGAGATGGGAATCTTTTTCTATGTGCTTTAACGAGTTAAGTCCAAATGTACAGGTTTTTTTTGAGATTAACTATGTGCTAAAATGATATGTAAAGAGAGCTTGTTAGGGTTAGGATTAGGTTAGTTTGAGTTAGGAGTCGCTCACTTCTTTCGTTGCCACTTTTAATATCGGTGTTACGGTAATCGGCAACAACGGGGATTAGCACGACTAGGAAGGAACTTGCGAGTATAAGCTAGGCTTTCCAACGCATAAGTTCTTCCTTTTGGTGCTTGTCCGTCCGTTCTTGGCTCTTATCCTTAACCTCCGGTTAATTTAACCACAACCTGTCTCACTATGGAATCACCGCTATCATGTAGGATAGGATGCCGTAGGGAGCGGATTGTGGTTCAATTAACGGGAGTCCGATTTAAGATGTTGGACAAGGAAAGAGTGAGAGAGATTTCCTTCTCTCAAACTTTCCTTATCCTACCCTAACAAGTATGAAAACTACTCACCCATTATAAGGAAAAGAAAATAAAACAAAGGAGGAAGATAGAAAGAAAGAGGTTAGAAGATTACAACTAGCTATTTGTGACCCCGCCTTGGCAAGGATCAAGCGTAAGCATCATGGTTGTGTAAGGATAAAGAAAAAGAGAACAAGAAAGAAACAAATAGCAAATAACAACAACTAGATTAGCAAAGGAAAATTACAAGCAATTTATAATTAATAACATAACAAGAACAAGACAAGCATGATAATAAAAGAACTCCTTTATTCATTCTTCACTCACAAAAGCTCACTACAAGTTTTTAATGGAGAAGAGATGAGAGGAGGAAGAAGAACAACACATGTATTCTAAAATCTAAATACAAGAATAAACACCCTTGGCTTTGGCAAGTTCTGGACTATTTATAGGCAGGGAGATGGAAACCTAGGGCAACATTCTGAACCCTCATGAAAATACCAAACTTCCCCTGAAGTTTCGTCAACTGAGGAGGCCGTACGGCCGCGGTTCCGCGGCCTAAGCATGCTTATGCTGCGGAACCGTGGCGCTTTGGAGGAGTTGGCTCCTCGGCTTTTGTGGGTCCCCTGGTATGAGTTGTCTGCTGTTTGGTATATATTTTTTCTCATAAACTCTTCACAAATTTTCCAGAATTCCAGCAGATCAAAAGGTGATTTGATGTGGATCTTTTTGTCATGATTTCCTCGAGCTCCGCGTAGATATGTTGGATCTTGTGTTTCCATGAGCTTTGTGCATGAAAATGACATTGATTTGTCATTTTGTCTCTTAAACTGGTGTGCGGCAACATACGGATAGAGAGCGGAGACCCGTGTTTTATCTGTGCTTGGCAGTAATCCGGAATTTTTCGTGCTTTTCCATGAATTTCACCGTTTTAGAGCCGAGAACCTGTATCCTGCAATTGACTAGCAAACACGGTTCAAGAGTACCTACCGATAAGCAATGTGATAAAAATTGGGCGGTATAAAAATGCAAAAATCTGATATGAACAAATACCCCCAAACTTATCATTTTCTCGTCCCGAGCAAAGCCAATTTATTCACAAAAAATTTCCTAACCTCACTTTCGCAGGGAACGCGATTGCACTGAGCATGTGCAACAAGACGTTAAACCTCTAGGTGTCCCCAGTAGGAGGAGTGTTGTCTCCTGAGGGTTTTCAGCGGATACTACCCACAAAATCCGGTCAAGCTAGTTTTGCAAAATAATTATGATTCAAACCCTGAAGTTTTGTTTCAGAAAATAACAATTCTATTATCCTAAGTCTAGACTATCGAACCCTTATTTTTCACACCTCGCTTCTTATTTAACTAAAGATTTTATATGTCTTTACGTGCAGTGTAAATAGTGTCGTTAAGTTCCAGAAGGATCGATTAAAGTCATCATGTCACACAAAAAAGCCCGGATAAAATTTTTAAAAGGATCACATAAGTTTTTATAAAGAGTTAAGCATTTTTCAAGTTTCGTTTTCCAGTAAAGTTTCAACTTCAGAATTTCTATCTTCCTTAACAGGAAACTAGGTCTTATTTTTTCACTCCACCTTGTTCTTGTTTTCATTTCATACACACCTCTGTGAACGTGCAATAGTCTTTATCATAGAATAAAACCTTCGTATCTCCGCTAAAATTTGTTTTATAAAAGCCTGTCTTTTATCAAGATTATTCTCACACAAAGAACCGTTAGGAATTTTAACTCGGAGAGAACACTTGCTTGACTTTGTTTTAATCTGGACTTTCTAGGCTTCTTAACGAGCTTTTGGCCAATGCATCCAAACCGGTTGGCTTTAGGGCATTAGGTGTAGAAACACCCCAGCGGACTTAATTACTCAAGTTACCTAGGTCCAAAAACAAAAGACAATTTGGCACGAAAATCATGATGATTCAATACGAACGGAGATATAACCAGCAGTTCAATTTATTTTTTGGATAAAAGACGTGTTTAGTGGGTTCGGTGTGTAATCATTCCAATCAAGTTCCAGATGGGTTATTTTTCAGACTTAGTTTCAATTAAGGCATCAATAACATTCCTTCATATTCACTTCACTTCATAAACTATTCTTGATATTACTTATTTCAGAACAAACCTATTTGATCCTCAGAAAATCATTTATCCATTTAAAAGTTTTTTAGACATAAAAGACTTGTCATCTAATTTCCAAAACTCACGACACGTGTAGTGTGATGTAAAGACGTATATCAGCTATAGTTAACTTCAAAGGAGAGTTATCTTTCAGGTTTTCAAAATCTAAAAATAAGATTTAGTTATTCTTATCTTATCAAACAAAACCGTTGAAATGTGGAATCAGAGTTCTCCCACTAGCTAACTTGACGAAAAAGTTTTTATGTTTTTAGAAAATTTTCTGATTTTTATGGATTTTATGGATTTTAGTATGCAGATGCAAAATATACATATGAATGCGAAGGTTAGAAATGCGTACCGAGCGTACCCCCAAACTTAAACTGGACAGTGTCCTCACTGTCATTGCATGAAGAGATCATTTGAAGGGTCAAAATTGTCGGTTAGATATACACACATTTTTTTTAAAGAAAAGAAGAATAGTAAAAAAAAAGGAAAAGAATATTCACAAATATATACAAAAAAAGTATATACATACCCCCAAACTTATTTGGAACAGGGTCTACTGTTCTTGGCTGGATAACCGAAATTTGGTGGTAGGAAGAGGAAGATTATGCAGGGTAAACCGGCTCCTGTAAGACCAGGAGCTCCTCTGTTGGTTCGGCACTAAGGTACGGTTTAAGTCGGTGTTCATTTACTTTGAAAAATGAACCGTCCTTTGGATTCTCCAAATCCACAGCGCCATGCGGATACACATTCCGCACAAAATACGTTCCTTTCCAGCGAGATCTGAGCTTTCCTGGATGGAAGTGTAGCCGGGTGTCGTAAAGCAGTACCTGTTGACCAGGTACGAAAGTTTTGCGCAAAAGGTGTTTATCGTGAAACACCTTCGTTCGGTTCTTAACGACAACCGCGTTATCGTAAGCCTCATCCCTAAGCTCGCTTAATTCATTCAACTGTAGCTTCCGATGGCTGCCCGCATTTTCGAGAGACAGATTCAGCTCCTTTATCGCCCAAAATGCGCGATTCTCTATTTCGACAGGGAGGTGGCAAGCCTTTCTATACACAAGCCGATAGGGAGACATGCCAAGATCGGTCTTATAAGCGGTTCGAAATGCCCAAAGGGCATCAGTGAGTTTCGGCGACCAATCCTTACGGTTTTTGGAAACCGTCTTCTCCAGTATCTACTTGATTTGCCGATTTGAAATTTCGGCCTGCCCACAGGTTTGGGGGTGGTAGGGCGTAGATAGCTTATGATTAATGGAATATTTCTGCATCAAGGTCTCGAAAGTCTTATTGCAGAAATGAGTTACATTGTCGCTAATGATCGCTCGGGGGTGCCCAAAACGGGAGAAAATGTTTTCTTTAAGAAACCTGACGACAACCTTGTTGTCGTTAGTCCGGCTGGGCACAGCCTCGACCCACTTAGAGACGTAATCAACAGTGAGAAGGATGTACAAGTTCCCAAAAGAGCTGGGAAACGGCCCCATGAAATCTATCCCCCAAACGTCGAAAATCTCCACAACCAAGATTGGTTGGAGCGGCATCTCGTTCCTCCGGGATATCCGGCCCAAGTGTTGGCACCGGGAGCAAGTCTTGCAATAGTCATGAGCGTCTTTGAAGAGTTGTGGCCAGTAGAAACCACATTGCAAGATCTTCTCAGCTGTCTTTCTGGGGCCAAAATGCCCGTCACATGCTTGATCGTGGCAAAATGACAGCACACTCTTGAATTCATCGCCAGGGACACACCGACGAATAATCTGGTCGGGACAGTACTTGAACAAATAGGGTTCGTCCTAGTAAAAGTGTTTTACTTGGGATAAGAAGCGAAGTCTGTCCTGACTTGACCATTCAGTCGGTAGTAATCATGTGGCCAAATAGTTCACAATATCTGCGAACCAGGGTTCACAAGATACTGTCAAGAGCTGTTCATCCGGGAAAACGTCGTTGATCGGAATGTGAAGCGACGGCGAAGAAGGAAGTCGTGAGAGATGGTCGGCGACTACATTTTCACATCCTCTTTTGTCCTTGATGACAAGGTCAAACTCTTGAAGCAAGAGGATCCAACGTATTAGCCGGGATTTTGCATCTTTCTTCGCAAAAAGATGGCGCAGAGCAGAATGGTCTGTGTAGACAATGACTGGAGAGCCGATGAGGTAGGGCCTGAACTTTTCTAAAGCAAATACAACAGCCAAGAATTCCTTCTCAGTTGTTGTATAATTGAGTTGGGCGTCGTTCAGGGTTCGGCTAGCATAATAGATTACGTGCGGCATCTTGTTGATGTGTTGTCCAAGGACAGCACCAATGGCAAAGTCGGATGCATCACACATGATCTCAAATGGGTGCGTCCAGTCAGGTGAAAAAAGAACGGGAGAAGAAGTGAGTGAGCTTTTTAATGACTCGAACGCAGTCACACAGCTCGAGTTGAAGTCGAATGGCGTGTCCTTGGCCAGTAGAAGAGTCAAGGGCCTAACAATCTTGCTAAAGTCCTTGATGAACCGTCTATAGAAACCGGCATGGCCAAGGAACGCTCGGATGTCTCTGACGCATCTGGGAGGCGGGAGATTGGAAATGACCTCAATCTTCGCTTTGTCAACCTCTATGCCATTTTGCGAAATGATATGTCCTAAGACAATACCTTCGCGCACCATGAAGTGGCACTTCTCCCAATTCAAAGTGAGGTTCTTGTCCTTACATCGGGTAAGGACAGCGTCGAGATGCAACAAACACTCGTTGAAGGAATCGCCGAAGATGGAGAAATCGTCCATGAAGATCTCCAGGAATTTCTCCACCATGTTTGAGAAGATTCCCATCATACACCGCTGGAAGGTAGCGGGAGTGTTGCATAACCTAAAGGGCATGCGACGGTATGCGAACGTGCCGAAAGGACAAGTGAATGTGGTCTTGTCCTGGTCTTTTTCGGCGATGGGAATTTGATTATAGCCGGAGTAGCCATCAAGAAAGCAGTAGTACTCATGTCCGGCCAATCGTTCAAGCATTTGGTCAATGAAAGGTAGCGGAAAGTGGTCCTTCCGCGTTGCGGCGTTGAGTTTTCTGTAATCGATGCATACTCGCCACCCAGTTTGGGTGCGAGTAGGGATTAACTCGTTCGCCTCGTTAGTGATGACCGTTATGCCTGATTTCTTGGGGACAACGTGAATGGGGCTAACCCACTGGCTATCAGAGATAGGGTAAATGATACCACTATCCAGACACTTTACGATCTCCTTCTTTACAGCCTCCTTCATGACTGGGTTGAGACGTCTTTGTGGATCCCTGGCTGGTTTGGCATCATCCATCAGATGAATATGATGTTCAACGATCAGGGGACTAATCCCCTTGATGTCCGCCATGGACCAGCCAAAAGCTTGCCTATTGCTGTGCAAGACCGCAAGAAGGGCTTTCTCTTGCTCTGGAGCTAGAGAAGCCGAGATGATAACAGGGAGGGTCTTGTTCTCACCCAAGTAAGCGTACTTAAGGTGAGATGGCAACGGCTTGAGTTCGAGCGTTGGAGGTGAAACGATTGAAGGCAAGATTGGTGAAAAGGTCTCGAACTCAAAGGATTCCAGCAAAGGTTCAAAACGAGTGTAAGCGACCGAGTTGGATGGTTCAGGTAACTCATCCGGAAATTCGAAGGATTCAAACCCGGGTGGTGAGTGGCTAAGATCGTTCGAGAAAGTGAAACACTCGTAGTCATTGTCGGGCGCAGAAACAGCAGCAGGTTCGAAGAGGAACGCACTAGTGGCGTTAAGGTTATCGTGATCGAACAAAAACTCCTCGAATTCACACTCTTCTGGGGCGATCTCCTGGATTGAGCAAACGTCTAGTATATGAGCATTAGGTTCGGAGGGCTGATTCCCCAACCTAAAAATGTTGAGTTCAATTGTCATGTTTCCAAAAGATAGGTTCATCGAACCATTTCGACAATTGATCACAGCATTTGAGGTTGCAAGGAATGGGTGACTGAGTATCACCGGAATTTGATTCCGGGGGTTAGCTACAGGCTGTGTGTCTAATACAATGAAGTCAACGGGGAATATGAAGTCCCCAACCTTGATTAACACATCCTCTAGCTCACCCCTAGGATGGGTGATCGATCGGTCAGCCATTTGGAGAGTGCAGTGTGTGGGTTTCAGCTCTCCTACACCTAATTGCTCATATACTGAGTACGAAAGCAGGTTAACACTGGCAGCAAGATCTAATAGTGCGCGGTTGATGTTCTTATCCCTAATGGTAATAGAAATCGTAGGACAGCCAGGGTCCTTCCGTTTTTGAGGTAAAGATTGGGTAAGAGCATCACTCACAGTACTAGCCAAGAAAACTTTCTTTGGTACCTGAGACTTCCTCTTTTTCGTGCACAAGTCCTTTAAGATTTTCGCGTAGGACGGGACTTGTTGGACATCATCTAAAAGGGGAATGTTGATGTTAACCTGCATAAACAACTCCAGAATCTTCTCCATTTGTGGATTTTGTTTATTGGACTTCAACCGGTTTGGAAATAGAACGTTTTTAAAATTGGTTGAATCCAATGCTTGTGGAGGAGCTTGTGGAGTTGGAACGGATCCCGGAGCTGGTGTTTTCGTAGAGTGAGAAATGGGTCTGTTTAGAGCAGAAGAAGAGGAAGAGCCTTTTGAAGAATGGAGAATAGGCTCAGAAGACGAAGGAGAAGACGACGAAGAAGAAGAAGAAGAAGAAGAAGAAGAAGAAGCGGCCGGGGTGTCATCGTCGATCCGTGTGCCAATGTTGTTGTGCAGCATCCTTCCCGATCTCAATGTAGTCACGGCACTCACATTATGGTTCTGTTGTTCAAGAGCAACATGTACATTATGTGGGTGACCGGGATTTGGGAGTGGTTGAGATGGAAGCTTCCCCTTTTCTCGCTCGTTTAACGCTGCATTCAGCTGTGCAATCTGGGCTTCGATGGTTTTGATGCTTTGCCCATGAGCGGAAGTGTGTTGCACTAAGGACTGAATAGAAGACTGGATGTTGACGGTGGATTGTGTCGATTGTTTAACGAACGCCTCCAGATTTCGTTCTAGCGAGGAAACCTTATCGTTGTTTGACGGAACAAAGTTGTTTTGAGGAAAAGAATTGTTGGGTGCAAAGTTTTTCTTCTGATTTTGAAAAGGTTGGGGTTGGAAGAGCTACTGAAACTGATGTTGAGTTTGTTGTTGCGCTTATTGTTGCGGAGGAGGGGGCCTCTGGAAATTGTTGCTTTGGAATTGATGCTGATTCTGATTCCAGGCGAAATTGGGGTGGTTCCTCCAACCGGGATTGTAGGTGGAAGAGTATGGATCATTTCTTGGTCTTTGCTGAAATGCAGCATTAACCTGATCCTGTCCTTGAGATGGTGGATTGTAAGGACACTCTTCGGTTAAGTGAGAAGGATCGGAACAACAAGCACAAATGGTACGAAGGGGAAGAACAGGGGCAGGAGCAGGAGATGAAAATTTGCTCTCTATCGCTTCAAGTTTTCTCGTTATTGCAGCCATTTCAGCTTTCATTGCAATAGAGACATCAAGTTGGTGAATTCCTACCCTAGACTGACCAATAGAAGTGGAGGAAGAAGAAGAAGAAGTTGGTCTGGTGCTCTCCCATTGAAGCGTTTGTTCCGTAAGGTCGTCGAAGAATTGCCACGCTTCCTCATCAGATTTCGATAGGAAGTGGCCCTGACAGATGGTTTCCAACAACTGCTTGGTTGCTGGGTTCAGGCCCTCATATAAGGTTTGGCAAAGTTGCCATTTCTCAATACCATGGTGAGGGCACTGAACAAGAAGGTCTTTATACCGGTCAAAGCACTTCCAGAAGGGTTCAGTAAGAAGCTGGGAGAATTGGTTGATTTCGTTACGGATCCTCACGGTTTTATGATTCGGATAGAATTTCTTGAGAAACGCTTTCACAAACTCGTCCCAACTGGTTATGGAGTGGGAAGCGGTGCTATACAGCCATTTTTCAGCAAGATCGTACAAAGTGAACGGAATGACCCGTAGCCGTATAGCATCGTCCGACAGCTGGGTGGTTTTCATCATGGCACAAACGTTTTGAAATTTGTTGATGAAGATATAGGCATCTTCAGATTCAAGCCCATGAAATTTTGGAAGCATGTTAATGAAGTGGGGCTTAATTTCAAAATTATCCCCATTGGCCGGTGGAAGGGAAAAACAGGTGGGAAGTGCAGAACGGGTGGGATAGAAGCGATCCTGGAGCGCGATTCACTGTGGCGCTACGACAAGCGGTGGTGGTGGGTTATTCGCATCCATAGGAGGTCGAATCAATCCCGGGGGAGTTGTAGGGATGTTTGGATTAAATCCTGATATCGCGGAAGAAGAGGTTGGTGATGGTGAAGGTGAGGATGTATGAACAGAATTCCGGTCAACGTCGGAGTTGGCCGGCAAAGGTAAGGGTGAATGAGGCGTGGACGGAGTTTCGACGTCTGAGTCGATCGCGTAGTCGGTAGCGACAAACGTAACGCGGACTAAGGGGGCGCTAGTGTCCCGAGTCCAAGCGGACATACACTAAATGAGTTTAGTATAGTCAAAGCGGAGAAGGTGAGGGTAAGAAAACGTCAATGGAGAAATACGATGGGTGGTGGGTGAAAAATGAGATTTTGGCGACAAAGGGCAAGTTTTTATAAAAGATTTTGGTTTTTTCCTTTTTTTTAGAAAGAGCTTTACAGAAATATGTACGGACTTACGGCTTCAAGCAATCACAAACAAGATATGCACAATCACACCTAGATCTAGGGTCACCTAGGTCAGCTAGACAGCTCATAACTGTTCCAAAGGGCTAGAAATAGGATCTCAAACCGCCTCTTCTCCGCCAATTGCGGCCAGGTAAGTGTCAGGTAAGTGGGAGGCTCCCCACTACGTAAGTAGTGGTCCTAATTAAGTAACCACTTGCCTTGGACACACTTGCCTAGACACCGCAAAGTCAGGATAGGATAAACGACCGATGCCTGTAACCAGTCCTCTGTCCTATTGAGCGCGAAGTTCTTAGGGCTGAGTCTATTATTTTTTAATTAACAATGGTCAATGCATATGCTTTTTGTGATTTCTAGGGTCCTGGGAAGGGTGATGAAATCCCCACCCAATCTGAATTGGTTTCAAGCCCCTTAAAGTCCGTATTAATAAATGCAAAGCAGTAACAAATCAACTGCAATCAATTTTTATTTTTTTAGCGCGGCGCAAAGAATCCTGCACAAAAACAATTTATTGGAAAGGGGAAGAGAGTTTGCGCAAAGAATGCTGCAGAAAACACAGTTCAGTGGAGTTCAGAGGAGTGGGGGAGAGATCAGGAGGGCTCACAAAAATTTTGGCACCCTGAATGCTCCAAACGGCCGCTGTTCCGCGACCTAAGCATGCTTATGCCGCGATTCCGCGGCAGGAATGGAGAGTTGGGGCTTCAGTTTTCTGGTGTGTGCTCTGTTTGGTGTCCTCTGCTTGTCTGGAGCTCCTGAATCTTGATTTGCTTACTGTATCTGCTCCAGAATCTTTCAATAGACCGTCTTTTCTGTCTTGTTCACCCACGGTGTAGCCGCAAAGATATGGGTCTAACTACCCACGTCTTTGGCACTGAACTCGAACTTCGTTTTATCCTGCACACTTGCACAAAAACTAATCAAAAATAACAAGATGATTTTTTTTTACAATGTATATTTTTTTTGTTTTGTTTTTCGGTTATATTTATATTCATAAATTAACCCGAAATTACACAAAGAAATAAACTACCGTCTCCCCGGCAACGGCGCCATTTGATTGTTAGAGTTTTCGCGTGCTTAAAGTTTAGTTACCGCAATCAAGACGGTTTCGCTTGTTGCTAGCCGGTTGAGTACGGGTCGTCCGCAGGGAGATGGGAATCTTTTTCTATGTGCTTTAACGAGTTAAGTCCAAATGTCCAGGTTTGTTTTGAGATTAACTATGTGCTAAAATGATATGTAAAGAGAGCTTGTTAGGGTTAGGATTAGGTTAGTTTGAGTTAGGAGTCGCTCACTTCTTTCGTTGCCACTCTTAATATCGGTGTTACGGTAATCGGCAACAACGGGGATTAGCACGACTAGGAAGGAACTTGCGAGTATAAGGTACGCTTTCCAATGCATAAGTTTTTCCTTTTGGTGCTTGTCCGTCCGTTCTTGGCTCTTATCCTTAACCTCCGGTTAATTTAACCACAACTGGTCTCACTATGGAATCACCGCTATCATGTAGGATAGGGTGCCGTAGGGAGCGGATTGTGGTTCAATTAACGGGAGTCCGATTTAAGATGTTGGGCAAGGAAAGAGTGAGAAAGATTTCCTTCTCTCAAACTTTCCTTATCCTACCCTAACAACTATGAAAACTACTCACCCATTATAAGGAAAAGAAAATAAAACAAAGGAGGAAGATAGAAAGAAAGAGGTTAGAAGATTACAACTAGTTATTTGCGACCTCACCTTGGTAAGGATCAAGCGTAAGCATCATGGTTGTGTAAGGATAAAGAAAAAGAGAACAAGAAAGAAACAAATAGCAAATAACAACAACTAGATTAGCAAAGGAAAATTATAAGCAATTTATAATTAATAACATAACAAGAACAAGACAAGCATGATAATAAAAGAACTCCTTTATTCATTCTTCACTCACAAAAGCTCACTACAAGTTTTTAATGGAGAAGAGATGAGAGGAGGAAGAAGAACAACACATGTATTCTAAAATCTAAATACAAGAATAAGCACCCTTGATTTTGGCAAGTTCTGGACTATTTATAGGCAGGGAGATGGAAACCTAGGGCAACATTCTGAACCCTCATGAAAATACCAAACTTCCCCTGAAGTTTCGTCAACTGAGGAGGCCGTACGGCCGCGGTTTCGCGGCCTAAGCATGCTTATGCCGCGGAACCGCGATACTTTGGAGGAGTTGGCTCCTCGGCTTTTGTGGGGTCCTGTGGTATGATGTTGTCTGCTGTTTGGTATATGTTTTTTCTCATAAACTCTTCACAAATTTTCCAGAATTCCAGCAGATCAAAAGGTGATTTGATGTGGATCTTTTTGTCATGATTTCCTCGAGCTCCGCGTAGATATGTTGGATCTTGTGTTGCCATTGAGCTTTGTGCATGAAAATGACATTGATTTGTCATTTTGTCTCTTAAACCGGTGTGCGGCAACATACGGATAGAGAGCGGAGACCCGTGTTTTATCTGTGGTTGGCAGTAATCCGGATTTTTTCGTGCTTTTCCATAAATTTCACCGTTTTAGAGCCGAGAACTTGTATCATGCAATTGACTAGCAAACACGGCTCAAGAGTATCTACCGATAAGCAATGTGATAAAAATAGGACGGTATAAAAATGCAAAAATCTGATATGAACACGGGACGTGTATGTTAAACAAAATATATATATGTATGTAGAGTTATTTTCTTACAATAAACGTCCGCTACTTGTGCCGCAGTACGTGCATCGCACAGCGACTTGCAAAGGGTTTGACATGTATTTCTTTCCTGATGTTTTGACGAGTTTACAACGATGCGTACTATGTACGTGTTATAGTTTTGTTATGTATCACATTGTTTTCGTATTGGATTTTTACACTGGTGTCTTCACCATAACTCCGATGATTGCGGGATGCTTGACGGAATTTCGATTTTGAGTTATATACTCGTTTTCACGTGCATGCATTGCGCTACGATGTGTTTTAGGTATTATGATTTTGGAGCCCCGACGACTTGATCATTTTACTGAAATCTTTTAGTATTTGAGGGGTTTAAATTTAAATTCGGGTACCGAATTTATTTAAGGGGGGAGACTATAGCATTTCAGAAAAATAAGATATTATTTTTGAGAAGTTAAATAATTAAAATAATAAATATCATGAATATTTTAATGTGTGGAAATTAGCTTTAATGATATGGTATAATTATATATACCGATGAATTGGGAAATATTTGGAAAATTTATATCAATTATTGATTTTAAAAGAATGTATGAATATTGGGGATTTTACAATGTAGTATACAAATTATTTTGTATGGATTATTACTAAACTTGATTAACATTTTCTAATTTTGCAATAAGAGTGTTATGTGCATATGGCATGCAGCAAATCATGTTGTAAACACTTATACATTTCTTTTATTGTTTGAAACCATGCTCTATTTCTATTGTATTTGGGTTTTTGTTTTGTTGAAAATTTAAAAGAAAAGAAAAGATAAAGAAAAGAATAAACAAAGGAGTATGGACATGAGAGAGAAGAGAGAGAGGTGATGGGTCATTTGACTATTGCTCCCATTTGTTTTCCCTCCATTTCCTTCATCATTCTCACCTCCTCCTCTCTCATGGCTGCCCCCTTCTCTCCACCTCATCCACCTCCTCACAACACCACCAAAACCATCTCAAAACACCCATTTCCCTTCATTAAAATTGTTCACAAGCTCACTACAAGCATGGGGAATCAAGAAAGTTTGGATTTTGAACACTAGGGGCAACTCAAGAAAATTCTTGAGTTGCCAAATGAGGTAATCCCTTCACCATTATAGTAGTATTTCATTTACCTTAACATCTATTTAAGTTTAAAATCGATTTAGTGTAGTTTGGTGAACTTGGAAAATTCCAAGATAAGGATTTGGGAGTATTTTGGTCAGTGAAGGCGTACTTAAGACTTAGTTAGAGACCAAAACCCCTGTGGTGATAGTATATTGGACTAAATCAGAGACTAAAACCCCAAGACATGAGCTTAGAAATCCCCGACATCGGATTTGTGTAGGAATAGTGATGACTTTAGAAATCTGCTATGACTCGGAGACCTGGAAAAATATATAACGATTACAGTGGCACAAGCAGGTGACCTAGAAGCTGCCCTGAAGACCCGAGACCTAAACCCTAAACCCTGTCCGCCAAAAAATTCCTTTTTGGCTGCAATTTGCGGCCAGGACTTGACCCCTGGGCCTCGTGCTTGGCCTGTGGTTCCCTTATCTTTAAATTAGGCCCTCTATATATGCAGAATTGCCTAATTTCACATGAACTAAATCTGGGACCAGTTTTCTAAGTTGCTGTTTATGTTTTATGGATTTTAATGACTTAAGTTTTGATATTTGTGTTTTGTATCGGTCATTTGACGTTTGTACGTCGAAATCGGGTGTTGTTTGGTTGATTTGCGTGAGTAGACCATAGGTTTTAACCTATGTGTGATTTGCGGGTCGTTTGGGTTTTGAATTGGACGTTTTGATGCGATACGATATATGTGATATGTAGGTACCCGCACGCGGACTCCGGATGATGAAGAAAAGGATGGCGATATCGACTTCGGTAAGCAAGGATCAAGGTGAGTAGATATATATCTACGGGGAAAGTCGGGTGGATGGCGTATAGCACCCCCACACTTTCGTAGGGTAGAATGCGAATGCGATTTATATATTTATTTATATATGTTAATGTGAGACACAAATACTTAGAGAGAAAGTAACTTAGTTTAGTTTCTTAGTCGCGAAACCATAGAGTAAAGATTGTCACACACGCACACACACACATACATTTAATTTTCTTGTGCGTATATGGGGATACACACACACACACACACACACACACACTTTAGAATACATGTGACATGCCTATAGCGTGCTGATATATCACCTGTTATTATTTGTTTATAATTATACATTATTTTGCACATAACACTATGTATGGTACATTGCTCAGTTTATTATTATGATATTTATAACGCACTGACGTCTGGGTTTTGCATGGCCTAGATACTTGACTTAGCACGTAAGTATTTCGACAGGATCGCCGATCAGTGAGGACCATCTCACTGATATAGCTCTTATTAATGGTTATTTATTATTTGGATCTTTATTGATTCTGCTACTATTTCCTGTTATCGTTTATGGCTATTAAACATGTTTATAGATAAACAGTTATATTATTGTTTTTGATTACTGATAGACAGCCGTAATGTGACTTTAAGAGGATATTTTCTTACAGTATGTAGCATGGCTGGTTTTGTTACGTTCTAAAATTTTCGTATTTTGGGAAGCGGGGCGTAACAAGGTCAAATAAAGCTGAAGAATGCGAGGCACATTCCAGATCTGAAGAAAAACTTAATTTCTACAAGACAGCCGGACAACAAAGATTATATGATGGTGTTTAGGAATTCTCAGCGAAAGATTTCCAAAGGATCGTTGGTAGTCGTAAGGGGCAAGTTGAGCGGTTCATTATACTCATTCAATAGGAGCAATGGATGTTCAATTGCGTTGGCGTCAAGTTCAAAAGTAGATTCCGAGTCTTCGTTGCGGCACAAGCGATTGGGGCACCTCTGCAAGAAAAATATGAAGATTCTTCAAGCAAATGGGTGTTCCCTTATAAAAAGGGGAGAGAAAAGAAATAGGGAGAAAAGAATTCCCACAGCTTGTACTCACATGTTAAACATGCGAGCGCTTATATGCAAAGTATGTAAGCGCTGAAAATAGATAACCCAAATGGGCCAAACTGGCCTCACGTGTTAAACACGTGAGCGCTCATATACAAAATATATGAGCGCTAAATAAAACAGGCTGAAACCCACACTGTGGTCACGTGTTAAACACGTGAGAGCACTTTCCTATAAAGAATTAAATTCTATTAGGGGAAAATACCCTCCTTGATCTTTCTAAAAGAGCAAAATATTCTCTGTTAAACAGAGAACCGTCAGATCAAAGATTCAATAGTGATTAAAAAACATCGAATATAGAATTAAATTTTATTAGGGGGAAAATATCTCCCTAACTTTTTTAAATAAAAAAGATCTTCTCTGTTAATCAGAGAGTTGTGGATCAAAAGATCCAATAATAGAATTAAATTCTAATATGGGAAAATATTTTCCTAATCTTTCCAGATGAGAAAGATAAATTCTGAACCCTTAAATTAAAAAAATCCAATGGTGATTAAAAATCATCGTTTGATAGAATTAAATTCTATCTATGGAAAAATATTTCCCTAATTTTTTTAAAAACAAGAATATATATTCTGTAAAACAGAAATTCACTGGATCAAAGATCCAACGGTGGATAAAATCGCCCGAACAATTTTTGAGGCAAATTAAATCAATTGGTATCTCTCAAATGAGAGATTTTCTCAAGCTAATTAACAATATTCCCTCTCCTATATAAAGGATCCGAGACTTCAAGTCTCAGATCGAAGATCGACCCCCCAAGCTTCTGCAAAAAAAAAGACAGAAGCCATAAAACCGAGAATTCAATTATTCTCTAAAAGAAGAAGATTATCGCTCTATCAAAACCTAGGTAAAGAAAAAGCAGAGATAAAATGTATCTCCTTTGCTTAGCATAAAGAAAACAAGGGTTTAACCCTTCATGAAAAAGAACTTAATTCTTGCTCTGATTTGAGATTTGCAAAGCAAATCTCCCCACAAGTTGAGAATTTAATTCTCATCGGGGAGATTCTATTTTTCAAACTCAAAATCTAAAGGAAAGAACTAGATTAAAAGAAAAGAGAGAGGAGAACATATGTTCTAGGAATTTAATTCTTTGCAAACAAGGTTTAACCCTAGATGAAAGAACTTAGTTCTTATAAAAGAAACAGAAGAACTTAGTTCTCTAATAAAAACGATCTCAGATCTTCAAAACATGGATCTTGGTGATCATTAATGGCCAAAATGGTATTAACAGAGATTAAATCTCTAAAAAGAAAAGGACTTGGCGCCTCACGTGAAACACACGTGAGCGCCTAAAAGATTCCCTTAAATGGAACTCGGCGCCTCACGTGCTTCCTACGTGAGCGTCCAAGACAAAATACTCAGCGCTTCACGTGCTTCCCATGTGAGCGCCTAAAACCAAAAGCCCGGTGCCTTACATGCTCCCCACGTGAGCGCCCAAAACAGAAGGCCCGGCGCCTCACGTGTTTCCCATGTGAGCGTTGTATAAATGTGTTGAGCACCATAAATTTAGTCAAAATGACTATGTGCCTAGCACTGATTGAGCAGCGCCCATATCTAGGTGCCTCACGTGTTTCCAACATAAGCGCCAAAGTTACAAATAAGTTCTTAGCTCTTCTGGATAAAAGGAAAAAAGGCTAAACAAACAAAGCCACGAATAAGTGCTTAGCACTTCTAAACATAAAAAGAAGTCTAAGCAGACCAAGCCCAAATTGGCTAAGTCTCTTAAGTTTTCTTGCAGCCGAGTCCAAATGCTCTGTTGTTGGATCTTAGCTAAAATTTAATGATCCTTAAAATATATCTAGGTTTATCTTAGTCTCAAATAGGACTAACGTATCCTTAGTTAAAATAAATTGAGCCCAAATGCTGATATATTTAAGTTGATCTTAATCTAAAAAAACATATTAACGGTCCTTAAGTAAAACAAATTATTCTTTGAACTAAAAGAACTTACAACCTAAGTTCAAACCCAAAATATATACGGATTTGGACTGATCTGCACCCTACGGGCGATGACATAAACTAGTCTCAGTATATAATCCACGGACAACCTTAACAAACACAAAAACACACGACACGAAGTGAACTACTGGAGAAGGAGAAAACGGTTATCGCAATGCGGTAACGTAATTAACTAAGGGGCTTGCTCCTGCAGAGAAGAGCATCCCCACAATAAAAAAAACCCTTACAAATGAGGGGGAATCTGATGAAGTCTGGTACATCAGTCGCATCTATCCATACTTCCGATATATGGTGCCATAAATCAACTTGGTATCTTCGGAGAGGTGGGTGGATATGTCCAAATAGCATCTATCCCCAAATTCAGGCTAGATGTCCCAACATCTCAGTCCGGTCTTCGGCGGTAAACAGATTTTGGCATGCTTGGTGAGATCTTTTTCTCTTTCCACTCAACACATCGTGTGTCGTGTTTCGCGAACAAAATCGTGGTTCCCTATGGTTGCCCTTGGATTCGAGGTACTAAAACTTGGTGTCTTGCTCCCGTGTAGAAAATCAATGGCTTCTCATAGCACTGCTTGCAACCACAACTCGCTCTCCATCCCAGCTAGAGGAGTGACATATGGGCCCAACGTGTTCTCCATTTTCTCAATGCCGGTGGAGCAAGTCACACAAGCCATTACCGGACTGTTCTTCGGGACCATGCTCCCGCCTGTAAACTTTGGCGCCTTGATGCCGCAAGAAGAAGCTCCTAGAAGGTCGGTCTTTGATCGGCTGAAAACCTTGGCGGCTCCTATCAGCAAGCCATCCAAATCTGACACTTCAGTTTTCAACAGGCTGAACAAGAACTTAAGCGGGCCCGTAAAGAAGCTCGTGATACCTGAAGGAAGTACCCCAAAACGGCTAGCTTTCCCTACTCCTACTGCGGGTGAGAACGACAAAAGTGCTTCCCCTCCAAGACGGCCAGTCTTCAAAAGATTGGCCAACCCCGCTCCAACTCTAAAAAGGACGTCGGTCTTCAACAGGTTGACACCAACTGAAGCTTCTCAGCAACACAGGGGGCATGAGGAAAACACCTCCAAAATTGAGTCAGTTCCCATTTCACAACATGGTCGACGTCGCCATTGGCGCCGAGTGAGAGAAGCTGGGGGTAACTCCCCCTATGGGCTCACCCCATTAGCTCTTATGGCGGATATCGACGCTGCTGTTCCAACTGAGAACAGATTTGACCCGCTTAGGAGGGTGCACAAGAACTCCCTGACGGCAGAACTGAAAAAATCACCTCCGCCGGCAGAAACCCCGATACAGAAACGGACGGAGTAGCCTCATCAACGGCTCTCTTCACAAATACATAGGGTCTGGCGAAAAGTCCAAGACTCTGTTCTTAATAAAAATTACTCTCGTTGACCTAAAATATCTAATGGCCGACAAGAAAAAGACCGCTTCTCTGCCGTACAACGAGGGACTTCTTCTAAACAGGTGCCTATCACAATGGCTCCTTCAGCTCCGACTTCTCACAAAAGAACGAGGCTGGAGAAATCTTTACCGCCAGCGGCAAAATCCAATGGCGAAAAATCTAAATGCCTCAAGTCTGGGGGTATTACCGTACATACGGTCTACATGGTCAACAGAAAAGAAGAAAGTCGTGCCTCGGTAAGTCACCGATCGAAAGCTCGGTCACTAACAAAGGCTCAGGAGCAACAAAAAAAGCTCCAAGAAATGCCGAACAAAATGACAGCACTCACCGGACAAAAAGAAAGTCCGGACAAAGAGGCTGAACAACGCCAAAAGTAAAAGGCCGATACAGAGTTCTTGCGACGAGTGCTGGAAAGAAAAGATAAGGAAGCTACAGAGCAAGCTACTAACATTAAGCAGATAGCTCTCCTATTCCAAGACATGGTGGAAATGCTGATCCAACCGGAACCACCGGTTTAAAATATGCCGATGATTAGCGAGGATGACAGAGGGGAAACATCAAACCCTCTTCCGGCCTTATCAGGTGCCAAGGAAGAAACCATCTCCAAGGCGGCTCGGGATGACTACATTGCTTAGCAAATAAAAGCTCACCAAGCCAGTGAAGCTGCCAGCCAACTCGTCAGAACCGGGCGACCATATCCGGCCTAGTATGACCAAATCAAATACTCGCCGAAATATACAATCCCCAAGTTCCATGTCTATAAAGGAACGGGCAATCCTCACTAGCATGTCGCACAATTCAGAGTACTATGCGGCAATATTGGAGGCGATGACAAACTGTTGCTTCACCAATTTGTCGGAAGCATGTCAGAGACAACCTTTGAATGGTACTCGAAGCTCCCAAATGACTCCATGAAAACCTTCACAGAAATAGAACTATTGTTCACGCAACGGTTCGCCAGCGCGAGCGAAAACACTCCGATCATGGCATTAATCAATGCCAGGGTAAAGCCGGGAGAAACTTGGGTCCAATACGCGATCTGATGGCGGAACATGTGGTCTAAGTGCGAACAGCGCATTGAAAAGTCTCCTGCCGTGGGCATGTTCATCGGGACTCACGATCCTTGTTCTCCTCCGAAACACAGAGACGCGACCGCGTAGGTCCGTCTTGCCTGAATTTGGGGGCAGATGCTAATTGGTGATATCCGTCCACCTCTCCGAAGATGCCAAGTTGATTTATAACACCATGTATCGAAGGTTTAAACAGATGCGGATGATGTAGCAGACTTCGTCAGATTCCCCCTTATTGAGGGGTTTTTGATTATGGGGATGCTCTTTCCTGCAGGCGCAAGCCCCTGCAGTTAATTACGCTACCGCATCGCGGTAATCACTTTCTCCTTCTACAGATGGTCACTTCGTGTCGTGTGTGTTTGTTTTGTTTTTGGTTGCCCGTGGATTGTATACGGAGACTAATTTATGTTGTTGCCCGTAGGGCGTGGATTAGTCCAAATCCGTATTCTCTTAGATTTGGGTTTGGGGTTGGCTTTAAGGATACGTTACTCTCATTTGAGACTAAGATCAACTTAAACGTTTGTTAAGGATACGTTAGTCTAATTTAAGACTAAGATCGACTTAACGGGATCGTTTAGATCCAACAAAAGAGCATTCGGGCTCTATTGTTTAGTTTAGGGACATTGCGGTCAATTACCAGTTTAAGGACATGGTGGTCCAATGTTAGTTTAAGGACATCTCGGTCCATGGGTTTAAAGGACCCCACAGTCCAAGGTTAAGGACATCATAGTCCATGGGTTTAAATGACCCCACAGTCCAGTTTAAGGATGTCATAGTCTATAAAGTTTAAGGACATCGTAGTCCATGAGTTTAAGGCCCCACAGTCCAAGATTAAGGACATCATAGTCCATGGGTTTAAAGGACCCCACATCCGAGGTTAAGGACATCATAGTCCATCGGTTTAAAGGATCCCACAGTCCGAGGTTAAGGACATCATAGTCCAAAGGTTTAAGAACCCTACAGTCCAGTTTAAAGATGTCATAGTCTATATAGTTTAAGGATATCGTAGTCCATGAGTTTAAGGACCCCACAGTCCATGGAATGATTCGTTGTTGGGACCCGTCACCTCTCTGAAGACGTTGAAGGATTACAACGACAAATATCAAAGGAGTGAAGAGATGTACCCTAGAACCAATGTTGATTGGGAAATCTATAGTCCAAATTGGGACTAAGATCAATTAATTAGATTATGAGCACATGGGCTCAGTTAAATCTGAATTGAGGACTTATGGCCAACTTGGGCTAAGTCCAATTAGGTTTGAAATTTTGGACCTTTGTTTGGACTGTTGAACATTTTTTTGGGTTCAGCCCCTCATTATTTAGCAATGCTAAACAAGGGTTTGTGGTTCTGACAACATTTTGTCTTTGGCTGAGCACTAACCATTCATTATAGCTCTGGTCTTCACTTTGCATATCATATGATCTGATTAATTTTGAGGTTCAGTTGAAGGGGAGATTTGCTTCTGGAAAACTTAGTCAATTTGGGCTAAGCTTGGTTTTAGAATAGTGTTAAACACTAGAGGATATTTGGTGATCATGTGTTCCCACGTGATGCGCTTAAAACAGTGTTAAACACTAGGGACAAAATGCTCAAAATAGTGTTAAACACTAAAAATGAGGTGGTCATGTGGAGTCACGTGAGGCGCCTGAATATTGGACCAAACCTCCTTTACTTTACTCTCAAATCTGCAAATAAGTGTTGAATACTCAGCTTTTGTAATCATCACGTATGGGCACGTGATAGTGCTAATGCATTGGGTATTAATTCCTCTGTTTCCTCTTATTTGACCCTTTTTAAAAAGATGTTAGTCAAGGGTCACGTGTGAGCACGTGAGGCATTGCCTCCAAGCTTATTCTTTCTCATTTTGAGGAGTCTGTTTAAGGGTCACGTGGGGGTACGTGACCTAGTCTTGTTCATTCTTTTCTGATCATTGAAGGAAGGGTCACGTGTTGCCACGTGATCAGGTATACGTGCATAGAGAGTTTTAAGTCCTTTGTTTGATAATTGAATTCTTTGGTAGGGTTAAACCCTAATTTTATTTAGAGGAATTAAATTCCTATGTATATGAAAGAATTAAATTCTTTAACTCAAATCTCCCTCTAAGTTTTGGATCTGCATGACAGAATCTTCCCGATGAGAATTAAATTCTCAACTTGTGGGGAGATCTGCTTCTGCAAATCTTCAACCATGAGGAAGAACTAAGTTCTTATTTTAATGGTTAAACCCTGTTTTTGTTGGAGAAATTAAATTCCTAAGTATTTGGGGGAATTAAATTCCCTAAACTCAATTCTCCCTCTAAGTTTTAGATCTGCATGGCAGAATCATCCCGATGAGAATTAAATTCTCAACTTGTGGGGAGATCTGCTTCTGCAGATCTTCAACCAAAGGAAGAACTTAGTTCTTATTCAGAAGAGTTAAACTCTTAATTTGAGAATTAAATTCTCTTTTTGTTTTATGGAGCTTAGATCACTTTCCCTTTCTCACCTAAGGTTTCTTTCTCTTCTGAGGAAATCTTTTTTCTCTCTGGAGAATTAAATTCTCTTCTTTTTTCTCTCTGTTGTGATCTTTCTCCCAAAATACAAAGATCGATCCTCTTCTCTTCTTAGCTCCTATTTATAGGAGAAAGAAAAGAATCAGTTTGTTTAGTCAATCTTTCATTGAAAGATTTTTATTGATTTTGTAACTAACATGATCTTTTAGATCACTCAGTGAATTTTATTCACCATTGGATTTTTAATCCAAATGATATTCTGTCTGTTATTCTTGATGAATTTCAGGGAAATCTTTCCTTGTATAGAATCTTTCTATAAATTGGTGATTTTTAATCACCATTGGATTTTTAATCCAACGGTGCTCCATTTTACAGAGCACAATCTTTTTTTGTTTGGAAAGATTTTAGAGAAATATTTTTCCATTTAGGGTTCTCGATTCTCTCTTAATTAGAATTTAATTCTATTAGTTCAGAAGGTTTAAGTGCTTATCACGTGTTGGCACGTGACCCCACTGTTTGATCATTTAAATAGAATTTAATTCTATTAATTAAAGTGCTTAGGAACCATCGTGTGTCCGCATGTGACCTCTGGTCACGTGTGGACACATGATGCCCCATTGGGGTAATCCTTACTGTTTATTATACTTTTAATTCTTTTCAGTGGGTTTTTAAAGGCCCATCACGTGTGGGCACGTGACTCCACTGATTGCTTGTTTGATTAGAATTTAATTCTATTTCAACAGAATCCCCAGGAAACCATCACGTGTCAGCACGTGACCCCTGGTCATGTGTGGGCACGTGACGCCTCATTGGGGTTTTTCATGATATTTTATGAGGGAACAATCCTCAATCAATTGTGTCCCAGTTTTTGACATTCTTCAAACCTAGCACCTTCCAGGCGCTGATAGACAAGTTAGCTCAAATGGATCAGATAGGCCATGTGCCTTCCTCTTCAAATATGGACCCTCGAAATAACAAGGGTAAAGGGAAAGCGGTCTTCGTTGCCAATACGCAACAACAATCGAGTGGCCCAAAACCGGCTGCTCGCCAAAACAACGCGCGTCCGCGCCCGTCTTTGGAAGAAAGGTTAGGATGTGCTTACTTGTTTCCCTGCGACAAGACGAGGAGACTGTTTGAACTGGCGATACGTAATAATCCCATCACATTGCCAGACCCGCGGCGTCCAGCGCAACCCGGCGATGTCAACAACTCTAATTACTGCTTCTATCACAGAATAATGAGCCACCCAATTGAAGATTGCTACATCTTCAAAAATTGGGTTGAAGACCAGTACCAGCAGTGAAAGTTCACACTGTCTGATAACTGGAGGGTAAACCCGCCCCAAAAGCACGCTTCTAAAAAGGAAGACGCGCATGGGGCATCATGCTCACTCGTGGAAGAAACTCCATGGGAAGTAGTCCTTTCAGTGAAAACTAAAAGAATGCTGAAGGATTTACAGGCATGTCCGGTAATAAGGTGCAAAAGCCTACATAAACCTGAAATAATCGAAAGGATGCTAAAACCCTATCCCATGCTGAAAACCACCGATTGTTGACATTTTGATCAGCATTTCCTGGAGCTTTTGTTGTTGCTCCTGAGCTTTTGTCAATGACCGAGTTTGCGGCCGATGACCTACGGAAGCACGACTTTCCTCTTTCTCGGAAGCCATGTAGACCGTGTGTACGATCATGCCCCCAGACTTAGGGCGTTTGGGTCCAGCGTCTTTAGAAATTGCCGCTAGCGGTGGGATTTTCTCCGGCCTCATCCTTTTGTGAGAGGTTGAAGTTGAAGGAGCCGTTGTAACATGCACCTGTGTAGAAGACGTCCCTCGCTGTATGACGGAAGGATAGCTTTCTCTTACAGAACCTTCAATTTTTTCGGTCGACAAGAGTAGTTCTGATCAATCACGGAGTCCTGAACTTTTCGCCAGACCTTGTGAATTTGGGAGGAGAGTCGTTGATGGGGGCACTCCGGTTTCGCCTACACCGTAGCTTCTACAGGCGGGGGCAATTTCTTCAGCACCGCCGTTGGAGAGTTATTTCGCACACTCCTGAGTAGATCAAAGCTGATCCCAGTTGGAACAGTAGCATCAACTTCCACCATTGGAGCTGGCGGAGTAAATCCAGAGGGGGAGCTTCCCCCAGCTCTTCTCACTTGGAGCCAGTGGCGACGTCGAGAGTGACTTATAGAGGGGACCGTCTCAGTTTCGGAAGCGGTTTCTTCATGTCCCGGGCTTTGGTGAGGGGCTGCTGTTGGCGTCAACCTGTTGAAAACTGACGTCCTTGGCAGAGTTTGAGGAGGAATGACCAATCTTTCAAAGACCGATCTTCTGGTAGGGGAAGCACTTTTGACGACTTCACCTGCAGGAGGAGTTGGGATGGCTATCCGTTTTGGGACAGCCCCTTCAGATATGACGAGCCTCTTTATGGGCCCGTTTGAGTTCTTAATCAGCCTGTTGAACACTGAGGTGTTAGACATGGACGACCCATTTAGAGGGGCCATGGTGGTTGCAAGTTGATCGAATACTGACTTCTTGGGAGCTTCCTCGTGCGACGCTGGGGTGCTGAAACCCATTGGCGGGAGCATGGTCCCGAAGAACAATCCAGTAGTGGCTTGTGTAACTTGCCCCACCGGCATTGAAAAGATGGAGGCCGCGTTGGGCCCGTAAGTCACTCCTCCATTTGTAAGCCAGTGTCGCGCACCCCGCGGTTCGTGGGGAGGTGGAAATTTCAAAAATGGTAATCTTTTGACTACGCAACACCGGCTATTACACCATGATCTTACTAAAGCCTTAACTAGCTAGACTAACTTGAGAATTTATCTACTATGGTAAATTCTTATACCTAGTAGATCAAGTCCTTCGGGTCTTCTTGTGGTCCTCTTCAAGGCTCCTCGGTGATAGGATCGAACTTGCTCTGTCGGTCTTCTCTTGTCAAAGATGATCCACCACGAAGGTTTGTGCTCCAAGCTTTATCCTCCAAGTGAGGTAACTAGGGTAGAAGGTTTGCTAAGCCAACTAGCCTAGGAGATGTAGAATGTGTTAATGGATTGTTTGTCTCACTAAACCCTTGGCTCACAACACATGTGAATGATAGGGTTTAGTATTGAGGAAGAAGATGATGGAGGAGACCTAGAGAGCTCAAGAGATGAGAGCAACTCAAGAAATCTAAAGTGAAGAAATAAAGCATCAAGAGAGCAAGGTGTGGAGAATGGCACATATATAATCTCCCATCTCACTCATTGAGCCATGGCAAGAAAAGGATTTAAAATAAGCACCCATGCCTCAATAGTGATCCCAATCTAATAAAATAAACCATGAGCCATTCCCTCCACCATGCCAAGCATGTCTCCTCCATTTTCCACATCATTAATCCATTTAAAAAAATGGATAAATCTAATAATGATGTGGCACCTTCTAGAAGCATACCTTGACAAATTACAAGAATGCCCCTCATACCGTATATACATACCCGTATCCGTATTCCGAAAAATACGGATACCCTGAGACGATAACAATCCAATAATACAATACTAGAATCTGGTTTAAACCAAAGCCCACTAGTATTGTCTGCCTGATCATCATCGGTGTACAAGTACACGTATGTGATCGAAGCCCAGGTTGTAAAACCATACGACGTCTACATCAATTGCCTAAAGTAGGGAAATCCTCTGTGTGGGACTCTAAAGACTCGACACTATGCTGGCAGTGGGTTTAACCACATGCCGCAAGCGGCACTAGCTGTACGTAACGGTCCCCAGGTAGATGTCGATAAGAAGGCCGATGAGGACCTCCTACTGAGCCTGAATGTGAATCTCTGTACAGTCCGGTCTGTTCGTCTAAAAGTATCGCATTTTAGGCCTAGGGTGAGGTAATCGTCAGACCCCTAATAGCGCAATAAGTCGTGCCGGAGTGTAGCCCAAAACACCCTGAGAAACTACTGGAATACCTACCAGTAAATCTCGCTTTCCCTGGCCAGGGACTTTGTGTAATGGTTCTCCGAACACAGCACGATATCAACCCCCAATATGGGGAAAGACGAATCCTATCTAACCGCCACTGCCTCCAAGTGCTTTGGGACTGCACCCAACTACTACCTGTTTGCACGACTCCTTTGAGCCGTGGTAGGGTAGTAATCAAAATACAGTGGGAACACACTCGAGGTGAAGTAGCAGTGTCAAGTCGATGGACCAAGCTTACTCATGTCATCTGGGAACTACTACCCGACGATATGTATAATACCAACCAACAGTACCTGACGAGTCCTGTCCAGTGTACTCGTAACCAAACGAGCACCTGTATACTATCTCCAGTACGACGTACTAATGACTGTGGGACAGACCATCTCCCCTGCTAGGATGAGAAGCGTATACACTAGTCTACTCCGGAGTATCGATGCCCCGTCCTGATAATCCTACGACTAGGGTCCTGTATAAGGATGTACTTGTAGATTACCCAGCCCCCACTAGTATGACTGCCATCATAACGCTGGTAATCAAGCAAAGATCTTAAGGGCTCTACTAATATGTATAAGCGATATGCTAAAAGAAACACATGCACATATTGAAGTAGAAACAAACCAAGTAGAATACTACCATTTTTAGCAAGACTGTAATACAACTGTGAATATCCCAAGCTTCCATTAATTAATATACAATCCAATATGATACAATAATGGCCTCTAGGGCATATACACTAACAATCTTCAACTTGCACTAGGGCCATTACTGGTGTATCGCAGACCTATCATCTCGATCAGCTGCTCGAACTGTGTCTGAGGAATGGCCTTCATGAGTGGATCTGCAGTGTTATTCTCCGTATATACTCTCCTGACCTCGATCTCCCGGCGATCTATGATCTTCCGACGATCTATGATCTCCCTGATCAGGTGGTACCGCCTCAAAATGTGTCTGGACTTCTGATGGGACCTGGGTTCCTTCGCTAAAGCTATAGCGCCGTTGTTGTCACAATACAGAAGTATTGGATCAACAATGGTCGGAACCACCTGAAGTTCTGTGAGGAACTTCTTCATCCAGACAGATTCTTTTGCGGCATCGCAAGAAGCTATGTACTCCGCTTTCATCGTCAAGTCTGCAACGGTATCCTGCTTGGAACTCTTCCAACAGACCACCCCTCCATTGAGGGTAAAGACATAACCCGATATAGACTTGGAGTCATCCTTGTCACTCTGGAAGCTGGAGTCAGCAAAGGCCTCGATCTGGAGGTCTTTTCCGGTATACACCAAGAACATCTCCTTAGTCCTTCTCAGGTACTTGAGAATGTTCTTTACTGCTATCCAGTGTTTCTCCCCTGGGTTTGACTGATACCGGCTTACAATTCTCAATACGTATGCTACATCTGGTCTGGTACATAACATCGCATACATTATAGAGCCTACTGCAGATGCATAGGGTATAGTTGACATGCGAGCCCTTTCTAAATCAGTCTTTGGAGACATCTCTTTGGAGAGGGTGATTCTGTGACAAGACGGTAGATTACCGCGCTTTGAATCTTCCATACTAAATCTTTTCAGTATGGTGTCGACATACCTTGACTGTGAAAGTCTCACTATCCGTTTAGATATATCACGATAGATCTGGATCCCCAGAATGTAGGAGGTATCACCCAGGTCCTTCATGGAGAACCTCTATGACAAGAATCCTTTGACTGATTGTAGCATAGGAATGTCATTTCCTATCAAGAGAATGTCATCCACGTACAAGACGAGGAATACCACAGTTCTCCTTACAATCTTACTATAAATGCATGGTTCATCTGGATTTTTGATAAAGTCGAATTCTTTGACAGTGTCATCAAAACAGATGTTCCAACTCCGCAATGCCTGCTTAAGTCAATTTATGGACTTAAGCAACTTGCACACTTTCCCGCTGCTCCCACTCTGAATGAAACCCTCTGGCTGATCCATATAGAAGCACTCTTCCAAATTTCCATTTAGAAAAGCCGTTTTTACGTCCATCTGCCAGATCTCATAATCGTGGAAGGCAGCAATGGCAAGAAGGATCTGAATGGATTTGAGCATAGCCACTGGAGAAAAGGTTTCATCATAGTCCAAACCAGGTCTTTGACGAAAACCTTTTGCAACAAATCTAGCCTTATAGGTTTCAACCTGTCCATCTACACCAATCTTCTTTCTGAAGATCCATTTGCAGCCTACGGGTTTTACCCCTTCTGGAGCAATATCCAAAGTCCATACTTTGTTGGTGTAAATGGACTCCATCTCGGTCTGCATTGCATCCAGCCATTCTACCAAGTCGCCGCTCTGAATGGCTTGCTGGAAGCTAGTAGGCTCATCATTATCAATGATGCAATCCTCTCGATCCTCGTCTATGAGAAAACCGTAGTATCTCTCGGGCGGATGAGACTACCTACTAGTTCTGCGGAGTGGCGCGGGGATGTCCGGTTCTTCTGAAATCTCTGGTTCTATCAAGCTTTCAGTAATAACTTGTGGTTCTGGAATTTCTTCCAGTTCTATTGCGCTCCCACTTATCTGATTTTGTAAAAATTCAGTTTCCAAGAAGCAGGCATAACGAGAAACAAAGACCTTTTACTTCTCTGCGTAATAGAAAAGATACCCCTTGGAGTTGGGTATCCCACAAACTTATACTGTACTGAGCGTGCCTTGATCTTGTCCGCATGCTGTTTTTTAACAAAAGCTGGACATCCCCATGTCTTAAGTTACTTAAGATAGGGTTTCTTCCCACTCCACATCTGATATGGTATGGTAGGCACAGTCTTGGTAGGAACCTTATTCAGAGCCGATTCTAGTGCATAACCCCAGAAGGATTGCGGCAACCCAGCGTTACTCATCATGGAATGAACCATATCCAATAGGGTTCGATTCCGCCTTTCCGATACACCGTTGTGTTGTGGCGTGTATGGAGGAGTAAGCTGAGAGAGAATTCCATTCTCTTTTAGATAATCAAGGAACTCGACACTTAAGTATTCACCACCTCGATCAGATCTTAGTGTCTTGATACTTTTGCCTGTTTGTTTTTCCACTTCATTCTTATATTCCCAGAATTTCTCAAAGGCCTCAGATTTATGCTTCATCAAGAAGACATGTCCATACCTAGAGAAATCATCCGTAAAAGTAATGAAGTATGAATAATCACTTCGCGCATGTGTAGACATTGGACCACACACATCACTGTGTATGAGTCCCAAAAGCTCGCTCGCTCTTACTCCGTGTCCAGTAAACGGAGTCTTTGTCATCTTTCCTATGAGAATCCTGCAGAAAAGATATTTTATTGGATTTCAGAGGAGAGAGAAAGATATATAAAAGATACCAGAGAATTCGGAAACCCTAAATCCCGTAACGCGTCGCGGTTCTGCCGCCAATATGCTCTTTGTGCCTCGGTTCCGCCGCCGACTAGAAAGATCTACAGAAGATTTTTGCTACGTGGCCTCCCTTCCTTCTCTGGATCTTGATGAATGTCTCTGGATCTCTGTTTCCTCAAGTCTTTGACTCCAGATTCCCTCGCAAAAATCACATACTTATCGTTAAATATGCAAGATGCAGTTTGTTTTGTTTTTATGATATAAATCGAATAAGAATTCAACACAAATAGTAAGAATAAAAAATTACGCGCGTGTCCCCAGCAACGGCGCCATTTGATTGATATGGAATTTATGTGTGTGTAGTTAACCGCAATCAATAACGGTGTCGCGTGTAGCTAGACCGAGATGAGTACGGATCGTCCTCTGGGAAACGTTGAATATTTTATTCTTACTTTAGGCGTGTTGAGAAAGAAAGGAGGAAGAATAAAGAATGGTGAAGAATGGTTGTAGGATCTAGATCTAAGTTAAACACGGATGCAAAATATAGATCTAGATTAACTACGGATGTAGGTTTTATAGTAGAAGGGGGCTTGTAGGGTTCATTAGGATTTAGTAGTTATGGATGATTAATTAAAAATTACTCTTTTTATCCTTTAATAGATTTAAAACTAGAACGACAGTGATGCATGTAGATTAGAGTTTCTGGAGGGAAAAGGGTTCCCACTCTTAACCCCCATCTCGACATGGAACTCCGTTCATATCTAGCCTTTACCAAAACAATAGTTAATCTAATTTCTAACCGTGGTCGAGACTAGCATTGAATTGGTAGCGCGCCCGATTAGGATGTTAACTATTCTTTTGATAAAGTTTATAAACTTTATAGGACTTAAAAAGAGTTTAAGGATCTTCATCATCCATTAACCTACCCTAATCCCATGAACCCTAACAAGCAAAGAATTTCTCGTGCATGTTGGGATAAGAAAAGATAGAAATCATGAAGAAAATAAAATGCAATAGAATAAAACTACCTTTATTAATCAACAAGATCAAGTACACTTTGTTTCCTTAGAAAATGATTACAAAAACCTAGTTTGCTTCTCGATCTCTTCTAAGGAGGTAGATGAACAATTGATGATCAGCCTGGATGCGTGAGCCTGTCGCGGACTTCGTGATCTCTTGATTTTTCCAAGAGGCTCTCGGTCCTTATTTATAGTCCCAGTGCCAGAACCCTAGCTTCCTAATTTGGAAACCAGAGGTTAAGATCCTAACAGCGAAATCTCAACTCCCAAATCGTCTGAACCGCGGCGGAACCGCGGCCAATAGGTGGGTTTGGCCGCGGTTCTGCGGCCTTATAGAGAGTTTGTTGGGTCGTTTCTCTGGGACTTTGTCTATCTGACACGTGGTGATCTTTTACCATCTTTGGAAACTGAAAATCTTCTCTTCGTCACTGCCAGCCTTGATTTCTTTAGTTTACTTTCTTAATTAGGCAAGTTTGTTTTACCAACTTTGATTTCCTTGATTTCAGCCCTGTAAATTCTGCATAATAGCTCAACAAATAATATTTAGTAGAGTTTGTTTTATTGAGATATTAACTTAACCATTAAGTATTGGTCAAAGGTATTTAATAAGGTAAGCATATTTAAATGGGCCAAATGTTACATGGATATTATATGCTTATTTTTTCCTACCAAATGTTAATTATAATATATAAACATATGAAAATAGTATTTTTACAGATAAACCCTTATATGTATCATATATTATAATAAACACCTTTTATTATATAGAAATAGTAGGAAAAATGTCATATTAAATGTGCAGTTTTATCAATTGACCAACCACACACATCACTGTGTATGAATCCCAAGGGCTCACTCGCTCTTACTCCGTGTCCAGTAAACGGAGTCTTTGTCATCTTTCCCATGAGACAAGATTGATAAGTTGCATAAGAATGATATTCGAACGGATCCAAATATCTCTCTCTATGTAGCTTCGTCAATCGTGTTTCATTGATATGACCCAGTCTACAATGCCATAAGAAAGCCTGATTTAGTTCCGGAGACTTTCTTTTAAGTGTGTTCTGGACACTGAAAACCTGAGCTTGATTTAATACGCATATACCGTTATCTAATGTACCTGACGCAATCAAAGCTTGATTTAGGTGGATGTGGACCACATCGCTTATAAATGTAAAATCATATCCTTCCTTAGAAAGTAAGGATACAGATATGATGTTACAAGCTAGACTAGGTACATACAAACATTTACGTAGAATCAATATCTGCCCACTTGTCAATCCAAGATGATATTCCCCTACGGATTCAGCGTCCACGCTCATTCCGTTAGCAACCCTGAGAGTTATATCACCTAACCTGATAACTATACGGTTTCTCAAAGCCTGTAGTGAATTACAGATATGAGATCCTGATCCGGTATCTAGTACCCAAGAAGTAGAGTTAATTGACATACAATTTTCTATTACAAACACACCTGAAGTCGAAGCCACAACATGCTTTGGATCCTGGATTCTGACTTTCAAAGCCCTGTAATCCCTCTGCCAATGCCCTTTCCCGTGACAATAGGAATATCCCTCCTTCCCTACTGTTAGCCAAGAAACTTTTGCCCTTCCCTGTCCTTCTACCTTACTAAAACCACATATCGGCTCTGTGGATATCTTCTTCTTCTCACCCTTTGCTTTCGCCTTGGATGCAGAAGAGGAAGATTCCCCAATAAGCTGAATGGGTGTCACCCTGGTTTCCTTCAGGGTGCCCTCAACTGGAAGTATAACTTTCTTCCCCTGGGCAAAAGTAGATGGTAGGGACTATAGAAACATGTCATCCTATGACCTGTTTCCTAACGTGGTCTCCAGGTCCGTGAGCTCATCAATATAGCTAGTCATCATAAGGACGTTGTCCCCTACAGATGACCCGATAGCCAACCTCGCTTGAAGTAATTCTTTCGAGGTCTCATATCTTGCGATACAAGATTGTTCTCCATATAAATCTTTGTTATGGAGGAAGATGGAAGCTAAGTCCATCTTCTCGTGCTGCCTCTGGTTTACTTCATCTACTGAGGCCAACACGAGGCACTTGGCATTTGCACTATTCCTTTCCTTTGTCTTACGGATATCAATATCCACGACGGTGGAAACTGGATCTGAGACGATGGTGGTTTGAGTAGTAAAAAGGTGTCCCAGATTGTCATGGGTAATGGTCATCTGTACAGATCTTTGCCAGTCATTATAGTTAGATTCAGTCATTTTATTATCTAGATGTAACCTATATCTTGTCACGGGGTTGCTGCAAGAGAGAGAGAAGAAAACACTTAGCATGATGCTCTTGTAAGTTTAGATTGATTTTTAATTTATCTAAACAGGATGGCTCTCACTGTTTCTTGAATCCTTCCTCAAACCATAAAAGAAGAATTAGTCATGATTAATCTCACCGTACAATACTTGCTTAACCGTTCAGCCAGGTTAGTGTCGGTACTTCGAGAGAGGTTTTACGACGTTTTCGTGAAGTTCCTTAATTAAATAACCTCTTTTCCCTGGAGGCGTAGCCCCGCTAACACTGTTCTAGACACCTACTTGGTTTATAGCATTGATCGTTAAGTGAAGAATCTCCCGAGGAGTAGCAGATACTCACAGTAGGATCGAGATCCAAATATCATTGTGTGATAATGCTGAAGGAATCCTACTAACATTATCAAACTCCAAATGGTATGAAACAATAGCAAGTTTCAGTTTCTTTAGAAACTCTCGATGTGGATTTTTGCTCCATGCTCTTATGATCTTGATGAAGGCCAACAAATCATAAGTCACATGTCAAGTTCTACCCATCATTGTCCAGGTTAATTTGAACCCACCCATATATACTCTTGACAAAGGCCAACAAGGTAATACGACTGTCCCAAACCAACGCATCTATCTATGCTACATATGAACACCCGGCAGCTACCAATCACTATGCCTTGATAAAGGCTAACAAATATAGCTTGAATACTATTGACTATTCATATGAAATGACAGAGGGCTACGAATAGTTTTGGCAAAACCGTGAACGTAGTGAACTTGATATAGTTTTGGCGAAACCGTGAACGTAGTGAACTTGATATAAACGAAGGAACCTGATAGCTTTTAAAAGGAGTGGTTTAAGCTCCGCATTTAAAAGTCTGCTGTTTTAAAATAACCGAGTGGTTTTAAAAAAATTTCCAACGATTCAGTTTTGGTTTGTTTGCTTTGCATTAATGTAATGCAGTCCTATCAATTAACCAACCAATGCAGAAAACAACAAAAATACAACGTACGCTTATGCCATCCGCATTCGCCACGGGGCCCCGTCATCACCCGTTAGGTTACTTAACTAACGACAGAGCGGGGGCTGGACTAGCGCGGATGCAAAACATAAGCAACGTCTATTATATAATACATATATAATAATATCCATTCGTCAGACTCAATGATAGGCATTCCAGATCACAGATGAACACATTGGATGTACTAGGAATTTCGCGTTTCGTTTGAGCCTATAACGAAAGACAAATTCCACGGTCGTGACGAATAGCCAAAACCCTACCCTAGACCCCTACGGGTACGGCAAACTACCTGCCAAATACCCGAAGTGAAGCAACCTCCCTCAACAAAGTGAGTAGGCCACTCGGCACTTCAAAGTACCCGAATGTTTGTGCACCCCACCTTGGGTCTATCCTAGGAGCAAAAATATTAAAAGAAATAATACAACGGTGGCTACAATCTCAACCCGGATATGCCCCGCAAATAATAATATTACATAACTTTACAAATTTACATTCAATGAAAGAATGAAAACCCTCATCTCACATCCCCGGCTATTCATCCAGGACGACCCAACAAGTTCATATACACAAACCATCACAACAACATCACAAATATGTGCAACCCCGACTAATCGACGTATAGAAATTAGTTGACGTTTCCAAACATATATATCAAACACAGAAGATCCGATTAGTTAAAGTACTTAGAATTTCGATCGATTACCAAATTGAATCTACCCCAAGTACAACACAGTACACAAAACATTATGGGTAGAAACAAATTATCAGAAAAATCACGAAACACCAAGATATAAAAAAATGCAGGAAAAACGAGTCGACTCGGAGTCGACTCGGCAGCGGATCCGCGGCGAAACGCATAGTTTCGCCGCGCTTCCATGGCGGTCTAACCGAGTTACGATCTCGTTTTTCTTGAGTGCCCTACAAAAAGACTGCACGTATTTTAAGGTCCCGGAAGACATTTTGGGACCAGTTTTGAAAATCGAGAGAAACTGTGCAATTTTGATGCATTTTTGCGATTTTTCCGGCGATCGAATTTCTAACACTTTTCTAACTAGCTAGTTAAGGTTTTATAGGCTCTGATACCACTGTAAGCCAGTGTCGCGCACCCCGCAGTTCGCGGGGAGGCGGAAATTTCAAAAACGGTAATCTTTTGACTACGCAACACCGGCTATTACACCATGATCTTATTAAAGCATTAACTAGCTAGACTAACTTGAGGATTTATCTACCATGGTAGATTCTTATACCTAGTAGATCAAGTCCTTTGGGTCTTCTTGTGGTCCTCTCTAAGGCTCCTCGGTGATAGGATCGAGCTTGCTCTGTTAGTCTTCTCTTGTCAAAGATGATCCACCGCGAAGGTTTGTGCTCCAAGCTTCATCCTCCAAATAAGGTAACTAGGGTGGAAGGTTTGCTAAGCCAACTAGCCTAGGAGATGTAGAATGTGTTAATGGATTATTTGTCTCACTAAACCCTTGGCTCGCAACACATGTGAATGATAGGATTTAGTATTGAGGAAGAAGATGATGGACGAGACCTAGAGAGCTCAAGAGAGGAGAGAAACTCAAGAAATCTTAAGTGAAGAAAATAAAGCATCAAGAGAGCAAGGTGTGGAGAATGGAACATATATAATCTCTCATCTCGCTCATTGAGCCATGTCAAGAAAAGCAATAAAATAAGCACCCATGCCTCAATAGTGATCCCAATCTAATAAAATAAACCATGAGCCATTCCCTCCACCATGCCAAGCATGTCTCCTCCATTTTCCACATCATTAATACATTTAACAAAATGGATAAATCCAATAATGATGTGGCACCTTCTAGAAGCATACCTTGACAAATTACAAGAATGCCCCTCATACTGTATACACATACCTGTATCCGTATTCCGAAAAATACGGATACCCTGAGACGATAACAATCCAATAATACAATACTAGAATCTGGTTTAAACCAAAGCCCACTAGTATTGTCTGCCTGATCATCATCAGTGTACAAGTACACGTACGTAATCGAAGCCCAGGTCGTAAAACCATAAAACGTTTACATCAATTGCCTGAAGTAGGGAAACCCTCTATGTGGGACTCTAAAGACTCAACACTACGCTGGCAGTGGGTTTAACCACAGGCCGTAAGCGGCACTAGCTGTATGTAACGGTCCCCAGGTAGATGTCGATAAGAAGGCCGATGAGAAAAACCCATCCGAACTCCTACTGAGCCTGAATGTGACAATCTCCGTACAGTCCGGTCTATTCATCTAAGAGTTCGTATATTGGGCTTAGGGGGCGGTAATCGTCAAACCCCTAATAGCGCAATAAGTCGTGCAGGAGTGTAGCCCAAAACACCTTGAGAAACTACTGGAATACCTACCAGTAAATCTCGCTTTCCCTGGCCAAGGATCGTGTAATGGCTCTCCGAACACAGCACAATATCAATCCCTAATATCGGGAGAGACGAATCCTATCTAACCGCCACTGCCTCCAAGTGCTTCGGGACTGCACCCAACTACTACCTATTTGTACGACTCTTTTGAGCCGTGGTAGGGTAGTAATCAAAGTACAGTGGGAACACACTCGAGGCGAAGTAGCAGTGTCAAGTCGACGGACTAAGCTGCACTCATATCACCTGGGAACTGCTACCCGACGATAGGTATAATACCAACCACAAGGGAGGCTAGGCTCCGTGTAAAACCCACTGATCGTAGTAGGCGGCAGATCATTTCTGATTTGATATGAGTCATGTCCAGTGTACTCTTAACCTAAAGAGCACCTGTATACTATCTCCAGTATGGCGTACTAATGGCTGTGTGACAGACCATCTCCCCTGCTGGGATGAGAAGCATATACACTAGTCTACTCCGGAGTATCGATGCCCCATCTCGACAATCCTACGACTAGGGACCTGTATAAGGATGTTCTTGTAGATTACGCAGCCCCCACTAGTGTGACTTTCATCACAACGCTGGTAATCAAGCAAAGATCCTAAGGGATCTACTAATATGTATAAGCGATATGCTAAAAGAAACACATGCACATATTGAAGTAGAAACAAACCAAGTACCATACTACCATTTTGAGCAAGACTGTCAATACAACTGTGAATATTCTAAGCTTCCATTAAGTAATATACAATCCAGTATGATACAATAATGGCCTCTAGGGCATATACACTAACACCATTTAGGGCGGAGTGGGAGTTGCTGTTGCAAGAGCAGTTAGAAGCCATTGATGTTCACTTTTGCACAGGAAAAAGACACCAAATCTTAGTATCTCGAATCCAATGGCAACTATAGCAAACCACAATTTGTTCGCGAAACATGACACATGAAGTGTGGAGTGGAAAGAGAAAAAGGTCCGACCAGACGTGCCAGAATCTGTTTACCGTCGGAAGACGGAGACGAACCAGGATGGATCGTCCTGCCTGAATTTGGGGGCGGATGCTATTTGGGTTTATCCGTCCACCTCTCCGAAGATACCAAGTTGATTTATGGCACTGTATATCGGAGATTTGGATGGATGTGGCCGTTGTAGCAGACTTCGTCAGATTCCCCCTCGTTTGTGAGGGGTTTTTGATTGTGGGGGACGCTTTTCCCTACAGGCGCAAGCCCCCGCAGTTAATTACGTTACCGCATCGCGATAACCACTTTCTCCTGCTTTGGAAGTTCACTTCGTTTCGTGTTTTTTTTTGTTTGTTTGGGTTGCCCGTGGATTGTATACGGAGACTAATTTATGTCGTCGCCCATAGGGCGCGGATTGGTCGAAATCCATATATTTTAGATTTGGGTTTTTATTTAAGGACCGTTAATCTATTTTGAGATTAATATCAACTTAAATATATGTGAGCATTTGGGGCTCGATTTGTTTTTGTTAAGGATACATTAGTCCAATTTGAGACTAAGATCCACTTAACAAATTTTAGGATCATTTTTATTTCAGGATCCAACAAAAGAGCTTTTGGGCTATATTATTTTAGTTTAAGGACGTTTCGGTCCATTATCGCCATTTTGGAGGCGAATATTAGTTTAGGGAAATTACGGTCCATTATCGCCATTTTGGAGGCGAATATTAGTTTAGGGACTTTTCGGTCCTTTATCGCCGTTTTGGATGCAAATATTAGTTTAGGGACATTTCGGTCCATTATCGATCTTGCGCACACGTGTATTTGTTACGTGACGAAGCGAACAATAGTGATATGTAATGCACCTGATCCGATTTGAAGTGTGCACATCAATTTGGAAGTGCACCAAAGAGTTGTTGGTTGTCGGGACCCGCCACCTCTCTGAAAACGTTGAAGAATTATAACGACATATATCAGAGGTGTGGAGAGATGTACCCTTAAACCAAATCCCATATTTGAAGGGAAAATGGCTGTTGTAGACCTAAGAAATGTTAGTCATGTTTGACACTAAAATTATCTTAGGAGATATAACATGAATATCATTTGGGATATAATCAATGGGAGACCACTAGTCATTTTTGAAACTGAGGTCATCTAGGGAAAACATGAGCAATATGAGCTCAGCTGTTTTAATATCAAAGAGGTCTAACCTTAGGAAACTTAGCCAATTTGGGCTAAGATTGAGTCTCCAACAGTGCTAAGCACTGAGAAATATAGTGCTCACGTGTGTTTCACGTAAGAACTGGATTAATGTTAAACACTAGAGTTTTATGGCGCTCACGTGACACATGTGAGTCACCCCAAATATGGGCACCGGACTAGTGTTAAATACTAGAGTTTATTGACACTTACGTGACACACGTGAGGCATCCCAAATATGGGCGTTGCCTTTTAGGTTTCATTTCCCTCCCCTTTTTACAGAAGTGCTAAGCACTTGATTAGGGCTCTCTTGTAAAACACGTGACTGCCTTATGGAGTGCCTTTGTTCTCTCTCCCTTCTGTTTGTCTTTCTCTTTAGCACTCGCGTGATAAATACGTGAGACAGTCTCGGTTATTCTTTTTGTTCGTTAGAAGCACTCACATGGAAAACACGTGAGGCCTCATGATAGTGTTAACACTAACGAGTCACCTATGCTGTTCTATTTTCTTAGCGATTTTGATATATTATTAATGACATTTCTAGTCATTAGGATTTGGATTTGGAAGATCTCAAATTATTATTATCATCTAGACTGAGGAACCAAGTTCTTCTTTGTTTTTTGTAAGAATCAAATTCTTTTTATAGGGCTAAACCGGAGCTTTTTGAGGAATTAAATTTCCATATGTTACTATTATTCCTTTTCGTTTAACTCAGTTCTTTCCCCTAGGTCTTGAATCTGCAGGACAGAATCTCTCCGATGAGAATTAAATTTTCAACTTGTGGGGAGATCTGCTTCTGCAGATCTCAATCAGAGGAAGAACTGAGTTTTTATATGAGGGATTAAACCCTTAGAGTGGCAAAGGAGAGGTGTTTTCTTTTTACCTAGTGTTTCAAGGAAGCAAGACTTTTCTTTGAGAATTAAATTCTCTCGTTCCTCAAAAGCTCACTGTATATTCTTTTTTTTTAGCTTCTGGGGAGTTCTTTCTCTCTCTCTGCGTGTCTCCGTATGAGACTTAAAATCTCGGGTTCTTTATATAGTGGAGAGAAGTTTGTTTAATTCTGAGGAAATCTTTCATTGAAAGATCCCAATTAATTTAATTAGTCTCAAAATTGATTTGGGGAATTTTACCCACCGTTGGATCTTTGATCCAAGGGCTTCTGTTTTTACAGAAGATATCGTTCTTGTTTTTAATAAGATTGGGGATATTCTCCCATATACAGAATAAAATTCTATCAAGCGGTGACATTTTAATTACCATTGGATTTTTAATCCAAGGGTGCTCGGTTTAATAGAGTATTATCTTTCTCTGTTTAGAAAGATACAGAAATTTTTTTGGATCTTTGATCCACTAACTCTCTGTTTAACAGAAAATATTCTTCCCAATAGAATTTAATTCTATGTTTAAGCACCGTTGGATCCTTGATCCAACGGTTCATTAAGTAGAATTTAATTTTACGCAAGGAGGTGTCCTCACGTGTTTAGCACGTGGGACTTAATTTGGCCCTATTAGCTGTTTTGATTGTAGTGCCTATATGTTTTGCATATAGGCGCTCACGTGTTTACCACGTGAGGCTTTTTAGCCTATCAGTAGTTTAATTGCAGCGCCTATATGCTTTACATATAGACGCTCACGTGTATAACACATGAGGCTTGTTTAGCCTATCAGTAATTTAATTGCAGCGCTTATATACTTTGCTTATAGACGCTCACGTGCTTAACACGTGAGGCTTTTTTAGCCTATCAGTAGTTTAATTGCAGCGCCTGCTTTGCATATAGGCGCTCACGTGTTTAACACGTGAGGCTTGTTTAGCCTATCAGTAGTTTTGTTGCAGCGCCTATATGCTCTGCATATAAGCGCTCACGTGTTTAACACGTGAGGCTTGTTTAGCCTATCATTAATTTAATTGTAGAGCATATAGGTGCTCACGTGTTTAACACGTGAGGCTTGAGTTATGGGGAATTTTTTCCCCTCTCTTTTTATAAGGGAACGGCATGCTCTGGGCCAAAAAATTTGGCGGGAACAAATGCCCCCACTGCTTTGCCCACGTAAATATGTACGTAGGTGAAGTAGTGCAAAGTTATGCCTGGCCATAGAATTGATGGCTTAGGAGACAAGTTTACGATCCTTGTAGCCTAAGGCTTTTTTCATCTTCATGAGCCGTAAGGGTCTCAAGAAGGTTTTTCTCCCTATGAGTCGTGAGTATCTCATAGGTGCATATTCTCTCTTGAAATCGTGAGGGTTCCTAAGTGGCCATCACCTCCGTGAGTCGTAAGGATCTCACTCAGATATTTTTCCCTTATGAGTCGTGAGGACCCGTAAGTAGCCTCTTCATTTCATTGGCATGTAATTTTGGCGAATGTGGCCCGTGGATAGCATACAAGAGTCCATCTTGACCTTCTTGTCCAAGCAGGTTTTAGATCTGTTGCCTAAGGCTTTTTAACTTTATGAGCCATGAGGGTCTCATAAAGACTTCTATCCCTACGAGTCGAGAGGATCTCGTAGGTGTGTTTTTTCCTTAGAAGTCGTGAGGAATCCTAAGTGTGTTTTCTCTTGAGAGTCGTAAAGATCTCACAAGAGAATTTTCTCCTTACAAGTCGAGAGGATTCGCAAGTGGTTTCTCCTCCTCGTCGGTATGCGACTTTGGAGAATGTGGCCCGTGGATAGTATACAAGAGTCAATTTAGACCTACTTACAGGACCACGATGGCTTGGGAAACAGGTTTTAGATCTGTCGCCTAAGGCTTTTCAACTTTATGAGCCGTGAGGGTCTCATAAAGACTTTTCTTCCTACGAGTCGAGATGGTCTCGTAGGTGTATTTTCTCCTTAGAAGTCATGAGGATCTCACAAGAGAATTTTCTCTTGAGAGTCGTAAGGATCTCATAAGAGAATTTTCTCCTTACGAGTGGAGAGGACTCACAAGTGGTTTTTCCACTTCATCGGTATGCGACTTTGGAGAATGTGGCCCGTGGATAGTATACAAGAGTCAGTTTGGACCTACTTGTAGGGCCACAGTGCTTAGGAAACATGTTGATATCCCCGTCGCCTAAGGCTTTTCACCTTCATGAGCCGTGAGGATCTCATAAAGTCTTTTCTCCCTACGAGTCGAGAGGATCTCGTAGGTGTCTTTTCTCCTTAGAAGTCGTGAGGACTCCTAAGTGCATTTTCTCTTGAGAGTCGTAAGGATCTCACAAGAGAATTTTCTCCTTACGAGTCGAGAGGACTCGCAAGTGGTTTTTCCTCCTCATCGGTATGAAACTTTGGAGAATGTGGCCCGTGGATAGTATACAAGAGTCATTTTGGACCTACTTGCAGGGCCGCAATGGCTTGGGAAACAAGTTTTAGATCTTTCGCCTAAGGCTTTTCAACTTTATGAGCCGTGAGGGTCTCATAAATACTTTTCTCCCTACGAGTCGAGAGGATCTCGTAGGCGTCTATTCTTCTTAGAAGTCATGAGGACTCCTAAGTGCGTTTTCTTTTTAGAGTCGTAAGGATCTCACGAGAGAATTTTCCCCTTACAAGTCGAGAGGATTCGTAATTGGTTTCCCCTCCTTATCGGTATGCAACTTTGGAGAATGTGTCCCGTGGATATTATACAAGAGTCAATTTGGACCTACTTGCAAGGCCACAGTGCTTAGCAAACAGGTTGATATCCTTGTCGCCTAAGGCTTTTCACCTTCATGAGCCGTGAGGGTTTCATGAAGATATTTTTCCTACGAGTCGAGGTGAGTCGAGAAGATCTCGCAGGTATATCCTAATGTGAAATATAGATAACCCCCATTCTTTACGACAGAGGTCCGTTAGGTTTTGTGGTACTAGGATTTTAGTCTGTGGTACCGTCACGTTGGCTGATGTATTCCTCGATATGTGGTCTTTAAGCCGTTGTTCGAGTTGCCCCGCAACTGTCGTGTCTTTGATCCCTTCGGGGGCTAGACATGCCGTCTTCAAGAAATCTCCTTAGGCTATATGACCATCGGAAGAGCAAGCGTTAGGAATTTGTCATGTCTCTTTTTACTTGAGGTTAGGTTCAGTTTGGAGCCCCGATGAGTCATAACTACTCCGTGCTAGTGTGGGATGATCTCCGATAGTCTCTTAGGCTTTATATGACTTGCCGTCGAGACCCTGAAGCTGGGAATATGTCGTTGCTTCAATTTGATTTGGCTATTTGGAGCCTTTTTTGACATTGCATCTGCTGTAACGAGAAGAATGTCGAGTCAGAACTGAGATTTTGTTATTACTCCTTTTTGGTTTCGCTATTTGGAGCCTTTGTTGACATTGCTTCTGCTGTAACAAAAAAATGTCGAGCTGGAGCCAGGATTTTGCCGTCACTCTTTTTTGATTTTTGGTTATTTGGAGCCTTTGTTGACATTGCGTCTGCTGTAACGAGAAGAATGTCAAGTTGGAGCTGGGATTTTGTCGTCACTCCTTTTTATTTGGCTATTTGGAGCCTTTGTTGACATTGCATCTGCTGTAACGAGAAGAATGTCGAGCTGGAGCGGGATTTTGCTGTCGCTCCTTTTTGATTTGGCTGTTAGGAGCCTTTGTTGACATTGCGTCTTCTATAACGAGAAGAATGTCGAGCTGGAGCTGGGATTTTCTCGTCGCTCCTTTTTGATTTGGTTGTTTGGAGCCTTTGTTGAAATTGTGTCTGCTGTAACGAGAGGAATGTCGAGCTAGAGCTAGGATTTTGCCGTCACTCCTTTTTGATTTGGTTATTTGGAGCCTTTGTTGACATTGCGTTTGCATCCTGCTAGAGTGAGAAAGAACGCCGGGGTAGTCTTTAGGTCGTATGTGAACCATTAAGACTTGGAGCTAGGAATTTTCCATGGCTCCATTTTGTTTCGACCCTGAGATCTTTTGTTGACGTTGCGTCTGCATCGTGCTAGAGTGAGAAGGAATGCCGGGGTAGTCTTTTGGTCGTATGTGAACTGTCAAGACTTGGAGCTAGGAATTTGCCATTTCTGTTCGACCCCTGAGTCTTTGTTGATGTCGCGTCTGCACTGAGAAGGAACGTCAGAATGATCTTTAGGTTGTAGATGTCGCCATCAAGATCTGGCTCTCCCTTTGACAAAGCCTGGTGGGAAAACATGGTTCCTTTTTTCATTTGTGCCCATGGATTGTATACAGGGGTCAGTGTAGGCTCGCCTGCAGGGCGAAGGAAACTTTATTTTATTTTACTTTTTTATGGCCGCGATGCTCTATCTTTTCATCTTTTCATATCGCGAAAGTCGCGATTGCCCAATCATTTCGGCTTTTTATCCGCGGTGCCCAATCATTTCGGCTATTTTTAAAATATTTTTACTCGCTACTTTTTATTGCGAGTTGCCTAAACATTTCGGTTGTTTTTATATGCATATTTTTGCTACTCGCTGTTTTTTGTTGCGAGTTAGGGGCTTGGTCCTGATACCCATTGTGGCATCGGCATCGCTGCTACTGGAATATTGCCAGGAGCGAATCATCATTTTCCATGAAAGGACTTAGAGTTTGACACCTGTTTAAGTATCAGCATCGCTACAACTGGAATGTTTCCAGGAGTGAATCATCATTTGCCCTTGTCGATTTGAACAAAGATGACTTAGCAAACAGGGTTAGGATCCTGTCGACTAAGGATTTTTGATTTTATGAGCCGTAAGGGTCTCAAAAAGGTATTTCTCTCCCTACGAGTCGAGAGGATCCCGTAGGTGCAGGTTCTCCTTAGAAGTCGTGAGGACTCCTCAGTGGTAATTTCTCTTGTAAGTCGTAAGGATCTTACAAGAGTGTTTTCTCCATATAAGTCGAGAGGACTTATAAGTGGCGTTCACCATATATGATATTTCTCGCCATTGGTAGAACTTGGTAAGGGCTATATTTATTTGTGCCCATGGATTGTATACAAGGGCCAATATTGGACAGCCTGTAGCGCAGCTTGGGGGATATGATGGCTTAAGAAAAGGTTTGGATCCCTATAGCCTAAGGCTTTTGAATCTTATGAGTCGTGAGGGTCTCATAGGATCCTTGTAGCCTAAGTCTTTTGAATACTATGAACCGTGAGGGTCTCATAGGGGGAGTTCTCCTTCCGAGTTGCGAGGATCTCGTAAGTAAAAATTTTACGAGATTGTGCCCTTCCGGGTTTTCACAGATTCGCCGGTAGCCCTACTGTTTTTACTCACGGCGTCCTTTCGTGTTTTCATCCGTGCCCCTTTTGCTTGTGGACATACTATTTTTTTAACGAGATTGCGCCTTTCCAGGTTTTCACAAGCTTGCCGGTAGCCCTGCTGTTTTTACTCACGGCGCCCTTACGAGTTTTCATCCGTGCCCCTTTTGCTTATAGACATACCGTTTTTTTAACGACCCATCTGTTTGCCAATGGGACTTAGGGGTGACTTCACCGCTGGAGTAGCTGTATAGCCAGTGGGACTTGAGTTGCAGTTTTCGCCGTTGGAGCTTTGATTGAAATATAGATCTCAAGAGAGCACATCACCGTTTTGGAGGAGACGTGCTAGTTTAGGGACATCTTGGTGCGTTATCGCCATGCTTGAGGCACCTTTTAGTTTAAGGACATTTCGGTCCGTTATCGCCATGTTTGAAGCAACGGAGATTCTTTGCATACTACCTTCAGATTTTTTGACTCAGGAAGATAGCGAGCGGACACGAGCGTCGTCATCTATCATTGACCCAAGTCGTAACCCGTTAGGCGTATTTTTTTTTGAGGAATCGGCCGTTTATTGGCCGGAATGGTCTTTCGCCATGCATATCCATGAGCAGGTAATCCCCACCCTGGTAGACCTTGTCTATGACGTACGGGCCCTCATAGTTCGGCTCAAATTTCCTCCATTTCGCACGATTGGGGATCATAGGCCTTTTGACGACTAGTACGAGTTCGCCTTGGCGGAATGTTCTCGTCCTGGTCAGTTTTTTGTATGACCGTGTCATCCTTGCCTTATAAGTCTCCAGGTTTTGCTGTGCTATAAGGCGGGTTCCGAGGAGGAGATCTTCATCGCTGAATGTGTGTTAGTTATATGTATGCCCTAGAGGCCATTACTGTACATTGGATGTATAATGTAGTGGATGCTGGGACATATATAGGTAGGACTTTCTTGCTCGACATGATAGTACGCTATCTGGTTGCTCTTTATCTTAACGTGTATACTTTCTGTCTCTCTGTTACATGTTGATAAAGCCCTTAGGATGTGTACTCAACTTCCAGGACTGTGATGCAGATCATACTAGTGGGGCCTGGATAGTCCATGAGTACATCCTTCAATGTTCCTAGTTGAGGGAATATCGAGACGGGGCATCGATATTCCAGAGTAGACTAGCGTATATCTTCTCGACCCATGCGATGGGCGATGGATGATCCCATATCCATTGGTGTTTGACATCAGAGATGGTATACGGGTGCTCAGTGGAGACTGGGTACACTGAACGGACTCGCCGAGAACTCCCAGATGGTATTATACCTCACGTCAGATGGCAGTTCTCTGGTGACACTGGTACAGCTTAGTCTGTTGACCCGAGATCGTCATAGAGTCTTGTGTGTCTCCCACTGTGCTTTGATTTCCACCCTACCACGGCTCTACTGAGTCGTGCAAACAGGTGGTTTTTGGGTACAGTCCCGATTCACATTGAGGCAATGAGCGATAGGAGGGGATTCGTCTCTCCCGGTATTGGGGGTTGATGTTGCGCTATGCTCGACTGGCCATAACAGGAAATCCTTGGCCAGGGTTGCAGTGACCTACTGGTAAGTGTTATCAGTAGTTTCACACATTTCATGGACTTCACGTCGGCATGACTTATCGAGCTACTGGGGTCTGACGTTTACCACCCCTAGGCGAGATATGCGACATATCAGACGAACAGACCGGACTGTACGGTAAGTGTTACTGGTTGGATTCACAGGAGTGTGAGCGGGCTTGCTCGTCGATCTTCTGATCGCTCAATACCCGGGTGGCCGTTACGTTTAGCAGACCGCTTGCGGCTTGTGGGTGTTTGATATGATCATCACCTGCTGCCGGCGTATTGACGAGTCTTTAGAGTCCTACACAGAGGTTTCCTGGCTCAAGCGAAACGAAATAGGAGCGCATATGAGATATGTGCGGGACCGAGAATAATTCGTGTATGTGATACCGTATTCCATTCTCGCGATGAATGTATCGATTGGTTATATGCGATATAACCTAGTTGTCGAATCAAGGATTGATTCGATAAGCCGATACATAGGATACTAGTCGGTTATATGCGATATGACCGGATCGTTAAATCAAGTGTTGATTTAATGATTTAATGTATAATTATATATTTGATATATTACTTTGCATTAACTAGTATTGGTTCACTTTAAATGGATTTACTCACTTGAAATGCACATTGTATATGTGATATATTTTAGTGCACTTGATTGTATCATGTTTGATGATACATTCTTGCTTGGGTTTGTGTAAAGAATTAAACCATGGTTAGTTAGTGGTTAGGGTTTCATTTCATTTACTTATTCATTTATCTATTTATTTATTTTATTTATTTCATTTAGAAAAGATAAAGAGAATGGTGGCTTATTTTGTAGTTTTGTGGAAACTTCATGAAGTGTTGAAAGCTTGACCATTCTTGTTCTTTTCCTAAACCTAACCATTAACCCTAACCATGGTTTATTCTCTACACCTAACTAAGGTTAAGATTATGATAAGTATCATATTATTTTTTACTTTAAAAAGACTTATCATTATATTATCTTCTTCTTCTTCTTCTTCTTAAAGAAGAAAAAGCTTGATAGCATCAATGGCAACTTGAGCAAATGAGTGAGAAATCCAATTCTAAAGTGAACCCACCTCCTATTTCTTCATCCTCTACCTCTTGCCAAGTAGTATAGGTTGTTTCCTTCACAAGTTTTTATGGCTTGGTGAAGTTGGAGCTTGATCTTGTGATGCCTCGACGTAGATCATCTTCGGCATCGAGCCGACGACCAAGCCGGCCCATTTCTTCGATGAAGCAGATGCTAGAGTCCGGAATCCGATTTGGACAGCGGAGGGACATCATCGCGGAGCTTAGGAAGTGGTGGACCGGATCTACAAAGGTTGTATTCACTTTCCTTTAGCATTTAATTTGTTTACATGCTTGCATCGCCTATATATCTAGTTAACGATCCGTATTAGGGTTTGTAGGCACTTGTAAAATTTGAATTAGCCATGTTTAATCACTTGTGAGACTTCATTAGTGTGCCTAGGAATCCCTACAGTGGTATCAGAGCCTAACTAGAGCTTTAGGCGATGTGTAGACGAAGCTAGAAGTCCGATCGAACCCGATATTCCCCGATTTCAACCCTCTCTGTACAATTTTTCAAACAGTGGATTTTTGTGAATTAAAAATTCTCAAACAATTAAGAAGGAAAAACTAAGAATTACTGTGAAGTTTGGGCCCCTAATTTCATAATTCGACCGCGGAACCGCGGCCAAACCAGGGGTTTGGCGGCTCTTCCGCGGCCCAAATTTGGACTTAGTCCCTCAAATTTCATATATTTATTCTTAGGTTCTTTCTTGGCAATTTTTTATGTGAATTTTTTAATTCCACTCAAGTGTTGAGTTTTCTAGGGTTTTATTGGGGATTCGTTAATTTGATCGGATAATTTAACTTCGTTTATGTTTTTCCGGATATTTTAGAAACTGTTAAAAAGTTTGACCGGATATAAATACACACTTTTTCCCCTGCCGGGAAATTTCCAAGTGTTGGATTTTTCCATGGTTTAAAGACGTTCTAAGTAGTGCAAGTAAAGCGATGGTCCCTCTAGAAGACAACAAACCTTAACTCGATTATGTGACCGTCTTGAACTGCCCTTTGAACCTTAGGGTTTGGGGCAGTACGGCGTGCCACATGTGAGGCGTTGGCTTGACCCTTCTACGGCTGGACCGTTGGTACTGAGGCACGAAGTGAATGTTTTTAAATTTATTTCATGTGTTGATCTGTTTCGGAAAACTTGGGTGTTTGAATGTTCGATCGGAAAGTTTAACATTTTCTATTTATCTGGAATGTGATACAATAATTGGAATTCACAAGTAGTTATGAGATAACTGAATGAATGTTATAAATCAAGCACTTTAGTCTCACTTGATCGGTTGCCACGGAATTTTGATGTGATCAAAAGTCCGTCGCAATCACGTAGCGTACGCGGATACTCGCCGGGTAAACTTATTAGACAGCTACATCCCTTAACCCCGACCAAGTGACTGTAGGAGAACCCCGTCGCCGAAAGCATCCGTTCGGGTGTTTGCGGTAGCGGTGTTCCGCCTTGGTGCACTTCGTCGACGGTATCGGGGGTGCGGCCGTCTACTGAAGTTTGCGACGAGCATTCGATCAGGATGTCGGGAATCTTGTTAAATTGCCCGACTCGATATTGAAAAGAGTTTTCGATAATGAGACTAAAATGCGGGGTTTATAATTGTTAGGCATGCGATGTCTAAGGAATTCATTTGATTAGGCATGCGATGTCTATGTAGGTTGCGGATTCCAACTGTTGCAGTTTTACACTTTCTTTTCTGTGACCGTAAGTGTAATATGTGTTATTGCCGGTTTCGTTGCTATATGTCAACGACAATTGGGATGGGCATATTTACTTACGTTGATGACATGTGATGTTATGTGTTGCTGGATATGTTATATTGGATCGTCGTGTTTGAATAGCCGGGGGTTTTTATGTGAGATGAGTGTTTTTTCATTTTCATTCATGTTAAAACTTGTATGTAATATTCTTTTATTGGGGCACTTCCAGGTTGCGGATGTTGTCACCATTTGTATATTATTTACTTTTCCGCACTAGGATATACCCAAGGAGGAGGGCACAAGTAACCGGGTTCTAGGGTCCAGTGGGAGACCAACTCGAGGAGTCGAGTTCGGGTCTCCTAACCCTAGAATTGGTAGGGTTGCTTGCCGCTCTCGTAGGGGTCTAGGGGTGTGGGATTGGCTATTCATCACGACCATGGAATCCGTGTTTTATACTGGCTCGTATTGAAAGCACGGACGTCCTAGTATATCCAATATTTCATATGATATTTTCTGCTGCGTTATCTGTAATGTGATCATGTGATGTTCTGTGATAGATATAGTATATAGTATATATGATATATTATATAGACGTTGCTTATGTTTTTACACCCGCACTAGCCCTGCTTCGCTCTGGCGTTAGTCACCTAACTTAACGGTGCAGACGGGACATCGAGGCGAATGCGGATGGCATAAGCGTACGTTATATTTATCTGTGATGTTTAGGTGGACTTAAATGATGGGATATTCATTAATGAGATTAATGAAAGAAAATAAACCTAATTGATGTTGTGGAATTGAATTTCAAAATAAAAACAGGTAGCTACAGTTCTTGCTTTGCATCGCGGTGTTCCTTGTAGAACATCCTGCACCTTATTCGATGAGGAAAGGACCGAGATCCCTTCACCGGGAGTGACTCCTTTAGCAATAACTGGCAGATGCTACACACTCGGTTTGTTTTTGATTGCTTCTATAGTTTCTGCTTTGCACAGTGATATATATGATATATCCCGCACCTCATTCGACGAGGAAAGGGCCGACGATCCCTTCACCGGGAGTGACCCCTTTAGCAAAACTAGAAAAGCTTCAAAAACATTCCATTTAAAAACCATTTGATTCCGCAACGAGATCAAGTTCAAAGCGTTAAAGGTTTTCATAAAAACTATTCGCAACCCTCCGTCATTTTAGGAAGTAGAGTACTTAGTATTCGTGCTGTGTTTGTTGACCTTAGTTAAGGCACAGTGTACGGTAGCTAATTGATGTCTTCCTACACCGCATATGATGCGATTAGTTAGGACAGTCGCGTGACTTTGTTGACCTTAGTTAAGGGTCATGTGGGTAGGTCTAATTAATCACGAAATGACGGGTAGAACTTGACTAGTACTTATGATTTGTTGACCATAGTTAAGGTCATAAGTGCTAGGGGTAAAAATCTTTATCGGGAGTTTCAAGTGTTGAAATTTGCAATGAGATTGCATACCTTCTATGTGATAGTTGGATCCCGATACCCACTGCGAGTAATTGTTACTCCTGGGAGAGTTTTGCACTTTACAATTAGCCGATCAAGTAGGTGTCTAGAAAGGTGTCAACGGGGTTACGCCTCTGGGAAAACGAGGTTTACTGTAATTAGGTCCGTGCGAAAGCACGGGGAACCTCTCTCAAAGTACCGACACTGGCCTGGCTGAAAGATTGACGAACTTGTAGAGTGTAATTAATCCCGGCTAGTCTTTCCTTTTAAGGTTTGAAGGAAGATTTGATAAAAACAGTGGGAGCCATCCTGATTAGATAAAATATATAACCAATCTAATCTTGCAAGAGCGCACGCAGAGTGTTTTCTTCTCTCTCTCTCCAGGTAGCGACCATATCACGCCTTAATCAAGATAATAATATGGATGTATTGACCGAACCCGCTTGTTATACTGAGCTGGGGAACGTTGGTCCCGCTCCAACTTATAATTGTTATAAGACAGAGCAGGAAATAGGGGAATACCAGAATTACTATGTCGCCCAAACGAAGAAAGTGCATGAGATGCATCTCCTTCGGGTGTGTTCATTATAAAGAACTGTTTCTCAGTATTCTCTGCATCCTGGATATTTGATACCGTATCAGGATCCCAGATATGTAATCTGTTACATAGGGCTGCAAAAAGGTAGAAAAACTGAGAACGGGTGATAAGTTTCATGAGACAGAAAACGGGGCAAGTGTTGCAGCCAAGTCTGTTGGTCGCTGTCACCCTGTATTACCGATACATTGATTCTGAACAAATGATATTAGATACCGAACCTGATATACAAAATCATATCAGTCTCTTTATGAGTAAAGAAATGATAAAATTTTGTATTGTTGGATAATGTTTTGAACATTTCCTATATCAAAAGTTGATCGGTGTAGGCGCGTTATCTAAAAGCATTAACGTTCTAAATCAAACTACAGTTCTTAGTATTCAGAACACACACAAGAGGAAGAGTTCAGAAATGAACGAATCATTCTTGAGGCATTGTAGACTAGGTCATATCAATGCAACCCGACTGGCTGAAGTTATATTTTAGATGCATATTTAAATCAGTTTGAATTTACATCTTGTGAAACTTGCCAGTCATGTCATAAAGATAAAATGACCATAGCTCTGTTTACTGGAAACAGAAAAGGAGTTAGTGAACTCTTGGGATGATACATGTTGATGTATGTAAGGTCTCCTGTCTACACATGCCAGGACTGGTTCTTTATACTTCATTATATTCTCTGATAATCTCTCAAGATTCAGTCATATGTTCCTGTTGAAACATGAGTCCGAACCTTTTGAGATATTCACAGAATATAAGCGAGAAGTAGAGAACCAAAATACGGGTATAAGTATTATGTCCTTTGATAAGATCAAGGAGCAGAATACTTGTGCATGGCATTCCTGGACTATTCTAAAGGAGAATGAGATTCTCTCTCAGTGTTACTCCTCTGAATACACCACAGCACAATGGTATATCGGGGCAGAGCAATCACACCCTATATGATATGGTGTGCTCCATGATGAGTACTACTGAGTTACCTGTTTCCTTTTAAGGGGTTATGCACTTGAGAAGTGTCACGACCCGAAAGAGCACGTGACTGGCCCTTGAACCATATGAAGTCTATAGGACTCCATCTGATCCAAGTAAGCCAAAAGCCCAGAAATCTAAAACCATTTTTGAGAATAAGTAAAGAAAACTGGTTTAAAGAAGTGTAGAAAAACATGTTTGAAATCAAGGTTTTTAAATAACTAAGCCGAATGTGCATTTGAAAACCGTACAGTCTTTTCTAAAATTTTCGGCAGAGTTTCTCTTGTAAAACTGGCCCCGAATGGGGTACAACATGAATAACAATATATAAAATGATAAAGGCATCCCCAAGCGGGAGCTAGCTCTTCGTCAATCGACGGTCACAACCACACGATGATATGATAATATACAACGCCAAGTGGCGAGGATCAAAATCAAGGAAAGCTCAAAAAGCAGCAAGAAAACCGCAATACTACTAAGCGCGACTCTAAGGTCGAATAATACCACACTGTCTCTAAGTCTGAAAGAATATACAAGTTTTTGGTTGATGGAAAATTTCTAGATACAATGAAATACATGAATAAAATGGTGATTCTTGATGCGAAAGAATCCACCTACCAAAGCAAATCACCCGCAAGAAGGTAGTGTGCCAGAAATGCCGCAATGAAACCTGTACGGCAGAACCTGCAAGGACTGTGGCACAACGGGGGTGAGTTGCCAACTCGTGAATAGAAATATCTACAAGCAGAAACCGAATGCAAGACATAAACCTAAGTCAACGATCAGTAATACAATCCACAAGAGTGCATCTGAGTGTAATAAGGTGGCAAGGTAACATCTAATCATGTATGTAGTGCCAGATACTCAGGTAATAACATGTCATCAGTGTAAGGTATGCCTGCATGAGGTAAGTATGATGAAATATCAATGATATCAATACACATATATTAGCGTCCCATACCACTAATATTGGTGTAAGGGTATATATAACAGCGCCCTCATACCCTGTTATATATACAAATGAAGTATGACAAGTGTAAATCCAGTCTGTATATGATCCATGTCTGTATATATGTGGAACCCGTCCACCTGTCACCCACTGACAGTAAGCATCATGTATGCAAGTATGAGGATATAAACAATATCATGGAAAACATCATGAAACCCGTGCCAAGCATCGACACGTAAATCCTCATCCATATGGGGCTCCGTCTGCGGTATCGGCCCTCGGCCCCGGCAGCACGAGTCAACCCATGTCCATCTCTGGGCTCCGTCTGCGGTAGCGGCCCGTCGGCCCCCGGCAGTACGCCCATCTCTCGGCTCCAGGCGGTATCCCCCGGATATCCGCCGAGCTCAAATACAATCACCGGTAGGTACTCGCCCGCCTCCAGGCTCAATCGGCATAACCCATCGATCATCTCGCCGAGGGGAACCATACCGGGCCCACCACGAACCCGCAAACGGATCATCACTCCTCGAATCGGGTTTCAAGCACACGTCTCAGCACCGAGAAAACGCGTGGTGGACGCACCCAAATATCATATCACGAGGTACCGGGTTTTCATAAAAGAACATCTTTTCTTAAATAATCCCACGGTCCTCAAAATCAGAAATCACATGAAAATCCACATCAAGAAGTAAATCCAATGCAATGTGCTATGCAATCAATCCATGATGTATGCGACATGTAAAGAGAGATAATCATATCGGAAATCATGCAACATGGAATAGTAATGTACATATGTCGGGAGGAACCGCTCCTTTAGAATGAATCAGTTTAAAGAATATCTTGCGGTCCTCAATCTCAATCAAGTCAGAATCATCTATGTTTGTGTACAGGTACATGTGTACAATATGCCAAGCAGTAATCATATCATGAATGCAACAGTACTACAGTGTAGTGGCATGGCAATTATCGATGATGAAGTGTGTGAGCCGGCAAATAGTGTACGTGAAACATACGCATCATCGATAATGGTGCTGGTGTCCTAACAGCATGATAATAATATAACAATGAACATATGCCAGCAATGCGAATAGCAGGAAAATGCAGATATCTAGTAGTCAACACCACAGTGAAGTATCTACTATGCAAACTACATCTAAGTATCCGGTCAATCAGGAGGGGTAGGTGTGGAAACCACCTAAATCTGAGTCGATACATGTATAAAAGTATATAGTCGGTGATCTCGCCTCAATGTCATATCATAAGATATCCTCGAGTTATGAGTGCGGATCTATCATCAATATCGGCTCGTACGGTAAATCATCGTACGGCATCCCCATAGCTGGGTAGGAGTCAGTATCTCACTGTCTCATCACATAACAGATATCACCATCGTCAGATCATATAGTCTGGAGTACTACTCTATGTCTAGTACAAAACGGTAACCTCAGTAAGTATGCATGCGGGGGTAAACACATATCCCAAGCCCGCAAGAATCACAAGTCATATCCCACATATGAATCGTATAAAATCACCGATCCCAGGGCACCCAGCCCACATCATCGACTCATCTCCAAAGTCATCACATATCATCAATCACAGTGCAAGTACAAGTGATAAGCAAGGGTGTGTGTAGGTGTAATTCTACCCTAGGGTTCGCGACTATGAACTACACTAGTCACTTCTAACCCTACATTATCCACAATACACCTAATATCACAATAAACTACATAGTAATCTATCTACGGACTGCGGGGGTGCTATACGCCATCCACCCGACTTCCCCCTGTAGATATAATCTACTCACCTTGCATCACCAATTGCGGACGTCACCACGTATTTGCTTGTCGTCCTGAAGTCTTCATGGGTACCTACACATCAAAATATCGTATATGCGCATTAAAACCAAATCCAATCTAAAACGGCGCACGAAATCCAAAACGATACGATAAGGGGGCCTATAGGTGAGAACCTATGGCACGCCTTCAAAACCATCAATAAATCCTCTACATCGTCGTATAAACGACAATTAGTCGAGGCAAAACACATTCCACCATTTCAGAATCAAAAATACGGAATACGGAAACACGAATCCAAAATAGCAACTTAGGATATATGTCCCAGATTTCACCCTAGATAGAATCTGTCAAAACTAGAAGTACCCTGGGTCAACACTAGAGGAACAGGGGCTGTGCACAGAAAACGAGGAGAATGGCTAAGTATGCTAAGTCAAAGTCCACCTCTCTCTCTCACCTACCCTCATCATTATATTTTTCTTTCTTTTCCTTTTCTTTTAAAATCCAAACCTTCTCACATCAATAGTAATCCCAAAAGAAAACCATGGCTAGAAAAATGCACAAGTGTAGAAAAAGTGATACGTGTAAGTTTTGCACAAGATTGCCAAAAAACCCGATTAGCGATTTTAATCGCGATTAGCACTAAATTATTGTCAAACTAATCACAAAAACTTAAAAATGCCATAATCCACTAATTTACCCTATTTTAGAATTTTCCATAATTTTTCATAATTTTTTCTAACATTTTTCCTATTTATTTGCATTTAATATTAAAATAATCAATAAAATAATATTAAATTATAAAAATTCCCAAAATTAATATTTTATATTTTTGAAAATGTTACAATCTACCCCCCTTAAAGAAATTCGGTCCCCGAATTTTAAATTTAAACCCCCAGATACAAAAACATCTCAGTAATAAACCAAAGTCGTCGGGGCTCCGAAATCATCAACACATAGAACGTCACAGCGCAATGCATGCGCAAGGGTACTGAGCAGATAACTCGAAAACAAAACTCCATCAAGCATCCCGCAATCATCGGAGTCAATGTAAAAAAAACACAATGTCAAATCCAATACAAAACCGATATGATATGGATCGGAACTACACATGTAGACATCCAATCTAAACATAACACCATCCTGTGCGTCTGGTGCGCACTGAAATCAAAAAAAAATCCATATATGTGCTAAACAGGTGCACAAAACAACATCCAAGTGCAACGGGTGTGCACGAAGCATCTGTCATGGGCATCGTATGTGCCTGACAGCAAAATAAATCAGGTGCATGTGACATGCACGAAGAATCCCGATTTAGCGCATCTGGCGTACACCAAAATCGTATCTAAAAACATGCGCCCAACATGCGCGAAAATCCAAACCGGTGCATCCATCGTGCACGAATGAAAATCTAAACCCTGCGCACTCAACATGCACGGAAATCACGAAATCCAATAGCAAACACCGAACAGGCGTAAAGCACATCGCCAGCACGGAGTGCAAAAATCAACCATCAAAATCCGGGTCAAAATCAACGATATAATGCGGCTCAAACCAAAATCAGGGTACCGCAAGGAAAATCTCACAACCGTGTGCATCAGCGTGCACGAATCAAAGCCTAACACTAAAATGCATGAAAACTCTGCGCAAAATATATAAATATCCAGTGGGTGCATGAAACCAATATCATGAAACTCAGTCACCAAAACTAGATCGTGCAAATAGAACGCCCAAAATACCGAAATCCAAAATGACGGATACGTGATAATCGAATCACAAAATCACAAATCATAAATACCGTCTTCGGTAGTTTCTCCTTTAAGGTCGAGAAGGAGTCAGTGTAATCCACTGCTAGCAGCGCAGGATATCTACCTGCCTCTTGCTCACGGTCTGGCGTCTTCTGACTCTCTAGGTCCTTATCTTCTCTGCGGATTACCTATCACGCGGTCAATCGGCTCATCGGCCCTGTCAGGTGTGCTAACGGGGACGATTCCGTTCTGGCACTTTTCTGGTCACCTCTCGGTCAAACCTCACGACCACTCGTAAGGCAGCATATCACTGACGTCGGTCTCTGGCTATCTGAATGCACGTCACACATCTGATCCTGGGTGCAAACATCATTGCAGCAATGTCCTGAAAGGAATCCTGCTCAAGGTCTCTTCCAATCATGCCTATGCCGATCTGTACAGAGGCTGGCTCTCTTGTACTATCTCTTCTCGCTGGAAAGACATCTGTGTCCTCAGCACAACATTTCTCGGAAATTGGTCACATCCCAACGTTTCTGTAAGCATATCAGGTCTCTAGTTTCGACGGGAAGCAATGACAGCTCGTCAGTATCTCACACGAACCTCTGGTTCCACTTGTCTCCATCGTCGTCCACTATGACGTCACGCCAAGCTACTATACACTGCACTGCTCTCGGCCACGGTCAATCTGAAGTCTCTCACACGGACTCGAAATCGCGTACTCTGTAGCTTCATCATTCTGTAGCAGATGTCAGGCCGAACTGGTCCTCGGAAACACGTCCCAACCATCGGAGGAATACTCATCACTCGTCCGTCCTTGATCCATTCGCAACGCATCTGGGTAAGTTCCTTTATCCGAACTTGGTCAACTACCTCGTCGACAATGCCGAACTCTGGCCTGCTGGGTGTGCGCAACACGACCACTCCTGGTCTAGGTCTTCTCGTATCGTACTCCAGAAAGGTCCTGCCGAGGTTCCTTTCTCAAATCTCAATCCTGCCGAAATGCCCGGAAGTCATCATCCAATGCTGAAGCTAAAGCTTATTCCGGAACGGCTGCATACCTATCGCGCTTCTTTCTGGAAGGTATATCCATATACCACGCCTCTGGGTGCGTATAACATCTCTGATGTCGGCGGAGTGGGACGTCATCTCGTCGAAATATCTTGCGAAATCTTTTCTTCACTCTGCATCAGTGTCGACTGATTCGGACTCGTCTCATCATGGCTGCACGAACTGCGCTCCGACGGCTATGCTCGCACCTGGAGTCTCCCAAGCAGTGTCCCATCACGATATCCGAAAGATGTCGAACCATCCGATCGACTCGTCAGATCCTCATAATCCCCCAAGAGCTCACATCTCGGGTACAGTTTAATAGTATCGAGTACATGCCACAGCGTCGGTGGTCCAGCCGTAGAAGGGCAAACCCAAGCCTCACTAATGGCGCCGCGGAACCGCCGTAAACCCTAAGGTTCCAAGGCTGTCACACGGTCATTAAGTCGAGTTAGGGTTTCATTCTTCTAGAGGGTCCATAGAATCACCTGCATGTCTTTCCGTATACTTTAAACTTGGAAAATAGGCTCCTGACATTCGATCGTCTCAATCGACTCTCAACGAATCTGCGTGAAGTCGTCTCTAGCTGGAATCAATCCACCTGATGACCTCGCATCGGGGTAAGCGAACTCACCACGCGTCCTAGTCATCCATCCTCGGTGACTAGCAACTCGCTATCATCTCTCTAAGAACATGCTCATGCTGCAGTAGCTCCAATCATCTGGGCGATATCTCATCATTTGCAGCAACAACTGGCTCATATGCCTGTACGCCGAACAACGCCTCAATCCTCCAGGAAAGGCAATACATAAGCGGTCATCTCTGAATCAGCCTGCTCTAGATCTGAGTAAGACTCTCCACACTGGAAATCTTCAACTCAACTGGGCCCGCTCTGGCGCAAAATCGGACGAATCACCTTCGTCTCTCAAATCGGGTAGACTAGCTATCATCTGTCGCATAACTGCCTGAAAGCTCCGGCAATCTCAGCTCGTAAGCTCCGAAAGCAACACCCTGTCAATCTCAGCGACAGCTGGTCCATCTGTCTGCACGGTAGGCGACATCACCATCTCTGAGGTATGCTGTACATCAACAGTCCTCTCTCAACTGGCAGCTCTAACAAAGGCCCGATCATCCGGTGCAAGACCAAGCACTCGCCTCCACTAGAGGTCACAATCACCAACACTAACTCGAGACGTTCCCATGTCACCAGAAAACACAAAGGTCGGCCCTCGTACCAAACGAGCTCACACCGGCCGTAACCCTAGCAGCAGCCCAAACTGCGCTCAAACACGGTGACAGGAATCTCAATCGAGTATCAAAGAGAGCACATCAGTGGCAAGAAGGGAAACAACAGATCCAAAGTGGATACATGATCATAGGAAGGAACAGTATCAATGAAGGTATGATCATGAAACTAATAGAATCGGGGATCTCAAATGGATGAATAATCCTGGATATAAAGAGAATCACTGATCTCGAAAGTATGTACATCCTAAGGTTCCTTAAGCGGAGTGGCGTGTCGTAAGTATGCCGCGGAACATACCAACGGTACGTCACTCTACTTTAGTCACCAAATCCATCAACCAAGGGTCATCCTAAAACGACGAAAGTTCGGGTTTACACCCCCTCGACCAAGTCTAAGTTCCGTAAGGTCAAGCCTAAGTTCCGTATATAAACAACTCCCTAGGCTCCACATAGTCAAACTTAGACTCGAACCAAGGTCAACCTAGCGCTTTGATACCAACTTTGTCACGACCCGAAAGAGCACGTGACTGGCCCTTGAACCATATGAAGTCTATAGGACTCCATCTGATCCAAGTAAGCCAAAAGCCCAGAAATCTAAAACCATTTTTGAGAATAAGTAAAGAAAACTGGTTTAAAGAAGTGTAGAAAAACATGTTTGAAATCAAGGTTTTTAAATAACTAAGCCGAATGTGCATTTGAAAACCGTACAGTCTTTTCTAAAATTTTCGGCAGAGTTTCTCTTGTAAAACTGGCCCCGAATGGGGTACAACATGAATAACAATATATAAAATGATAAAGGCATCCCCAAGCGGGAGCTAGCTCTTCGTCAATCGACGGTCACAACCACACGATGATATGATAATATACAACGCCAAGTGGCGAGGATCAAAATCAAGGAAAGCTAAAAAAGCAGCAAGAAAACCGCAATACTACTAAGCGCGACTCTAAGGTCGAATAATACCACACTGTCTCTAAGTCTGAAAGAATATACAAGTTTTTGGTTGATGGACAATTTCTAGATACAATGAAATACATGAATAAAATGGTGATTCTTGATGCGAAAGAATCCACCTACCAAAGCAAATCACCCGCAAGAAGGTAGTGTGCCAGAAATGCCGCAATGAAACCTGTACGGCAGAACCTGCAAGGACTGTGGCACAACGGGGGTGAGTTGCCAACTCGTGAATAGAAATATCTACAAGCAGAAACCGAATGCAAGACATAAACCTAAGTCAACGATCAGTAATACAATCCACAAGAGTGCATCTGAGTGTAATAAGGTGGCAAGGTAACATCTAATCATGTATGTAGTGCCAGATACTCAGGTAATAACATGTCATCAGTGTAAGGTATGCCTGCATGAGGTAAGTATGATGAAATATCAATGATATCAATACACATATATTAGCGTCCCATACCACTAATATTGGTGTAAGGGTATATATAACAGCGCCCTCATACCCTGTTATATATACAAATGAAGTATGACAAGTGTAAATCCAGTCTGTATATGATCCATGTCTGTATATATGTGGAACCCGTCCACCTGTCACCCACTGACAGTAAGCATCATGTATGCAAGTATGAGGATATAAACAATATCATGGAAAACATCATGAAACCCGTGCCAAGCATCGACACGTAAATCCTCATCCATATGGGGCTCCGTCTGCGGTATCGGCCCTCGGCCCCGGCAGCACGAGTCAACCCATGTCCATCTCTGGGCTCCGTCTGCGGTAGCGGCCCGTCGGCCCCCGGCAGTACGCCCATCTCTCGGCTCCAGGCGGTATCCCCCGGATATCCGCCGAGCTCAAATACAATCACCGGTAGGTACTCGCCCGCCTCCAGGCTCAATCGGCATAACCCATCGATCATCTCGCCGAGGGGAACCATACCGGGCCCACCACGAACCCGCAAACGGATCATCACTCCTCAAATCGGGTTTCAAGCACACGTCTCAGCACCGAGAAAACGCGTGGTGGACGCACCCAAATATCATATCACGAGGTACCGGGTTTTCATAAAAGAACATCTTTTCTTAAATAATCCCACGGTCCTCAAAATCAGAAATCACATGAAAATCCACATCAAGAAGTAAATCCAATGCAATGTGCTATGCAATCAATCCATGATGTATGCGACATGTAAAGAGAGATAATCATATCGGAAATCATGCAACATGGAATAGTAATGTACATATGTCGGGAGGAACCGCTCCTTTAGAATGAATCAGTTTAAAGAATATCTTGCGGTCCTCAATCTCAATCAAGTCAGAATCATCTATGTTTGTGTACAGGTACATGTGTACAATATGCCAAGCAGTAATCATATCATGAATGCAACAGTACTACAGTGTAGTGGCATGGCAATTATCGATGATGAAGTGTGTGAGCCGGCAAATAGTGTACGTGAAACATACGCATCATCGATAATGGTGCTGGTGTCCTAACAGCATGATAATAATATAACAATGAACATATGCCAGCAATGCGAATAGCAGGAAAATGCAGATATCTAGTAGTCAACACCACAGTGAAGTATCTACTATGCAAACTACATCTAAGTATCCGGTCAATCAGGAGGGGTAGGTGTGGAAACCACCTAAATCTGAGTCGATACATGTATAAAAGTATATAGTCGGTGATCTCGCCTCAATGTCATATCATAAGATATCCTCGAGTTATGAGTGCGGATCTATCATCAATATCGGCTCGTACGGTAAATCATCGTACGGCATCCCCATAGCTGGGTAGGAGTCAGTATCTCACTGTCTCATCACATAACAGATATCACCATCGTCAGATCATATAGTCTGGAGTACTACTCTATGTCTAGTACAAAACGGTAACCTCAGTAAGTATGCATGCGGGGGTAAACACATATCCCAAGCCCGCAAGAATCACAAGTCATATCCCACATATGAATCGTATAAAATCACCGATCCCAGGGCACCCAGCCCACATCATCGACTCATCTCCAAAGTCATCACATATCATCAATCACAGTGCAAGTACAAGTGATAAGCAAGGGTGTGTGTAGGTGTAATTCTACCCTAGGGTTCGCGACTATGAACTACACTAGTCACTTCTAACCCTACATTATCCACAATACACCTAATATCACAATAAACTACATAGTAATCTATCTACGGACTGCGGGGGTGCTATACGCCATCCACCCGACTTCCCCCTGTAGATATAATCTACTCACCTTGCATCACCAATTGCGGACGTCACCACGTATTTGCTTGTCGTCCCGAAGTCTTCATGGGTACCTACACATCAAAATATCGTATATGCGCATTAAAACCAAATCCAATCTAAAACGGCGCACGAAATCCAAAACGATACGATAAGGGGGCCTATAGGTGAGAACCTATGGCACGCCTTCAAAACCATCAATAAATCCTCTACATCGTCGTATAAACGACAATTAGTCGAGGCAAAACACATTCCACCATTTCAGAATCAAAAATACGGAATACGGAAACACGAATCCAAAATAGCAACTTAGGATATATGTCCCAGATTTCACCCTAGATAGAATCTGTCAAAACTAGAAGTACCCTGGGTCAACACTAGAGGAACAGGGGCTGTGCACAGAAAACGAGGAGAATGGCTAAGTATGCTAAGTCAAAGTCCACCTCTCTCTCTCACCTACCCTCATCATTATATTTTCCTTTCTTTTCCTTTTCTTTTAAAATCCAAACCTTCTCACATCAATAGTAATCCCAAAAGAAAACCATGGCTAGAAAAATGCACAAGTGTAGAAAAAGTGATACGTGTAAGTTTTGCACAAAATTGCCAAAAAACCCGATTAGCGATTTTAATCGCGATTAGCACTAAATTATTGTCAAACTAATCACAAAAACTTAAAAATGCCATAATCCACTAATTTACCCTATTTTAGAATTTTCCATAATTTTTCATAATTTTTTCTAACATTTTTCCTATTTATTTGCATTTAATATTAAAATAATCAATAAAATAATATTAAATTATAAAAATTCCCAAAATTAATATTTTATATTTTTGAAAATGTTACAAGAAGCTGCATACCTATTGAATAGATTCGAATCAAATCAGTTACCTACCACTTCATATGTGATATGGAAAGGGAAGAGCCCATGTCTTAAGCTAGTTAAGATTTGGGATTGTCCGGCCTATGTCAAAAGCAAAATCCGGACAAAATCGAGGCAAGGTCTGTTATGTAGAACTGGAAATGTTCCAGCCATACAAACTGCAGCTGATGATTTGATAGAACCAAAGGATTCAGTAGATTCTAACGAACCTCAGCCTCTTCGCCGATCTAGTAGGGTTCCTCACCTGCTTGAGAGATACTTCGGTTTCTCAATGACAGTGGGAGCAAGGATTGCATCATGAGATGATGACCCACATAGATTCGAGCAGGCCATCAAGAGTAGGGGCTCTGTAAGAATGGCTGGATGCTTAGCAATCTGAGATGGAATCCATATACACCAACAAAGTATGGACTTTGGTTGCTATATCTGAAGGGTTAAATCCCCATCAGGAGCAAGTATATCTTGAGAAGATTACTTGGTGTAGATGGAAAAGTTGAGACTTTCAAAGCTAGACTTGTTAAAGGTTTTAGTCATCAACCAGGTGTGGATAATGATGAAACCTTTTCTAGGGACTATGCTTAGGTCCATCTAGATCCTACTTGCCATTGCTACATACCATGACTACGATATCTGGTGGTTGGGTGCCATGACTACTTTTCTAAATAATGATTTAGAAGAGAACGTCTATAATTACACAGCAAGAGGGCTTCGTAGACAGTGGGAGCAGCGGAAACGTGTGTAAGATGTTTTATGTGATGAAGCAGGCGTCGCGGAGTTGGAACGTCTGTTTTGATGAATTAGTCAAACAGTTTGACATCATCAGAATGGTAGATGAACCTTGTATATACAAAGAGGTAGTAGAGAGTATGGTAGTGATCCTCGTAGAGTACGTGGATGACATACTCTTGATAGGGAAGGCGTTTCTTATGCTACGCACGGTCAATCTTCGCTTATCACAACCATTCTCCAAATAGGATAAAGGTGATACCACCTCGATCCTGGGGAGAATCACTGGAAAAGTTCCAGGGTGATGAGGACGACTGAATGTCAGTCGCAGGCATTGTCTTTACCCTCGGTAAAGGGAAAGTATGTTGGAAGACTTCCAAGCTAGATACCGTGGCAAACTAGACGATAAAGGCTGGTAACATCGCTATTAAAGATACTACCAAAGAGAAAGTTTGGGTGTATATTGGTTCATAAGATGAACTAGGTTCCTGCCATTGTATGACAATGGAGGTGTGGCTTTGGCCCTGGAACCCTGGTCCCATCAGTGACCCAGACATATTCTGAGGCAGCATCACCTGATCATGGAGATAGATGATCTCCGGGGTGATCAAGGTTTGGAGAGTATACTCAGAGGACAACACGGCGGATCCACTCACGAAGGCCTTTTCCCAAAGAGAGACTTTTAGGGGATGGTTGAGTATTAGATACTACAACTACTGCTACAGATGGCCCTAGTGCAAGTGGGAGATTGTTAGTTATATGTATGCCCTAGAGGCCATTACTGTACATTGGATGTATAATGTAGTGGATGCTGTGACATATATAGGTAGGACTTTCTTGCTCGACATGATAGTACGCTATCTGGTTGCTCTTTATCTTAACGTGTATACTTTCTGTCTCTCTGTTACATGTTGATAAAGCCCTTAGGATGTATACTCAACTTCCAGGACTGTGATGCAGATCATACTAGTGGGGCCTGGATAGTCCATGAGTACATCTTTCAATATTCCTAGTCGAGGGAATATCGAGATGGGGCATCGATATTCCAGAGTAGACTAGCGTATATCTTCTCGACCCATGCGATGGGCGATGGATGATCCCATATCCATTGGTGTTTGACATCAGAGATGGTATACGGGTGCTCAGTGGAGACTGGGTACACTGAACGGACTCGCCGAGAACTCCCAGATGGTATTATACCTCACGTCAGATGGCAGTTCTCTGGTGACACTGGTACAGCTTAGTCTGTTGACCCGAGATCGTCATAGAGTCTTGTGTGTCTCCCACTGTGCTTTGATTTCCACCCTACCATGGCTCTACTGAGTCGTGCAAACAGGTGGTTTTTGGGTACAGTCCCGATTCACATTGAGGCAATGAGCGATAGGAGGGGATTCGTCTCTCCCGGTATTGGGGGTTGATGTTGCGCTATGCTCGACTGGCCATAACAGGAAATCCTTGGCCAGGTTGCAGTGACCTACTGGTAAGTGTTATCAGTAGTTTCACACATGTCATGGACTTCACGTCGGCATGACTTATCGAGCTACTGGGGTCTGACGTTTACCACCCCTAGGCGAGATATGCGACATATCAGACGAACAGACCGGACTGTACGGTAAGTGTTACTGGTTGGATTCACAGGAGTGTGAGCGGGCTTGCTCGTCGATCTTCTGATCGCTCAATACCCGGGTGGCCGTTACGTTTAGCAGACCGCTTGCGGCTTGTGGGTGTTTGATATGATCATCACCTGCTGCCGGCGTATTGACGAGTCTTTAGAGTCCTACACAGAGGTTTCCTGGCTCAAGCGAAACGAAATAGGAGCGCATATGAGATATGTGCGGGACCGAGAATAATTCGTGTATGTGATACCGTATTCCATTCTCGCGATGAATGTATCGATTGGTTATATGCGATATAACCTAGTTGTCGAATCAAGGATTGATTCGATAAGCCGATACATAGGATACTAGTCGGTTATATGCGATATGACCGGATCGTTAAATCAAGTGTTGATTTAATGATTTAATGTATAATTATATATTTGATATATTACTTTGCATTAACTAGTATTGGTTCACTTTAAATGGATTTACTCACTTGAAATGCACATTGTATATGTGATATATTTTAGTGCACTTGATTGTATCATGTTTGATGATACATTCTTGCTTGGGTTTGTGTAAAGAATTAAACCATGGTTAGTTAGTGGTTAGGGTTTCATTTCATTTACTTATTCATTTATCTATTTATTTATTTTATTTATTTCATTTAGAAAAGATAAAGAGAATGGTGGCTTATTTTGTAGTTTTGTGGAAACTTCATGAAGTGTTGAAAGCTTGACCATTCTTGTTCTTTTCCTAAACCTAACCATTAACCCTAACCATGGTTTATTCTCTACACCTAACTAAGGTTAAGATTATGATAAGTATCATATTGTTTTTTACTTTAAAAACACTTATCATTATATTATCTTCTTCTTCTTCTTCTTCTTAAAGAAGAAAAAGCTTGATAGCATCAATGGCAACTTGAGCAAATGAGTGAGAGATCCAATTCTAAAGTGAACCCACCTCCTATTTCTTCATCCTCTACCTCTTGCCAAGTAGTATAGGGTGTTTCCTTCACAAGTTTTTATGGCTTGGTGAAGTTGGAGCTTGATCTTATGATGCCTCGACGTAGATCATCTTCGGCATCGAGCCGACGACCAAGCCCGCCCATTTCTTCGATGAAGCCGATGCTAGAGTCCGGAATCCGATTTGGACAGCGGAGGGACATCATCGCGGAGCTTAGGAAGTGGTGGACCGGATCTACAAAGGTTGTAGTCACTTTCCTTTAGCATTTAATTCGTTTACATGCTTGCATCACCTATATATCTAGTTAACGATCCGTATTAGGGTTTGTAGGCACTTGTAAAATTTGAATTAGCCATGTTTAATCACTTATGAGACTTCATTAGTGTGCCTAGGAACCCCTACAATGTGATGTCAGCCGTGTGAACCTCTGCTAACCCGTCCTTCATCCTTTCTTCTGCGAGGAAACCTTGAAATTGATCAGGCTATTGCAATGCCTTGATCAAAGAATCTCGCACCTCTTTGGAAAGGAGGAGAGCATCCAATATGCTCAGTTGTGAGGGCATCTTCCTCAAATGTGCTAGGACATTGTAATACACCTTGTTTTTCTTAGGTGGGTCCTTGGCTGCGAGCTCTTTAACGACTCCATCATCAAGGCTGATTTCTTCAGGGACTTTTTCTTTCCCTTGTCTCTTTTGCCCGAAACTTCTTATGTAGGTCCGAGGTTCTTCTCAGGCAGTGTATGATTACGCAGCTAAATGTTCTCGCAGTTCTTCTCATCCTCTTCTTTTTCGGAGGTGGAGTTCTTGAAGAGAGGGTCGAGGGTCATTTCTTTCTCAGAATCTCTCCCGAAGGTAAGAATTTGGAGTTTTTGTTGGCTGTAGTGCCCTCAAGTCAATTATTGGATCACATGCACGTGATTGCAATGATTGAGGGATGACCTATACCGGTAGAACAGTCTTATTCGAGATAATAGTATGCTATCTGATTTGTATTTATCATCGTGTATATGCTTTAGGTGACACTACAGATCACTATAACACGTTGATGGAGCCCATAGGATTCTTGCTTGACTACCAGCAGTATGATGGCGATCATATATGTGAGAGTTGGGTAGTCTACAAGCACATCCTTAAAGTGTCCCTAATCGTGGGAGTTTCAAGACTGGGCATCGATACTCCGAAAGTAGACTAGTGTATACGGATCGAGACCCCAACGAGGGGCGATGGCTGGTCTCACAAGCCATTGTGTCAGTTGGTTCACCTAAGATAGTATACCGGTGCTCATTAGGTTATGAGTACACCGGACGGACTCGTAGGGGCACTACTGATTGGTACTATGCCTACCGTCAGGAGCAGTTCCCAGGTGACATGAGTACAGCTTAGTCCGTTGACTTGACATTGCTGCATTCCCTCAAGTGTGTTCCTACTGTTCTTTGATTGCTACCCTACCACGGCTAAAAGGAGTCATGCAAACAGGTAGTAGTTAGGTGCAGTCCCGAAGCACTTGGAGGCAGTGGCGGTTAGGCAGGATTCGTCTCTCCCGGTATTGGGGGTTGATATCGCGCTGTGTCTGGAGAGCAACTACACAAAGTCCTTGGATAAAGCAAGTGAGATTTACTGGTAGGTATTCCAGTAGTTTTTCAAGGTGTTCTGTGCTACACTCCGACACGACTTATACCGCTATTGGGGTCTGACGTTTACCACCCCCTAGGCCCGATATGCGATACTCATAGACGAACAGACCGGAATGTACGGAGATTGTCACAAATAGGCTTAGTAGGGTTTTAGGATGAGTTCGCTCGTCAGATTCCCTTTCGCTCAATACATGGGCAGCCGTTACGTACAGCTAGTGCCACTGACGTGCTTGTGTTTAAACCCACTGCCAGCGTATTGATGAGTCTTTAGAGTCCCCAACAGATAGTTTCCCAAGTTCGAGCGAAACGTTGTAGAGGCCGTATGGTTTTATGGCAGGGTTTGATCATATACGTGCACTCGTGCACGGATCATGATCGGACGGATCATACTAGTGGGCTTTGGTTTAAGCCGGATCCTAGTATTAGATGGTTGGATTATTTTCGTCTCACTGCATTCGTATTCAGTTATCTCTCTCTTTTCCTCCTCCTCCGTTGTTGTTGTTGAGAGAGATCTCTCTCTTTTCCTCCTCCTCCGTTGTTGTTGTTGAGAGATATTGTTTTAAACATTTGGATTAATGTTTTAATGTGATGGAAATTGTGAGGTTATGTTTTGGCCTTGGGCATTAATTGTGTCATGTGCTCTCTTAGTGACTCATGGTCTTGGGTTTGGTGTGAGATATTTTTAAATGGATTTTTCTTTATCTCATCAAACTATATCTCATAACACACCCACACAAGAGAGGGGGAAGCCACATCTCTCTTTCCTCTCTCTCTCTCTTGGCTTGCTTACTTACTCATTTCTCTTGAGCTCACAACCTCCATCAATGGCTTCTTCTTCAATCTCCACTCTATCCCTCTCATGTGTTGAGAATCCTAGAGTGTTATGAGACAAAGTAATCACACATATCTCTACTTCACCTTGGACATGTTGGCCAGCAAACGTCATGTCTGAGTTGCTTCAGTTTGAAGCGGGAGCCCGTATAAAGATTCTTCGACGTGGTGCCACTTTGACAGGCGAGACCGAAGAGCCAACTTCGTCGGGGCAGCTACGACAAGCATGGGACGGAGATTGAAGACCGAAGGACACGGATCGATCAGTATAATCTCTGAACTCTCTTTATAGATTGCTAGTTGACGGTTAATGGTTCGATCCGGGTTATTGGTTGCGGTAGCGCCGAGTTTCAAAAGTTTTTGTTCCGCATTTGGCCTCGGATTGATGGCCGGGGCGCTGGCGTATCCTAACATGGTATCAGAGCCAACCCATTAACCCGTATCTACCTTGTTTAGACAATGTTAAACTATCGAAACCGAAATAAAACCGAAACATCACTCACTGCATTCCAGTTTCTGTCGAAATTGCAGTCTTCAAAATTTTTTTTAAATAATTGCAGAAGGCTATTTTAGTGACCACTAAAACACCCTAAAAATTTGAGCCCCTTCCACCGGATTTCAACCAGCAAGAGCATGCCCAAAACCGGCCAGATCGGAGTGTTTGGAGTTGAAATTTTCAGGGTAATCTAGTCTCTGGAATGTTAGTGCAGTGGTGTTGTTTGTTTAGCCCAGTTTGGATATGGTTTTATCTAGTTGTTTGGGGCTATTCGGGGGTTATTTCGAAGTCGATATTTTCTAACATTGTTTAATGTTTGTCATACATTATATTTCTATCTGCGACCGTAAATGTCATTCAAGCGGTAAATCTTGTCTAATTGCTATAGTCCTTTTAGAGGGGTTTGCGAACGTGACATTCACGTTGATGTTCTGTGTTGTGCTGTATTGTTGCGGATTTGTCGTGGTGGATAGCTTGTGTGCAATGGTAGTATAGTTTAGTATTATTTGTACATTTGATATCGCGGGACGAGCGTTCGACATGTGGACTGCCGTCACTGCCTGTTTGTATATTATTCTTTTGGGGCATGACCGGGTTGAGGTCGATGTGCCCGTTGTACATATTTTCTTTTTTGTACTAGGATTACCACGCGGTGGAGTGCACGGATAGCCGGGTTTTAGAGGGCAACGGGCCCGCATCTCATGGCTTTGAGACGGAGGGGGCTTCACTCTAGAATTGGCGGGCTATTCGCCGCACTAGTAGGGGGTACAGGTTGACCCAAGGAGGGGTGCTCAAGTTACTGGATTCCGTGAAGTGCTGGGTGGTCCATTCACTTTTCTGAAGGGGGCTGCCTCGCTTAAGGTTTTTGCGGGTAACTTGCCGCACTCATAGGGGTCTAGGTTTTCATTGCACAAGCTATCCACACGACTAGGGGAACGTCGGGTTTCACTTGCAGCTCAAAGGAAACCAGGGGCTCCCAGATTATCTGTATTGTTCTGTGATGCTTATTACTTTTCTGTGATATTGCATTTATCACGCCTGGAGCGATTATTATATATTGATTTATATACTAGTAGATGTTGTATATACTTTACACCAGCGCTAGTCCAGTCCCCGCTCTGTCGTTAGTTAAGTAACCTAACGGGTGATGACGGGACCCAGTGGCGAATGCGGGTGGCATATACGTAAATTATATTTTCGTTCTTTTGTGGTGTGATCAATGATGGGACTGCATTGATTCAGATCAATGCAAGGAAAACAGACCTATTCGATATTGTTGGAACATTTTTCAAAAAGCTGTTATTGCAATAACGTTCTCTTTTGTTTTGCACAATGGTATTCGGTTATGAATATCCAGCACCTCATTCGACGAGGTAAGGGCAGAGATCCCTTCATCGGGAGTGACCCCTTGGACAGAGGTTTGCGTCAGGGTAATAACTTCACTATAGTCGATTACTTTTTGCTTTGCATCGCAGTATTCAGTTTGGAATATCCTGCACCTCATTGTACGGGGAAAGAGCCGAGATCCCTTCACCGGGAGTGACCTCTTTAGCAAAGGTTTTCTCCACTATATATTTTAAAAGGCTATCTGGTTCCTTCAACGATATCAAGTTCATTACGTTAAAGGTTTTTCGCCAAAAACCAACCGTAGCCCTCCGTCATTTCAGATTAGTATTACTTAGTATTCATGCTGTGTTTGTTGACTCCGTCAAGGCGTAGTGTATGGTAGCTGAGTGGTGTTTCTTTGTAGCATGGATATGCGATTGGTTAGGACAGCCGTACGGCCTTGTTGACTCCGTCAAGGGCTCGTGCGGGTGGGTTTAATGCAATCAAGATAATGATGGGTTGAACTTGACTAAGACCTTTTGATTTGTTGACTCCGTCAAGGTCACTTGGGTCCAAGGGGTAAAAACACACATCGGGAGTTTCTAAAGAAACTGAAACTTACCGGGCATGTGCATACCTTCTTGAGTGTGATGACTTGAGTGGATTCCATCAGGTTATCATGCGATGATAGTTGGATCCCAATTCTCACTGATGAGTTGGTTTACTCCTCGGGTGATCCCGACTAATTCTTCTTTCAGGTTTGGAGAAGAATTTAAGGATACAGTGGGAGACATCCAGATTAGATAAAGTGATTAACCATTCTGATCTAGGTTAGAGTGCACGCCGAGTGTTTCTTTTCTCTCTCTCTTTGACAGCGACCATGGCCCGACCCTGGACTATAACTCAGTGACCAAGTTAACCGAACTTTCTTAAAACACTGGCTTTTGGATTGTCTGAGTTGCATACAACATTGCCACTCCTTCTTTTACCTTTTGATTTTCTCCAAAACACCCCGTATCACTACGAACATCCACTTCCATTGGATAAATCCATCGTATGGTTATATAAGAACTCGAAGGAACTTGTTCCAGATTCAAGGATGGATTCTGGTTCTGGAGAAAATGAATAGGACTATTCAGTTGTCTTTTTCTTTTACCTTCTCCCAGGTTGTGAGGGCTCCTAGGATTAGGAGTGGGTACACCTAATACGCTTATTGGATAGTCTTCTTCCAAACCATAGGCAAATGCCGAACGGTAGGGAAAGGAGAAAACCAATTAGCCTAAGTTGGGTGTACTGAAAGTAATAAGTAAAGATAAAATAAAGGGATTAGAAAGAGGGCAAAGTAAATTGCGACTGCTATCATTCATGACCAAACCGCGTATTTCATCGCTACTCCTACTTCACCTTTGCTTTTCTCCGGTTCAGGAGAAATAGAATAAGGTTTATTCAGTTGTCTTTTATCATCACCTTCTCTCAGGTTGCGAGTACTCTTAGGATTAGGAGAGTACACCTATTATGCTTATTGGATAGTTTTCTTCCAAACCATAGCTGGTGCCGAATGGTAGGGAAGGAAGAAAACCACTTAGCCTAATGGGGTGTACAGAAGGTAATGAATAAAGACAAATAAAGGGATTTGGAGAGATGGCAAGGAAATATACGGTTACAGTCATGAATCTGGATAGTGGAAGAGGCATTACTAGGAATACCCGGATACCCCTTCGAAACATCTTCATGTTTCAGTTTCACTGTGCGTTGTTAATAGAAAACTGATTTCCCAATTAGTTCCTTATTCCAGGGTATGTATTTACCAGGTATGCTTCTCATATCTGTATGGTTTTATAGATGATGAGTGGGAGTAAGTTATTGGGAATTAGGTGATCATTCTCATTATATCGGTATTCGTTGTAATTGGTGATATTTGAGGAAATCACCTGGGTTTTTGCCGGACGGCAAATATTTCGTTTTGAATATCCGTTGTTATGCACCAATTTCAAACTGATATATCTGTACATTTGTTTTATAAAGTGAGATATAACCTTTTGAAATTATGTCCATGACATTTATCTATATCAGTTGATGGTTAGGTAAGGAGCATTTAACAGCGGTGTAATTCTTCTTAACCATAAAAACAGTTTTCAACCTACGACGCATAGGATTTGAGTTATTAAACTCAGAAGACTTATAGAAAGTATTGTATATTGTCCAGTGTCCATTAGGACAGAGGGGTTGGTCCTCGTTCTATGTTCTGTTTACTTATGACTTCTTTAGTTTTTAGACAAGTGTTTCGTAGAAATACAATGTCTAAGTTTTAAGAAGTTATAGGTACAAGAATAAAGTAGAGAACCACGTGTTGCAAGTATCAGGATTCTTCAAGGTGATCGAAGATGTAGATACTTGTGTTTGGTATTCTGTCGATAGTAATGGTTTTGAGAACTTGCTTCTCTTTCAGGTTACTCATAATTGGATGCACTCCTAAGTTGAGTAATGCAGATCGGTCTCTCTCCATTTAGTTGACATGCACCGGAGACAGCTGCATGATTTGAATCTGGTTCCAATTAAATTAGTGCATTTGTTTCTATATTGTATATAGAATGAATCATATCTTAACGATGTTAAGGTATTTGGAGTTTTCCGGCTTATGTTTAAAACCAGACTCTGGATAACTCAAGGCACGTTTCTGTAATGGCAGTTTGTGGATTAACCCGGGCTATGACGAGGGTTAACTTTCTACCATCTGGAAGATCAATAATGATATTGTTCTTGACTCGCCACGGTTTTAGTAAAATGGATTTTTTCAGAAAAACAGTAGTGAGAGTATGGTAGAACTGGAAATGATTCCAGAACCGCAGACGATTACTGAAAATTTAATAGAACGTAAAGATTCAATCAAGTTTGACATTCCATTAGCCACTCCGTAGATATGGTGGGTAACCTCAGACGCCCGAGAGGTACTTCGGTATCCTCAAAGACGGTGGCGGGGAGGTTCTGGTTTACTCAGACTTGACACCACTGCAGTTCTAGACTATGAGACCCGGCAAGAGGATGAGTATAGCGTCGTTCTAAACTAGCTTTAGAAGTGCACATGTATATGACTTTGCCAGAGGGTTGTCGTAGTCAGTGGGAGCAGCGGAAGCATAGTGGACAAGTAGCTTACGTTTATTTATAGACTAAAGCAGATATAGCGGAGATAGATCATCTATTTTTGGTGTGACAGTCATAAGCTTTGACTTCATCGGAATAGGAGATGGATCTGTTAAGAAGGTAGTAGGGTGTGATGTCCTGGTATTTGGATGACATACACAGAGTAGGAAATGAAATTCCTATACTACGATCGGTTATACTGTGGTTGTCACACAGTGGTTTCTCCACATAGGACATAGATATAATATTAGGCATTCTGGTTACTAGATCTATGGTTTTAGATCTAGATTTGGGTAGTTTCCGTATCTGGGTACTTAGACAGTATTCTAAAGGTGTTTTAGAATGGACGACTCCTGGCATGGTGGTCTACCTACAGGTGATGGAGTCACCCTCTCTAAAGGTGTCTTACAGACTAAAGGGAGAGGGATGAACATGATTGGCATGTCACTTACTTAGGCAATTGAGTCAATCATGAGATGTCAAGTACCACACCAGATATTGTTTTTGCACTAGTTGCAATAATTTTATATTAATCCAATCCTGGAGAAACATTCGGAAGCAGTTTTAGAACATAAGTAGATGTTCTAGGGATTTGATGACGGAAGCCTCCTTCGGGAGACGGTTATCATTCCAGGCTTCCAAGGTGACCTGGCAGACAGAGTGACTGTCAGAGTTATATTTTTTCCTCTTTTGAGGGGCAGTAGTTTGGACAGGTGGTCCAAGCGGATACTGAGGGAGGTGTGGCGCAGTAAACTGATTAAATTCAGTTGACGATACAGTCTAAGAAGTTTACTGGATTTGGAGTACATTTGTGAACTAGGTCCCATCAGATATCCAGACATATTCTAAGATAGGTATTGCTCAATTCGGGAGATGGCTTTCTCCGCGAACTTGAGATTAAGCGAGACATAGAAAGAAACATCAGAGCGGATCCACTCACTGAGGCTATTTATCGAAAGCAATAGTTTTCACAAACGAGCTTTGTGAAACTGATTAGTAGAGGAGTTGGGTGTTCGGTATCACACGGGCTGTGAGTATGCGACACCGCAATAATTAGCCTTAAGTGGAAGTAGGAGATTATTGGCTGTAGTGCCCTCAAGTCAATTATTGGATTACAGGCACGTGATTGCAATGATTGAGGGAGGACCTATACCGGTAGAACAGTCTTACTCGAGATGATAATATGCTATCTGGTTTGTCTTTATCATCGTGTACATGCTTTAGGTAACACTACAGATCACTATTACACGTTGATAGAGCCCATAGGATTCTTTCTTGACTACCAGCAGTATGATGGCGATCATATACGTGAGAGTTGGGTAGTCTACAAGCACATCCTTAAAGTGTCCCTAGTCGTGGGAGTTTCGAGACTGGGCATCGATACTCCGAGAGTAGACTGGTGTATATGGATCGAGACCCCAACGAGGGGCGGTGGCTGGTCTCACAAGCCATTGGTGTCAGTTGGTTCACTAAGATAGTATACTGGTGCTCATTGGGTTATGAGTACACCGGACGGACTCGCAGGGGCACTGCTGATTGGTACTATGCCTATCATCAGGAGCAGTTCTCAGGTGATATGAGTACAGCTTAGTCCGTTGACTTGACACTGCTATATTGCCTCAAGTGTGTTCCCACTGTTCTTTAATTGCTACCCTACCACGGCTCAAAGGAGTCATGCAAACAGATAGTAGTTGGGTGCAGTCCCGAAGCACTTGGAGGCAGTGGTGGTAGACAGGATTCGTCTCTCCCGATATTGTGGGTTGATATCGCATTGTGTCTGGAGAGCCATTACATAAAGTCCTTGGTCAAGGCAAGTGAGATTTACTGGTAGGTATTCCAGTAGTTTCTCAGGGTGTTCTGGGCTACACTCCGACACGACTTATACCGCTATTAGGGGTCTGACATTTACCATCCCCTAGGCCGATATGCGATACTCATAGACGAACAGACCGGACTGTATGGAGATTGTCAAAGATAGGCTCAGTAAGGTTTCAGGATGAGTTCGCTCGTCAGCTTCCCTTTCGCTCAATACATGGGCAGCCGTTACGTACAGCTAGTGCCACTGACGTGCTTGTGATTAAACCCACTACCGGCGTATTGGCGAGTCATTAGAGTCCCCCATAGATAGTTTCCCAAGTTCGGGCGAAACGTTGTAGAGGCCGTATGGTTTTATGGCAGGGTTCGATCATATACGTGCACTCGTGCACGGATCATGATCGGACGGATCATACTAGTGGGTTTTGATTTAAACCGGATCCTAGTATTAGATGGTTGGATTATTTTCGTCTCATTGCATTCGTATTCAGTTGGAATGCGGATGTAGGTATGTATATACAGTTGAAGGGTATTCTTATGATCCGTCACGAGTTTACTTTAGAAGATGTTATTCTATTTATTGTTTTAAACATTTGGATTAATTTTTTAATGTGATGGAAATCGTGAGGTTAAGTTTTGGCCTTGGGCATTAATTGTGCCATGTGCTCTCTTAGTGACTCATGGTCTTGGGTTTGGTGTGAGATATTTTTAATTGGATTTCTCTTTATCTCATCAAAATATATCTCATAACACACCCACAAAATAGAGGGGGCAGCCACATCTCTCTTTCCTCTCTCTCTCTCTCTCTTGGCTTGCTCACTTGCTCATTTCTCTTGAGCTCACAACCTCCATCAATGGCTTCTTCTTCAACCTCCACTCTATCCCTCTTATGTGTTGAGAATCCTAGAGTGTTATGAGACAAAGTAATCACACATATCTCTACTTCACCTTGGACATGTTGGCTAGCAAACTTCATATCCGAGTTGCTTCGGTTTGAAGCGGGAGCCCGTATAAAGATTTCTCGTCATGGTGCCACTTCGAAAAGTGAGACTGGAGAGCGAACTTCGTCAGGGCAGCCGTGACAAGCATGGGACGGAGATTGAAGACCGAAGGACACGGATCGATCGGTATAATCTTTGAACTCTCTTTATAGATTGCTAGTTAACGGTTAATGGTTTGATCCGGGTTATTGGTTGCGGTAGAGTCGAGTTTCAAAAGTTTTTGTCCCGCATTTGGCCTCGGATTGACGGCTGGGGCGCTGCCGTATCCAAACATTTTTTGCTTTCCCGACTGGTATCAACCATATGACAGGTGCCAGTCATTTTCTTACGCGCACTTGTCGAACTTCTTTGCTATCGACGAGCTTCGCGTTTCATCCTCTTGAAGTGCTGTGGATGGGCAACATATCCTTGCCACCACTTCTTGAAGGCACTGCATTCTTCGGTAGGGTGGGTAACCCTCCGATGATATAGGCAGCAGTTCGGATATAAGTCCTCTCCGTTGAGGCTTATGACCCCGGATGTGTTTCCTTAGAAATGTGGCAGCTTCATTCCCACTGACAGGGCTTTGGCGAACCGCTTCTCTGTCTTGATCCTGCTCTTGTTGGTAGCATGTATGTTTTGTCTTGGTTGGAGTACTTTATGACTCATCCTTACCGCAGCTTCTTCATCCTGATGCCGACGCTTAGCCTTTTCGTATATGGCTATTTCGCGTTCTCGGTCAGCTTTGCTTTTTCGAAAGGCTTTATTTACAGCCTATCGATCAGGTCTTCTGATGGTTCAGGGGATTTTGGCACCGATCCTGCCCCCAGTTCCTCTGCGTTGTTTTCTGACGCTGAGGGAGCTTCTTCGTCATTTAATGACGAATGGTAAACCATGTGGAAACTTGCTACATAGTCTTCAGTTTCTGATGAGTCATTTTCCTCATCGTTGTCATTCTCAAGAATATGCTTGAGGAACTCTTCGAGGGTGACCGGTGTTTGTGCCTTCTGGTTGTACTCCTTCAGCGCGTCAATGTACCTTTGTAAGTCTGTGCGTTTGTCGTCGTACTTGGAAGGTTGCACATGTTTCTTAGTCTTCTTCTTTTTCTTTGAAGACTTTGAAGGCTCGACTTGGGGATTTTGCCCTTTGTCGACAGTTTTCGGTATGGAACGCGGTTTCAGCATCCCTTCGATGATTTCCGGTTCAAGCGGGCTCTTCCACCTGATTGCCGAACATGCCTGGAGATCCTTCAGCATTCTTGTAGTTTTAGCTGAAAGGATGACTTCCCATGGAGCTTCTTCCACGAGCGAGCATGATGCCCCCAGTGTATCCACCTTTTTAGGAGCGTGCTTCTGTGGCGGGTTCACCCTCCAGTTCTCAGAAAGCGCGAATTTCCCCCGTTGATACTGGTCTTCGACCCAATTTTTGAAGACGTAGAAATCTTCAATTGGGTGGCTCACCATTATGTGATAAGAGCAGTAGTTGGGGTTGTTGACATTGCCTGGTTGCGGTGGACATCGTAGGTCCGGCAATGTGATAAGTTTGTGGCGCACTGCCAGCTCGAACAGTCTCCTCGTCTTGTCACAAGGAAACGAGTAGGCACGTCCTAGCCTTTCTTCCAGGGATAGGCATAGACGTGCATTGTTTTGGCGAGCAGCCAGTTTCGGGTCACTGGATTGTTGTTGAGTGTTGGCAACGAAGGCCGCTTTCCCTTTACCCTTGGCATTTCGAAGGTATATTTTTTGAGGAGGAAGGCCCGTGGCCCATCTGGTCCATTTGGGCCAGTTTTTCGATCAGAGCCTGGAAGGTGGTCGGCTTGAAGAACGTCATGAACTGGGTCACCATTGTTTGAGGATCTAGTGTCCCAATGAACATACCCACGGCAGGAGATTCTTCGATGCGTTGTTCGCATTTCGACCATGGTTCCGCCACCGTATCGTATATTGGACCCAGATTTCTCCTGACTTCACCTGGCATTGGTTAATGCTGTGAACGGGGCGCGCTCGCTTGCGCTGGTAAACCCCTGTGTGAACAGCGGTTCCATCTCGGTGAATGTTTTGACGGAGTCATTTGGGAGCTCCGTATACCATTCGAATGTCGTCTCTGACAGGCTACCGACCAACTGACGAAGCAGCAGTTTGTCGTCGCCTCCAGTGTTGCCGCATAGAGCTCTGAACTGAGCGACGTGCTGATGAGGTGTCACGACCCGAAATAGCACGTGATTGGCACTTGAATTATGTGAAGTCTATAGGACCCCACCTAATTCAAGTAAGCCCAAATCCCAGAAATCTAAACCATTTTAAAGAGAAAATGAAGGAAAACTTGTTTAAATAAAGTGGTTTAAATAAAATAAATGGCATTAAACATTTAAAAGCAACATCATATTTTCCCGAAAATTTCGGCAGAGTCTCCTTTGTAAACACTGGCCCCAAACGGGTACAAACATGAATAATATACATAACGAATAAAGGTATCCCCAAGCGGGAGCTAGCTCTTCGCCAATTGGCGGATACAACCACGCAAACAACAAAATATACAACGCCGAAGGGCGAGAATCAAAACTCAGAAGAAAACCAATATCCACCAGAAAACCATAATAATACAAGCGCGACTCTAAAGTCGAAAGAATATACACTGGTCTTCTAAATCTATCAAAATACAAGTCTGGTTGATGGAGTTTACTAGATACAACTGAAATATATAAAGTGCAATAGTGGTCACGATGCAAGTGAACCCGCCTACCAAAGCAATCACTCGGAATGAAGTAGTGTGCCAGCAAAGTCGCCAAGGAAACCTGTACGGCGAAACCTGCAAGAAACTGTGGCACAACAGAGGTGAGTTGCCAACTTGTGAGTAGAAAATATCACCGAGCAGAAATTGCATGTATGACTCTATCCTAGGTCATACGATAGTAATATTCTCAAAATAATATAGCCTGAAGCATATAATAATGGAAAGGGTAAACATATATATATAAGTGTAATACCAAGTGCTCGTGTCAGTGCCTCAGGTAACAACATATCATATATATAATGTATGAATGCATGAAAACAGAATACATCTAAATGAGAAAATTATTTTCTTATCTCAGTGAGATTTCTGTATAAAACCGAAGTATCATAAATGAAATCAACAGAGAATCCGTGTCAAGCATCGACACAAAACATATATCCCAATATCTCAATATCTCGGGCTCCGGCAATCCGGACTGGCCCATATGATCAAATCTCACTACATCGGGCTCCGGCAATCCGGACTGGCCCCGGACTCCGGCAATCCGGACTGGCCTAAATCATCAAATCTCATGACTACGTCGGTATCCTCTAGATATCCGCCGCGTCAAGAATAACCGGTCGGTAGTGCTTGATTGAAAGCTTTTGTGTACGTGCTTTTGAAAATTAAAGAATACCGCAATCAAGACGGTGTCGCTTGGTAGCTAGCCGGTTGAGTACGGGTCGGTCCACAGGAAAATGGTGTTCTCTCTTTAAGTTCTAACGAGTTAAGTCCTAGTTTTGGTAGGTTTTGTTTTAAAATCTAAGAATGAGATTAATTTGATTTAAAGGCTTGCTAGGATTAGAATTAGGTTAGTTTGGAATAGGGATTCTACTCACTGCTTTCTTTGCCCTAGTTAAGAATATAGGTGTTAGGGTAATAGTCAACAAAGGAGATTAACACGACTAGGAAGAAACTCTGTTTCTTCCTTTTGGTCCTTGTCTGTCCTTTTTTAACTCTTAGCCCTAACCTCTATTTAAATCAATCACAACCGGTCTAACTAGGGAATCACCGCTATCTTGTAAGATAAGGTGCCGTAGTGAGCGGTGTGTGGTTAATTAAATAGAGTCCTTATTATAAAAATTATATGGGCAAAGAAAGGAGTGAGAGAGATTTCCTTCTCTCAAACCTTCCCTATCCTAACACTAACAAGTGAGGAATTACTCACTCATTAGGATAGTAACGATGAAATTCATTTTTATAATTTTATTTTAAAAGACTATCTAACTTGCAGATAATAAAAGACAGATAAAAAAATGCAGGAATTAAATTCTGATAAAAAAATGCACGATAAAAAAAAACCTTATTTTATTGATGACCTCTTCAACGATTATAAGGATATAAAATTTAGATCTAGAAAATAAAAAGAGGCATCCTCAAAAGAGGCACCAAAAAAGAGGCACACTTTATTTGGGTTTGAGCCCTCCTATTTATAGATAGGAAAAACCCTCGGTTTACATTCTGATCCATACATGAAATTACAAAACAACCCCAAAGACCGAGTCAAAGCACCGACACCCCACCGACACGTGCATATTATGGCCGCGGAACCGCGGCAGAAAGTCCTGTTTGGCCGTGGAACCGCGGCCATTTGGTGGGTTCTTGGGCCCATCTCTTCAGGATTTCTCTGTATTGCTTTTATCTTCTGTTTTCTTTACTTGGTTTCTCAAAATTTCTTCTATTTCCTTCCAGATTTCCAACAGTGCAGAATGATGTGGACTTTTTCCTTGAGCTTCGCGTTGAAGTCTTGAATCTTGTGCTGCCCTTGTACTTTGTGCATTGAACTGTCTAATGATTTTCATTTGTTCCTTTAACTGGTAGGCGGCATCATACGGATTCATCTATTGTTGGTCGTAGTCTCGTATTTATAGCGTCTTTTCATGAATTTCACTGTAACGATATGAGAACCTTTAACATGCAACTATTTAGTAGACATGGATCAAAAGCACCTATTTATGTGTAATGTGATTAAGAATGGGCGATATAATAATGCAAAATTCTGATATGAACAGTGCTCCCCTGCCAGGCTTAACGCCATCATCTGCGACCATCTTGGCTCGGGGTACCACACTGAGTCCACCATGCACCCACAGACGGTTCCTCCTTCTCCTCGAATCAGGTGTATGATACTGCTCAAGAGCCGAGAAAACTCATGGTGGACATATCTCACATCATATCACGAGAAAACCGTAATTTCTATTTTTAGAAATGATAATGAGTTTATAAAATCCTTGCGGTTTCTCCAAATCCAGAAATCTCATAGAAAATCCAAATCCCATAATCAAACTCAATAAACAGTGAATACCGGAAATAAGCCTCATAATATTGCACGACAATAAATATACACATGCATGAAATATCACAGTAACAAATGCAATGTCTAAGCTAGTATATAGAAGTAAGTGCACTAGTACTATGTTGAAACTATCAGCTAGTAATTTATACCAATGAATAGTGTTTTCTAACGTGTACGTGACATGAAAATTACCGATGATGATGTGTGTGAGCCGGAAAACAGGTGTACGTGGAGCATACACATCATCGGTAATAGTGCTGGTGTCCTGACAACATAGTTTTATAATAACTAATGAAAACACAATTTAGCATGAAATGCGATACGGACAGCAAGAATATACGAAAAATGAATAGCAAACGCAACATATAAGCATGTACATTTATAAGTACGAGTCATACAATTTTGGCATTTGAAATAGCACGAATCGTGGTTTTTAGAAATATAGGGGCTACGGTGTTTTTAAGAAAATGTACATCTTTCGGGAAATCTGTAGTATCCCTCGGCCTGTCTTTAAAATACTCACGATCGTTAGTTTTTGAAAATAAGTATGACTCGAGCCCAGTCTAATATCTACCAAGTAACTACAGGATAAAGCTAAAAGACTAAATGAAAGGGTAAGGAAAAACCACCTAAGTCCGAGTCGATATATCTAGTAGTCGGTGATCCCGCTTCAATAGCGTCACGTACGATAAAATATATATAATAAGACATCCTCGAGTCATGAGTGCGGATCAATTATCACATTTATACCCCGTACGATAAAATCCATCGTACGACATCCCAAATCGGGGTACGGGTCAAATAACACATATAACTCATTATTCATCTGGTATCCTTATCATCATATTCTGAATTAGGGGTACTGATCTAAAGTCTAGTACATTCCGATACCATCAACATCTATATATATATATATATATATATTCATGTGAATGAAAACACATCGCCCGTCGATCCACTATAACAACATGTCGTATACCATATCATGTGCCACATCACGGCTCAAACACATATCAACCTCTTACGGCATCATGCCCGATTTTATCGACTCCTCACCTCATATCACGTACTATCCTCATCATCTGTGTATATGTATACCTATATATATACATACTCACATACATATATGTGTGAGTGTGTGTGTGTGTGTGTGTGTCCCCATATACGCACAAGAAAATCAAATGTATGCGTGTGTTGCCAATCTTTACTCTAGGGTTTCACGACTAAGAAACTAAACTAAGTTACTTTCTCTCTAAGCATTCGCGTCTCACATTAACACATATAAATAAATATATAAATCGCAGTCACATTCTACCCTACGAAAGTGCGGGGGTGCTATACGCCATCCACCCGACTTTCCCCGTAGATATATATCTTGTTAGTGTATATGCCCTAGAGGCCATTACTGTATCATACTAGTTTGTATATTACTTGATGGAAGCTTGGGATATTCACATTTGTATAGACAATCTTGCTCAAAATAGTAGTATGCTACTTGGTTTGTTTCTACTTCAATGTGTGTACATGTGTTTCTTTTAACATATCGCCTATACACATTAGTGGAGCCCTTAAGATCTTTGCTTGATTACCAGTGTTATGATGGCAGTCACACTCGTGGGGGCTGGGTAATCCACAAGCACGTCCTTATACAGATCCCTAGTCGTAGGACTATCGAGACAGGGCATCGATACTCCGGAGTAGACTAGCGTATGCGCTTCTCATCCCAGCAGGGGAGACGGTCTGTCCCACAGCCGTCAGTACGTCGTACTTGAGATAGTATGAGGGTGCTCGTTAGGGTATGAGTACACTGACAGGACTCGTCGGGAACTGATTGGCTGGTAATATACCTATCGTCAGTTGTAAGTTCCCAGGTGACATGAGTATAGCTTAGTCCGCTGACTTGACACTGTCACTTCGCCTCGAGTGTGTTCCCACTGTACTTTGATTACTACCCTACCACGGCTCAAAGGAGTCGTGCAAACAGGTAGTAGTTGGGAGCAGTCCCGAAGCACTTGGAGGCAGTGACGGTTAGACAGGATTTGTCTCTCCCGGTATTGGGAGTTGATATCGCGCTGTGTCAAGGAGAGCCATTACACACAGTCGTCCCTGGCCAGGGCAAGCGAGATACACTGGTAGGTTTTCAGTGTTATCTCAGGGTGTTCTAGGCTACACTCCGACACGACTTGTACCGCTATTAGGGGACTGATGTTTACCGCCCCCTAGGCCCGCCATGCGATATTCTTAGACGAATAGACCGGACTGTACGGAGACTGTCACATTCAGGCTCAGTAGGAGTTCGGATGAGTTCACCTCGTCAGTCTTCTTATCGGCGTTTACCTGGGGGCCGTTACGCACAGCTAATGCCGCTTGCGGTCTGTGGTTAAACCCATTGCCAGCGTAGTGTCGAGTCTTTAGAGTCCCACACAGAGAGCTATTCGCCTTTAGGCAAAAGAGTAGAGGTCGCATGGTTTTGCGACAGGGTTCGGTCACATCCGTGCACTTGTGCACGTTCGGTGTCCGGGCAGTTATTACTAGCGGGCTTTGGTTTAAGCCAGATCCTAGTATACGTTTTGGGATTGGTTTTATCTCGTTTGTATTCGTGTTCCACGGAACGCGGATGCAGGTGTGTATACACGGTTGACCGAAACAGAGGCAGAGGATTCTCATTAGGGTTGTTGACTGTTGACATTTTCTAAACCCTAATGAGAATAAGAAATATGATTAATAATAATATTAATTAAGTATTATTGTGCCATGGTTGGGTTAAAAGTTTGACCTTGTTGACTTGTTGACTTTGTTGACCGGTTGACTAGTTTGGACTTGTTGACCATCATCATGACAATGGCTATCATTTCATGGGTATGACTTTTGCTAGCTTGTTTGTTCACAAATTGCATTAAATGCATGAAATGATATTGCCATTAGAGTGAACCATCATATAATACTCAATTACTATTATTATCATGATTATTTTTGTGTTATGAGAGAATGGTTGCAAAATTCTTGCTCATTCTATCATTCTCATTCTCTCTCATCCTCAAAGCTCTCCTCTTCCTCTTGCTCTCTCTCTAGTTCATGGTTCTATTGTCTCATGAGTTGAGAAACAAGTATCATAGAGATAAAACCCAAAACACTTCTCTACTCATCCTAGTGTACAAGGTCTAGCAAGCCAAGTATTATAGTTTCCTCTAGATTGAGGTTGGAGCCAAAGGTAGAAGCTTTCGGGTGGATCCATCTTCGGCACAAGGAGACGACGAGGTGAGGCCGATCCGACCACCACAAGGAGTTGAAGAGAAGGAGTTCAAGTTTAGGTATAACCCCTAACCTAGTAGCTAAACTCTTAGTTAGGTTGTTAGATAGTTTGTTTAACAAAGATCTGTTTCTAGAGTCCATGTTATCCCCACCGTAAAAGTCGTTTTTCACCATTTCCGCAACCCCAAAGAACCGGGGACGGGTAACGTGGACTTACATATCTACTCACCTTGATCCTTGCTTGCCGAAGTCGATGTCGTCCTTTTCTTCATCATCCGGAGTCCACGTGCGGGTACCTACATATCACATATATCGTATCGCATCAAAACGTCCAATTCAAAACCCAAACAACCCGCGAATCACATAGGTTAAAACGTATGGTCTACTCACGCAAGTCAACCAAACAACACCCGATTACGACGTACAAACGTCAAGTGACCTATACAAAACACAAATATCAAAACTTAAGTCATTAAAATCCACAAAACATAAACAGCAACTTAGAAAACCGGTCACATATTTTAGTTCAGGTGAAATTAGGCAATTCTGCATATATAGAGGGCCTAATTTAAAGATAAGGGAACCACAGGCCAAGCACGAGACCCAAGGGTCAAGTCCTGGCCACAAATTGTGGCCAGAAAGGAATTTTTTGGCAGCCAGGGTTTAGGGTTTGGGTCTCGGGTCTTCAGGGTAGCTTCTAGGTCACCTGCTTATGTCACTGTAATCGCTATATATTTTTCCAGGTCTCCGAATCAAAGCAGATTTCTAAAGTCATCACTATTCCTACACAAATCCGATGTCGGGGATTTCTAAGTTCATGTCTTAGGGTTTTAGTCTCTGATTTATTCCAATATACTATCACCACAGGGGTTGTGGTCTCTAACTAAGTCTTAAGTACACCTTCACTAACCAAAATACTTCCAAATCCTCATCTTGGAATTTTCCAAGTTCACCAAACTACACTAAATCGATTTTAAACTTAAATAGATGTTAAGGTAAATGAAATACTACTCTAATGGTGAAGGGATTACCTCATTTGGCAACTCAAGAATTTTCTTGAGTTGCCCCTAGTGCTCAAAATCCAAACTTTCTTGATTCCCCATACTTATAGTGAGCTTGTGCACAATTTTAATGAAGGGAAATGGGTGTTTTGAGATGGTTTTGGTGGTGTTGTGAGGAGGTGGAGGAGGTGGAGAGAAGGGGGCAGCCATGAGAGAAGAGGAGATGAGAATGATGAAGGAAATGGAGGGAAAACAAATGGGAGCAATGGTCAAATGACCCCTCACCTTTCTCTCTCTTCTCTCTCATGCCCATACTCCTTTGTTTATTCTTTTCTTTATCTTTTCTTTTCTTTTAAATTTTCAACAGAACAAAAACCCAAATACAATAGAAATAGAGCATGGTTTCAAACAATAAAAGAAATGTATAAGTGTTTGCAACATGATTTGTTGCATGCCATATACACATAACACTCTTATTGCAAAATTAGAAAATGCTAATCAAGTTTAGTAATAATCCATACAAAATAATTTGTATACTGCATTGTAAAATCCCCAATATTCATACATTCTTTTAAAATCAATAATCGATATAAATTTTCCAAATATTTCCCAATCCATCGGTATATAATCATACCATATCATTAAAACTAATTTCCACACATTAAAATATTCATGATATTTATTTTTTTAATTGTTTAACTTCTCAAAAATAATATCTTATTTTTCTGAAATGTTACAGTCTTCCCCCCTTAAATAAATTCGGTACCCGAATTTAAATTTAAATCTCTCAAATACTAAAACATTTCAGTAAAATGATCAAGTCGTCGGGTCTCCGAAATCATAATACCTAAAACACATCGTAGAGCAATGCTTGCATGTGAAAACGAGTATATAACTCAAAATCAAAACTCCGTCAAGCATCCCGCAATCATCGAAGTTATGGTGAAGACACCAGTGTCAAAGTCCAATACGAAAACAACGTGATACATAACAAAACTATAACATGTACATAGTACACATCGTTATAAACTCGTCAAAACATCAGGAAAGAAATACATGTCAAACCCTTTGCAAGTCGCTGTGCGGTCCACGTATCGCGGCACAAGTAGCGGACGTTTATTGTAAGAAAATAACTCTACATACATATATATATTTTGTTTAACATACACGTCCCGCTATTTTGAAAATAATTTAGAAGGGTTTCCTTAGTAAAATGTTTTGTGTCATCTCGGACACATAGGAAAAATAATGAGACTGTAGCTCCTTTTTGGAAATCCCTTCGATAACCATCGATGCATGCAAAAACATATTCAGATACTGTCCTCTGACTAGTCCTGCTCAGTTACTATATCAAATAGTAAATATCATAAAACATACTGCTCCAAAAATCAATCCCACAATGTGCATAAGAATGCCACGTGCATTTGATGCTCACAGAAATCGAAATCAAAGAATGTGCCATACATGCGCACAGAAACCAAATCTAAGTGCAACGGGTGTGCATGAAAACACCTGTCAAGGGCAATGAGTGTGACTGACAGCAATATTAGGTGCATCTGATATGCACAAAGAATCCCGATTTAGTGCATCTGGTGTGCACCAAAATCGCATCAAGCACATCAAGTATGCACAAGAATCCAAATCAAGTGCACAAGGTGCACGGAAACAAATATCGAATATCACAATCGAAATCGACGGTATACAATAAACCTCAATCCAAATCAGGTATACCGTGGTATATAATCTTACAACCACGTGCATCAGCGTGCACAAAATCGAATCAAAATACTGAAGTGCATGAAAACTACACCGAAGGCACAAGTCAAATCACATACATACCATGGGCATGAAATCAAAATCAAACATCTCGAACGACATCAATCGAAGTCGAGTGCAACTGTGGTGCACAAAATCTCAATCATGCAAATAAATCGCCCAAAATACCGAAATCCAAATAACGGACACGTGATATTAGAATCACCAAATCGCAAATCATAAACACTGTCGTCGATATGTCCTTCCTTCAAAGTCGAGAAGGCGTCGGTGCATCCAAAACTAGCAGAGAAAGAAATCTACTTACTTCCTGTTCACGGCCTGGCGCCTGGTGCCCTTAGGCTCTCGTCTCTCACTGCGAATTGCTAGTTACATAGCTCCTCGGCTCAGCGGCCCAATATGGAAATCATGACGGAACAGTTCCACTCTGGCACATCCTCTAAAAGATCTCTGGCCAACTATCATGGTCGCTCATAATATGTCTCGTCGATGATGCCGAACTCTAGCCTACTGGGTGTGCGTAATACGACCGATCCTGGGTCCAAGTCTTCTCGTTTAGTATTCCAAAAGATTCTTTTCAGGGTCTTCCCCAAATCTCGTTTCTGCTGAACTTCCCGGAAGTTATCACCCTTTACTAAATCTATTTCTTATTCCGGAACGGCTGCATACTCATCACGACTCCTTCTGGAAGATATATCCCTATTCAACGCCTCTGCATGCATATCATATCTCTGATGTCAACGGAGTGGAACGTCATCTCATCGAAATCTCGTACGAACCTCTTACTCCACTTTTCTCTAATGTCGACTGATTCGGACTCGTCTCTTCGTAGCTGTAAGGACTGCGCTACAGTGGTTATACTCATATCTAGAGTCTCCCAAGTAATGTATCACATCACATAATATCCGGACGACGTAGAACTTTTCGATCGCATTATAACACGAGTTCAGGCAAGCGTCTGTCCCCGGTCTCATGCGATTCATCAAAGTCCCATAATTCCCTGAGAGCTTAACGCTTGAGTACAGTTTAATAATATCCAGTACATACCACAGTATCTATGGACCGGCCGTAGAAGGGTAAACCCAAGCCTCATTAATGGCACCGCGGAACTGCCGCAAACCCTAAGGTTCAAAAGCATTTCCATGGTCATTATGTCGAGTTAGGGTTTCATTCTTCTAGAGGTTTCACAGAATTACTTGCATGTTTTCCAAATACCTTAAATTTAGAAAAATGAGTTTCTGACATTCGATCGTTTTCTATCGACTCTCAACGCGCCTGAGTGAAGTCTTCTCTAGCTGATATCAGTCGATCTGATGACCACGCATCGGGGTGTGCAAAAGAACCACATGTCCTAATCGTTATCCATGGGTAGCTAGCGATCTTCAATCAAATCCCTAAGTACAACTCATGCTGCAATAGCTTCAAACATCTGGGACGATATCTTGTCAGTCACAGCAACAACTGGCTCATTCGTCCGCACGCTGAACAGTGCTTCAATCCTCAAGAATAGACGATACATTAACGGTCATCACATTCTAGCCGGCCTTTATCAGTGGCCCAATCATCTGGTGCTGATCTGCACGTTCGAGAAATTTTAGTAAAAGCAATCCAACAATCGCTCATGGTGCGAAAACACAATAAAATGACACATCTATGCAATCGTGTATCACCGGAGTTACGCCCTGGTCAGTCCTCATCCAAGACGAGCTCATGCTGACTGCAACTCTAGCCGCAGCTCTCTCTGCCTATGAAATCGTGGTAACAAAACCACCAACCGATATCGATGAGGATAGATCATAGGAATGAATATAATACGGTGCAAGGAAATATACATCCTAAGGCTTCTTAAGCGAAGTAGCGTATCGTAAGTATGTCGCGGAACATACACACAGTACGTCACTCTACTTAAGTCACCTACTCCATCAACCAAGGTCAACTTATGCGACGAAAGTTCGGGTCTAATACCCCCTCGACCAAGTCTAAGTTCTGTAAGGTTAAGCCTAGGTTCCGAATATATATACGCCCTAAACTCCACATACTCAAATATAGACTCGAACCAAGGTTAAACCTAGCGCTCTGATACCAATTTTGTCACGACCCGAAATAGCACGTGACAGGCACTTGAATCATGTGATGTTTATAGGACCCCACATAATTCAAGTAAGCCAAAAGTCCAGAAATCTAAACTATTTTAAAGAGAAAGTGAAAGAAAACTTGTTTAAAGCAAGTGGTTTAAATAAAATAAATGGCATTAAACATTTAAAAGCAACATCATATTTTCCCGAAAATTTCGGCAGAGTCTCCTTTGTAAACACTGGCCCCAAACGGGTACAAACATGAATAATATGCATAATGAATAAAGGCATCCCCAAGCGGGAGCTAGCTCTTCGCCAATTGGCGGACACAACCACGCAAGCAATATAATATACAACACCGAAGGGAGAGGATCAAAACTCAGAAGAAAACCAATATCCATCAGAAAACCATAATAATACAAGCGCGACTGTAAGGTCGAAAGAATATACACTGGTCTTCTAAGTCTATCAAAATACAAGTCTGGTTGATGGAGTTTAGTAGATACAACTGAAATATATAAAGTGCAACGGTGGTCACGATACAAGTGAACCCACCTACCAAAGCAATCACCCGGAATGAAGTAGTGTACCAGCAAAGCCGCCAAGGAAACCTGTACGGCAAACCTGCAAGAAACTATGGCACAACGGGGTTGAGTTGCCAACTCGTGAGTAGAAAACATCACCGAGCAGAAATCGCATGTATGACTCTATCCTAGGTCATACGATAGTAATATCCTCAAAATAATATAGCCTGAAGCATATAATAATGGCAAGGGTAAACATATATACATAAGTGTAATACCAAGTGTTAGTTATATGTATGCCCTAGAGGCCATTACTATACATAGGATGTATATTGTAGTGGGTGCTTGGACATATATAGGGAGGACTTTCTTGCTCGACATGATAGTATGCTATCTGGTTGCTCTTTACCTTAACGTGTATGCTGACTGTCTCTCTGTTACATGTTGGTAAAGCCCTTAAGATGTGTACTTGACTACCTGGACTATGATGCAGATCATACTAGTGGGGATATGGTAGTCCATAAGTACATCCTTCAAGGTCCCTAGTCGTGGGTGTATCGAGACAGGGCATCGATATACCAGAGTAGACTAGCGTATACCTTCTCGACCCATACAGATGGGCGATGGATGATCCCATATCCATTGGTGTTTGACATCAGAGATGATATACGGGTGCTCAGTGGAGACAGGGTACACTGGACGGACTCTCCGAGAACTCCCAGATGGTATTATATCTTACGTCAGATGGCAGTTCTCTGGTGACACTGGTACAGAGTAGTCTGTTGACCCGAGATCGTCATAGAGTCTTGTGTGGTTCCCACTGTGCTTTGATTTCCATCTTACCACGTCTAAGAGGGCGTGCAAAACGGTGGTTTTTGGGTACAGTCCCGAATCACATGGAGGCAATGAGCGATAGGAGGGGATTCGTCTCTCCCGGTATAGGGAGTTGATGTTGCGCTGTGTTCGATTGGCTATAACCGGAAATCCCTGGCCAGGGTTGCTGAGATTTACTGGTAAGTGTTATCAGTAGTTTCTCGAATTGTTATAGACCTCATATCGACACGACTTATCGAGCTATTGGGGTCTGACGTTTACCACCCCTAGGCGAGATATGCGACATATCATACGATCAGACCGGACTGTACGGTAAGTGTTACTGGTTGGATTCACTGGAGTGTGAGCGGGCTTGCTCGTCGATCTTCTGATCGCTCAATACCCGGGTGGCCGTTACGTTTAGCAGACCGCTTGCGGCTTGTGGGTGTTTGATATGATCATCACCTGCTGCCGGCGTATTGACGAGTCTTTAGAGTCCTACACAGAGGTTTCCTGGCTCAAGCGAAACGAAATAGGAGCGCATATGAGATATGTGCGGGACCGAGAATAATGCGTGTATGTGATACCATATTTCATTCTCGCGATGAATGTATCGATTGGTTGTATGCGATATAACCTAGTTATCGAATCAAGTATTGATTCGATAAGCCGATACATAGGATACTGGTCGGTTATATGCGATATGACCGGATCGTTAAATCAAGTGTTGATTTAATGATTTAATGTATAATTATATATTTGATATATTACTTTGCATTAACTAGTATCGGTTCACTTTAAATGGATATTCTCACTCGGATGTGCACATTGTATATGTGATATACTTTTGTGCACTAGATTGTATCATGATTGATGATACATGTTTGCTAGGGTTTTTGTGTAAAGATCAAACCATGGTTACATGTTAATGGTTAGGGTTATGTTTTATTCACTTATTTATTTATCTATTGATTTTTGGAAAATGAAAGGCATGAAAAGAAAATGGTGGCTTGATTTGTATTCTAGTTGAAGCTTCATGAAGCTTTGACCTAAGTGACCATTTTTGTCTCATGCTTAACCCTAACCATTCCCACTAACCCTAGTTTAGTCTCTACACTTGACCATGGTTGGTAGATGATAAGTATTATTATTATTATCATTTTACTTAATACTTATCATAACATTTTCTTCTTCTTCTTCTTCATCTTCAACATGAAGAAACCTTGGACCATCAATGGTGATTGATGAAAAAGAGTGAGAAATCCAATTCTAAAGTCTACCCACTTCCTATTTCTTCATCCTCTACCTCTTGCCAAGTAGTAGAGTGTGTTTTCTTCACAAGTTTCATGACTTGGTGAAGTTGGAGCTTGATCTAGTGATGCCTCGACGTAGATCATCTTCGGCATCGTAGTCGACGACCTAGCCCGTCCATTTCTCCGATGAAGCCGACACTAGAGTCCAAGATCCGTTTTGTACAGCGGAGAGGACTTCATTGCGGAGCTATGGAGGTGGAGGACCGGATCTACAAAGGTTGTATATCCGTTCACTTAGTTAAGTTGTTAACTTGTTGCTTGTTTCGCCTATATATCTAGTTAACGATCCGTATTAGGGTTTCTCGGCACCCGTAAAATTTGAAATTGGTATGGTTGATGCCTTGTGAGACCTTCTTAGTGTGCCTAGGAACCCTACAGTGGTATCAGAGACTAGCTAGAGCCTTAGGCGAAGTCTAGACGGAGTTTGAAATCCGAACGAACCGAAACCCTAACCCAAAAATTGCTCTCTGGAAATTTTCTGAATTTTTGGATTTTTGTGAATTAAAAATTGCTAAAAAATTCAGCAGGGAATATGATGAATTACTGTGAAGCACGTGCAATTGATTCGACAGAAGAGCCGCGGAACCGCGGCCCCACCCTGGCTTGCGCGGCGGTTCCGCGGCCATAATACTGAATCAATGCACGTGGTTTGCACAGTAATTAGTTTCTGTATGTGCTGGATTTTCTTGGAATTTTTAATATTTATTCAAGAGTTGAATATTCTGGGTTGTTTTGGGAATCAAAGATTCGATCGGATTATCAAATTTTGTCTATGTGGCATTCCGGATAATTTTTGAATATGTTAAAAAGTTCGACCGGATATAAATACCCAATTTTTCCCCTGTCGGGAAATTTCCAAGTGTTGGATTTTTCCGTGATTTAACGACGTTCTAAGTAGTGCAAGTAACGCGATGGTCTCTCTAGAAGACAACAAACCTTAACTCGATTATGTGACCGTCTCGAACTGCCCTTTGAACCTTAGGGTTTGGGGCAGTGCGGCGTGCCACATGTGAGGCGTTGGCTTGACCCTTCTACGGCTGGACCGTTGGTACCGAGGCACGAACTGAATGTTTTTAGACTTGTTTCATGTGTTGATCTGTATCGGGAAAACTTGGGTGTTTGAATGTTCGATCGGAAAGTTTAACATTTTCTAATTATCTGGAATGTGATACAATAATTGGAATTCACAATATGTTATGAGATAACTGAATGAATGTTATAAACATAGCAGTTTAGTCTCACTTGATCGGTTGCCACGGAATTTTGATGTGATCAAAAGTCCGTCGCAATCACGTAGCGTACGCGGATACTCGCCGGGTAAACTTAATAGACAGCGGTGTTCTGCCTTGGTGCACTTCGTCGACGGTATCGGGGGTGTGGCCGTCTACTGAAGTTTGTGACGAGCATTCGATCAGGATGTCGGGAATCTTGTTGAATTGCCCGATTTGGTATTGAAAAGTGTTTTCGATTTTGAGACTAAAATGCTGGGTTTATAATTGTTAGGCATGCGATGTCTAAGAAATTCATTTGGTCAGGCATGTGATGTCTGAGGAGGTTGCGGATTCCAACTGTTGTAGTTTTACACTTTCTTTTCTGTGACCGTAAGTGTAATATGTGATATCGCCGGTTTCGTTGCTATATGTCAACGACAATTGGGATATGCATGTTTACTTACGTTGATGACATGTGATGTTATGTGTTGCTGGATATGTTATATTGGATCGTCGTGTTTGAATAGCCGGGGTTTTTTATGTGAGATGAGTGTTTTTCATTTTCATTCATGTAAAAACTTGTATGTAATATTCTTTTATTGGGGCACTTCCAGGTTGCGGAAGATGTCACCGTTTGTATATTATTTACTTTTCCGCACTAGAATAGACCCAAGGAGGGGAGCACAAGTAACCGGGTTCTGGAGTCCAGTGGGAGACCAACTCGAGGAGTCGAGTCCGGGTCTCCTAACTCTAGAATTGGTAGGGTTGCTTGCCGCTCTCGTAGGGGTCTAGGGGTGTGGGTTTGGCTATTCATCATGACCGTGGAATCCGTGTTTTATACTGGCTCGTATTTAAAACACGGACGTCCTAGTATATCCAATATTTCATATGATTCTTCTGCTGCGATATCTGTGATGTGATCATGTGATGTTCTGTGATAGATACTGTATATAGTATATATGATATATTATATAGACGTTACTTATGTTTTACACCCGCGCTAGCCCTGCCCCGCTCTGCCGTTAGTTACCTAACCTAACGGTGCACGAGGGGACATCGAGACGAATGCGGATGGCATAAGTGTACGTCATATTTATCTGTGATGTTTAGGTATTTAAATGATGGGACTTCATTAATGAGATTAATGAAATAAAAGAAACCTAAAGATGTTGTAGAATTGAATTTCAAAATAAAACAGGTAGCTACAGTTCTTGCTTTGCACAGAGGTATATGTGATATATCCTGCACCTTATTCGATGAGGAAAGGACCGAGATCCCTTCACCGGGAGTGATTCCTTTAGCAATAACTGGCAGATGCTACACACTCGGTTTGTCTTTTGATTGCTTTTAAGAGTTTTTGCTTTGCACAGTGATATATATGATATATCCCGCACCTCATTCGACAAGGAAAGGACCGACGATCCCTTCACCGGGAGTGACTCCTTTAGCAAAACTAGAAAAGCCTCAAAAGCACTCCATTTCAAAATCATTTGATTCTACAACGATATCAAGTTCATTACGCAATAGGTTTTCAGAAAAACCTGTCGTAGCCCTCCGTCATTTCAGATACGTACTAGTTAGTATTCGTGCTGCGGTTGTTTGGCCTCCGTCAAGGCGTAGTGTACGGTAGCTAACTAGTGCTTATCTGCTAGCATATGATGCGATTGGATTAGGGTATTCGTACGGCGTTGTTTGGCCTCCGTCAAGGGTCGTGCGGGTGGGTTTAATTCAATCAGGAAATGACGGGTTGAACTTGACTAGCGGACTATGGGTTGTTTGGCCTCCGTCAAGGTCATAGGACGCTAGGGGCAAAATATTATCTGGAATTTCAAGTGTTGAAATTTGCAATGAGATTGCATACCTTCTATGAGATAGTTGGATCCCGATACCCGCTGCGAGTAAGAGTTACTCCTGGGAGAGTTTTATACATTACAATTAGCCGATCAAGTAGGTGTCTAAAAAGGTGTTAACGGGGTTACGCCTTTGGGAAAACGAGGTTTACTGTAATTAGGTTCGTGCGAAAGCACGGGGGACCTCCCTCAAAGTACCGACACTGGCCTGGCTGAAAGATTGACGAACTTGTTGTGTGTAATTAATCCCAGCTAGTCTTTCCTTTTAGGGGTTGAAGGAAGATTTGATAAAAAGCAGTGGGAGCCATCCTGATTAGATAAAATAATAACCAATCTATTCTTGCAAGAGCGCACGCTAAGTGTTTTCTTCTCTCTCTCTCCTGGTAGCGACCATATCACGCCTTAATCAAGATAATAATACGGATGTATTGACCGAACCCACTTGTTATACTGAGCTGGGGAACGTTGGTCCCGCTCCAACTTATAATTGTTATAAGACAGAGCAGGAAATTGGGGAATACCAGATTTCCCGTGCCGCCCAAACGAAGAGAGTGCATGCTGATGCATCATCTTCGGGTGTGTTCGTTACAAAGAACTGTTTCTCTATATCCTCTACATCCTGGGTATATGATACCGGATCAGGATCCCAGATATATAATCTGTTACATAAGGCAGCAAAAAGGTAGAAAAACTGAGAACGGGTGATAAGTTTCATGAGGCAGAAAACGGGGCAAGTGTTGCATCCAAGTCTGTTGGTCACTGTCACCCTGTATTACCAATACATTGATTCTGAACAAATGTTATTAGATACCGAACCTGATATACAAAATCATATCAGTCTCTTTATTAGTAAAGAAATGATAAAATTTTGTATTGTTGGATAATGTTTTGAACATTTCCTGTATCAAAAGTTGATCGGTTCAGGCACGTTATCTAAAAGCGTTGATGTTCTAAATCAAACTACAGTTCTTTAGTATACGGAACACACACAAAAGGAAGAGTTCAGAAATGAACGAATCCTTCTTGAGGTATTGTAGACTAGGTCATATCAATGTGACCCGACTAGCTGAAGTTACATGTAGATGCATATTTAAATCAGTTTGAATCTACATCTTGTGAAACTTGCCAGTCATGTCACAAAGATATAATGACACCAGCTCTGTTTATTGGAAACAGAGAAAGAGTTAGTAAACTCTTGGGATGATACATGTTGATGTATGTAAGGTCCCCTGTCTACATATGCCAGGACTGGTTCTTTATACTTCATTACGTTCTCTGATAATCTCTCAAGATTCAGACATATGTTCATGTTGAAACACAAGTCCGAACCTTTTGAGATATTCACAGAATATAAGCTAGAAGTAGAGAACCAAAATACGGGTATAAGTATTATGTCCTTTGATGTGATCAGGGAGGAGAATACTTGAGCACGGAATTCCTGGACTATTCTAAAGGAGAATGAGATTCTCTCTCAGCATTACTCCTCCGTATACACCATAGCACGATGGTATATCGGGGTGGAGCAATAGCACCCTATGAGATATGGTGTGCTCTATGATGAGTACTACTGAGTTTCCTATTTCCTTTTGGGAGTTATGCGCTTGAGAAGCTGCATACCTATTGAATAGGGTTCCAATCAAATCAGTTGCCTACCGCTTCATATGTGATATAGAAAGGGAAGAGCCCATATCTTAAGTTGGTTAAGATTTGGGTTGTCCGGGCTATGTCTAAAAGCATAATCCGGACAAGCTCAAGGCAAGGTCTGTTATGTAGAACTGGAAATGTTCCAGCTGTGCAAACTACAGCAGATGATTTGGTAGAACCAAAGGATTCAGTAGATTCCAACGAACCTCAGCCTCTCCGCCGATCTAGCAGGGTTCCTCACCCACCTGAGAGATATTTCGGTTTCTCTATGACAGTGGGAGCGAGGATTGCATCATGAGATGATGACCCAACTAGCTTCGAGCTGGCCATCAGGAGTAAGACTCTGTAAGAATGGCTGGATGCTTAGTGATCTGAGATGGAATCCTTATACACCAACAAAGTATGGACTTTGGTTGCGATATCTGAAGGGTTAAATCCCCATCAGGAGCAAGTATATCTTGAGAAGACTACTTGTTGTAAATGGAAAAGTAGAGACTTTCAAAGCTAGACTTGTTAAAGGTTTGCATTATTGACCAGCTATGGATTTTGTTGAAACCTTTTCTAAGTAGCTATGTTTAAGACCATCCAGATCCTACTTGCCACGGCTACATACCATGACTACGATATCTGGCGGTTGGGTGCCATGACTGCTTTTCTAAATGATGTTTTAGAAGAGAACGTCTATAAGTACACAGCCAGAGGGCTTCGTAGACAGTGGGAGCAGCGGAAACGTGCACAAGATGCTTTATAGGTTAAAGCAGGCATCGCGGAGTTGGAACATCTGTTTTGATGTGTTAGTCAAAGAGTTTGACATCATCAAAATGGTAGATGAACCTTGTATATACAAAAAGGTAGTAGGGAGTATGGTGATGATCCTCGTAGAGTACGTGGATGACATACTCTTGATAGGGAAAGAGTTTCCTATGCTACGCTCGATCAATCTCCGCCTATCACAATGATTCTCCACATAGGATCAAAGTGATACCTACTAAATCCTGGGTTTTGGACCTATGAGATAGATCTAAATGGATGTTAGAATACTCACTAGCTGTAGTGAGATGTTATCAATTGATCCTGGGAAGAATCACTGGAAGTGTTCCAGAGTGATAAGAACGACTGAATGCCAGTCACAGGCATTGCCTTTACCCCCAGTAAAGGGACGGTATGTTGGAAAAGTTTCAAGCTAGATACCGTGGTATACTAGACGATAAAGGCAGGATACATTGCTACTTAAGATGCTACCAAAGAGGATGTTTGGGTGTATATTGGTTCATGAGATAAACTACGTTCCAACCATTGTGAGACAATGGAGTTATGGCTTATGCCAAGGAACGCCGGTCCCATCAGTGATCCAGACATATTCTAAGGCAGTGTCACCTGATCATGGAGATGGTTAATCTCCAGGGTGATCGAGGATAGGAGAGTAGACTCAGAGGACAATACGTCGGATCCACTCACAAAGGCCTTTTCCCAGAGAGAGACTTTTATGGGATGGTTGAGTATGAGATACTACAACCACTGCTATCAGATGGCCCTAGTGCAAGTGGGAGATTGTTAGTTATATGTATGCCCTAAAGGCCATTACTATACATAGGATGTATATTGTAGTGGGTGCTTGGACATATATAGGGAGGACTTTCTTGCTCGACATGATAGTATGCTATCTGGTTGCTCTTTACCTTAACGTGTATGCTGATTGTCTCTCTGTTACATGTTGGTAAAGCCCTTAGGATGTGTACTTGACTACCTGGACTATGATGCAGATCATACTAGTGGGGACATGGTAGTCCATAAGTACATCCTTCAAGGTCCCTAGTCGTGGGTGTATTGAGACAGGGCATCGATATACCAGAGTAGACTAGCGTATACCTTCTCGACCCATACAGATGGACGATGGATGATCCCATATCCATTGGTGTTTGACATCAGAGATGATATACGGGTGCTCAGTGGAGACTGGGTACACTGGACGGACTCGCCGAGAACTCCCAGATGGTATTATACCTTACGTCAGATGGCAGTTCTCTGGTGACACTGGTACAGAGTAGTCTGTTGACCCGAGATCGTCATAGAGTCCTGTGTGTTAGTTATATGTATGCCCTAGAGGCCATTACTATACATAGGATGTATATTGTAGTGGATGCTGAGACATATATAGGGAGGACTTTCTTGCTCGACATGATAGTATGCTATCTGGTTGAACTTTACCTTAACGTGTACACTGATTGTCTCCCTGTTACATGTTGGTAAAGCCCTTAGGATCTGTACTTGACTACCTGGACTATGATGCGGATCATACTAGTGGGGACATGGTAGTCCATAAGTACATCCTTCAAAGTCCCCAGTCGTGGGTGTATCGAGACGGGGCATCGATATACCAGAGTAGACTAGCGTATACCTTCTCGACCCATACAGATGGGCGATGGATGATCCCGTATCCATTGGTGTTTGACATCGGAGATGATATACGGGTGCTCAGTAGAGACTGGGTACACTGGACGGACTCGCCGAGAACTCCCAGATGGTATTATACCTCACGTCAGATGGCAGTTCTCAGGTGACACTGGTACAGAGTAGTCTGTTGACCCGAGATCGTCATAGAGTCTCGTGTGGTTCCCACTGTGCTTTGATTTCCATCTTACCACGTCCAAGAGGGCGTGCAAAACGGTGGTTTTTGGGTACAGTCCCGAGTCACATGGAGGCAATGAGCGATAGGAGGGGATTCGTCTTTCCCGGTATAGGGAGTTGATGTTGCGCTGTGTTCGATTGGCTATAACAGGAAATCCCTGGCCAGGGTTGCTGAGATTTACTGGTAAGTGTTACCAGTAGTTTCTCGAACAGTTATAGACCTCATATCGACACGACTTATCGAGCTATTGGGGTCTGACGTTTACCACCCCTAGGCGAGATATGCGACATATCAGACGATCAGACCGGACTGTACGGTAGTGTTACTGGTTGGATTCACTGGAGTGTGAGCGGGCTTGCTCGTCGATCTTCAGATCGCTCAATACCCGGGTGGCCGTTACGTTTAGCAGACCGCTTGCGGCTTGTGGGTGTTTGATATGATCATCACCTGCTGCCGGCGTATAGACGAGTCTTTAGAGTCCTACACAGAGGTTTCCTGGCTCAAGCGAAACGAAATAGGAGCGCATATGAGATATGTGCGGGACCGAGAATAATGCGTGTATGTGATGCCGCATTCCATTCTCGCGATGAATGTATCGGAAAGGTTGTATGCGATATAACCTAGTTATCGATTCAAGCGTTGATTCGATAAACTGATACATTGAATACTAGTCGGTTGTGTGCGACATGACCGGATCATTGAATCAAGTGTTGATTTAATGATTTAATGCATAATTATATATTTGATATGTTACTTTGCACTAACTAGTATTGGTTCACTTTAAACGGATTTTCTCACTTGGAATGTGCACATTGTATATGTGATATATTTTTGTGCACTTGTATGTATCATGTTTGATGATGCATGCTAACTTGAGTTTGTGTAAAGATTAAACCATGGTTATTTAAATGGTTAGGGTTTTGTTTTTCATATCTATTTATTCATTTATTTATTTATTTTCTTTTTGGAAAAAGAAATGAGAAGAATGGTGGCTTTCTTTGTTTGTAGTTGAAGATTCATGAACCTTTGACTTTGTCCACCATTCTTATCTCATGCTTAACCTAACCATTTGATTTAACCCTAGTTCAATCTCTACACTTGACCATGGTTTAGATTATGATAAGTTTTGATTTTTCTTTTCATTTTTAATTAACTTATCATAACAATTTCCTTCTTCTTCTTCATTTTCTTCAAGTGAAGAAAGCTTGCCTCCATCAATGGCAAGTGATGAAAAAGAGTGAGAAATCCAAATCTAAAGTCTACCCACTTCCTATTTCTTCATCCTCTACCTCTTGCCAAGTAGTAGAGTGTGTTTACTTCACAAGTTTCTTGACTTGGTGAAGTCGGAGCTTGATTTAGCGATGCCTCGACGTAGATCATCTTTAGCACGTCGTCGACGACCTAGCCCGTCCATTCTCCGATGAAGCCGACGCTAGAGCCCGGATTAGATTTGGACAGCGGAGAAGACTTCATTGCGGAGCTATGGAGGTGGAGCACCGGATCTACAAAGGTTGTATTTCCGATTCTTATAGTTAAGTGTTAACTAGTTAGCTTTTTCGCCTAGTTTTCTAGCAAACGATCCGTAGTCTAGGGTTTCTCGGCACCGTATTTTTTGAAACGGGCATGGTTGATGCCTTGTGAGACCTCCTTGGGGTGCCTAAGAACCCTACAGTGGTATCAGAGCCTAGCTAGAGCCTTAGGCGAAGTCTAGACGGAATTTGAAGTCCGAACGAACCCGAAACCCAATTCCGATTATGCTCTCTGTACTTTTTTGAAAACAGTGGATTTTTCCATATTAAAAATTTCCAAAAAATTCAGCAGGGAATTACATGAGAAACTGTGAAGCACGTGATGATAATTCGACAACAGAGGCGCGGAACCGCGGCCCCCACCATGGGATGCGCGGCGGTTCCGCGGCCACTGTATTGAATTACAGCACGTGTCTTCCACAGTAACTCATATCTTGTAGTGCTGAGTCTTCTGGGAATTTTTAATATTTTTTCAAGAGTTGAATTTTCTGGAGTTGATTTGGGGATTCGGTGTTTCGATCGGGGTATCAAATTTTGTCTATGTGGCTTTCCGGATAAATTTTAGAATATGCTAAAAAGTTCGACCGGATATAAATACCCAATTTTTCCCCTGTCGGGAAATTTCCAAGTGTTGGATTTTTCCGTAGTTTAACGACGTTCTAAGTAGTGCAAGTAACGCGATGGTCCCTCTAGAAGACAACAAACCTTAACTCGATTATGTGACCGTCTTGAACTGCCCTTTGAACCTTCGGGTTTGGGGCAGTACGGCGTGCCACATGTGAGGCGTTGGCTTGACCCTTCTACGGCTGGACCGTTGGTACTGAGGCACGAACGGAATGTTGTTAGACTTATTTCATGTGTTGAGCTGTATCGGGAAAACTTGGGTGTTCGATTGTTCGATCGGAAAGTTTGACATTTTCTATTTATCCGGAATGGGATACAATAATTGGAATTCATAATAAGTTATGAGATAACTGAATGAATGTTATAAACATAGCACTTTAGTCTCACTTGATCGGTTGCCACGGAATTTTGATGTGATCAAAAGTCCGTCGCAATCACGTAGCGTACGCGGATACTCGCCGATAAACTTAATAGACAGCCTCACTCCATAGCCCCGACCAAGTGACTGTAGGAGAACCCCGTCGCCAAAAGCATCCGTTCGGGTGCTCCCGGCAGCGGTGTTCCGCCTTGGTGCACTTCGTCGACGGTATCGGGGGTGCGGCCGTCTACTGAAGTTTGCGATGAGCATTCGATCAGGATGTCGGGAATCTTGTTGAATTGCCCGACTTGGTATTGAAAAGTGTTTTCGATGTTGAGACTAAAATGCGGGGTTTATAATTGTTAGGCATGCGATGTCTAAGTAATTCATTTGATTAGGCATGTGATGTCTAAAGAGATTGCGGATTCCAACTGTTGTAGTTTTACACTTTCTTTTCTGTGACCGTAAGTGTAATATGTGATATCGCCGGTTTCGTTGCTATATGTCAACGACAATTAGGATGTGCATATTTACTTACGTTGATGACATGTGATGTTATGTGTTGCTGGATATGTTATATTGGATCGTCGTGTTTGAATAGCCGGGGGTTTTTATGTGAGATGAGTGTTTTTCATTTTCATTCATGTAAAAACTTGTATGTAATATTCTTTTATTGGGGCGCTTCCAGGTTGCGGAAGTAGTCACCTTTTGTATATTATTTACTTTTCCGCACTAGGATAGACCCAAGGAGGAGGGCACAAGTAACCGGGTTCTGGAGTCCAGTGGGAGACCAACTCGAGGAGTCGAGTCCGGGTCTCCTAACTCTAGAATTGGTAGGGTTACTTGCCGCTCTTGTAGGGGTCTAGGGGTGTGGGTTTGGCTATTCATCACGACCGTGGAATCCGTGTTTTATACTGGCTCGTATTGAAAACACGGACGTCCTAGTATATCCAATATTTCATATGTTTCTTCTGCTGCGATATCTGTGATGTGATCATGTGATGTTCTGTGATAGATACAGTATATAGTATATATGATATATTATATAGACGTTACTTATGTTTTACACCCGCGCTAGCCCTGCCCCGCTCTGTCGTTAGTTACCTAACCTAACGGTGCACGAGGGGACATCGAGGCGAATGCGGGTGGCATAAGTGTACGTCGTATTTATCTGTGATGTTTAGGTACTTAAATGATGGGACTTCATTAATGTGATTAATGAAATAAAAGAAACCTAAGATGTTGTAGAATCGAATTTGAAATTAAAACAGGTAGCTACAGTTCTTGCTTTGCACAGCGGTATATATGATATATCCTGCACCTTATTCGATGAGGAAAGGACCGAGATCCCTTCACCGGGAGTGACTCCTTTAGCAATAACTGGCAGATGCTACACACTCGGTTTGTCTTTTGATTGCTTTTAAGTGTTTTTTGCTTTGCACAGTGATATATATGATATATCCCGCACCTCATTCGACGAGGAAAGGACCGACGATCCCTTCACCGGGAGTGACTCCTTTAGCAAAACTAGAAAAGCCTCAAAAGCACTCCATTTTAAAAATTCATTCGATCCTACAACGATATCAAGTTCATTACGCAATAGGTTTTCAGAAAAACCTGTCGTAGCCCTCCGTCTTTTCAGATAAGTTGTATATAGTATTCGTGCTGCATTTGTTGGCTTTCGTCAAGGTGCAGTGTGCGGTAGCTATATGCTGCTTATCTGCCAGCATACGATGCGATTGGATTAGGGTAGTCGTGCGGCTTTGTTGGCTTTCGTCAAGGGTCGTGCGGGTGGATTTAATTCGATCAAGAAATGTACGGGTTGAACTTGACTAGCGGGCTATGGTTTGTTGGCTTTCGTCAAGGTCATAGCACGTTAGGGGCAAAATATTATCGGGAATTTCAAGTGTTGAAATTTGCAATGAGATTGCATACCTTCTATGAGATAGTTGGATCCCGATACCCGCTGCGAGTAAGAGTTACTCCTGGGAGAGTTTTATACATTACAATTAGCCGATCAAGTAGGTGTCTAGAAAGGTGTCAACGGGGTTACGCCTCTGGGAAAACGAGGTTTACAAAAGCACGGGGGACCTCCTTCAAAGTACCGACACTGGCCTGGCTGAAAGATTGGCGAACTTGTAGTGTGTAATTAATCCCGGCTAGTCTTTCCTTTTAGGGTTTGAAGGAAGATTTGATAAAAAGCAGTGGGAGCCATCCTGATTAGATAAAATAATAACCAATCTATTCTTGAAAGAGCGCACGCTGAGTGTTTTCTTCTCTCTCTCTCCAGGTAGCGACCATATCACGCCTTAATCAAGATAATAATACGGATTATTGACCGAACCCGCTTGTTATACTGAGCTGGGGAACGTTGGTCCCGCTCCAACTTATAATTGTTATAAGACAGAGCAGGAATTTGGGGAATACCAGATTTCCCGTACCGCCCAAACGAAGAGAGTGCATGATGATGCATCATCTGCGGGTGTGTTCGTTACAAAGAACTGTTTCTCTGTATCCTCTACGTCCTGGGTATGTGATACCGGATCAGGATCCCAGATATGTAATCTGTTACATAGGGCTGCAGAAAGGTAGAGAACTGAGAACGGGTGATAAGTTTCATGAGGCAGAAAACGGGGCAAGAGTTGCAGCCAAGTCTGTTGGTCACTGTCACCCTGTATTACAATACATTGATTCTGAACGAATGTTATTAGATACCGAACCTGATATACAAAATCATATCAGTCTCTTTATTAGTAAAGAAATGATAAAATTTTGTATTGTTGGATAATGTTTTGAACATTTCCTATATCAACAGTTGATCGGTTCAGGCACGTTATCTAAAAGCATTAATGTTCTAAATCAAACCACAGTTCTTAGTATACGGAACACACACAAGGGGAAGAGTTCAGAAATGAACGAATCCTTCTTGAGGCATTGTAGACTAGGTCATATCAATGCGACCCGACTGGCTGAAGTTACATTTAGATGCATATTTAAATTAGTTTGAATTTACATCTTGTGAAACTCGCCAGTCATGTCACAAAGATAAGATGACCACAGCTCTGTTTATTGGAAACAGAGAAAGAGTTAGTAAACTCTTGGGATGATACATGTTGATGTATGTAAGGTCCCCTGTCTACACATGCCAGGACAGGTTCTTTGTACTTCATTACGTTCTCTGATGATCTTTCGAGTTTCTGACCTATGTTCCTGTTGAAACACAAGTCCGAACCTTTTGAGATATTCACAGAATATAAGTTAGAAGTAGAGAATCAATACGGGTATAAGTATTATGTCCTATAATGAGATCAAGGAGGAGAATACTTGTGCACGGAAATCCTGGATTATACTAAAGGAGAATGAGATTCTCTCTCAGCATTACTCCTCCGTATACACTATAGTACGATGGTCTATCGGGACGGAGCAATCACACCCTATATGATAAGGTGTGCTCTATGATGAGTACTACTGAGTTACCTTTTTCCTATTGGGTGTTATGCACTTGTGAAGTTGCATACCTATTGAATAGGGTTCCAATCAAATCAGTTGCCTACCACTTCATATGTGATATGGAAAAGGAAGAGCCCATTTCTTAAGATAGTTAAGATTTGAGGTTGTCCGGCCTATGTCTAAAAGCAAAATCCGGACAAGCTCGAGGCAAGGTCTGTTATGTAGAACTGGAAAGGTTCCAGCTATACAAACTACAGCAGATGATTTGATAAAACCAAAGGATTCAATAGTTACCAACGAACCTCAGCCTCTCCGTCGATCTAGTAGGGTTCCTCACCCACCTTAGAGATACTTCTGTTTCTCTATGACAGTGGGAGCGAGGATTGCGTCATGAGATGATGACCCAACTAGTTTCGAGCTGGCCATCAGGAGTGTGACTCTGTAAGAATGGCTGGATTCTTAGTGATCTGAGATGGAATCCTTATACACCAACAAAGTATGGACTTTGGTTGCTATATCTGAAGGGTTAAATCCCCATCAGGAGCAAGTATATCTTGAGAAGATTACTTGGTGTAGATGGAAAAGTTGAGACTTTCAAAGCTAGACTTGTTAAAGGTCTACATCATTGACCAGGTATGGATGATGATGAAACCTTTTCTAAGTAGCTATGCTTAAGTCCATCCAGATCCTACTTGCCACGGCTACATACCATGACTACGATATCTGGTGGTTGGGTGTCATGACAACTTTTCTAAATGAAGTTTAGAAGAGAGTGTCTATAAGTACACAACCAGAGGGCTTCGTAGACAGTGGGAGCAGCGGAAACGTGTGCAAGATGCTTTATAAGATAAAGCAGGCATCGCGGAGTTGGAACATCTGTTTTGATGAAGCGGTCAAAGAGTTTGACATCATCAAAATGGTAGATGAACCTTGTATATACAAAAAGATAGTAGGGAGTATGGTGATGATCCTCGTAGAGTACGTGGATGACATACTCCTGATAGGGAAGGAGTTTCCTATACTACGCTCGATCAATCTCCGCATATCACAATGATTCTCCACATAGGATCATAATGATACCTGCTAAATCCTGAGTTTTGGATCTATGAGATAGATTTAAATGGATGTTAGGATACTCACTAGATGTAGTGAGATGGTGTCAATCGATCCTGAGGAGAATCACTGGAAGGGTTCCAGGGTGATAAAGACGACTGAATGTCAGTCGCAGGCATTGTCTTTACCCTCAGTAAAGGGACGGTATGTTGGAAGAGTTCCAAGCTAGATACCGTGACATACTAGACGATAGAGGCAGGATACATCGCTACTTAAGATGCTACCAAAGAGGATGTTTGGGTGTATATCAGTTCATGAGATGAACTACGTTCCTACCATTGTGAGACAATGGAGTTGTGGCTCATGCCGAGGAACGCCGGTCCCATCAGTGATCCAGACTTATTCTAAGGCAGCATCGCCTGATCATGGAGATAGTTGATCTCCAGGGTGATCGAGGTTAGGAGAGTAGACTCAGAGGACAACACAGCGGATCCACTCACAAAGGCCTGTTCCCAAAGAGAGATTTTTTTTATGGGATGGTTGAGTATGAGATACTGCAACCACTGCTACAGATGGCCCTAGTGCAAGTGGGAGATTGTTAGTTATATGTATGCCCTAGAGGCCATTACTATACATAGGATGTATATTGTAGTGGATGCTGAGACATATATAGGGAGGACTTTCTTGCTCGACATGATAGTATGCTATCTGGTTGAACTTTACCTTAACGTGTACACTGATTGTCTCCCTGTTACATGTTGGTAAAGCCCTTAGGATCTGTACTTGACTACCTGGACTATGATGCGGATCATACTAGTGGGGACATGGTAGTCCATAAGTACATCCTTCAAAGTCCCCAGTCGTGGGTGTATCGAGACGGGGCATCGATATACCAGAGTAGACTAGCGTATACCTTCTCGACCCATACAGATGGGCGATGGATGATCCCATATCCATTGGTGTTTGACATCGGAGATGATATACGGGTGCTCAGTAGAGACTGGGTACACTGGACGGACTCGCCGAGAACTCCCAGATGGTATTATACCTCACGTCAGATGGCAGTTCTCAGGTGACACTGGTACAGAGTAGTCTGTTGACCCGAGATCGTCATAGAGTCTCGTGTGGTTCCCACTGTGCTTTGATTTCCATCTTACCACGTCCAAGAGGGCGTGCAAAACGGTGGTTTTTGGGTACAGTCCCGAGTCACATGGAGGCAATGAGCGATAGGAGGGGATTCGTCTCTCCCGGTATAGGGAGTTGATGTTGCGCTGTGTTCGATTGGCTATAACAGGAAATCTCTGGCCAGGGTTGCTGAGATTTACTGGTAAGTGTTACCAGTAGTTTCTCGAACAGTTATAGACCTCATATCGACACGACTTATCGAGCTATTGGGGTCTGACGTTTACCACCCCTAGGCGAGATATGCGACATATCAGACGATCAGACCGGACTGTACGGTAGTGTTACTGGTTGGATTCATTGGAGTGTGAGCGGGCTTGCTCGTCGATCTTCAGATCGCTCAATACCCGGGTGGCCGTTACGTTTAGCAGACCGCTTGCGGCTTGTGGGTGTTTGATATGATCATCACCTGCTGCCGGCGTATTGACGAGTCTTTAGAGTCCTACACAGAGGTTTCCTGGCTCAAGCGAAACGAAATAGGAGCGCATATGAGATATGTGCGGGACCGAGAATAATGCGTGTATGTGATGCCGCATTCCATTCTCGCGATAAATGTATCGGAAAGGTTGTATGCGATATAACCTAGTTATCGATTCAAGCGTTGATTCGATAAACCGATACATTGAATACTAGTCGGTTGTGTGCGACATGACCGGATCATTGAATCAAGTGTTGATTTAATGATTTAATGCATAATTATATATTTGATATGTTACTTTGCACTAACTAGTATTGGTTCACTTTAAACGGATTTTCTCACTTGGAATGTGCACATTGTATATGTGATATATTTTTGTGCACTTGTATGTATCATGTTTGATGATGCATGCTAACTTGAGTTTGTGTAAAGATTAAACCATGGTTATTTAAATGGTTAGGGTTTTGTTTTTCATATCTATTTATTCATTTATTTATTTATTTTCTTTTTGGAAAAAGAAATGAGAAGAATGGTGGCTTTCTTTGTTTGTAGTTGAAGATTCATGAACCTTTGACTTTGTCCACCATTCTTATCTCATGCTTAACCTAACCATTTGATTTAACCCTCGTTCAATCTCTACACTTGACCATGGTTTAGATTATGATAAGTTTTGATTTTTCTTTTCATTTTTAATTAACTTATCATAACAATTTCCTTCTTCTTCTTCATTTTCTTCAAGTGAAGAAAGCTTGCCTCCATCAATGGCAAGTGATGAAAAAGAGTGAGAAATCCAAATCTAAAGTCTACCCACTTCCTATTTCTTCATCCTCTACCTCTTGCCAAGTAGTAGAGTGTGTTTACTTCACAAGTTTCTTGACTTGGTGAAGTCGGAGCTTGATTTAGCGATGCCTCGACGTAAATCATCTTCGGCACGTCGTCGACGACCTAGCCCGTCCATTCTCCGATGAAGCCGACGCTAGAGCCCGGATTAGATTTGGACAGCGGAGAAGACTTCATTGCGGAGCTATGGAGGTGGAGCACCGGATCTACAAAGGTTGTATTTCCGATTCTTATAGTTAAGTGTTAACTAGTTAGCTTTTTCTCCTAGTTTTCTAGCAAACGATCCGTAGTCTAGGGTTTCTCGGCACCGTATTTTTTGAAACGGGCATGGTTGATGCCTTGTGAGACCTCCTTGGGGTGCCTAGGAACCCTACATTATGTGGTTCCCACTGTGCTTTGATTTCCATCTTACCACGTCCAAGAGGGCGTGCAAAACGGTGGTTTTTGGGTACAGTCCCGAATCACATGGAGGCAATGAGCGATAGGAGGGGATTCGTCTCTCCCGGTATAGGGAGTTGATGTTGCGCCGTGTTCGATTGGCTATAACCGGAAATCCCTGGCCAGGGTTGCTGAGATTTACTGGTAAGTGTTACCAGTAGTTTCTCGAATTGTTATAGACCTCATATCGACACGACTTATCGAGCTATTGGGGTCTGACGTTTACCACCCCTAGGCGAGATATGCGACATATCAGACGATCAGACCGGACTGTACGGTAAGTGTTACTGGTTGGATTCACTGGAGTGTGAGCGGGCTTGCTCGTCGATCTTCTGATCGCTCAATACCCGGATGGCCGTTACGTTTAGCAGACCGCTTGCGGCTTGTGGGTGTTTGATATGATCATCACCTGCTGCCGGCGTATTGACGAGTCTTTAGAGTCCTACACAGAGGTTTCCTGGCTCAAGCGAAACGAAATAGGAGCGCATATGAGATATGTGCGGAACCGAGAATAATGCGTGTATGTGATACCGTATTTCATTCTCGCGATGAATGTATCGATTGGTTGTATGCGATATAACCTAGTTATTGAATCAAGTATTGATTCGATAAGCCGATACATAGGATACTGGTCGGTTATATGCGATATGACCGGATCGTTAAATCAAGTGTTGATTTAATGATTTAATTATAATTATGTATTTGATATATTACTTTGCATTAACTAGTATCGGTTCACTTTAAATGGATATTCTCACTCGGATGTGCACATTGTATATGTGATATACTTTTGTGCACTTGATTGTATCATGTTTGATGATACATGTTTTCTAGGGTTTTTGTGTAAAGATCAAACCATGGTTACATGTTAATGGTTAGGGTTATGTTTTATTCACTTATTTATTTATCTATTGATTTTTGGAAAATGAAAGGCATGAAAAGAAAATGGTGGCTTGATTTGTATTCTAGTTGAAGCTTCATGAAGCTTTGACCTAAGTGACCATTTTTGTCTCATGCTTAACCCTAACCATTCCCACTAACCCTAGTTTAGTCTCTACACTTGACCATGGTTGGTAGATGATAAGTATTATTATTATTATTATCATTTTACTTAATACTTATCATAACATTTTCTGCTTCTTCTTCTTCATCTTCAACATGAAGAAACCTTGGACCATCAATGGTGATTGATGAAAAAGAGTGAGAAATCCAATTCTAAAGTCTACCCAATTCCTATTTCTTCATCCTCTACCTCTTGCCAAGTAGTAGAGTGTGTTTTCTTCACAAGTTTCATGACTTGGTGAAGTTGGAGCTTGATCTAGTGATGCCTCGACGTAGATCATCTTCGGCATCGTAGTCGACGACCTAGCCCGTCCATTTCTCCGATGAAGCCGACACTAGAGTCCAAGATCCATTTTGTACAGCGGAGAGGACTTCATTGTGGAGCTATGGAGGTGGAGGACCGGATCTACAAAGGTTGTATATCCGTTCACTTAGTTAAGTTGTTAACTTGTTGCTTGTTTCGCCTATATATCTAGTTAACGATCCGTATTAGGGTTTCTCGGCACCCGTAAAATTTGAAATTGGCATGGTTGATGCCTTGTGAGACCTCCTTAGTGTGCCTAGGAACCCTACACCAAGTGCTCGTGTCAGTGCTTCAGGTAACAATATATCATATATATGATGTATGAATGCATGAAAACAGAATACATCTAAATGGGAAAACTGTTTTCTTATCTCAGTGAGATTTCTGTATAAAACCGAAGTATCATAAATGAAATCAACATAGAATCCGTGTCAAGCATCGACACAAAACATATATCCCAATATCTTAATATCTCGGGCTCCAGCAATCCAGACTGGCCCCGGGCTCAGGCAATACGGACTGGACCATCAAATCTCACGACTACGTCGATATCCTCCGAATATTCGCCACGTCATAAATAACCGGTCGGTAGTGCTCCCCTACCAGGCTCAACGCCATCATCTGCGACCATCTTTCCCCGGGGTACCGCACCGGGTCCACCATGCACCCGTAGACGGTTCTTCCTCCTCCTCGAATCGGGTGTATGATACCGCTCAAGAGCCAAGAAAACTCATGGTGGACATATCTCACATCATATCACGAGAAAACCGCAATTTCTATTTTTAGAAATGATAATGGGTTTATAAAATCCTTGCGGTTTCTCCAAATCCAAAAATCTCATAGAAAATCCAAATCCCGTAATCAAAGTCAATAAACAGTGAATACCGGCAATAAGCCTCATAATATTGCACGACAATAAATATACACATGCATGAAATATCACAGTAACAAATGCAATGTCTAAGCTAGCATATGGAAGCAAGCGCACTAGTACTATGGTGAAACTATCAGATAGCAATTTTTACTAATGAATAGTGTTTTCTAATGTGTACGTGAAATGAAAATTACCGATGATGATGTGTGTGAGCCGGCAAGCAAGTGTACGTGGAGAATACGCATCATCGGTAAAGGTGTTGGTGTCCTGACAGCATGGTTTTATAATAATTAATGAAAACACAATTTAGCATGAAATGCAATGCGAACAGCAAGAATATACGGAAAATGAATAGCAAATGCAACATATAAGCATGTACATTTATAAGTATGAGTCATACAATTTTGGCATTTGAAATAGCACGAATCGTGGTTTTTAGAAATATAGGGGCTACGGTGTATTTTAAGAAAATGTACGTCTTTCGGGAAATCCGTAGTATCCCTCAGCCTGTCTTTAAAATACTCATGATCGTTATTTTTTGAAAATAAGTATGACTGGAGCCCAGTCTAATATCTACCAAGTAACTACAGGACAAAGCTAAGAGATTAAACGAAAGGGTAAGGAAAAACCACCAAAGTTCGAGTCGATATATCTAGTAGTCGGTGATCCCGCCTCAATATCGTCACGTACGATAAAATATATATAATACGACATTCTCGAGTCATGAGTGCGGATCTATTATCACATTTATACCTCGTACGGTAAAATCCATCGTACGACGTCCCAAATCGGGGTACGGGTCAAATAACACATATAACTCATTATTCATCTGGTATCCTTATCATCATATCCTGAATTAGGGTTACTGATCTAAAGTCTAGTACATTCTGATACCATCAACATATATATATATATATATATATTTATATATATATATATATATATTCGTGTGTATGAAAACACATCGCCCGTTGATCCACTATAACAACATGTCGTATACCATATCATGTACCACATCACGGCTCAAACACTTGTCAACCTCTCACGCCATCATACCCGATTTTATCGACTCCTCACCTCATATCACATATTATCCTCATCATCTGTGTATATGTATACCTATATATATATATAAATATATATATATATATATATACACACACATACTCACATACATATATGTATATATATATATCCCCATATACGCACAAGAAAATCAAATGTATGCGCGTGTGTGTGCGTTTGTGCCAATCTTTACTCTAGAGTTTCGCGACTAAGAAACTAAACTAAGTTAATTTCTCTCTAAGCATTCGTGTCTCACATTAACACATATAGATAAATATATAAATCGCATTCGCATTCTACCCTACGAAAGTGCGGGGGTGCTATACGCCATCCACCCGACTTCCTCCGTAGATATATATCTACTCACCTTGATCCTTTCTTACCGAAGTTGATGTCGCCATCCTTTTCTTCATCATCCAAAGTCCACGTGTGGGTACTTACATATCAAATATATCGTATCGCATCAAAACGTCTAATTCAAAACCCAAACGACCCGCGAATCACACATAGGTTAAAACCTATGGTCTACTCACGCAAATCAACCAAACAACACCTGATTTCGACGAACAAACGTCAAGTGACCGATACAAAACACAAATATCAAAACTTAAGTCATTAAAATCCACAAAACATAAACAGCAACTTAGAAAACTGGTCCCAGATTTTAGTTTAGGTGAAATTAGGCAATTATGCATATATAGAGAGCCTAATTTAAAGATAAGGGAACCACAGGCCAAGCACGAGGCCCAGGGGTCAAGTCTTGGCTGCAAATTGTGGCCAGAAAGGAATTTTTTGGCGGTCAGGGTTTGGGGTTTGGGTCTCGGGTCTTCAGGGTAGCTTCTAGGTCACCTGCTTGTGTCACTATAATCGCTATATATTTTTCCAGGTCTCCGAGTCATAGCAGATTTCTAAAGTCATCACTATTCCTACACAAATCCGATGTCGGGGATTTCTAAGTTCATGTCTTGGGGTTTTAGTCTCTGATTTAGTCCAATATACTATCACCACAAAGGTTGTGGTCTCTAACTAAATCTTAAGTACACCTTCACTAACCAAAATACTCCCAAATCCTCATCTTGGAATTTTCCAAGTTCACCAAACTACACTAAATCGATTTTAAACTTAAATAGATGTTAAGGTAAATGAAATACTACTCTAATGGTGAAGGGATTACCTCATTTGGCAACTCAAGAATTTTCTTGAGTTTCCCCTAGTGCTCAAAATCCAAACTTTCTTGATTCCCCATGCCTGTAGTGAGCTTGTGCACAATTTTAAAAAAGGGAAATGGGTGTTTTGAGATGGTTTTGGTGGTGTTGTGAGGAGGTGGAGGAGGTGGAGAGAAGGGGGCAGCCATGAGAGAGGTGGAGGTGAGAATGATGAAGGAAATGGAGGGAAAACAAATGAGAGCAATGGTCAAATGACCCCCCACCTCTTTCTCTTCTTTCTCATACCCATACTCCTTTGTTTATTTTTTTCTCTATCTTTTCTTTTCTTTTAAACTTTCAACAAAACAGAAACCCAAATACAATAGAAATAGAGCATGGTTTCAAACAATAAAAGAAATGTATAAGTGTTTGCAACATGATTTGTTGCATGCCATATACACATAACACTCTTATTGCAAAATTAGAAAATGCTAATCAAGTTTAGTAATAATCCATACAAAATAATTTGTATACTGCATTGTAAAATCCCCAATATTCATACATTCTTTTAAAATCGGTAATCGATATAAATTTTCCAAATATTTCCCAATTCATCGGTATATAATCATACCATATCATTAAAACTAATTTCCACACATTAAAATATTCATGATATTTATTATTTTAATTATTTAACTTCTCAAAAATAATATCTTATTATTCTAAAATGTTACACTTATTTTAGACGAGTTGATGAAAGATGGGTTCATAGGACTTAGTAGTAATGGATGACTAATTAAAAATGGCTCTTATTATCTTTTAATAGTAAAACTAGATTGATAGTGATTAGTGTAGATTAGGGTTTTTTGGAAGAAACTAGGGTTTCCCTACTACTAACCCTTCTCCTTGCATTGATCTCTATTCTTGTCTAGCCCTTAACAGAACAAGTGTTAAACCAATCTCAAATCGTGGTCAAACTATCAATAAATTGATAGCGCGCCCAATAAAGATGTTAACATTTATTTTGCTAAAATTTATAAACTTTAAAATGTATAAAAGAAGTTAAAAGATTTTCTCATCCATTGTTCTATCATATCTTACGAACCCTAGCAAGTTAGGAATTACTCGTTCATGGTTAAAGATTTACAAGAAAAGTTGAAGAATAAAATCACAATGAAGATACAGAAAAGTAAGTGCGGAATTAAATGCAAAAAGAATAATAAAAACACTACCTTTATTAATCAACTATTGGATTTACAATTCTCCTTAGAAAGTAAAATACAAGAACCTTAGTTTGCTCTAGATCTCTCTCTTGTCAGAGGTAGATGAATAGATGATGATCACTCGGATACGTGGGCCTCTTGGATCTCTTGATATCTTCGGTGATTCTCTTTTAATGTATAGCTTGTAGGGATTTGCCTAGCACTGATTGATAGAGATTTTACGATCAAAATATTTTTATCGCAATCAAGAACGGCATCGCTTGATAGCTAGCCGGTGAATACGGGTCGGTCCACAGGGATGTTGTGTATTTCCTAATTGTTCTAACGAGTTAATTCCAAATGGTGTTTGGATCTTTATCACTAAAAACTAAGTTGACTTAGACTAGGATTAGAAATCTTGCTAGGGTTAGCTTACGGCATAACTTAGTCTCCATATACAATCCACGGGCAACCACAAACAAAACAAACACCCATGACACGAAGTGAAATTATGGAGAAGGAGAAAGTTGTTACCGCGATGCGGTAGCGTAATTAACTGCAGGGGCTTGCTCATGCAGGGAAGAGCGTCCCCACAATCAAAAACCCCTCAAGCGAGGGGGAATCTGACGAAGTCTGCAACATCGGCCGCATCCGTCTAAACCTTAAGTTTGGAAAATTAAGATTTCCCACCGCTTTCAATGCCCTAAATTAGATCTTCTTTAGGTGTTATGGTAATTATTAATAAAGGGGATTAGGACGATCGGGAAGAAACGATGTTTCTTCCTCTAGGTCCTTGTCCGTCCTTTCTTAATCCTTACCCTAACCTCTATGGAAAACATGCACATCCGGTCTTTTAGACTACGGTATCACCGTTACCTCATGGGTAGGGTGCCGTAGGGAGCGGTATGTGTATGTATGCATGGAGTCCTAATTATTAATAGGTGATGGGCAAGAAAGGGGTGAGAGATTTGCATCTCTCAAACCTTCCCTATTCCTAACCCTAACAAGCGAGAAACTACTCGCTCATTAGGGGATCTATGAAAGACATGATTTTTATTTGAGTTTTCGATTTAAGAGATTAATTATCTGACTACTGCAGATTAATAAAGAGTTCTAATCTAAATTAAACTAGGGCAGAGAATAAATTTAACTAGGGCAGAAATAACAATTAAGACTAGGGCAAATAAAAGAAACTACTTACAAAATTGATGCTCTCAAAACATGAAGGAATTCTGAATTTTATTCAATGCAAAGAGGCATAAGAAGAGGCATAATCTAAAACAGATTTTAGGGTTTCTATTTATAGAACATAGAAACCCTATGGTTACAATCGCGTCATATCTGCAATTACAAGTTTACCCCCTAAGAAAAGAATTAGTCAACGCACCGCCAGCGAGCACAGGATTTTTCCACTGACACGGGGGACACATGGCCGCGGATCCGTGGCCAATAGCTTGGTTTGGACGCGGTTCCGCGGCCATATTGTAGACTTGCTGGCTGAAATTTCTTCTGTTGCTTCAGGTTACTTTTAACATCTGTTTTCTTCACTTTGTTCTTCAGAATATCTTCTGGTTCTCTTCCAGATTTCCACAGTGAATAATGTAGTGGACTTTTACCGCTTGCTTCGTGTCGAAGTCTTGAACCTTGCGCTGCCTTTGTACTTTTTGAACTTGTTCATTGATCTTCGTTTATTCTCCAACTGTAGGCTTCATCAAAATTCTTCCATTTGTTGGTCGTAGTCTCACTTTTGTATCGTCTTTTCATCTTTTTCACTGTTTTTGTTCCGAGAACCTGTAACCTGCAACTATGTAGCAGACATGGATCAAAAACACCTGTTTATTTGTAAAATGAATAAGAATGGAAAATATAATAATGCAAAATTATGATATGAACAAAATCCTCCAAACTTATTTTTGCTCGTCCTCGAGCAAACCTAGTTTTTATTCTCGAAAAATACCTAACCTCACTTTCGCAGGGAAACGCGATTGCACTGAGCTCGTGCAACAAGCCGTTAAACCTCTAGGTGTCCTTAGTAGAAGGAGTGTCTCCTGAGGGTTTTCAGCGGATACTACCCACAAAATCCTATCAATTTGGCTTATCGACTTTTATTCTCCAATTAGATTTTCTAACAAGAACTCTATTATCTTCGACTCAGAAATTATCCACCCATATTCTTCACGCTTCCTTATCATTTAACTTAAGATTATATATATTCTTGTGAATTTACTTAGCTTTTGGGATCTTTCAAGTTTTTCTTTTAGGGTTCCATCTCAACTTAGGAATTTCTATCATCTCTACTAAAGATATAAGCCCTATCTTTCATTCCTATCTCTCATCTAAACCCCAATCATATACCCCTACGTGTGTGTATGAATCACCTCTACACTTGGAAATTCAATTCAAGCTCTTATACTCTTGTCCATCGTCCAAAGTATTTTTCAATAGGTGAATTTTTAGATGAAATTGCTCGCACATTCTTCATGCGACCGTTAATACTTCTTGAGGTACCAACGACCGATTACAAAATGTGCTTGCACATTAATGCGTAATTCCTAGTCTTGTAATACCTAAGGCTTATAGCAGTGACTCCCAAACCAGTTGGTCTAAGGCACTAGGTGATAAAGCACCCTTGCTAAATATTTTTTTAATTTATGCAGCCTTAAGTAATTACAAAAACCAGTGTTCATTTTTTTATTATCTCTTTATTCACACTTGTATTTTTATTTTATTTTCCTTCATACTAAGGACTTTAGACAAGAGCATTTCAAGGTCTCTTCTACTATTCCAAGTTTCAAGGTTCGTGTTTGTGCAATTTGTAGGGTATATATTTTCAGAATTTATACTTAAACTAGGAATTATTCTTCAAACTTATACTTTAATAAAAATATCAATATTTTTCCCTTGTTTTGACTTAGCCCAAGAAGCGAACTCAAAATTTGCCTATTTCTAAATATACCACAAAGACATATATTTTCTACCGTTAAATTTTAAGAAAGGTTATTTTTAGGGTTTTTAATTTACTAAGTTTAGAATCTAGTTTTTCCTAGCTAGTTAACCGTCTTGTCAAACTTAAGTCAAATATGGCCAAAATTGAACTTTTCAATTTTTATAATTTTTGAAATTTTTTAATTTTTTATGGGTTTTAAAATAAGTATGCAAATGCAAAAATATACACATGAATGCGAAGGAAGAAGGCTTACCAAGCATACCCCCAAGCTTAAACTTGACAGTGTCCTCACTGTCAGGCTGCACCAAGATGGTTAAAATTGTCGGCGCTCCCCTGTTTATTTATTTATAATTTTTTTATTGTTAAAAGGAAAACAAAATATATATACAAAAAGTTTCCCCCCAAACTTAAGTGAAACAGTGTTTCCACTGTTTAAGCATTAAAGTTCAGAGTTAGGGAGGAGAAAAATCAAACTATACAGGGCCTTACACTAACCAAAAGTTAGCACCAACCATTCAAAAATTTTATCGTGATAATGGTAGGGTTGGTGAAAGAATGGAGTGTAGAGAAAAGAAATGAGAAGCACACGAGACCGTGTGGAGATAGAAGCGGTATACGGTCTCGGTAGAGGAGGAGAATGGAGGAAAAGAGAAAGAAGTGTGGTACGAACTTGAGGGTGTAAATCGTGTGAATAAATTAGCGCAAATTGTGATGACCGATGTGTTAAAAGAGATTGTGCTAATTTATCAACCCGTTTAGAAATGGGGTCAAATCCCAAAGGATTCGTGAGAAAACATGGGTGCTTTAAACTTGGTAAACCATCCATTGAAAGTGGAAGCGTGACGAATTCTTGCTCTGTCGAAACGATAGGAAGGATGAAAGGGAGTGATTTAGGGATAGTCTTATTCTCACCTAAGCAAACTGTCTCGAACTCGAAGGATTCCATCAATGGTTCGAAATGACTGTAAGCAACTGAGTCTGATGGTTCAACTAACTCATCTGAAAATTCAAAGGACTCAAACTCGGCCGGTGAGTCTTCAAAATCGTCCGAAAAAGTGAAGCACTCGTAATCGTTATCGGCTGTGAGAACTGTGTCAGATTCAAAGAGGAACGCACTAATGGCGTCCAAACTGCTGTGATCGAATAGAAATTTTTCAAGCTCACAGTCCTCCTGCGTGATCTTTTGCGTGGTGGGAACGATGGAAAGGAGGGGGTGATTTAGCAAGTATAACAGTTAAAGCTTTAGGAGGATGAATTAGAAAATCCGACACATCAAACAAAAATGGTTCATCCTCAATACTATCCTCAATACACTCCTCAATACCATCCTCATAATTCTCCTCAAAGGTTTTCTCATCCATGCAATTATCATCAAAATCAAGATGCATATAAAGTTTGGGAGACATATTTAATAACTCGGGATGATGAATTGGAGAGAAAATTTCAGGCAAATCTACGAGTTCATCATCCAAAATATTCCCGGCGTCTATATCCTCAATCAAGTGAAAATCAATTTTTTCGGACACCTCATCAAAAGCATGGATATCAATAAATTTAGGTTCTAGGGTGGAGGTGTAGAGGTCGAAAGGATTGGTGATGGTTTCACTCGAAAGGGGCCCTTCACAATCTGGCAAATCAAGTACTACAAAGTCGCACAACTCATTAAATGTTTTATCTTCAACTTGTGAATCATTTGGGATACTTGTTTGAAAACCGGAGTTGTGGGATTCAATTGGGTATGGGTAGGTTTGATTTGGAAGGGTGCACAGCTCACTCTCTCCACTCAAATTCTTAATCTGTCCAACCGCCTCATCATACATTGGAAGATTTGAGCTAGTTGGAAACTAGCTACCGGGTCACTAAGTTGCATAAGGGCGGCAATGGACGCGTCTAAATTCCTCATCTGTTTGTTTGTCGCTACAATATAAGCCTCCAACGACTGTTCTAGACTAGACATGGGTTGTGAAGGGGTTTCAGTAAAAGATTCAAAGTTTTTTGGATACGTGAAACTCCCAAATGGCTGTATAGAAGCAATGTCTAGGGAAGGTGCGGAAGTCGGGTAGGACTGGTAGGAATTGAATGGTTGGACAGGAGTAGGATTAACATTTGGATAAAAAGGTGAATGGACTTGTTGATCCCAAGAACTGGAAGTGTTGAAAGGAGTGAAAAATCGGTTACGAGATTGTTCAATATGTTTAGCAATAGACATGGGTTTAGGAGTTACAACAGGACTCGAAAGAGGAGTATCAACGTACGAAGATGGTGAAAGTTGAAATGGTTGATACAAAGTGGATTGCAAAGTCGAACTGTTTCTCTTAGACGCTTCTATTCGATCTTTCAAAGAAATTTTGGGCATGGAGGGGTCGTCCGTAATTCGACCAAAACAATTCCCGTAGGAAGCAATGTTTGGATGAGGGTACCAAAGTTCGGCAAGAGTTTTGGGAGGTGGGGTACCCATGATGTAGGAAAGAGAAGAAAAAGAATGTGGGTGCAAGTGGGGTGCACGGAATTCTTAGCGACAAGTTGCAAGTTTTTTGTAAAAAAAAATTTTCTTTTTGTGTTTTCTTTTTTTTTTGGAACTTTTTGCAAAAAGATTTTCAATAAAAGGCTTAGACACACGTTCAAATAACCATAAATGCACAATCAAGCCTAGATCTAGGGTCACCTAGGTCAGCTAGACAGTTCTTAACTGTTCCAAAAGGCAAGATGTGAGGACCTCAAACCGCCTCTTCACCGCCAATTGTGGCCAGGTAAGCACAAGTATAGAGAGGAGGGATCCGCTCACGAATCACCGTGAGACGAGCCTTTTAAAATTACCTCTCCCTACCTGTCTAGCTTAGGCACCACAAAGTCAGGTTAGGATCAATGGTCGATGCATACAACTATTCCTTTGTTCTATTGAGCGCGAAGTCCTTAGGGCTGAGTCTAATCTTTTTTTTAATTAATTTGAAGGTCAATGCAATATGCTTTATGTGATTTTTGGGGTCCTAGGAAGGGTAATGAAATCCCTACCCAATCTGAATTGGTGTAATAGCCCCTTAAAGTCAATTTAAATATGCAAAACAGTAATACAATCACTTGCAAACAATTTTTTTTTTAGCGCGACGCAAAGAATCCTGCACAAGATCAATTATTGGAAGGGGGAGAAATTTTTGGCGCAAAGAATGCTGCACGAAATTTTTACAGAGGAGATATCAGGGGGTTCAGAAGAAGAAAGGAAGCTCACAGAAAAAATTTCAATTGATGACGTCACCACCCCGCGGCGGTTCCGCAGTCAAAAGGGGGTCAACGCGGCGGAAGCGCGGTCGGTTAGTCGGTTTAAGCCTCCAAAAATCTTTTGTTGTTCTGTTATGGTACTTCTCTGATGTTCAGATCTTCTGTTTTCTATTTCGATTTCTGGATTTTTCCAGATCTGAATCCGTTCTTTGATCCTGCACAATTCAAACGAAAATACCCTTCACAAAATAACAAGATGATAAATTTTTTATATTTTTTTATTTTTCAGTTTTTATGATTTTTCAATTTTTATATTAACCCGAAATTGCAAAAAGAAAAAAAACACGCCATCCCCGGCAACGACGCCATTTGATTGATAGAGATTTTACGATCAAAATATTTTTACCGCAATCAAGAACGGCATCGCTTGGTAGCTAGCCGGTGAATACGGGTCGGTCCACAGGGATGTTGTGTATTTTCTAATTGTTCTAACGAGTTAATTCCAAATGGTGTTTGGATCTTTATCACTAAAAACTAAGTTGACTTAGACTAGGATTAGAAATCTTGCTAGGGTTAGGTTTAGGTTAAGTTTGGAAAATTAAGATTTCCCACCGCTTTCAATGCCCTAAATTAGATCTTCTTTAGGTGTTATGGTAATTATTAATAAAGGGGATTATGACGATCGGGAAGAAACGATGTTTCTTCCTCTAGGTCCTTGTCCGTCCTTTCTTAATCCTTACCCTAACCTCCATGGAAAACATGCACATCCGGTCTTTTAGACTACGGTATCACCGTTACCTCATGAGTAGGGTGCCGTAGGGAGCGGTATGTGTATGTATGTATGGAGTCCTAATTATTAATAGGTGATGGGCAAGAAAGGGGTGAGAGATTTGCATCTCTCAAACCTTCCCTATTTCTAACCCTAACAAGCGAGGAACTACTCGCTCATTAGGGGATCTATGAAATACATGATTTTTATTTGAGTTTTCGATTTAAGAGATTAATTATCTGACTACTGCAGATTAATAAAGAGTTCTAATCTAAATTAAACTAGGGCAGAGAATAAATTTAACTAGGGCAGAAATAACAATTAAGACTAGGACAAATAAAAGAAACTACTTACAAAATTGATGCTCTCAAAACATGAAGGAATTCTGAATTTTATTCAATGAAAAGAGGCATAAGAAGAGGCATAATCTAAAACAGATTTTAGGGTTTCTATTTATAGAACATAGAAACCCTAGGGTTACAATCGCGTCATATCTGCAATTACAAGTTTACCCCCTAAGAAAAGAACTAGTCAACGCACCGCCAGCGAGCACAGGATTTTTCCACCGACACGGGCGACACATGGCCGCGGATCCGCGGCCAAGAGCTTGGTTTGGCCGCGGTTCCGCGGCCATATTGTAGGCTTGCTGGCTGAAATTTCTTCTGTTGCTTCAGGTTACTTTTAACATCTGTTTTCTTCACTTTATTCTTCAGAATATCTTCTGGTTCTCTTTCAGATTTCCACAGTGAATAATGTAGTGGACTTTTACCGCTTGCTTCGTGTCGAAGTCTTGAACCTTGCGCTGCCTTTGTACTTTGTGAACTTGTTCACTGATCTTCGTTTATTCTCCAACTGTAGACTTGATCAAGATTCTTCCATTTGTTGGTCGTAGTCTCACTTTTGTATCGTCTTTTCATCTTTTTCACTGTTTTTGTTCCGAGAACCTGTAACCTGCAACTATGTAGCAGACATAGATCAAAAACACCTGTTTATTTGTAAAATGAATAAGAATGGGGAATATAATAATGCAAAATTATGATATGAACAAGCACCATTCCTAGGGTTTGTCTTGCATCAAATATGCCACAATGAAATTTTAGGGGTGCTAAGCAAAACCAACCATGAATCGAACTAGGAAATTAGGGTAACAAGGGCAAGTATCACATACAAATAATAGTATAACACTAGGAGGAGAGTAATACAACCTTTGTAAACCTTCTCTTTGTGACTCCTTGGATCAACTTGGTGTTTGAACCGGTTCGCTTGAGTCCCTCGAAGTCCACGACGATCCACCACGGAGTCCCTTTGCACAAACTCCTAGCTTCACTTGATCAAAATGGAAGTGAAGCAAACAATCTACACTAATGGGCTAAACTAATATAGATTGGTGATGTGGGTTGTGATCTCACTTAAAAACTTTTTCTTTTTCTTTTCTTCACTCAATTTCTAAAACCTAGAGAGCATAAAGGAGGAAGAGGAAGAAGGAGATGGCTAAGCTAAACTCTTGTGTTAACAATCTCAATTATCTCAAGTAATAAGAGAGAGAGAGGGTCATCTCACAACCAACCACAGTTCCAAAATATCTAGATATTTTGATATTGAGTTAACAAAAACCATGGGCAATAAAACCATGGTTTTGACTCTGGTCAACAAAAGAAGAGTGTAGAAACCAACCATGATTTTATTTCCATTTTCTATTTCTCAATAATCAAAATATATAAATATTTCTCCATGTGAGTCTTGCATTGCTATCACCAATGCATCATCAACCATGACACATGTATGCATGCATGTGTGCATCCATATCAATATATACATACACTCATGTATACATCATAAAGAAATAGGTTTTAATAAATGAGCTAATGGTCATTAATATTAAATCAACACTTGATTTACTAATCTGGTCATATCACATACGACCTGACCAATAGTAAACGCTAGATTAAAATGCGGTATCATATACTCGCATTTAATCAAGCTCCCGCGCATATCCCCATATGCACCCCGCATCGTTTCGCCGGAGCTAAGTAACCCCTTTGTAGGACTCTAAGACTCGTCAATACGCTAGCAGTAGGCAGTGATCATATCACATACTCACAAACCGTCAGCGGCACTAGCTGTACGTAACGGCTCCCAGGTATTGAGCTATCAGAAGAAAAACAAGCGAACCTGTCAAAACTCCTGTCGAGCCAACTAGCAACACTTACCGTACAGTCCGGTCTCTTCGTCAGATATGCTGCATATCGAGTCTAGGGATGGTATCGTCGTCCCCAATAACTCAATAAGTCATGCCGGTATAAGGCCTATAACAGATCGAGAAACTACTGATAACACTTATCAGTAAATCTCATCAGCCATGGCCAGGGACTTCCTGTTATAGCCAATCAAGCATAGCGCAATATCAACCCCCAATACCGGGAGAGACGAAACCCCTTCTATCGCTCATTGCCTCTATGTGCCTCGAGATTGTACCCAAAATTCACCTGTTTGCATGACGCAGTAGAGCCGCGGTAGGATGGAGATCAAAGTACAGTGGGAGCACACACAAGACTCTATGACAATCTCGGGTCTACAGACTAATCTGTACCAGTGTCACCTGAGAACTGCTATCCGACGATAGATATAATACCATATAGGAGTTCTCGGCGAGTCCGTTCAGTGTACCCAGTCTCCACTAAGCACCCGTATACAATCTTTGGTGTCACCACACCAATGGATATGGGATCATCCATCGCCCATCATATGGGATAAGAAACGTATACGCTAGTCTACTCTGGAATATCGATGCCCCGTCTCGATACACCCACGACTAGGAACATTTTAAGGATATGCTTATAAACTACACATGTCCCACTAGTATGATCTGCATCATAATCTCAGTAGTCAAGCAAATATCCTAAGGCCTTTATCAACATGTACCAAATGAGTAATATGCATGATCAAGTGAACATGTCAAGATAAAGAACAACCAGATAGCATACTATCATGTCGAGTAAGAATTTCCTCTGAATATATATATATATACACACACACACACACACATATCAATACATCCACTATCAAATAATGGCCTCTGGGGTATACATATATCTAACATAGCTCTCGGTCCTATATATAGTCTCATAAACTAGAAACCCTAGATTTCATATAAGAATATATGCAGTTAACATCAGAACCACTAAATATCACATAGTAGAGCTATCAAACCGCCGTGGAACCACCGCATATAGCCTTGTTTGGCCGCGGTTCCACCGCAGTTTGGTGGTATCAAATTTTAGGATTTTTTGCGGTCTCTTGTGTTGCCATGTGGAGATCCTCTTGATGTCTAGATTATAAAATAATGCTCTGAGTCTCCGCCGTTGCTATATCTCTCGATTTGCTTCTAAATTTTGGTAGATTTGGTTTCGATATCCCGATTTGACTCGGATCTTTTACTTGGATTCCAGACCTGAGCTAATATCTGCACAATATCTCAAATCATAGTGTTGGTAGTATTTGGTATTTTTTTGAGATATTATCCTAATCATTTATATGATATAATATGTTAAGAATATTGATTAGAAATATTTGATATGATATGCATATTTTAATTACTAAGATTTCATTTAAATATTATATGCATATATTTTCCCTCATTATGTTAATTATAATGTAGAAACATATGATAATAAACTTTTTACAAATAAACCCTCATATGTTCTATATTTATAATAAACATCTTTTAGTACTTAAAAATAGTAGAGAAATTATTCATTCAAATGTGCAATATTTTAGAATAATCAATCGACAATCACTCAAACTGCGTTATTACCCTTTGGACTCCGTGGTAAGGCTGTAACAAAATCCATGGTTATATATTCCCACTTCCATTGAAGAATCGGAAGTGGTTGTAACAAACCAGCTACCCTTTGATATTCAGCCTTGACTTGCTGACATACCAAGCACCTCAACACGTAACGAGCAATCTCTCTTTTCATTCCTTCCCACCAAAAGGGTTGTCGTAAATCTCTATATATCTTCGTGCCTCCTAAATGTACTGAATATGCGAAACTATGAACTTCCTTCATGAGTTCTTCATGAACATCTCCTTTAGGCACATATAAACGACTTCCATATCTTAAATAACCATCTTCATGAATCAATAAATCCGTACGAAGTCCCACTTCTACTTGTCCTCGCAATTTCTGCAATCTAGGATCGTGCAACCGTGCTGCCTTAATACTATCAATCAAGGATGACTGTACTTGCAGCTGCATCAACTATCCCGAAGAATCTGGTAGCACAAGCTCTAACTCGAATCTCTGAAAATCTGTTATAATCTCCTTATGTATAGTCAACATCCGTACCGCTGGCAACAGACTTAAAACATCCGGTACTACATTAACTTTCCTCGGATGGTACTTTTAATCAATATCATAGTCAGCCATCAGCTCCAACCATCTACACTGCCTCATGTTGAACTCTTTCTGTGTAAACACATACTTTAGACTCTTATGATCATTGAACACCTCTACCCTTTCACCCAATAAGTAGTGTCTCCAAATCTTCAGCACAAAAATAACTGTTGCTAGCTCCAAATCATGAGTTGGGTAGTTTTTCTCACGAGTCTTCAATTGCCTCGACGCATAAGCTAAAACCTTTCTATACTACATTAAAAAACAACCCCAAACCTTTCCCAGATGCGTCGCTATGAATAACTAATCCTCCGGAACCATCCGGCACCGTTAAAATAGAGCGGTCGTCAACCTTTGCTTCAGCACCTCAAAAGCTAACGCACACTTCTCGGACCAAGCAAACGGGGCCTCCTTTCGTTTTAGCTTGGTCAAGGGTTCTGCGATCCGAGCGAAGTTCTCCATAAATCTTCTATAGTATCCAGCAAGCCTAAGGAAACTTCCGATCTCCCCTATATTCTTTGGAGTTGGCCAATTGTGAACAGCTGTAATCTTGTCGGGGTCAACTACAATTTCATCTCCGGATACAACATGACCCAAGAACTTCACTTCTTCGAGCCAAAACTCGCACTTGCTCATCTTAGCATATAACTTTTCTTGTCTCAACGTCTACAGTGCGATTCTCAAGTGTTCTTCATGCTCTTCTTTTCTCCTCGAATAAACCAAAATATCATCAATGAATACTACCATGAACTGATCTAAAAATGGCGAAAAGATCCGGTTCATCAAGTCCATAAATATCGCCGGTGCGTTAGTAACTCCAAATGACATCACTAAATACTCGTAATGCCCATATCGAGTTTGGAATGCCGCCTTGCATATGTCTTCTGTTGTCATCCGAACTTGGTGATAACCCGATCGCAGATCCAATTTTGAGAATACTCTCACGCCACTGAGTTGATCGAATAACTCGCATATGTGAGAAATTGGGTACTTATTCTCGATGGTTACCCGATTTAACTCTCAATAGTCGATGCACATTCTCCACGTGCCATCTTTCTTCTTATCTAGAAGAAGTGGAACTCCCCATGGTGAACCACTGCTGTGAAACTAATCCTTCTTTAATAACTCAGAAACTTGTCTCTTTACCTTTTCCAGTTCCACCGGTGACATCGGATAAAAGCTTCTGAATTGGTGCTGCTACAGGAATAGGATTAATCGCGAACTCCACATCTCGTTTAGACGATACACCCGAGATTTCCTTAAATACCTCCATGAATTCCTGAACAACTATCGGTGCTTCATCTGCAGCCTATTCACGAACCTCACCTTTCGGCACACACACAAAAAATTCCCTTCATCATGAATTTACAAGTTTGTTCTAAGACTTGTGGGTTATCAGTCCACCACACTTCCACTGCGCTACTCTGATAAACTGAGACGGGTCTGTCAGAACTTCTTCAATCAAATATCTTACATCTGATTGGCCTTGAAGCGGTCTGTACCAGCTCCCGCTGAGTTTAATCTCGAACTACTACAATCATCATATGCTCTCCTGTGTTTCTCCTTGTTTTTCGAAACGCAGACGGGCTGGTCACTACGGGACAATGGGAAAGATATAACGCGGTTGTTGGATTCAAGTTCGCGATAAGGCATAAATTTGTAAGTAACGAAACCGAGAAAAACAAAGTAGTACAACGAACATAAGTCAAGAAAATAAATCGAAATAGGACTCCAGATTACTTAAATAGAGTACTGTATTGTAATCATGCCGCGGTACATAGTTACAATCACATAACTCCATCCAAGTCGCCCAAATCCTAGTATCAGAATCGAAAGAATAAGGGGGAGAAACAATAAGGAATCAGGAGAATTCCAAGTTGAGATGCAATGTCATTTCCATATTGTCGAGATAAAAGAGTTTAAGCGAAAGATGAGATTCAAGAATTTGAATGACAACACAATAATCTGGCAGGACATGTTCCTAAAATTCTGTCTTAAAGACAATGTATTGGGTACCATAGCCAGCTACAAATTGAACCAAGCCCCAGCTAACCTAAAACCTATGTCTCTGACTAACAAAAAACCTTGTCACGCCCCGCTTCCCAAAATACGAAAATTTTGGGACGTAACAAAGTCAGTCATGCTACCTACGGTAAGGAAATATCCTTCCATAGTCACATTACAGCTGTCTATCAGTAATCAAGAACAATAATATAACTATATATATCTAAATATGTCCAATAACCGCAAACGATAACAGGAAATAGCATTGGAAGCAATAAAGATCCAAAAAATAACTAACCATCAATAAGAGTTATATCAGTGAGATAGTTCTCACTGATCGGCGATCCCGTCGAAGTACTCACGTGCTAAATCAAGTATCTGGGCCATGCAAAACCAAACGTCTGTGCTTCATAAATATCATAATAATAAACTGAGCAATGTACCATACAGGGTGTTATGTGCAAAATACTGTATAATTATAAACAAACAATCACAGGTGATATATCAGCAGGTTATAGGTATGTCACGTGTATCCTAAACTCTGTATTTCTAGGTTATCTATCCTAACGGTATTTGAAACCAATTAATGTAATCCTTCTCGAAAATCAACAGAATATATCACGTTCATTCCCCGTGGGAATGTTCCCCTCCAAAAGACGCGGCAGAGACGCGGCGAACGTCTTGCCTAAATTTCGGGACAGATGCTAATTGGTGCTATCCGTCCACCTCTCCGAAGATGCCAAGTTGATTTATGGCACCATGTATCGAAAGTTTAAACGGATGCGGCCGATGTAGCAGACTTCGTCAGATTCCCCCTCGTGTGAGGGGGTTTTGATTGTGGGGACGCTCTTCCTTGCAGGCGCAAGCCCCCGCAGTTAATTACGCTACCGCATCGTGGTAACAACTTTCTCCTTCTCCAGATGGTCACTTCGTGTCGTGGGTGTTTGTTTTGTGTTTGGTTGCCCGTGGATTGTATACGGAGACTAATTTATGTTGTCGCCCGTAGGGCGTGGACTAGTCCAAATCCGTATCTTTCTTAGATTCACTAGTAAAATAGGGGGTTGCCCCTACGGATGAAAATATCCGTTGGGGCAGATTTTACTTGGCCCTACGGATTAATCCGTAGGGCTAAAAGGTTGCCCCTACGGGCACAGACGTCCAAGAATAAAAATATTAATTCTTAATTTGGTGTTTGCCCCTACGGAGCCGCAAACAAAGGACCTACGGTTATATCCATAGGGGCAAGTAAATATCTATTTAACAAAACCCCAGATCGATCGCCTACGCTCACTTTCTCTCTCTCTCTCAATCGCGCGTGAGAAAAAACCCCAAATCGCCTCCGTCGTCGCCACCGTCGCCTCCGTCGTCGCCACCGCCGGTTTCGTTGCCACCGTCGTCGCCAGCGCCTGTTTCGTCGCCACCGTCGTCGCCACCGCCGGTTTCGTTGCCAAATCGCCACCGTCGTCGCTCCAGCCCACCAGCAGCCGTTCAAGTATAAATCTCGAGGTAAATTAAAGCATTTTTGGATTATTTTGGGCTTAGGGTTCATGGCTGGGTCTGGGTTGCGCGCGCGAGAGTTGGGGTTGGGCAGGGGTCGCGGTGGCGGTCGGGGTCGGGGTAGGGTTAGGGTTGGGGTTCGGCTGCTGCTGGGGTGGGGCTGGGGTTAGGGTTACGGTGGGGCTGGGGTTAGGGTTACGGTAGGGCTGGTTGAATGGCTATTCTGATTAGTTGACAAATACAATGTTAATCATAATTTACTCGACACAGATGGTAGAAAATCAGAAAAAGATCAAGAAAAAATAATCGATTTTGATTTTAACATGCAGGGTGTTGATGCAAGATGTAATATCTAGTAGCAGATGCTAGGTATATAGACTAAAGAATAGTTGTAAATGAACCGCTAGCAAGAAAATCCTATAATTATACGTACACATCGCTTGACTCATGAAGCCTGAAGCTCTTTCTTTTGGGGGATAAAACTAGTTATATTCCTGCATTGCCTAGAAATAGCAGTGAGTTGGTTAAAACTTTTCAAACACAACCCCCCACCCCCAAAAAAAAAAGAAAGAAAGAAAGGACAAGGAAAAAAAAAGAATAGCAACAAGCAATACAAGCTAGCAACCGTAAATAACTGCTGAGATTATGTCTACCTTGGCAATTTGAACAATGATGGTCTTGTCTGGATTGTTAAGATCCACTTTATGGGGGTGAGGAACACATTTTGCAACTGTATTTATGATTTTCATTCTGTCAAGTGTTGAAATAAAAATTAACACTTGACAATCAATCCAAGATGCTCAATAACTTGCTTCAAAACCATAATCTAATCTTGATGATGCTCAATATTAGCGATTTCCATGATCACGACACGTGGCAGATGACGTGTCTCATAACGCTTTATGATATCAGTATCCTATATTTGTAGTTTTAATTGTTGATTGTTATAGATGTATACCATTGCAATAATAGTTTTTGGTTGATGAATGCTATTGCAATGTAGGATGATCAGTTCTATCAATCTTGATCTCAATGGTTTAAAATCATGTTACACATACAACACGAATGCACAACAAACACATAATTAGAGAGCGACTCGAGATATTCAGGTTAAAACCAATATATGATACTCGATGATAATATGAAACCTTCATATTCCCATCGATACCCATATATGAAACTAAAAGCGCCACTTAGTCCCCATCTATCGGTTAACATACGTGCGATGCTCGTCGTGACCTAGAACTATACGAAGGTTGTTAAATATCGGACAGTATAGCTCGATACTAACAACCGTCGTATAGTCTACGCGACGAGAAAATTCAATCGTATGGTAACCCATAGATTTGTCCCGTGTGGACAAGTTAAGAATGTATAAAGCAAACGCCTTCATTCACTTGTGTTTTCATCCGTTTCGAGATATTTCGTCGGTATCTTTCCGCTGGTTCTCCATGTAGAAAGATAGATTAGATGTTCATTTCAACGTTGTTTCACAGCTTTGAAATGATTATCTATTCTATTACAGTGTACTCGGAGAACAGCGGGGAGGTGCTGCCGAAATTTACTCAAAACGGTTGAAAGCACAAGTGATGGGCGTTCGCTCTATACATTCTTAATGGGATAGAAGCCTACCCCCGACAGCCGGAACACATACATACAAACGCATAATTAGAGAGCGATTCGAGATGTTCGGGTTAAAACCAATATATGATACTCGATGATAATATGAAACCTTCATATTCCCATCGATACCCATATATGAAACTAAAAGCGCCACTTAGTCCCCGTCTATCGGTTAACATACGTGCGATGCTCGTCGTGACCTAGAACTATACGAAGGTTGTTAAATATCGGACAGTATAGCTCGATACTAACAACCGTCGTATAGTCTACGCGACGAGAAAATTCAATCGTATGGTAACCCATAGATTTGTCCCGTGTGGACAAGTTAAGAATGTATAAAGCAAATGCCTTCATTCACTTGTGTTTTCATCCGTTTCGACATATTTCGTCGGTATCTTTCCGCTGGTTCTCCGTGTACAAAGATAGATTAGATGTTCATTTCAACGTTGTTTCACAGCTTTGAAATGATTATCTATTCTATTACAGTGTACTCGGAGAACAGCGGGGAGGTGCTGCCGAAATTTACTCGAAACGGTTGAAAGCACAAGTGATGGGCGTTCGCTCTATACATTCTTAATGGGATAGAAGCCTACCCCCGACAGACGGAACACATACATACAAACGCATAATTAGAGAGCGATTCGAGATGTTCGGGTTAAAACCAATATATGATACTCGATGATAATATGAAACCTTCATATTCCCATCGATACCCATATATGAAACTAAAAGCGCCACTTAGTCCCCGTCTATCGGTTAACATACGTGCGATGCTCGTCGTGACCTAGAACTATACGAAGGTTGTTAAATATCGGACAGTATAGCTCGATACTAACAACCGTCGTATAGTCTACGCGACGAGAAAATTCAATCGTATGGTAACCCATAGATTTGTCCCGTGTGGACAAGTTAAGAATTTATAAAGCAAACGCCTTCATTCACTTGTGTTTTCATCCGTTTCGAGATATTTCGTCGGTATCTTTCCGCTGGTTCTCCGTGTACAAAGATAGATTAGATATTCATTTCAACGTTGTTTCACAGCTTTGAAATGATTATCTATTCTATTACAGTGTACTCGGAGAACAGCGGGGAGGTGCTGCCGAAATTTACTCGAAACGGTTGAAAGCACAAGTGATGGACGTTCGCTCTATACATTCTTAATGGGATAGAAGCCTACCCCCGACAGCCGGAACACATACATACAAACGCATAATCAGAGAGCGATTCGAGATGTTCGGGTTAAAACCAATATATGATAATATGAAACCTTCATATTCCCATCGATACCCATATATGAAACTAAAAGCGCCACTTAGTCCCCGTCTATCGGTCAACATAACGTGCGATAATTTATTCTTTTCAACGACAAACGCACACACAAAGCATATATACGGATTTTCTCCTTTGTCAGTAACTATCTCGTTCTTATATTTCTCAATATAGTCAGCATAACCTACAATTTATATGTTATTCAGTCTAACATGGCCCATGAGTACGTCAGAGTTAAGGACTGGATGTATGTGGATTGGAAACAACGTATGCAACCTAAGTTTGTCGCAGGAGTTGCTGCTTTCCTTGAATTTGCACGAGCACATAATAAGATCATAATAGAGAAGATTCTCTGTCCGTGCGATAGATGTGGCAATAAGTACTGGCAGAAGGTAGAATTGGCAGAGCTTCATATTGTAAAACATGGGTTTACTAGACTTTATTCAACTTGGAAATATCACGGGGAAGGAGAAGAATGCAGTACTGCGGTAGAAGAAGAAGGAGAACACGATAATGCGGCAGGAGAAGAAGAAGAATTCGGTAATACGGCAGGATACGGAAATTTATTTCCATCAGAAGAAATGGAGGATATGGTAGAGGCTGCCCTAGGTAAATCTATTCGTACCGAAGATGACATTCCTTCCGGTCAAGGACCGCGTGCGGATAAATATGAAAATTTCATGAATGATGCTAGGAAACCAATTTATGAGAATGCAAAGTATTCCACCCTCTCATGGTTCGTCCAACTTTTCCAAATTAAGTGCCTAAATGGATGGAACAACAAGTCATTCACAATGCTTCTTTCATTCTTGAAAGATTCTATGCCTCCGGGAAATAATGTGCCCGAAAGCTGGTACGAAGCCCAGAAAATGATGTCTGATTTGGGTCTAAAGTGCGAGAAGATTCAAGCATGTCCTAAAAATTGCGTGTTGTACCGGAAAGAGAATTCAGATTTGAAAGAGTGTCCAACATGCGGAGAGGCCAGGTATAAGCCGAAAGATTCTGATAAGAAGCCTGATATACCTGTGAAGATAGCACGATATTTTCCCATAACACAGAGGCTACAGAGGCTATTCAGGTGCAAGAAAACAGCCGAGGCAATGATTTGGCATCACCGTGCTCCTCCAAGCGAAAATGGAAAAATGAGCCATCCAAGAGATTCACCGGCATGGAAGGATTTCGATAGGAGGCACGCAATATTCAGTAGCGATCCTCGCAATGTCCGGCTCGGACTGGCTGCCGATGGCTTCTGCCCATTCAACTATATGGCTGGAAGTCACAGTACATGGCCCGTTGTAATGATAATTTATAATCTGTCGCCTTGGTTGGCTATGGACCAATCATACTTGATGATGCCTCTTCTTATCGACGGACCAAACTCACCGGGGAACAATATCGACGTCTATCTCCGACCTCTGATCGAGGAGCTGAAAACTTTGTTCATTGATGGTGTAGAGACATATGATTCAAACACAAATACAACCTTCATACTACGTGCGGCTTTAATGTGGACAATTAATGACTTTCCTGCGTATGGAATGCTATCAGGTTGGTCCGTACATGGTCACAAAGCATGTCCTCATTGCCATGAACACACAACATCAAAATTTTTGAATTTTAGCAGGAAGGTTTGTTATTGCGGCCATCGACGTTTTCTGCCTCCAGACCACCCCTATAGGTTAGACACGGTTCACTTTGATGGTCATCAGGAGCTTCTTGGGCCTCCATCCCCATTGTCCGGAGAGGACGTGACTGCTAAATGGGATGGTTACAATAACGTGACCTTCGGGATGGATCCGACGAGACAGGTCAAACCACAATATTGGAACAAGTTAAGCATTTTCTTCGAGCTTCCGTACTGGTCTACAAATTCAGTGCGTCATTGTCTGGACGTCATGCATATAGAGAAGGGAGTATCAGAGCACATACTTAACTTGCTTCTGTGTAAAGACGGGAAATCGAAAGACAACATGAATGCCCGGATGGATCTACAAGAGTGGGGAATAAGAAGTGAACTGCACCCTAAACCAGTAGTGGGTAAACCGGGCAAGTTTCTACTTCCCAATGTCGCTTATCATATGTCACAACCGGAGAAGAAAAGATTCCTGCAGGTGTTGCATGATTTGAAAGTCCCCACAGGTTTCTCAGGATCATTCAGCAAGAAAATAAAAATTGTGAAGGGCAAGATCGATGGGCTGAAAAGTCATGATCACCATGTTATCGTAGAGCACCTTCTTCCATTAGCCCTCAGGACTTCTCTCCCCGACTCGGTTGGTCTAGTAATCAACGACCTATGTTGTTTTTTCAGGGAGTTGTGTGCTAAAACACTGGAGGTTGCGACGCTGGATAAACTAGAAAATTCTATTGCGTTGATACTTTGCAAGTTTGAGCGTATTTTCCCACCGTCATTCTTTGATATCATAATACACTTGACGGTTCATCTTGCAACTGAGGCGAAGTTAGCCGGACCGGTACAATATCGATGGATGTATCCCGTCGAGAGGTACGTGTAATTTTTCGTTTCGCGCAATTTATAAATTTATTTTTGTCATGTATGCCCGTGTTTATTTATTCAACATATTCTCATTAGGTACCTTTACACTCTTAAGAAGTATATACGCAATAAAAATCGACCAGAGGGTTCTATCATACAAGGTTATCTTCTTGATGAAGCAACCACATTTTGTTCCCGCTATCTGGACGAGAACATTGAGACAAGGCTTAACCGACCACGAAGAATTCAAGACGGGCCATATGGTAAAGCCGAGTATAAGAGGGTAGACACTATGTTTATCAACAAGATATACCGGTTTATCTTGCTTAATTGCGCATGTCTTGAACAAATTAGAGAGTAAGTTCTTTTGGATTAATTGTTATATCTGTGTTTGTGTGTGTATGAAATGACATAATATTAATGTCACAATTATTTGTCGAAAACGGAACTCATTTTAACGAGGTACGTGAGGGGCATCCTGATTGGAACGAAGAGCGTTTGGAAAAATACCATCAGGATAATTTTTGTGATTGGGTCACAGAGCATGTAAGTTATTCGAATTACATTTTATTGCTATCAGTTTTAATCTAAACTTGTATCGTTATGTATTTATCGTAAAATTTGTTTTGTTAGATCCACGATCCGAACTTGTCTGCATCATTTGAGAGTGATTCAAGATGTTTAGCTCAATTTCCTAGTATGGAGGTTGCATATTACAAAGGATTTGGTGTCCTTGGATACAAATTCGAAGTTAAGGACATAGAAACATCTAGAACCACTCAGAATAGTGGGATTGCGACGGTAGGATCGGACGGTGTGATTTACTATGGGTACTTAAATTGTATACTCGGCATCCACTATCCCGGACGATCAGAACCCTTTTATATATTCCACTGTACTTGGTACGATCCGCGAACCGATACAGACAGGTGGAGAAGCAGTCTTGGGACTTGGAAAGATGAATATGGATTGACCAGTGTGAACACACTTCGATTTTACGGTCAGGACGATCCGTTTATCTTTCCGAACCAAGCGTTCCAAGTATACTACTCACAGTGTTTGAAGCATCCGGGGTGGAGTGTTGTATGCCGATGGAAACCTAGAGATGTCTACGATGTCCCAGAATACGAGGATAACGATGAGGACGAAGAAGAGAGAAGGCTTAAAGTGCTCCGACCGTCTGTTTCGAAGGACGGGTTGTCTTCGACCGATCATGAAGTTACGTGGGTTAGAAATGACATCGACGATGAAATCCAAGTAGATATGTATGATGCGCCCACGAAACGAAAAAGGTTATCAGTAATGTTATATTATTACTTCACATTTTACGCTCTAGATCATATATAGTCAATACTTTTAATGATTGTCTAATGCGTCCACGAACCGTTTATCTAGATTTGATGACGATGTCGGGAGCAGCGAGGGGCGGCAGGAGCTCCAGCAGAGGCAGAGGCAGAGGCAGAGGCAGAGCGGTTCTGCCGCCCGGAGAGCTCCGTAGGGAGCTTCAGAGGGCCGGTCTTGCACCCAGATCGGAGACCCCTTCGGATGCCTCCTTCCGTGTGGATTTTGCCACACCTCCAGGTATACTACACGCATATCCATTTTCAATGTAATATTACAGATATTCATGCATGTTTATGTCAAAATTACTTATATTGTCAATGTTTGATTGTCTAGTTGTTGGTCCTGCGTCTACATCTGGGACAGAGGCCACCCCCGCTCCTCCAGGTATGTTTATATATCATATAGTGTATGTATATTGATTTAGAATGCTATATCATAAATATACACATTCCTTTTGCTCTTACTTAGCAATTTTTATTATTGTCTAGCTGTAGGTGGTGACACCACCGCACCTGCGGGTATGTTTATATGTCCTATAGTGCATGCATATTGATTTAGAACGTTATATTATTGATCTACACATTCTTTTTGCAATTACTTATAAAATCTATTTTTAATTGTCTAGTTGTTGGTCCTGCGTCCACATCTGGGACAGATGCCACCCCCGCTCCTCCAGGTATGTTTATATATCATATAGTGTATGTATATTGATTTAGAATGCTATATCATAAATATACACATTCCTTTTGCTCTTACTTAGCAATTTTTATTATTGTCTAGCTGTAGGTGGTGACACCACCGCACCTGCGGGTATGTTTATATGTCCTATAGTGCATGCATATTGATTTAGAACGTTATATTATTGATCTACACATTCTTTTTGCAATTACTTATAAAATCTATTTTTAATTGTCTAATTATAGGTGGTGCGTCCACACCTTCCACAGGGGCCACTCCTGCCGCTTCCATACCCTCCGCATCGTCTGCAGGTTAGTATGAATAAATTTAAAATATTTATTTATTTTACATATGCTCTATAGAATAAATATGAACTTCATGGAGATTTAGCGTCGATGTTTATTTTATAGTTGGAGGGGATGCGTCTGGGTCCGGGACCCCGGTTGTTCCTCACCGGAGGAACTATCGTCCCGCTCGTGCTGCTGCTCGGGCCCAGGCTCGTGCGCTATTCACCGGAGGTATATATCACACTTGAATTTTTGTTTAACCTTGATTTCTTAATACAACTTTATCTTATTATTGATTGTCTTGATATTTCGTGCAGACGCAGGGCCTCTCCATCCCCAGAGGGGGACTCGAGGCCCGAATCAGTCCCATAGGCTGAGGCCTGATAGAGCTAGGGGGGAGGCAGCATTCCCCCTATTTTTACCCTTGACTATCGCTATACCGGTCCTCATGCCGAGAGGTTCGGCCGGTATTTAGGGGACGAGAGCCGGATCGTGAAGAACTATCCACTTCACGTTGAGTGGGGCGAGCAGCACCAGCGCTCATTCGCCCTCTTCTTTGATCAAGCTCGGGTATGTATTAATATATATTTTCATTTGATCTATCCAATATATTTATTATTAACACTTGCAATCTAATAACAATGTTTTTTTTTTGTATTTTCAGTTGGATTACGATTTTCAGCCTGTAGCCGACCCTGATCACCCGGGGAGGGTGCTCGACCTTCATGCTCTGTACAATGGCCTGATGAAAAACATGCAGGCCAAGGTCCGATACAACCGGAATGAGCTGAAGGCCGACTGCTACTCCCTGTGGATAGCGACCCCCGAGGCAGAGAAAGCGGCCCTCCTATCTAATCCGACGTTTGCGAGAGTCGACGTAGAGACATGGCCTCTATTGTGCGCTTATTTCGACTCCGAACGCAAACAAGTATGTATTTTAAATTTAATTCATTATTTATGATATAATTTATTTCTTTGTGTTTCTTAATTAGAAAACTAAATGTTAATGCGTTGTGCAGAAACAGGCCGCTCAGAATACGGAGAACAGGAAGTCGGCGAAGAGGGGTCGCCCCACTTACACAGGTGGCTCGAGGAACATTACTCGAGCCATGGAGTTATCGGTAAATTAAGAGTTATTCTCTAATATTCTGCAATATTAAGAGTTATTCTCCAATATTTCTAATATTAAGAGTTACTTTCTAATATTGCAGACATCTCGGACCGTGGCGTCAGGTGGTACACCGAGCGTGCTGTCCGCATATCTTGCCGTCCACGGCACCTCGACAGATCCCGCCACGGGCGAGCTTCGATGTCCCGACGTCGCTACCCAGGAGTACTGCGTAAGTGTTAATATTTTTTCTACCCAAATTTGAAATTTTAGTTTTGGAAGGTTCAAGTTTAAATTTTATACTTATACTTTACTGCTTAATGTGGGTGTAGGAGCGGGTGGTTGAGCAGGCCCAGGCCTCGGGGATCGATTTTACCGGACAGAACGATCCGAGGCTGCTGACCCCAGTTCTGGACGCCGCACACGGAGGGCACCACGGAGGTTGGGAGAGAGGCCGGGGATTGGGCCCTAGCAGGGCCCATATGAGGTTGGACTCCACCCCGGCGGTTACTTCCTCCGTCTCCAGTGACCGGCATGTCCATCAGGAACTGGATAGCTTGAGGGCCACCGTTCAGGAGTTGAAGGAGATGCTGGTATGTATACTACTTTATAGTAAAATATCATTTCATATTATATACATATCAACATATCCATAATTAGTACGTAGCTTGAGCTTATTTGGTTTTAGACTTAAGTTTGATTAATCATACATACATATGTAATTAAAATAAACAACGCTTTTCCAAACTAGATATCCAAACAGGGTTTCGAAATAACTTAATAATGAAACGAATTCGAATAATACACAGTTCTTACACGCTTCTTACACACGTTATGTCCAGACGCGACAGGGTAGATCGGCCGAGCCTCCACATGCATCTCCTTCGGCTGCGGCTCCGCAAGCCACTACATCGGCTGCGGTTCCGCAGACAGCTCCTGTAACTCCACCACCCACTCAGACTCCCGCAGCCGCGGCTCCGCAAGCGACTACCTCGACGGCGGCTGCGCAGACCACATCGCCAGCTCCACATGCCGCTCAGACTCCCTTATGTTGGAGATAGTGCCCTCAGAGTCAATTATTGGGTCACAGGCACGTGATTGTAATGATTGAGGGGAGGACCTATCCCGGTAGGACAGTCTTACTCGAGATGATAGTATGCTATCTGGTTTATCTTTATCATCGTGTACTGCTTTAGGTGACCTTTCGCGTCGCTATTACACGTTGATAAAGCCCCTAGGATTCTTGCTTGACATCCAGCAGTATGAGGGCGATCATATAAGTGGGAGCTGGGGTCTACAAGCACATCCTTAAAAGGTCCCTAGTCGTGGGAGTTTCGAGACAGGGCATCGATACTCCGGAGTAGACTAGTGTATACAGTCGAGACCCCGACGAGGGGCGGTGGCCGGTCTCACAAGCCACTGGTGTCTGTTGGTTCACCTAAGATGTATACAGGTGCTCATTGGGTTATGAGTACACCGGACAGGACTCGCCGGGAACCTGCTAGTTGGGCATATACCAGACGTCAGATAGCAGTTCCCTGGTGACATGTGTACAGGTTAGTTCATCGACCTGGGATCGTCATTTGTCTCGTGTGAGTTCCCACTGTACTTTGATTACTACCCTACCACGGCTCAAAGGAGTCGTGCAAACAGGTTTTAGTTGGGTACAGTCCCGAGCCACATGGAGGCAGTGAGCGGATCTGCAGGGGTTCGTCTCTCCCGGTATTGGGGGTGAGGTCGTGCTGTGTCTAGGAGAGCCAGAACATGAAAAGTCCTTGGCCAAGGCAGGAGATTTGCTGGTAGGTATTCCAGTAGTATCTCAGGGTGTTCTGGGCTGCACTCCGACACGACTTGTACCGCTTTTGGGGGTCTGACTTTTACCAACCCCCTAGGCCCGCCATGCGATGCTCATAGACGAACGGACCGGACTGTACGGATATTGTCACTGACAGGCTCAGTAGGGTGTCAGGATGAGTTCGCTCATCGACGTCCCTTTTGGTCAATACCTGGTGGCCCGTCACGTATTGGCTTATACCTCTGACGTGCTAGTGGTTAAATCCACAGCCACAGTATTGACGAGTCTTTAGAGTCCACCACACAGACAGTTACTCAAGTTTCGGGCGAAACGCTGTAGAGGCCGTATGGAGATATGGCAGGGTTCGATCTGATACGTGCGGTATTGCACGGATCGTGATCGGACGATTTTTTACTAGCCGGCTTTGGCTTAAGCCGGATCTTAGTATTAGATGGTGTAGTTTTATCTCTTTGCATTTGTGTTCAGTGGGAATACAAATGCGGGCATGTATTTGCAGTAGCGGGGTTTTCCTGTAATTTATTACGGGATCGGTTTTCTGGGGTTGCCAGTCTGCATTCCGTTCCGGCCGGTTTTCTCTTTTTTCTTCCCGGTCGGACTTTTCGTTGGAGGGGGTTAATTGCAAGTTTGCAATTAACTTAGTTGTGAGGGGTTTTCTTGCATATGTGGCTTCATAATCATGAGATGCCTTTCTTGTCATTCCTTGCATTTATGGTGATGGTTTGTGAAAGGAAATTGTTGTGACCATTATTCTTTTTGGATTTTCCTTTTCTCCTTTGAAAATTCATTCATCCATTTTCCCACCAATTCCTTCTTGGGCCGGCCACTGTTTTTGATTGGGGTGGGGCCGGCCACTAGAGTGAGGGAGAGAGATGTTTGTGTGTGTGAATTAATTCATTCATGCTTATTTAGTGGGCCCTCCATTTGTTTTGAGTGCTGTGAGTTTTATTCCTTAGGCTTGGTATTAATTTGCCACATACACACATTCTTTACATATGAGAATATTGCTTCATTCATCTTTTCCAGTGAGCTCTTAGTGCTTGGCCGAGCTCACCCATTCCATTGCATGCTTCTCCTTCCCTTCTTGCATCCATGAAAATTCTTGTGTAAATTTCCTCCAACCATGGCAACCTCAAAACCCCAAAGAGACAAGTTTCTACACTATTTCTATAGCAAGCCTTGGACGCGTCGGCTAGCCAACTTCGCGCCCGAGTTGCCTCGGTCAAGAGGCGGGAGCCCGTAAAAGATTCCGGCTACGTGGTGCCCTTTCCGACGAGCGAGGAGGTGACGGAGATTCCGCGGGAGATCGGAGTGGAGACGAAGACCGAAGGACACGGATCGCTTGGTATAGCATCTCTACTCTTTTCTATTCTGCTAGCTGCTAGGTTAATGGCCCGATCCGGGTTAAAAGTCCGCGGCGGTGCCGTTTTGCAAAGTTCGCAAAGTTTTTGTTTTCCGCGTTTCCGGCGTCGGGTCGACGGCCGGGGCGCCCCCGCGGGCTTACAATGGTATCAGAGCCACGCCATTAACCTTGCCTAGCTTGCTCTAGCGCGTTTAGAACCCGATCGAACAAAATCCCCAAAAACCGTATTTTTGTGCACATGTGTTCTCTGTTGAAATTTTTTGAGCTCCTAAAATTTTTCAGGTTGTTGCAGAGGCATGTACAAGCAATTATAAGAAATCTGGGAAAATACGATCCACTAATTCCTCAGTTCCACCACGGAAGCGCGGCCAAAACCCTGGTTTGGCCGCGCTTGCGCGGCGGATAAGAGGAATTGTGGCACCAAATTTTCCCAGTAAGCTTGTGGTATAGAAATAGGGCTTTTGGGATATTTTATTTGGGCCCAGGTTTTCTGTAAGTGCTACAGTTCTTTTTGGGGGCCCACTTTGATAAATTTGTTCGGTCGGATATTTTAAACATGCTAGTTCACAGTTTTTACATTATATCTGCGACCGTGAATGTCACTCGATCGGTAAATCCGGTCTAACTGCTATAGCCCGGTTAGACGGATTTGCGAACGTGACTTTCACGTTGATGTTCTGTGATTGTACTGTGTTGTTGCGGATCGGTCGTGGTGGATAGCCTGGTTGCAGTGGTAGTACAGTTTTGTTTTATATGTACATTTGATATTGCGGGGCGAGCGTCCGACATGTGGACTGCCGTCACTGCCTGTTTGTATTATTATTTTGGGGCACGACCTGGTTGCGGTCGATGTACCCGTTGTATGTATATTTTACTTTCTGTACTAGGATTACCCCGCGGAGGGGTGCACGGATAGCCGGATTCTAGAGGGCAACAAGCCCGCATCTCATGGCATTGAGACGGAGGGGGCTTCACTCTAGAATTGGCGGGCTATTCACCGCACTCGTAGGGGGTATAGGGTTGACCCAGGAGGGGTGCCCAAGTTACCGGATTCCGAGAAGTGCTGGGTGGTCCATTCACAGTGCTGAAGGGGGCTGCCTCGCTTCAGGTTTTGGCGGGTAACTTGCCGCACCCGTAGGGGTCTAGGATTTCATTGCACAGGCTATCCACACGACCAGGGGAACGTCGGGTTTCAGCGGCTCTGTGAAACCCGGGGATCCCAGATATCTGTATTGATCTGTGTTGCTATACATTTCTGTGTTGCATTGTTTATCACGCCTTGAGCGAATACTATATATTGGTATATATATTAGTAGATGTTGTATATGTTTTTCATCCGCGCTAGTCCAGTCCCCGCTCTGTCGTTAGTTAGCTAACCTAACGGGTGATGACGGGACCCAGTGGCGAATGTGGATGGCATATACGTACGTCAGTATATTTTCGTTCTTTGTGGTGTGATCAATTGATGGGACTGCATTGATTCGGATCAATGCAAGTTAAACAAACCTAATCTGATGTTGTTGGAACACTTTTTCAAAAAGCTGTTATTGCAAGGGCGTTCTCTTTTGTTTTGCACAGAGGTATTCATTTGGAATATCCTGCTCCTCAGTCGACGAGGCAAGGGCCGAGATCCCTTCACCGGGAGTGACCCCTTGGACAAAAGTTTACGTCAGGGCATTAACTTCACTATAGCCGATTACTTTTGCTTTGCATCGTGGTATTCAGCTGGAATATCCTGCACCTCATTCTACGGGGAAAGAGCCGAGATCCCTTCACCGGGAGTGACCTCTTTAGCAAAGGTTGTCGTCACTATATTTTCTAAAAAGCTATCCGTTCCTTCAACGATATCAAGTTCACTACGTTAAAGGTTTTCGCCAGAAACCATTCGTAGCCCTCCGTCGTTTCATATGGGTAGTCAATAGTATTCAAGCTGTGTTTGTTGGCCTTAGTCAAGGCACAGTGTTTGGTAGCTATTGGGTATTCATATGCTGCATAGATAGATGCGTTGGTTTGGGACAGTCGTATAGCCTTGTTGGCCTTAGTCAAGGGCTTGTACGGGTGGGTTCAAATCAACCTGGACAATGACGGGTAGAACTTGACATGTGACTTATGATTTGTTGGCCTTAGTTAAGGTCATAAGAGCATGGGGCAAAAATCCACATCGGGAGTTTCAAAAGTACTGAAACTTGCCAGATATGCGCATACCTTCTGGAGTGTGATAACGTGAGCGGATTCCGTCACGTTATCATGCGATGATAGTTGGATCCCGATTCCCACTGATGAGTTGGTTTACTCCTCGGGTGATCCCGGCTAATTCTTCTTTCAGGTTTGGGGAAGAATTTGACGTTACAGTGGGAGGTTTCCAGATTAGATAAATTGGTAACCATTCTGATCTAGGTTAGAGTGCATGCTGAGTGTTTCTTTTCTCTCTCTCTTTGGCAGCGACCATTGACCCGACCCTAGACTATGACTCAGTGACCAAGTTGACCGAACCTACTTAACACTGGCTTTTGGATTGTCAGAGTTGCAGACCTCTTTGCCACTCCTACTTTTACCCTTTTCTCCGGGACACCCCGTATTACTACGAACGTCCACTTCCATTGGACAAAACCATCGTATGGTTATATACGAACTCGAAGGACTTCGAGGATGGTTTCTGGTTCTGGAGAAAAAGGAATAAAGTACATTCAGTTGTCTTTTCTTTTCACCTTCTCTCAGGTTGCGAGTACTCCTTGGTTTAGGAGTAGTACACCTATTACGCAAATTGGATAGTCTTCTTCCAGACCCTAGGCTGGTGCCGACCGGTAGGGAATGAAGAAAGCCAATTAGCCTAAACGGTGTACAGAAGGTATTAAGTTCAGACAAAGCAAGGGATTAGTAAGAGGGCAAAGTAAATTGCGACTGCTATTCACGACCAAACCATGTACTTCTTTGTCAATCCTAAATCACCTATGAATTAAGTACATTCGGTTGTCTTTTATCCTCACCCTCTCTCGCATTGCGAGTGCTCCTAGGATTAGGACAGTACACCCATTATGCTTTTTGGATAGTCTTCTTCCAAACCATAGGCTGGTGCCGAACGGTAGGGAAGGAAGAAAACCATTTGGCCTAAAGGGGTGTACAGAAGGTAATGACTAAAGACATATAAAGGGATTTGGAGAGGTGGCAAAGAATTATACGGTTATAGTTGTGAATCTGGATAATGGAAGAGGCATTACTAAGAATACCAGGATACCCCATCGAAACATTTCAATGTTTCAGTTCCACTGTGTACTGTTAAAAGAAAACTGATTTCCCGATTAGACACTTACTCCAGGGTATGTATTTACCAGGTTGGATTCTCACATCTGTATGGTTTTACAGATGATGAGTGGGAGTAAGTTATTGGGAATTAGGTGACCATCCTCATTATATCGGGATTCGTTGTAATCGGTGATATTTGAGGAAGTCACCTGGGTTGTTTGCCGGTCGGCAAATATTTGGTTTTGAATATCCGTTGTTATGCACCAATTTCAAATTGATATATCTGTACGTCTATTTTTATAGAGTGAGATATACTTTTTTGAAATTATGTCTATGACATTTACCTATATCAGTGGATGGTTAGGTAAGGAGCATTGAACAGCGGTGTAATTCTTCTTAACCAAAAGTACAGTTTTCAACCCACGACACACAGTGAATGAGTCACTAGACTCAGGGGACTTATACAGAGTATTGTATATTGTCCAGTGTCCATCAGGACAGAGGGGTTGGTCCTCGTACTATATTCTGTTTACTTTTAACTTCTCTAGTTCTTAGACATGTGTTTCGTAGAAACACAGGGTCTAAGTTTTTGAGGAGTTATAGGTATAAGAATACAGTAGAGAACCAGGTATTGCAAGTATCGGGATTCTTCAAGGTGATCGAAGATGTAGATACTTGTGTATGGTATTCAGTTGATAGTAATGTTTAAGAGAACTTGCTTCTCTTTCAGGTTACTCATAATTGGAAGCATTCCTAAGTTGAGTAACGCTGATCGGCCTCTCTTCCATTTACTTGACATGCACTGGAGACAGCTGCATGATTTGAATCTGGTTCAATTAAATCAGTGCCTCTGGTTCTTGGATTTAGAACAGTTCATATCTTGACATTGTTAAGATACGGGGAGTTGTCCGGCTTATGCTTAAAACCAGACTCTGGACAACTCAAGGCACGTTTCAGTAATGGCTGTTTGTGGGTTGACCCGGGCTATGACGAGGGTTGACTTTCTACCATCTGAAAGATCAATAGTGATATTGTTCTAGACTCGCCACAGTTTTATTAAAAATAGATTTTTTCAGAAAACAGTAATGGGAGTATGGTAGAACTGGAAGTGATTCCAGAACCGCAAACGATTACTGAAGATTTGATAAGAACCTAAAGATTCAATCTGGTTTGACATTCCATTAGCCACTCCGCAGATATGGTGGGTAACCTCAGGCACTCGAGAGGTACTTCGGTATGCTCAAGGACGGTGGCAGGGAGGTTCTTGTTTACCCACACTTGCCATTGCTGTTATTCCAGACTGCGGGACCCGGCGGGAGGATGAGTATAGCGTCGTTCTAAACTTGCTTTAGAAGCGTACGTGTATATGACTCTGCCAGAGGGTTGTCGTAGTCAGTGGGAGCAGCGGAAGCATTGGTGGACATCAGGCTTATGTCTATTTATAGACTAAAGCAGATATAACGGAGATAGATCATCTATTTCTGATGTGACAGTCATAGGTTTGACTTCATCAGAATAGGGGATGGATCTGTTAAGAAGGTAGTAGGGTGTGATGTCCTGGTGTTTGATGACATACACAGAGTAGGAAGTGATTTTCCTATACTACGATCGGTTATACTTTGGTCGTCACACGGTGGTTTCTCCACATAGGACTTGGATATTATATCAGACATTCTGGTTACTAGATCTATGATTTTAGATCTAGATTTGGGTGGTTTCCCAATCTGGGTACTTTGACCGCATTCTATGAGTATTTAGAATGGACGACTCCTGGCACGGTAGTGTACCTGCAGGTAATGGAGTCACCCTCTCTAAAGGTGTCTTACAGACTAAAGGGGAGAGGGACACGCATGATTGACAGATCACTTGCTTAGGCAACTGAGTTAATCATGAGATGTCAAGTACCACACCAGATGTTGTTCTTGCAGTAGGTGCAATAAGTTGATATTGGTCCAATCCTGGAGAAACAGTCGGAAGCAGTTTTAGAACATAAGTTGATGTTCTAGGGATTTGATAACGGCAGCCTCCTTTAGGAGACGGTTATCATTCCAGGCTTCCAAGGTGACCTGGATGGCAGAGTGGCTGTCAGAGTTATAGTTTTTCCCTCTAACGAGGGGCAGTATTTTGGACAGTTGGTCCAGGTGGATACTGAGGGAAGGCATGGCGCAGGACACTGATTAAGTTCAGTTGTCGATACAGTCTAAGAAGTTTGGATTTGGAGTTCACTTATGAGCTAGGTCCCATCAGACATCCAGACATTCTAAGACAGGTATTGCTCATTTCGGGAGATGGCTTTCTCCGCGAACTTGAGATATTGAGAGAGACATAGAAAGAAACATCTAGGCGGATCCACTCACTGAGGCTATTCCTCGAACGCAATAGTTTCGCAAACGAGCTTTGTGAGACTGACTAGTAGAGGAGTTGGGTGTTCGGTATCACACGGGCTGTGAGTATGCGACATCGCAATAATTAGCCTCGAGTGCAAGTGGGAGATTGTTGGAGATAGTGCCCTCAGAGTCAATTATTGGGTCACAGGCACGTGATTGTAATGATTGAGGGGAGGACCTATCCCGGTAGGACAGTCTTACTCGAGATGATAGTATGCTATCTGGTTTATCTTTATCATCGTGTACTGCTTTAGGTGACCTTTCGAGTCGCTATTACACGTTGATAAAGCCCCTAGGATTCTTGCTTGACATCCAGCAGTATGAGGGCGATCATATAAGTGGGAGCTGGGGTCTACAAGCACATCCTTAAAAGGTCCCTAGTCGTGGGAGTTTCGAGACAGGGCATCGATACTCCGGAGTAGACTAGTGTATACAGTCGAGACCCCGACGAGGGGCGGTGGCCGGTCTCACAAGCCACTGGTGTCTGTTGGTTCACCTAAGATGTATACAGGTGCTCATTGGGTTATGAGTACACCGGACAGGACTCGCCGGGAACCTGCTAGTTGGGCATATAACAGACGTCAGATAGCAGTTCCCTGGTGACATGTGTACAGGTTAGTTCATCGACCTGGGATCGTCATTTGTCTCGTGTGAGTTCCCACTGTACTTTGATTACTACCCTACCACGGCTCAAAGGAGTCGTGCAAACAGGTTTTAGTTGGGTACAGTCCCGAGCCACATGGAGGCAGTGAGCGGATCTGCAGGGGTTCGTCTCTCCCGGTATTGGGGGTGAGGTCGTGCTGTGTCTAGGAGAGCCAGAACATGAAAAGTCCTTGGCCAAGGCAGGAGATTTGCTGGTAGGTATTCCAGTAGTATCTCAGGGTGTTCTGGGCTGCACTCCGACACGACTTGTACCGCTTTTGGGGGTCTGACTTTTACCAACCCCCTAGGCCCGCCATGCGATGCTCATAGACGAACGGACCGGACTGTACGGATATTGTCACTGACAGGCTCAGTAGGGTGTCAGGATGAGTTCGCTCATCGACGTCCCTTTTGGTCAATACCTGGTGGCCCGTCACGTATTGGCTTATACCTCTGACGTGCTAGTGGTTAAATCCACAGCCACAGTATTGACGAGTCTTTAGAGTCCACCACACAGACAGTTACTCAAGTTTCGGGCGAAACGCTGTAGAGGCCGTATGGAGATATGGCAGGGTTCGATCTGATACGTGCGGTATTGCACGGATCGTGATCGGACGATTTTTTACTAGCCGGCTTTGGCTTAAGCCGGATCTTAGTATTAGATGGTGTAGTTTTATCTCTTTGCATTTGTGTTCAGTGGGAATACAAATGCGGGCATGTATTTGCAGTAGCGGGGTTTTCCTGTAATTTATTACGGGATCGGTTTTCTGGGGTTGCCAGTCTGCATTCCGTTCCGGCCGGTTTTCTCTTTTTTCTTCCCGGTCGGACTTTTCGTTGGAGGGGGTTAATTGCAAGTTTGCAATTAACTTAGTTGTGAGGGGTTTTCTTGCATATGTGGCTTCATAATCATGAGATGCCTTTCTTGTCATTCCTTGCATTTATGGTGATGGTTTGTGAAAGGAAATTGTTGTGACCATTATTCTTTTTGGATTTTCCTTTTCTCCTTTGAAAATTCATTCATCCATTTTCCCACCAATTCCTTCTTGGGCCGGCCACTGTTTTTGATTGGGGTGGGGCCGGCCACTAGAGTGAGGGAGAGAGATGTTTGTGTGTGTGAATTAATTCATTCATGCTTATTTAGTGGGCCCTCCATTTGTTTTGAGTGCTGTGAGTTTTATTCCTTAGGCTTGGTATTAATTTGCCACATACACACATTCTTTACATATGAGAATATTGCTTCATTCATCTTTTCCAGTGAGCTCTTAGTGCTTGGCCGAGCTCACCCATTCCATTGCATGCTTCTCCTTCCCTTCTTGCATCCATGAAAATTCTTGTGTAAATTTCCTCCAACCATGGCAACCTCAAAACCCCAAAGAGACAAGTTTCTACACTATTTCTATAGCAAGCCTTGGACGCGTCGGCTAGCCAACTTCGCGCCCGAGTTGCCTCGGTCAAGAGGCGGGAGCCCGTAAAAGATTCCGGCTACGTGGTGCCCTTTCCGACGAGCGAGGAGGTGACGGAGATTCCGCGGGAGATCGGAGTGGAGACGAAGACCGAAGGACACGGATCGCTTGGTATAGCATCTCTACTCTTTTCTATTCTGCTAGCTGCTAGGTTAATGGCCCGATCCGGGTTAAAAGTCCGCGGCGGTGCCGTTTTGCAAAGTTCGCAAAGTTTTTGTTTTCCGCGTTTCCGGCGTCGGGTCGACGGCCGGGGCGCCCCGCGGGCTTACACCTTATATGTAGCATTGCAGAGTGTATTGACCGGGGAGCAGGCGCGCGTTATTCTAACGTTATTCGGAGGTGGAGCTGGACCGAACTAGGGTAGCTTTTTGGTTCTTATTTTTTGAAACATGTATTTATATCACATTGTACTACATTTTGAAACGATATTGATATTGGTTTGTATTTATATCATATTCAGTTTTTGGGTTTCTTTTGTATATTATATATATGCGTGAGATGTGATTATGAATACTGCAATATATGATTTGATTGATGTATATAGTATTGTGCACAGGGCAGGAAAAAATCAAGCAGCCTATTTTTTAAAAAAAAATAAAGACAATATGTACCTACGGATTAAGCCGTAGGTATATATTTTGCCCCTACGGGCATATCCGTAGGGGCAAACTATCAGGAAACCTGATATTTTCCCACCTGATATCAGTGCAGGGTGTTGGGAGTGCCCCTACGGATATGTCTGTAGGGGCCACTGTTTATCCCCTACGAATTTATCCGTAGGGGTAAAATATCAGGTTTCCTGATATTTTCCCACCTGATCTCAGTGCAGGGTGTTGGGAGTGCCCCTACGGACTTATCCGTAGGGGCCACTTTCTATCCCCTACGGAGATATCCGTAGGGTAGAACAAGGACCTACGGATTTATCCGTAGGTATATACAATATATTCAAAAAAAAAAAACATATATGATTTGATTACCCCTACGGAGTACTCCGTAGGGGCTATAACACCTACAGAGATATCCGTAGGGGCTCGAATTTGCCCGTAGGGGCAATTTCAGGGCCTCAACTTGCACCTGCGGCCTTTGCACCTACGGGGTCTTTTTTCGCCCCTACGTACATATCCGTAGGGGCAGTGGGTTGCCCCTACCGATAAATCCGTCGGGGCAACCCTTATTTGTAGTAGTGATTTGGGTTTGGGAGCTGGGTTTAAGGATACATTAGCCTCATTTAAGACTAAGATCAACTTAAACGTTCGTTAAGGATACGTTAGTCTCATTTTAGAATAAGATCAAGTTAACGGGATCGTTTAGATCCAACAAGAGAGCAATTGGGCTCTATTGTTTAGTTTAGTGACATTGCGGTAGATTAGTTTAAGGACATTACGTTCCATTGTTAGTTTAAGGACATTACTGTCCAATGTTAGTTTAAAGACATCACGGTCGAGGTTAAGGACATCATAGTCCGTGAGTTTAAAGACCTCACAGTCAAATGCTAGTTTAAAGACATCACGGTCGAGGTTAAGGACATCATAGTCCATGGGTTTAAGGACCCCACAGTCCAATGTTGGTTTAAAGACATCACGGTCGAGATTAAGGACATCATAGTCCGTGAGTTTAAGGACCTCACAGTCCAATGTTAGTTTAAAGACATCACGGTCGAGGTTAAGGACATCATAGTCCATGGGTTTAAGGACCCCACAGTCCAATGTTAGTTTAAAGACATCACGGTCGAGGTTAAGGACATTATAGTCCGTGAGTTTAAGGACCCCACAGTCCATAGTTTAGAGACGTCATAGTCTATAAAATGTGTGGTTGTCGGGACCGGTCACCTCTTTGAAGACGTTGAGGAATTACAACGACAAATATCAAAGCAGTGAAGAGATGTACCCTTGAACCAAGGTGGATTAAGTGATCTGTAGTCAAATTTGGAACTAAGATCAATTAATTATATTATGAGCACATTGGCTCAGTTAAGTCTGAATTGAGAAATTATGGCTAACTTGGGCTAAGTCCAATTAAATTTGAAATATTGGCCCTTTGTTGGACCATTAGACATTTGTCTGGGTTCAGCCCCTCATCACTTAGCAATGCTAAACAAGAGTTGAGGGCTCTGATAATATTTTTATCTTTGACTGGGCATTAAACATTATAGCTCTGAATTTTACTCAATTTTGAGATTCAGCTGAAGGGGAGGCTTTGCCTCTAAAGTTGGTTAAAAATAGTGTTAAACACTAGAGAACAACAGTGTTAAACACTGGAAATAAAATTCTCAAATTAGTGTTAAACACTAGAAATAAGATTCTCAAATTAGTGTTAAATACTAGAAGACAACAGTGTAAAACTCTGGAAATATATCCTTCAAATTAGTATTAAACACTAGAGAGGAACGGGTCCCGTGGGGACACGTGAGGGCACCCAAAGGTGGGGCCAGATCTTCTCACTTTGTTATGCAAATAAGTGTTAAACACTTTTAATTTCTGACCATCACGTGTTGGCACGTGATGGAGATCTGTGCGCTGATTATTAAAGCACTTATCAAGGGGTCACGTGATAACACGTGAGAGCGCCCAAATTAGAATCTGCCTTTGCTTTTATTTTCATTGTTTTGAAGGTCACGTGAGAGCACATGAGGCGTTGCCTCAAAGCTTTTTCTTCTCATTTTTGGGGGATCTGTTTAGGGATCACGTGGGGACACGTGATGGAGATCTTTTGAGTTCTCTTTTATTTTTAAGAATTAAATTCTTTGTAGGGTTAAACCCTAATTATGTTTTAGGGGAATTAAATTCCCATATATATGGAAGAATTAAATTCTTATGTAGGGTTAGACCCTAATTATGGTTTTAGAGGAATTAAATTCCTATGTATATGAAAGAATTAAATTATTATATAGGGTTAAACCCTAGTTCTGGCTTGGAGGAATTAAATTCCTATGAATTTAGGAGAATTAAATTCTCATATAGGGTTAAACCCTAGTTTTGTCTTGAAGGAATTAAATTCCTGTAAATTTAGGAGAATTAAATTCTCATATAGGGTTAAACCCTAATTTTATCTTGAAGGAATTGAATTCCTATAACATTGGGAGAATTAAATTCTCATACAGGATTAAACCCTAGTTTTATCTTGGAGGAATTAAATTCCTATGGATTGGGAGAATTAAATTCTCTAAACTCAATTCTCTCTCTAAGTTTTGGATCTGCATGGCAGAATCTCAACCCGATGAGAATTAAATTCTCAACTTATGGGGAGATTTGCTTCTGCAGATCTTCAACCAGAGGAAGAACTAAGTTCTTTTGCAGAAGAGTTAAACTCTTAGATCTGAGAATTAAATTCTTTTTTTTTTGAAGTTTTGATCCCTTTCCTCTTTCTCACCTAGGGTTTCTTTCTTGAGAATTAAATTCTCCTTTCTTTTCTCTCTGCTATTTGCCTTTAGAAAATTTCAAGATCCCAGAATTCTCTCTCCCAAAATTCTATATGTTTCTTCTCCTCTTGGCCCATATTTATAGGAGAATGAAAAGAATCAATTTGTTTAGTAAATCTTTCATTGAAAGATTTTGTTTGTTTTCATAACTACTATGATCCTTTAGATCACTCAGTGAATTTTATTCACCATTGGATTTTCAATCCAAAAGATATTCTGTTTGTTATTTTTGGTGAAATTTAGGCAAATCTTTCCTTGTCTAAAATATTTCCACAAATTGGTGATTTTTAATCACCCTTGGATTTTTAATCCAACGAACCCCCATAATCCTTTTTTGTTTGGGAAGATTTGGAGAAATATTTTCCCAGTTAGGGTCTTTGATTTCCCTTAATTAGAATTTAATTCTATCAAGTTATAAGGGCTTTCGAAGCCTATCACGTATTGGCACGTGACCCCTTCTCATTCAGAATTTAATTCTGTATTTTAATTGGGTTGAAGGGTCATCAACGTGTCAACACGTGACCCCCGGTCATGTGTGAGCACGTGACGCCCCATTGGGGTCTTTCCTCAGCCGCTTGTTTACACCTCTGTTCGCTTAGAATTTAATTCTGTAAAATAGATCACGTGTCAACACGTGACCCTTGGTCACGTGTCAACACGTGATATCTCATTGAGGTAATTCCTGATTTTTAATCAAGGAACAAATGCCCCCACAGCGTTGCTCTCACGTGTCTGCATGTGAGTGCAACGCTGTCACTTTTGTGACCGCTGGATCTGTCTAGGGAATAGGGGAGATGAAACGTTTCCCATCACATCTTATAAATGCAGGGGTCTCTTCAGAAACGCCTCCACTCTTTCATCTTCTTCCTTGCTAATTTTCCCCCTTTGAGAATTTAATTCTCTTTCTCAAAACTTAATTCTCTGTTCCAAAATCTTCAGAGTTTAACTCTGTTTAAGGAAGAATCTTTTCTTCAGGTAATGGCTTTAAATGATCGAAGAACTTCCATACATATAAAAAACTCTTTAGATTTTAAATCCACACCAAGGGTTTTTCTCTTTAATCAAGAACCCATTCTTTTTTTTAAGTTCTTTAAAAAGAAATCCATTCAATCCTTAAACAACAGATCTCGCTAGGGTTTCTCTGGTCTTCAGGGGTCGATGGTGGTGTTTGTCCTTTCCATGGAATTTAATTCCATCTCAAAGAGCTTTGGCTCTGAAAAAATGTTTCTGGGAATTTAATTCCCCTTTTTCAAAAAGAATTTAATTCCTATGAAAAACTTAGTTCTTCCCAGAGAGCTTCTTGGGGTTTTCTTGTCCTGAGTTGTCTCTTTGCAACCAAGCAGAAGAGGCTTGCAGTGGTGTTTTCTGGGAATTTAATTCCCTAGCTTCTGTTTGATTTATTACAGAGCCCAAGATGGATTTCTTTTTGGGGAATGTGTAGGGTCATTTGAAATCCACTGTTCATTTATTGAGAATCTTCTTTTTGTCTCATTGTAATTCCTTCGCCTCATCATTAGCAAGCCGCCATCTTGATTTTGTGGGACCCATGTGTTTTGTAACCAGTGTTCCCATAAAATGAGTCCGCTGTCGCTTTCTTCCACTGTCTTTTCTTATACACACACACACACACATTTATATATATATATATATATATATATATATATATATATATACACCGTTGGCTTCGTTTTAACTGTTTCCCCTTCTTTTATTTCAGGCACAATGACTTCTGTTCCATATTTCCCTTTCACTCGCTCGGAGGCCGCTTTTCCTCAGTCGCCATCTGATGAGGAAGTGATGGCGATGATCAGGGCTCATGACCCAAATTACACCAACTTGCTTTTGTGGGGGACTTGGTATGGTCACATCATCCGTGGTCGCCGAAGTTTTCTTTGCGAGATACCGACGGAGCCCACCTGTCCGTTCCTGCCTATGGATCCTCCAAGGACAGTCTTTGCCGTGGAGATGCCGAATTGGACCCCTATGGGACGGCTTGAGCCTTCAACGACTGGTATTCCGAACCATCCGGTCCTGGCTATAGATATTTTGGGACGCCGCATTTGCCAGGGTGAAGCCCAGCCATGGGGGTAGATTGACAAAATAGGGCTTACCCCTCGACACCCCACATGTTACCTTCTTTGGGCGCGTTGCATCTTGTCCGCCCAACGCGCGCGACTGCAGAGGGTTGGGCTTTATCAGGCGATATATGCGTCCCTTTTCCACTACCAATCTCCTCATGTATGGGGGGTCAAAGCCTTCCTGAACTAATGGAATCTCCCCACCAACACTTTCCTTCTAGGGGACCGTGAAGTTTCGATTTCCTTGGAAGAATTTCGCGAGATCTCGGGGTTGTCGATTAGGGGGACCCTTTATGAGGAATTGTTGCCTCCCAACGAGTACGTCTTTGAAACCGAGCCTGCGATGCTTGACGACTTGTCTATCGAGAACGCCGTCCGCCACAAGCGCCCGAGTTTGATCAAGACCCTGGGCATTTTTGACAAACTGTTCACAGAGTCAGAGGAGCAGGGCATTACTTTTAAGAGTTTCATCGCTTGCTTCCTTCGCGAGGGTGTCCTATCGAAGATGGCTCCAAAGTTTGCGAACATTAATGACCCCTTTGGGTTTGGTTTGAACAGGCGACCAACTAAGGAAGAGGACTTGCCACAGTATTACATTCCTATTATGTCGGCGGTATCTTTCGAATCGATTGCATCTCACGGCATGGATGAGGAGACTTTCTTTATAGGCTTCATCAGCGTCTGGCTTAGCTGGTTCGTCATCCCCATGCATCACCATTTTATGAGAGCCTCAGTTATCTACCCTACTCATCGTATCGCTGAGGGGACACGGCTAGCTGTAGGCCTCCCCGCGCTAGCGCATCTTTATCACGGGTTAGACGCTGCGGCTAATACCTCAACTCCAAGTGTGGATGTGGTAAATTTTTCTCTTCATTACTTCACATCTTGGATTGAGATGCACGTGTTGGGGACCTTTGCTGCGCACCAGAGACCCAAATTTTATGATGCCTACACTTTTCCGCGACTCATGCGACTGGTGGGTGCTTCTGCTCCTGACCCGACTCAGTCCGAGGCCATTCACGTGTTGATCGCTCCCTATGCTAGTACGGGCGGATTGGTATTCATTGATCCGGTTCTATCTGCTCCTTCAGGTCCGATTCAACAACTCTGCGATTTGTCGAAAGAGGAGGTACCCTCTCTGAGGCCCAGGGAAGCCATGCACCTCTACGCGATCAGACCAGGTTACCTGGTGTTTCGTCATAACAGTGCGGCCCTTTTCATGCGGTACAACCCACACCGCTTTGCCCGGCAACTTGGGTATGATCAGGGCATCCCTTTCGAGGCATTTACAGTTGCGCCCGTCCCATCACCTGAAGCTGTTCGTGATGCTGCTCATCATTTCATGAGGCTGAACACTGGTTCTTGCTTCATGATCCCTGAAGCTGATCATATTCCCCGATGTGTGGGGTCCTTCACGGGCTGGTATCTTCATCGGGTCAGTCCGATTATTGCTGAGGAGAAGAGGGTGCTTCTTGGATACAGCGCTCCTATTCCAGCTCAAGCTACTGGATTTCCGCCACGACCGCGTGCACCAGTTCGCTTTCCTTTGAGGGACACCAGTGTTGTGCTTATTCCGGGGACGGCAGAAGTGGACTTCACTCCCACAGCTGGTATGCCACTGGGTACTCGGGCTCAATCAAAGGCTAATAGAGCGCCGGTAGCAGTATCATTGTCCGCGGCGTCGACAATGGCCGTGTCGTCCTCGGCAGCACCGCCAAGCGTGGACGTTGGAGGCGAGGACGTTAAAGATGAAGTGGGTCAGCGCCGTACCAGAGCTCCACGGGGTAGGAAACGGTCGTCTTCGGGGGTCGGTTCTGGATCCAAGCGGCGGAGGAAAATGGCTACTAATCTGTTCGACTCTTTAATAGAGTCTGAGCCTATTCTTCAGGATGAGCCGTTGGCTATGCAAGCATCGGATGGCGGCCTACTTTTCCCGAGTTCATCTGCCGAGGAAGCCGCACAATTGGCTGAGGCTATACGGCGTTCGCAAAATGAATCGGAGAACGTAAGGATTCCGAAGAAGCCCTACCCTGCCGTTATCTTTTACGAAGACCCTCCGTGGATCCGGCGACGATTCATCGACCCTTTGCAAGAATGGGGCGAAAGGGCCCTTAAACAGGCTATTTCGGCCGACACCGAGGACGCGCTTTCACTATGGACCGGTGGCCACGAGTCCACCCTCGGACCTCGGCGAGCACATCTCCTTAGGAAGGAGCGTCGGCTTGAATAAGCCATACTGGAAGCTCCTTTGCGCATCGGTATGTTCCTGTATTTCTTTGTAATATTTCATATTGCTTGCATACATATATATGTATCCTTATCCTTGTACAAACTTTGCAAGGACTTTGGCGGCGGCGGAGGCTCTAAGTCGTGTTTTGACCATAGAGTCTGCTGATATCCCCAGTGAAGCACCAATCAGTGTGGAGGGGGTTGATGCGACTGTTGTTCTTGCAATAGAGTCTCCTGCGGTGGTTCCTGCTCCCAAAGCACTTGCTCCCTCAAGGGAGGCACCTTCGGCAGTCGCCGTTCCGACGGATCTTCCTGAGGGCGACCCGGAAGCTAGGGTGCAGGTAGCCGAGGCTACCGTCCTTTCGTTGGAGCTTACAGTGGTAGCCACTGCTCCTTTAACAGAGGCCGCTACACCAGCCCGCGTCCCCAGTGATGTGTCCGAGGCCACGGCGGAGGCCGTTGAAGCTGCTATCCCTCTAGCTCAGAATAGGAGGAGCGTCGAAGGTAACCTTCTATATTTTAAATTAGTAATTTTTCCATTATCTGAACCCTTTTGACTCTTCAGAATTGCGCGGATTGGCGGCCTCTATTGCTGATCTGTCTCCTAGGCAGTCTTTTCAGCGCTTGTTGGAGATGGTTGCCCCGCAAGCAATACCTCCTCAGCGCATCGTCCTCTCTTCTGGGCAAGATTAGTGTTGTCTACCCTCTTTTCACAGCATTGTTATTATTTCACAAGATGACATTGATGTCTTTTAAAGTCATGGAGGCCGACGATGAGGTTGAGATTCTAGAAGGGCCTGGGGAGCCTTCAGATCCCTCTTGCATGACTGTGGGTAAGTAAAGTCCCAACGTTGTTCCATTTGTTCTTTTGCTTACATATTCAACTGACTGTTTATAAATCTGAACAGTTTTGCCAGTCCTTACCGCGCTGGAGTCACGCATCGCCATGCCACCCGGCCCCTAGGCTCTGCGTGCCTTAGAACGTATGGCAAAATTAAGCCTCGCCTCTCTGTCATCCCTGATCGAGGAACTTTGTGCTGGCAGTTTAATCACGGCCGAAGCGTTTGCTGCTGAAGCTAACGGCTCTCTTCCCTTTCTTGCCACCTATCATAGTGAAACAGTGGTGCAAGTCTGGATTGAGTTTTGTCGACAGGTGGAGGCTTGCTTGCATGTGCTAGAATGTACCCGCCTTTCTTTGGAGGCTGCGGCTGCGAAAGCGAGCATACGGGGTCTAATTGAGCGGTGTGCGGCGAATATGATATCCTATGAGAAGAGGCTCGGCCGCAAATTTTTAGAAAGGGAGCTGGCTTCTAAAGCACTGAGGGAGCTTCAAGCCAACTTTACAGCCAAGGCCAACAAAGCGTATGAACTTTGGTGAGTGCTTCAAGAGGCCATCAAGGAGGTGGTAGCCATCGACAAAGCCGCCGTGTTCACTCGTGAAATGGTTGAGTCTCATAAGACCACTGAGAAAGAGCTTGAAGGCCGGCTTGCCTCATACCAGGCCCAGCAAGCTCAGGTGGAGGCCCGTCTTCTGATAATACTGAATCACGAAGGCGAGGCTCAGCGAAAAAGGGATGAACTGGCAAATCTGCTAAATCGCCCGCCGACTTAAAGGATTGTATACATATTTTTTCATTCATCCTTTGTACATGCTCCTGAGTGAGAGTATATATATATATATATTTTGTTCTTTCACGAATTGTACTTTGTATTCATTTTGATTCATGAATAAAAGACATATTTTTCTTCACGATGGTGTGTCCCTTTTATTAAACGTATTCTGTGGCTAGTCTATCTCAATTTCTTTGCAGGACAATGATGGCTTAGGATTCAGGGTTAAGATCTGCTTCCTAATACTTTTCAACCTTATGAGCCGTGAGGATCTCATAAAGAATTTTCTCCCTACCGGTCGAGAGGATCCGTAGGTGTAATTTCTCCTTAAGAATCGTGAGGATTTCTAAGTGTGTTTTCTCTTGAAAGTCGTAAGGATCTCATAAGAGAGTTTGCTCCCTTACGAGTTGTGAGGACCCTTAAGTGATGGGTGAGGTTATCATCATCCGCATTTCACGGAATCAGGAGTTGCTCTGGTTACTTCCCACGGGGTCACTGCCGTGTTCTGCGAGGACCAGGCTCCGCTCTGGACGTTTCCTACGGGGTCAGGATTGACGTAGGCCGCGTTCCACGTAACCAGGAATTTTGCTCTGGATGCTTCCCACGGGTTCACTGCCGTATTCTACGAGGACCAGGCTCCGCTCTGGATGCTTCACACGGGGTCATTGCCGTGCTCTGCGAGTACCAGGATCCGCTCTGGACGTTTCCCACGGGGTCAGGATTGACATTAACCGCGTTCCACGTAGCCAGGAATTTGCTCTGGATGCTTCCCACGGGTTCACTGCCGTGTTCTGCGAGGACCAGGCTCCGCCCTGGATGCTTCACACGGGGTCATTGCCGTACTCTGCGAGGACCAGGATCCGCTCTGGACGTTTTCCACGGGGTCAGGATTGACATAAGCCGCGTTCCACATAACCAGGAATTTTTCTCTGGATGCTTCCCACGGGTTCACTGTCGTGTTCTGCAAGAACCAGGCTCCGCTCTGGATGCTTCACACGGGGTCATTGCCGTGCTCTGCGAGGACCAGGATCCGCTCTGGACGTTTCCTACGGGGTCAGGATTGATATAAACCGCGTTCCACTTAACCAGGAATTTTGCTCTGGATGCTTCCCACGGGTTCACTACCATGTTCTGCAAGGACCAGGCTCTGCTCTGGATGCTTCACACGGGGTCATTGCTGTGCTCTGCGAGGACCAGGATCCACTCTGGATGTTTCCCACGGGGTCAGGATTGACATAAGCCGTGTTTCACGTAACCAGGAATTTGCTCTGGACGCTTCCCACGGGTTCACTGCCGTGTTCTACGAGGACCAGGCTCCGCTCTGGATGCTTCATACGGGTTCATTACCGTGCTCTGCGAGGACCAGGATCCGCTCTGGACGTTTCCCACAGGGTCAGGATTGACATAAGCCGCGTTCCACGTAACCAGGAATTTTGCTCTGGATGCTTCCCATGGGTTCACTGCCGTGTTCTGCGAGGACCAGGCTCCGCTCTGGATGCTTCACACGGGGTCATTGCCATGCTCTGCGAGGACCAGGATCCGCTCTGGACGTTTCCTACAGGGTCAGGATTGACATAAGCCGCGTTTCACGTAACCAGGAATTTTGCTCTGGATGCTTCCCACGGGTTCACTGCCGTGTTCTGTGAGGACCAGGCTCCGCTCTGGACGCTTCACACGGGGTCATTGCCATGCTCTGCGAGGACCAGGATCTACTCTGGATGCTTCCCATGGGGTCAGGATTAACTTAAGCCGTGTTCCACGTAACCAGGAATTTTTGACTTTATCCGCATTTCGCGGAGTCGGAGTTTGACTCTCGGTCATCTGTGTACCACCGAGTCATGGAACTGGGGGTTGCCACTGTTCCGTTTTGCTTGATGCTGTGTCCGTTGTAATGAGACGAATGTTGAGATGATCTCCAGGCTATCTGTGAACCGTTGAGATTTGGCGTCTTCTGATGATGAAACCTGGGGAGGAAAAGTGTGATTCCTTCTTTGTTTGCGTCCCTGGATTGTATACAGGGATTGCTGTGATATCACCTGTAGGGCATAAATTTCATTTTTTTTATTTCTTTTCGCGATGCTCTATCATTTCAGCTTTTATATCGCGAAGGTCGCGATTGCGCAATCATTTCGGCTATTTTTCACGGTGCCTAATCATTTCGGCTATTTGTTTTATTTTTTTTTTACTCGCTGCTTTTTATTACGAGTTGCCCAATCATATCAACTATTTTGCATGCATATATTTTTACTTGCTAATTTTGTTTGTAAGTTGCCCCATCATTTCGGCTATTTCGTATGCATGTGTGGCTCGCTAGCTTTTTTGCTGCAAGCTTGAAATTAGACACTGATTTTGGCATCAGCACCGCTATAACTGGGATATTGCCAGGAGCGAATCATCATTTGCCTCTTTCGGTATCGAACAAAGGTAGCTTAGTAAACAGGGTTAGGATCCTGCTAACTAAGGCTTTTGACTTCATGAGCTGTAAGGGTCTCGTAAAGGTATTTCTCCCTACAAGACGTGAGGATCTCGTAGGTGTAATTTCTCCTTGGGAGTCATGAGGACTCCAAAGTGTATAGTTTCTTATAAGTCGTAAGGATCTTACAAGAGTATTTTCTCCTTCTAAGTTGAGAGGACTTATAAGAGCTATTCACCGTATAGACATATCTCTAGTCATGGATGGGACTTCGTTAGAGAAATGTTTATTCGCGCTCGTGGATTGTATACAAGGGTCAGCATTGAGCCGCTTGTAGGACAGTATCGGAGGTTGTGGGGGCTGCTTAAGAACAGGTTCAGATCAATGTAGCTTAAGACTTTCAAATCTTATGAGCCGTGAGGGTCTCATAAGAGGATTCTCCTTACGAGTCGTGAGGATCTCGCAAGTGTAATTTCTCCTTAAGAATCGTGATGATTCCTAAGTGTGTTGCTCCCTTGTGAGTCGTAAGGCTCTCACGCAGGTGGTTTCTCCTTACAAAGTCGAGAGGACCTTGCAAGTATCTTTTAACGAGATTGCGCCCTTTCGAGTTTTCACAAAACCCGCCGGTAGCCCTGCTGTTTTTACTCATGGAGCCCTTTCGGGTTTTCATCCGTGCCCTTTTTGCTTATGGACATACCGTTTTTCTTTTTTTTTCTTCTTCTTTTTTTTATTCTAACGAGGTTGCGCCCTTTCGGGTTTTCACAAAGCTCGCCGGTAGCCCTGCTGTTTTTACTCACGGAGCCCTTTCGTGTTTTCATCCGTGCCCATTTTGCTTATGGACATATCGTTTTATTTTTTCTCTTTTTTTTATTCTTTTTTTACCAACTTTGGGAAGCCGCAATCCACCGTAATTTATCGACATCTCGATCAACGGTTAGTTTAAGGACGTTTCGGTCAGTTGTTAGTTTAAGTACGTTTCGGTTCGTTGTTAGTTTAAGGACGTTTCGGTCCGTTAGCCAGTTACTACTTATAGAGTTTGGGCTTAGAAAGATAGCGAGCAGACATAGGCGTCATCATCTATCATCGACCTAGGCCGTGACTCGTCAAGCGTAGTATTTCTTCAAGAAGCGACCGTTTATTGGTCTGAAAGGTCTTTCACCATGCATGACCATGAGTAGATAGGCTCCCCCCTGGTAGACTTTGTCTATGATATACGAGCCTTCATAGTTCGGCTCGAATTTCCCCCGTTTGGCACGATTGGGGATCATAGGTCTTTTGACCATTAGCATGAGTTCGCCTTGGTGGAATGTTCTCGGCCTAGTCAATCTCTTATATGAACGCGTCATCTTTGCTTTATAAGCCTCCAGATTTTATTGCGCTATGAGCCGGGTTTCGTCAAGGGCATCGAACTCCTCAAGCCGAAGGTGAGCATTTTCTTCGTCTGTTAGCTCGTAATGAACTACCACTCGTAGAGAGGGTAGCTCTATCTCGACGGGGAGTACCGCCTCTGTACCGAATACCAATGCGTACGGCGTTGTGTTCGTGTCCGTTTTGAATGTAGTCCGATACGCCCAGAGAGCTTCATGCAGTCTCTTGTGCCAATCCTTCTTATTTCTGGACGCCGTCTTTTTCACGATCTTCGTCAAGGTCTTGTTGAAAGCCTCAGCTAGACCGTTAGCTCGGGGATTATAGACTGAGGAGTATCTCCAGTCTATGTTGTGCTGTTGTGCGAAGCGGCTGATCTTGTGGCTTCTGTAGGCCGGCCCGTTGTCGGAGATGATTCGTCTCGGAGTTCCAAACGGATAAATGACGTGCATCTTGAAGTAATGGAGGATATTCTCCGTCTTCACTTCCCTCAGTGGTACTGCTTCTGCCCATTTGGAGAAGTAATCAGTTGTCGCCAAAATGAATCGATGTCCTCTGGACGATGCTGGTTCGATGGGGCCGATTATGTCAGTCCCCCACATTTCGAACGGCCGGCTAGCCACCGTTGGATGTAGTGGATTTGGATGCTGATGGATGAAATCCCCGTGAATCTGGCACGAATGGCACTGCTTCGCTTATTCGAGGCAGTGTTGGATCATCGTGGGCCAATAATAACCCATCCGTTTGATCTTCAGCTTCAGCTTCGGGCCGGCTTGGTGAGAACCGCAGAGTCCGTCCTAGGTTTCTTGGACGACTCTCTTTGCCTCTTCAGGTCCCAGACACCTTAACCACAGAGAATCAAATGATCTCTTATACAGAGTATCATTGACGAAAGCAAAAGACAGAGCTCGTTTCATAAGCTGATGTTTCGAGGACGCATCCTCAGGTGTTCGACGGGATTTGAAGTAGTCTATAAAGACTTCTCTCCAATCCGTAACCTTTTCCTGGTCTTTTATTTGCAGGGCTGTCTGCTCAGTCGCTCCCTTTTCTTCGTATGCCTCCGGAGATATTTCTGCCGATGCGAGAACCCGACGGCCTTGTACCACGATTCTTACGTCATCGAGGTTCTCGTCTGCCGGTTCTTTAGCGAGTTTGGCTTACGCATCCGCTTTGCTATTTTCCGCACGCGGTATGCTTTCCAAGGTGTAGGAAGGAATTTGAGTCAGCGGTTGTTGTACTTTCTCGTCGTACTTCACCAACTCAGGCTTGCACGTTTGATAGTCGCCGTTTACTTGACTAACGACCAGTTGGGAGTCTCCGTATATGAGGAGGTTTTCAATTCCCATGTCGATGGCGATCTCGAGACCTGCTATCAAAGCTTCATACTCGGCTTCATTGTTTGTCCTCGGCTCTGTCAAGGAGAAGGCAAAGCGCATTATCCCTCCTTGTGGAGTTACGAAGATGAGGCTTACCCCTGATTTGATTATGGGGGTGCTTTGTTTGCGCTTCTTCATGGAGGATGCTCCATCAAAGTAAAGTTCCCACCGGGTATCACCTCCGTCGATCATGTCAAACGCATGTTCGTCTGGCTGTTCACAATTCAATGGAGAATCGGCAGGTATCAGATGCTCAGCGGGGAAGTCGGCGATGGCCTGGCCTTTCACTACCTTAAAAGGCTGATAAGTTATCGAGAACTCCATCAAGAGGAGGGCCCATTTAGAGAGCCGCCCCATCAATATGGCCTTTAACATCAAATACTTGAGAGGATCCACCTTCAATATGAGATGGACCTATGTGCCAACGCATAGTGTCTGAGCTTCGTGATTGCGAAGATCAATGCCAGGAAGTGTTTTTCGATGGGGGAGTAGTTGCTTTCTGCCCCCAGTAGAACTCGACTCAAGTAGTAGAGAGCTCTTTCTTTCCTTTGGTTGTTCTCTTGTGCCCATAATGCGCCTAAGGAACCTTCAAGGGCAGTTGTATACAGAATGAGAGGCTTTCCTTTGACCGGAGCAGTGAGCACTGGCGGATTCTGCAGGTATTGCTTGATTTCGTCCAGTGCATTTTGGCATTTCACTATTACAAATAAGGGTTGCCCCTACGGATTTACCCGTAAGGGCAAACCACTGTCCCTATGGATATATCCGTAGGGACAATAAAGTACCTTGTAGGTACAAACGCCGTAGGTGCAAGTTGAAGCCCTGAACTTGCCCCTACGGACAAAAACTTGTCCCTACGGAGTTCTGTGTAGGTCCCGTTTCACCTACGGAGTAAACCGTAGGGGCAAAAAAATTATTTTATTTACGGTTTTTTAAATCATATTACTTGTACCTACGGATTAATCCGTAGGGCCAAGCAATAGCCCCTACGGATACATGCGTAGGTACATATCCGTAGGGGCAAAATATCAGAAATCCTGATATTTTGCCCCTACGGATAACTCCATAGGGGCTTTTGTTCGCCCCTACGGATATATCCGTAGGGGCACTCCCAACCCCCTGATACTGAGATCAGGGGGGAAAATATCAGTTATTCTGATATTTTGCCCCTACGGTTTAATCCGTAGGGGCAACTTAGTACCTACGGATTAATCCGTAGGTACATATTATCTGTTTTTTTTTAAAAAGGGCTTCCTGATTTTTTCTCGCCCTGTGCACAATAATATATACATCAATCAAATATAAAATTAATCATCACACAACATATATCGCAGTATTCATAATCACATCTCACGCATATAATATACAAAAGAAACCAAAAAACTGAATATGATATAAATATAAACACCGTAGGACCACCAATATCAATATCGTCCAAAATGTAGTACAATATGTATCATATAAATAAATACATGTTTCAAAAAATTAGAATCAAAAAGCTACCCTAGCTCGGTCCAGCTCCACCTCTTAAAAACGCTAGAATATGGCGCGCCTGCTCCTCAGTCAATAAATCATGCAATTCGGCGCGTGCGGGTGTCTGAGCGGGCTGTGGAACTGGCGATGTGGTCTGCGCAGCCGCCATCGAGATAGTGGCTTGCAGAGCCGCGGCTGCGGGAGTCTGAGTGGACAATGGAGCTATAGGAGCTGTCTGCGGAACCGCAGCCGATGTAGTGGCTTGCGGAGCCGCAGCCAAAGGAGATGCATGTGGAGGCTCGGCCGATGTACCCTGTCGCATCTGGACCTAACGTGTGTAATAAGCGTGTAAGAAATGTGTATTATTCGAATTCGTATCATTATCAAGTTATTTCGAAACCCCATTTGGATATCTAGTTTGGAAAACTGTAGTTTATTTTAATTAGATATGTATGTATGATTAATCAAACCTAAGTCTACAACCAAATAAGCTCAGGCTACGTACTAATATTGGATATGTTGATATCCATAATATGACATGATATTTTACTATAAAGTAGTATACATACCAGCATCTCCTTCAACTCCTGAACGGTGGCCTTCAGGCTCTCCAGTTCCTACTGGACACGTCGCTCACTGGAGACGGAGGAAGTAACCGCCGGGGTGGAGTCCAACCTCATATGGGCTCTGCTAGGGCCCAGTCCCCGGCCTCTCTCCCAACCTCCATGGTGCCCTCCGTGTGTGGCGTCCAGGACTGGGGTCAGCAGCCTCGGATCGCTCTGTCCAGTAAAATCGATCCCCGAGGCCTCGGTCTGCTCAACCACCCGCTCCTACACCCACATTAAGCAGTAAAGCATAAGTATAAAATTTAAATTTGAACATTCCAAAACTAAAATTTCAAATATGGGTAGAATAAATATTAACACTTACGCAATACTCCTGGGTAGCGACGTCGGGATATCAAAGCTCGCCCGTGGCGGAATCTGTCGAGGTGCCGTGGACGGCAAGATATGCGGACAGCACGCTCGGTGTACCACCTTGCGCCAGGGTCTGAGCTGTCTGCAATATTAGAAAATAACTCTTAATATTAGATATATTAGAAAATAACTCTTAATATTGCATTATATCACAAAGGCCGGTCTATTGTAATTTACCGATAACTCCATGGCTCGAGTAATATTCCTCGAGCCACCTGTGTAAGTGGGGCGACCCCTCTTCGCCGACTTCCTATTCTCTGTATTCTGAGCGGCCTGTTTCTGCACAACGCATTAATATTTAGTTTTCTAATTAAGGAACACAAAAAAATAAATTATATCCTAAACAATGAATTACATTTAAAATACATACCTGCTTGCGTTGAGAGTCGAAATATTCGCACAATAGAGGCCATGTCTCTACGTCGACTCTCGCAAACGCCGGAGTAGATAGGAGGGCCGCTCTCTCTGCCTCGGGGGTCGCCATCCACAGGGAGTAGCAGTCGGCCTTCAGCTCATTCCTGTTATATCGGACCTTGGTCTGCATGTTCTTCATCAAGCCATTGTACAGAGCATGAAGGTCGAGCACCCTCCCAGGGTGATCAGGGTCGGGTACAGGCTGAAAATCGTAATCCGACTGAAAATACAAAAAAAACATTGTTATTAGATTGCAAGTGTTAATAATAAATATATTGGATAAATCAAATGAAAATATATATTAATACGTACCCGAGCCTGATCAAAGAAGAGGGCGAATGAGCGCCGGCGCTGCTCGTCCCACTCAACGTAAAGTGGATAGTTCTTCACGAGCCGGCTCTCGTCCCCCATATACCGGCCGAACCTCTCGGCATGAGGACCGGTATAGCGATAGTCAAGGGTAAAAAAGAAGGGGAATGCTGCCTCCCCCCTAGCTCTGTTAGGCCTCAGCCTATGGGACTGATTCGGGCCTCGAGTCCCCCTCTGGGGATGGGGAGGCCATGCGTCTGCAAGAAATATCAAGACAATCAATATTAAGACAAAGTTGTATTAAGAAATCAAGTAATCAGTCGAAAATACTGCATTTTTAACACGGCAATTTTCCTATCTTTTGCATTCATCTAGAGGTGTTCGGTATTCATATTGCACATATTAGCAAAACACCTGTAAAATACTGAATTACCTGTACTGTATACTAAAACCGGCATTTTTAGGGAAATTGACTGTTTATCATGGCATCGCATCATCCTTGTATTGCGCAACACTTGTTTCGAAGTCTGTGCAGGAAATTCCAGGAGAAAGGTCAAATTTGTATAACAGTGCTGTTAAAGAATACGCCAACTCAAGGACATGAGATCTGGTAGTAATTTAGAAGGAATTCTGAGATTCAATATATCAGAGAAATACCAAGAAGATGTCAGAAAGCAGTACCAGAAAATGTGCACATTGAGGCTCTCACGTGACCGCGGATCAGCGGCCTGAGCTGGCATGTGCCGCGGATCCGCGGTGGGTATGCCACGTCATCACCTCTGTTTCACATCAGAACTCTTATCTTAGTGCCTACACCTCAAAAAGCCACTGCAATTTCCAGAACACTCTAGAACATTCTGCCAGATCAGCAAGTTCCTTGTGCAAGCTAATGATGTCCAAGCTTCCAAAGCAAGCTTCACCTTAACTACCTTAAGAGCCTAGAACCTTCTCCCTAACCTCCTAGCTTAAGGAGGAAGCCAAACCCTAACTAACTAGTTCTAGAGGCTTCTACCTAACTAACTAGCTTACAAGGGAAGCTAACCTAATCCAAGCTTCTTAAGGAAGCTAATCATTCTTAAGCCTATAAAAGGGACCCTAGGCTTCACTTGAAAAGGTTGTTGAAAGTTGTTCCACTCTAATCTTCATCTCCCCCAAATTCAATACAAGTTGAGTGACACAACATGTAAATCCTAACCCTAATTCCAATTCCAATCCAAGATCAAGAATTCCGAGTTCAATCAAAGCAAGAAGCCTAGATCCTTTTGGAGCAAAGCCGATCTTCATCCGAGCAAGTGATCCAAGCCGATCCGCGACTCACGGAGACGATGCGACGCTAAATTCGACGATCAAAGTTCCTTCCTCTTGTAGTTCTTGAGAGTTGTAACTAATTGTTGAATAATAAAGGTGACAATTCTTTTATCTAGCTTATCTTTTGAATTCGAGCATTATGATTCAATCTAGATTCTTGAATGTTTGCTTTGTGATAATGTTTGAGTAAACTCCGCTCGTAAAGGAGTCGAGACGATCGATAGAATGATGATGATTTAGATCCTTTTACAATTCTTAAATCCTATAACATTTGTAAATTCCTGTAAATCGAATGATCGATGACCTAGTTTCGAGGCGATGCTTTCTTGATTGTGTTCGCTCGAAACTAGAGATCAACGATCGATCATTTGATTTACTTGAAGCTAGTTTGTGAATGAGATTCATCGAAAGGACAAAGGATAAGACGAGGAAACGCTAGTTTCTTCGCAAGATCCTTAACCTCGATAAATCTTCATCGATCTAGTATCAATTCGTTAATGGATAAGAGTATGTAATCTTTAGATTTCATCACATCTATAGCTCCTACGAGCCACACTTCGAATCTTGATTGTTGGTTTGGAAATCATCACAAATTCTCAATTCTTGATTTTATTGTTTTCTTGATTTAGACCTAGATTTTCTAATTCTTGAAATTCAATTTTACAAATCATGAATTGTTTGTTTTCTTTTGTTTAAAGTTTCAACTCATCTAAATCGAAACACGAACGATTACACTTTCCCTGTGGACGATCTGCACTTACTAACGCGCTACATTCGACACCGTTATTGATTGCGGTCAAATAATTTTTGGTTGTGATTTCTTTATAATTTTCCATTTACACAATCCGAAATCGTTTCAATCAAATGGCGCCGTTGCCGGGGATCATTTGATAAACACAATCGGAAATCGTTTCAATCAAATAGCGCCGTTGCTGGGGATCATTTGATTTGATTTACACAACGAGAAATTCAAACAATCATCAAGCTTAAACGAAAATTGAAGTGTGATATATACCTCCGGTGACTAAAGCACGAGCCTGGGCCCGGGCAGCAGCACGAGCGGGGCGATAGTTCCTCCGGTGAGGAACAGCCGGGGTCCCGGATGCGGACACATCTCCTCCAACTAGAAAATAAATATTGACGCTAAATTTCCATGAAGTTCATATTTATTCTATAGAGCATATGTAAAATGAATAAATATTTTATATTTATTCATACTAACCTGCAGACGATGCGGAGGGTATGGAAGTGGCAGGAGTGGCCCCTGCGTCAAATGTGGATGAACCACCTATAATTAGACAATTAAAAATAGATTATATAAGTAATTGCAAAAAGAATGTGTAGATCAATAATATAACGTTCTAAATCAATATGCATGCACTATAGGATATATAAACATACCCGCAGGTGCGGTGGTGTCACCACCTACAGCTAGACAATAATAAAAATTGCTAAGTAAGAGCAAAAGGAATGTGTGTATATTTATGATATAGCATTCTAAATCAATATACATGCACTATATGATATATAAACATACCTGGAGGAGCGGGAGTGGCCTCTGTCTCAGATGTGGACGCATCACCAACAACTAGACAATCAAACATTGACAATATAAGTAATTTTGATATTTATCCGCATGAATATCTGTAATATTACATTCAAAATGGATATGCGTGCAGTATACCTGGAGGTGTGGCAAAATCACACGGAAGGAGGCATCCGAAGGGGTCTCCGATCTGGGTGCAAGACCGGCCCTCTGAAGCTTCCTACGGAGCTCTCCGAGCGGCAGAACCGCTCTGCCTCTGCCTCTGCCGCGGCTGGAGCTCCTGCCGCCCCTCGCTGCTCCCGACATCGTCATCAAATCTAGATAAACGGTTCGTGGACGCATTAGACAATCATTAAAAGTATTGACTATATATGTATAGAGCGTAAAATGTGAAGTAATAATATAACATTACAGATAACCTTTTTCGTTTCGTGGGCGCATTATACATATCTACTTGGATTTCATCGTCGATGTCATTTCTAACCCACGTAACATCATGATCGGCCGAAGACAACCCGTCCTTCGAAACAGACGGTCGAAGCACTTTAAGCCTTCTCTCTTCTTCGTCCTCATCGCTGTCCTTGTATTCTGGGACATCGTAGACATCTCTGGGTTTCCATCGGCATACAACACTCCACCCCGGATGCTTCAAACACTGTGAGTAGTATACTTGGAACGCTTGGTTCGGAAAGATAAACGGATCTTCTTGACTGTAAAATCGAAGTGTGTTCACACTGGTCAATCCATATTCATCTTTCCAAGTCCCAAGATTGCTTCTCCACCTGTCCATATCGGTTCGCGTATCGTACCAAGTACACTGGAATATATAAAAGGGTTCTGATCGTCCGGGATAGTGGATGCCGAGTATACAATTTAAGTACCCATAATAAATCACACCGTCAGATCCTACCGTCGCAATCCCACTATTCTGAGTGGTTCGAGATGTTTCTATGTCCTTAACTTCGAATTTGTATCCAAGGACACCAAATCCTTTGTAATATGCAACCTCCGTACTAGGAAATTGATCTAAACATCTTGAATCACTCTCAAATGATGCAGACATGTTCGGATCGTGGATCTAACAAAACAAATTTTACGACAAATACATAACGATACAAGTTTATATTAAAACTGCTAGCAATAAAATGTTATTCGAATAACTTACATGATCTGTGACCCAATCACAAAAATTATCCTGATGATATTTTTCCAATTGTTCTTCGTTCCAATCAGGATGCCCCTCACGTACCTCGTTAAAATGAATTCTGTTTTCGACAAATAATGGTGACATTAATATTATATCATTTCATACACACACAAACACAGATATAACAATTAATCCAAAAAAACTTACTCTCTAATTTGTTTAAGACATGCGCAATTAAGCAAGATAAACCGGTATATCTTGTTGATAAATATAGTGTCTACCCTCTTATACTCGGCTTTACCATATGGCCCGTCTTGAATTCTTCAAGGCCGGTTAAGTCTTGTCTCAATGTTCTCATCCAGATAGCGGGAACAAAATGTGGTTGCTTCATCAAGAAGATAACCTTGCATGATAGAACCCTCTGGTCGATTTTTATTGTGTATATACTTTTTAAGAGTGTAGAGGTACCTAATGAAAATATGTTGAATAAATAAATACGGGCATATAGGACAACAATAAATTTATAAATTGCGCGAAACGAAAAATTACAAGTACCTCTCGACGGGATACATCCATCGATATTGTACCGGTCCGGCTAACTTAGCCTCAGTTGCAAGATGAACCGTCAAGTGTATTATGTTATCGAAGAATGACGGTGGGACAATACGTTCAAACTTGCAAAGTATCAACGCAATAGAATTTTCTAGTTTATCCAGCGTCACAACCTCCAGTGTTTTAGCACACAACTCTCTGAAAAAACAACATAGGTAGTTGATTACTAGACCAACCGATTCGGGAAGAGAAGTCCTGAGGGCTAATGGAAGAAGGTGCTCCATGATAACATGGTGATCATGACTTTTCAGCCCATCAATCTTGCCTTTCACAATTTTTATTTTCTTACTGAATGATCCTGAGAAACCTGTGGGAACTTTCAAATCATGCAACACCTGCAGGAATCTTTTCTTCTCCGGTTGTGACATATGATAAGCGGCATTGGGAAGTACAAACTTGCCCGGTTTACCCGCTACCGGTCTAGGGTGCAATTCACTTCTTATTCCCCACTCCTTTAGATCCATCCGAGCATTCAGGTTGTCTTTCGATTTCCCGTCTTTACAAAGAAGCAAGTTAAGTATGTGCTCTGATACTCCCTTCTCTATATGCATGACGTCCAGACAATGACGCACTAAATTTGTTGACCAGTACGGAAGCTCGAAGAAAATGCTTAACTTGTTCCAAAATGGTGGTTTGACCTGTTTCATCGGATCCATCCCGAAGGTCACATTATTGTAACCATCCCATTTAGCAGTCACGTCCTCTCCGGACAATGGGGATGGAGGTCCAAGAAGCTCCTGATGACCATCAAAGTAAACCGTGTCTAACCTATAGGGGTGGTCTGGAGGCAGAAAACGTCGATGGCCGCAATAACAAACCTTCCTACTAAAATTCAAGAATTTAGATGTTGTGTGTTCATGGCAATAAGGACATGCTTTGTGACCATGTACGGACCAACCTGATAGCATTCCATACGCAGGAAAATCATTAATTATCCACATTAAAGCCGCACGCAGTATGAAGGTTGTATTTGTGTTTGCATCATATGTCTCTACACCATCAATGAACAAAGATTTCAACACCTCGATCAGAGGTTGGAGATAGACGTCGATATTGTTTCCCGGTGAGTTTGGTCCGTCGATAAGAAGAGGCATCATAAAGTATGATTGGTCCATAGCCAACCAAGGCGACAGATTATAAATTATCATTACAACGGGCCATGTGCTGTGACTTCCAGCCATATAGTTGAATGGGCAGAAGCCATCAGTAGCCAGTCCGAGCCGGACATTGCGAGGATTGCTACTGAATATTGCGTGCCTCCTATCGAAATCCTTCCATGCCGGTGAATCTCTTGGTTGGCTCATTTTTCCATCTTCACTTGGAGGAGCACGGTGATGCCAAGTCATTGCCTCGGCTGTTTTCTTGCACCTGAATAGCCTCTGTAGCCTCTGTGTTATGGGAAAGTATCGTGCTATCTTTACAGGTATATCAGGCTTCTTATCAGAATCTTTCGGGTTATACCTAGCATCTCCGCATGTTGGACACTCTTTTAAATCTGAATTCTCTTTCCGGTAGAATACGCAATTTTTAGGACATACTTGAATCTTCTCGCACTTTAGACCCAAATCAGACATCATCTTCTGGGCTCCGTACCAGCTGTCGGGCACGTTATTTCCCGGGGACATAGAATCTTTCAAGAACGAAAGAAGCATTGTGAATGACTTGTTGCTCCATCCATTTAGGCACTTAATCTGGAAAAGTTGGATGAACCATGAGAGGGTGGAATAATTCGCATTCTCATAAATTGGTTTTCTAGCATCATTCATGAAATTTTCATATTTATCCGCACGCAGTCCTTGACCGGAAGGAATGTCATCTTCGGTACGAATAGATTCACCTAGGGCAGCCTCTACCATATCCTCCATATATTCTGATGGAAATAAATTACCGTCTTCTCCTTCTGCCGCATTACCGAATTCTTCTTCTTCTCCTGCCGCAATCGTGTTCTCCTTCTTCTTCTGCCGCATTACTGCATTCTTCTCCTTCCCCGTGATATTTCCAAGTTGTATAAAGTCTAGTAAACCCATATTTTATAATATGAAGCTCTGCCAATTCTAGCTTCTGCCAGTACTTATTGCCATATCTATTGCACGGACAGAGAATCTTCTCTATTATGATCTTATTATGTGCGCGTGCAAATTCAATGAAAGCAGCAACTCCTGGGACAAACTTAGGTTGCATACGTTGTTGCCAATCCACATACATCCAGTCCTTAACTCTGACGTACTCATGGGCCATGTTAGACTGTATAACATATAAATTGTAGGTTATGGTGACTATATTGAAAAATATAAGAACGGGATAGTTACTGACAAAGGAGAAAATCCGTGTATATGCTTTGTGTGTGCGTTTGTCGTTGAAAAGAATAAATTATCGAACGTATGTTAACCGATAGACGGGGACTAAGTGGCGCTTTTAGTTTCATATATGAGTATCGATGAGAATATGAAAGTTTCATATTATCATCGAGTATCATATATTGGTTTTAACTTGAACATCTCGAATCACTCTCTAATTATGCGTTTGTTGTGTATTCTTGTAGTATGTGTGTGTTCCGGCTGTCGGGGGTAAGGCTTCTATCCCATTAAGAATGTATAGAGCGAACACCCATCACTTGTGCTTTCAACCGTTTCGAGTAAATTTCGGCAGCACCTCCCCGATGTTCTCCGAGTACACTGTAATAGAATAGATAATCATTTCAAAGCTGTGAAACAACGTTGAAATGAACATCTAATGTATCTTTGTACACGGAGAACCAGCGGAAAGGTACCGACGAAATATCTCGAAACGGATGAAAACACAAGTGAATGAAGGTGTTTGCTTTATACATTCTTAACTTGTCCACACGGGATAAATCTATCGGTTACCATACGATTGAATTTTCTCGTCGTATAGACTATACGACGGTTGTTAGTATCGAGCTATATCGTCCGATATTTAACAACCTTCGTATAGTTCTATGTCACGACGAATATCGCACGTATGTTAACCGATAGACGGGGACTAAGTGGCGCTTTTAGTTTCATATATGAGTATCGATGAGAATATGAAGGTTTCATATTATCATCGAGTATCATATATTGGTTTTAACTTGAACATCTCGAATCGCTCTCCAATTATGCATTTGTTGTGTATTCTTGTTGTATGTGTGTGTTCCGGCTGTCGGGGGCAAGGCTTCTATCCCATTAAGAATGTATAGAGCGAACACCCATCACTTGTGCTTTCAACCGTTTCGAGTAAATTTCGGCAGCACCTCCCCGCTGTTCTCCGAGTACACTGTAATAAAATAGATAATCATTTCAAAGCTGTGAAACAACGTTGAAATGAACATCTAATCTATCTTTGTACACGGAGAACCAGCGGAAAGGTACCGATGAAATATCTCGAAACGGATGAAAACACAAGTGAATGAAGGTGTTTGCTTTATACATTCTTAACTTATCCACACGAGACAAATCTATGGGTTACCATACGATTAAATTTGCTGAAATGGAGTTGCTATTCACTCAGCGATTCGTAAGCGCCAGCGAACGCACTCCAATAACAACATTGATTAATGCCAGGGTGAAACCAGGTGAAACGTGGGTCCAGTATACTATACGGTGGCGAAATTTGTGGTCGAAATGCGAGTAACGCATTGAGGAAGCGCCCGCGGTGGGCATGTTCATGGGTACACTAGATCCTCATGCAACCATCTCACAGTTCATGATGTTCTTTAAACCAACCATGTTTCAGGCTCTGATCGACAAGTTGGCCCAGATGGACCAGATGGGTCACAGACCGCCTCCCCCGAAGCCAGAACCTCAGAGTGACAAGGGTAAAGGGAAAGCAACCTTCATCGCGAATGCTCAGCAGCAACCCAGTGCCCCAAAGCTGGCGGATCAGCTGGAAGAAAGACGGCGGTATTACAACGCGAAAATGAAGCGCCCCTACTCATTCCCACGGGACAAGACGAAATGGTTATTCGAGCTGGCAGTACGCAACAGACTTATAAACTTGCCAAATCCGAGGCGACTGCCACAACCCACTGAGGTGAATAACCCTAATTATTGCCTATACCATCAAACGGTAAGCCATCCGATTGAGGATTGCTTCGTTTTTAAAAGATGGATTGAAGATCAATACCTCCAGGGGAAGTTTGCACTATCCGAAAAGTGGAAGGTGAACCCGCTACAGCAGCATACTCCTAAGAAAGCAGATACACAGGGGGCAACCTGTTCCTTTATTGAAGAAGCTCCATGGGAGGTCGTGCTGTCAACTAAAACCAAAAGAATGCTGAGGGACCTTCATGCGTGCCCGGCGGTCGAATGGAAGGACCCGCTGGAACCCCAGATCATTGGAGGAATGCTGAAGCCGTGCCCAACTACAAAGAGCGGTGGTGATGGCCCAAGTACTCACGCCCAACCGTCAAAATCTTCGAAGAAAAAAAAGAAGAAATCTAAGAAGCCCGTGAAGCCTGGAGACAAGCGCACAGATTTACAGAAACAGATTGACGTGCTGGAAGAGTACAATCAAAAGGCGCGGACTCTTATCACGCTACAAGAGTTGCTCAACCACGTCTTTCAGGAGGAAGATGATGGAGAGAGCTCATCGGATGAATCTGAGGGATATGTGGCGAGTTGTCATGTGATTTCCCACTCGGAAGATGAGAAAACTCATGGCACTGAGAAACTGGGGGCACAGCCTGAGCCAGAACTTGTATGGCCAACAGATGAAATGATCGACGCCTTTCTAGACGAGATTCGTCTGAAGAGTAAAGCCGATCAGGAGCGTAAGATGGCTGCATCAGAAGGAGCCAAACGCAAGCGACTAAACGAAAAAGTAGAAGCACTCCCGCCAGATCAAAAGACATCCGATGCGGATAAAAACATATTCAAGACGAGGAAAAGGTTTGCCAAAGCCATGTCAATGGGGATGAAGCTACCACTCTCGGAAGAGAACGCGTTCGATGGGGCGGAGAGGCACCCTAATTATTGCTCATATCACCGGAAAATTTCACACCCTACGGAGGAGTACGACGCTTTTAGGATATGTTGGCAGGGATATGTCACTCACCGGCAACATTTTAAGTGCATGAAACGCAGAACTCGTCGGGAGCAAAGAAGCACAACCGACAGGCACGAAAGAACTACCGGCAGCTGTTACATGGTCGACGCCGGAGGATCACAAGTTCTCACCTTTGGGAGCGACTCTGATGAGGAAATGGCTTTGGGCCCTCTCTTTAAAGAGTCCGTTTTAAGAAAAGAAGAAGAATCGGAGGCCTGTGAAAACATTCAGCTGCGCAACCGCACACACCTGGAAAAGAATCTCGGGCCCGCAAATAGAAAAGATAAGGGAAAGGAAAAGTTCACTGGGGATATCGCCTTAGATGACCAAGTCATGAAAGAGATGACCGCCAAGGACCCTCCCAAGAAGGGTAAGGTGGACTACAACATCCTAGCGCACCTAAGGAAGCTACCCTCTCAGCTCAGCATTCTCGATGCCCTCCTATTACCAAAAGAAGAGTGAGATTCATTAATCAAGGCGTTACAAGAACCCGAGCAATTCCAAGCCTTCCTCGCCGCAGAAAGGATGGAGGATGAACTGGAAGAAGTGCACACGGCCGACATCACTTTCGGTGACGAAGACCTTCTCCTCGGGACGTGCGACCACAACCGTCCCCTATATGTCTCTGGATACTGCCATGATATCAAGATAGGCAAGATCCTGGTGGATAATGGATCCTCCGTCAATCTTCTTAATGTTCGGGTGTTGAAGGAAATCTGCATAAGCGTACAGCACCTCGCTCGTGACAAAATTACCATCTCCGGTTTCGACTCCCAGTCATCACGAACTCTCGGATCTGTAATACTAACATTACGCTTCGGACTGTTCGTCACGGACATCAAGTTTCACATCATTGACGTCAAGACCTGCTACAACGCCTTGCTCGGTCGTCCTTGGTTACACGAGTACAACATCATCCCTTCTACACAGCATCAGTGTATAAAGTACTTTAAGGATGGTTTCGAGTATACCGTAACAGGTGAGCTGAATCCATTCTCCGTGAACGAAGTCCGCAAGTACGAAGATGCAAAGTACTTTTTGCCAGACTTCGAGGATACAGAAAAGTGTCGCAAGCCGGAGAACAAAGTCGCCGCCGCCATCCCTGTTTTCGGGTGCGATACCGAAGAAGAAGAAAAGATTGTTTACGCTGGGCCATCTCGACGCAACAACTTGGGACCGTCTGCCCCCATGTTGATCTTCGAAAGTGACTCGGAAGATGAGGTTAATGCCGTGTTCTCCAGTCGGCCGTCAATACAAGCATCCCCTAGCGACGATCAGAGTTTGCAAATCACCATGGTGCCGCGGAAACACTACAAGGATCTCGACGCACTTCAAGCTTACAATGTGCAGGACCTGCAGACGTTTTACGTCCCTCCCAGGCGAAAGGGTGAAAAGGTGATCCTATTCTACCAATCCACAGAAACGAGAGTGGAGAAAGAGATATGGCATGGCGCGGATGCTACACTCGACAGGCTCCAGCCCATCCGTTTGCCCAGATATTACACAAATGGACTAAAGAGGCTATTGAAGCGTCAAGGAGTACCCTTAAAACAGACTGTTCGACAAGCTCGGTTCTACAACAAGATTTGGGAGGTCCCTGGGACTCAGCGCAAATTGCCCAACGGGAGAATGGAAACACTTGGGCTTGGATATGTGAGATTCGAGAAATGAGAGCGAGTCTACGGTAGCTACGCCGTATATAACTTCGATGAGGAGGAAAATGCCCTGTCCCGCAATGCCAACCCCTCATCAAAACCAGATCCCGCAAGCAAAGTGCCGAGTCCGCCATTTGAAGAACGAATAGACAAGCTTATCAGGAAAGCGGATCAAAAAGCTCGGGAAGACCATAATCGTGAGATGGTCATATACGAGAAGGCCAGGACGCAACGTCTGTTTCAACAGGCTGCAAAAGACGAAGATGCTCCTCCCTGTCAACCCGTTGTACAAAAAGCTCGACGCAGAGGCAGAAGTAAGTCAAGAAGCGGAAAGAGGAGCCGCCAACAACGACGCAGGATTAGAGAGCCATGTGATCAGGTATTGTGTAGCCCGGATTTGTCCCTCATAAAGAAGATGAGTCGAGCGTATTCCTTCCCCCGAGACAAGATGAAGAAGTTACTCGAGCTCGCTATAAAACATCAACTGATCGCACTTCCGGAGTCTAAGCACCCTGAGCAAGCTAACAAACTTTCTCATCCGGACTACTGCTCTTATCACCGAGCCACAGGACACCCTATCGAAGACTGCTTCACCTTCAAGAACTGGGTCGAAGACCAGTACCAGCAAGGCAGATTTGCTTTATCCAGCAGCTAGAGAGTAACGCCGCCACAAAAGCACGAATCCACAGCCGCAAGAGCAGAACCAGATCCACATCGATCTTGGAAGCAGATTCGCACCTGTCACATGATTACAATATTAAAATAAGAGCCCGAGGACATAGATGAGCTCCCTTGGTGCTTCGAAAACAATGACAATGAGGTAATCTCAGAATTTCCACCGGCTCCGAAAGAACTGGAAGATGGCATACATACTACTGCAGATAACCTAAGAGGATTGAGTTGGGATCGGCAGACGATCCGCGACCGACATTCGTCAGCAAGCTGCTATCTGAAGAAAGGGTGGCTGCATTAAAGGATGTGCTTCTACAGCATAGAGATTGCTTCACGTGAAACTATTCCGAGATGCCGGGATTAGATCCAGATATTGCCGTGCATAAATTAGCGATATCCCCGGATGTCAAGCCAGTCAAGCTGGTGCCGAGAAGGATGCGGCTCGAGCTTGAGATGAGCATCAACGCCGAAATCAAGAAGCTGATCGATTCTGGATTTATCCAAGAAGTCCAATATCCTGACTGGATCGCCAACATCGTCCCGGTAATGAAGAAAAATGGGACTCTGCGCATATGCGTGGATTTCCGGAATCTCAATAAAGCTTGCCCGAAGGACGATTTCCCGGTACCGGTCACCGAGCTGATGATAGATAATACGTCCACTCACGAAGTTTTCTCCTTCATGGACGGTTCATCAGGGTACAATCAGATAAAGATGCATCCCGACGACCAGAAGCACACCGCTTTCCGGACCCCTTTGGGTATATTCTGCTACAAAGTTATGCCCTTCGGATTAAAGAATGCCGGTGCCACCTATCAGAGGGCCATGACAAAGATTTTTGATGATCTCATATATGAAATCGTCGAGTGCTATATCGACGACCTCGTAGTAAAGAGCATGTCATATGAAGAGCATTTAGAGCATCTAAAGACCGTATTTCAACGCCTTCGACAATATAATTTGAAGATGAATCCCCTCAAATGCGCGTTCGGAGTCTCCTCGGGTAAATTCCTGAGATTCATCATCCGACACCGAGGTATCGAAATAGTTCCATCTAAGATCAAGGCGATCATGGAAATGCCACCGCCAAGATCTCTCAAACAGATGCGGTCTCTCTAAGGGAAGCTTGCGTACATCCGGCGGTTTATCGCCAACCTGTCAGGCAAGTGCCGTCCTTACAGCCACCTGATGAAGAAGGGAACCCCGTTCGTCTGAGACCAAAAATGCCAGAGCGCGCTAGATGAGATCAAGCAGTACCTGCAGAACCCGCCGGTGTTAGCTGCTCCAGTCAAGGGAAAACCCCTTATTCTTTATACAACAGCCCTTGAGGATTCCTTAGGCGTATTATGGGCACAAGAAAATGACCAAGGGAAGGAGAGAGCACTCTACTATTTAAGCCGAGTTCTTCTGGGGGCAGAAAGCAATTACTCCCCTATCGAAAAACACTGCCTGGCGTTAATCTTTGCGATAACAAAACTCCGGCACTATGCATTGGCACATGAAGATCGCCATCGGCATGGGAATTGAAAACCTCCTCATATACGGGGATTCTCAACTAGTCGTTAGTCAAGTAAACGGTGACTACCAAACGTGCAAACCGGAGTTGGTGAAATATGGTGAAAAGGTGCGACAACTGTTGACCCAAATTCCCTTTTATACTCTGGAAAGCATACCACGCGCGGAAAACAGTAAAGCAGACGCGTTAGCTAAGCTCGCTAAAGAACTAGCTGACGAGAACCTCGATGACGTCAGAATCGTGGTACAAAGCCGTCGAGTGCTCGCCCCAGCAGAACTATCTCCGAAATCATCCGAAGAAAAGGGAGCGACTGAGCAGATGACCCTACAAATAAAAGACCATGAGAAGGCTGAGGATTGGAAGGAAGTCTTCATAGACTACTTTAAGTCCCACCGAATGCCCGGAGAAGCGTCTTCAAGACATCAGCTCATGAAACGAGCTCTGTCTTTCGCCTTCGTCAACGATACTCTATACAAGAGATCGTTTGATTCTCTGTGGCTGAGATGCTTAGGACCTGACGAAGCAGAAAGAGTCGTTCAGGAAGTTCATGACGGAATCTGTGGTTCTCATCAAGCAGGCCCGGAGATGAAGTTAAAAATTAAACAGATGGGTTACTACTGGCCCACGATGATCCAGGACTGCCTCGAATATGCCAAGCAATGCCACTCATGCCAAATCCATGGGGATTTCATCCATCAGCATCCGAATTCACTACATCCAACGGTGGCTAGCTGGCCATTCGAAATGTGGGGAACTGACATAGTCGGCCCCATCGAACCGGCATCGTCCAGGGGACATCGTTTCATCTTGGCGACGACTGATTACTTCTCCAAATGGGCAGAAGCAGTACCACTGAGGGAAGTGAAGACGGATAATATCCTCCACTTTTTCAAGACGCACGTCATTTATCGGTTTGGAACTCCGCGACGGATCATTTCCGATAACGGGCCGGCTTACAGAAGCCATAATATCAGCCGCTTCGCGCAACAGTATAATATAGACTGGAGATATTTCTCGGTTTATAATCCATGAGCTAACGGTCTAGCCGAGGCCTTCAACAAGACCTTGACAAAGATCATAAAGAAAACGGTGTCCCGAAACAAGAAGGACTGGCACGAGAGACTGCAAGAGGCTCTCTGGGCATATCGGACTATGTTCAAACCGGCCACGAACACAACGCCATACGCGTTGGTATTTGGTACTGAAGCAGTACTCCTCCTCGAGATAGAGTTACTCTCTCTACGAGTGGCGGTCCACTACGAGCTGACGGACGAAGAAAATGTTCACCTTCGGCTTGAGGAGCTTGATGCCCTTGATGAGACCCGGCTCATAGCGCAACAAAATCTGGAGGCTTACAAAACAAAGATGATGCGCTCATACGAAAGATTGACCAGGCCGAGGACGTTCCGCCAAGGCGAACTTGTGCTAATTGTCAGAAGACCTATGATCCCCAATCGCGTCAAACGGGGAAAATTCGAGCCAAACTATGAAGGCCCGTACATCATAGACAAGGTCTACCAGGGTGGAGCTTATCTACTCATGGATATGCACGGTGAAAGGCCTTTCAGGCCAGTGAACGGTCGCTTCGTGAAGAAATACTACGCTTAACGGGTCAAGGTTTAAGTCAATGATAGATGACGACGATTATGTCCGCTCGGTATCTTCCTAAGCCCGAACTCTAGGTAGTAACCAGCATCCTTAACGACGGACCGAAACGTCCTTAAACTAACGACGGACCGAAACGTCCTTAAACTAACGAAGGACCGAAACGTCCTTAAAACTACTACTGCAGCATCCTTCGGCTGATGAGATGAATAAAATAAATAAATAAATAAATAATAATAAAAAAACGGTATGTCCATAAGCAAAAAGGGCACGGATGAAAACCCGAAAGGGCTCCGTGAGTAAAAACAGCAGGGCTACTGACGAGTGTTCGTGAAAACCCGAAAGGGCGCGACCTCGTAAAAAAAAATATAATAAAAAAAATAAATAAAAAATAATAAAGGTATGTCCATAAGCAAAATGGGCACGGATGAAAACCCGAAAGGGCTCCGTGAGAAAAAACAGCAGGACTACCGGCGAGTGTTTGTGAAAACCCGAAAGGGCGCAACCTCGTTAAAGGACACTTGCAGGGTCCTCACGACCTTGTAAGGAGAAACCACCCGCGTGAGATCCTTACGACTCACAAGGGAGCAACACACTTAGGGATCCTCACGACTCCTAAGGAGAAAATACACTCGCGAGATCGTCACGACTCGCAAGGAGAACTCTCTTATGGGACCCTCACGGCTCATAAGACTTGAAAGTCTTAAGTTACAGAGACCTAAACCTGTGCTTAAGCAAAATTCCCCCATAATCTTCGACAATGCCCTACAAGCAGCTCATACTGACCCTTGTATACAATCCACGGGCACGAATAAACATTTCCCCAGCAAAGTCCCACCCGTGACTAGGGGTATGTCCCTATGGTGAACAACCCTTATAAGTCCTCTCGACTTATAAGGAGAAAGCCCTCTTGTAGGATCCTTACGACTTATAGAGGAACATACACTTAGGAATCCTCACAAATCTTAGGGAGAAAATACGCCTACAGGATCCTCACGACTTGTAGGGAGAAATACCTTTGTGAGACCCGTACGGCTAATGAAATCAAAAGCCTTAGTCGACAGGACACTAACCCTGGTTTGCTGAGCCACCTTTGTTCAACATCGACAGAGACAGATAATGATTCGCTCCTGGCCATATCCCAGTTGTAGCAGTACTGATGCTGAAATCGGTATCTAATTTCAGGTTTATGGAGAAAAGCCAGTAGGCCGCATGTGCATACGAAATATCCAAAAGGATGGGACAACTTGTAATAAAAAGCAGCAAGTAAAAATGTATGCACGCAAAATAGCCGAAATGATGGGGCAACTCGCAATAAAAAGCAGCGAGTAAAAATGAAATAAATAGCCGAAATGATTGGGCACCGCGAAAAATAGCCGAAATGATAGGGCAATCGCGACCTCCGCGATATAAAAGCTGAAATGATAGAGCATCGCGGAAAAAGAAATAAAATAAAAAAAAAGTTTTAACTTATGCCCTACAGGCGATGTTCCATCACACCCTGTATACAATCCAAGGGCGTAAACAAAGAAGTGATCATACTTCCTCCCAGGTCTCACAAAGAAAGAAGCTAAGTCTCGACGGGCCGCAAGCGACCTAGAGATCATCCCAACACTCGTCTCGTAACAACGGACACAACTTCAGACAAAGTGGAGCAGCGGCAACCCCTAGCTCCATGGCTCGGCAATATACATATCACCAACAGTCAAACCTCCCTTCCGTGAAATGCGGATACAATCAGCAAAATTCCTGGTTACGTGGAACGCGGATAACGTAACTCTTTGACCCCATGGAAAACGTCCAGAGCGGAGCCTAGTCCTCGCCGAACACGGCAGTGAACCTGTGTGAAGCATCTAGTGCAAAATTCCTGGTTACGTGGAACACAGATAACGTCACTCTTTGACCCCGTGGAAAGCGTCCAGAGTGGATCCTGGTCCTCGCAGAGCACGGCAGTGAACCCGTGTGAAGCATCCAGAGCGGAGCCTAGTCCTCGCCGAACACGGCAGTGAACCTGTGTGAAGCATCTAGTGCAAAATTCCTGGTTACGTGGAACGCGGATAACGTCACTCTTTGACCCCATGGAAAACGTCCAGAGCGGATCCTGGTCCTCGCAGAGCACGGCAGTGAACCTGTGTGAAGCATCCAGAGCGGAGCCTAGTCCTCGCCGAACACGGCAGTGAACCCGTGTGAAGCATCTAGTGCAAAATTCCTGGTTACGTGGAACGCAGATAACGTCACTCTTTGACCCGCGGAAAACATCCAGAGCGGATCCTGGTCCTCGCAGAGCACGGCAGTGAACCCGTATGAAGCATCCAGAGCGGAGCCTAGTCCTCGCCGAGCACGGCAGTGAACCCGTGTGAAGCATCTAGTGCAAAATTCCTGGTCATGTGGAACGCGGATAACGTCACTCTTTGACCCCGCGGAAAACGCCCAGAGTGGAGCCTGGTCCTCGCCAAGCACGGCAGTGAAACCGTGTGAAGCATCCAGAGCAAACACCGGACTGTGGAGTCCTTAAAATCCACGGACTATGATGTCCTTAACCTCGACCGTAATGTCTTAAAACTAACGATCAACCACCCTGAGTCTATATTGATTCCACCTTGGTTTAGGGGTACATCTCTTCACTCCTTTGATACCTGACGTTGTAATTCCTCAACGTCTTCAAAGAGGTGACGGGTCCCCGCAACCACACATCGGACTGTGGAGTCCTTAAATCCACGGATTATGAGGTCCTTAACCTTGACCGTGATGTCTTAAAACTAATATCGGACTGTGGAGTCCTTAAATCCACGGACTATGAGGTCCTTAACCTTGACCGTGATGTCTTAAAACTAACATCGGACTGTGGAGTCCTTAAATCCACGGACTATGAGGTCCTTAACCTTGACCGTGATGTCTTAAAACTAACATCGGACTGTGGAGTCCTTAAATCCACGGACTATGAGGTCCTTAACCTTGACCGTGATATCTTAAAACTAACATCGGACTGTGGAGTCCTTAAATCCACGGACTATGAGGTCCTTAACCTTGACCGTGGTGTCTTAAAACTAATATCGGACTGTGGAGTCCTTAAATCCACGGACTTTGAGGTCCTTAACCTTGACCGTGACGTCTTAAAACTAACATCGGACTGTGGAGTCCTTAAATCCACGGACTATGAGGTCCTTAACCTTGACCGTGATGTCTTAAAACTAACATCGGACTGTGGAGTCCTTAAATCCACGGACTATGAGGTCTTTAACCTTGACCGTGACGTCTTAAAACTAACATCGGACTGTGGAGTCCTTAAATCCACGGACTATGAGGTCCTTAACCTTGACCGCGATGTCTTTAAACTACGACACCCTGGAAACCATCCCAAACCAACCCCTGACCCCGCGTAACACGGATAAGGGTAACCACATCCAGCACTTGCAGGTCCTCACGACCTGTAAGGAAGGAAAACCCACTTGTGAGATCCTTACGACTCTCAAGAGAAAACCCGCTTAAGAACCCTCACGATTCTTAAGAAGAACTTACACCCATGGGATCCTCTCGACCCATGGGGAGAAAAGCTCTTTATGAGACCCTCGTTGCTCATAAAGCGCAAAAGTCTTAGGAAGCAGATCTAAACCCTGAATCCTAAGTCATCGCTGCCCTGCAAAGAGATCAAGATAGACTATCCGCAGAATACATTCAATAAAAGAGGCACACCATCGAGAAGGAAAATGTATCTTTTATTCATAAACAAAAATGGAAACAAAGTACAATTGCTGAAAGAACAAAAAGAAAATACTCTCATCTATGAGTATATACAAAAAAGGAAGAAAAAGATATAAATATTTCAAGCCGGTGGGCGATTTAGCAGCTTGGTCAGCTCATCCTGCATTTGTTGGGCCACGGCCTCATGATTTAAGATCGCCAAAAGACGGGCCTCCGCCTGAGCCTGCTGGGCCTGATACGAAGCGAGCCGGCCTTCAAGCTCTTCCTCGGTAGCCTTATGAGCCTCGACCCTCTCACGAGTGAACTTGGCAGCTTTATCTAGAGTCACCACCTCCCTGATAGACTCTTGAAGCACCCGCCAGAGTTCATACGCTTTGTTGGCCTTGGTAGTAAGACTTGCCTGAAGCTCGCTCAGCGCTTTAGAAGCCAGCTCCCTCTCCGAGAATTTACGGCCGAGCCTCTTCTCGCACGATGTCATGTTTGCCGCGCACCGCGCTATCAGCCCCCGCAAGTCCGCCTTCACAGCCATGACCTCCGAGGAAAGACGGGAACATTCAAGTGCCTGCAAGCAAGCCTCCACCTGCCGACAGAACTCCACCTAGACTCGCACCACCTCTTCACTGTGGTAGGTGGCAAGAAAAGGAAGAGAACCGTTAGCATCGGCAGCAAATGCTTCAGCTGTGGTTGCACTGCCGGCACGAAGCTCCTCGATCAAAGACGACAGGGAGACAAATCTCAATTGGGCCAAGCGTTCTGAAGCACGCAAAGCATAAGGGGCCGGGCGGCATAACGACACGCGATTCCAATGCTATTGGAGCTGGCAAGGCTGTTCAGAGTTGAAAAATATTAGTAAGACTCTTAAGCAAAGGAACAAGTGAGGCTATACCGGAATATCACTTACCTACGGTCATGCAAGTAAGAGCTGAAGGTGCCCCTGGCCCTTCGAGAACCTCGACCTCATCATCGGTCTCCAAAACTTTAGAGAACATCAATCTCAATACGCAAAATAACAACGATGCTATGAAAAGTGATGAACAACACTCACCTTGTCCAGATGAGACGACGATGCATTGAGGAGATATCGCCTGCGGAGCGGCCATTTCCAAAAGACGCTGGAAGGATTTCCGAGGAGACAGATCGACAATGAAGGCCGCCAGTCCACGCAATTCTGAAAAGACAAAAGAGTTCAGGTAACAGAAAGATTACTAGCTCAAAACATGGAAAGTTACCTTCAACACTCCTCCCATTCTGAGCCAGGGGGATAACAGCTTCAACGGCCTCTGTCGCGACCTCAGGCTCCAACAAAGGGAGGGTAGTCCCGACTACCTCCATCTCAACCTCTGGGCCGCCTTCGGGTAGAGTCGTTGGGACGGCGACCACCGAGGGAACCTCTCCCAAAGGAGCGAGTACCCTGGAATCAAGAGCCGCCACCGGAGGTTCTATTGCAAGAAGAGCAGCCTCATCAGCCCTCTCCACATCGAGCAATGCTTCATCGGGAATGTCGATAGGCTTTAGCTTCAATAAGCCCGTAGGGACCTCCCCCATCGTCGAAGACTCTGCACAAGTCGCACAAAATAAGGATACATATATATAAGCATAAGCAATCTGAAGAACTGTAAAGAAATATAAAAACATACCAATACGCAGGGAAGCCTTCAGTATGGCTTCTTCAAGCTGATGCTCCTTCTCAAGGAGGCGTGCTCGCCGGGGTTCGAGGGTAGACTCATGGCCGCCGGTCCACAAAGAAAGCGCGTCCGCAGCATCCTCCGAAGCGGCCTGTTTCAGGGCCTTTTCTCCCCATTCCTCCAAAGGGCCAATGAACCACCGCCGAATCCATGAGGGGTCTTCGTAAAAGATTACAGCGGGATAGAGCTTCTTCGGAACCCTGGCGTTATGAGACGCGTCTTTGGAACGCCGTATGGCCTCGGGCAACTGTGCGGCTTCCTCATCGTCCGAACTCGGGAAAAGAAGTCCAGCGTCTGACTCTTGCATGGCCAGCGACTCATCTGGAAGTAGGGGCTCCGACTCCGTTAAAGAATCAAGTGGGTTGGTGGCCACCCTCTTCCGCCTCTTAGATCCAGAACCGGCCGCCGAAGACGACCGTTTCTTTCCTCGCGGAGCTTTGGTGCGGCGGCGACCCACGTCGCCTTCAACACCATCGTCCCTATTACCCTCTCTTGGAGCCACAACCGAGGATGACACCGCCATTGTCGATGCCACGGGAGGCAATGCTACCGCAGGCGGTGGTGCTACTACTGGGGCCCGTCTACCCCGCGATCGGGTACTTATAGGCATACCAGCTGTTGGAGTAAGGTCTACCACTGACTCCCCCGGAATGAGCGCGGTGCCAATCTCTCTCAGAGGGAAGCGGACCGGAGCCCTCGGTCGTAGCTTAGCTCCCGGAACCTGAGGAGGGGCATCATGACCAAGAAGCACCCCTCTTTCCTCAAGAATAATCGGGTTGACCCGATGGAGATACTATCCAGTAAACGCCCCCACGCATCGGGGCATGTAATCACCATCAGGGATCATAAACTGAGAGCCGGTGTTCAGCCTCTTAAAGTGATGGACGGCATCTCGAACGGCCCTGAGCGAAGGAACCGGCGCGACTATGAAAGCCTCAAACAGGACACCCTGATCATAGCCGAACTGCCGGGCAAAGCGGTGCGGATTGTACCACATGAAAAGGGCCGCGCTATCTTGACGGAATACCAGGTAACCCGGTCTGATTGCGTATAAGCGCGTAGCCTCCTGGGGCTTCAAAGAGGGCGCGTTATCTTTTGACCGGTCCCAGAGCGGTTGGGCCGAACCCGCGGAAGAAGATAAAACCCGGTCATTAAATACTAACCCGCCAACAGTAGCGTAAGGGGAAATCAGCGCCCAAATAGCCCCAAATTGAGTCGGGTCAGCGGCAGAAGCATCCACCAATCGCATAAGCCGAGGGAAAGTATAGGCGTCGTAGAATGCGGGCTGTTGATGCATAGCGAAAGCACCTGAGACGTGCATTTCGATCCAAGACGTAGAATAATGAAGCGAAAAGTTTACTACATCCACGCCGGGAGTAGAGGTATTAGCTGCGGTGCCCAACCCATGATAAAGGTGCGCCAAGGCCGGGATGCCGATGGCCAACCGTGTCCCCTCAACGATACAATGAGCCGGATAGATAACCGAAGCTCTCATGAAGCGGCAATGCATGGGAATAACAAACCAACAGAGCCAGACACTGACAAACCCCACGAAAAACTTTTCCTCATCCATGCCGGAAGCTGCAATGGATTCAAAAGACATCGGCGACATAATGGGGATGTAATACTGTGGAAGATCCGATTCAGTGGTCGGCAGCTTCTTCGGACCAAACCCAAAAGGGTCCTTGATGTTGGCAAACTTCGGAGCTGTCTTCGACAAGACGTCCTCGTGAAGGAAACAAGCGATAAAGCTCTTGAAAGTAACGCCCTGCTCCTCAGATTCGGTGAACAATCGGTCAAAGATACTTAGCGCCTTGATCAAGCTGGGGTCTTGTGGCGGACAGCATTCTCGGCAGACAAGCCATCAACCGGTGCAGGCTCAGGCTCAAAGACGTACTCGTCGGGAAGCAGCAACTCCTCATACAGTGTACCCCTGATCGGCAATCCCGAGATTTCATAAAATTCTGCCAGAGAGATCGAGACCTCGCGATCTCCTAGAATGAAAGTGTTGGTGGGAAGATTCCATTGGTTCAAGAACGCCTTAACCCACCAGACATGCGGAGATTGGTAGTGAAAAAGCGATGCATATATCTCCTGGTAAAGCCCGACCTTCTGCAGCCGCGCACGATGAGCAGAAAGGATGTAGCGAGCCCAGAGAAGATAGCCCGTATGGTGTCGAGGAGTGAGCCCTATCTTATAAATTTGCCCCCACGGGTGGGCCTCACCCTGGCAAATACGCCGCCCCAAGATATCTATAGCCGGGATCGGATGGTTCGGGATACCGGTCGTCGAAGGCTCGAGCCTCCCCGTTGGAGTCCAGTTGGGCATCTCCACAGCAAAAACCGTTCTCGGAGGGTCCATCGGCAAGAATGGGAAAGTAGGCTCTGTTGGTATTGCGCAGAGGAAACTCCGGCGACCCCGGATAATATGACTGTACCAAGTTCCCCATAGAAGCAAGTTGGTGCAGTTCGGGTCATGAGCCCGGATCATCGCCATCGCTTCCTCATCGGATGGTGATTGAGGAAAAGCGGCCTTCGAACGAGTAAAGGGAAAACACGGAGCAGAAGCCATCGCACCTGAAATCGAATGAAAGAAGACCGTTAAAAGCAAAGTCAGCAATATATATCCATGTATGAACTTGAAGACTAGTTGAAAAAAACAATAGTAGACCTTTTTTTAGGACCGTTGGCTACAAAACATATGGGCCCCACAGAATCAAGATGATGGCTCGTTAATAATGTGACCAAGAAGTTGTAATAAGACAAAGGGGATACCCTCATTAAATAAAAAGTAGGTTTCAAGTGGCCCTGCACATCCCCTAGAAGACAAATCTACCTTGGACTCTACAACAAATCAAACGGGATCAAGGGAATTAAGAAGGACAACCTCGGGCCAAGAGACCCTAAGAAGCCTCCATATGAAGAAATTGAGTTCTTCATAGAAATTAAATTCCTTATTAAGAAAAAGGGAATTAAATTCCCAGAAACTTTTTTTAGGATGGAATTAAATTCCATATGTTTTAACCGTCACCATTATCTCCCTAAAGATCATATGAACCCTAAAAAGATCTACTGTTGAAACTTCTATTTCATACTTTGGTCGAAAAACTTAAAGGAAAAATGGGTTCATATTAAAAGGGTGAAACCCTTGAAGTGGATTTAAAATCCAGAGAATTTCATGTATAAAAGTTCTTCGTCCACTCAAGATGATTACCTGAAAAAGAGGAATCGGTCAAACAGAGTTAAACTCTGGAAAGTTTTTGAGGCAGAGAACTAAGCTCTGGAAGAAGAGAATTAAATTCTCAGGAAAAAGTTCTCAAAGGAGGAAGATAAGCAAAGTGGAGGCGTCTCTAAAATGACCCCTATATTTATAGGCTGAAATGGAGACGCTTCATCTCCCCAAATTCCTAGAGGAATCCAACGGTCACAAGAGTGACAGCGTTGCACTCACGTGCAGACACGTGAGAACAATGCTGTGGGGGCAGTTGTTTCCTGATTTAAAATCGGGAAAGCCTACGGAAGAAGCATCAAGTGCTAGCACGTGACCAGCAGTCACGTGTTGGCACGTGACAATTAAAAGCAGCGGCAAAGGCAGATTCGGTTCCCTGACTAAATCAAAGAAAAGGCTCCAGAAAGGGTCACATGCTCACACGTGACCAGGGGTCACGTGTTGGCACGTGACGGTTGAAAACCGGCTAGAAGACAAAGTGCAGAAAGCAGAAGAAAGCTCGTTCCAAGGGGTCACGTGCCTACACGTGACCAGGGGTCACGTGTCTACACGTGACCGGCTTTCAAAGCCTATCTATTTAACAGAATTAAATTCTGAACAGCATTCAAATCTTTCCAAAGGAGAATGATTATTTGGAACCAATTGGATTAAAGATTTAAAGGTGATTAAATATCACCTATCTATGGAAAAATCTTGAACTTGGAAAGATTTTCCCTTAAAATCTAACCGAAATTACAAAGGAATATCTTTGGATTCAAAATCCAATGGTGAATAAAATTCACCTAATAATCCAAAGGTCCAAATGAATGATGAATGCAAATCAAATCTCTAACGAATACAAATCAAATCCCTCAATGAATGATTCACTAAAACTAATTGATTCTGCTCCTTCTCCTATAAATAGGAGCCAAGAGATACACAGAAGAGGGAGAGACAAGAGGAGATACAGAGATCTATATACAGAGACATAGAGAGAAAAAGAAATAGAGCCTTGAGACTTTGGAAGAATTTGATCTTCTGCAAAAGAAAACCCTAGGTAAGAAAGGGAAGGCTTTTAAAAAAAGAGAGTTTAATTCTCAAAAGAGTTTAACTCTTATATTAAAAAGAAGAACTTAGTTCTATCTTTAGTGGAGGATCTGCAAAGTGCACATCTTCCCATGAATTGAGAATTTAATTCTCATTGGGTTGAGATCCTGCCATGCAGATCCAAAGCATAGGGAGGGAATGGAAGTTTGAGAATTTAATTCTCATAGATCTATAGGAATTTAATTCCTTTAAAATAAAATTAGGGTTTAACCCTATGTTATAGGAATTTAATTCCTTCAAATGAACAGAACCAGGGTTTAATCCTAGTTAAGAACTCAAATCTGTCAAAATAACAGGAATTTAATTCCCTTAGAAGAACCTAATTCCTCACATGTATGGGAATTCAATTTTTACAGAAGACAAGTTAGAGTTCAACTCTATCTAAGAATATAATCTTTCAGAAGAAAACAGGAATTTAATTCCTCTAAAAGTTTATTGCTAGGGTTTAACCCCATGAAAAATTTAATTCTTAAGAAAATATAAACACACCTTCAAACAGGCAAAGAAACAGGGTCACGTGCTACCACGTGACCCCTGAAAAGATCCACAGAAAAGGGTTTTGAGGCAACGCCTCACGTGCCCTACGTGACCCCTGACAGAAGCTCTAACAGACAAACATTTAAATACCCATCACGTGACAGCACGTGCTACTCCAAAGTATTCAATACTTTTAGCAGAATAAAATGAATTGAGGGCGCTCTCACGTGCTACCACGTGACCCCTCTTGCCTTAGTGTTTAACACTAAAGTTGAAGCCTCTATATCCATTGTTCAACACTGATTCTCTTAGTGTTTAAACACTAATTTGGAAAACTCTATTTACAGTGTTTAACACTGACTTTCTTAGTGTTGAACACAAACTTGGAAAACCCTGTTTCCAGTGTTTAACACTGATCTGCCTTAGTGTTAAACACTAGTTTGAGATCTCTGTTGCCAATGTTTAACACTGATATGTTTTAGTGTTTAACACTAATTTGAGAGCCCTGTTGCTGGTGTTGAACACCAACTATCTTTTAGTGTTAAACACTATCTTGTCAATCTCATTCTCAGTGTTCAACACTGATTGGTCTTTAGTGTTTAACACTAGTTTCAGCCCAATTGGCTAAGTTCTAGAGGCAAAGCCTCTCTCTTAATGGACCAACAGAAAGCCAATATTCCAAACATGGTTAGACTTATCCCAAGATGGCCATAAGTCCTCAATCTAAACTTAACTGGGCCAATGGGCTCATAACATAATTGATTGGTCTTGGTCCTAAATTGGGCCAAAGACTATTTAATCTACCTAGGTTCAAGGGTACATCTCTTCACTTTTTTGATACTTGGCGTTGTAATTCCTAATCGTCTTCAAAGAGGTGACGGGTCCCGATGACCATATATTGATACAGACTGTGGGGTCCTTAAAATCATGGACTATGACGTCCTTAACCTTGACCGGAATGTCTTCAAACTAACAAACGGACTATGACGTCCTTAACCTTGACCGGGATGTCTTAAAACTAACATCGGACTGTGGGGTCCTTAAACCCATGGACTATGATATCCTTAACCTTGACCGGGATGTCTTAAAACTAACATCGGACTGTGGGGTCCTTAAACCCATGGATTATGATGTCCTTAACCTTGACCGGAATGTCTTAAAACTAACAACGGACTATGATGTCCTTAACCTTGACCGGGATGTCTTAAAACTAACATCGGACTGTGGGGTCCTTAAACCCATGGACTATGATGTCCTTAACCTTGACCGGGATGTCTTAAAACTAACATCGGACTGTAGGGTCCTTAAACCCATGGACTATGATGTCCTTAACCTTGACCGGAATGTCTTAAAACTAACAACGGACTATGATGTCCTTAACCTTGACCGGAATGTCTTAAAACTAACAACGGACTATGACGTCCTTAACCTTGACCGGGATGTCTTAAAACTAACATCGTACTGTGGAGTCCTTAAATCCATGGACTATGATGTCCTTAACCTTGACCGCAACGTCTTAAAACTAACATTGGACCGCAATGTCCTTAAACTACCTATTGACCGCAATGTTACTAAACTAAACAACAGCGCTCCCTTAATTGCTCTATTGTTGGATCTAAACGATCCCGTTAAGTCGATCTTAGTCTAAAAGCTAGGCTAACATGTCCTTAACAAACATTTAAGTTGATCTTAGTCCTCAATGAGGCTAACGTATCCTTAAACCCAAACCCCCAAACCCAAATCTAAGATAATACGGATTTAGACTAGTCCACGCCCTACGGGCGACGAGATAACTCAGTCTCCGTATACAATCCACGGGAAACTAAACACAAAATAAACACACACGACACGAGGTGACCATCTGGAGAAGGAGAAAGTGGTTACCGCGATGCGGTAGCGTAATTAACTGCAGGGGCTTGCGCCTGCAGGGAAGAGCGTCCCCACAATCAAAAACCCCTCAAGCGAGGGGGAATCTGACGAAGTCTGCTACATCGGACGCATCCGTTTAAACCTTCGATACATGGTGCCATAAATCAACTTGGTATCTTCGGAGAGGTGGACGGATAGCACCAATTAGCATCTGCCCCGAATCTCAGGCAAGACGTCCCTGTCGCGCCGTCATTCGGAGGGGAACAGATTCTGGCATGCCCGGTGGGACCTTTTCCTCTTTTTACTCCACACTTCGTGCGTCGTGATTCGCGAACCAATCACGGTTCGTTAATGGTTGCCCTTGGGTTGCGAGGTACTAAGATTTGGCGTTTTGCTTGGTGCAGAAAACAAAGAATCAATGGCGTTCAACTGCTTAAACTGCAAATGCAACCGACGCTCCGCCTCACCTGGAGGTGTAGCATATGGACCGCAGGCTGCTTCCCTATTCACTATGCCTGTGGAGCAAGTGACCCAAGCTACTACCGGTCTATTCTTTGGGACCATGCTCCCGCCGGTGAACATTGATATCCCAATGCCCGTACCGGAAGCTTCGAAGAAGTCGATCTTCGATCGACTTGCTACTCCCATGGCCCCTCTCCATGGGTCGTCCAATTCTTCAGTCTTCACCAGACTGAGCCTGAACTCCAAAAGGCCCGCCAAAAAGCCTATGATACCTGAGAAGGCCATCCCAAAGAAGACAGCTACTCCTGAAGTCGTCAAGACGGCTTCTCCTCCCAGAGGGTCGGTCTTCGCGAGACTGACTACCTCCGTTACCGCTCCCGCTCAGAAAACTGTAGCTTCTCAACGAACGTCAGTCTTCAAGAGGCTGACACCGGCAGCAGCCCTTTCCCAGAACAGGGGGCAAGACGCAGCCATCGCTGAGCCAGTCCCAACAACCCGTCACGCCCGACGTCGCCACTGGCGCCGGATAAGAAAAGCTGGAGGTAACTCCCCCACTGGGCTAACTCCACCAGCTCTAAAGGTGGAAGTTAATGCTACTATCCCAACTGGGAACCGCTTTGAGCCGCTGAACAGGGTACGCAGAAACTCGCCAATTGCGGCGCTCAAAAGATCTCCTCCACCGGTAGAGACTGCCGTAGAAGCAGAGAAGCCGGAGCAGTCCCTTCAATCGCTGTCCTCCAGGATCTACAAGACATGGCGACAGATTCGAAAATTTGCGATTGATCCTAATTACTCTCGCCAACATAAGAAGTCGAAAGGTCGGCCAGAAGAAAATTCCCCGATCAAGCAACGAAGGATGACGACCGATTGGGTGCTCAAAGCAACGGCCCCCTCAACTTCAACGGCCTACAAGAGACGAAGATCGGAGGAAGTCCCCGCTCCCGCAGCAAATATCAAGGACAATAAACTAAAACGCCCTGAGTCTGGGGGCATGATGATGCATACAGTATACATGGCACTGGGAAAAGAAGACAGCCGTGCATCCACGGGTCATAGACCGCTTACACGGTCAGTGACCAAAGCTCAGGAGCAACAACAGAAGCTCCAAGAAATGATGAACGCGATGGCCGCACTCACTGGGCCGGAAGAAAACCCCGAAGCATCATCTGATCAACGCCAGGAACAGGAAACTGACGCTGAGTTCCTTCGTAGGATATTGGAGAAGAAGGATAAAGGGGCTGCCGAACAAGCAGCCAATATACAACGAATGGCCATTCTGTTTCAGGACATGGTGGGTATGATGATCCAGTAAGAGCCTCCTGCTGAAGATCCGCCGACCATCCTCGAAGATGATAGAGGGGAAACGTCAAATCCACCACCGGCTCTTTCAACGGCTAAGGAGGAGACAATCTCTAAGGCTGACTTGAACGACTATATAGCCCAGCAGATCCGGGTTCATCATGCGACTGAGGCAGCTGGTCAAGTCGTAAAAACGGGGCGACCGTATCCGAGCTGGTACGACCAAATCAAATATCCGCCGGGTTATACAATACCGAAATTCCATGTGTATAAGGGGACCGGCAATCCCCACCAACATGTTGCCCAGTTCAGGGCCCTTTGCGGTAACACCGGCGGTGACGATAAACTGTTGTTTCGCCAGTTCGTGAGCAGCTTATCAGAAACAGCGTTCGAATGGTATTCAGAGCTCCCGAACGATTCTATCAAGACGTTTGCTGAAATGGAGTTTCTATTCACTCAGCGATTCGCAAGCGCCAGCGAACGCACTCCAATAACAACATTGATTAATACCAGGATGAAACCAGGCGAAACGTGGGTCCAGTATGCTATACGCTGGCGAAATTTGTGGTCGAAATGTGAGCAACGCATTGAGGAAGCGCCCGCGGTGGGCATGTTCGTGGGTACACTAGATCCTCATGCAACCATCTCATAGTTCATGATGTTCTTTAAACCAACCACTTTTCAGGCTCTGATCGACAAGTTGGCCCAGATGGACCATATGGGTCACAGACCGCCTCCTCCGAAGCCGGAACCTCGAAGTGACAAGGGTAAAGGGAAAGCAACCTTCGTCGCGAATGCTCAGCAGCAACCCAGTGCCCCAAAGCTGGCGGATCAGCTGGAAGAAAGACGGCGGTATTACAACGAGAAAATGAAGTGCCCCTACTCATTCCCACGGGACAAGACGAAACGGTTATTCGAGCTGGCAGTACGCAACAGACTTATAAACTTGCCAAATCCGAGGCGACCGCCACAACCCACTGAGGTGAATAACCCCAATTATTGCCCATACCATCAAACGGTAAGCCATCCGATTGAGGATTGCTTTGTTTTTAAAGGATGGATTGAAGATCAATACCTCCAGGGGAAGTTTGCACTATCCGAAAAGTGGAAGGTGAACCCGCCACAGCCGCATACTCCTAAGAAAGCAGATACACCGGGGGAAACCTGTTCCTTTATTGAAGAAGCTCCATGGGAGGTCGTGCTGTCAACTAAAACCAAAAGAATGCTGAGGGACCTTCATGCGTGCCCGACGGTCGAATGGAAGGACCCGCTGGAACCCCAGATCATTGAAGGAATGCTGAAGCCGCGCCCAACTACAAAGAGCAGTGGTGATGGCCCAACTACTCACGCCCAACCGTCAAAATCTTCGAAGAAAAAGAAGAAGAAATCTAAGAAGCCCGTGAAGCCTGGAGACAAGCGCACGGATTTACAGAAACAGATTGACGCGCTGAAAGAGTACAATCAAAAGGCGCGGACTCCCATCACGCTACAAGAGTTCCTCAACCACGTTTTTCAGGAGGAAGATGATAGAGAGAGCTCATCGGATGAATCCGAGGGATATGTGGCGAGTTGTCATGTGATTTCCTACTCGGAAGATGAGAAAACTCCTGGCACTAAGAAACTGGGGGCACAGCCTGAGCCAGAACTTGTATGGCCAACAGATGAAATGATCGACGCCTTTCTAGACGAGATTCGTCTGAAGAGTAAAGCCGATCAGGAGCGTAAGATGGCTGCATCAGAAGGAGCCAAACGCAAGCGACTAAGCGAAAAAGTCGAAGCACTCCCGCCAGATCAAAAGAAATCCGATGCGGATAAAAAAATATTCAAGACGAGGAAAAGGTTTGCCAAAGCCATGTCAATGGGGATGAAGCTACCACCCTCGGAAGAGAACGCGTTCGATGGGGCGGAGAGGCACCCTAATTATTGCTCATATCACCGGAAAATTTCACACCCTACGGAGGAGTGCGACGCTCTTAGGATATGGTGGCAGGGATATGTCGCTCACCAGCAACATTTTAAGCGCATGAAACGCAGAACTCGTCGGGAGCAAAGAAGCACAACCGACAGGCACGAAAGAACTACCGGCAGCTGTTACATGGTCGACGCCGGAGGATCACAAGTTCTCACCTTTGGGAGTGACTCTGATGAGGAAATGGCTTTGGGCCCTCTCTTTAAAGAGTCCATTTTAGGAAAAGAAGAAGAATCGGAGGCCTGTGAAAACATTCAGCTGCGCAACCGCACGCTCCCGGAAAAGAATCTCGGGCCCGCAAATAGAAAAGATAAGGGAAAGGAAAAGGCCACTGGGGATATCGCCTTAGATGACCAAGTCATGAAAGAGCTGACCGCCAAGGACCCTCCCAGGAAGGGTAAGGTGGACTACAACATCCTAGCGCACTTAAGGAAGCTACCCTCTCAGCTCAGCATTCTCGATACCCTCCTATTACCAAAAGAAGCGCGAGATTCATTAATCAAGGCGTTACAAGAACCCGAGCAATTCCAAGCCTTCCTCGCCGCAGAAAGGATGGAGGATGAACCGGAAGAAGTGCACACGGCCGACATCACTTTCGGTGACGAAGACCTTCTCCTCTGGACGTGTGACCACAACCGCCCCCTATATGTCTCTGGATACTTCCATGATATCAAGATAGGCAAGATCGTGGTGGATAATGGATCCTCCGTCAATCTTCTTAATGTTTGGGTGTTGAAGGAAATCTGCATGAGCGTACAGCACCTCGCTCGTGACAAAATTACCATATCCGGTTTCGACTCCCAGTCATCACGGACTCTCAGATCTGTAATACTAACATTACGCTTCGGACTACTCGTCACGGACATCAAGTTTCACGTCATTGACGCCAAGACCTGCTACAACGCCTTGCTCGGTCGTCCTTGGTTACACGAGTACAACATCATCCCTTCTACACAGCATCAGTGTATGAAGTACTTTAAGGATGGTTTCGAGTATACCGTAACAGGTGAGCTGAATCCATTCTCCGTGAACGAAGTCCGCAAGTACGAAGATGCAAAGTACTTTTTGCCAGACTTCGAGGATACAGAAAAGTGTCGCAAGCCGGAGAACAAAGCCGCCGCCGCCATCCCTGTTTTCGGGAGCGATACCGAAGAAGAAGAAGAGATAGTTTACGCTGGGCCGTCTCGACGCAACAACCTGGGACCGTCCACCCCTATGTTGATCTTCGGAAGTGACTCGGAAGATGAGGTTAATGCCGTGTTCTCCAGTCGGCCGTCAATACAAGCATCTCCTAGCGACGATCAGAGTTTGCAAATCACCATGGTGCCGCGGAAATACTACAAGGATCTCGACGCACTTCAAGCTTACAATGTGCAGGACCTGTAGACGTTTTACGTCCCTCCCAGGCGAAAGGGTGAAAAGGTGATCCTATTCTACCAATCCACAGAAACGAGAGTGGAGAAAGAGATATGGCATGGCGCGAATGCTACACTCGACATGCTCCAGCCCATCCGTTTGCCCAGATATTACACAAATGGACTAAAGAGGCTATTGAAACGCCAAGGAGTACCCTTAAAACAGACTGTTCGACAAGCTCGGTTCTACAACAAGATTTGGGAGGTCCCTGGGACTCAGCGCAAATTGCCCAACGGGAGAATGGAAACACTTGGGCTTGGATATGTAAGATCCGAGAAACGGGAGCGAGTCCACGGTAGCTACGCTGTATATAACTTCGATGATGAGGAACATGCCCTGTCCCGCAATGCCAACCCCTCATCAAAACCAGATCCCGCAAGCAAAGTGCCGAGTCCGCCATTTGAAGAACGAATGGACAAGCTTATCAGGAAAGCGGATCAAAAAGCTCGGGAAGACCATAATCGCGAGATGTCCATCTACGAGAAGGCCAGGACGCAACGTCTGTTTCAACAGGCTGCAAAAGACGAAGATGCTCCTCCCTGTCAACCCGTTGTACAAAAAGCCCGACGCAGAGGCAGAAATAAGTCAAGAAGCGGAAAGAGGAGCCACCAAAAACGATGCAGGATTAGAGAGCCATGTGATCGGGTATTGTGCGGCCCGGATTTGTCCCTCATAAAGAAGATGAGTCGAGCGTATTCCTTCCCCCGAGACAAGACGAAGAAGTTACTCGAGCTCGCTATAAAACATCAGATGATCGCACTTCCGGAGTCTAAGCACCCTGAGCAAGATAACAAAGTTTCTCATCCGGACTACTGCTCTTATCACCGAGCCATAGGACACCCTATCGAAGACTGCTTCACCTTCAAGAACTGGGTCAAAGACCAGTACCAGCAAGGAAGATTTGCTTTATTCAGCAGCTGGAGGGTAACGCGGCCACAAAAGCACGAATCCACAGCCGCAAGAGCAGAACCAGATCCACATCGATCTTGGAAGCAGATTCGCATCTGTCACATGATTATAATATTAAAAGAAGAGCCCGAAGACATAGATGAGCTCCCTTGGTGCTTCGAAAACAACGACAATGAGGTAATCTCAGAATTTCCACCGGCTCCGAAAGAACTGGAAGATGGCATACATACTACTGCAGATAACCTCAAGAGGATTGAGTTGGGATCGGCAGACGATCCGCGACCGACATTCGTCAGCGAGCTGCTATCTGAGGAAAGTGTGGCTGCGTTAAAGGATGTGCTTCTACAACATAGAGATTGCTTCGCGTAGAACTATTCCGAGATGCTGGGATTAGATCCAGAGATTGCCGTGCATAAATTAGCGATATCTCCGGATGTCAAGCCAGTCAAGCAGGCGCCGAGAAGGATGCGACTCGAGCTTGAGATGAGCATCAACGCCGAAATCAAGAAGCTGATCGATTCTGGATTTATCCAAGAAGTCCAATATCCTGACTGGATCGCCAACATCGTCCCAGTAATGAAGAAAAATGGGACAGTGCGCATATGCGTGGATTTCCGGGATCTCAATAAAGCTTGCCCGAAGGACAATTTCCCGGTACCGGTCACCGAGCTGATGATAGATAATACGTCCACTCACGAAGTTTTCTCCTTTATGGACGGTTCATCAGGGTACAATCAGATAAAGATGCATCCCGACGACCAGAAGCACACCGCTTTCCGGACCCCTTTGGGTATATTCTGCTACAAAGTTAGGCCCTTCGAATTAAAGAATGCCGGTGCCACCTATCAGAGGGCCATGACAAAGATTTTTGATGATCTCATACATGAAATCGTCGAGTGCTATATCGATGACCTCGTAGTAAAGAGCATGTCATATGAAGAGCATTTAGAGCATTTAAAGACCGTATTTCAACGCCTTCGGCAATATAATTTGAAGATGAATCCCCTCAAATGCGCGTTCGGAGTCTCCTCGGGTAAATTCCTGGGATTCATCATCCGACAACGAGGTATCGAAATAGATCCATCTAAGATCAAGGCGATCATGGAAATGCCACCGCCAAGGACTCTCAAACAGCTGCGGTCTCTCCAAGGGAAGCTCGCGTACATCCGGCAGTTTATCGCCAACCTGTCAGGCAAGTGTCGTCCTTATAGCTACCTGATGAAGAAGGAATCCCCGTTCGTCTGGGACCAAAAATGCCAGAGCGCGCTAGATGAGATCAAGCAGTACCTGCAGAACCCGCCGGTGTTAGCTGCTCCAGTCAAGGGAAAACCCCTTATTCTTTATACAACAGCCCTTGAGGATTCCTTAAGCGCATTATGGGCACAAGAAAACGACCAAGGGAAGGAGAGAGCACTCTACTATTTAAGCCGAGTTCTTCTGATGGCAGAAAGCAATTACTCCCCTATCGAAAAACACTGCCTGGCGTTAATCTTTGCGATAACAAAACTCCGGCACTATGCATTGGCACATGAAGTCCGTCTTATATCAAAGGTTGACCCCCTAAAATATCTAATGTCAAAGGCCATATTGACAGGGAGACTCGCTAAATGGGCCCTGCTCCTGATGGAGTTTTCAATAACCTATCAGCCTCTTAAGGCAGTGAAAGGCTAAGCCATCGCCGACTTCCTTGCTGAGCATCCAGTACCTGCCGGTTCTCCTCTGAATTGCGATTTGCCAGACGAACATACATTTGATGTGATCGACGGTGGTAATACCCGATGGGAGCTTTATTTCGATGGAGCGTCTTCCATGAAGAAGCGCAAACAAAGTACCCCTATAATCAAATCGGGAGTAGGACTCATCTTTGTAACTCCACAAGGAGGGATGATGCGCTTCGCTTTCTCCTTAATAGAACCGAGGACGAACAATGAAGCCGAATACGAAGCTTTGATAGCAGGCCTCGAGATCGCCATCGGCATGGGAATTGAAAACCTCCTCATATACGGGGATTCTCAACTAGTCGTTAATCAAGTAAACGGTGACTACCAAACGTGCAAACCAGAGTTGGTGAAATATGGTGAAAAGGTGCGACAACTGTTGACCCAAATTCCCTCTTATACTCTGGAAAGCATACCACGCGCGGAAAACAGCAAAGCAGACGCGTTAGCTAAGCTCGCTAAAGAATTAGCTGACGATAACCTCGATGACGTCAGAATCGTGGTACAAAGCCGTCGAGTGCTCGCCCCAGCAGAACTATCTCCGGAATCATCCGAAGAAAAGGGAGCGACTGAGCAGACGACCCTACAAATAAAAGACCGTGAGAAGGCTGAGGACTGGAGGGAAGTCTTCATAGACTACTTTAAGTCCCACCGAATGCCCGAAGAAGCGTCCTCAAGACATCAGCTCATGAAACGAGCTCTGTCTTTCGCCTTCGTCAACGATACTCTATACAAGAGATCGTTTGATTCTCTGTGGCTGAGATGCTTAGGACCTGACGAAGCAGAAAGAGTCGTTCAGGAAGTTCATAACGGAATCTGTGGTTCTCATCAAGCAGGCCCGAAGATGAAGTTAAAAATTAAACGGATGGGTTACTACTGGCCCACGATGATCCAGGACTGCCTCGAATATGCGAAGCAATGCCACTCATGCCAAATCCATGGGGATTTCATCCATCAGCATCCGAATCCACTACATCCAACGGTGGCTAGCTGGCCATTCGAAATGTGGGGAACTGACATAGTCGGCCCCATCGAACCAGCATCGTCCAGGGGACATCGTTTCATCTTGGCGACGACTGATTACTTCTCCAAATGGGCAGAAGCAGTACCACTGAAGGAAGTGAAGACGGAGAATATCCTCTACTTTTTCAAGACGCACGTCATTTATCGGTTTGGAACTCCACGACGGATCATTTCCGATAACGGGCCGGCTTACAGAAGCCATAAGATCAGCCGCTTCGCGCAACAGTATTATTCTTTACTGGAGATATTCCTCGGTTTATAATCCACGAGCTAACGGTCTAGCCGAGGCCTTCAACAAGACCTTGACAAAGATCATAAAGAAAACAGTGTCCCGAAACAAGAAGGAATGGCACGAGAGACTGCAAGAGGCTCTCTGGGCATATCGGACTACGTTCAAAGCGGCCACGAACACAACGCCGTACGCGTTGGTATTTGGTACAGAAGCAGTACTCCCTCTCGAGATAGAGTTACCCTCTCTACGAGTGGCGGTCCACTACGAGCTGACGGACGAAGAAAATGTTCACCTTCGGCTTGAGGAGCTTGATGCCCATGATGAGACCCGGCTCATAGCGCAACAAAATCTGGAGGCTTACAAAACAAAGATGACGCGCTCATACGAAAGATTGACCAGGCTGAGGACGTTCCGCCAAGGCGAACTTGTGCTAATTGTCAGAAGACCTATGATCCCCAATCGCGTCAAACGGGAAAAATTCGAGCCAAACTATGAAGGCCCGTACATCATAGACAAGGTCTACCAGGGTGGAGCTTATCTACTCATGGATATACACGGTGAAAGGCCTTTCAGGCCAGTGAACGGTCGCTTCCTGAAGAAATACTACGCTTAACGGGTCAAGGTTTAGGTCAATGATAGATGACGACGATTATGTCCGCTCGCTATCTTCCTAAGCCCGAACTCTAGGTAGTAACCAGCATCCTTAAACTAACGACGGACCGAAACGTCCTTAAACTAACGACGGACCGAAACGTCCTTAAAACTACTACCGCAGCATTCTTAGGCTGATGAGATGAATAAAAAAAATAATAATAAAAAAAACGGTATGTCCATAAGCAAAAAGAGCACGGTTGAAAACCCGAAAGGGCGCCGTGAGTAAAAACAGCAGGGCTACCGGCGAGTGTTCGTGAAAACCCGAAAGGGCGCGACCTCGTAAAAAAAAATATAATAAAAAATAAATAAAAAAAAATAATAAAGGTATGTCCATAAGCAAAATGGGCACGGATGAAAACCCGAAAGGGCTCAGTGAGTAAAAACAGCAGGACTACCGGCGAGTGTTTGTGAAAACCCGAAAGGGCGCAACCTCATTAAAGGACACTTGCAGGGTCCTCACGACCTTGTAAGGAGAAACCACCCGCGTGAGATCCTTACGACTCACAAGGGAGCAACACACTTAGGGATCCTCACAACTCTAAAGGAGAAAATACACTCGCGAGATCCTCACGACTCGTAAGGAGAACTCTCTTATGGGACCCTCACGGCTCATAAGACTTGAAAGTCCTAAGTTACAGAGACCTAAACCTGTGCTTAAGAAAAATTCCCCCATAACCTTCGACAATGCCCTACAAGCAGCTCATACTGACCCTTGTATACAATCCATGGGCACGAATAAATATTTCCCCAGCAAAGTCCCACCCGTGACTAGGGGTATGTCCCTATGGTGAACAACCCTTATAAGTCCTCTCGACTTATAAGGACAAAGCCCTCTTGTAGGATCCTTACGACTTACAAAGGAACATACACTTAGGAATCCTCACAATTCTTAGGGAGAAAATACGCCTACAAGATCCTCACGACTTGTAGGGAGAAATACCTTTGTGAAACCCTTACGGCTCATGAAGTCAAAATCCTTAGTCGACAGGACCCTAACCCTGGTTTGCTGAGCCACATTTGTTCAACATTGACAGAGGCAGATGATGATTCGCTCCTGGCCATATCCCAGTTGTAGCGGTGCTGATGCCGAAATCGGTATCGAATTTCAGGTTTATGGCGAAAAGCCAGTAGGCCGCACGTGCATACGAAATAGCCGAAAGGATGGGGCAACTTGCAATAAAAAGCAGCAAGTAAAAATGTATGCACGCAAAATAGCCGAAATGATGGGGCAACTCGCAATAAAAAACAGCGGGTAAAAATGAAATAAATAGCCGAAATGATTAGGCACCGCGAAAAATAGCCGAAATGATAGGGCAATCGCGACCTCCGCGATATAAAAGCTGAAATGATAGAGCATTGTGAAAAAAGAAATAAAATTTAAAAACAAGTTTTAACTTATGCCCTACAGGCGATGTTCCATCACACCCTGTATACAATCCAAGGGCGTAAACAAAGAAGTGATCATACTTCCCCCCAGGTCTCATCAAAGAAAGAAGCTAAGTCTCGACGGGCCGCAAGCGACCTAGAGATCATCCCAACACTCGTCTCGTAACAACGGACACAACTTCAGACAAAGCGGAGCAGCGGCAACCCCTAGCTCCATGGCTCGGCAATATACATATCACCAATAGCCAAACCTCCCTTCCGTGAAATGCGGATACAATCAGCAAAATTCATGGTTACGTGGAACGCGGATAACGTCACTCTTTGACCCCGTGGAAAACGTCCAGAGCGGAGCCTAGTCCTCGCCGAACACGGCAGTGAACCCGTGTGAAGCATCTAGTGCAAAATTCCTGGTTACGTGGAACGCGGATAACGTCACTCTTTGACCCCGTGGAAAGCGTCCAGAGCGGATCCTGGTCCTCGCAGAGCACGGCAGTGAACCCGTGTGAAGCATCCAGAGCGGAGCTTAGTCCTCGCCGAATACGGCAGTGAACCCGTGTGAAGCATCTAGTGCAAAATTCCTGGTTACGTGGAACGCGGATAACGTCACTCTTTGACCCCGTGGAAAACGTCCAGAGCGGATCCTGGTCCTCGCAGAGCACGGCAGTGAACCCGTGTGAAGCATCCAGAGCGGAGCCTAGTCCTCACCGAACACGACAGTGAACCCGTGTGAAGCATCTAGTGCAAAATTCCTGGTTACGTGGAACGCAGATAACGTCACTCTTTGACCCGCGGAAAACATCCAGAGTGGATCCTGGTCCTCGCAGAGCACGGCAGTGAACCCGTGTGAAGCATCCAGAGCGGAGCCTAGTCCTCGCCGAGCACGGCAGTGAACCCGTGTGAAGCATCTAGTGCAAAATTCCTGGTCACGTGGATGCGGATAACGTCACTCTTTGACCCCACGGAAAACGCCCAGAGCGGAGCCTGGTCCTCGCCAAGCACGGCAGTGAACCCGTGTGAAGCATCCAGAGCAAACACCGGACTGTGGAGTCCTTAAAATCCACGGACTATGATGTCCTTAACCTCGACCGTAATGTCTTAAAACTAACGATCAACCACCCTGAGTCTATATTGATTCCACCTTGGTTTAGGGGTACATCTCTTCACTCCTTTGATACCTGGCGTTGTAATTCCTCAACGTCTTCAAAGAGGCGACGGGTCCCCGCAACCACACATCGGACTGTGGAGTCCTTAAATCCACGGACTATGAGGTCCTTAACCTTGACCGTAATGTCTTAAAACTAACATCGGACTGTGGAGTCCTTAAATCCACAGACTATGAGGTCCTTAACCTTGACCGTGATGTCTTAAAACTAACATCGGACTGTGGAGTCCTTAAATCCACAGACTATGAGGTCCTTAACCTTGACCGTGATGTTTTAAAACTAACATCGGACTGTGGAGTCCCTAAATCCATGGATTATGAGGTCCTTAACCTTCACCGTGATGTCTTAAAACTAACATCGGACTGTGGAATACTTAAATCCACGGACTATGAGGTCCTTAACCTTGACCGTGATATCTTAAAACTAACATCGGACTGTGGAGTCCTTAAATCCACGGACTATGAGGTCCTTAACCTTGACCGTAATGTCTTAAAACTAACATCGGACTGTGGAGTCCTTAAATCCACGGACTATGAGGTCCTTAACCTTGACCGTGATGTCTTAAAACTAACATCGAACTGTGGAGTCCTTAAATCCACGGACTATGAGGTCCTTAACCTTGACCGTGACGTCTTAAAACTAACACCGGACTGTGGAGTCCTTAAATCCACGGACTATGAGGTCCTTAACCTTGACCCCGCGTAACACGGATAAGGGTAACCACATCTAGCACTTGCAGGTCCTCACGACCTGTAAGGAAGGAAAACCCTGTTGTGAGATCCTTACGACTCTCAAGGGAAAACCCGCTTAAGAACCCTCACGATTCTTAAGAAGAACTTACACCTATGGGATCCTCTCGACCCATGGGGAGAAAATCTCTTTATGAGACCCTCATGGCTCATAAAGCGCAAAAGTCTTAGGAAGCAGATCTTAACCCTGAATCCTAAGTCATCGCTGCCCTGCAAAGAGATCAAGATAGACTATCCGCAGAATACATTCAATAAAAGAGGCACACCATCGAGAAGGAAAATGTATCTTTTATTCATAAACAAAAATGGAAACAAAGTACAATTCCTGAAAGAACAAAATGAAAATACTCTCATCTATGAGTATATACAAAAAAGGAAGAAAAAGATATAAATATTTCAAGCCGGTGGGCGATTTAGCAGCTTGGTCAGCTCATCCTGCATTTGTTGGGCCACGGCCTCATGATTTAAGATCGCCAAAAGACGGGCCTCCGCCTGAGCCTGCTGGGCCTGATACGAAGCGAGCCGGCCTTCAAGCTCTTCCTCGGTAGCCTTATGAGCCTCGACCCTCTCACGAGTGAACTTGGCAGCTTTATCTAGAGTCACCACCTCCCTGATAGACTCTTGAAGCACCCGCCAGAGTTCATACGCTTTGTTGGCCTTGGCGGTAAGACTCGCCTGAAGCTCGCTAAGCGCTTTAGAAGCCAGCTCCCTCTCCGAGAATTTACGGCCAAGCCTCTTCTCGTACGATGTCATGTTTGCCGCGCACCGTGCTATCAGCCCCCGCAAGTCAGCCTTCGCAGCTATGACCTCCGAGGAAAGACGGGAACATTCAAGTGCGTGCAACCAAGCCTCCAGGTGCCGACAGAACTCCACCCAGACTCGCACCACCTCTTCACTATGGTAGGTGGCAAGAAAAGGAAGAGAACCGTTAGCCTCGGCAGCAAATGCTTCAGCTGTGGTTGCACTGCCGGCACGAAGCTCCTCGATCAAAGACGACAGGGAGACAAGGCTCAATTGGGCCAAGCGTTCTGAAGCTCGCAAAGCATAAGGGCCGGGCGGCATAACGACACGCGATTCCAATGCTATTGGAGCTGGCAAGGCTGTTCAGAGTTGAAAAATATTAGTAAGACTCTTAAGCAAAGGAACAAGTGAGGCTATACCGGAATGTCACTTACCTACGGTCATGCAAGTAGGAGCTGAAGGTGCCCCTGGCCCTTCGAGAACCTCGACCTCATCATCGGCCTCCAAAACTGTAGAGAACATCTATGTCAATACGCAAAACAACAACGATGCTATGAAAAGTGATGAACAACACTCACCTTGTCCGAATGAGAGGACGATGCATTGAGGAGATATCGCCTGCGGAGCGGCCATTTCCAAAAGACGCTGGAAGGATTGCCGAGGAGACAGTGTAGGGTTCCTAGGCACCCTAATGAGGTCTCACAAGGCATCAACCATGCCACTTTCAAAATTTAACGGTGCCGAGAAACCCTAGAACGGATCGTTGGCTAGATTTCTAGGCGAAACAATAAACTAGTTAACACTTAACTACAAGTAAACGGAAATACAACCTTTGTAGATCCGGTCCTCCACCTCCACGGCTCCGTGATGAAGTCCTCTCCACTGTCCAAATCAAAATCCGGGCTCTAGCGTCGGCTTCATCGGAGAAGAAGCGGGCTAGGTCATCGACGACGTGCCGAAGATGATCTACGTCGAGGCATCGCTAGATCAAGCTCCAACTTCACCAAGTCAAGAAAACTTGTGAAGGAAACACACTCTACTACTTGGCAAGAGGTAGAGGATGAAGAAATTGGAAGTGGGTTCACTTTAGAATTGGATTTCTCACTTGTTTTCATCAATCACCATTGATGAAGTAAGGTTTCTTCATGTGTCAAGATGAAGAAGAAGATGGAAATGTGTTATGATAAGTATATATTAAATAGAAAATAAATCAAATACTTATCATAAACTAACCATGGTCTAGTGTAGAGAATGAATTATGGTTAAGTGGGATGGTTAGGGTTAAGCATGAGACAAAATGGTTACTAAAGTCAATGCTTTATGAAGGTTCAAAGAATAAAACAAAACTAGCAACCATTCTTCTCATTATCATTTCCATAATAAATAAATAAATAGATAGATATGAAAATCTAAACCCTAATCATTTAAATAACCATGGTTCAATCTTTACACAAACTCAAGTAAACATGTATCATCAAACATGATACACCCAAGTGCACAAAATCATATCGCATATACAATGCGCACATCCGAGTGAGAAAATCCATCTTAAGTGAACCAATACTAGTTAATGCAAAGTAATATATCAAATATATAATTATGCATTAAATCATTAAATCAACACTTGATTCAATGATCCGGTCATATCGCATATAACCGACTAGTATCCAATGTATCGGCTTATCGAATCAACCCTCGATTCGATAACTAGGTTATATCGCATACAACCATTCGACACATTCATCGCGAGAATCGAATACGGTATCACATACACGCATTATTCTCGGTCCCGCACATATTTCATATGCGCTCCTATTTCGTTTCGCTTGAGCCAGGAAACCTCTGTGTAGGACTCTAAAGACTCGTCAATACGCCGGCAGCAGGCGATGATCATATCAAACACCCACAAGCCGCAAGCGGTCTGCTAAACGTAACGGCCACCCGGATATTGAGCGATCTGAAGATCGACGAGCAAGCCCGCTCACACTCCAGTGAATCCAACCAGTAACACTTACCGTACAGTCCGGTCTCGTCGTCTGATATGTCGCATATCTCGCCTAGGGATGGTAAACGTCAGACCCCAATAGCTCGATAAGTCGTGTCGATATGAGATCTATAACTATTCGATAAACTACTGGTAACACTTACCAGTAAATCTCAGCAACCCTGGCCAGGGATTTCCGGTTATAGCCAATCGAACACAGCGCAACATCAACTCCCTATACCGGGAGAGACGAATCCCCTCCTATCGCTCATTGCCTCCATGTGATTCGGGACTGTACCCAAAAACCACCGTTTTGCACGCCCTCTTGGACGTGGTAAGATGGAAATCAAAGCACAGTGCGAACCACACAAGACTCTATGACGATCTTGGGTCAACAGACTACTCTGTACCAGTGTCACCAGAGAACTGCCATCTGACGTAAGGTATAATACCATCTGGGAGTTCTCGGCGAGTCCGTCCAGTGTACCCAGTCTCCACTGAGCACCCGTATATCATCTCTGATGTCAAACACCAATGGATATGGGATCATCCATCGCCCATCTGTATGGGTCGAGAAGGTACACGCTAGTCTACTCTGGTATATCGATGCCCCGTCTCGATACACCCACGACTAGGGACTTTGAAGGATGTACTTATGGACTACCATGTCCCCACTAGTATGATCCGCATCATAGTCCAGGTAGTCAAGCACACATCCTAAGGGCTTTACCAACATGTAACAGAGAGACAATCATTGTACACGTTAAGGTAAAGAGTAACCAGATAGCATACTATCATGTCGAGCAAGAAAGTCCTCCCTATATATGTCCCAGCATCCACTACAATATACATCCTATGTATAGTAATGGCCTCTAGGGCATAAATATAACTAACAATCTCCCACTTGCACTAGGGCCATCTGATAGCAGTGGTTGTAGTATCTCATACTCAACCATCCCATATAAATCTCTCTTTGGGAACAGGCCTTTGTGAGTGGATCCGCTGTGTTGTCCTCTGAGTCTACTCTCCTAACCTCGATCACCCTGGAGATCAACCATCTCCATGATCAGGTAATACTGCCTTAGAATATGTCTGGATCACTGATGGGACCGGCGTTCCTTGGCATAAGCCACAACTCCATTGTCACACAATGGGAGGAACAAAGTTCATCTCATGAACCACTATACACCCAAACAGCCTCTTTGGTAGCATCTTAAGTAGCGATGTATCCTGCCTTTATCTTCTAGTATGTCACGGTATTTAGCTTGGAACTCTTCCAACATACCGTCCCTTTACTGAGGGTAAAGACAATGCCTGTGACTGACAATCAGTCGTCTTTATCACCGTGGAACACTTCCAGTGATTCTCCCCAGGACCAATTGATACCTTCTCACTACATCTAGTGAGTATCCTAACATCCATTTAGATCTATCTCATAGATCCAAAACCCAGGATTTAGGAGGTATCACTTTGATCCTATATGAAGAATCATTGTGATAAGCGGAGATTGATCGAGCGTAGCATAGGAAACTCCTTCCCTATCAAGAGTATGTCATCCACGTACTCTACGAGAATCGCCACCATACTCCCTACTACCTCTTTATATATACAAGGTTCATCTACCATTTTGATGATGTCAAACTCTTTGATTAATTCATCAAAACAGACGTTCCAACTCCGCGATGCCTGCTTTATCCTATAAAACATCTTGCACACGTTTCCGCTGCTCCCACTGTCTACGAAGCCCTCTGGCTGTGTACTTATAGACGATCTCTTCCAAAACATCATTTAGAAAAGCAGTCATGACACCTAACCACCAGATATCGTAGTCATGGTATGTAGCTGTGGCAAGTAGGATCTGGATGGACTTAAGCATAGATCCTTAGAAAAAGTTTCATCATGATCCACACCTGGTCAATGATGCAAACCTTTACCAAGTCTAGCTTTGAAAGTCTCAACTTTTCCATGTACACCAAGTAATCTTCTCAAGATATACTTGCTGCTGATGGGGATTTAACCCTTCAGATATAGCAACTAAAGTCCATACTTTGTTGGTGTATAAGGATTCCATCTCAGATCGATAAACATCCAGCCATTCTTACAGAGTCTTACTCTCGATGGCCTGCTCGAAGCTAGTTGGGTCATCATCTCATGATGCAATCCTCGCTCCCACTGTCATAGAGAAACAGAAGTATCTCTCAGGTGGGTGAGGAACTCTACTAGATCAGCGGAGAGGCTGAGGTTCGTTGGTAACTATTGAATCCTTTGGTTCTATCAAATCATCAGCTGTAGTTTGTATAGCTGGAACCTTTCCAGTTCTACATTACAGACCTTGTCTCGAGCTTGTCCGGATTATGCATTTAGACATAGCCCGGACAACCCCAAATCTTAACTAACTTAAGAGATGGGCTCTTCCCTTATCATATCAAATATGAAGTGGCAGGCAACTGATTTGATTTTGAACCCTATTCAATAGGTATGCAGCTTCTCAAGTGCATAACTCCCAAAAAGGAAATAGGTAACTCAGTAGTACTCATCATAGAGCACACCTTATCATATAGGGTGTGATTTCTCCGCCCCAATATACCATCGTGCTATGGTGTATTCGGAGGAGTAATGCTGAGAGAGAATCTCATTCTCCTTTAGAAAAGTCCAGGAATTCCATGCACAAGTATTCTCCTCCCTGATCTCATCACAGGACATAATACTTATACCCGTTTTGGTTCTCTACTTCTAAATCATATTCTGTGAATATCTCAAAAGGTTCGGACTTGTGTTTCAACAGGAACATAGGTCTGAATCTCGAAAGATCATCAGAGAATGTAATGAAGTATAGGGAACCGGTCTTGGCATATGTAGACAGCGGACCTTACATACATCAACATGTATCAATCCCAAGAGTTCACTAACTCTTTCTCTGTTTCCAGTAAACAGAGCTATGGTCATCTTATCTCTGTGACATGACAGGCAAGTTTCACAAGATGTAAATTCAAAACGATTTAAATATGCATCTACATGTAACTTCAGCTAGTCGGGTCACATTGATATGACCTAGTCTACAATGCCTCAAGAAGGATTCGTTCATTTCTGAACTCTTCCTCTTGTGTGTGTTCCATATACTAAGAACTGTAGTTTGATTTAGAACATCAATGCTTTTAGATAACGTGCCTGAACCGATCAACTTTTGATATAGGAAATGTTCAAAACATTATCCAACAATACAAAATTTTATCATTTCTTTACTAATAAAGAGACTGATATGATTTTGTATATCAGGTTCGGTATCTAATAACATTCGTTCAGAATCAATGTATTTGGTATACAGGGTGACAGTGACTGACAGACTTGGCTGCAACACTTGCCCCGTTTTCTGCCTCATGAAACTTATCACCCGTTCTCAGTTCTCTACCTTTCTGTAGCCCTATGTAACATATTACATATCTGGGATCCTGATCTGGTATCACATACCCAGGACGTAAAGGATACTGAGAAACAGTTCTCTGTAATGAACACACCCGAAGATGATGCATCAACATGCACTCTCTTCGTTTGGGCGGCATAGGAATTCTGGTATTCCCCAATTTCCTGCTCTGTCTTATAACAATTATAAGTTGGAGCGGGACCAACGTTCCCCAGCTCAGTATAACAAGCGAGTTCGGTCAATAATCCGTATTATTATCTTGATTAAGGCGTGATATGGTCGCTACCTGGAGGGAGAGAGAAGAAAACACTCAGCGTGCGCTCTTTCAAGAATAGATTGGTTATTATTTTATCTAATCAGGATGGCTCCCACTGCTTTTTATCAAATCTTCCTTCAAACCCAAAAGGGAAAGACTAGCCGGGATTAATTACACACTACAAGTTTGCCAATCTTTCAGCCAGGCCAGTGTCGGTACTTTGAGGGAGGTCCCCCGTGCTTTCGCACGAACCTAATTAATGTAAACCTCGTTTTCCCAGAGGCGTAACCTCGTTAACACCTTTCTAGACACCTACTTGATTGGCTAATTGTAATGTGTAAAACTCTCCCAGGAGTAACTCTTACTTGCAGCGGGTATCGGGATCCAACTATCTCATAGAAGGTATGCAATCTCATTGCAAATTTCAACACTTGAAATTCCCGATAATATTTTGCCCCTAGCGTCCTATGACCTTGACGGAGGTCAACAAACCATAGGCTACTAGTCAAGTTCAACCCGTCATTTCTTGATCGAATTAAACCCACCCGCACGACCCTTGACGGAGGTCAACAAGGCCGCACGACTACTCTAATCCAATCTGCATCATATGCATAAGCAGATAAATACTAGTTAGCTACCGCACACTACGCCTTGACGGAGGTCAACAAACGTAGCACGAATACTAAGTAGGACTTATTGAAATGACGGAGGGCTACGACAGGTTTTTCTGAAAACCTATTGCGTAATGAACTTGATATCGTTGTAGGATCGAATGAATTTTGAAATGGAGTGCTTTTGAGGCTTTTCTAGTTTTACTAAAGGAGTCACTCCCGGTGAAGGGATCGTCGGTCCTTTCCTCTTCGAATGAGGTGCGGGATATATCATATATATCACTGTGCAAAGCAGAACTCTTAAAAGCAATCAAAAGACAAACCGAGTGTGTAGCACCTGCCAGTTATTGCTAAAGGAGTCACTCCCGGTGAAGGGATCTCGGTCCTTTCCTCATCGAATAAGGTGCAGGATATATCGCATATACCGCTGTGCAAAGCAAGAACTGTAGCTACCTGTTTTATTTTGAAATTCGATTCTGCAACATCTTAGGTTTCTTTTATTTCATTAATCACATTAATGAAGTCCCATCATTTAAATACCTAAACATCACAGATAAATACGACGTACACGTATGCCATCCGCATTCGCCTCGATGTCCCCTCGTGCACCGTTAGGTTAGGTAACTAACGGCAGAGCGGGGCAGGGCTAGCGCGGGTGTAAAACATAAGTAACGTCTATATAATATATCATATATACTATATACAGTATCCATCACAGAACATCACATGATCACATCACAGATATCGCAGCAGAAGAATCATATGAAATATTGGATATACTAGGACGTCCGTGTTTTCAATACGAGCCAGTATAAAACACGGATTCCACGGCCGCGATGAATAGCCAAACCCACACCCCAAGACCCCTACGAGAGCGGCAAGCAACCCTACCAATTCTAGAGTTAGGAGACCCGGACTCGACTCCTCGAGTTGGTCTCCCACTGGACTCCAGAACCCGGTTACTTGTGCTCCCCTCCTTGGGTCTATCCTAGTGCGGAAAAGTAAATAATATACAAACGGTGACATCTTCCGCAACCTGGAAGTGCCCCAATTTAAGAATATTACATACAAGTTTTTACATGAATGAAAATGAAAAACACTCATCTCACATAAAAAACCCCGGCTATTCAAACACGACGATCCAATATAACATATCCAGCAACACATAACATCACATGTCATCAACGTAAGTAAATATGCGCATCCCAATTGTCGTTGACATATAGCAACGAAACCGGCGATATCACATATTACACTTACGGTCACAGAAAAGAAAGTGTAAAACTACAACAGTTGGAATCCGCAATCTGCATAGACATCGCATGCCTAATCAAATGAATACTTTAGACATCGCATGCCTAACAATTATAAACCCCGCATTTTAGTCTCAAAATCGAAAACACTTTTCAATACCAAGTCGGGTAATTCAACAAGATTCCCGACATCCTGATCGAATGCTCGTCGCAAACTTCAGTAGACGGCTGCACCCCTGATACCGTCGACGAAGTGCACCAAGGCAGAACACCGCTACCAAGAGCACCCGAACGGATGCTTTCGGCGACGGGGTTCTCCTACAGTCACTTGGTCGGGACTATGGAGTGAGGCTGTCTATTAAGTTTACCCGGCGAGTATCCGCGTACGCTACGTGATTGCGACGGACTTTTGATCACATCAAAATTCCGTGGCAACCGATCAAGTGAGACTAAAGTGCTATGTTTATTACATTCATTCAGTTATCTCATAACTCATTGTGAATTCCAATTATTGTATCACATTCCAGATAATTAGAAAATGTTAAACTTTCCGATCGAACATTCAAACACCCAAGTTTTCCCGATACAGATCAACACATGAAACAAGTCTAAAAACATTCAGTTCGTGCCTCAGTACCAACGGTCCAGTCGTAGAAGGGTCAAGCCAACGCCTCACATGTGGCACGCCGTACTGCCCCAAACCCGAAGGTTCAAAGGGCAGTTCAAGACGGTCACATAATCGAGTTAAGGTTTGTTGTCTTCTAGAGGGTCCATCGCATTACTTGCACTACTTAGAACGTCGTTAAACTACGGAAAAATCCAACACTTGGAAATTTCCCGACAGGGGAAAAATTGGGTATTTATATCCGGTCGAACTTTTTAACATATTCTAAAATTTATCCGGAAAACCACATAGACAAAATCTGATACTCCGATCGAAACACCGAATCCCCAAAACAACCCAGAAAATGGAACTCTGGAAAAAATATTAAAAACATCCAGAACACACAAGAAACACCAACAGAAACAACTGAAGAAAACTCACAGCCGTATCATCACAGACGGCCGCGGAACCGCCGCAAATGGGGGGTCAACGCCGCGCTTCCGCGGCCGTACTGTAGAATTAGGCTGTCGTTTTCTGCAGTTTTTCTTATAATTTCCTGCACATTTCTCTGCATATTTTTAATTCTAAAAATTCCTCAATTTTCAAAAATGGACAGAGAGCAAGTTTGGAGTTAGGGTTTCGGTTTGATCGGACTTCAAACTCCGTCGGGACTTCGCCTAAGGCTCTAGCTAGGTTCTGATACCACTGTAGGGTTCCTAGGCACCCTAATGAGGTCTCACAAGGCATCGACCATGCCACTTTCAAAATTTAACGGTGCCGAGAAACCCTAGAACGGATCGTTGGCTAGATTTCTAGGCGAAACAATAAACTAGTTAACACTTAACTACAAGTAAACGGAAATACAACCTTTGTAGATCCGGTCCTCCACCTCCACGGCTCCGTGATGAAGTCCTCTCCGCTGTCCAAATCAAAATCCGGGCTCTAGCGTCGGCTTCATCGGAGAAGAAGCGGGCTAGGTCATCGACGACGTGCCGAAGATGATCTACGTCGAGGCATCGCTAGATCAAGCTCCAACTTCACCAAGTCAAGAAAACTTGTGAAGGAAACACACTCTACTACTTGGCAAGAGGTAGAGGATGAAGAAATTGGAAGTGGGTTCACTTTAGAATTGGATTTCTCACTTGTTTTCATCAATCACCATTGATGAAGTAAGGTTTCTTCATGTGTCAAGATGAAGAAGAAGATGGAAATGTGTTATGATAAGTATATATTAAATAGAAAATAAATCAAATACTTATCATAAACTAACCATGGTCTAGTGTAGAGAATGAATTATGGTTAAGTGGGATGGTTAGGGTTAAGCATGAGACAAAATGGTTACTAAAGTCAATGCTTCATGAAGGTTCAAAGAATAAAACAAAACTAGCAACCATTCTTCTCATTATCATTTCCATAATAAATAAATAAATAAATAGATATGAAAATCTAAACCCTAATCATTTAAATAACCATGGTTCAATCTTTACACAAACTCAAGTAAACATGTATCATCAAACATGATACACCCAAGTGCACAAAATCATATCGCATATACAATGCGCACATCCGAGTGAGAAAATCCATCTTAAGTGAACCAATACTAGTTAATGCAAAGTAATATATCAAATATATAATTATGCATTAAATCATTAAATCAACACTTGATTCAATGATCCGGTCATATCGCATATAACCGACTAGTATCCAATGTATCGGCTTATCGAATCAACCCTCGATTCGATAACTAGGTTATATCGCATACAACCATTCGACACATTCATCGCGAGAATCGAATACGGTATCACATACACGCATTATTCTCGGTCCCGCACATATTTCATATGCGCTCCTATTTCGTTTCGCTTGAGCCAGGAAACCTCTGTGTAGGACTCTAAAGACTCGTCAATACGCCGGCAGCAGGCGACGATCATATCAAACACCCACAAGCCGCAAGCGGTCTGCTAAACGTAACGGCCACCCGGGTATTGAGCGATCTGAAGATCGACGAGCAAGCCCGCTCACACTCCAGTGAATCCAACCAGTAACACTTACCGTACAGTCCGGTCTCGTCGTCTGATATGTCGCATATCTCGCCTAGGGGTGGTAAACGTCAGACCCCAATAGCTCGATAAGTCGTGTCGATATGAGGTCTATAACTATTCGATAAACTACTGGTAACACTTACCAGTAAATCTCAGCAACCCTGGCCAGGGATTTCCGGTTATAGCCAATCGAACACAGCGCAACATCAACTCCCTATACCGGGAGAGACGAATCCCCTCCTATCGCTCATTGCCTCCATGTGATTCGGGACTGTACCCAAAAACCACCATTTTGCACGCCCTCTTGGACGTGGTAAGATGGAAATCAAAGCACAGTGCGAACCATACAAGACTCTATGACGATCTTGGGTCAACAGACTACTCTGTACCAGTGTCACCAGAGAACTGCCATCTGACGTAAGGTATAATACCATCTGGGAGTTCTCGGCGAGTCCGTCCAGTGTACCCAGTCTCCACTGAGCACCCGTATATCATCTCTGATGTCAAACACCAATGGATATGGGATCATCCATCGCCCATCTGTATGGGTCGAGAAGGTACACGCTAGTCTACTCTGGTATATCGATGCCCCGTCTCGATACACCCACGACTAGGGACTTTGAAGGATGTACTTATGGACTACCATGTCCCCACTAGTATGATCCGCATCATAGTCCAGGTAGTCAAGCACACATCCTAAGGGCTTTACCAACATGTAACAGAGAGACAATCATTGTACACGTTAAGGTAAAGAGTAACCAGATAGCATACTATCATGTCGAGCAAGAAAGTCCTCCCAATATATGTCCCAGCATCCACTACAATATACATCCTATGTATAGTAATGGCCTCTAGGGCATACATATAACTAACAGACAGATCGACAATGGAGGCCGCCAGTCCACGCAATTCTGAAAAGACAAAAGAGTTCAGGTAACAGAAAGATTACTAGCTCAAAACATGGAAAGTTACCTTCGACACTCCTCCCATTCTGAGCTGGGGGGATAGCAGCTTCAACGGCCTCTATCGCGACCTCAGTCTCCAACAAAGGGAGGGTAGTCCCGACTACCTCCATCTCAACCTCTGGGCCGCCTTCGGGTAGAGTCGTTAGGACGGCGACCACCGAGGGAACCTCTCCCAAAGGAGCGAGTACCCTGGAATCAAGAGCCGCCACCGGAGGTTCTATTGCAAGAAGAGCAGCCTCATCAGCCCCCTCCACATCGAGCAATGCTTCATCGGGAATGTCGATAGGCTTTAGCTTCAATAAGCCCGTAGGGACCTCCCCCATCGTCGAAGACTCTGCACAAGTCGCACAAAATAAGGATACATATATACAAGCATAAGCAATCTGAAGAACTGTAAAGAAATATAAAAACATACCAATGCGCAGGGAAGCCTTCAGTATGGCTTCTTCAAGCTGATGCTCCTTCTCAAGGAGGCGTGCTCGCTGGGGTTCGAGGGTAGACTTATGGCCGCCGGTCCACAAGGAAAGCGCGTCCGCAGCATCCTCCGAAGCGGCCTGTTTCAGGGCCTTTTCTCCTCATTCCTCCAAAGGGCCAATGAACCGCCGCCGAATCCATGAGGGGTCTTCGTAAAAGATTACAGCGGGATAGGGGTTCTTCGGAACCCTGGCATTATGAGACGCGTCTTTGGAACGCCGTATGGCCTCGGCCAACTGTGCGGCTTCCTCATCGGCCGAACTCAGGAAAAGAAGTCCAGCGTCTGACTCTTGTACGGCCAGCGACTCATCTGGAAGTAGGGGCTCCGACTCCTTTAAAGAATCAAGTGGGTTGGTGGCCACCCTCTTCCGCCTCTTAGATCCAGAACCGGCCGCCGAAGACGACCGTTTCTTTCCTCGCGGAGCTTTGGTGCGGCGACGACCCACGTCGCCTTCAACACTATCGTCCCAATTACCCTCGCTTGGTGCCACAACCAAGGATGACATCGCCATTGTCGATGCCACGGGAGGCAATGCTGCCACGGGAGGCAATGCTGCCGTAGGGGCCCATCTACCCCGCTATCGGGTACTTAGAGGCATACCAGCTGTTGGAGTAAAGTCTACCCCTGACTCCCCCGGAATGAGCGCGGTGCCAATCTCCCTCAGAGGGAAGCGGACCGGAGCCCTCGGTCGCAGCTTAGCTCCCGGAACCTGAAGAGGGGCATCATGACCAAGAAGCACCCTTCTTTCCTCAAGAATAATCGGGTTGATCCGATGGAGATACCATCCAGTAAACGCCCCCACGCATCGGGGCATGTAATCACCATCAGGGATCATAAACTGAGAGCCGGTGTTCAGCCTCATAAAGTGATGGACGGCATCTCGAACGGCCCCGAGCGAAGGAACCGGCGCGATTATGAAAGCCTCAAACGGGACACCCTGATCATAGCCGAACTGCCGGGCAAAGCGGTGCGGATTGTACCGCATGAAAAGGGCCGCGCTATCTTGACGGAATACCAGGTAACCCGGTCTAATTGCGTATAAGCGTGCAGCCTCCCGGGGCTTCAAAGAGGGCGCGTTATCTTTTGACCGGTCCCAAAGCGGTTGGGCCGAACCCGCGGAAGAAGATAAAACCTGGTCATTAAATACTAACCCGCCAACAGTAGCGTAAGGGGAAATCAGCGCCCGAATAGCCCCGAATTGAGTCGGGTCAGCGGCAGAAGCATTCACCAATCGCATAAGCCGAGGGAAAGTATAGGCGTCGTAAAATGCGGGCCGTTGATGCATAGCGAAAGCACCTGAGACGTGCATTTCGATCTAAGACGTAAAATAATGAAGCGAAAACTTTACTACATCCACGCCGGGAGTAGAGGTATTAGCTGCGGTGCCCAACCCATGATAAAGGTGCGCCAAGGCCGGGATGCCGATGGCCAACCGTGTCCCCTCAACGATACAATGAGCCGGGTAGATAACCGAAGCTCTCATGAAGCGGCGATGCATGGGAATAACAAACCAACTGAGCCAGACACTGACAAACCCCATGAAGAACGTTTCCTCATCCATGCCGGCAGCTGCAATGGATTCAAAAGACATCGGCGACATAATGGGGATGTAATACTGTGGAAGATCCGATTCAGTGGTCGGCAGCTTCTTCGGACCAAACCCAAAGGGGTCCTTGATGTTGGCGAACTTCGGAGCTGTCTTCGACAAGACGTCCTCGCTAAGGAAACAAGCGATAAAGCTCTTGAAAGTAACGCCCTGCTCCTCAGATTCGGTGAACAATCGGTCAAAGATACTTAGCGCCTTGATCAAGCTGGGGCGCTTGTGGCGGACAACGTTCTCGGCAGACAAGCCGTCAACCGGTGCAGGCTCAGGCTCAAAGACGTACTCGTCGGGAGGCAGCAACTCCTCATACAGTATACCCCTGATCGGCAATCCCGAGATTTCATAAAATTCTGCCAGAGAGATCGAGACCTCGCGATCTCCCAGAATGAAAGTGTTGGTGGGAAGATTCCATTGGTTCAAGAACGCCTTAACCCACCAGACATGCGGAGATTGGTAGTGAAAAAGCGACGCATATATCGCCTGGTAAAGCCCGACCTTCTGCAGCCGCGCACAATGAGCAGAAAGGATGTAGCGAGCCCAGAGAATGTAGCCCGTAGGGTGTCGAGGAGTGAGCCCTATCTTATAAATTTGCCCCCACGGGTGGGCCTCACCTTGGCAAATACGCCGCCCCAAGATATCTATAGCCGGGATCGGATGGTTCGGGATACCGGTCGTCGAAGGCTCGAGCCTCCCCGTTGGAGTCCAGTTGGGCATCTCCACAGCAAAAACCGTTCTCGGAGGGTCCATCGGCAAGAATGGGAAAGTAGGCTCTGTTGGTATTGTGCAGAGGAAACTCCGGCGACCCCGGATAATATGACTGTACCAAGTTCCCCATATAAGCAAGTTGGTGCAGTTCAGGTCATGAGCCCAGATCATCGCCATCGCTTCCTCATCGGATGGTGATTGAGGAAAAGCGGCCTCTGAACGAGTAAAGGGAAAACACGGAGTAGAAGCCATCGCACCTGAAATCGAATGAAAGAAGACCGTTAAAAGCAAAGTCAGCAATATATATCCATGCATGAACATGAAGACTAGTTGAAGAAAACAACAGTAGACTTTTTTTTGGGGACCGTTGGCTACAAAACACATGGGCCCCACAGAATCAAGATGACGGCTCGTTAATAATGAGACCAAGAAGTTGTAATAAGACAAAGGGGATACCCTCATTAAATAAAAAGTAGGTTTCAAGTGGCCCTGCACATCCCCTAGAAGACAAATCTATCTTGGACTCTACAACAAATCAAACGGGATCAAGAGAATTAAGAAGGACAACCTCGGGCCAAGAGACCCTAAGAAGCCTCCATATGAAGAAATTGAGTTCTTCATAGAAATTAAATTCCTTATTAAGAAAAAGGGAATTAAATTCCCAGAAACTTTTTTGGGGATGGAATTAAATTCCATAGGTTTTAACCGTCACCATTATCTCCCTAAAGATCATATGAACCCTAAAAAGATCTACTGTTGAAACTTCTATTTCATACTTTGGTTGAAAAACTTAAAGGAAAAATGGGTTCATATTAAAAGGGTGAAACCCTTGAAGTGGATTTAAAATCCAGAGAATTTCATGTATAAAAGTTCTTCGTCCACTCAAGATGATTACCTGAAGAAGAGGAATCGGTCAAACAGAGTTAAACTCTGGAAAGTTTTTGAGGCAGAGAACTAAGCTCTGGAAGAAGAAAATTAAATTCTCAGGAAAAAGTTCTCAAAGGAGGAAGATAAGCAAAGTGGAGGCGTCTCTGAAATGACCCCTATATTTATAGGCTAAAATGGAGACGCTTCTTCTCCCCAAATGACGAATCCAACGGTCACAAGAGTGACAGCGTTGCACTCACGTGCAGACACGTGAGAACAACGCTGTGGGGGCATTTGTTTCCTGATTTAAAATCAGGAAAGCCTACGGAAGAAGCATCATGTGCTAGCACGTGACCAGCAGTCACGTGTTGGCACGTGAAAATTAAAAGCGGCGGCAAAGGCAGATTCGGTTCCCTGACTAAATCAAAGAAAAGGCTCCAGAAAGGGTCACGTGCACACACGTGACCAGGGGTCACGTGTTGGCACGTGACGGCTGAAAAGCGGCTAGAAGACAAAGCGCAGAAAGCAGAAGAAAGCTCGTTCCAAGGGGTCACGTGCCTACATGTGACCTGGGGTCACGTGCCTACACGTGACCAGGGGTCACGTGCCTACACGTGACCGGCTTTCAAAGCCTATCTATTTAACAGAATTAAATTCTGAACAGCATTCAAATCTTTCCAAAGGAGAATGATTATTTGGAACCAATTGGATTAAAGATTTAAAAGTGATTAAATATCACCTATCTATGGAAAAATCTTGAACTTGGAAAGATTTCCCCTTAAAATCTAACCGAAATAACAAAGGAATATCTTTGGATTCAAAATCCAATGGTGAATAAAATTCACCTAATAATCCAAAGGTCCAAATGAATGATGAATGCAAATCAAATCTCTAACGAATACAAATCAAATCCCTCAATGAATGATTCACTAAAACTAATTGATTCTGCTCCTTCTCCTATAAATAGGAGCCAAGAGATACACAGAAGAGGGAGAGACAAGAGGAGATACAGAGATCTATATACAGAGACATAGAGAGAAAAAGAAATAGAGCCTTGAGACTTTGGAAGAATTTGATCTTCTGCAAAAGAAAACCCTAGGTAAGAAAGGAAAGGCTTTTAAAAAAAGAGAATTTAATTCTCAAAAGAGTTTAACTCTTATATTAAAAATAAGAACTTAGTTCTCTCTTTAGTGGAGGATCTGCAAAGTGCACATCTCCCCATGAATTGAGAATTTAATTCTCATTGGGTTGAGATCCTGCCATGCAGATCCAAAGCATAGGAAGGGAATGGAAGTTTGAGAATTTAATTCTCATAGATCTATAGGAATTTAATTCCTTTAAAATAAAATTAGGGTTTAACCCTATGTTATAGGAATTTAATTCCTTCAAATGAACAGAACCAGGGTTTAATCCTAGTTAAGAACTCAAATCTGTCAAAATAACAGGAATTTAATTCCCTTAGAAAAACCTAATTCCTCACATGTATGGGAATTCAATTTTTACAGAAGACAAGTTAGAGTTCAACTCTATCTAAGAATATAATCCTTCAGAAGAAAACAATAATTTAATTCCTCTAAAAGTTTATTGCTAGGGTTTAACCCCATGAAGAATTTAATTCTTAAGAAAATATAAACACACCTTCAAACAGGCAAAGAAAAAGGGTCACGTGCTACCACGTGACCCCTGAAAAGATCCACAGAGAAGGGTTTTGAGGCAACGCCTCACGTGCCCCACGTGACCCCTGACAGAAGCTCTAACAGACAAACATTTAAATGCCCATCACGTGACAGCACGTGTTGCTCCAAAGTATTCAATTCTTTTAGCAGAATAAAATGAATTGAGAGCGCTCTCACGTGCTACCACGTGACCCCTCTTGCCTTAGTGTTTAACACTAAAGTTTTAGCCTCTATATCCAGTGTTCAACACTGATTCTCTTAGTGTTTTTACACTAATTTTGAAAACTCTATTTACAGTGTTTAATACTGACTTTCTTAGTGTTGAACACCAACTTGGAAAACCCTGTTTCCAGTGTTTAACACTGATCTACCTTAGTGTTAAACACTAGTTTGAGATCTCTGTTGCCAATGTTTAACACTGATATGTTTTAGTGTTTAACACTAATTTGAGAGCCATGTTGCTGGTGTTTAACACCAACTATCTTTTAGTGTTAAACAATAACTTGTCAATCTCATTCTCAGTGTTCAACACTGATTGGTCTTTAGTGTTTAACACTAGCTTCAGCCCAATTGGCTAAGTTCTAGAGGCAAAGCCTCTCTCTCAATGGACCAACAGAAAACCAATATTCCAAACATGGTTGGACTTAGCCCAAGATGGCCATAAGTCCTCAATCCAAACTTAACTGGGCCAATGGGCTCATAACATAATTGATTGGTCTTGGTCCTAAATTGGGCCAAAGACTATTTAATCTACCTTGGTTCAAGGGTGCATCTCTTCACTCCTTTGATACTTGGCGTTGTAATTCCTCAACGTCTTCAAAGAGGTGACGGGTCCCGATGACCATACATTGATACGGACTGTGGAGTCCTTAAACTCATGGACTATGACGTCCTTAACCTTGACCGGAATGTCTTAAAACTAACAAACGGACTATAACGTCCTTAACCTTGACCGGGATGTCTTAAAACTAACATCGGACTGTGGGGTCCTTAAACCCATGGACTATGATTTCCTTAACCTTGACCGGGATGTCTTAAAACTAACATCGGACTGTGGGGTCCTTAAACCCATGGACTATGATGTCCTTAACCTTGACCGGAATGTCTTAAAACTAACAACGGACTATGATGTCCTTAACCTTGACCGGGATGTCTTAAAACTAACATCGGACTGTGGGGTCCTTAAACCCATGGACTGTGATGTCCTTAACCTTGACCGGGATGTCTTAAAACTAATATCGGACTGTGGGGTCCTTAAACCCATGGACTATGATGTCCTTAACCTTGACCGGAATGTCTTAAAACTAACAACGGACTATGATGTCCTTAACCTTGACCGGAATGTCTTAAAACTAACAACGGACTATGACGTCCTTAACCTTGACCGGGATGTCTTAAAACTAACATCGGACTGTGGAGTCCTTAAATCCATGGACTATGATGTCCTTAACCTTGACCGCAATGTCATAAAACTAACATTAGACCGCAATGTCCTTAAACTACCTATTGACCGCAATGTCACTAAACTAAACAACAGGGCTCCTTTAATTGCTCTATTGTTGGATCTAAACGATCCCGTTAAGTCGATCTTAGTCTAAAAGCTAGGCTAACGTGTCCTTAATAAACGTTTAAGTTGATCTTAGTCCTCAATGAGGCTAACGTATCCTTAAACCCAAACCCCTAAACCCAAATCTAAGATAATACGGATTTGGACTAGTCCATGCCATACGGGCGACGACATAACTCAGTCTCCGTATACAATCCACGGGCAACTAAACACAAAATAAACATACACGACACGAGGTGACCATCTGGAGAAGGAGAAAGTGGTTACCGTGATGCGGTAGCGTAATTAACTGCAGGGGCTTGCGCCTGCAGGGAAAAGCGTCCCCACAATCAAAAACCCCTCAAGCGAGGGGGAATCTGACGAAGTCTGCTACATCGGACGCATCCGTTTAAACCTTCGATACACGGTGCCATAAATCAACTTGGCATCTTCGGAGAGGTGGACGGATAGCACCAATTAGCATCTGCCCCGAATCTCAGGCAAGACGTCCCTGTCGCGCCGTCATTCGGAGGGGAACAGGTACCGACGAAATATCTTGAAACGGATGAAAACACAAGTGAATGAAGGTGTTTGCTTTATACATTCTTAACTTGTCCACACGGGACAAATCTATCGGTTACCATACGATTGAATTTTCTCGTCACATAGACTATACGACTGTTGTTAGTATCGAGCTATATCATCCGATATTTAACAACCTTCGTATAGTTCTATGTCACGACGAACATCGCACGTATGTTAACCGATAGACGGGGACTAAGTGGCGCTTTTAGTTTCATATATGAGTAGCAATGAGAAAATGAAGGTTTCATATTATCATCGAGTATCATATATTGGTTTTCACTTGAACATCTCGAATCACTCTTTAATTATGCGTTTGTTGTGTATTCTTGTTGTATGTGTGTGTTCCAATTGTCGGGGGTAAAGCTTCTATCCCATTAAGAATGTATAGAGCGAACACCAATCACTTGTGCTTTCAACCATTTTGAGTAAATTTCGGCAGCACCTCCCCGCTGTTCTCCGAGTACACTGTAATAGAATAGATAATCATTTCAAAGCTATAAAACAACGTTGAAATGAACATCTAATCTATCTTTGTACACGGAGAACCAGCGGAAAGGTACCGACGAAATATCTCAAAACGGATGAAAACACAAGTGAATGAAGGTGTTTGCTTTATACATTCCTATCTTGTCCACACGGGACAAATCTATCGGTTACCATACGATTGAATTTTCTCATCGCATAGACTCTACGACGGTTGTTAGTATCGAGCTATACCGTCCGATATTTAACAACCTTCGTATAGTTCTATATCACGACGAATATCGCACGTATGTTAACCGATAAACAGGGACTAAGTGGCGCTTTTAGTTTCATATATGAGTATCGATGAGAATATGAAGATTTCATATTATCATCGAGTATATTGGTTTTAACTTGAACATCTTGAATCACTCTCTAATTTTGCGTTTGTTGTGCATTCGTGTTGTATGTGTAACATGATTTTAAACCATTGAGATCAAGATTGATAGAACTGATCATCCTACATTGCAATGGCATTCATCTACTAAAAACTATTATTGCAATGGCATTCATCTATAACAATCAACAATTAAAACTACAAATGTAGGATACTGATATCATAAAGCGTTATACGCAACATATGAATTCACATGACTGAAACATGCATCAAAAAAACATGTTCATCCAAAAGAAAGGCCACTGTCAACAAATATAGACAAATACATCATAAAAACAGTAACCAATTAACAAGTTGATTAGCATCTGAATCCAGAAAATGATAGGAAAAACAATTGACTATGATCTATAATGACAAGTCTATTACCATGACTCTCGACTAACAAAGGTGGCTTTTCGTCCTCGGTAGCTTGATAATTGATGAAGGATATAAACTTTTGACGACACCTAACGAAAAGTGGACCCTCTTTTCTTCATTAATTCACTCCCTGTATGTGTTTGTTTTTTTGAATTAAAGGTCGTTGATTTTAGAAAGACCTGATGATATATATGTTGAATATATGTAGGGTGATATGCATGATCACAAGAGCTTGGTGGAGGCAATAAAGAAAGTTGATGTGGTGATCTCTATGCTGGGCTACAAATATCATGAGCAGTTGGTTGATCAAGTTAAAGTCATAGAGGCTATTAAAGAAGCTGGAAATGTCAAGGTAATCAACAAATATATATTTATATTAGGATAAGGAAAACGAGAAATTTGGATTGGATAGTCGTAATATTACATATTGTTATTTTTTCACATCTTTCTTGTTTTCTGTTAATTACACAAAACCCCCTTTTAGTTTATCCCATATAGCAATATCCCCAGCCCCACCCCAACCGAACCCTAGCCCCAGCCCCAGCCCCAACCCCAACCGAACCCTATCCCCAGCCCCACCCCAACCGAACCCTAACCCCAGCCCCAGCCCAGCCCCAACCCCAACCCGAACCGAACCCTAGCCCCAGCCCCAGCCCCGCCCCAGCCCCAGCCCCAACTCCAACCCCAACCCCAACCCCAACCGAACCCCACAACCGAACCCTAACCCTAACTGAACCCGATGCCGACGCCGACGCCGATGCCAAACCCTCACCCCTACCCGAACCTGGCCTGAACCCTAGACTACATCGTCAAAATTAAAAATTATTTGAGATTTAATTACAAACCGTGTGCGCGGTGGAGGAGATGGTAGAAATTGGTGGTCGACGACGATCGGCGAAGGTGGCGACGAGGCGCGGGAATTCGACGAAGGTGTGGGAACGACCGACGAAGGTGGCGACGAGGCGCGAGCGCGGTGGCGACGAGGCGCGGGAACAGGCGATGAGAGGCGCGGGAGTGAGAGAGAAATTTTGGGAACGATGAATAATTTTTCTGTGCTATTTTTTTATTAATAACCTATTTAGATGCCCCTACGGACATAACCGTAGGTCCACGGTTTGCGGCTCCGTAGGGCCAAACAAAAAATTAGAACGTAAGGCACCGTAGGGACAACGATGTGGCCCTACAGATAAATCCATAGGGGCAAGAAATATTTGCCCCTACGGATTCCTGAGTCCGTAGGGGCAACCCCATATTGTAGTAGTGTTTGCGATCCCAGACGAAAGGGGTTCCCTTCTTCATCAAGTGACTGTAAGGGCGGCATTTCTCTGAAAGATTGGCTATAAATCGTCGGATATACGTGAGCTTCCCTTGGAGAGACCGCAATTGTTTGAGAGTCCTTGACGGAGGCATTTCCATGATCGCCTTAATCTTTAACGGGTCTATCTCGATACCTCGGTGTCGGATGATGAATCCTAGGAATTTGCCCGAGAAAACTCCGAACGCGCATTTGAGAGGGTTCATCTTCAAGTTGTATTGCCGGAGGTGTTGAAATACGATCTTCAGATGCTCTAGATGTTCCTCGTATGATTTGCTTTTCACCACAAGGTCCTCGATATAGCATTCGACGATTTCATGTATGAGGTCATCGAAGATCTTCGTCATGGCCCTCTGATAGGTGGCACCAGCGTTCTTTAGACTGAAGGGCATCACCTTGTAGCAGAATATACCTAAAGGGGTCCGGAAAGCGGTATGCTTCTGGTCCTCGGGATGCATCTTTATCTGATTGTATCCTGACGAGCCATCCATGAAGGGAAAGACTTCGTGAGTGGATGTATTATCTATCATCAGCTCAGTGACTGGTACTGGGAAGTCGTCCTTCGGGCAGGCTTTATTGAGATCCCGAAATTCCACACATATGTGCACCGTCCCATTTTTGTTCATCACCGGGACGATGTTGGCGATCCAGTCAGGATACTGAACCTCTTGGATGAAGACAGAGTCGATTAGCTTCTTGACCTCGGCGTTGATGCTCATTTCAAGCTCGAGCCGCATTCTTCTCGATGCTTGTTTGATTGGCTTGGCGTCCGGGGATATTGCCAATTTGTGGACAACAATCTCTGGATCTAGTCCTTGCATCTCAGAATAGTTCCATGCGAAGCAATCTTTATGCTGCATAAGCACGTCCTTTAGTGTATCCACCCTTTCTTCACACAGCAGCTCGCTAACGAATGTCAGTCGCGGATCATTTGTCGTCCCTAAATCAATTTTCTTGAGGTTATCTGCAGTAGTATGTATTCTATCTTCCAGCTCTTTTGGTGCCGATGGAAATTCTGAGATTACCTCGTCATCATTGTTTTCGAAGCACCGGGGGGGTCATCCATATTCTCGGGCTCTTCTTCTGACAACGTTATCATATGACAAGTATGAGATCGCTTCCAAGATCGATGTTGATCTGGTTCTACTCTCTCTGTATGCGCAGCTTTTGGTTCGTGCTTCTACGGCGGAGTTATCCTCCAACTGCTGGATAGAGCGAACTTGCCGAGCTGATATTGGTCTTCGACCAAATCTTTAAATGTGAAGCAATCTTCAAGAGGATATCCTATTGCCCTATGATAGGAGAAATAGTTCGGGTGAGAGACTTCGCCTGCTTGCTCGGGGTACTTGGACTCCGGGAGTGTCATCATCTGATGTTTTATGACAAGATCAAGTATCTTCCGTGTTTTGTTCTGAGGAAAAGAGTATGCTCGACCCATCTTCTTTATAAGAGACGAATCCGGATTGCTCGATTCCCGATTGCATGGCTTCTTGGTCCCGCTTTGTCGCTCTCGAACGTTTTTCCCGTTCTTTGATTTATTTTTGCCTCTGCGTCGGGCCTTTTGTATGACGGGTCGATAAGGAAGAGCATTACCATTCTCCGCGGCCTGTTGAAGGAGGCGTTGTGTCCTGGCTTTTTTCATAAATGGCCATCTCACGGTTATGGTCATCCCGGATCTTTTGACCCGCTTCCCTTACTAGCTTGTCCATTCGTTCCTCAAATGACGGACTCGGCGCTTTGATGACAGGACCTTGTTTTGGTTAAGGATCAGCTTCTCTTAACAGTGTCTCCTTCTTCATCGAAGTCATGTATGACGTAGCTGCCATGGACTCGCTCCCATTTTCTGGGTTGAACATATCCAAGCCTGACCGTTTCCATTCTCCCGTTTGGCAACTTTCGCTGAGTTCCAGGGACATCCCAAATCCTGTTGTAGAATCGAGCTTGTCGAGTAGTCTGTCTGAAGGGTACCCCTTGGCGCTTCAATAGCCTTTTCAAGCCTTCCGTGTAATATCTAGGCAGACGGATGGGCTGGAACCTGTCAAGTGTAGAATCCACGCCATGCCAAATTTCTTTTTCCACTTTGGTTTCCCCGAATCGGTAGAATAGGATCGTCTTTTCACCTTTTAGCTTGGGAGGGACGTAAAATGTCTGGAGTTCTTGCACGCTATAAGCTTCAAGTGCATCGAGCTCCTTGTAATGCTCCCGCGGAACCATGGTAATTTGCAAACTCTGATTATCGTCAGCGAAAACTTGTATTGACGGTCGAGCGGAAAATATAGCGTTAACCTCATCTTCCGAGTCGCTGCCGGGCGGACCTGAGTAAACTATTTCTTCTTCCTCCTCGGTATCACTCCCGAAGACTGGAATGGTGGTGATAGCTTTGTTCTCCGGTTTATGACATCTTTCTGTGTCCTCAAAGTCTGGTAAGAAGTATTTTGCATCTTCGTATTTGCGGACTTCGTTCACAGAGAATGGGTTTAGCTCTCCTGTCACAGTATACTCGAGACATCCTTGAAATACTTCATACACTGATGTTGTGTAGAAGGGATGATGTTGTATTCGTGCAACCAGGGCCGACCGAGCAAAGCATTGTAGCATGTCTTGGCGTCAATGACGTGGAACTTGATATCAGTGACGATCAGCCCAAAGCGTAACGTCAGTATCACAGACCCGAGAGTCCGTGATGACTGGGAGTCGAAACCGGAGATGGTGATTTTATCACGAGCGAAGTGCTGAACGCTCTTGCAGATTTCCTTCAACACTCGCACGTTGAGGAGATTGACGGAAGACCCATTGTCGACCAGGATTTTTCCTATCTTGATATCGTGACAGTATCCGGAAACATAAAGGGGACGGTTGTGCTCGGACGTCCCGAGGAGGAGATCTTCATCGCCGAAGGTGATATCGACTGTGTGTACTTCTTCCAGCTCGTCCTTCATCTTTTCTTCGGCAAGGAACGCTTGGAATTGCTCTGGCTCTTGTAGCGCTTTGATCAAAGAATCTCTTGCTTCTTTTGATAGCTGAAGGGCGTCGAGAATGCTTAACTGCGAAGGTAAGTTTCTTAAGTGTGCCAGAATGATGTAGTCCACCTTACTTTTCTTTGGCGGGTCCTTGGCGGTCAGCTCTTTGATGACTTGGTCATCTAGGGCAATATCCTCAGAGACTTTTTCTTTTCCCTTATCTTTTCTATTCATGGGTCCGAGATTCTTTTCGGGCAGCGTACAATTGCGCAGCTAAATATTTTCGTAGTTCTTCGGTTCTTCCTCTTTTTCCGAGGTGAATTCTTTGAAGAGAGGGCCAAGAGTCATTTCTTCGTCAGAGTCGCTCCCAAAGGTGAGAACTTGTGATCCTCCGGCGTTAACCATGCGATAGTTGCCGGTAGTTTTTTTAAGCTCCTCGGTCATACTTCTTCGCTCCCGATGAGTTTTACGTTTCATCCGCTTAAAATGTTGCCGGTGAGCAACATATTCCTGCCACCATCTTTTAAAAGTGTTGCACTCTTCGGTAGGGTGCGCAATCTTTCGATGATATAAGCTGTAGTTAGGATGCATTTCTGTTTCACCCAGAATGTTTCCTTCGGAGGGCGGCAGCTTCATCCCCATTGATACGGCTTTGGCGAACCTCTTCCTCGTCTTAAACCTATTTTTATTTGCGGCGGAAGATGCAAATTGATTTGGCAGGAGCGTTTCAACCCTTTTGTCCAGTCGCCGGTGTTTGGCCTTTTCAAATATGGCCATCTCACGCTCCCGATCAGCTTTACTTTTCAGAAAAGCTTTGTTTAGGAATGTGTCGATCATTTCGTCTGATGGCTCTGGAAGTTCCGGTTCGGGATTTGCCCCCAGTTTCTCGGTGTAATGAGCTTCCTCATCGTCTATTGACGAATGAGAGATCACACGGCAGCTTGCTACGTAATCTTCAGATTCATCTGACGAGTTTTCTCCATTATCTCCGTCTTCATGGACATGCCCGAGGAACTCTTGGAGTGTGATTGGAGTCCGCGCCTTCTGGTTATACTCTTCCAGCGTGTCAATCTGCTTTTGCAGGTCCGTGCGTTTGTCGCCAGGCTTCATGGGCTTTTTGGTCTTCTTTTTCTTCTTTGAAGACTTCGACGGCTGGGTGTGAGTGTTTTGAATATCACCACCAATCTTTGGAGTTGGGCACGGCTTCAGCATCCCCTCAAGGATCTGGGGTTCCAACAGATTCTTCCACCTGATCGCCGGGCATGTGTAGAGATCATTCAGCATTCTTTTGGTTTTGGCTGAAAGAGCGACCTCCCATGGAGCTTCTTCGACAAAAGAGCACGATGCCCCCGATGTGTCCGTCTTCTTAGGAGTGTGCGATTGTGGTGGGCTTACTTTCCACTTCTCAGATAGCACAAACTTGCCTTGTTGGTACTGATCCTCGATCCATCCCTTAAAGACGAAGCAATCTTCGATTGGATGGCTTATCGTTTGGTGGTAAGGGCAATAATTGGGACTATTAGCCTCGCCGGGTTGCAGTGGTCGCTTAGGATTTGGCAGATTGATGAGCCTATTGCGCATCGTCAGTTCGAACAGTCTCTTCATTTTGTCCCGAGGGAACGAATAAGGACGCTTCATTTTCTCATTGTAGTATCGCCGTCTCTCTTCCAGTTGATCCGTTAGTTTTGGGGCACTGGGCTGCTGTTGGGTATTCGCAACGAAGGTCGCCTTCCCTTTACCCTTTTCGTTCCGCGGCTCCGGTTTCGGAGGAGACGGTCTATGACCCATCTGGTCTATCTGGGCTAGCTTGTCGATTAAACCTTGGAACGTGGTCGGTTTGAAGAACATCATGAATTGTGAAATAGTTGCATGAAGGTCTAGGGTGCCTACGAACATGCCCACCGCTGGTGCTTCTTCGATGCGTTGTTCGCATTTTGACCACAGATTCCACCATCGGATTGTGTATTGAACCCACGTCTCGCCTAGCTTCACCCTGGCATTAATCAATGCCGTTATTGGGGTGCGTTCACTAGCACTCGCGAATCGCTGGGTGAATAACAACTCCATTTCTGCGAACGTCTTGACGGAGTCGTTTGGAAGTTCGCAGTACCACTCAAATGCCGTCTCCGACAAGCTGCCGACGAATTGGCGGAGCAAAAGCTTATCATCACCCCCGGTGTTGCCGCAAAGAGCCCTGAATTGAGCGACATGTTGATGGGGATTGCTTGTCCCTTTGTACACATGGAATTTGGGGATTGTGTATCCTAGCGGGTACTTTATTTGGTCATACCAGCCTGGATACGGCCGCCCAGTTTTAACGACTTGGCCAGCCGCTTCATTTGCCTGGTGAGCTCGTATTTGCTGAGCAATGTAGCCATCCAGAGCGGTCTTAGAAATGGTTTCCTCTTTGGCTGCTGAAAGAGCCGGAGGAGGGTTCGATGTCTCCCCTTTGTCGTCTTCGATGATGATCGGGGGGTCTTCAGCTGGAGGATTCGGCTGTAACATCATCCCGACCATGTCTTGGAAGATAAGTGCCATTCATTTTATATTAGCCACTTGTTCTGTAGCTTCTCTGTCCTTCTTTTCGAGGATTCTGCGTAGAAAGTCAGCATCGGTTTCTTGTTCGTGGCGCTGCTCTGATGACGCCTCCGGGCTTTCTTTTGGTCCTGTGAGTGCGTCCATTGCAGTCAGCATCTCCTGAAGCTTCTGCTGTTGTTGTTCCTGAGCCCTTGTTATTGATCGAGTGAGCGGTCAGTGGCCCGTCGAAGTGCGGCTTTCCTCTTTTCCGGAAGCCATGTAAACAGTATGTACCATTATGCCCCCGGACTTGGGGCGTCTGGGCTTAGCATCTTCACGATCCGCCGTAGTCATAGGGGCTTTCTCTGGCTTCCTTATCTTTTGAGCAGTCGACGTTGAGGGGGTCGTTGCAGCGGGCACCCAGGTGGTTGTCGTCCTTCGTGGCTTGCCAGGACGGTTCCCTTCCTACTAGACCTTCAGCTTCTTCTGTCGACGAGGGTAATCTTGATCAATCACCGACTCTTGGACCCGTCACCAGACTTTATAAACTTTTGCGAACAGCCGTTGAGGGGGCTGCTCCGGCTTTATTTATGTGACAGTCTCCACCGGTGGAGGAGTTCTTTTCAGTACGGCGGTAGGAGAGTTCTTACGCACCTTGTTCAGCAGTTCAAAGTTGTTCCCGGTTGGAACAGCAGCATTGACTTCCACCGTTGAGGCTGGTGGAGTTAACCCAGAGGGGGAGTTGCCCCCAGTCTTCCTTATTCGGCGCCAGTGGCGACGTCGAGCGTGTCGAGCTGCCGGGATTGTTTCAGCTAAAGGGGTGACTTTGTCATGCCCCTGCTCTGATGAGGCGCTGTCGGTATCAGCCTCTTGAAGGCCGACGTCCGTTGAGCAGCAGGGTCTAATCTATCAAAGACAGACTTTTGAGCAGGAACGGGGGCCAAAGTGGGAGCCAGAACAGTCAGTCTTGTGAAGACCAACCCTTTGGCAGGAGAAGCTGTCTTGACGACTTCGGGAGCAGGGATGGTTACTCTCTTCGGAATAACCTTTTCTTTCTTCATCATGGGCTCACAGGAACTTTGGCCCAATCTGGCGAAGACCGAGGCGCTGGAGCTGGACGACCCGTTGAAAGGGGCCACAGTAGTCGTAAGCCGATCAAAGACCAACTTCTTGGGAGCTTCTTGTGTTGGTATAGGAACGCTGAAGTTCTTTCGCGGGAGCATAGTCCCGAAAAATAATCCAGTGGTGGCCTGAGTGACCTGTTCCACCGGCATCGCGAACAGGGAAGCCGCTTGGGGCCCGTAAGCTATGCCTCCAGATGAGGCGGAGCGTGCGTTGCAGTTGAAGCTGGAACACTTCATGCAAGTGGACGCCATTGATCCTTCACTTTCTGCACCAAGCAAAACACCAAATCTTAGTACCTCGAACCCAAGGGCAACCATTAGCAAACCGCGATTCGTTCACGAACACGACACACGAAGTGTGGAGTGGAAAGAGGAAAAGGTCCCACCGGGCGTGCCAGAATCTGTTCCCCTCCGAAAGACGCGGCAGAGACGCGGCGAACGTCTTGCCTGAATTTCGGGGCAGACGTGAATTGGTGCTATCCGTCCACCTCTCCGAAGATGCCAAGTTGATTTATGGCACCATGTATCGAAGGTTTAAACGGATGTAGCAGACTTCGTCAGATTCCCCCTCGTTTGAGGGGTTTTTGATTGTGGGGACGCTCTTCCCTGCAGGCGCAAGCCCCTGCAGTTAATTACGCTACCGCATCGCGGTAACAACTTTCTCCTTCTCCAGATGGTCATTTCGTGTCGTGGGTGTTTGTTTTGTGTTTGGTTGCCCGTGAATTGTATACGGAGACTAATTTATGTTGTCGCCCGTAGGGCGTGGACTAGTCCAAATCCGTATCTTTCTTAGATTTGGATTTGAGGGTTGGGTTTAAAGATACGTTAGCCTCATTTAAGACTAAGATCAACTTAAACGTTCGTTAAGGATACGTTAGTCTCATTTTAGACTAAGATCAATTTAACGGGATCGTTTAGATCCAACAAGAGAGCAATTGGGCTCTATTGTTTAGTTTAGTGACATTGCGGTCGATTAGTTTAAGGACATTACGGTCCATTGTTAGTTTAAGGACATTACGGTCCAATGTTAGTTTAAAGACATCACGGTCGAGGTTAGGGACATCATAGTCCGTGAGTTTAAAGTCCTCACAGTCAAATGCTAGTTTAAAGACATCACGGTCGAGGTTAAGGACATCATAGTCCATGGGTTTAATGACCCCACAATCCAATATTAGTTTAAAGACATCACGGTTAAGGTTAAGGACATCATAGTCCGTGAGTTTAAGGACCTCACAGTCCAATGTTAGTTTAAAGACATCACGGTCGAGGTTAAGGACATCATAGTCCATGGGTTTAAGGACCCCACAGTCCAATGTTAGTTTAAAGACATCACGGTCGAGGTTAAGGACATCATAGTCCGTGAGTTTAAGGACCTCACAGTCCATAGTTTAGAGACGTCATGGTCTATGAAATGTGTGGTTGTCGGGACCCGTCACCTCTTTGAAGACGTTGAGGAATTACAACGACAAATATCAAAGGAGTGAAGAGATGTACCCTTGAACCAAGGTGGATTAAGTGATCTGTAGTCAAATTTGGAACTAAGATCAATTAATTATATTATGAGCACATTGGCTCAGTTAAGTCTGAATTGAGAACTTATGGCCAACTTGGGCTAAATCCAATTAAGTTTGAAATATTGGCCCTTTGTTGGACCATTAGACATTTGTCTGGGTTCAGCCTCTCATCACTTAGCAATGCTAAACAAGAGTTGAGGGCTCTGATAATATTTTTATCTTTGACTGGGCATTAAACATTATAGCTCTGAATTTTACTCAATTTTGAGATTCAGTTGAAGGGGAGGCTTTGCCTCTAAATTTGGTTAAAAATAGTGTTAAACACTAGAGAACAACAGTGTTAAACACTGGAAATAAAATTCTCAAATTAGTGTTAAACACTAGAAATAAGATTATCAAATTAGTGTTAAACAGTAAAAGACAACAGTGTAAAACTCTGGAAATAAAGCCTTCAAATTAGTATTAAACACTAGAGAGGAACGGGTCACGTGAGGGCACCCAAAGGTGGGGCAAGATCTCCTCACTTTGTTCTGCAAATAAGTGTTAAACACTTTTAGTTTTCTGACCATCACGTGTTGGCACGTGATGGAGATCTGTGCGCTGATTATTAAAGCACTTATCAAGGGGTCACGTGATAACACGTGAGAGCGTCCAAATTAGAATCTGCCTTTGCTTTTATTTTCATTGTTTTAAAGGTCATGTGGGAGCACGTTAGGCGTTGCCTCAAAACTTTTTCTTCTCATTTTTGGGGGATCTGTTTAGGGATCACGTGGGGAAACGTGATGGAGATCTTTTGAGTTCTCTTTTATTTTTAAGAATTAAATTCTTTGTAGGGTTAAACCCTAATTTTGTTTTAGGAAAATTAAATTCCCATATATATGGAAGAATTAAATTCTTATGTTGGGTTAGACCCTAATTATGGTTTTAGAGGAATTAAATTCCTATTTATATGAAAGAATTAAATTCTTATATAGGGTTAAACCCTAGTTCTGGCTTGGAGGAATTAAATTCCTATGAATTTAGGAGAATTAAATTCTCATATATGATTAAACCCTAGTTTTGTCTTGAAGGAATTAAATTCATGTAAATTTAGGAGAATTAAATTCTCATATAGGGATAAACCCTAATTTTATCTTGAAGGAATTGAATTCCTATAAGTTTGGGAGAATTAAATTCTCATACAGGGTTAAACCCTAGTTTTATCTTGAAGGAATTAAATTCCTATGAATTGGGAGAATTAAATTCTCTAAACTCAATTCTCACTCTATGTTTTGGATCTGCATGGCAGAATCTCAACCCGAAGAGAATTAAATTCTCAACTTATGGGGAGATTTGCTTCTGCAGATCTTCAACCAGAGGAAGAACTAAGTTCTTTTGCAGAAGAGTTAAACTCTTAGATCTGAGAATTAAATTCTCTTTTTTTGAATTTTTGATCCCTTTCCTCTTCCTCACCTAGGGTTTCTTTCTTGAGAATTAAATTCTCCTTTTTTTCCTCTCTGCTATTTGCCTTTAGAAAATTTCAAGATCCCAGAATTCTCTCTCCCAAAATTCTATATGTTTCTTCTTCTCTTGGCTCCTATTTATAGGAGAAGGAAAAGAATCAATTTGTTTAGTAAATTTTTCATTGAAAGATTTTGTTTGTTTTCATAACTACTATGATCCTTTAGATCACTCAGTGAATTTTATTCACCATTGGATTTTCAATCCAAAAGATATTCTGTTTGTTATTTTTGGTGAAATTTAGGGAAATCTTTCCTTATCTAAAATCTTTCCATAAATTGGTGATTTTTAATCACCCTTGGATTTTTAATCCAACGGTCCCCCATAATCCTTTTTTGTTTGGGAAGATTTGGAGAAATACTTTCCTAGTTAGGGTCTTTGATTTCTCTTAATTAGAATTTAATTCTATCAAGTTATAAGGGCTTTCGAAGCCTATCACGTGTTGGCACGTGACCCCTTCTCATTCAGAATTTAATTCTGTATTTTAATTGGGTTGAAGGATCATCACGTGTCAACACGTGACCCCCGGTCATGTGTGAGCATGTGACGCCCTATTAGGGTCTTTCCTCAGCCGCTGTTTACACCTCTGTTCACTTAGAATTTAATTCTGTAAAATAGATCACTTGTCAACACGTGACCCTTAGTCACGTGTGAACACGTGATACCTCATTGAGGTAATTCCTGATTTTTAATCAGGGAACAGGGACCACGGTACAATATATCCCATTCATTCCCCACAGGATCACGGTATAATAAACAATGGTTATTCCATTCACACCCGGATTCACGGAAAATAATAATATTTTTTTGAGTTACGTTTTGGTTACATTATTGATTTTCCCTTTCCCCCAGGTTTCATGTTCAAGTCAGGTATCAATATAATATCTATCTAATGCCAACACAGGAACAATCGTGTACATGTCTTGTCTAGCAAGATAACAAGTCAGGTCAAACATGATAACAAGTCAATATTGTTGGCATCAGTAAGTATTACAGGCAACGGGTATTAACATGATAACAAAAATTGTACAGTCTGGCAGGTTATAAGCGTGTCAAGGATAACGTAATCATATCATGTACAAGACCAAGCTAATAGGAATAACAGGGATAGTATATTAAATCTGATTAATAACTATAAAAGCGGTATTGATTAACCATGCATAAGAAAGTTCCGTTCAGAAATTTAGCATTATCCTGATTTGTAAAATAGTTTAAAAATAACAAACGTCCTCCAAAAGGGGCGTGTTATATACCAAAACAAAGATAATGCAATAAGGTTTTCATTTTTATAAGTTAAAATATCTCAGGTTATTCCTACAAAAAGTTATGAACGTTCGAAATTGAAAGTTTTCTGCTGGAATTTCCCTGGACAGCAGTTCAGAGATATTTTCATTTACAGTTTACGTTATTTAAACAATTTATTTTGCAAGTAAATATATCACAGGGTTATAGTATTCTGAGTTAGTTTCGTAAAGAACTAAAGAACATGCGCTAATAATTTTTCTATAATTTATAATGAATTTTATAAGGTAAGGTGTATAGTAAATTCCAGATTTGTCGTATCCGCTTGGCGACGACGTTTCATATGTAAATTATAATATTTTCAAACTATATTTTGCATAACGTTATAAAATGCAGATTATAAACTAATTAATGATATATGTATTATATAGATATAAATGGTATAATGATAATAATAAGAAATATTACAACGATATATATATATATATATATAATTATAGCATGTCGCAAGTTGTAAACATGTATACACTGTATATTATAAAACTGATTAACGTTAAATAACTGCGGTGTATAAATTATATAGATATATTTGTATGATAATAATAATAATAGTAGTACGACAACATATAAGTAAATTGTGTAAACCATAGCATATAGCAAGTTGTAAATTTGCCTCGAAACAAACGCGATAAACGGAAACAACTCGATGCTATACAAATTAGCACCAAGTTTTGCTGGCTCGGTCAAGGTTCTAGAATGCGGCTGGAGTTGCGTCGGCGAGAATGGATGTGGGATTGAAGAACGAAGTAGGAGAATATATAAATTGATGAGGGGGATATTGTGTTAGAGAAGAGAGAGAGATGTTATATATATAGAGAGAGTAAGAGAGAGACAGAGAAAGAGAGATTTTGTGTTTAATATAAAAATATATAATATTGTGTGTGTGTGTGTGTGTGTGTCGATAATATCAAACTACAACCAATTTCCACCAAAATCTCATCAAAAATATATTTTGGAAAATAATTCACATATGTAAACTTCTCAACCATAATATAAGAATATATTTTAAATAACCCATACCTCTAATATAAGATTTAAAAGGATTCCAAAAATTTATCTAGATTTAATAAATATTTAATATTAGATATTTTGAGATTTAAACGTAAAAGATAAAAGTAAAATAAGATATGGGATGGCAACCATATGATGACAGTTAACAATTACAAATTATCATTAACTTGTGGCTACCCAAAAGATATATGGTGATTTATATGTTATATATAGATATATTATACTAGATTCATATGGATTTAACTTATCGGTAAATATTAGATATAATCTAGCACCATAGTGGGTTTCAGATATGCGGGTTGAGTCGGATAACTACCTCTACTATTCGAATCGATCGCAACCCGAATAAAATAAAGCAAGTTTTAAAATACCAATTAATATTGTAAGAACGTGCTAGGGTGTTACGCTCCTCTTGACGGTTGTAGTATGATCTTCTCTTTTCTAACGATCTTGCATGACTGACCGTTTTCTACCGTCATATGTCTAAGATCCCCTTGAACATACTAGCTAAAATGGTGTTGGTCTAAAGTGCAGTGAAAAGAAGCGCTCGAATCTAGGAACCAGGTATCTATCTTTGTGTTCTTGCTCGCCGATAGGAAAAGCCCATGTTCCACTTGTTCTTGTGTAGACACCGTATTAGTTTATTTTTCATCTGACTTCCAATCTGAGTTTTCTTCAAGAGTTTACATTCATTTTTTCTATGACCCTTCCTTCCGCAGTTCCAACAGTCATCTTGGATCTTTCCTTTCGATTTTTCGCGGCTCCTAGAGCTGCCCTTCTTCCCTTTCCCCTATTCCATTGTCCTACCGCGATTCTTCATTGAAAGTGCAGAAGTTCCCGAACTCCCACTCACAGCTTATCCCCCCATCTCATCGTTTAATATGCAACTCACCACATCATTAAACGTAAGATTCCCTGAGATCAAGTTGCTTAACTCCATCATATGGTTTTCCCAACTCTCCGGCAATGAACATAGGAATAAAAAGGCTCGAATCTCATCTTCATATATAATTGAAACCAATTCGATTTGGCTCATCACGCTGTTGAGTTTGTTCAGGTGCTCTATCATCAAACCGTTCTCTGTCATTTTCATGTTGAAAAGTTTCTTCATCGGAATTACCTTGTTTAATGTCGAAGGTTTTTCATACAACTTCTCTAATGTCATCATTAGCCCCATAGTTGTCTTCTCCTTTGAGATGTTAAAGGCCACTTGCGGAGTCAACGATAGCCTAATCGTTGTCAGGGATTTCCTATCCAATAGATTCCATGTCTCATCGGACATTTCTCGGGCTTTTTGCCCAATAACGGAAGATACAAATCCTTTTGGTATAGATAGTTCTCCATCTGTATGTGCCACCAACCACAATTGTGACCATTAAATTTCTCGATTCTTATCTTATCCTCTGCCATCTTTCGTTTACCGTTGCAATAAACTCAACTTCTACTTCGGATCTGAACCAACACCTTCAAAACTATAATCTAAGAAGATAGGAAAAATGGCATAAGCGTCGTTACCCACCATCAACCTAGATCGTAGAATCGAAAGACTCTTTGGTTCCCTAACCACGCTCCAATACCAGTTGTTGTGGTATAAAAAATGTGAGAAGAAACACGGAACAATGCTTACGACCAATCACACAATCCACGCAATACCAACGAAAGATAAAACAAACAATAAAAGCGAGAACAAAAGAATCACAAACCAGAGACAAAGAGATTTGTTAACGAGATTCACCCGCCGTATGGCTAGTCTCCGGCAGAGCGGAATCTGTAAACGTCTACTAGAACTTTGAATCAAGTTTTACACCAAGAGCAAATCATAGGAGATATCTCTCAAATCTCTCTAGACTCTTGAAACCCTAGCCGTCACCATCTCTCTATACAATGATCAATAATAGCACCACTTTTTAACATATAAGATATCTCTAGATATAGCATAACCCTAAACCTATTTAAATTAGAGTTCAATAGAATATGGTAAATATTCAATTCGCATAGAGATCACGTCGACAGACGTCTGAACAAGGATGTTCAGACGCCTGCCTACTCTCTATTGTTTGCTTCAACACTTTGACAGACGTCTGCCGCTCCTTGGTCAGACATCTGCCTGCGCTCTGAAACTACTTCGGCTCTTTGACAGACATCTGCACTTTTGCCACCAAACGTCTGTGTTTGCTCTGTTCTTTTGACTTGTTTTTTGGTGCATGTCTAGACGTCTACTCCTTCAGACGTCTGCAGGAAGTGATCTCCACAAATCAACATAAGGCTGGTTTAAAATGAACTAATTAGCGATGAGCAATAACTCAGTTGGTATGGACACTTTCCCTTTTGGGAAGAATATGAGGATCAAACCCCAGGAGAGAAAGTGGACACAAATTAACGCTTTCAGGGCAAGTTCGTGGGTCCCCTAGATGCATGTTTGTGTTGTGTACTTGTGTGTGATATGTGCGTGAATGTGTTGTGTGTGTTGTACACATAGATTAGGCCTTACGGGTCAGTGCCAAAAAAAGAATGAACTAGCCATGAAAGTTTTTTATCACCTCTTTGGGAAAAAAAGTGGAAACATGTATTTTTGAGATTTTTTGCATTATGATTGTCAATTTCTAATTGAAATATAACTAGATGAAAAGAATATCGATAACAAACTTCCGAAAAACAAAACATTTTTTTCATTCCACGACTATATAATTCACACACTCTTTGGGACATGTTTGATATTGTGGTGTAGTGTAAATTTTGTACCGTGAACGGAAAAGGATAGGTATCGTCCTATCAAATTGGGGGTGCGAACCTAAAATATTAGGAGTAGATAAAAGATCAAATTTAAGAATAAAACATTAATTAAGTTCATACATAAGTTGAACCGACTTTAAATAGACCGAGCTTGGCAAATCGTACTAATGCATTATTGAAATTTCATTAATTCAAAAATTATAAAATGAAAAAAACCTGAGCTGCAAGAAACAGCCAAATCTGCACAATAAACTTTAGAACCTTTATACTATTTAACAATTGCCATTCTGGCTTATGGATCAAAAGTTGTTTTTGAACCGTCCCGTAAGCTTCACCAACGCACACTGCACACCCATGCACACACGACACACACAAACACACACGCAATACCCATACCCAGGGGACCCACAAATTTGCTTGAGTAATTATATGTGCTCTTATATATTCAATACAATTCTTGTAATATTTGTTGTAATATGATTTTATAGTTGCACTAACAGTAATTGGTTAACTGGGTCATATCTATTTATAATTGTTATAATATCCCTAGAAATCATATTTATAGATCATGCACTGTGATATGTCACTTGCACGGAGACATGGTATAATCTAGTGATTTAATAAATGAGTACTTAGCCTATAACTAGTATGAGATAGCTAGTTTTATAACAGACTGTCATGCATGACACTAACATGTTAGATGTGGTGATATATCTTAGTCACCAAGAATGGAGATTCTCCTTGTGTGTGTCATGAACACGAATCTTGAAACATGTAGTACATGACCACGTTTGAATTCTCTAGAATATGTCACTTATGAGATAGAGAATTTGATCGGTTACATAATCCTTTTGACTTGATGATATTGTTATTTTCGATCTGTCATTTAGTAAGCTTTGAAATGATAGTATTTCTTGTCGTCTGACGGAAATAACAAAGCTGAAATACATTTAGAAGAACAATTAATGTCTAGATAGAATCCTACATTCTCATGTTAATGAGAATAGGTTTACTGTTCATTTCTATGAAAACGTAAAAATCATGTCGACGTGTGTTTTGAAAAATGTTTTTAAAGTTATATTATATAATAATATTTATTTTTATAAATGAATTTATGTTTATGGGGAATGAAACTTTAGGCTTGAGCAATTAGGTGAATATGTCCTGCTCATTTTATTCGCTTAAAGAATAAGTAACTTGATGTCAGAAAGATTTGCATGTAAATTGATATTTATTTTCATCTCACATTATGATAGAACTTTTATGAACAGTTGGCAAGATATGTGTCTGACTGTTAAATTAAAACTATTAATTAATTAATTACGAATAATTTAATTGATAGTTGGCTCTTGATGTAAGACTCAATTGGTCCCACCCATAAATCTTTTGGTGGAAAACTTAGACACGGCCAAATTAAAAAGAAGTATTATTTATAATATAATTGTTATATTATTAATATGTAGGTTTTTAGTCCCACATCCGATATTTGAGCTTGAAGTATTGTACCACAACCCTATATATAAAAAGGCAATGGCTTGTCATGAAATTAAGAATTTTAATTATGAAAATTTCTTCTTAATATTTGGATGCCTATCAATTCATGAATGTGTTCATCTTCCAAAAAGGTTTGATGGACTTCAATTAGAGGCATTTGCGTTTGTGGTGGCTGCCTTAAAATTCTTCATTAATGTGATGGAAGAGATACGCATTTAATTTTAAATAAAAATCTGATTTTTAAGAAATTGATGCATGTGTTTCTGCCATAGGCATACATACGTTTCCTTCAGAATTTACCCCGAAAACCCCTCCTAGGATTTGAACTCCGCACTCTTCTTAAGAGGGGAAGCACCATACCAACTGACCTATTGCTCATTGATGGGATGGATCAAAAGTTATGGGTTTTGAAAGATGATGATAAAATCTACACCTTTTTGTTTGCAGGTTTGGACTTTATCGAGATTGAACGAAACAAAATCCTCCACGACCTTCTTTGCATCATATTGCAAAGGATTATGGTTCTACAAATATTCTAAAAAGATTATTGTTAATCTTCAAACTAACAAAACTTTGGCCCATATTCTTTGCTTATTTTACAAATGTAGTACATGTTCTCCCTTACTTCCATTATAATGAATTGTTACGGAGAAGGAATGAGAGTCGGGCAAAGAATTTGGAAATGGGAAGATTTGAATGCCTTACCCCGACCAAATCTAACCATATTAGATGTTTGGATGTGTGATGCATGTGCATATATAAGAGGTTAATTTTGAGTAAGACGAGAGTTAGAAACTCTCGAGTTTTGATTAAAGAAGTTTTAAAAAAACTACAAACAAATTTGAAAAGAGCAGAAACAAACAACCTAGTCCACAAGCACGGGGAATGTTAAGATATGTGGATAATATAGTCCTACATTGGAAAAAATATGAGAGGTGCATGAATACAAGATATAAGATGGGACAATGCTCTACAAGACTTGAGTCTTATTGAAGCCCGTGTACACTCATATAAATAAACTATATAATCGTCTCCTTGTTTGTATATAATTAAATTTAATATGGTATTAGATCAGAGTCGGTAACACCTCTGAGAGACTGACTTCTACATGTATCATTACACTTTTGAGAGAGAGAGAGAGCCGTTTACATACCTTGAGAGAGAGGTGCATAGGTATAAAGATATAAGATGTGACAACGAATGCTAGCCAACAAAGAAGATAGTACTTTGATGTTGTTTCGTTAGATATATTACACTTTTGAGAGAGAGAGAGAGAGAGGTGCATAGGTATAAAGATATACACTACTAAAATAAAGGGTTGCCCCTACGGATAACGAAATCCGTAGGGGCAGATTTAGTTTGGCCCTACGGATTAGTCCGTAGGGCCAAAAGGTTGCCCCTACGGTCCTTACATATTAATTTAAAAAATATTAAATCGTAAATTGTTGTTTGCCCCTACAGAGCCGCAAACCAAGAACCTACGGACTTATCCGTAGGGGCATCTAAATAGAGATTTAATTAAAAAGGCACGGATCGATCCCTACGCTCATTACCTAAAAATTATTTTCCCATCGCGCGCGAACCCAAAATCCCCAAACCCTCGTTCCCGTCGATCGCCTGTGTTTCGTCGCCGTTCTCGTCGTCGCCAGCGCAAGCCGATTCGTCGTCGCCACCGCCTGGTTCTTCCTCATCTCCGTTTTCGTCGTCGCCTCCTTTCGTCGTCGCCTCCGATCGATCGTCGACGCTTCCACTGCACAGGTTAGGAAATCTTAAATTAAACAAATTTTTGATTATTTTAGGGTTAGGGTTCATGGTTTGGGTACCGATGAGGCATCCGTTGGGGTTAGCGTTAGGGTTAGGGTTGGGGTTGCGGTTGGGGCTGGGGCTGGGGTTGCGGTTGGGGTTGGGGTTCGGCAGGGGGTTGCGGTTGGGGTTGGGGTTAGGGTTAGGGTTGGGGGTAGGGTTGTGTGTCCCTGAGCACTTCCTGTGCCCTATTTCATCGGAGATTATGAAGGATCCTGTTGTTTTAGCATCTGGGCAGGTAATCTTTTGTTCAAATTTTTTGATTTTTTTTGTTTATCGATTGAGAATCTTTTTTGATGAGAAATCCTGAATTTTTTGGTAAAGAACATATGCCATTCTGCAATTATTTTGTATTCCCAATTTTATTATTCTGATTCCTTTTGTGGGGATTTGTTTTGGAGAGTATTTTTAGTTTGTTTTGGAGTTGGAAAAGGAAAAAAAAGAATAAATTTTTAGGAAAAAAGGATTATCTCAGAGACTGCAGCAGATGAATTCTTATTATAGAAATTTGTTTAATTTCCTCAAGCAGTAATAAATTATTGATTAAACTCCATCGCCAATGTGAGAATTATCTAATTTTTAATTGTGTGTGTGTGCATGTGTGTAACTTTGTTATTAACTTGCATTTGCAATCTGTATACTTGTTTCTTTCATTTAGAACTGTTTGTCTGTAATCAGAATTGTAGTTGTTCTCTATGTACCCTGTTCTTTTTTACATTTTCTTCATGTCCTGTGAATTGTTTATATATGAGAATAATGAAGGAAAGATGCCATAGGAGGGAATTTCCTCCTATTGCGTCGAAAAAGTAAGTCCTTCGTCGTATTTTCCGACGATCGGCACTCATCATCTTTATCGTTATCATTTAAGATATGTGTACACCAAATTTCATGTGATTCTACAATTTTTTCACCGTTGAATTAGTGGGTTGAAAATTAACGGTTTACCGATAATAGAACTTTTGACATTGCTAAATCAACAGTGAAAAAGTTGTAGAATCACATGAAATTTGGCGTGCCCACATCTTAAATGATAACGATGAAGATGATGGATTCCGATCGTCGGAAAATACGACGGAGGGCGTACTTTTTCGACGCCATAGGAGGAAACTCCCTCCTATGACCTCTTTCCTCCATTATTCTCTCTCTCTCTCTCTCTATATATATATATATATATATATATATATATGAAGAAAATTGAATTATTTATTTTTGGGTTTAATGGTTTACAAAGAAAATAGAATAAATTCAGAAGAGATTGTTTCATGAATATTGCTTTTTCATGAGTTAACAAGCAAAAGAATGTAAATAGTTTTGTTTGTACTTTGTTTATTATTCTGCTCATGCAATTGTTTTTCTATATGACAAATACAAGGATCTTTAGCTAGAATTATGCAATAAAAATCAATGTGTTATTAACTTACAGTTCACATTTGTATTTTAGCTTTGCTTATTTGTTTTATTGCTTTATGTGTACCCTGTTCTTTTTCATGTTTTCTGCTTTTCTTCCCTAAGCGATAACAGGATTACAACTAGAAATTTGGATTTTTTTGCATTACTTTTGATATTAATACTAGGGTCAATTGAATATATCATCACCCTTCATATCCACCTTATACAATTGTCATTGACCCCTGCACCGGTTTATTAGTACCTGAAACTGCTAGATTAGGGCTAAATTTGAGATTCTAGAGTCACTCCATACGAAACTCCATGGCCACGATTGCAAATAAACCAATTAAGTGGTGATAACTGTTGTAAGACTTGAAGGCAAAGGGAGGTATATGCAATTATAGCAAAATTCTAATCCCAGTTGCCTGTCAAAATGACCAAACTTCTACTTATGAATCCTAATATGAGTTGTATTCAGAATCTTAACGTATGCTTGAAGTTCTGGTGTTTACCGGTTTACCAAACCAGTATGATTGGTATACCTGTATGATAAAACATTCAAAATCAGTACTGTATATTTGAGAAATGTATGTAACTCAGTATATTAAATAATGGAAAATGATCCTATGAGGCCGGTTCTTCTTGCTTATTTTAAGGCCAAACTTTTAAACACACAACCCCGTGTTTTTCACCGATCCGTACTGGTCCCCATGCCAGCAGCCATCACAATCCCCATATATATAATTTCTTCAGGCAGTCCACTTAGCCGGTACCTGAAAATAGCATAAGTGTCACACGACAGCAATTAATTTCTGTATTCAAAATTAATATAATTTATCTTTAAAACCAAACTCACAAAACATCAAAACTGTCTCCGACAATCTTATGGTCATTAGACATAAGATTTATGTGTGTGTGTCACTACTAAAACAGGGGGTTGCTTAAACATTTTTGCATTATTTATGTGTGTGTGTGTCACTACTACAAATAAGGGTTACCCCCCGACAGCCGAAACACACACACACAAGAATACACAACAAACGTATTATTAGAGAGTAATTCAAGATGTTCAAGTTAAAGCCAATATAAGATACTCGATGATAACATGGAACTTTCCTATTCTCATCGATACTCATATATGAAACTAAAAGCGCCACTTAGTCCCCGTCTATCGGTTAACATACGTTCGATGTTCGTCGTGACATAGAACTATACAAAGTTGATCTTAGTCTAAAATTAGACTAACGTATCCTTAACAAACGTTTAAGTTGATCTTAGTCTCAAATGAGATTAACGATCCTTAAACCCAACCCAAACCCAAATCTAAGATAATACGGATTTGGACTAATCCACGCCATACGGGCGACAACATAAATTAGTCTCCGTATACAATCCACGGGCAACCAAAAACAAAACAAACACCCACGACACGAAGTGACCATCTGGAGAAGGAGAAAGTTGTTACCGCTATGCGGTAGCGTAATTAACTGCAGGGGCTTGCGTCTGCAGGGAAGAGCGTCCCCACAATCAAAAACCCCTCAACGAGGAGGAATCTGACGAAGTCTGCTACATCGGCCGCATCCGTTTAAACCTTCGATATATGGTGCCATAAATCAACTTGGCATCTTCGGAGAGGTGGACAGATAGAACCAAATAGTATCTGCCCCGAAGTTCAGGTCCGGACGTCCTAACGTCCCGGTCGCGTCTTTCGGCGGAGAACATATGTGACATGTGATATGTATGCATGTGTTTATGTGATATGTGTGTATGTATGCATTTAAGTAAAAACAACCCTACATTTAAGCGAAATCATAAATTGAAACACACATATATAGAATACAACTCATACATGGGTATTCTCAAATCTAACTTTGATTATCGATAATTTATTCTTTTCAACGACAAACACACACACAAAGCATATACACGGATTTTCTCCTTTGTCAGTAACCATCCCGTTCTTAGATTTCTCAATATAGTAATCATAACCTACAATTTATATGATACAGTCTAACATGGCCCATGAATACGTCAGGGTTAAGGACTGGATGTATGTGAATTGGTAACAACGTATGCAATCTAAGTTTGTCACTGGAGTTTCTGCTTTCATTGAATTTGCACGAGCACATAATAAGAAGGAGAAGACAGTAATGTGGCAGAAGAAGAAGGAGAAGACAGTAATGTGGCAGAAGAAGAAAAAAATGACATTCCTTGTTCTCTGTTTCAGTATCAATCTTCTGATATGAACTAATGATGGCTTTCACATTGGCTTTTCCTTTTAGAGACTTCTTAGTGTCCAATGGAAAGTATACATCAGATTTGTGCAGGTCAGGTTCTTCTATGAGTTTCAACTGATTCTATAAATTACACCCTTGTTGGATGATACTTTTACCACTTCTCACTGCAGGTGCGCTCTTTAATTGACTAAAAGGGTTTTCTGTTGCCTTCTTTGGCTTTATAGAAGTCTTTTGATGGGGGTTATCTGAAATCTGAGTATGATGCTTGATCAGAATTTTCACTTTATTTTTTTGTATATTCAAAGTCCTATTCCTTTCAAGAATTTATGAGAATATTAGGTGATTTCTTATAGGATTTCCAAGGTTTCTTATAGGAGTTTCAAGGATTTCTTATAGGAGAATATGCAGGACTAGATTTGATGACGATGACGGGAGCAGCGAGGGGTGGCAGGAGCTCCAAACGCGGCACCGGCAGAGGCAGAGGCAGAGCGGTTCTGCCGCCCGGAGAGCTACGTAGGGAGCTTCAGAGGGCCGGTCTTGCACCCAGATCGGAGACCCCTTCGGATGCCTCCTTCCGTATGGACTTTGCCACACCTCCAGGTATATTGCACGCATATCCATTTTGAATGTAATATTATAAATATTCATGCATGTTTATGTCAAAATTACTTATATTGTCGATGTTTGATTGTCTAGTTGTTGGTGATGCGTCCATATCAGGGACAGAGGCCACTCCCGCTCCTCTAGCTATATTTATAAATCATATAGTGCATGTATATTGATTTAGAATGCTATATCATAAACATACACACATTTCTTTTGCTCTTACTTAGATAGTAATTTTTATTATTGTCTAGCTGTAGGTGGTGACACCACCGCACCTGCGGGTATGTTTATATATCCTATAGTGCATGCATATTGATTTAGAATGTTATATTATTGATCTACATATTCTTTTTGCAATTACTTATATAATCTATTTTTAATTGTCTAATTATAGGTGGTACGTCCACATCTGACGCAGGGGCCACTCCTGCCACTTCCGTACCCTCCGCATCGTCTGTAGGTTAGTATGAATAAATATAAAATATTTATTCATTTTACATATGCTCTATAGAATAAAAATGAACTTCATAGAAATTTAGCGTCAATGTTTATTTTCTAGTTGGAGGGGATGCGTCCGCATCCGGGACACCGGCTGTTCCTCACCGGAGGAACTATCGTCCCGCTCGTGCTGCTGCCCGAGCCCAGGCTCGTGCTTTAGTCACCGGAGGTATATATTACATTTCAATTTTCGTTTAACCTTGATTTCTTAATACAACTTTGTCACGCCCCGCTTCCCAGAGTACGCAAGATTTGGGCACGTGACATAGCCAACCATGCTACCTGTGGGTAGGAAGTATCCATCCACAGTCACATTACGGTTGTAAAGATATCAAGAACAGTAAAAATAAACTAAACTAATACATGTCCAAATCCATAATAACAAGAATCAATAAGCAATAAGTGCGGAAGCTAATGATCCAATACAATGAGTAAACAGTATGTCCCATAATGCGGGCTCACATCTGGAAATGAAATGACATAAATAAACTAAACTCTAAAGAACTCACAGTTCAGCCGGCTGGCTGAAGTACTCCTGCTCGGTCGACGACAAGGTACGGAATCTGGGCCATGCAAAACCCAGACGTCAGCGCGTCATGATATCAAGTAAAAAAGCATAAACATGATAATAAACAATGCAAGCATGAACATGAATAAAGCAGTAATATGAAGTAACAAGCAGGATAATGTGCAAAGGTGACTAAACTGTCCTATCAGGTTTTCTACTCTATAGTCTTTGAAACCAATTGATGAATCGTCGATGTAACTCAATAGTATCCCGTGCGTGCCCGGGACCACGGTCATGATTCTCGGGGCTGAGTCCGAGACGTGCCGCTAAGCAGTAAAAGGTAGTAGGATAGATGAGTGATGTCAGCATCAACACTCCGGAGCTGGCCAAGCCCGTAAGACTGATCAGAACAATGTATCGAACTGTTGAGTTACAAGTCGGTTTCACCTTTGATTTCCCCATACCCCCAAGCTATGTATGTCAGTCAGGTATTCAGTAGTCAGGGACTAATGCCAACACAAGTCAAGTAAAGGTAGGTCTGTCTGGATCGACAGCAGGAATGGTTAGGTCTGTCGGCATTAGGCACGAGATCAGGAACAAGTAATGTCATGGTACAACGGGATGAGTCGGTAAGCATGTATATGTCAGGTGTAGCAGGGTCAGGCCAATATGTCGTGCAATCGGTAAGTGCTCACAACAGGTACACAATCAATAATGAACAGTAGCAGGAAACAGTAAATAACAATATAAATCTAGGTAAACACAGTGATGTTCCGTATTCTCTTATTAATCCGTTTCACGCACCTTTGAGGTGCAAAAGCCACAAGACGAACAATATCGATAATATACGTAATGGAGTTACATGAATCTGAACTAAGCACAATAATTGTCTCATGAGTGATTTTAACAAATGAATTGGGGATAATCTACTTGGTTTGATTAGTTAAGTATGACTTAATAGCAGACCGGTTAAAGCGAGCAATGATTTTATTGATTTAAAGTTACGGATAATCGTGGCTAGCAATTCTAAGTTATAACAGGTATCGATGTTATATTAGTTGTGTGGTTATAATATGATGATTAAGTTGTAGCATGTTAAGCAAGTATTCAGATACTTGCCTCGGCGGTTTCGCAAACCGAAACACGGATGCGATGTCGGGAAAAAGCACGATAAGCTAGCACGGGCCACGGATCAGGTCTCAACGGAGGTCAACGGAATCACACGGACCAGGGGGCTTCGCTGGAGCGTCGGGTTCGTCAGACGGCACGGTCGGATCCGGCAGCAAACAGAACAACAAAGTTAGCAAACAAACTACGCATTCCCGATACGGACCAGCGGGGGGTTGTACCAAAAGGAAAGAGAAGGAACTTACAGGGAGACACCAGGGGGTGACCACGGCGGGTTCGACGGCACTGGAACGCCGGCGAGGCCGCGACGGTGGCTGTGAAGGCTGGAACAGCCGTTGGACTTGCTGGAGAGGGGTGCGACGAGTGGAGGAGGGTGGTGGTCGGCTCAGGTGATCGAGGGGGAAAAGGAGGTGGCGCGGGAGACGTCGACGAGGGTCGTCGGCGCGATTTCCGGCGACCTGGAGATGGTGCAGGTGTTGGGCTCGGGTCTGAAGGTGGTCCGGCGAGGAGAGGAGGGGGTGATGTCGAGGTCTCGACGAGGAGGGTGAGAGGGAGTCGTGGGAGGCTTCGACGGTCGGAGGCGACGTCGACGGCGAGGTCTGCGAGGGGATGGAGGCGTCGGGGAGATGGGTTGCAGGCGCGGGAAGGAGCGGGAGACGGGAGGAGGAAGGTAGGTGGGTGCGGTGGAAGTCGTGGTGGTGAGGGCGGCGACGGCGAGGTCGCGAGGAGGCCGGCGGTGAGACTGCGTGAGCTAGGGTTAGGGTTTCGCGTGGGTTCGCTCGCGAGGAAGAGGACGTGGGGCGGCTGTTGCATGGTGATTATATAGAGGAGAGAGAGAGAGAGATTGGAGATAGAGAGAGAGAGAGATTGAGAGAGATTGAGGGAAAGAGAGCGGGGTCCACACGGGGAAACCAAGGCTCGCGATTGGTTGGGGATGTTAGGAAAAGGAATTTAAAAGATTTAACGAAGAGATTTGCTGTTAGGAAATGAAGATTAGAATGTATATATAAATTCGATATTAAATTTAAATGGGCCCCTTTTGGCGCGAAATGAAACATTTCCAAATCGCGCCCGGGTTGTGCCCAAAAGTTCCAAATTCAAATTATAGGATTTTAAGCGGGTTCCAAATTTTGAAAGGAGGTGTTTAGTGATTAAAATGCGTGCCCCCAAGTCGGACACTTGCACGCGCGCGTAGTCGTCCGAACTTGCCTGTTTAGCCAAACGGAACGGAATCTCGACACGCGGACGCTACCACGCGACTAGTGGCGACGAGTAGGCCAAGATGGACATCTTAAATTTCATTTTCGGAGTTAAAATTTGTTATGTGCCAAAATGACTTAACCGGGTAAAATTTAGCAATAAACACCAGAAAATCAGAAAAATTGGAATGAGCAATAAATAACCCTCAACTAGTAATATACATAGTATTATTGGGCTCGGGTGTTACAAACTTTGTCTTAATATTGATTGTCTTGATATTTCTTGCAGACGTAGTGCCTTCCCATCCCCAGAGGGAGACTCGAGGCCCGAATCAGTCCCATAGGCTGAGACCTGACAGAGCTGGGGGGATGCAGCATTCTCCCTCTTTTATACCCTTGATTATCGCTATACCGGTCCTCATGCCGAGAGGTTCAGCCGGTATATGGGGGATGAGAGCCGGCTCGTGAAGAACTATCCACTTCATGTTGAGTGGGGCGAGCAGCACCGGCGCTCATTCGCCCTCTTCTTTGATCAGGCTCGGGTATTAATATATATTTTCATTTGATTTATCCAATATATTAATTATTAACACTTGCAATCTAATAACAATGTTTTTTTTGTATTTTCAGTTGGATTACGATTTTCAGCCTGTACCCGATCCTGATCATCCTGGGAGGGTGCTCGACCTTCATGCTCTGTACAATGGCCTGATGAAGAACATGCAGACTAAGGTCCGATACAACAGGAATGAGCTGAAGGCCGACTGCTACTCCCTGTGGATGGCGACCCCCGAGGCAGAGAGAGCGGCCCTCCTATCTACTCCGGCCTTTGCGAGAGTCGACGTAGAGACATGGCCTCTATTGTGCGAATATTTCGACTCTCAACGCAAACAGGTATGTATTTTAAATGTAATTCATTATTTAGGATATAATTTATTTTTTTGTGTTCCTTAATTAGAAAACTAAATGTGAATGCGTTGTGCAGAAACAGGCCGCTCAAAATATAGAAAATAGGAAGTCGGGGAAGAGGGGTCGGCCCACTTACACAGGTGACTCGAGAAATATTACTCGAGCCATGGAGTTATCGGTAAATTACAATAGACCGGCCTTTGTGATATAATGCAATATTAAGAGTTATTTTCTAATATATCTAATATTAAGAGTTATTTTCTAATATTGCAGACAGCTCAGACCCTGGCGCAAGGTGGTACATTGAGTGTGCTGTCCGCATATCTTGCCGTCCACGGCACCTCGACAGATCCCGCCACGGGCGAGCTTCGATATCCCGACGTCGCTACCCAGGAATATTGCGTAAGTGTTAATATTTATTCAACCCATATTTGAAATTTTAGTTTTGGAAGGTTCAAATTTAAATTTTATACTTATATTTTACTGCTTAATGTGGGTGTAGGAGCGGGAGGTTGAGCAGGCCGAGGCCTCGGGGATCGATTTTACCGGACAGAGCGATCCGAGGCTGCTGACCCTAGTCCTGGACGACGCACACGGAGGGCACCACGGAGATTGGGAGAGAGGCCGAGGACTGGGCCCTGGCAGGGCCCATATGAGCTTGGACTCCACCCCAGCGGTTACTTCCTCTGTCTCCAGTGAGCGACGTGTCCAGCAGGAATTGGAGAGCTTGAAGGCCACCGTTCAGGAGTTGAAGGAGATACTGGTATGTATACTACTTAATAGTAAAATATCATGTCATATTATAGATATCAACATATCCAATATTAATACGTAGCCTGAGCTTATTTAGTTGTAGACTTAGGTTTGATTAATCATACATACATATCTAATTAAAATAAACTACGGTTTTCCAAACTAGATATCCAAATGGGGTTTCGAAATAACTTGATAATGATACGAATTCGAATAATACACAGTTCTTACACGCTTATTACACACGTTAGGTCCAGACGCGATGGGGTATATCGGCCGAGCCTCCACATGCATCTCCTTCGGCTGCGGCTCCGCAGGCCACTACATCGGCTGCGGTTCCGCAGACAGCTCCTATAGCTCCACCGCCCGCTCAGACTTCCGCAGCCGCGGCTCCGCAAGCCACTATCTCGATGGCGGCTGCGCAGACTATATCGCCAGCTCCACAGCCCGCTCAAACTCCCACACGAGCCGAATTGAATGATTTATTGACCGAGGAGCAGGCGCGCCAGATTCTAGCGTTTATCAGAGGTGGAGCTGGACCGAGCTAGGGTAGCTTTTTTATTCTTATTTTTTGAAACATATATTTATTTATATGATACATATTGTACTACATTTTGGATGATATTGATATTGGTGGTCCTACGGTGTTTATATTTATATCATATTCTGTTTTTTTGGTTTCTTTTGTATATTATATGCGTGAGATGTAATTATAAATACTGCGATATATGTTGTGTGATGATTAATTTTATATTCGATTGATGTATATATTATTGTGCACAGGGCGAGAAAAAAATAGGCAGCCCTTTTTTAAAAAAAACTGATAATATGTATCTACGGATTAATCCGTAGGTACAAATGTTGCCCCTACGGATTCAACCGTAGGAGCAAAATATCAGAATAACTGATATTTTCCCCTGTGATCTCAGTATCAGGGGGTTGGGATTGCTCCTACGGATATATCCGTAGGGGCAAACAAATGCCCCTACGGATATGTACCTACGCATGTATCCGTAGGGGTTATTACTTGGCCCTACGGATTCATCCATAGGTACAAGTAATCTATTTTAAAAAACCGTAAATAAAATAAAAAAATTTCCCCTACGGCCTAAGCCGTAGGGGAAACGGTACCTACACTTAACTCCGTAGGGGCAATTTTTAGTCCATAGGGGCATGTTCAGGGCTTCGACTTGCACCTACGGCATTTGTACCTACAGGGTATTTTTTTGCCCCTACGGATATATCCGTAGGAGCAGTGGTTTGCCCCTACGGATAAATCCGTAGGGGCAACCCTTATTTGTAGTAGTGATAAGATGTGACAACGAATGCTAGCCAACAAAGAAGATAGTACTTTGATGTTGTTTCGTTAGATATATTACACTTTTGAGAGAGAGAGAGAGAGAGAGCTGTTTACATACCTCTCTCCTCTTAGAGAGAGGTGCATAAGTATAAAGATATAAGATGTGACGACGAATGCTAGCCAACAAAGAAGATAGTATTTTGATATTGTTTGGTTAAATATATGATAGGTGAGTGAACTCATATATGTCCCATTCTCCATATATAGTATATATGTCCCTCACGTTGCTTATGCCTTCCTCCTGGACTCTATCCTCTGTCCATACGTGAACTCGTGTATAATATGGGGTTAATTAACTGTGCATAAGGATTACATATGAAAAGTAAAGAGGTGTATTTATGATGCTTAGTGTGCAAACCTTTTCCACACTAAACATTAAGTTAGGAATTGAATAGCAGATAAAATAGAATAAAGAAATTTATATGCATAAATAATAATGATTAATGGGGTTATGTAACAGGTGTGCCTAATCTATGGATTTTACATGTAATTAATGAGATGCCGATTGACATTGTTATTTAAATTTTTAGTAAAATAATGGTGGTTAAAATAGAATTGAAAGATTATGAGATATGCATATATGATCAAGATTAAACGTTATGTATAAAAAAAAATTCGTTTCAATTTTCAAGAGGATGTTATACTTTCATTTCATTCTGAAATGTGTGTGTGTGTGAGAGAGAGAGAGAGGATTGAGGTGGTATATATATTTTAGATCAAGAATAAATGAAAGAATAATTTCTAATTTTTAAATTTTCCTTGAAAAAATGGAGAGAAAGACGTATAGGTATAGGCATAGTCATAAATTCGTGATTCGGCAATAATTCGGCGAGGTCGAAAATTCGGATTCAGAGAACTATTCGGAAAAAATCGGCAGGTATTCGGGAAAGATTCGGTAAGTGGTCGGGAAATATTCGGGAAGGATTTCGAGAAAAAATTTAATATATGAGACGCTGGATTTTGATTTTGTGAATTATTTGCTGTTTTCTGAATAATTCGCTGTTTTTTTTAATAATTCGTGAATAATTCAGGAATTATTTGTGAATAATTCGTGAATAATTCGCCGCGTTCGGCGGCGACGAATAATTCGCAGATTTAATCGGCATATCAATAATTCACGAGTACGCCGAATAACTCACGAATTATGTGACTATGGATATAGGCACCAAGGCTTCTAGTTGTAATACTATTAGTAAAGATGTTTATACTGGGAATCCTTGAGCGATTCGAAGGACTTAATTCAAATGATCAGGTATTAGAAAGTAATATCCAAATATATAAGATCTGAAGGACTTATGTTGGAAAAACCCTTCATTAAAACATCCAGCCAATTATAGTCGGAACAGTTGTACTGCTAGAGATTTGCATGCAATAAATTAATGAAAAATGCCAACTTAAGATTCTATAGGAATATTTATTGAAGTTAATCGTGGTTGCGTACTTCACAACCAAGTTTGGCTGTGAAATACACTGATTTTATAAAAGTAAACTTTTCATTTTAACACTATCATTATTGATATTTGAACAAGGAAGAAGAGAACAATGATAGTTTCTTCTTAAGGGTTAGTTTAATAAATATGCTATTAAAAATGCATTGGTAATCAAAATTTACTTTTGGTATTATAAAAGATTTATATTTTGATGAAAACGGCAAAAAAAGAACCAATATTGTGAAAGGGAGGGAGCAACTTTTGACTTAATTTCACTGAATTGCTGTAAACTTTCAACATTTTGCAAAGGGATACTGATGGGGCTCGATATCGGTGATCTTCCGGATCATGACACGTGGCAGATGACGCGTCCTAGAGCATGCAAGAAAGTGTAAGTCCATGCTACCTCTCCCGGTACTTTTGGGCATGCGGAATTTGGTGAAAAACAATTTTCTAGAGGTGGTAACATGAACTCAAAACCGGATTTTTGTTAAACATCTAACTAACAACCTAACTAGGAGTTGCTAACTACTCGGTTAGGGGGTTATACCTTTCTTTTCTCGAACTCCTTCGTCTTCAAGCCTCGATGGTTGTCCGAATCGACTTCTCCCCGTCGTCTCCTTGCGCCGAAGATAGATCCACCTGAAAGCTTCTACCTTTGGTTTCTTCTTCGAACTTTGAAGAAACTAGTTCACTCGGTTTGCTAAACCTTGTGAACTAGAGTGAGTAGAGAAGAGTTTGTTTGGGATTTTATCTATGGTTCTTGGTTCTCAACTCATGAGACAAGTGAACCATAGACTCAAGAGAGGGAGAGCAAGAGGAGGAAGATGAGAGCTCAAGAACAAGAGAGAGAATGAGCATGAAAGAATGAGAGAAAACTTTTCTCATTTGGCTCTCATAATCCAAAACCATCATAACACATCATAGCAATCAAGTATTATGTGATGGTTTAAGCAACAATAGCCATATCATTTCATGCACTCATTTTGCACAAGAGGGCAAGCAAGCAAAAGTCTTTGCCATAAAATGATAGCTATTGTTATCATGATGGTCAACTAGTCAAGCCTAGTCAACCGGTCAACAAAGTCAACAAAGTCAATCCCTCAACAACCATGTCACCATAATACTTAATTAATATAATTGTTAATTACATATCATATTCTCATTAGGGTTGAGCAAAAAGTCAACGGTCAATGGTCAACAACCCTAATGAGAATTCTCTGCCTCTGTCTCTCCGTCAACTGTGCATACACACCCGCATTCGCGTTCCAAGGAACACGAATACATACTGGATAAAACCAATCCCAAAACGTACACTAGGATCTGACTTAAACCAAAACCCGCTAGTGTAAACTGTCCGGACACTGTACGTGCACAAGTGCACGGATGTGACCGAACCCTGTCGCAAAACCATGCGACCTGTCGCAAAACCATGCGACATCTACTCTTTTGCCTAAAGGCGAATAGCTTTCTGTGTGGGACTCTAAAGACTCGACACTACGCTGGCAGTGGGTTTAACCACAGACCGCAAGCGGTACTAGCTGTGCGTAACGGTCCCCAGGTAGGTGCCGACAAGAAGACTGACGAGGTGAAACCCATCTGAACTCCTACCGAGCCTGAATGTGACAATCTCCGTACAGTCCGGTCTGTTCGTCTGATACATCGCATGGCGGGCCTAGGGGGGCGGTAAACGTCAGTCCCCTAATAGCGGTACAAGTCGTGTCGGAGTGAAGCCCAATACACCCTGAGATAACACTGGAAACCTACCAGTATATCCCGCTTGCCCTGGCCAGGGACTACTCGTGTAATGGCTCTTCTAAACACAGCGCGATGTCAACCCCCAATACCGGGAGAGACGAATCCTGTCTAACCGTCACTGCCTCCAAGTGCTTCGGGACTGCACCCAACTACTACCTGTTTGCACGACTCCTTTGAGCCGTGGTAGGGTAGTAATCAAAGTACAGTGGGAACACACTCGAGGCGAAGTGACAGTGTCAAGTCAGCGGACTAAGCTGTACTCATGTCACCTGGGAACTGATAACTGACGATAGGTATAATACCAACCGGTCAGTTCCCGACGAGTCCTGTCCAGTGTACTCATAACCCAACGAGCACCCGCATACTATCTCCAGTACGACGTACTGACGGCTGTGGGACAGACCGTCTCCCACACTGGGATGAGAAGCGCATGCGCTAGTCTACTCTGGAGTATCGATGCCCTGTCTCAATAGTCCTGCGACTAGGGACCTGCATAAGGATGTGCTTATAGATTACCCAGCCCCACTAGTGTGACTGCCAGCACAACGCTGGTAATCAAGCAAAGATCCTAAGGGCTCCACTAATGCGTATAGGTGATATAATAAAATAAACACATGTACACATTGAAGTAGAAACAAACCAAGTAGCATACTACTATTTTGAGCAAGATTGTATATACAAGGTGAATATCCCAAGCTTCCATTAAGTAATATACAAACTAGTATGATACAGTAATGGCCTCTAGGGCATATACACTAACAATCTCCCACTTGCACTAAGGTCATGTACTGGCGTATCGAAGACCTATCATCTCGATCAGCCGCTCGAACTGAGTCTGGGGCAAGGCCTTGGTGAATGGATCTGCAGTGTTATCTTCTGAAGCAACCCTCCGAACCTCGATCTCCTGGCGATCCACGATCTCCCTGATCAGGTGATACCGCCTCAAGATGTGTCTGGATCTCTGATGGGACCTGGGTTCCTTCGCTAAAGCTATAGCCCCGTTGTTGTCGCAATACAGAGGTATTGGATCAACAATGGACGGAACCACCTGAAGTTCTTTCAAGAACTTCCTCATCCAGACAGCTTCTTTTGCGGCATCAGATGCAGCGATGTATTCCGCTTCCATCGTCGAGTCTGCAACGGTTTCCTGTTTGGAACTCTTCCAACACACCGCCCCTCCATTGAGGGTAAAGACAAAACCCGACATGGACTTGGAATCATCCTTGTCACTCTGGAAGCTGGAGTCAGCAAAGGCCTCGATCTGGAGGTCTTTTCCGCCATACACCAAGAACATCTCCTTAGTCCTTCTCAGGTACTTGAGAATGTTCTTTACCGCTATCCAATGTTTCTCCCCAGGGTTTGACTGATACCGGCTTACCACACTCAGTGCATAAGCTACATCTGGTCTGGTACACAACATCACATACATTATAGAGCCTACCGCAGAAGCATAGGGTATAATAGACATGCAATCCCTCTCCAAATCAGTCTTGGGAGACATCTCTTTAGAGAGGGTGATCCCGTGACAAGCCGGTAGGTTACCGCGCTTGGAATCTTCCATACTAAATCTCTTCAGTATGGTGTCGATGTACCTGAACTGTGAAAGTCCTAATATCCTCTTGGATCTATCACGATGGATCCGGATCCCCAGGATGTATGAGGCATCACCCAGGTCTTTCATGGAGAACCTGTGTGACAAGAACCCCTTGACAGATTGTAGCATAGGAATGTCATTTCCTATTAAGAGAATGTCATCCACGTATAAAACGAGGAATACTACAGTTCTCGCTACAAATCTACTATAGATGCATGGTTCATCTGGATTTTTGATAAAGTCAAATTCCTTGACCGTTTCATCAAAACAGATGTTCCAACTCCGCGATGCCTGCTTTAGTCTATAGATGGATTTAAGCAACTTGCACACCTTTCCGCTGCTCCCACTCTGAATGAAACCCTCTAGTTGGTCCATATAGACACACTCCTCTAAATTTCCATTTAGAAAAGCGGTCTTTACGTCCATCTGCCAGATCTCATAATCATGGAAGGCAGCAATGGCAAGAAGGATCCGAATGGATTTCAGCATAGCCACTGGAGAAAAGGTTTCGTCATAGTCCAAGCCAGGTCTTTGACGAAAACCCTTTGCAACCAGTCTAGCTTTATAGGTCTCAACCTGTCCATCTACACCAATCTTCCTTTTGAAGATCCACTTGCATCCTACGGGTTTTACCCCGTCTGGAGCAATGTCCAACGTCTATACCTTGTTGGTGTACATGGACTCCATTTCGGTCCGCATTGCATCCAGCCATTTTACTGAGTCAACGCTCTGAACGGCCTGCTGGAAGCTAGTTGGCTCATCATAATCTATGATGCAATCCTCTCTATCCCCGTCTATAAGAAAACCATAGTATCTCTCGGGCGGATGAGACTGCCTACTACTCCTGCGGAGCGGCGTAGGAATGTCCTGTTCTTTTGAACCCTCTGGTTCCACTAAGCTTTCAGTAATAGCTCGTGGTTCTGGAATTTCTTCCAGTTCTACTGTGCTCCCACTTATCTGGTTTTCCAAAAACTCAGTTTCCAAGAAGTAGGCATGACGAGAAACAAAAACATTTTGTTCCTCTTTGCAATAGAAGAAATATCCCTTGGAGTTCTTTGGATATCCCACGAACTTGCACTGTACAGAGCGTGCCTCGAGCTTGTCTGCATACTGCTTTTTGACAAAAGCTGGACTTCCCCATGTCTTAATGTGATTAAGATAGGGTCTCTTCCCACACCACATTTCATATGGTGTAGTAGGCACAGTCTTAGTGGGAACTCGGTTCAAAAGGTATGCAGCTGATTCTAGCGCATACCCCCAGAATGATCGCGGTAACTCAGCGTTACTCATCATGGACCGTACCATATCCAATAGGGTTCGGTTCCGTCACTCCGATACACCGTTATGTTGCGGAGTGTATGGAGGAGTAAGCTGAGAGAGAATTCCGTTCTCTTTTAAATAGTCCAGGAATTCGGCACTCAAGTATTCACCACCTCGATCCGATCTTAGGATCTTGATACTTTTGCCAGTTTGTTTTTCTACTTCATTCTTATATTCCTGGAATTTTCCAAAGGCTTCGGACTTATGTTTCATTAAGAAGACATAACCGTACCTTGAAAAGTCATCCGTAAAAGTAATGAAGTAAGAATAACCGCTTCGCGCATGTGTAGACATTGGACCGCACACGTCGCTGTGTACGAGTCCCAAGAGCTCGCTCGCCCTTACTCCGTGTCCAGTAAACGGAGTCTTTGTCATCTTTCCTTTGAGACAGGATTGACAAGTGGCATACGATTGATATTCGAACGGATTCAAATATCCTTCTGTATGTAACTTCGTCAACCTTCTCTCATTGATGTGACCCAGTCTACAATGCCATAAGAAAGTCTGATTAATTTCCGGAGACTTTCTTTTGTGTGTATTCTGGACATTGAAAATCTGTGGTTGGTTTAATACGTATATACCATTGCTCAATGTACCTGACCCAATCAGAACTTAATTAAGGTGAATGTTTACAACATTGCTTACAAACGCAAATTCATAACCTTCTTTAGAAACTAAAGATACAGAAATGATATTACAAGTTGCGTTGGGTACAAAAAAGCAATTACGCAAAACCAAAACATGTCCATCTGACATTCCCAGGTGATAGTCCCCCACGGCCTTAGCATCCATGCTAGCTCCGTTTGCAACTTTGAGGGTCATGTCACCTGCCTTCAAAACCCTACGGTTTCTCAACGCCTGCAAAGAATTACAGATATGAGATCCTGATCCGGTATCCAATACCCAGGAAGTAGAGTTTATTGAAAGACAGTTTTCAATAACATACACACCAGAAGCTGAAGCTGCAACCTGCTTCAATTCCTGTGTCCTGGCTTTCCAAGCCCTGCAATCATTCTTCCAGTGTCCTTTCTTATGACAATAGAAGCATTCTTCCTTATCCACAAGCTTTCCAACTTTCTTTGTTGCTTTTGCCTTTCCCTTCGTATCCACTTTACTAACACCGTCCCTTGGTTTGGCGGGGGCTTTCTTTTTCTTTCCCTTGGCTTTCGCCTTGGACCTAGAAGAAGAAGATCCTCCTACAAACAAAGTGGATGTTTCCCTACCTTTCTGTAGGGTGCCCTCTGCGCTCCTCAGCATGTTGAGGAGTTCTGAAAGTTCAACTTCCTTTTCTTGTAAGTTGAAGTTCAGTATAAACTGGGCGTAAGTGGAAGGAAGGGACTGGAGAATCAAGTCCGTATAGAGCTCATTCTCCAACGTGGTCCCAAGGTCCGTGAGCTCCTCAATGTAGCCAATCATCTTAAGCACGTGTTCCGCTACCGATGATCCGACGGCCAATCTTGCCGAAAATAACCTCTTCGACACTTCGTATCTTGCGATACGAGATTGCTCTCCATACAGTTCTTTTGTATGAAGAAATATGGATTCCAGGTCCATATTCTCGTGCCTCCTCTGATGTTCATTGTCCATAGAGGCAAGCACGAGGCACTTGGCCTTCGCGCAGTCTAGTTCCCAGGTCTTACGGATTTCCTTATCCGCGACGCTGGTTTTGGGACCTGGGACAGGGGGAGCTTTGGTGGTAAGAAGATACCCCAGCTTGTCGTAAGTGATTGCCATCTTGACATTCCTGAGCCAATCTTTGTAGTTTGGCCCTGTCAGTATGTTTTTATCTAGGAGTAACTTAAGTCCAGTCATGTCGATTGGTCGCTGCAATTAGGAGAGAGAAGAAACACTCAGCATGATGCTCTTGCAAGTTTAGAATGGTTTTTAATTTGTCTAAACAGGATGGCTCCCACTGTTTCTCGAATCCCTCCTCAAACCAAAAAGGAAGAATTAGTCAGGATCGATCTCACCGTACAATACTTGCTTAACCGTTCAGCCAGGCCAGTGTCGGTACTTCGAGGGAGGTTTTCCAACGCTTTCGCGAAGTTCCTTAATTAAATAACCTCTTTTCCCTGGGGGCGTAGCCCCGCTAACACCTTTCTAGACACCTACTTGGTTTATAGCATTGATCGTTAAGTGAGAAATTTCCTGAGGAGTAGCATATACTCACAGTAGGATCGGGATCCAAATATCATTGCGTGACGAAACTGAAGGAATCCTACCAGAATCATCACACTCCAAATGGTATGCAATACTAGCAAGTTTCAGTTCTTTTGAAACTCCCGATGTGGATTTTTGCCCCATGCTCTTATGACCTTGACTTTGGCCAACAAATCATAAGTCACATGTCAAGTTCTACCCGTCGTTCTCCAGGTTAATTTGAATCCACCCGCACCTACCCTTGACTTTGGCCAACAAGGCAGTACGACTGTTCCAAACTAACGCATCTATCTATGCTGCACATGAATACCCAATAGCTACCAATCACTATGCCTTGACTTTGGCCAACAAACATAGCTTGAATACTATTGACCATCCATGTGAAACGACGGAGGGCTACGAATGGTTTTGGCTAAACCGTGAACGTAGTGAACTTGATATAATCGATGGAACGAGATAGCTTTCAAAAAGGAGTGGCTCAAGCTCCGTATTTAAAAGTTAGTTTTGAAAAGAACCGAGTGGTTTTTCGAAAGTGTTCCAACGATTTTAACTTGGTTTATTTTCTTGCATTAGTTCTTTTAATGCGTGATATTCTTGCATTAGTTCTTTTAATGCGTCCCATCATTTAATCCTACCATTGCAGAAAACAACCAAAATATGACGTACGCTTATGCCATTCGCATTCGCCACGGGGCCCCGTCATTACCCGTTAGGTTACTTAACTAACGACAGAACGGGAGCTGGGCTAGCGCGGCTGTAAAACATAAGCAACGCCTAAATAATATCATATATAGATATATTGCAATGATAGCCATTTCAGATCACAGATGAACACATTGGATATACTAGGAATCCGCAATTCGTACGAGCCTGTAACGAAAAGCAGATTACACGGTCGCGGTGAATAGCCAATACCCCACCCAAGACCCCTACGGGTGCGGCAAACTACCCGCCAAGTACCCGAAGCGAAGCAACCTCCCTCAACTCCGTGAGTAGGCCACTCGGCACTTCGGCATACCCGGTAGTTTGTGCACCCCCTCCATGGGTCTATCCTAGGAGCAAAAACAGTAAAAAGAAATTATACAATGACGGCTACGACCCCGACCCGGTTGTGCGGCCATACAAATAATTATTACATCAATTTACAAATTTACATGAATTGAAAGAAAAGAAAACTCTCGTCTCACAACCCCTGGCTATTCACCCGCGACAATCCAATGAATTCATATACACATTCCAATAACATTACAGATCACAGATTTGTATAACCCCCACTAATATACATATAGCGATTAGCAGACGTTCAATACAAATATCACATCACAGAAAAACCCGTCAGCTTAAATCTTTTAGAAGTTCGATCAAAAATACGGATTTTCAGGCCCCAAACACAAAATTTTCGTTCTGGAAAATCTGGGCAGAAAATATATATTCCAAAAATCCCAAAATACCCCTATAAGCATACTGTAGCAAAGAAGACCCAGAGAGGAGCCAAGACGGCCGCGTTTCCGCGGCAATAGCAAGCTATTGCCGCGTTTCCGCGGCGCTTTGATGAGATCAGGGGACCGTCTTTCTACAGTATACTCTAAAAACCCTGAGTCGATTTTTGGTGTATCTCAAATAATTTTTCCAGCACTTTGAAAATCGACAGAAAGTTTGAAAATGGGTGTATTTCGCGACTTTTTCTCCGATCGAATTTCTAGTTACTATGCTAACATGTTAGGTAGAGTTTAACTAGGCTCTGATACCACTGTAAGTCCATGCTACCTCTCCCGGTACTTTCGGGCATGCGGAATTTGGTGAAAAACAATTTTCTAGAGGTGGTAACATGGACTCAAAACCGGATCTTTGTTAAACATCTAACTAACAACCTAATTAGGAGTTGCTAACTACTCGGTTAGGGGGTTATACCTTTCTTTTCTCGAACTCCTTCGTCTTCAAGCCTCGATGGTTGTCCGAATCGGCTTCTCCCCGTCGTCTCCTTGCGCCGAAGATAGATCCACCTGAAAGCTTCTACCTTTGGCTCCTTCTTCGAACTTTGAAGAAACTAGTTCACTCGGTTTGCTAAACCTTGTGAACTAGAGTGAGTAGAGAAGAGTTTGTTTGGGATTTTATCTATGGTTCTTGGTTCTCAACTCATGAGACAAGTGAACCATAGACTCAAGAGAGGGAGAGCAAGAGGAGGAAGATGAGAGCTCAAGAACAAGAGAGAGAATGAGCATGAAAGAATGAGAGAAAACTTTTCTCATTTGGCTCTCATAATCCAAAACCATCATAACACATCATAGCAATCAAGTATTATGTGATGGTTTAAGCAACAATAGCCATATCATTTCATGCACTCATTTTGCACAAGAGGGCAAGCAAGCAAAAGTCTTTGCCATGAAATGATAGCTATTGTTATCATGATGGTCAACTAGTCAAGCCTAGTCAACCGGTCAACAAAGTCAACAAAGTCAATCCCTCAACAACCATGTCACCATAATACTTAATTAATATAATTGTTAATTACATATCATATTCTCATTAGGGTTGAGCAAAAAGTCAACGGTCAATGGTCAACAACCCTAATGAGAATTCTCTGCCTCTGTCTCTCCGTCAACTGTGCATACACACCCGCATTCGCGTTCTAAGGAACACGAATACATACTGGATAAAACCAATCCCAAAACGTACACTAGAATCTGGCTTAAACCAAAGCCCGCTAGTGTAAACTGTCCGGACACTGTACGTGCACAAGTGCACGGATGTGACCGAACCTTGTCGCAAAACCATGCGACCTGTCGCAAAACCATGCGACCTCTACTCTTTTGTCTAAAGGCGAATAGCTTTCTGTGTGGGACTCTAAAGACTCAACACTACGCTGGCAGTGGGTTTAACCACAGACCGCAAGCGGCACTAGCTGTGCGTAACGGTCCCCAGGTAGGTGCCGACAAGAAGACTAACGAGGTGAAACCCATCTGAACTCCTACCGAGCCTGAATGTGACAATCTACGTACAGTCCGGTCTGTTCGTCTGATACATCACATAGCGGGCCTAGGGGGGCGGTAAACGTCAGTCCCCTAATAGCGGTACAAGTCGTGTCGGAGTGAAGCCCAATACACCCTGAGATAACACTGGAAACCTACCAGTATATCCCGCTTGCCCTGGCCAGGGACTACTCGTGTAATGGCTCTCCTAGACACAGCGCGATGTCAACCCCCAATACCGGGAGAGACGAATCCTGTCTAACCGTCACTGCCTCCAAGTGCTTCGGGACTGCACCCAACTACTACCTGTTTGCACGACTCCTTTGAGCCGTGGTAGGGTAGTAATCAAAGTACAGTGGGAACACACTCGAGGCGAAGTGACAGTGTCAAGTCAGCGGACTAAGCTGTACTCATGTCACCTGGGAACTGATAACTGACGATAGGTATAATACCAACCGGTCAGTTCTCGATGAGTCCTGTCCAGTGTACTCATAACCCAACGAGCACCCGCATACTATCTCCAGTACGACGTACTGACGGCTGTGGGACAGACTGTCTCCCACACTGTGATGAGAAGCGCATGCGCTAGTCTACTCCGGAGTATCGATGCCCTGTCTCGATAGTCCTGCGACTAGGGACCTGCATAAGGATGTGCTTATAGATTACCCAGCCCCACTAGTGTGACTGCCATCACAACTCTGGTAATCAAGCAAAGATCCTAAGGGCTCCACTAATACGTATAGGTGATATAATAAAATAAACACATGTACACATTGAAGTAGAAACAGACCAAGTAGCATACTACTATTTTGAGCAAGATTGTATATACAAGGTGAATATCCCAAGCTTCCATTAAGTAATATACAAACTAGTATGATACAGTAATGGCCTCTAGGGCATATACACTAACAGAAAGGACCTACAGCTGCCGACCAAACCATCCCTATGCTCGTCCTACCGAGCAGGCGCTAGCTCGCCTCCGAGCCCCAGCTTAATTGGCCTCCTCGGCCTCACAGCTCATTCCCGAGCTTCCGCAGAAACAAGAGGCATCGGCTCTCCCGCTCGTCCGCGAGCTCTCCCGCCGAGGTCATCTTCCTCGGTCCATCGGCCGACCAACAGCACCGCTTGCAGGCGTAACCGCCATCCCGTGAATCTCGCCATGCGCGAGATCTCCGCCGGCCACATCCCATGTTCCATGCCACCACGATCCCCAATTAACGAGCCTGTCTCACCATTAATGGGAGGTCCCGCTCATCACGCGGGCGTGACGTCGGAAGCATAACGGCCGGCGTGATTCTGGCGCTACTGCACCTGCTGCCAATGCTATTTAAACCCCCCTTTCAGACGGTCAAGGTAAGTCAATTCTAATCCGCTAAGCTATTACTCTGCTCGGATCACTCCACTAACTTGATCGCCGGACGGTTCTCGGTAGTCCAACCACCCCGGGACTTCCTTGCAGGTAGCTCGGCTCAACAACTCCAAACCCATTGAGATCCACACGCGTCAGGAGTCTGTCTCCGGATCAAATCCCAGCCACTCATCGCCGCCATCAGCAGATCAACGGGAAGCAACATCTGAAGGAGATTCTACCCTCCATCAGCTGGCGCCGTCTGCGGGAAAACTTTGATTCCAAAAAAACAAAAGTTTGCCTCCCGATCTCTCTCCAATGGCGAGCGATCATCAAGACGATCCAAGCGCCAACCGCCGCATCCCTCTCAACGGAGGCACAGACGAGCCTCCTCCACCGAACGCCATCAACGCCCTCGCCGGCCGGATAGACCTATTTGTGTCTGTTGTGGAAGCTCTGATCCGCGTCCAAACGGCGGGACGAGACCACCAAGTCGTCGCTCCCCCGCCTCGGGGCCAGGACCCCCACGGGGAAAGAAACGGCTCCGTCCGCGCCGGCACTGGCTGCCGCCATCTCATCATTTCCGACAACTACGGCTTTCTCGGGTTGACATGCTCGAAAACCCAGTGGGTACCACTAAGTTTGGCTCCAAGGTCTTACGCCAGAGAGTTTCGCCCCGAGTCTCGTCGCACCCCTATCCCTTCCGAGGCGGTGGTGGTCAACTCGCCTGTTCGTAGGTACGACCGGCACCCCCTTCCTCAGCGGGGTCGCACACGCGAGACTCCCCACAGCAACTCGAAACCATCCACGCCAGGGAACGTAAGGGACCCCACCGAAAGGAGCCAAAGCTCGTCCAAAATCATGGTTACGACGCGCGAGGAGTACATCGAGTGCCCACGAGACTCGGCACCCCACGCCAGCCGCGGGGGTCGACGGCCGGCCAAGGAAGAAGGCCAGGGAGACCGAGCCGATCACTTTTGACGACGGGGACTTTCACGGCATATCCCTGCCCCACTTGATCACGGCTCGGGTCATCAATACGAGGTGCACAGGATCCTGGTCGACTCAGGAAGCTCGGCGGACATCCTCTTCCATGACTGCTTTCTGCGCATGAGGCTCACCGCAGCAGATCTAAGGCCGACCTCCTATGTCCTTTCAGGATTCACTAACCACTCCATCCCGGCGGAAGGAGTAATCACCCTACAATTCAACGTCGGAGAGGCCGGCCATATGCGGACAGTACCGGTGGAATTCATCGTAGCAAGAATCCCCTCGGCCTACAACATCCTCCTCAGCCGTCCAACGCTGAACTCCCTCCGGGCCCAGATATCGACCTACCACCTGGCGATGAAGTTCCCGCTTAATCAGGGCGGGATAGGGCGGGTCTATGGAGACCAGCGAGTTGCAAAGGTCTGCTTCACCGCAACGTCCTCATCGGAGAAGCCGGCCGACAAAGTCGAAGGCGGGGGAGACATCAGGGGTTCCCTGGACACTCGCGACGAGAAAAAAGAGATCCGAGGGACCCCAGTGGAGCCTCTGACAGCGGTACCCCTTGTGGAAGGGGACGACGAAAGGATCGTTCAGATCGGGTTGCTTCTGACAGGTCCTCAGCGGGACGAACTGGTTCGTTTCCTCAGAAACAACTCCGACGTGTTTGCCTGGACGCTTGCTGACATGCCGGGGATCGACCCTAAAATTATATCCCACAAGCTCGGGGTAGATCCTATGGCCCGACCCGTCAGGCAGAAGAAGCGAAGCTTCGCTCCAATCAAACAGAAGGCTATCGAGGACGAGGTAGATCGCCTCCTCACCGCCGACTTCATTCGGAATGTGCCCTATTCAGAATGGCTGGCGAACGTCATCCTGGTCAAGAAGTCAAGCGGGAAGTGGCGCATGTGCGTCGACTTCACCGATCTCAACAAGGCCTGCCCCAAGGACAACTATCCCTTGCCTCGGATAGATCAGCTCGTCGACGGCACAGCAGGCCACGAGCTATTGAGCTTCATGGATGCCTTCTCCGGTTATAATCAGATCCGTATGAATCCGGCAAACAAAGATCTCACCGCATTCACAACGGCCCGGAGGGTATACTGCTACAAGGTGATGCCCCTCGGACTCAAAAATGCCGGGGCTTTGTACCAACGGCTGGTCAACCGCATGTTCAAGCCACAGATCGGCAGGAACGTGGAGGTTTACGTTGACGATATGCTAATCAAGTCAGTCTTGTCGACCAACCACGCCAAGGACCTGGGTGAGGCCTTCGAAGTACTCCGCAAGTTCAAGATGAAGCTGAACCTAACCAAGTGCGCATTCGGGGTCACCAGGGAAAAGTTCCTCGATTTCATGGTCTCCCACCATGGGATTGAGGCTAACCCGAAAAAATCGACGCTGTCCTCAACATGACTGTGTCCAAGACAAACATCGAGATCATGCGACTGACAGGGCGGGTAGCCGCTCTGAGCCGCTTCATGTCGAGGTCTGGGGAAAATGCCTCCCATTCTTCAAAGCTCTAAGGAAAATTCCGAGGTTCGAATGGTTGGAAGAATGCTAGACCGCCTTCGACCAGTTAAAAAAGTATCTCGCGACGCCACCGCTGCTCACCCGACCGGTCGAGGAAGACGAGCTATCTCTGTACTTGGCGGTATCCGACCAAACAGCAGGCTCAGTGCTCATACGAGAGGTCGATGGAGCGCAAAAACCGGTGTACTACGTGAGCCACGTCTTCAAAGATGCAGAAACGAGCTACCCAGCCATAGAGAAGATTGTCTTGGCACTCGTTGTGGCCTCAAGGAAGCTGCGACACTACTTCCAGGCGCACATTATCCTCGTTCTCACCGAGCGGCCTCTGGGGTCTATCCTCGTCTCACCCGAATCCTCGGGTCGCTTAGAGAAGTGGAGGTGGGAGTTGTCCCAGTTCGACATAAAATACCGCCCAAGACAAACCATCAAAGCACAAGCCTTGATCGATTTTATTGTCGAATGCACCATCCCCAGCAAGGGGCTGGAGTCCATGCCGGCCCTCGCGGCTCAGCACCCAATCGTGGGGAGACCTGACTCAGTCCCAGAGTGGGTCATTTACGTTGACGGGTCCTCAACCGAGGAAGGCTGTGGCGCCGGCCTCATCATTCGGGGCCCGAACGACGCAGAAATGGAGTACTCCCTAAAGCTCGGATTCAAGGCCTCGAACAACGCGGCGGAGTACGAGGCCCTGCTAGCTAGACTGCGCATGGCCTTTGGGCTGGGGCTGAAAACAATTCGAATCCGTAGCGACTCAGCCTTAGTTGTTGGCCAAGTGACCGGTCACTTCGAGGCTCGGGAACCTCTAGTGGTGAAGTACTTAGCCGAGGTAAGAAAACTTCGGAAGAACTTCGACGAGGTCCAGGTAGAGAAAATACCCAGGCAGCTAAACTCTCAAGTCGATGCCCTGAGCAAACTGGCTTCATCCTACTCGGCCAACAACAAGCGATCTATCCTATTCGAGACCTTGTCACGGCTCAGCGTGGAAGATGGGGCGGTGATACTTCATGTATATGTAGCGCAGGAGGGCGACCAAGACTGGAGGAAGCCCCTCGTGGAATTCCTACGAGATAGTGCGCTCCCAGAAGATCGGGGAGCAGCCCGCCGTCTCCGAGCCAAAGCCCGTCACTTCGTCTGGAGCAAGGGGAACCTTTACAAGAAATCCTCCACTCGGCTCCTGCTCTGGTGCGTCGACTCCTATGAAGCTGACTACGTCCTCCGCGAAATCCATGAAGGGGTCGGCGGCGCACACCAAGGGGCCCGGACCTTAATTCAGAAGGCGCTGCTCCAGGGGTACTGCTGGCCAACTATCCATGAGGACGCCCAGAAGCTCGTCTGGAGATGCAAAAGTTGCCAACTTCACGGAAGCATACCTCGCCTCCCGGCAACCGAGCTGACTGTGCTGACCTCCCCGTGGCCGTTCACCCAGTAGGGATTGGACATGATAGGCCAGTTCCCTACCGGCACCGGAGGGCACAAATATGTTCTCGTCGAGGTAGATTACTTCACAAAGTGGATCGAAGCCGTCCCCATCAGAAAGCCGGATGCCGCCACGACCATCAAGTTCCTGCAAAACAACCTGATATTCCGTTTCGGCATCCCGAGGTGTATTATTACCGACCACGGGACGAACTTCGAGAACGAGAAGGTGAAAGATTTCTGCAGCGAATATCATATCTTCATGAAATTCGCCGCGGTCGCACACCCTTAATGCAACGGGTAGGCCGAAGTCGCCAACTGGGATGTCCTCCGGGGTCTCCGAACCCGCTTGGAGGGGCGCCAAGGCAGTTGGGTCGAGGAATTGCCCCGGGTCTTATGGGCCCTACGCACGTCAAAGAAGACCCCCACCAGGGAAACCCCTTTCAGCCTCTGCTATGGAACCGAGGCGATGGTCCCGACAGAGATCGGGCTACCCAGTCACCGGGTCGAACACTTCGACGATGAAGCAAACACCACGGCACTGCGGACTAACCTGGATATATTGCTGGAGAAACGGGACCGGGCTCAGATCAGGGCTGCCACCTATCAGCAGCAAACTTCCCGATACTACAACGCGCGGGTCAAGCCTCGTTCCTTCAAGACCGGAGACCTGGTCCTACGGCGGAATGAGTTCGGCGATCAAGGCAGGCTGCATAAGTTCTCCCCGAAATGGGACGGTCCGTTCCTCGTCGTCGTGGTACTTCCCGGCGGAGCCTACCGCTTACAGGACGCAGACGGGCACAACTTTCCACGGCCTTACAACGCCGAAAAGCTCAGGTTGTACCAGTGAACTCAATACATATGAGTGTACACCTCTCCTTCCACAAAGACAATGTAAATTTTCTCTAAGAAGTCCTTTTTCATCTGAATAACAAGAAGGGAACGTTAGAATATTGCAAAAAGAAGAGTTCTCACTTTGTAGTCTAAGCCCTCACCTAGAGGCAGCCGAGCAGCTACCCTGCTCAGCTATCCCTGGCCGGTAGCTTCCCTACCTCACAATGCCAGGGCTCTAAGCCCTCACTAAGAGGCAAACCTGCAACTACCCTGCTCAGCTATCCCTAGCCGGTAGCTTCCCTATCTCACAACGCCAGGGATCTAAGCCCTCACTAAGAGGCAGCCCTGCAGCTACCCTGCTCGGCTATCCCTGGCCGGTAGCTTCCCTACCTCACAACGCCAGGGATCTAAGCCCTCATTAAGAAGCAGCCCTGCAGCTACCCTGCTCGGCTATCCCTGGCCGGTAGCTTCCCTACCTCACAACGCTAGGGATCTAAGCCCTTACTAAGAGGCAGCCCCGCAGCTACCCTTCTCGGCTATCCCTGGCCGGTAGCTTCCCTATCTCACAACGCCAAGGATCTAAGCCCTCACTAAGAGGCAGCCCTATAGCTACCCTACTTGGCTATCCCTGGCTGGTAGCTTCCCTACCACACAATGCCGGGGATCTAAGCCCTCACCAAGAGGCAGCCCTGCAGCTACCCTGCTCGGCTATCCCAGGTTGGTTGCTTCCCTACCCCATGACGCCAGGGATCAAAGCTCTTGCCAAGAGGCACCGGACAGCAACCCTGTTCGGCCATCCTTAAGGACCCAAAATCTCTCGAAAGAGGCAACCGCTTAGCACCAACCATGCTCGGTTATCCCTGGCATCCCACCAGGGATCAAAGCCCTCGCTAAGAGGCACCGGGCGGCAACTCCGCCCGTACATCCTTAGTAGGCCTTCTACGCCCCTCCCGCGCTAAGGATGAAAAGCCCTCGAAAGAGGCAACCGCTTAGCACCAACCGTGCTCGGTTATCCCTGGCACCCCACCAGGGATCAAAGCCCTCGCCAAGAGGCACCGGGCGGCAACCCCGTTCGGGCGTCCTTAAGGATCAAAGCCCTCGCCAAAAGGCACCGAGAAGCTACCCTGCTCGGCCATCCTCAGCAGGCCTTTCACGGCCCCTCTCACGCTGAGGATCAAAGCCCTCACCAAGAGGCACCGAGCAGCTACCTTGCTCGGCCATCCTCAGCAGGCCTCTCACGGCCCCTCTCACGCTGAGGATCAAAGCCCTCGCCAAGAGGCACCGAGCAGCTACCGTGCTCGGCCATCCTCAGCAGGTCTCTCACGGCCCCTCTCGTGCTGGCCCTCGCCAAGAGGCGCCAAGCAGCTACCCTGCTCGGTCATCCTCAGCAGGCCTCTCACGGCACCTCCAACATCTAAGGAACATGAACTCAACAAGAGGTATTGGGTCTATCAACGTCTTAAGTGATCTACACTTCGACTTCGGGGCCATGGAGACATCGTCTTCCCGCCGGTCCTCGCACACTCGGCAAATGATCAGAGTCAAGCCGACGAATAATCGCTAGACAAGGAACACGCCAACCATAAAGCAGTACTGTGTGGGTACAAATGTCTACCAACGGAAGAAAATACAAGCACAAACACTACTGCGAAAACAAGAAGTTTTATTCAACTGGTCGAAGCCTTTACAAGGGTATTGTAGGCTCCCCAGCCTTATCAAATTATCCGGAGACTCACAAGAGAGAGAGAGGAGGAAAAACCAAAAAGATCGGGCAACAGGCCCTGCCTAGACCCCACTCCCCTCGTCGCTATCGGACGGAGGCAGAACCACCGAGAGTGGGACCCGAGCACGGAGCTCACCGTCGGCGAACACCGGAAGCTGCTCCTTGACGGCATCAAGAGCTTTGTTCCAGGCAAGGGCAGAGGCCTCGCCGAGGTCGGCGTAAAACTGATCCGACTCCATGTAATCCGTCACCGCCTTCCTATCCCGGGCTTCGGCGGCCTCCGCCGCCTGGCGCGCCGTGTCGGCATCCAGCCTGCTGGCATCCCTTGCCCCCTTCATGGCTGCAAAGCGATCGGCCAGCTCCGTCAGCTTCGCCTCAACAATCCGGTGGGACTCACTTAGACGGCGGTAGGACTCCCGGCACTTCGAAACGGTGAAGTTCGCAACTTCCGACCGGGCTTTGAGGACGAGCGACCTCTCCCTCTCCAGACGCAGCTCGAGTCGCAGACTCTCGACCTTCGAAGAAGACTCTTCTGCTGACCCCGCAGCCCGAATAGCCCCCTCGGCTTCCATACGAGTAACAAGAGCACAGTGCTGAAGGACCTGACAGAAAACGGCAGAGAAACCTAAGAACACCCGAAATAAGAAAAGGTCACTCGAAGCAACACGTGAGGGGGTGCATACCTGAACTGCCTCCTCTGCGATAGAAGCCATTCGGGCCCTCAAGGTCCCCCGCGGCATCCGGCCCCCGGCCGACTCCTCCATACCAGCAAGAAGACTGGCGGCAATGGAGAGCCCTGACGGGACCACGAACTGGACGTCCCCCTCCTGCACGGGAGTCCCCTCCAGAATGTCTGCCGGCAGTGCACGGGAGACCGTCCTCTTCCACTTAAGAGGAACCTCGTCTTCGCTATCTCCTGCATCCCCCGCCTGAGTGTCGGGAACCCGTGTACGCTTTTGGCCGCCTCCGGAACAATCACCAAGAACCCATGCCATGGCAGGTGGCCCCGCCATCGGGGGCACAACCAGCGCAGGGCTCGAGTCAACCAGAGGCAAGGCCGCACCGCCATCCCCCCTTCGGGACTGAGCACCGAAGGCACCAAAAGTCTGGGATCGAACCATCCGTCCTCTCAGAAGGGGAAGAAGCAGAAGGAAGAAAAAAGAAGACACCTAACCTGATTGAGAAGCCCTCGGAAAAGTAGAAGATCCGACCTAAAACGAGAGCGCCGAGCTTACAAGATCAGGGACGAGGAAAAATATGAAGAGTGATGGGCCCTGAAGAGGGCCCTACCTCTATCTATAGCCTCCGGCGCCCTCATCCAACGGCGACCGTCGACTCCCGCCAAAAACAACTCTTCACATTCGACGACCCAAATCGCTCCACCTGGCACGCACGTGTTGAGCAGCATCCCATCAGACACCAGAAGTCTGCGGCCCGTCGCTTCAGCCAATCAACGCTCGACAAGTGAGCGCTGCTTCGTCAGAAGCGCGCATGATCCGGCGCCCCTATTTAATGCAGAAGATCTCGCCCTGATTCGCCTGCGTCATCCAGAAAAAGACAACGGATTGCCCGGGGACACGCCCGACGATATCTTCGAAAGAGAGCTCACCTCAGGTGACCCTGCAGACCACTCTCAGCCCGACCCGTCAGCTGGTCGGGACGAGAGTGGGGGGCTAATGATGGGGCTCGATATCGGTGATCTCCTAGATCATGACACGTGGCAGATGACGTATCCCAGAGCATGCAAGAAAGGACCTACAGCAGCCGACCAAACCACCCCTATGCTCGTCCTACCGAGCAGGCGCTGGCTCGCCTCCGAGCTCCAGCGTAATTGGCCTCCTCGGCCTCACAGCTCATTCCCGAGCTTCCACAGAAACAAGAGGTCTCAGCTCTACCGCTCGTCCGCGAGCTCTCCCGCCGAGGTCATCTTCCTCAGTCTATCGGCCGACCAACAACACCGCTTGCAGGCGTAACCGCTATCCCGCGAATCTCTCCATGCGCGAGATCTCCGCCGGCCACATCCCACGTTCCACGCCACTACGATCCCCCATTAACAAGCCTGTCTCACCATCAATGGGAAGTCCCGCTCATCATGCGAGCGTGACATTGGGAGCGTAACGGCCGGCATGATTCTCGCGCCTACTGCACCTGCTGCCGCCGCTATTTAAACTCCCCTTTCAGACGGTCAAGGTAAGCCAATTCTAACCCGCTAAGCCATTACTCTGCTCGGATCACTCCACTAACTTGATCGTCGGAAGGTCCTCGGTGGTCCAACCACCCCGGGGCTTCCTTGCAGGTAGCTCGGCTCATCAACTCCAAACCCATTGAGATTCACACGCTTCAGGAGTCTATCTCCATATCAAATCTCAGCCACTCATCGCCGCCATCACCAGATCCACGGGAAGCAACATCTGAAGGAGATTCTACCCTCCATCAGATACCATGGAGTATCTAATTACAAATAAATAGTATACACATAATAAATTGTAAATAAATACCATAAAATATAAGCAATGTATAATTTGATAAATCGACCGCTTATCAATAAATTTTTCTTACGTTTATTGTAAACGACTTCTTTTTTGTACATACATTAATAAAAGTCTTTAAAGAATTCTTCTTGGTATTGTTAAATTATTTTGGTATTTCTATTGATGGAAAATGTTGTTTTATATTTAAAACTATTAAAAGAAAATTTTTGGGAATTTTTAATATTTAATTGGAATTTTTGGAGAGGAAATGATTTATGATAATTTTAAAGACTTAAAAATGAAATTATTTCTAGACAATTTTTTTATAAAATGAAGAAAACTTTTAATTAGATTGTTTAGAATTTTCTGATATTTGAAATATTTTTAATGATTTTTCCAAATTAAAAACTAATTTTAAGAGATTATTCTGTTTTTTTTTTCAAAGTAACCTGGTCGGATCGGGTCGAACCCGACCAGACTCAACCTCACCGCTGCATTAGCAACCACTGCTGCTTGTTGCAGTGGGCCTACCCCACTTACATGCGTTGCACGGGGCGGTGGCCAAAGAGAGGGGCGATAACGTGGCGCTATGTGACCGCACGGTTGGGCAGTTGCGCGATCTGAGGAATCCGCAGGATCAGACTGATAAGATTTTTGTTGGGATTTGATTTCTCACCCAGTTCTATAAAAACACTGTCTCTTTCATTCTCTATTTTCTTCCTCTTCTGAACTCTGAAAATTACACCAAAAAATTATGCACGAACGTGACTGGAACACGTTCACAACGGTATCGGCCACACCCCCGCCAAAAATCCAAGGAGAGAGGAGGAGCTCCGAGAAGACGCTCAACACCTAAAATCAACCGGTATGATTCCACCTCTCTCTTTCTCACCCCTGCCGTTTCTTCTTATTATGGTTTACACACGCAGACACACACATCCTCCATGATTTTTTTTGACGATCGGCATCCATCATCTTCATCATTATCATGTAGGATGTGGATACACCAAGTTTTATGTGATTCCATCGTTTTTCACCGTTGATTTAGTTGGTGCAAAATTACGGTTTACCGACAATAGATGTCACGCCCCGCTTCCCATAATACGGAAAAGAGGGATGACTAGGTCAGCCATGCTCCTACGGTCAAGGAATAATCCCGCCATAGTCACACTTCGGCTTCTAGCATTACATGGTAATCAGTAAACACAGCACAGAAGTAAAGGAAATACATCACTAGTTATTACATCAACTTTCATTGTTCACAATTTACAACAAAACAAGGAAAAAAACTACTAACCGAGTGCGAATACAAGGTTTCTTTAGGGAAAGCAGTAAATATAAAGGAGGTACTCCCGTCTAAATCTCCGCAAGGTCGAAGGGCAGGTCTGACTCCTGTACTGGTTCTTCCTCAAGGTCTGAGTATGCATACTCAGGTCGTCAGAGCGACATAATAGCAATATTATAATAGTAACAAGAAACAAGAAAAATAAAGTAATAACAGTGGAGATAAAATGCAGGTAGTCAATATGTCACTACCTGATGCACTGTATGATATGTGTCGCTATCGGTCTCTAAGTCACTTTTGAAATCGAGTTGTGGAAAGGAGGATCATGTTTAATGAGGGTCTCGTACATACCCGAGACTACGGCTCGCTATCGCCCGGGATATAACCATGTCAGCCGGACCGCTAGGCCCAACCTAATATATATAAGAGTCGTTGTTCGAATGATCATCCTCTAAATCACTATCCTCGCTAAATACAATTCTCTTTCCACTTCGATTTTCCCCTTTTTACCCAGGTTTTCACTATTTGGGTATGGTCTAGTCATGTACAAGTACGCATCAATAACACGGTTTTAGTCACTGTTCACTGTATTGTTCACTGTCACGAATCATTCACTTTTCACTGGCGTACTTGACACTCCTAAACCGATACCATTCACACACGACAATGCACTGTACACTGAATAATAACGCACACTATCACTAGAAGTATGGCCGTCGGGTAAAATATGTGCATTTATGCAGTTAAACAAATCATGTGTAATACGAGGTATCATGCATCTTATGAACTTATATAAATTACCTTAAATCATACGTTCAAAATTCAGTAAAATGATACAAAGGAGGTAGCAAGTAAACTCAGTTGGAAATACAATGAAATTAATTTCAAGCCAAACGGATTTCGGGTCCACAAGTTATAGACGTTTCAAATTAAGTGTTCGCTGCTGGAATTTCAGTTCCTGAACTGAAAGTCCGTTTCGCAACACCATTTTCATCCAGTTGGGATCAGAATTAGGCGACACTATAGTTGAACAATGTTTAGGTTTTACAGTTAGGTTTCTAACACAATTGGAAGATCAGTGATATCCTATATCAACAGGGAGTTATGGTCATGTTATGTTCGATGTGTAAAATCCGTCACTGCAGATTTCAGCAGGACACGTCGACTTTATAAAATATGTTAAAAATATCATACAGTTAAGGAATTCAGTGAAACTAGTGTAATAAGGAAACTAACTCGATTCTCTATATAACGATATAGGATTCCGCACATTTCCGCATTTGTGTAAGGATATTCAGTGAATCAAAAATAGGGGTTACCTGGAATTACCGCTCTGGACTGCAGTCCAGAATCGTAATTCTCCGCAATTTTCTCTATCGTAACTAGTTCAAATTTAGGTATCAAAAATATGATTATGTATCTTATTCTATTGGCTTCGATACAAGCCAGGGAACGCCAAAAACCGATTCGTAAAATATTTAATGTGAATTTAACGGTCTAGCATGTTCAGAAAATTCAGGTTCCGTAATGATTATCAGGATTAACATTTCATAGGTGAAGCGACCGTGGTTTCCAACCAAATTTCTACAGCACATCGGTAAATAGTAGACGGGTCTAATGATCACAAGTTCCGTCATTTAAAAACAGGTTTTCACGTATAGTTTCGTATCAAACATTTGCATTCATTGGCTCGCACGAGGCGTACATGTACGATATAAACTCGAAACTGAATTTAATACGAATTAATAGCATGAAGTAAGTAATATACTTGCCAAACGATGTGTCGACGACGTTACGACAGCGGCAACGGCACGATCGCGCCACGAACACGAAACGGCAACGAGTAGGCTCAAGCTCGACTGCGACTGCGACGCGGAGGTGTCGATGGTGGCGGGGTTGCTTGCTGTGGTGGTGGCCGGAAGAGGAGGCGACGGCAAAGTGAACGGCGGTTGCTGTGGTGGTCGCCGGTGAGGATGCAGCGAGGGGGGTCGAGGCTCGAAGCTTGGGTGTAGTGAAGGGAGTGAAGCAGTGGAGGGGGCTCGGGGTAGCAGGAGGTGATGGTGATGATGCTGAGGGATCGACGAGGTGGCCGGCGGCGAGATGGGAGCGGGGTGATCGCCGGCGGCAAGAGGGTTCGCAGGGGAAGCTCAGTGAAGGGTTGGGTGCAGGGTAGTTGGTGAAGAGGGTGATGGAGGCAACAGGGGGTGTTGGGTGAGGGAGGCTCAGTTTTGTGCGAGAGAGGGAGACGAGGTCGAGGGGTGAGTGGACGCTCGCGGGGCCGTGTGTCGAGGAGTGGGGACGTGGGGCGACAAGAAGCGGGGCATGGGGTAAGCGGCGACAACGTGGGGCGAAGTGAAAAAGAGCGGGAAGAATATGAGGGAGTGGGGAAGAAGGGGCCGGGTCGGGTTTGGGCATGGGGCCGGGTCAGGCGTGGGTAAGGGGGTTAGGTATGGGCTGGGCTTGGGTTATTTGTTTAGGAAAATAAAAATTAAATTTTAAAGAATATGTGAATATAATATCCGTATAAAATAGATAAAATATAGAAAAAAATTCAAGGGGACTCGGAAAAATTATAGAAAATTTTTATTGACGGAACCGGGAATTTACAATAGAACTTTTTACATTACTAATTTAACGGTGAAAAGTGGCGGAATCACATGAAATTTGGTGTATCTACATCTTACACGATAACGATGATGTTGATGTGTGCCGATCATCGAAAAAAATCATGGAGGATGTACTTTTTTGACGCCACCTAACAAAAAAGCCTCATAGGGCCTCTTTTCTACATTATTCTCTCTTTATATATATATATAGAGAGAGAGAGAGAATAATGGAGAAAAGAGGCCATATGAGGAAATTTCCTCCTATGGCGTGGAAAAAATACAGCCTCCACCTATTTTTTCGACGATCGGCCCCCATCATTTTCATCGTTATCATCTAAGATAAGGGTACACCAAATTTCATGTGATTCTACAATTTTTTCACCGTTGATTTAGCAATATAAAAAGTTCTATTGTCGGTAAACCGTTAATTTTGAACCCACTAAATCAACGGTGAAAAAGTTGTGCAATCACATGAAATTTGGTGTACGCACATCTTAGATGATAACGATGATGATGATAGGTGCCGATCGTCGGAAAAAATGGTGGAGGTTGTATTTTTTCCACGCCATAGGAGGAAATCCCCTCCTATGGCCTCTTTCCTCCATTAATCTCATATATATATATATATATATATATATATATATATATATATATATATATAATCCTAAAAAAATGAGGTCTTAAATGATACTCTATTGCGTGTATGTCCCTAGTTGTCTACTGCATGAAAATATGATGAAGCCATATATGCTAAACATGAATACATATAATGTTTATAATTATGCAGGTATTTCCTATTAGGTAAACAACTCTCTGTTATATCTTGTGATTAATAACTATATCAGATTATGCACATGTTTCATTTCAATAGTATTAATGATTGTTCATACATATATAAGGTATGTGTAAATCCCTATGATTAAATAGCCTATGGTACAATATAATCTTTTTTTTTGACACCTTATTACTGTTATTATATTCTGTATGGCATACTAAAACTTTTTGATCATATGACAATTACTATTTCTACTAAATAATATTAATTTACCATCATGAATATGTATATGTTATTATTAATAATGTTCGAAATACCCTAAAGTTTCATAATACCGTATTTTCATTGAAATACCATAGAGTTTCCAAAATACCGTATTTTTATTAAAATACTCTAAAATTTCAAAATACCGTATTTTCATTCAAATATCCTAAAGTTATGAACACCGTATTTTCACTAAAATACAATGATTTTTCTTAAATTATAATTACACTAAAATGCCACAAACTTTTCCTAAAACTATAATTTCATAAAAATATCATGAACTATTATTAAACCCTAGTTTCTTAAAATACCCTATACAACTTGGATGTGACTTTTAACTATAAACAAGGAACCCCATATGACATGCTATCTTGTACAATTAGTCTTAAACCCATGAACCTGCATTACTATTGAAAATTCTGATATACCTTATTTACTATTGAAGATTCTGATATACGGATGATCTTGATTTGGAAAATGAACCTCATGTTACCATGCCTAGTAGACCCGTGTGCTGGCACCTACCTTTATACTTATATAACAAATTTAGATCCGGGATGGGATAGTTTAGATTACGTGAGGCTGTATTAAGGGTCTCGGGGATCCCCCTCCAGTTAACCTTGGTTTCGGGGGTGAAACGGAACGTTATATATATATACGGTTTGCTGTTGTTCCGCGGCACTAACGGAGTACTCTCGAGTACGCCGTTACTCTTATGTAACTAAGCAATTATAACGTCTAGGATTTTCCTATACATAATAAAAGATTTTTTCAAATTTTCTATGTCAAATAATTATTTTAGCGTTACTAATATTGAAAAACACATTAAAAATATTTTTCTAAAATTGATATAATTTTTAAGAATTTAAAAAGGAATTTTTGAAAAGGCCAGAGTTTATTAAGTATTTTTAATATCGGAAAATAAAAATATTTTTAACCAAATTTTATCATAAATTGAAGAAAACATTAAAATAGAATTTCTAGAATTTTCCCTAATTTTTCCAGCTATTTTAATTATTTTAAAATAATTTTATAAATTAAAAACAATTTCTAAAAATACAGTTTTAAAGTTAAAAGAAAATAAAAATAAAAATAAAAAAAATAATTTAAAACCGCCCTTAACTGGGGCCGTTGGATTAAAGATCCAACGGCTTGGGTTTTTCATGTGGGGAGGCAGGCGCATGGGGGCCACGCGCCTGCGCCTATCCCCAAGTAGCTGGCGCTTGCCCATGAGGGCGAGCGAGAGCCTTTGGATCATCAGATCCAACGGCTGTCGTTGGCCCCCGCCAGCGCATCCGACCAGAGCGAGGGTTTGGACGTGGGTTCGGGCATGGGTTCGCTCCAGATCTGCTTGAATTTAATCGCTTTTATTTTTTTTAAACTCTATAAATAAAGACTCTTTTCTCACACAATATTTCACAAAATATTCATCCCAAAATTCTGAAAAAAATACTCTGGTCTTTGATTTTTCGACCCCGACGTAGTGGTGCTGACCGTTTGCCCAGCAAAAATCCGAGGAGAGAAGAGCTCACGTTTCCATACAAGACGACGTATCGGCTTAGATAACCCGTATCTTAACACACGGTATGATCCACCTCTCACTTCTACACCTGCCACATTTTTCTTCTTACTGTTAATCTCCAATAAATTATTCAAATGATTATTTTTTTTGAAGTTCCTTGTTAATGCTATGTTAAATGTACCATACGATAAAACCTTGTCGATAAAATATATAATCCTTGATCTTTTCCTTACAATTCTTGCACAGTATATTCACGAGGCAATGAATTACCCCTATCTAGTTTATTTATTTGATTATATGTCGTATTCCGACGTATTGCGACTTTTGGGTTGTAGTAAAATATTCTTAGTTCTTAAAGAAGTAACGTTTTATTAAAATATCATCAACTATCAAGAGTAGAGTTTTCAGTAAAATTACCATCATTGCTTCTTAAAGATTGAGTTTTTAATAAAATACCTTAAACTTGTTGAATCTAAGTTCCACTAAAATACCATTATCTTTCGAAAACCAAGTTTCACCAAAACACCATTAACTTTCAATGGTTATGTTTTCTTTAAATATCTTTAACCCTTCTAAAAGCTATATCTTTATGAAAATGCCTTTAATCATCAAAAGTAAAAAATATACCCTTAACTTAAAGGTTAAGTTTTTCATTAAAATATGCAGGTTGAGTTTTATAAAAATACCTTGAACTTATCAAAACCTAAGTTTTATAACAATACCCCACACTTGAATATTTTACGTAAAACGCTCCGTAGTTATTAAGTAATCGTCCCTAAAAAGAACATAAATCCTGCCGCCCATGTGCAGCGGTTGGCAACATGGAAACGTTTTATAAAATATTAATTTCAAATAAATACCATGATCTTTCCTAAACAATTGTTATATTAAAACTACCCCTAACTTAAAAAAAGAGAACTTTTAACACTAAATCTTCTCGATCTAAGATGGTATTAAGTTTTGTTGGATATTGGATCTCCCGCAACTCTTTATGAGGGCTCCTTTGTGGATGATGGGGATTATCGTACACCACGAGCATAGCGAGGTTGACAGTGACGCCCTCACGGGAAAACCGATCAACAAAAAACTCTAAATAACTCTTGATCTCTATAATAATAGAATAATTGTTATGAAAATTGGGTAATCTTAAATAAAACAACATGGTTCTTAATGATGCTCAATATTGGCGATCTCGCTCAGATCATGACACGTGGCAGATGACGTGTCCCAAGACTCAGAAGAAAGGGCCCACAAGGCCGACCAGGCCGCCCTGTGCCCGACCTGCAAGCACAAGCTGGCCCTCCTCAGGGCCCCCTGCAAATTAGCCTCCTCGGCCCTCAGCTCGCCCCGAGCTGGTACAGGACGAAGACTCCTCGGCCTCCTCGCTCGTCCCCGAGCTCCCGGCCGAGGCCGTCTTCCTCGGCCCTCCGACCAACTCCACCACTCACAGGTGTAACCGCCGCTCTGCGAATCTCGTCATGCGCAGATCCTGCGCCAACAGCATCCCACGTTCCACGCCATCACGATCCCCACGCGGGCGTGACGTCGGGAGCGTAACTGCCGACGAGATTCTCGCGCCTGCTGCTGCCTGCCACCACTGCTATATAAACCCCCATCATAGAAGGCTCAAGTAAGCCATTCTTTACACTTACGTCGTTACTCTGCTCGGATCTTGTCACTAACTTGAGCGTCGGAGGGTCCTCGGTAGTACCAAACCACCCCGGGATTTTTTTGCAGGTATACGGAGACAGCCTTCTCATCCCACCTCCTCCTCTCAAAACCCATTGAGACCCACACGCAACAAAGCATAATTCAAGTTCACCTCGAGATCAACGGAAGACAACATCTGACGGAAGCCCTAAAAAGAGCTCTATTAGTTGGCGCCATCTGTGGGAAAACAAAGCTCCACAAAAACAAAAGTTGGCCTTCCGATCTCCATCCCCATGGCAAGCGGTCACCCTGAAGATCCGGATACCAGCTGCCGCCTCCTCCTCACCGGAGGCGCAGGTGAACTTCCCCCGGCGAACGCCATCAACGCCCTCGCCGGCCGAATGGACCGACACCCTCTCCCTTGACGGGGTCGCACAGAGGGGGCTCGCCACGGCGGCTCGAGGGCCACCTTGCCTAAGGATCTAAGCCCTCACTAAAAGACGGCCTAGCAGCTACCCTGCTCGGCTATCCTTGGCGGGTAGCTTCCCTACCGCAACGCCAGGGATCAGAAAGTCCTCCCAGAGGCAGTCCAGCCCGAGGATCCCTCGCTCGGCTATCCCTGGCGGGTAGCTTCCCTACCGCAACGCCAGGGATCAGAAAGCCCTCCCAGAGGCAGTCGAGCCCGAGGATCCCTGGCCAGTAGCTTCCCTACCGCAACGCCAGGGATCAGAAAGTCCTCCCAGAGGCAGTCGAGCCCGAGGATCCCTCACTCGGCTATCCCTGGCCGGTAGCTTCCCTACCGCAACGCCAGGGATCAGAAAGTCCTCCCAGAGGCAGTCGAGCCCGAGGATCCCTCGCTCAGCTATCCCTGGCCGGTAGCTTCCCTACCGCAACACCAGGGATCAGAAAGTCCTCCCAGAGGCAGTCAAGCCCGAGGATCCCTCGCTCGGCTATCCCTGGCAGGTAGCTTCCCTACCGCAACACCTGGGATCAGAAAGTCCTCCCAGAGGCAGTCGAGCCCGAGGATCCCTCGCTCGGCTATCCCTAGCGGGTAGCTTCCCTACCGCAACGCCAGGGATCAGAAAGCCCTCCCAGAGGCAGTCGAGCCCGAGGATCCCTCGCTCGGCTATCCTTCAGGACAAAAGCCCTCGCCAAGAGGCACCAAGCAGTAACCCTGCCCGGCCAAGGGTCCTTGGTAGGCTTCTTACAGCCCTATAGCTCTTCCCGCACCAAGAACCAAAGTCCTCCCAGAGGCAGTCGAGTCCTTGCCCGGCTATCCCCGGCTGGTAGCTTCCTACCACAACCGACAGAGATCAAAGTCCTCGCCAAGGCACTGGGCAGTAACCCTGCTCGGTCCCCGTCCTGAAGGATCAAAAGTCCTCCCAGAGGCAGTCGAGCCCGAGGATCTCTCGCTCGGCTATCCCTGGCGGGTAGCTTCCCTACCGCAATGCCAGGGATCAGAAAATCCTCCCAGAGGCAATCGAGCCCGAGGATCCCTCGCTCGGCTATCCCTGGCGGGTAGCTTCCCTACCGCAACGCCAGGGATCAGAAAGCCCTCCCAGAGGCAGTCGAGCCCGAGGATCCCTCGCTCGGCTATCCATGGCGGGTAGCTTCCCTACCGCAACGCCAGGGATCAGAAAGACCTCGCCAAGAGGCAACGAGCAGCTACCCTGCTCGGCCATCCTTCGCAGGCCTCAAACGGCCCCTCCAGTGCTGCTCGGCCATCCTTCGCAGGCCTCTCACGGCCCCTCCAGCGTCAAGAATCAAAGCCCTCACCAAGAGGCACCGAGCAGCTATCCTGCTCGACTATCCCGGGTTGGTAGCTTCCCTACCCCACAATGCCAGGGATCAATCCCTCACAGCGAGGCCGCCGACTTCCTTCCTGCTCAGCGCATCCCCAGCGGGCATCCTCCTGCCCATCAGACGCTGATGGTCTGAAGCCCTCATCGCGAGGCCGCCGAGTTCCTTCCTGCTCGGCGCATCCCCAGCGGGCATCCTCCTTCCCATCAGATGTTGAGGATCTCAAGCCCTCACCGCGAGGCCGCCGAGTTCCTCCCTGCTCGGCGCATCCCCAGCGGGCATCCTCCTGCCCATCAGACGCTGAGGATCTGAAGCCCTCTTCATGAGGCCGCCGAGCCCCTTTCTGCTCGGCGCATCCCAGCGAGTAGCTTCCTACCCAACAGAGACAAGGATCGAAGTCCTCTTTAGAGGCAGCTGTTCATATCATAATATTGCATTATTATATTCTCCGGTCCTAGTCATTTTACAAATAAACAGGTGCTTTTGACCCATGTCTGCTACATAGTTGCAGGTTACAGATTCTCGGACAAAAAGAGTGAAAAAGACAAAAGACGATACAAAAGTGAGACTACGACCAATAAATGTTGGAATCTTGATCAAGCCTACACGAAGATCAGTTCACAAAATACAAGGCAGTGCAAGGTTCAAGACTTCGTCACAAAGCAACGGTAAAAGTCCACTACAATTAATCACTGAGGAAATCTGGAAGAGAACCCGAAGGTATTCTGGAGAAAAAAGTAAAGGAAAAAGTAGCCAAAATGCAGCAGACCAAGCCCAAGAAAATGCAGCCCTTGAGCCTCCCTCTTGGACGTGGAACCGCGGCAAAACAGGCCCTATGGCCGCGGTTCCGCGGCCGTTATATACCCGTGTCGGTGCAAATTGAGTCGGTGCGCTGGCGGGCATTGAATAGGTCTTTTTCTTAGGGGGTATTTTTGTAATAGCAAATGTGCGGGTCAATTGTAACTCTAGGGTTTCTATGTCTTATAAATAGAGACCCTAATACCTCTTTTGATGTATGCCTCCCTATGCCTCTTTCTATGAATAAAATTTAGAAATCTTTTGGAGAGCATCGATACCTCTTTTCATATCATGAATTCAGATCTGACAACCCTGTGTTGATGTTTGGAAAGAGCCATCTGTAAAGTAAGTAGTTAATATCAATTCTTGCCCTAGGTAATCTTTCATTCTTTGCCCTAGATAAATGTTTTTAGATTCCCTAATGAGCGAGTAGTCTCCTCGCTTGTTAGGGTTAGCTTTGGGGAAGGCTTTTGAGAGATAAGATCTCTCATCCCTTTCTTGCCCATTATATATTTTCAATAGGACTCCATGCATAAACGCACACACGGCGCCCTACGGCACCCTATCTCTCGAGGTAGCGGTGATACCGTAGTATAAAGGCCCGGTTGCGCATGTTTTCCATGGAGGTTAGGATAAGGATCTCTAAAGGAAGGACAAGAACCTAAAGGAAGGAACACCTTCCCGAATGGATCTAATCCCCTTTATTGATAATTACCATAACTCCTCTTAGATCTTCATTTGGGTATAGAAAGCGTTGAGATTTATTACATTTCCAAACCATTCCTAAACCTAACCCTAGCAAGATTTAGATCTAGATAATCTTAGTATAGAATAATTTAGTTTTTAGATTTAATAATCAATCCGAACACCCTTCGGAATTAACTCGTTTGAGCGATTAGGAAATTCACAACATCCCTGTGGACCGACCCGTACTCACCGGCTAGCTGCATAACGACGCCGTTCTTGATTGCGGTTACTAAATATTTTTGAGATAAATCAAATGGCGTCATTGCCGAGGATGGCGTGTTATTTCCTTTTTGCAATTTCGGGTTAATCTAAAATTGAAAAATCATAAAAAACTGAAAAATTTAAAAATATATAAAAATTTATCATTTTGTTATTTTGTGAAGGGTATTCTTGTTTGAATTTTGCAGGATCTACAATCGAGTTCGGATCGGGAAAAATCCAGAGATCAAAACAGAAAAAGGCAGATCTGAACAGCAGGGGATTTTACCAACAGAACCACAGAAGAAATCTGGAGAAGTGATAAGCACCATACACCGCGGAACCGTCGCTAATTACCACCTACGACCGCGCATCCGCCGCAGATTGGTCGAGTCAGCACGTACAAATTTCTGGAGGCTTGAACCGTACACCCCACCGCGTTTCCGCCGCCGAGACCCCCTTTTCGTCGCGGATCCGCCGCCTCCTGGTGACATCAGCATGTGCAAATTTTTCTGTGAGCTTTCTCTCTCCTCCTCTGCAAATCCTAATATATCTTTTGTAAAATCTCCTGCAGGATTCTTTGCGCTTAAAAAAAATCTTTCCCCTTCCAATAACAAATCTTGTGCAGGATTCTTTGCGCCGCGCTTAAAAAAATAAAATTTGATTGCAAGTGGTTGTTACTGTTTTGCATATATTTAATCTAACTTTAAGGGGCTTGAGACCAATTCAGATTGGGTGGGGATTTCATCACCCTTCCCAGGACCCCAGAAATCACATAAGGCATATTGCATTAACCATTATTTAATTAAAAAAATACTAGACTCGTCCCTAAGGACGTTGCGCTCATTAGGACAGAGGACTAGTCGTAGGCATCGGACGTTGATCCTAACCTGACTTTGCGGTGTCTAGACAAGTGTGTCTAAGGCGAGTGGTTACTTAATTAGGACCACTTCTTGTAGTGGGGAGCCTCCCACTCACCTGGCACTTACCTGGCCGCAATTGGCGGTGAAGAGGCGGTTGGAGGTCCTATTTCTAGCCCTTTGGAACAGTTAGGAGCTGTCTAGTTGACCTAGGTGACCCTAGATCTAAGCCTGACTGTGCATTTGTGGTTGATTGCATTTGTGTCAAAGCCCTTTATCGAAAATCTTTTTGCAAAAAAAAAAAGTTCCAAATAAAGAGAAAAAGAAAAAAAAGGAAATTTTTTTTTATAAAAACTTGCAAAATTTAGTCGCTAAGAAAATCCGTGCACCCCACATTCTTTCTCTTCTCCCTTCTTCCATCATGGGTACCCCACCTCACAAATCTCTTGCCGAACTTTGGTACCCTGAACCCAACTTTGCCTCTTACGCGAATTGTTTCAGTCGATTTAAGGACGACCCCTCCATACCCAAAATTTCTTTGAAAGATCGAATAGAAGCGTCTAGGAGAAACAGTTCGACTTTGCAATCCACTTTGTATCAATCATTTCAACCTTCACCACCTTCTTATGTTGATACCACTTTTTCGAGTCCTGTTGTAACTCCTAAACCCATGTCTATTGCTGAGCATATTGAACAATCTCGTAGCCGATCTTTCACTCCTCTCCACACATCCAGTTCTAGGGATCAACAAGTCCATTCACCTTTTTATCCAAATGTTGATCATATTCCTGTCCAACCATCCAATTCCTACCAGTCCTACCCGACTGTCACGCCCCGCTTCCAAGAGTACGCTAGATTGGGCACGTGACATAGCCAACCATGCTACTTGTGGGTAGGAAGTATCTATCCACAGTCACATTACGGCTGTAGAGATATTAAGAACAAGATACAACTATCTAAAACATGTCTATAATCCAGAATAACAGGAGTCAATAATAAATAAATGCGGAAGCAAATGATCCAATACAAATAACTGAAAAGTGTGTCCCATAATGCGGGCTCACATAAGGAAATAAATGCAGGAAATAAAACCAACTACTACTGAACTCACAGCCCAGCTTGCTGGCTGAAGTACTCCCGCTCGGACTGCGACAGCGGTACGGAATCTGGGCCATGCAAAACCCAGACGTCAGCGCGTCAAGTCAACCAGTAATATAATATGAACAGTGTAATAGGCAATGCATAAATAAACATGAATAAAGCAATAGTATGAAACAAGCAGTGCAGGGTAGTGTGCAGTGGGTAACTAAACTGTTCTATCAGGTTTTCTATTCTAAAGTCTTTGAAATCAATTTGAGTAATCCTCCATGTAACTCAAAGGATATGTCCCGTTACCCCCCGGGACCACGGATCAGGAATATGGGAACCAATAGTGGTTCTGTCCCGTTGCCCCCCGGGACCACGGATCAGGAAAATGTAAGAGTCACGAATGGCTCTGTCCCGTTACCCCCCGGGACCACGGATCAAGTAATACCCTTTTAAGTTACACTTTAGTTTACACTTTTGATTTCCCCATACCCCCAAGTTATATGTGTCAGGTCAGGTATTCAGTAATCAAGAACTAATGCCAACACAGGATCAGGTAACAGCAGGTTTCGTCTGGATAGACAACAGGAATGGTCCATGAGGACTACATGTCGGGTTTGTTGGCATTAGACACGAGATCAGGTAACAGGTCAGGTCATGGTACCTCAGGTCAAGTCAACAGTAATCGGTACCATGTCAGGTGTATCAATATATATCATGTGTAACCAAGTCAAGTCAAGATGTAACAATATCGTGGGTGTGCTCACAACAGATATATAATCGAACAGGGAATTAACAGCAGGAAATAAGCAATAAATTAAACAACAATGAGCAGTTCATTCAATCACTATAGTGCATTAATATAGTGCAGCTGTTTTATTATAGTAACAGGTTTTGAGCACCCCTTAGCGATGCAACAGTTTAAATGATGATGCAATACAGTTATATCAAGCCTTTGAATATGAATATCCGAATGTAATAGAACTACATGGGAAAGTGCTACAATCTATTAAACGGTAAAATGTGATTAACAGGTAAACTGGGTTCTTAGGTTAAAAGTGGCAAACTGTAATTTCTATGTTAACTGTAAAAATGATATATGTCATATTGCAACCAAATGAGAAGATAACTATACCGAGTTAAGTTTTGGAGGTTTAATGAGTCAAACATAGATAATTGTATAGTATAGCATGTAGCAAGTGATACTTGCCTCGACGGGTCGCGAACCGGGAAAAACGGAACGTAATGTCGGCGGGGAAACTCGCGACGGACGCACGGTTCACGGATTGAACCCAAACAACGAACAATGGGACCACACGGACCGGGGTACCTCGCTGGAATATCGGATCACGTCGTCGGCATCGCCGGATTCCGGCAAGAAAGAGAATAATGAAACATCAAGTTGTGCAAACAATAATGCAAAGGAACCAGAGCAAAAAGGGAGGAGGGAAAGGAGTAGAAGGCTTACAGGGGTTGCGGATGTCGTGACAGCGATGGGGTCGACGGCGGTAGGGCGCCGGCGATGAGGTTTCAGGCGACGGCTAGGGCTGCGGATAATGGAGAAGGAAAGAAGGTGGAGAGGGAGAGGAAGTGGTCGGGTCTGGTGCGCGCAGGTGAAGAGGAGGCGCCGACGGTGGCGCGGGTGACGACGACGAGGGTCGCCGACGAGGTCTCCGGCCAACCAGAGAAGGCACGGGGTTGCTGCGGGGTCTCTGTCGCGGCGCCGAGCACACGGGGAGAAGGAGGTGCAGTGGCTGTGACGAGGGCGAAGAGGCGAGGGTGATGGTGGTGGTGGCGTCGGCGCTGGGGCTGCGGCGGCGACGGGCACGGTGGTTAGGGCTAGGGTTGATGGGTTCTCGGTTCGTTCTGGGGAGATTTCTGGGAAGGGATAATATAAATAGGGGATAGAAAGAGAGAGATTGGAGAGAGAGAGATACGTTAGAGAGGAGGAAAGAGAAAGAGAGAGATTGGAATAATGAAGGGTCCCACGGGCTCGTGATTGGCTGAAAGCTTTAACAGAAATCTAAAAAAAAGATTTCAAAGATTATAATCATAACACAGTGAAAAGATTATGAATAAAAAATATATATAGTAACAGTAGGATTATAATATAAACGAAATTTTATATGGTTTCAAATATTTTATTAATTTGGGATTTTGGCACTAAATGAAACATTTCCAAATCGCGCCCGGGTTGGATCCAAAAATTTGAAATTTAAATAATAGGATTTTAAGCGGGTTCCAAATTTTAAAATGAAATGTTTTATGATTAAAAAGCATGCCCCCAAGTCGGACACCTGCGCGCGCGCGTGGTCGTCCAAACTCGCCCGTTTCACCGAATGGGATGAGATCTCGACGCACGGACGCTACCACGCGGCTAGGGGTGACGAGTAGGCCAAGATAGATATTTTTAATTTTGTTTTAGGTGCTAAAATTTGTTATATGCAGAAATGACTTAGCCAGTTAAAATTTTACAGTAAGACCCAAACAAGCAAGATAAATGAAATGGGTAATATCTAACATTCAACCAGTAACAGAAATAGTAGTATTGGGCTCGGGTGTTACATTATACCCAACTACAAAAGAATTTCGTCCTCGAAATTCCAAGAATACAGGGTAGATAACTACAAGAAAAGGTGAGGAAACTTCTGCCGGATCTCGTCTTCTCGTTCCCACGTGGACTCTCCATGCGATCGATTACCCCAAGAAACTAGCACAAGGGGGATAACCTTGTTCTTAAGAACCTTTTCCCTTCGATCCATGATTTCAACCGGTCGCTCCTCAAAAGTTAGGTCTTCCCGTACAGTTAACTCCGAATGATCCAAAACGTGTGTCTCATCTCGAACATACCTTCGTAGTTGAGATACATGAAACACATCGTGCACACCTGCCAAGGACTGTGGTAACGCCAAACGGTACGCTACCCTTCCAACGCGCTCCAATATCTCGAGGGTCCAACGAATCGAGGACTAAGCTTTCCTCGACTCCCAAAACGAATCACCCCTCTAGTCGGTGATATCTTTAAGAATACCAAATCACCCACGGCGAACTCTAGAGGTCTTCTTGACGTGTCAGCCCAACTTTTCTGTCTGTCTTGAGCTGCCTTCATAAGCTTTCTGATAGTGTTAACCTTCTCAACTGTCTGCACTACCAAATCCGGTCCCAATAATCTTCGTTCACCAACATCATCCCAACAAACAGGTGAACGGCACTTACGACCATACAAAGCTTCAAACGGAGCCATCTGGATGGTTGCTTGGAAACTATTGTTGTAAGAAAACTCCACCAAGTGTAGATGATCCTCCCCCGAACCCTTAAAGTCCAACATGCATGCTCTCAACATGTCTTCAAGAGTTTGGATCGTTCTCTCCGACTGACCATCAGTTTGAGGATGATAAGCTATGCTAAACTTCAATCGAGTCCCCAAACTTTCCTGTAAACTCCTCCAGAAGTGTGATAAAAACCGAGTGTCCCGATCGGACACGATGCTCACCGATACTCCATGCAATCTTACAATCTCCTGCATGTACCGCTCTGCCAAAGCCTCTGTTGATTGACCAACCCGAAAATGAATAAAGTAAGCTACCTTGGTCAATCGATCAACAATTACCCATACTGCATTGTTGCCTTTTAGACTCCGCGGTAAAGCCGTCACGAAATCCATGGTTATATGTTCCCACTTCCACTGAGGAATCGGAAGTGGTTGCAATAAACCAGCAACCCTTTGGTGTTCAGCCTTGACTTGCTGACACACCAAGCACTTAGCCACGAAGCGAGCAATCTCCTATTTCATGCCTTCCCACCAGAAATGCTGTCGAATATCACGGTACATCTTTATGCCTCTGGATGTATAGAATAAGCTGAACTGTGTGCCTCCTTCATAAGCTCTTCACGAACATCTCCCTTGGCACACACAAATGGCTACCATACCTCAACGAACCATCTTCGTGGACTAGTAAATCTGTTCGTAGTCCGGCTTCACTTGCTCTCGAAACTTTTGCAGCCTAGGATCCTGCGATTGTGCTGCTTTAATTTTCTCAATTACAGACGACTGTACTTGCAACTGCAACAACTGTCCCGTAGAACGCGGTAGCACAACCTCCAAGTCAAATCTCCGAAAATCTGCAATGATCTCCCTCTGCGTAGTTAACACCTGAATTGCTGGTAACCGACTAAGCGCATTCGGCACGACGTTAACCTTTCCCGGATGGTACTTAAGATCAAGGTCGTAGTCGGCCATCAGCTCCAACCATCTATGCTGCCTCATATTCAACTCCTTCTGAGTGAACACATACTTCAAACTCTTGTGATCTGTAAAAACTTCGACTCTCTCGCCCAAAAGGTAGTGTCTCCAAATCTTCAGAGCGAAGATCACAGCCGCAAGCTCCAAGTCATGAGTCGGATAATTCTTCTCATGGGTCTTCAGTTGTCTTGATGCGTATGCTACGACCTTCCCATGCTGCATCAAAACACATCCCAATCCTTTCCCAGATGCGTCGCTATGAATCACCAGTCCTCCGGAATTGTCTGGTATGGTCAGGATAAGGGCGGTTATCAACTTCTGCTTCAATGTCTCGAAAGCCAACGCACATTTATCCGTCCATACAAAAGGTACCTCCTTGCGCGTAAGCTTGGTCAACGGTTCTGCCAAACGAGCGAAGTTCTCCACAAATCTCCTGTAGTACCCGGCTAATCCAAGGAAACTTCTTATCTCAGCTACATTCCTTGGAATAGGCCAATCTTGAACTGCTGCAATCTTTTCGGGATCGACGGCGATTCCGTCGCCCAACACAACATGCCCCAGAAACTTCACTTCTTCCAGCCAAAATTCGCACTTACTCATCTTCGCATACAGTTTCTTCTGTCTCAACGTCTGCAGTGCGATCTTCAAATGCTCAGCATGCTCCTCAAAACTCTTCGAGTAAACCAGAATATCGTCAATGAATACCACAATAAACTGGTCCAAGAACGGTGAAAAGATTCGGTTCATCAAATCCATGAATATTGCCGGCGCATTCGTTACTCCGAAGGGCATCACTAGGTACTCGTAATGTCCATACCGAGTTCGAAACGCCGTCTTGCAAATATCTTTTGCTTTCACTCGGACCTGATGATATCCGGATCGCAAATCCAGTTTTGAGAATACCCTCGCGCCACTAAGCTGCTCAAAAAGTTCTCCAATGTGAGGGATCGGGTACTTGTTCTTAATAGTCACCCGGTTTAATTCTCGATAGTCGATGCACATCCTTCTCGTGCCATCCTTCTTCTTTACTAGAAGAACTGGAGCTCCCCAAGGTGAGTTACTGCTTCGAATCCAACCCTTATCAAGCAATTCAGCAACCTGTTTCTTGACTTCTTCCAATTCCACTGGCGCCATTGGATAATACGCTTTAGATACTGGCGCTGCACCAGGGATAAGGTCCATCGCGAACTCCACGTCTCGCTTCGGCGGTAAGCCCGATATATCTTCAAATACGTCCATACAATCGCGAACAACCGCCGGCTCTTCACCACTATCAACTTCCATTGCTGCAAGAATATTGTTTGTCGGCCTAGCCTTAAACTCGACTGGCCCGACAGAACTGCTTCCTTACCGCAACTGCTGTCTGCTGCAAGCTCCCTTTCATCCCAGATAAACTCTGCTGTTCCCGAGCTGCCGTAAGAACCTGTGAGAAAGTGGTTAAACCCAGGGAGACAATCTGCCTCTGGATGTCCACATCCAAGCTGCGCATGAACCTCCGTGCCCAGTCTGCATCGTTGGCAACCAAAGGCCCAGCGAATCTGCTGATTCTCGTCCATTCTGCTGCATGCACATCCACGGGTGCTCCATTCTGCCTCAGCCCAATAAACTTCTCTTCGATTTCCTCCCGTGCAGTTCGCGGGAAGAACTTCTCCAGGAAACTCTTAGAAAAATCCGCCCATTTGATCGGCTTGGGCAAACGGGTCTCCTCCACAAGCCACCATTCTCGGGCATAGTCCACTAACTGAATGCGTACCACATCAACTCTTTTGTCATCTGGAATCTGTGCCGAAATCAGCAAATTCTCCGTGTCGACTAGCCACTGCTCGGCTGGCACGGCTCCTCCAAACCAGTAAATACAGACGGACCCAACACCTGAAGTCTGCCACGGTCCCTACTCGGTCAACTGGTTTAGCTCCAACATTGTTTACAGACTGCTGAATGATCTGCAAACCTTCCTGGAACGAGTCTGGTTGCTGCTGGATCAGCTCGGTCTGTTTCTTTTGATTTTCCAGCATTCCTCTTATCACTTCAAGCATGGCGGCTTTGTCCACGTGCCTCTGGTACGTCTTCAATTTCTTACCGGCCATAATCCTGAACTCAAAATACCCAACATTAGCATGATGATAGATTTTGAATATAGATCAAGGCTAGAACTCCAAGATACTTAAATAAAGTACCGCATTGTAACTATGCCGCGGTATCATAGCCACAATTACTTAACTCCACCCAAGTCGCCTAAGTCCTAGGGATAACAAGAAATCAGGTTTTCGAGTCGACATGCAAAGTAAGTTTGCACGTCGATATAATCAGGAAGAATGTGATTCAAGAATGGTAAAACGGTCAAGGTGGTAGGACATGTTTCCTAAACACGGGTATTCTGATTCGTGTATTGGGTACAATACCCAACTACAAAAGAATCAACCCAACTAACCTATGGCTCTGATACCAAAAGAACCATGTCACGCCCCGCTTCCCAGAGTACGCTAGATTGGGCACGTGACATAGCCAACCATGCTACCTGTGGGTAGGAAGTATCCATCCACAGTCACATTACGGCTGTAGAGATATCAAGAACAAGATACAACTATCTAAAACATGTCCATAATCCAGAATAACAGGAGTCAATAATAAATAAATGCGGAAGCAAATGATCCAATACAAATAACTGAAAAGTGTGTCCCATAATGCGGGCTCACATAAGGAAATAAATGCAGGAAATAAAACCAACTACTACTGAACTCACAGCCCAGCTTGCTGGCTGAAGTACTCCCGCTCGAACTGCGACAGCGGTACGGAATCTGGGCCATGCAAAACCCAGACGTCAGCGCGTCAAGTCAACCAGTAATATAATATGAACAGTGTAATAGGCAATGCAGAAATAAACATGAATAAAGCAATAGTATGAAACAAGCAGTGCAGGGTAGTGTGCAGTGGGTAACTAAACTGTTCTATCAGGTTTTCTATTCTAAAGTCTTTGAAATCAATTTGAGTAATCCTCCATGTAACTCAAAGGATATGTCCCGTTACCCCCCGGGACCACGGATCAGGAATATGGGAACCAATAGTGGTTCTGTCCCGTTGCCCCCCGGGACCACGGATCAGGAAAATGTAAGAGTCACGAATGGCTCTGTCCCGTTACCCCCCGGGACCACGGATCAAGTAATACCCTTTTAAGTTACACTTTAGTTTACACTTTTGATTTCCCCATACCCCCAAGTTATATGTGTCAGGTCAGGTATTCAGTAATCAAGAACTAATGCCAACACAGGATCAGGTAACAGCAGGTTTCGTCTGGATAGACAACAGGAATGGTCCATGAGGACTACATGTCGGGTTTGTTGGCATTAGACACGAGATCAGGTAACAGGTCAGGTCATGGTACCTCAGGTCAAGTCAACAGTAATCGGTACCATGTCAGGTGTATCAATATATATCATGTGTAACCAAGTCAAGTCAAGATGTAACAATATCGTGGGTGTGCTCACAACAGATATATAATCGAACAGGGAATTAACAGCAGGAAATAAGCAATAAATTAAACAACAATGAGCAGTTCATTCAATCACCATAGTGCATTAATATAGTGCAGCTGTTTTATTATAGTAACAGGTTTTGAGCACCCCTTAGCGGTGCAACAATTTAAATGATGATGCAATACAGTTATATCAAGCCTTTGAATATGAATATCCGAATGTAATAGAACTACATGGGAAAGTGCTACAATCTATTAAACGGTAAAATGTGATTAACAGGTAAACTGGGTTCTTAGGTTAAAAGTGGCAAACTGTAATTTCTATGTTAACTGTAAAAATGATATATGTCATATTGCAACCAAATGAGAAGATAACTATACCGAGTTAAGTTTTGGAGGTTTAATGAGTCAAACATAGATAATTGTATAGTATAGCATGTAGCAAGTGATACTTGCCTCGACGGGTCGCGAACCGGGAAAAACGGAACGTAATGTCGGCGGGGAAACTCGCGACGGACGCACGGTTCACGGATTGAACCAAAACAACGAACAATGGGACCACATGGACCGGGGTACCTCGCTGGAATATCGGATCACGTCGTCGGCATCGCCGGATTCCGGCAAGAAAGAGAATAATGAAACATCAAGTTGTGCAAACAATAATGCAAAGGAACCAGAGCAAAAAGGGAGGAGGGAAAGGAGTAGAAGGCTTACAGGGGTTGCGGATGTCGTAACAGCGATGGGGTCGACGGCGGTGGGGCGCCGGCGAGGAGGTTTCAGGCGACGGCTAGGGCTGCGGATAATGGAGAAGGAAAGAAGGTGAAAACCCTCAAGAGACAACACTCCTCCTACTATGGGCACCTAGAGGTTTAACGGCTTGTTGCACGAGCTCAGTGCAATCGCGATTCCCTGCGAAAGTGAGGTTAGGTTTTTGTTGAGAATAAAACTAGGTTTGCTCGAGGACGAGCAAAATATAAGTTTGGGGGTATTTGTTCATATCATAATATTGCATTATTATATTCCCCAGTCCTAGTCATTTTACAAATTAACAGGTGCTTTTGACCCATGTCTGCTACATAGTTGTAGGTTACAGATTCTCGAGACAAAAACAGTGAAAAAGACAAAAGACGATACAAAAGTGAGACTACGACCAATAAATGTTGGAATCTTGATCAAGCCTACACGAAAATCAGTTCATAAAGTACAAGGCAGTGCAAGGTTCAAGACTTCGTCACGAAGTAACGGTAAAAGTCCACTACAATTAATCACTGAGGAAATCTGGAAGAGAACCCGAAGGTATTCTGGAGAAAAAAGTAAAGGAAAAAGTAGCCAAAATGCAGCAGACCAAGCCCGAGAAAATGCAGCCCTTGAGCCTCCCTCTTGGACGCGGAACCGCGGCCAAACAGGCCCTATGGCCGCGGTTCCACGGCCGTTATATACCCGTGTCGGTGCAAATTGAGTCGGTGCGCTGGCGGGTGTTGAATAGGTCTTTTTCTTAGGGGGTATTTTTGTAATAGCAGATGTGCGAGTCAATTGTAACCCTAGGGTTTCTATGTCTTATAAATAGAGACCCTAATACCACTTTTGATGTATGCCTCCCTATGCCTCTTTCTATGAATAAAATTTAGAAATCTTTTGGAGAGTATCGATGCCTCTTTTCATATCATGAATTCAGATCTGACAACCCTGTGTTGATGTTTGGAGAGAGCCGTCTGTAAAGTAAGTAGTTAATTTCAATTCTTGCCCTAGGTAATCTTTCATTCTTTGCCCTAGATAAATATTTTTAAATTCCCTAATGAGCGAGTAGTCTCCTCGCTTGTTAGGGTTAGCTTTGGGGAAGGCTTTTGAGAGATGAGATCTCTCATCCCTTTCTTGCCCATTATATATTTTCAATAGGACTCCATGCATACACGCACACACAGCGCCCTACGGCACCCTATCCCTCGAGGTAGCGGTGATACCGTAGTATAAAGGCCCGGTTGCGTATGTTTTCCATAGAGGTTAGGGTAAGGATCTCTAAAGGAAGGACAAGAACCTAGAGGAAGGAACACCTTCCCGAATGGATCTAATCCCCTTTATTGATAATTACCATAACTCCTCTTAGATCTTCATTTGGGTATAGAAAGCGTTGAGATTTATTATATTTCCAAACCATTCCTAAACCTAACCCTAGCAAGATTTAGATCTAGATAATCCTAGTATAGAATAATTTAGTTTTTAGATTTAATAATCAATCCGAACACCCTTCGGAATTAACTCGTTTGAGCGATTAGGAAATTCACAACATCCCTATGGACCGACCCGTACTCACCGGCTAGCTGCATAGCGACGCCGTTCTTGATTGCGGTAATATATTTTTGATCGATAAAATCTCTCTAAAAATCAGCAGCCGAGCGGCTTCCCTGCTCGGCTATCCCCGGCCGGTAGCTTCCCTGCTCGCAACGCCAAGGATCAAAGCCCTCGCCAAGAGGCAACCACGCAGCTTCACTGCCCGGTTATCCTTAGCAGGCCTCCTACGACCCCTCCAACGCTAAGGATCAAAGTCCTCCCAGAGGCAGCCGAGCCGCTTCCCTGCTCGGCTATCCCTGGCCGGTAGCTTCCCTACCCGCAACGCCAGGGATCAAAGCCATCGCCAAGATCAACCAAGCAGCTTCCCTGCTCGGTCATCCCCCGCAACGGACCCGAAGCCCCAACAAAAGACATCAGGTGATCGAAATCAACTCGACGACCGATTGCTCCACTTGTCGTTCCCGCACTGGACCGCGCCCCATCAGACGCCACAGGTCTGCACACGTCGCGTCGGCCAACCGACGCTTGACACGCGGACCGTCGCTTCAGTGGCAGGATGCACGAACCGGCGCACCTTCCTTAAATGCAGAGATCTTGCCCTAATTCGCTGGCAGAAAAGACAACTGATAGCCCAGGGACGCGTCCCAACGAAACCTTAGGAGGGAGCCTACCCCGGGCGGCCCGGCAGTCCACTCCTGACCCGACCCGCTAGCTGGTCGGGACAAGAGTGGGGGGCTAATGATGATGCTCAATATTGGCGATCTCGCACAGATCATGACACGTGGCAGATGACGTGTCCCAAGACTCAGAAGAAAGGGCCCACAGGGGCCGACCAGGCCGCCCTGTGCCCGACCTGCAAGCACAAGCTGGCCCTCCTCGGGGCCCCCTGCAAATTAGCCTCCTCGGCCCTCAGCTCTCCCCAAGCTGCTACAGGACCAAGACTCCTCGGCCTCTTCGCTCGTCCACGAGCTCCCGGCCGAGGCCGTCTTCCTCGGCGCTCCAACCAACTCCACCACTCACAGGCATAACCGCCGCTCCGCGAATCTCGTCATGCGCAGATCCTGCGCCAACAGCATCCCACGTTCCACGCCATCACGATCCCCACGCGGGCGTGACGTCGGGAGCATAACTGCCGGTGAGATTCTCGCGCCTGCTGCTGCCTGCCACCACTGCTATATAAACCCCCATCACAGAGGGGTCAAGTAAGCCATTCTTTACACTTACGTCGTTACTCTGCTCGGATCTTGTCACTAACTTAAGCGTCGGAGGGTCCTCGGTGGTACCAAACCAGCCCGGGACTTCTTTGCAGGTATACGGCGACAGCCTTTTCATCCCACCTCCTCCTCTCAAAACCCATTGAGACCCACACGCAACGAAGCATAATCAGTCAAGTTCACCTCGAGATCAACGGATGACAACATCTGACGGAGGCCCTAAAAAGAGCTCCATCAGTTCTTAATATAACAATAAAGTGAATAAACACGTCAGCAATGAGTTTTTTCTAAAATATAAATATAATAAAATACCATGACCTTTAATAAAATATATTTGCGTTAAATTACCATTGTTTATGATAAACTCCAATCACTTGAACGATACGATACTGAACACAACTTATGATATCCAGTACGGATTGGGTTAGACACGAGAACTTAGGTATGGAATACTTAAAGAAGATCCTGATATTATGGACGACTTGTTTTAGAAGATCCGGATATACGAGTGACCTGATTGTGAGAAGATCCCGATATTACGGGTGGCCTCATTTAGAAGATCCCATTATTACGGGTGACCTGTACAACTGTTGAAATTCCATACTTAGATGAACTACATGCTAACAGTAATCTGTAATTATGGAATACAATGGAATAATCATATGAACTGGGTTCTTTTATGTAATCGAATTGAAATAATTACAATACTTAGTAGATACCTATTGATATCCACTCACATGACATAATGCACTATATACACATATTTTCTTTATATATTTTCCTTATGAGGTAATCCTACTCGAGTGCAGCACGCTGACGGACTTCCTTTTCTTTTTCTCTATTCCAGAGATGTCCGTTAGATGAGGCCAAGGTTCGAGAATACGATAAAGGAGTGGAGCTTATCGACGATGATTTGCGGAGTTGATGCCTGATTACTAGAATTAGCGATTTTACTTTTCCTGTTGTCCAACTATTTAGGGCTTTGCATTTCGTTCCTTGATGTAATAAACAATTCTTTCATTTCAATACGAGTAATGTAATAAATTTATTAGTTAATGGAAATAAATGCTTTTGACTTTTATTATTTGTTTTGTTACATTGCCTGCATGATACACGCGTGCTTGCTTAACATTACTGTATCGAGTTAGACCACTCTCAATACAGTAAGGCTACGAACCTTGCCACGTTACTGTTTCTGTCCTTCGGAAAGCGAGGCGTGACAGCTATAACAAACTAATTGTCTGTCACACTCCACTTCCCGGTGTACGGACAGAGGACGCGACGAGGCCGCTACGTATTTACTGTGAAGTAAATACGCTAAGCGTATCTAAGCAATATAAAAATAAGCACAAGACACAAGAGGTATAAACTGAACAGCAACTTTATTTATTAACATTCTTTTGTACAATGCATGAAAAGTAAATACAACTGAATAAAAAGCAATGCCTAAACAATGGCATAACAGAAAAGAAAAGTACTGAAATGGAAAAGTGTACAATGAACTAGAGCTCGGGGTCTTCACTGAACTGGAACAAGTCTTCAGCGCTGGGCTCGATCTCTGATGTGTCCAGATCACCTGACGACATTCAAAAAAGAAAGAAAGAGAATGTCGTCAGCGAACAGGTAGCTCGGTAAGTCCCACAGATAAAGAAGAAATAGAATAGACAGAATAAGAAGGTATCTTTTAAAGTTGTATTATATTGTTGTAATGTTGTATTAACGTTGTTGTCTGTAGCTTGGTACAGAAGGATGCCAGTGTATACGAGAGGAGTCTCTATATGCCAGAGACTAGAGGCAAGTATAGTACAAGGAACCGTTTATGCCACGGTACAACAGCAACTGGATTCATGTTAGGTGTATTAAGTTTTACAGTCGCGTGCCACTTTTAAGACCTTCTGTACCAATCTACCCCTTAAACCCCATACTGTTTTGATTGTATTGTTGTATTGTATTGTATTGTAAATTGTATTGATTGTATAATTGGATGACTGACCGAAACCATGATATCAGTAAACAGATGTAACCGTAGAATCATGTAAATGGAATAACTGGAGAACCATGTAAATGGAATGTATATCCATGGTTCAGTTCGGTCAAGTTGTATAGATTGATAATTGGATTCATGGATTCATACTGAATTGTAATATTGAAGATTGTAGATTGTACTTGAATCATATTCAAGTCAGATTATAATGAGACTCAAACTGAGTCAGACAATTAGAAAGGTAAATTGAAGTCCTGATAGTTTTGATGTTATCGGTAACCGATGCACATGGGCGGCAGAATTTGTGTCTTTTTCAAAAATGGTTACCGTATTGATAACACCGTTGTTAAGTTTTCTACCTTAGATAGGCAAGCACCCACTTCTCCGGCTCCCTGAGGCTCAAGAGATTGGTCCCGCTTAAACCTATATTTACTAGGGTCCTTAGGATAATTTATAGAACTTGAGGGGGTTTTATGTAAAAATACTTTTATATACTTTTCAAAATACACCCCAAGTATTTATTATTCGTCTTTAGAGTTGTAATGAATGTAGATTTTATATTGTGATATTTCTAGTGCAAATATCCTAATTTCATAAAGGTATTTATTTGTAATATTGATTTGTATGGAATTCATGGTATTTTTGTGTAAAATGATTCTTGTGATTTTTGAAACGAGTTGGAATATTTATAATAATTCAAAATAATATTTTAATGTTACATATACATATATTTATATGAAAATAATTTTAGTATATATATTATATTCTAGAAATCTCATTTTCTTAAGATGTCGTATTTTAAATCTTTCGAGACCGAATGCTCCTTGCGGAGGTCTGCATCTCGCACTACTAAGCCCGAGGATGTGCGATAATCCGCACCATCCCGAACGGGTTCCCCAAATGGGTTGTAGCGGCACTTTGCAAAGATTTGTATAAATACTAATCATTAAGGAAAAACGGTTTTATTAATTATATTATTTATTTGCAAAGATGTCGATTTCCTGTATTCTAAGTTCTAGGGTCTCTGTTCCCTGATTAAAAATCAGGAAAAACTTCAAAAAGAGGCATCACATACTCACACGTGACCAATGGTCACGTGTTGACACGTGATGGTTAAAGCAGTAGTGCAAAATAGCGCAGAGAAGAGAAGCCATTCGGGGGTCACGTGCTCACACGTGACCAAAGGTCACGTGTCAACACGTGACTGGCTTTAAAAGCCTCACGGTTTAACAGAATTAAATTCTAAAAAGATCATTTAAATCTTTCTAAAATGGAGAAGAATTAAGGAGAACCGTTGGATTAAGAATCCAAGGATGATTAAATATCACCAATTTATGGAAAAATCCTGGACAAGGAAAGATTTCCCCTAAATCTCACCGAAATAACAGATAGAATATCTTTGGATTAAAACATCCAACGGTGAGTAAAATTCACCTAATAATCTAAAGGCTCAGATTAATGATGAAAACAAATCAAATCTTTTAATGAGAGATTTACTAAACAAGTTGATTCTTTTCCTCCTCCTATAAATAGGAGCCGAGAAGGGAGAATTAAAAAGGAGGAGATAGAGAATTTTGGAGAAAAAACTTGACAGAGAACTTTGGCATCTTGAAAATTCAGAAAGAAAACCCTAGGTGAGAAAAAGAAAGGGGATCAAAACTTCAGAAAAAGGAGAATTTAATTCTAAAAAAATCTAAGAGTTTAACTCTTTTGCAAAGAACTTAGTTCTCCTCCTTGTTGAAGATCTGCACAGAGCACATCTCCCCATAAGTTAAGAATTTAATTCTCATCGGGTCGAGATCCTGCCATGCAGATCTAAAACTTAGAGTGGGAATTGAGTTTAGAGAATTTAATTCTCTCAAAACAAAATTAGGGTTTAACCCTATCTGAGAATTTAATTCTCCTAAGTTTACAGGAATTTAATTCCTTCATGTTGAGATTAGGGTTTAACCCTATCTGAGAATTTAATTCTCCTAAGTTTACAGGAATTTAATTCCTTCATGTTGAGATTAGGGTTAAACCCTATCTGAGAATTTAATTCCTTCAAGGTGGACAAAGCTAGGGTTTAACCCTAATTGAGAATTTAATTCTCTAAATTCACAGGAATTTAATTCCTCTTAAAATGATGAAATTAGGGTTTTCACCCTATATAAGAATTGAATTCTTTTGCATATGTGGGAATTTAATTCCTCTAAAAGAAAATTAGGGTTTAACCCTATATAAGAATAAAATTCTTCCAAAGAAAATAGGAATTTAATTCCTCTGGAGTTATAGATGAGATTAAACCCACAGAGAATTTAATTCATTAAAGTTGAAGGGATCTTCATGCATGCAAAGACCCCGGGTCACGTGTCCCCACGTGACCCCTGTAAAAATCCACAGAAATAAGGAAGAAAGAACTCAGAGGCAATGCCTCACGTGCTCCACATGACCCCTTGAAGCACAAAAAGAAAAAGCAAAAGAGATAGGAGCTCTGGGCGCTCTCACGTGTAACCACGTGACCCCTAGGCAAAAGCTTTAACAATCAGCACACAAATCCCCGTCACGTGTCAGCACGTGATGCTCCAAAATAAAATATAAGAAGTATTCAATACTTTTTGCAGAGCAAGATAAGGGGAATCTGGGCGCTCTCACGTATCCACACGTGACCCCTCTTTCTTTAGTGTTTGACACTAATTCGATATCTTTGTTCCCAGTGTTTAACACTGATTTTCCTAGTGTTTAACACTAATTTGAAAACCCTATTTGCAGTGTTTAACACTGTTATTTTCTAATGTTTGACACTAATTCGAGATCTTTGTTCCCAGTGTTTAACACTGATTTTCTTAGTGTTTAACACTAATTTGAAAACCCTATTTACAGTGTTTAACACTGTTATTTTCTAATGTTTGACACTAAATCGAGAACTCTACTTCCAGTGTTTAACACTGATTGTACTCTTAGTGTTTAACACTAGTTTGAGAATTCTGTCTTTGGTGTTTAACACTTTTGATCTTTGGTGTTTAACACTTTTGATATTTAGTGTTTAACACTACTCTTAGCCAAGTTGGCTGATTTTTCAGAGGCAAAGCCTCCCCTTCAATGGACCAACAGAGGGCCAATATTCCAAACTTGATTGGACTTAGCCCAAGAAGGCCATAAGTCCTCAATTCAGACTTAACTGAGCCAATGGGCTCATAATATAATTAATTGGTCTTGGTTCCAAATTGGGCTACAGATTATTTAATCTATCTTGGTTCAAGGGTACATCTCTTCACTCCTTTGATACTTGTCGTTGTAATTCCTCAACATCTTCAAAGAGGTGACGGGTCCCAACGACCATACATTTCACGGACTGTGGGGTCCTTAAACTCATGGACTATGATGTCCTTAACCTTGACCGTGATGTCTTAAAACTTACAACGGACTGTGGGGTCCTTAAACTCATGGACTATGATGTTCTTAACCTTGTCCGCGATGTCTTAAAACTAACACCGGACTGTGGAGTCCTTAAATCCACGGACTATGATGTCCTTAACCTTGACCGCAATGTCTTAAAACTAACATTGGACCGCAATGTCCTTAAACTACCTATCGACCGCAACGTCACTAAACTAAACAATAGAGCCCCCAATTGCTCTCTTCTCAGATCTAAACGATCCCGTTAAGTTGATCTTAGTCTAAAATTAGACTAACGTATCCTTAACTAACGTTTAAGTTGATCTTAGTCTCAAATAAGGCTAACGTATCCTTAAACACAAAACCCCTCAAACCCAAATCTAAGAAAGATACGGATTTGGACTAGACCACGCCCTACGGACGACAACATAACTTAGTCTCCATATACAATCCACGGGCAACCAAACACAAAACAAACACCCACGCCACGAAGTGACCATCTGGAAAAGAAGAAAGTTGCTATCGCGATGCGGTAGCGTAATTAACAGCAGGAGCTTGCGCCTGCAGGGAAGAGCGTCCCCACAATCAAAAAACCCCTCAAACGAGGGGGAATCTGACGAAGTCTGCTACATCGGCCGCATCCGTTTAAACCTTCGATACATAGTACCATAAATCAACTTGGCATCTTCGGAGATGTGGATGGATAGCACCTATTAGCATCTGCCCCGAATCTCAGGCAAGACGTCTGTCGCGCCGCCTTTCGGAAGGGAACGGATTCTGGCACGCCCGGTAGGACCTTTTCCTCTTTCCACTCCACACTTTATGTGTCGTGTTCGCGAACCAATCGCGGTTCGCTAATGGTTGCCTTTGGGTTTCGAGGTACTAAGATTTGGCGTTTCGCTTGCTGTAGAAAGCAAAGGATCAATGGCTGGCACCTGCTCAAAGTGTTCTACAAGCAACTACAACCTACGCTCTGCCTCGACTGGGGGCATAACCTACGGGCCCCAGGCGGCTTCCCTATTTACGATGCCCATAGAACAGGTCACCCAAGCTACCACAGGGTTGTTTTTGGGGACCATGCTCCCACCAGCCAGCTTCACCGCTCCTGTACCCGTATCGGAAGCTCCCAAGAAGTCGGTCTTCAATCGACTTGCTGCTACCACGGCCCCTCTCAATGGGTCGTCCGATTCCAACTCCTCGGTCTTCACCAGGCTGAACTCGAACTCCAAAGGGCCTACCAAGAAGCCCACAATACCTGAAGTGGCCATCCCAAAGAAGATAGCCATCCCTGCTCCTGAAGCCGTCAAGACGGCTTCTCCTGCTAGAGGGTCGGTCTTTACAAGACTGACTGCTCTCATTTCCGCTCCCGCTCAGAAATCTGTTTTTGACCGGTTGGATACGGCTTCTCAACGGACGTCAGTCTTCAAGAGGTTGACACCAGCAACGGCCCCTCACCTGCATAAGGGGCAAGACCAAGCCATCGCTGAACCAACCCCAACAACTCGTCACGCTCGACATCGCCACTGGCGTCGGGTAAGGAAGGCTGGGGGAAACTCCCCCTCTGGGCTAACTCCACCAGCTCCAACGGTGGAAATTAAAGGTGCTGTTCCAACCGGGAACAGTTTTGAGCTGCTGAACAGGGTACGCAGGAATTCGTCAACTGCTGTGCTCAAAAGATCTCCTCCACCGGTAGAGACCGTCGTATAAACAAAGCCGGAGCAGTCCCCTCAACGGCTGTCTTCCAAAGTTTACAAAATTTGGCGACAAGTCCGAGAATCGGTGATTGATCCGAATTCCTCCCGCCAGCATAAGAAGTCGAGAGTCCGACAGGAAGAAAACCGTCATGTTAAGCCACAGACGATGGCTACCTGGGTGCCCACTACAACGGCCCCCTCAACTCCGATCACCCACAAGAGAAGAAGGCCGGAGAAAGTCCCTACGCCTGCGATAAATGTCAAAGGCAGTGAGCCTAAGCGCCCTAAGTCCGGGGGCATGTTGGTACATACCGTCTACATGGCATCTGGAAAAGAGGATAGCCGTACATCCACAGGTCATCGACTGCTTACGCGATCAGTGACTAAGGCTCAAGAGCAGCAGCAGAAGCTCCAAGAGATGATGACCGTGATGGCCGTACTCACCAGGCCAAAAGAGAGCCCAGGAGCATCCTCGGATCAGCGCCAGGAGCAAAAAACCGATGCCGAATTCCTTCGGAAAATACTTGAAAAGAAGGACAGAGAGGCTGCGGAACAAGCAGCCAATATAAAACGAATGGCCCTTCTGTTCCAGGATATGGTGGGTATGATGATCCAACAGGATCCCCCCGCTGAAGATCCTCCGATTGTCCTCGAAGACGACAAGGGAGAAACGTCGAATCCACCTCAGGCTCTTTCAACAGCCAAAGAGGAGACAATCTCCAAAGCCGCCCTGGATGACTATATTGCTCAGCAAATAAGAGTTCACCAGGCAACTGAAGCGGCCGGACAAGTTGTTAAAACTGGGCGACCATATCCGAGCTGGTATGATCAGATAAAGTACCCGCCGGGCTACACAATCCCGAAATTCCATGTCTACAAGGGGACAGGCAATCCCCATCAACATGTCGCTCAGTTCAGGGCTCTTTGTGGCAACACCGGGGGCGACGATAAGCTTTTGCTCCGTCAATTCGTCGGCAGCTTATCGGAGACCGCGTTTGAGTGGTACTCCGAGCTTCCAAACGACTTTGTTAAAACTTTCGCAGAGATGGAGCTGCTATTCACTCAGCGATTCGCGAGCGCCAGTGAACGTACCCCGATAATAGCTTTGATCAATGCAAGGGTGAAACCGGGCGAAACTTGGGTTCAATATGCAATCCGATGGCGAAACTTGTGGTCGAAATGCGAACAGCGCATCGAAGAAGCCCCAGCGGTGGGTATGTTCGTGGGTACTCTAGATCCTCATGCAACTATTTCACAGTTCATGATGTTCTTTAACCCGACCACGTTCCAGGCCCTAATCGACAAGCTATCCCAGATAGATCAAATGGGTCACAGACCGTCTCCCCCGAAGACGAAACCGCGGAACGATAAGGGTAAAGGGAAGGCAACCTTCGTTGCGAACACCCAACAACAGCCCAGTGCCCCAAAGCTAGCAGATCAATTGGAGGAGAGACAACACTATTACAATGAGAAAATGAAGCGCCCTTACTCATTCCAACGGGACAAAATGAAGAGGCTGTTCGAGCTGGCAGTGCGCAACAGGCTTATCAACTTACCAAATCCAAGGCGACCGCCGCAACCCAGCGAGGTGAATAATCCCAATTATTGCCCTTACCACCAAACGGTAAGCCATCCGATTGAGGATTGCTTCATCTTTAAGGGATGGATTGAGGATCAGTACTTAACGGGATCGTTTGGATCCGGCAAAAATAGCATTTAGGGGGCTCTATTGTTCCAGTTTAGGGACGTAGTGGTCCATAGGTAGTTTAAGGACATTGCGGTCCATGTTCCAGTTTAGGGACGTGGTGGTCCATAGTAGTTTAAGGACGCATAAGTCCGTGGTTTTAAGGACCCCACAGTCCGTATCTTGGTTTAAGGACGCATAAGTCCATGAGTTTAAGGACCCCACAGTCCGTGTTGATGTGTGGTTGTCGGGACCCGTCACCTCTCTGACGTCGTTGAAAGATTACAACGATAGGTGTCAGAGGAGTTCGGAGATGTACCCTCGAACCGGATGTAAATTGATTTAGGAGAGCAGCCGTGCTCAGTCAATTTAGTTTGAAGACTTACGGCCATGATTGGGCTAAGTCCAGTTGAGAAATGTTCAACATTTTATTTGCATTTGGCCTATTAGGCCTTTACTAGGGTTCTGCCCCTGTTTAAGAATGCATAGCATTTTGTTTTGTTTTGGGCTCTGCCCTTTTATAAATGATGCAGAGCATCTGCTTTGTTTGGACTCTGCCCTTTTAATGCATTGCATTTTATTTTGTTTGGGCTCTGCCCTTTTAATGCATTGCATTTTATTTTGGCCCGCTAGGCCTTTTTGATTTGGGCCTGGCCCTTCAGTAAACAATGCAGTGCATTTGTCAGGCGCTTTGCGCCAATCATTGAGCGCAAACGCTTGTGGTGGTGACACGTGTCACCCAAGCGCAGTGCGCTGCGCCAGTGCGTTGCGTTGTTGCGCTGCTGACACGTGGCGTGCTCTGGTGAGTTGCGCCAATTTCAGAGAGCAATGCTCTATCTTAAAAGCGCATAGCGCAAGTGGTTCTGATGCTGACACGTGACGCTTTCTGGTGGCTTGCGCCAACCCAGGAGCGCAACAGTGCAGTTTTGCAAGTGCAAGGCACTATTTCAATAACTTGATCCAATTTTTGGATTCAAGAATAAAAAGTGCAAGGTACTGTTATTATTTATTTATTTTTTATTGAAGATCATTGATCTTGTTCTTAGATCAGTGATCTATTCAGAAGAAATTCTTCTATTTTATAAAGGTTTTTACCTTTTTCTTGAATTTTCTTCAAAGCTCTTTCTATTTTGAAGTTCTTGATCTTTCAAAATGTTCCTTCTTTTTTGAGTTGGGTCTAGGGGTCTTTATATAGTGCCCATAAATTTGTTAAATTTGTTAACGAGATCATTCTCTGAGTGATTTGGGGAATTTTCTCCACCGTTGGATCTTTGATCCAAAGGTTTCTGTTTTACAGAAGGCAATCTTCTTATTTTAACAAGAACAGAAGGATCTTACTAGAATTTTAATTCTGTTTGGCGCAAACCCCCCAGCGCGTGACACGTGTCATGCAGCGCAGAGCGCAGCGCAACTGCGCTGACACATGTCGCGCAGCACGACTGCGTTTGCGCTGACACGTGTCACGCAGCGCAGCGCTTGCGCCACTGCGCTTGTGCAACTGCGCTGACACGTGTCGCGTAGCGCAGCGCTTGCGCAACTGAAGCGTTGCTTCCTTTAATTTTTGTTTTAAATAGAGCCTTACTCTGATTGGGCGCGCTGCCTTAGACGCTGCGCTGACGTATCAACTTTTGACACGTGGCGCATTGCGCGCAGCGCAAGGAATTTAAAGCGTTGCTTCAAATTTTGAATTTTTGAAATTCAAACAGAGCTTTGCTCTAGTAAAAACTGTCCGAAAAGTCGTACGTGCGTAAACACACGTATGCGTCCGAACCCTTGTCGTAAAACCGTACGACCTCTATATCGTTTCTCCTGGAGCAGGGAAACTCTCTGTGTGGGACTCTAAAGACTCGACACTACACTGGCAGTGGTTTTAACCACAGACCGCAAGCGGCACTAGCTGTACGTAACGGTCCCTAGGTAGATGTCGATAAAAAGGCCGATGAGGAAAACCCATCCTAACTCCCACTGAGCCTGATGTGACAATCTCCGTACAGTCCGGTCTGTTCGTCTAAGACTATCGCATATCAAGCCTAGGGGGCGGCAAGCGTCAGTCCCCTAATAGCTGCATAAGTCGTGTCGGAGCGAAGCCCATTACACCCTGAGAAGCTACTGGAACCAACCAGTATATCTCGCTTGCCCTGGCCAGGGACTTTGCGTAATGGCTCTCTGACACAGCGTGATATCATCTCCCAATACCGGGAGAGATGAATCCTATCTAACCACTACTGCCTCCAAGTGCTCGGGACTGCACCCATCTGCTACCTGTTTGCATGACTCCTTTGAGTCGTGGTAGGGTAGCAATCTAAGAACAGTGGGACACACTCGAGGCGAAGTAGCAGTGTCAAGTCTGCGGACTATGCTGTACTCATGTCACCTGGGAACTGTTAACTGACGATGGGTATAATACCAACCAACAGTTCCCCTGCGAGTCCTATCCGGTGTACCCGTAACCTAACGAGCACCTGTATACTATCTCCAGTATGACGTACTGATGGCTATGGGACAGACCATCTCCCTGACTGGGATGAGAAGCGTACACACTAGTCTACTCTAGAATATCGATGCCCTGTCTCGATAATCCTACGACTAGGGACCTGTATAGGATGTTGCTTATAGACTACCCAGCCCCCACTAGTGTGACTACCATCACAACGCTGGTAATCAAGCAAAGAACCTATAGGCTCTACTAATATGTATAAGTGATACGTTACAAGAAACATATGCACATATTAAAGTAGACACAAACCAAGTAGCATACTACCATTTTTAGCAAGACTGTATATATAACTGTGAATGTCCCAAGCTTCCATTAAGTAATATACAATCTAGTATGATACAATAATGGCCCCTAGGGCATATACACTAACAATCTCCCACTTGCACTAGGGCCATGAGCTGGCATATCGTAGACCTATCATCTCGAATAGCCTCTCGAACTGCGTCTGAGGAATGGCCTTTGTGAATGGATCAGCAATGTTATTCTCCGTCTCTACTCTTTTCACCTCGATCTCCTGGCGATCTACGATCTCCCTGATCAGGTGATACCGCCTTAAGATGTGTCTGGACTTCTGATGGGACCTGGGTTCCTTCGCTAAATCTATAGCGCCGTTGTTGTCACAATACAGAGGTATTGGACCAACACTGGAAGGAACCACCTGAAGTTCTGTGAGGAACTTCTTCATCCAGACAGCTTCTTTTGCGGCATCGCTAGCAGCTATGTACTCCGCTTCCATCGTTGAGTCAGCAACGGTCTCCTGTTTGGAACTCTTCCAACAGACCGCCCCTCCATTGAGGGTAAAGACATAACCCGACATGGACTTAGAGTCATCTTTGTCACTCTGGAAGCCGGAGTCGGCAAAGGCCTCCATCTGGAGGTCTTTTCCGCCATATACCAAGAACATCTCCTTAGTCCTCCTCAGGTACTTGAGAATGTTCTTTACTGCTATCCAGTGATTCTCCCCTGGGTTTGCTTGATACCGGCTTACTACGCTCAATGCGTATGCTACATCTGGTCTGGTACATAATATCGCATACATTATAGAGCCTACCGCTGAAGTGTAGGGTATAATCGACATGCGATCCCTTTCCAAATCAGTCTTGGGAGACATATCTTTGGAGAGGGTGATTCCATGACAAGCCGGTAGGTTACCGCGCTTAGAATCTTCCATACCGAATTTTTTCAATATGGTGTCTATGTATCTGGACTATGAAAGTCCCAACATCCTTTTTGATCTATCACGATAGATTTGGATCCCCAGAATGTAGGTGGCATCACCTAGGTCTTTCATGGAGAATTTATGTGACAAGAATCTTTTGACTGACTGTAACATAGGAATATCATTTCCTATTAGGAGAATGTCATCCACGTACAAGACGAGGAATACTACAGCTCTCCCTACAATCTTACTGTATATGAATGGTTCATCTGGATTTTTGATAAAGTCCAATTCCTTGACAGTATCATCAAAACAGATGTTCCAACTCCGTGATGCCTGCTTTAGTCCATAAATGGACTTAAGCAGCTTGCATACCTTACCGCTGCTCCCACTCTGAATGAATCCCTCTGGCTGATCCATATAGACGCTCTCTTCCAAATTTCCATTTAGAAAAGCCGTCTTTACGTCCATCTGCCAGATCTCATAATCGTGGAAGACAACAATAGCAAGAAGGACACGAATGGATTTGAGCATAGCCACTGGAGAGAAGGTTTCATCATATTCCAAACCAGGTCTTTGACGGAAACCCTTTGGAACAAGTCTAGCTTTATAGGTCTCAACCTGTCTATCTACACCAATCTTCTTTTTGAAGATCCATTTGCATCCTACGGGTTTTACCCCATCTGGAGCAAAGTCCAAAGTCCATACTTTGTTAGTGTACATGGACTCCATTTCAGTCCGCATTGCATCCAGCCATTTTACTGAGTCACCGCTCTGAATGGCTTGCTGGAAGCTAGGCTCATCATAGTCAATAGTGCGATCCTCTCTATCCCCGTCTATGAGAAAACCGTAGTATCTCTCGGGCGGATGAGACTGCCTACTACTCCTGCGGAGTGGCGCTGGGATGTCCAGTTCTCCTGAACCTTCTTGTTCTACAAAGGTTTCAGTAACAGCTTGTGGTTCTAAAATTTCTTCCAGTTCTACTGCGCTCCCATTCTTCTGATTTTCTAAAAATTCAGTTTCTATGAAGTGGGCATGACGAGAAACAAAAACTTTTTGTTCCTATGCGCAATAGAAATAATACCCTTTGGAGTTCTTTGGATATCCCACAAACTTACACTGTACTGAGCATGCCTCGAGCTTGTCCGGATGCTGCTTTTTAACAAAAGCTGGACATCCCCATATCTTCAGGTACTGAAGATAGGGTTTCTTCCCACTCCACATCTGATATGGTGTGGTAGGCACAGTCTTGGTTGGAACTTTGTTCAAAAGATATGCAGCCGATTCTAGCGCATATCCCCAGAAAGATCGCGGTAACTTAGCTTTACTCATCATGGAACGAACCATATCCAATAGGGTTCGATTCCTCCTTTCTAATACACCATTGTGTTGTGGTGTGTTGGAGGAGTAAGCTGAGAGAGAATTCCATTCTCTTTTAAATAACCCAGGAACTCGGTACTCAAGTATTCTCCACCTCGATCAGATCTCAGTGTCTTGATACTTTTTCCTTTTTGGTTTTCCACTTCATTCTTGTATTCCTGGAATTTCTCAAAGGTCTCGGATTTATGTTTCATCAAGAAGACATGTCTATACCTAGAGAAATCATCCGTAAAAGTAATGAAGTAGGAATAACCACCTCTCGCATGTGTAGACATTGGACCGCATACGTCACTGTGTATGAGTCCCAAGAGCTCGCTTGCTCTTACTCTGTGTCCAGTAAACGGAGTCTTGGTCATTTTTCCTATGAGACAAGATTCACAAGTAGCATAAGATTGATATTCGAATGGATTCAAATATCCTTCTCTATGTAACTTAGACAACCTTCTCTCATTGATGTGAGCTAGTCTACAATGCCACAAGAAAGCCTGATTTAATTCCGGAGACTTTCTTTTAAGTGTGTTCTGGACATTGAAAACCTGAGCTTGACTCAATACGTATATGCCGTTATCTAATGTACCAGACCCAGTCATAACTTGATTTAGGTGGATGTGAACTACATCGCTTTCGAATGTAAAATTATATCCCTCTCTTGAAAGTGAGGATACTGATATGATATTACAAGTCATACTAGGTACATACAGACAGTTACGTAGAATCAATATCTGCCCACTTGTAAAACCTAGGCGATATTCTCCCACGGATTCAGCGTCCACGCTCATTCCGTTTGCAACTCTGAGAGACCAATCACCTACCTTTATAACTCTACGGTTTCTCAAAGCATGTAATGAATTACAGATATGAGATCCTGCTCCGGTATCTAATACCCAGGAAGTAGAGTTAATTGACAAACAGTTCTCAATAACAAACACACTTGAGGCTGAAGCCACAACATGCTTTGTATCCTGGTTACTGGCTTCTAAAGCCCTGCAATCAATCTGCCAATGTCCAATCCCATAATAATAGGAACTACCCTCCTTTACTATATTAAGTCTCAAAACTTTTGCCTTTCTCTTTCCTTCTACTTCCTTGGTTTCCTTCAGGGTAGAAGGTAGAGACTGTAAAATCAAGTCAGTATCTGACCTGTTTCCCAACATGGTTTCCAGGTCCTGGAGCTTATGAATATAGCTAGTCATTGTAAGGACGTTGTCCCCTACAGATGACCCGACAGCCATCCTTGCTTGAATTAAATCAGTCGAGGTCTCATATCTTGCGATATGAGATTGCTCTCCATATAAATCTTTGTTATAGAGAAAGATGGAAACTAAGTCCATCTTCTCGTGCTGCTTCTGGTATACACCATCAACTGAAGCTGACACGAGGCACTTGGCTTTCGTTTTATCCTTTTCCCTTGTCTGACGGATATCCATATCTGCGACGGTGGAAACTGGACCTGGGACGGCGGGATCTTGAGTAGTAATAAGGTGTTCCGGCTTGTCATAGGCAATGGACATCTGGACAGACCTTTGCCAGTCATATAAGTCAGATTCAGTCAAATTGTTATCTAGATGTAACCTATGTGTGGTCACAAGGTCGCTGCAATTAAGAGAGAGAGAAGAAAAACACTATTAGCATGATGCTCTTGCAAGTTTAGAGTGGTTTTTAATTTATCTAAACAGGATGGCTCCCACTGTTTCTCAAATCCTTCCTCAAACCATAAAAGAAGAATTAGCCAGAACAATTCTCACCGTACAATACTTGCTTAACCGTTCAGCCAGGCCAGTGTCGATACTTCGAGGGAGGTTTTCCAACGCTTTCGCGAAGTTCCTTAATTAAATAATCTCTTTTCTCTGGGGGCGTAACCCCGCTGACACCTTTCTAGGCACCTACTTGGTTTATAGCATTGATCGTTAAGTGACGAATCTCCTGATAAGTAGCATGTGCTCACAGTAGGATCGGGATCCAAAACATCATCGTATGATAATGTTGAAGGAATCCTACCAACATTTATCAAACTCCAAAATGGTATGCATCTCTCTGCAAATTTCAGTTTCTTTAGAAATTCCCGATATTGATTTTTGCCCCATGCTCTTATGTCCTTGACGAAGGCCAACAAATCATAAGTCACATGTCAAGTTCTGCCCATCATTACTTTGTTAATTTGAACCCACCCGTACATACCCTTGACGAAGGCCAACAAGGTAATACGACTGTCCCAAACCAACACATCTATCTATGCAACAAATGAATACCCCAGTAGCTACCAAACACTATGCCTTGATGAAGGCCAACAAACATAGCTTGAATACTACTGAACATCCATAAGAAATGACGGAGGGCTACGACTGGTTTTGGCGAAACCGTGAACGTAGTGAACTTGATATAATCGAAGGAACCTGATAGCTTTTTAAAAGGAGTGGTTAAAGCTCCGCAATTAAAAATTCCGCTCTTTTAAAATAACCGAGTGGTTTCTTTTAAATTTGTTCCAACGATTTAACTTTGGTTTATTTTCTTTGCATTATAATAATGCGTCCCATCTTTTATCCTATCATTGCAGAAAACAACGAAAATACCACGTCTTCTTATGCCATCCGCATTCGCCACTGGGTCTCGTCATCACCCGTTAGGTTACTTAACTAACGACAGAGCGGGGGCTGGGCTAACGCGGGTGTAAAACATAAGTGACGTCTAATAGCTATCATATATAGATATTGTACATTCGTCAGACGCAATAATAAGCATTCCAGATCACAGATGAAATTTATTGGATATACTAGCAATCCGCATTTGCTTTGAGCCTGCAATAAAAGACGGATTACACGGTTGTGATGAATAGCCATTACCCCACCCTAGACCCCTACGGGTACGGTAAACTACCCGTCAAGTACCCGAAGTGAAGCGGTCTCCCTCAATAACGTGAGTAGGCCACTAAACACTTTGACGTACCCGGTAGTTTGTGTACCCCACCTTGGGTCTATCTTAGGAGCAAAAACAGTAAAAAGAAATAATACAACGGTGGCTACAACCGCAACCTGGATGTGCCCCGCAAAAGAATATTACATCATATTACATTTACATTGAAAGAATGAATATTAAACACATCTCAAACCCCGGCTAATCATCACAACAGTCCAATACAGTTCATATACACAAACAATAAACATTTTAGAAATGTGCAACCCCCTGCCAACCGACATACTAGCAGTTAGGGGAGGTTTACGAACACATTAAACATTACAGATAAAAATCTAATTAGCAAATATCTTAGAATATCGATCGATTACCATATTCCGTGTCTACCCCAAAAGCAAACCTGCACTGAAGTAACCTGGGCAGAAACAGAACATACAAGAAAACATAACACCAAAAAATAATGAATAACAGAGCAAATCCGAGTCAACTCGGAGTTGACTCAGCGGCAGATCCGCGGCCAAAGGAATCATATTGCCGCGGATCCACGGCCATCTAACCGAGTTGAGTCCTCGTATTTTCCCGGTATTCTTATAATTCCCTGCTGTGAATTTTAAGGTATGTCAAATATTTTTTCAGACACTTTTAAAATTAACAGAAACTTGGAATTTTCAGGGTTTTGTTTTCGTGTTTTCCGTCGATCGAACTTCTAATTAGTTGCTAACAAGCTAGTAATGGTTTAGTTGGCTCTGATACCACTGTAAGTCCATGTCACGCACCCCACGAACTTGCGGGGAAGCGGAATATATGAAAAACGATTGTCAAAGCTTCGTGGACTTGAGCGCATGAATCGTTATCTAAACCATTGCTAACAAAAAGCTAGATGTTTAACTACTCGGATTCGAAGTTATACCTCACGTTACATGTCCTTCGGGTCTTCATCGCTGTCCTCCACTCCTCGTAGGCTCCTTGGAACATCGGCACCTCAACGGCCTCCTCGAATCAAAGACGATCCACCCGAAAACTCCTACGCCAAGCTTAATCTCAAACTTGAGATAACTAGGTTGCTTAAAGTGCTAATCTAAGCTACCTAGGGGATATAGAGTGAGGTTATGGATGTATTAGTCTAGCTAACCCTTGATCTCAACTCATGAGAGGTTAGGGTTAGGGTTTGAAGAGAGAGTGAGCTTGAGGAGAGAGAATGTGAAGATGAGAATGAATATGAATAATGAGCTCATGTGAATTTTAACCAGCATAACAATTTATCAAATAAAGAATATAAATGATTAATCATCATGGTTAGATTCATTCACCTAGTGTGATTCATCATATGATTCATTAACTCATTAATGAATCATTTAATGCTAAGGATGAATCACACAAATGAGTCATTAAGCAATTAATGCTCATGCCACCTTAACCCCTTAGTCACCACTCTTCTAGAAGCTTCCCGACAAATTACGAGAACGCCCCTCCAATCCGTGAAAACACGGAAAAACTTTAGACTGTATAAATCCAATAACCCGATACTAGAATATGGCTTAAACCAAAGCCGGCTAGTAAAAACTGTCCGAAAAGTCGTACGTGCGTAAACACACGTATGCGTCCGAACCCTTGTCGTAAAACCGTACGACCTCTATATCGTTTCGTCTGGAGCAGGGAAACTCTCTGTGTGGGACTCTAAAGACTCAACACTACGCTGGCAGTGGTTTTAACCACAGACCGCAAGCGGCACTAGCTGTACGTAACGGTCCCCAGGTAGATGTCGATAAGAAGACCGATGAGGAAAACCCATCCTAACTCCCACTGAGCCTGATGTGACAATCTCCGTACAGTCCTGTCTGTTCGTCTAAGACTATCGCATATCAAGCCTAGGGGGCGGCAAGCGTCAGTCCCCTAATAGCGGTATAAGTCGTGTCGGAGCGAAGCCCATTACACCCTGAGAAGCTACTGGAACCTACCAGTATATCTTGCTTGCCCTGGCCAAGGACTTTGCATAATGGCTCTCTGACACAGCGTGATATCATCTCCCAATACCGGGAGAGACGAATCCTATCTAACCACTACTGCCTCCAAGTGCTCGGGACTGCACCCAACTGCTACCTGTTTGCACGACTCCTTTGAGCCGTGGTAGGATAGCAATCTAAGAACAGTGGGACACACTCGAGGCGAAGTAGCAGTGTCAAGTCTGCGGACTATGCTGTACTCATGTCACCTGGGAACTGTTAACTGACGATGGGTATAATACCAACCAACAGTTCCCCTGCGAGTCCTATCCGGTGTACCCGCAACCTAACGAGCACCTGTATACTATCTCCAGTACGACGTACTGATGGCTATGGGACAGACCATCTCCCTGACTGGGATGAGAAGCGTACACACTAGTCTACTCTGGAATATCGATGCCCTGTCTCGATAATCCTACGACTAGGGACCTGTATAGGATGTTGCTTATAGACTACCCAGCCCCCACTAGTGTGACTGCCATCACAACGCTGGTAATCAAGCAAAGAACCTATGGGCTCTACTAATATGTATAAGTGATACGTTACAAGAAACATATGCACATATTAAAGTAGACACAAACCAAGTAGCATACTACCATTTTTAGCAAGACTGTATATATAACTGTGAATATCCCAAGCTTCCATTAAGTAATATACAATCTAGTATGATATAGTAATGGCCCCTAGGGCATATACACTAACAATTGCTGCTTCCCTCAAGACTTTCCAAGAGGAGGAACGACTTAGAGCGTCCTTGTTTCCTGATTTAAAATCAGGAAAACTTACGAAGAAGGCATCACGTGCTAGCACGTGACCAGCGGTCACGTGTTGACACGTGACATGTAAAAGCGGCGGCACAAGGCATATTCGTTCCCTGAGTAAATCAAGAAAAAAGCTCCAGAAAAGGCATCACGTGTGCACACGTGACCAGTGGTTACGTGTTGGCACGTGATGACCAAGCAGCGGCAAAGAACAGAGCGCAGAAGGAAGGGAAGCCCATTCCAGGGGGGTCACATGCGCACACGTGACCAACGATCACGTGGCCACACGTGACCAGCTTCAAGAGCCTTATTTTTATGACAGAATTAAATTCTGTGAAAAGATCTCTCAAATCTTTCCAAAGGAGAACGATTATTTGGAACCGATTGGATTAAAGATTTAAAGGTGATTAAATATCACCTATCTATGGAAAAATCTTGAACTTGGAAAGATTTCCCCTTAAGATCTAACCGAAATAACAAAGGGAAATCTCTGGATTTAAAATCCAATGGTGAATAAAATTCACCTAATAATCCAAAGGACCAGATGAATGATGAATGCAAATCAGATCTCTGAATGAATGCAAATCAAATCTATCAATGAAAGATTCACTAAGATTAATTGATTCTGCTCCTTCTCCTATAAATAGGAGCCAACAGATATACAGAAGGAGAGGGAGAGAGGGATATACAGAAGAAGAGAGATAGAAAAAGAGAAATATAGAGTCTTGAGACTTTGGAAGAATTGGATCTTCTGCAGAAGAAAATCTTAGGTAAGAAAGGGAAGGCCTCTAAAAGAGAATTTAATTCTCAAAAGAGTTCTTATATTAAAAGAAGAACATAGTTCTCTCTTTAGTAGAGGATCTGCAAAGTGCACATCTCCCCATGAATTGAGAATTTAATTCTCATTGGGTTGAGATCCTGCCATGCAGATCCAAAGCATAGAGAGGGAATGGAAATTTGAGAATTTAATTCTCACAGAATTATAGGAATTTAATTCCTTTGAGATAAAATTAGGGTTTAACCCTATGTTATAGGAATTTAATTCCTTCAGAATGAACAGAATCAGGGTTTAACCCTAGTTAAGAACTTAGTTCTGTCAAAATAACAGGAATTTAATTCCCTTAAGAAAGAAGAAATTAGGGTTTCACCCTATGACAGAATCTCATTCCTCTGAATATAAATCAGGGTTTAACCCTATTTAAGAATAATTCTCTAAAAGAGAATGGGAATATAATTCCTCTAAAGCTTTTATTAGGGTTTAACCCTATGATAAAATTCAATTCTTCACATATAGGAGGAATTTAATTCCTACAGGAAAATCAGAGTTCAACTCTGCCAGAGAATATAATTCTTCAGGAGAAAATGGGGATTTAATGAAGAATTTAATCAGAAATTGCAAAGAGGCAGGGTCACGTGCTACCACGTGACCCCCGGAAAGATCCACAGAGAAGGGCTTTTGAGGCAATGCCTCACGTGACCCACGTGACCCTTGGCAGAAGCTTTAACGCACAAACACTTAAATGCCCATCACGTGACAGCACGTGATGCTCCAAAGTATTCAATATTCTCAACAGAACAAATAAAGGGAGGGCGCCCTCACGTGCTACCACGTGACCCCTCTTGCCTTAGTGTTTAACACTAAATTGGAGCCTCTGAACCCAGTGTTTAACACTGTTTTGCCTCGGTGTTCAACATTAATTAAAGAGCTTTACTTGCGGTGTTTAACACTGAATTTTTGAGTGTTTAACACTAAACTAAATCTCTGTTAACAGAGTTTAATATTAACTTTCTCAGTGTCCAACACTGATTGATCTTTAGTGTTTAACACTAACTTTAGCCCCATTGGCTAAGTGTCTAGAGGCAAAGCCTCTCCTCTAATGGACCAACAGAGGGCCAATATCCTAAATATGATTGGACTTAGCCCAAGATGGCCATCAGTCCTCAATTCAAATTCAACTGAGCCAATGGGCTCATAATATAATTAATTGGTCTTGGTTCCAAATTAGGCCAAAGACTGTTTAATCTACCTTGGTTTAAGGGTACATCTCTTCACTCCTTTGATACCTGGCGTTGTAATTCCTCAACGTCTTCAAAGAGGTGACGGGTCCCGATGACCACATATTGATACGGACTGTGGGGTCCTTAAACTCATGGACTATGAGGTCCTTAACCTTGACCGTGATGTCTTAAAACTAACGCCGGACTGTGGAGTCCTTAAATCCACGGACTATGAGGTCCTTAACCTTGACCGTGATGTCTTAAAACTAACATCGGACTGTGGAGTCCTTAAATCCACGGACTACGACGTCCTTAACCTTGACCGCAACGTCTTAAAACTAACACTAGACCGCAATGTCCTTAAACTACCTATTGACCGCAACGTCACTAAACTAAACAACAGGGCTCCCTTAATGGCTCTATTGTTGGATCTAAACGATCCCGTTAAGTCGATCTTAGTCTAAAAACTAGACTAACGTGTCCTTAACAAACGTTTAAGTCGATCTTAGTCTCCAATGAGGCTAACAAATCCTTAAACCCAAACCCCCAAACCCAAATCTAAGATAATACGGATTTGGACTAGTCCACGCCCTACGGGCGACGACATAATTCAGTCTCCGTATACAATCCACGGGCAACTAAACACAAAATAAACACACACGACACAAAGTGACCATCTGGAGAAGGAGAAAGTGGTTACCGCGATGCGGTAGTGTAATTAACTGCAGGGGCTTGCGCCTGCAGGGAAGAGCGTCCCCACAATCAAAAACCCCTCAAGCGAGGGGGAATCTGATGAAGTCTGCTACATCGGACGCATCCGTCTAAACCTTCGATACACGGTGCCATAAATCAACTTGGCATTTTCGGAGAGGTAGACGGATAGCACGAATTAGCATCTGCCCCGAACCTCAGGCAAGACGTCTCCGCCGTCGCGCCGTCGTTCGGAGGGGAACAGTCCTTAAGCCTTGGTACATTTCGATTCATCAAGTCTTTATTCTCCTTTTGTTATGGTCGATCTAATCCCCTTTTTTTTATCGCAGGAACCACAATACCGGCCCCGCCAGGTGACGCGGAGACTCTTCCCGGGCCAGTGTTAGTGTTTATGCCCTAGAAGGCCATTACTGTATCATACTAGTTTGTATATTACTTAATGGAAGCTTGGGATATTCACATGTATATAACAGTCTTGCTAAACATGGTAGTATGCTACTTGGTTTTTCTATCTTAATATGTGAGTGTACGTATTGATAGAGCTCTTAGGATCTTGCTTGTCTACCAGCGTTGTGATGGCAGTCACACTAGTGGGGGCTGGGTAGTCTACAAGCACATCCTTATTCAGGTCCCTGGTCGTTGGATTATCGAGACAGAGCATCGATATCCGGAGTAGACTAGTGTGTACGCTTCTCATCCCAGTTGGGGAGATGGTCTGTCCCACAGCCGTCAGTACGTCGTACTGGAGATAGTATGCAGGTGCTCGTTAGGTTACGGGTACACCGGACAGGACTCACAGGGAACTGTTGGTTGGTTTGATACCAGTCGTCAGTGAGCAGTTCCCAGGTGACATGAGTACAGCATAGTCCGCAGACTTGACACTGCTACTTCGCCTCGAGTGTGTCCCACTGTTCTTAGATTGCTACCCTACCACGGCTCATAGGAGTCGTGCAAACAGGTAGCAGTTGGGTGCAGTCCCGAGCACTTGGAGGCAGTGGCGGTTAGACAGGATTCGTCCCTCCCGGTATTGGGAGTAGATATCGTGCTGTGTCAGAGAGCCATTACGCAAAGTCCCTGGCCAGGGCAAGCGAGATTTGCTGGTAGGTTTCAGTAGTTTCTCAGGGTGTAGTGGGCTTCCCTCCGACACGACTTATACCGCTATTAGGGGATTGACGCTTGCCGCCCCCCTAGGCCCGATATGCGATAGTCTTGGACGAACGGACCGGACTGTATGGAGATTGTCACATCAGACTCAGTAGGAGTTCGGATGGGTTTCCTCATCGGCCTTCTTATCGACAACTACCTGGGGACCGTTACATACAGCTAGTGCCGCTTGCGGTCTGTGGTTAAACCCACTGCCAGCATAGTAGTCGAGTCTCTAGAGTCCCACACAGAGAGTTTCCTACTCCAGGCGAAACGATATAGAGGTCGCATGGTTTTGCGACAAAGGGTTCGGACGCATACGTGCGTTTACGCACGTACGACTTTCGGACAGTTTTTACCAGTCGGCTTTGGTTTAAGCCAGTTACTGGTATCCGGTTATTGGATTTTTACAGTCTAAAGTTTTTCCGTATTTTTGCGGATCGGAGCGGCGTTCTCGTAATTGTGCGAGAAGCTTCTAGAAGATATGACTAAGGAGGTTACTTTGGATAAGATTGTGAGTCATGAGGGTGATTCATCATTATCATTATTGCACCATAAATGATAATGACACATGCTTAATGAATCACCATTTTGCATTTATGAAGCATGCTTATTCATTTCTATTATTCATTATTCTAAAAATAAGAATGCTTCATAATATATTATGATACACTCTCTCTCATCTCATTATCTTATCTCACATTCTCTCTCCTCAAGCTCTCATCTTCAAGAGACTAATCATTAATCCTCATGTGTTGAGATCAAAGGATTAGTTAGACTTAAACATCCATCACCTTCACTCTATATCATCCTTTCTTCTTTGATTAGCAATCAAAGTAGATTAGTTGCCTCAAGTTAGAGGTGTAGCTTGGAGTTTTGCTCTCGGGTGGATCGTCTACTACCTAGAGAAGGCCGAGGAGAACAAGGAGATCGTAAAGACGAAGGACTAGTTTCATTTGGTATAATCCCTAAACACAATAGTTAAGAAACACTTTGTGTACGGTTATTTATTGTTTAGCTTCGATTCAAGCGGTTAGTCGATGTTCGTTCTTTAAACTTGATCGTTTTTGAAAATTCCGCCTCCCCACAAGTACTGGGGTGTACTACATCGACTTACAGTGGTATCAGAGCCTCGCTAAACACTAAATAACTTGATTGCAAATTTGTACGAATTTCGAACGGAAAAACGAAGCCGGAAAACCCTAAATCTGTTCAGTTTCTGTCGAACTTAAAATGATGTCCAAAAATTTTTCAGGTAAGTGCAGAAAGCTTGAAATGATCACAGTAGAACACCCAAGAAAAACAGTCGCCTAAATCGTTTAACTTGCTGCGGAACCGCGGCCTCAGCCTACTAAGTCGCCGCGGTTCCGCCGCCGAGTTAGCGAGTTAGGAGCCGAGTTTTCTTCTGTTGCTTCTCTGTGAAATTTGGGATTTTCTGGAATATTTAATATTTGCTCAGGTTACTGTTTAACAGAGCAGATTTTGGAGCAATATTGATGTTGTTTAATCGATCGAAATTGTACAGTATTTGCATATTGGATTATATCTGTGATTGTTTAATGTGTTCGTAAACCTCCCCCAACTGCTAGTATGTCGGTTGGCAGGGGGTTGCACATTTCTGAAATGGTTATATCTGTTTGTGCATATAAACTGTATTGGACTGTTGTGGTGTTTAGCCGGGGTTTGCAATGGGTTATTGTTTAATTCATTTGTTGTAAATGTAATTTGTTGTAATATTATTTTTACGGGGCACTTCCAGGTTGCGGTCGTAGCCACCGTTGTATTATTTCATTTTACTGTTTTTGCTCCTAGAACTGACCCAAGGTGGGGTACACAGACTGCCGGGTGGGTAGTTTGCCGTACCCGTAGGGGTCGAGGGTGGGGTAACGGCTATTCATCACAACTGTGTAATCTGTCTTTTCTTGCAGGCTCAAAAGAAATACAGATTGCTTGCAAATCCAATATTATTTATCTGTGTTCTGGAATGTATATCATTGCGTCAGACGAATGTAAAATATCTATATTTATGATAGCTATTTAGACGTCACTTATGTTTTACACCCGCACTAGCCCAGCCCCCGCTCTGTCGTTAGTTAAGTAACCTAACGGGTGATGACGGGACCCAGTGGCGAATGCGGATGGCATAAGAGGACGTTGTATTTTCGTTGTTTTCTGCAATGATAGGTTAATGATGGGACGCATTATCTGTAATGCAAAGAAAACAAACCAAAGTTTAAATCGTTGGAACAATTTAAAAGAAACCACTCGGTTATTTTTAAAATAGATATTTTTAAATGCGGAGCTTTAACCACTCCTTTTAAAAGCTATCAGGTTCCTTCGGTTATATCAAGTTCACTACGTTCACGGTTTCGCCAAAACCATTCGTAGCCCTCCGTCATTTCATTTGGGTATTCAGTAGTATTCAAGCTATGCATTTTGGCCAAAGTCAAGGCATAGTGTTTGGTAGCTGCTGGGTTTTCATTTGTTGCATAAGATAGATGAGTTGGTTTGGGACAGTCGTATTACCATTTGACCAAAGTCAGGGGTATATACGGATGGGTTCAAATTGACAAGATAATGACGGGTAGAACTTGACATGTGACTTATGACATTTTGACCAAAGCCAAGGTCATAAGAGCATGGGGCAAAAACTTATATCGGGAATTTCTAAAGAAACTGAAATTTGCAAAGAGATGCATACCATTTGGAGTTTGATGAATGTTGGTAGGATTCCTTCAACATTATCATACGATGATATTTGGATCCCGATCCTACTGTGAGTATATGCTACTTATCAGGATATTCGTCACTTAACGATCAATGCTATAAACCTAGTAGGTGTCCAGAAAGGTGTCAGCGGGGTTACGCCCCCAGAGAAAAGAGGTTATTTAATTAAGGAACTTCGCGAAAGCGTTGGAAAACCTCCCTCGAAGTATCGACACTGGCCTGGCTGAACGGTTAAGCAAGTATTGTACGGTGAGAATAGTCCTGGCTAATTCTTCTTTTATGGTTTGAGGAAGGATTCGAGAAACAGTGGGAGCCATCCAGTTTAGATAAACTTAAAACCACTCTAAACTTGCAAGAGCATCATGCTAAAGAGTTTTCTTCTCTCTCTCCTAATTGCAGCGACCCTGAAAATGACTGGACTTAAGTTACTTTTAGAAAAAAATATACTGACGGGGCCAAACTATAAAGATTGGCTGCGGAATGTCAAGATGGCCTTGACATATGACAAATTGGGGTACGTCCTCACCGCTACGGCACCTGCTGTCCCTGGTCCCAAATCCAGCAATGCGGATAAGGAAATCCGCAAAACCTGGGATTTAGATTGCGCGAGAGCCAAGTGCGTCGTGCTTGCCTCTATGGACAATGAACATCAGAGGAGGCACGAGGATATGTCCCTAGATGGCATATTTCTCCATACAAAGGAACTTTATGGAGAGCAATCTCGTATAGCAAGATACGAGACCTCGAAGAACTTGTTTCGAGCGAGGTTGGCTGTCGGGTCATCGGTAGGTGAACATGTCCTACAGATGATCGGCTATATTGAAGAGCTCGCAGACCTTGGGACGACTTTGGATAATGAGCTGTATACAGACCTTATTCTCCAGTCCCTTCCTCCCACCTACGCCCAGTTTATCCTCAACTTCAATCTTCAAGGAAAAGAAGTTGAACTTGCGGAACTCCTGAACATGTTAAGGAGTGCAGAGGGCACCTTGAAGAAAGCAAGGGAAACACCCGCTATGTTTGTTGGCGGTGCATCTTCTTCCGGGTCCAAGGCTAGGGCCAAAGGAAGGAAGAAGAAGGCCGCACCCAAACCTAGAGGAGGTGTTAGTAAGGTGGGAAAGAAGGGAAAGAAAAAGATAGCAGCACCGGTAGTTGGCCAGGATGAGTGCTTCCATTGTCACAGGAAAGGGCACTGGAAGAAGGATTGCAAGGCGTGGAACGCCATGAACCAGGAACCGAAGCAAGCTGTGGCTTCGACTTCAGGTGTGTTTGTAATTGAGAATTGTCTGTCGATCAACTCTACTTCCTGGGTATTGGATACCGGATCAGGATCTCATATTTGCAATTCATTGCAGGCACTGAGAAACCGTAGAGTGCTGAAGGAAGGTGATATGATCCTCAGGGTTGCTAACGGAGCTAGCGTGGGAGCTGCGTCCGTCGGGAATTATCACCTAGGATTGACGAGTGGACATATTTTGGTTTTGCATAACTGTTATTTTGTACCAAGCTTAACGTGTAATATCATATCAGTTTCCTTGTTATCAAATAAAGGTTATGATTTCACGTTTGTAAGAGATGTTGTTAACATCCACCTTAATCATGGTTTGATTGGGTCCGGTACATTAAATAACGGCATATATGTTTTAAACCAACTCCAAATTTTCAATGTCCAGAACACACTAAAAAGAAAGTCTCCAGATTTAAATAAAGCTTTCTTATGGCATTGTAGACTGGGTCACATCAATGAGAGAAGGTTGACTAAGTTGCATAGAGAAGGATATTTGGACACGTTCGAATATCAATCTTATGACACTTGTCAATCCTGTCTCAAAGGAAAGATGACAAAGACTCCATTTACTGGACAAGGAGTAAGAGCGAGCGAGCTCTTAGGACTCATACACAGCGATGTATGCGGTCCAATGTCTACACATGCGAGAGGTGGTTTTTCCTATTTCATTACTTTCACGGATGATTACTCAAGATACGGATTCATTTATCTGATGAAACATAAATCCGAGGCTTTTGAGAAATTCCAAGAGTATAAGAATGAAGTAGAAAACCAAACCGGCAAAAGTATTAAGACACTAAGATCTGATCGAGGTGGAGAATACTTAAGTGCCGAGTTCCTAGGTTACCTAAAAGAGAAAGGAATTCTCTCTCAGCTTACTCCTCCATACACTCCACAGCATAACGGTGTATCGGAGAGACGGAATCGAACCCTATTGGATATGGTACGATCCATGATGAGTAATGCTGAGTTACCGCGATCTTTCTGGGGTTATGCGCTAGAATCAGCGGCATATCTTCTGAACAGGGCTCCTACCAAGACTGTGCCTACCACTCCATATCAGATGTGGACTGGGAAGAAACCCCATCTTCAGCATATGAAGAATTGGGGATGTCCAGCTTTTGTTAAAAAGCAGCATGTGGACAAACTCGAGGCACGATCAGTAAAATGTATGTTTGTGGGATATCCAAAGAACTCCAAGGGATATTATTTCTATTACGCAGAGGAACAAAAGGTTTTTGTTTCTCGTAATGCCCATTTTCTGGAAAATCAGTTTTTAGAATAGGAAATAAGTGGGAGCGAAATAGAACTGGAAGAAATTCCAGAACCACAAACTGCTACTGAAAGTTTGGTAGAACCAGGAGTTCAAGAAGAACAAGACATTCCCGCACCCCTCCGCAGGAGTAGTAGGCCGTCTCATCCGCCTGAGAGATACTACGGTTTTCTCATAGATGGGGATAGAGAGGATTGCATCATAGATGATGATGAACCTACTGACTTCCGGCAGGCCATCCAGAGCGGCGACTCGGTACGATGGCTAGATGCAATGCGGACCGAGATGGAGTCCATGTACACCAACAAAGTATGGACTTTGGACTTTGCTCCAGATGGGGTAAAACCCATAGGATGCAAATGGATCTTCAAGAAAAAGATTGGTGTAGATGGACAGGTGGAAACCTATAAGGCTAGACTTGTTGCAAAGGGTTTTCGTCAAAGACCTGGTTTGGACTATGACGAAACTTTTTCTCCAGTGGCTATGCTCAAATCCATTCGGGTCCTTCTTGCTATTGCTGCCTTCCATGATTATGAAATCTGGCAGATGGACGTAAAGACGGCTTTTCTGAATGGAAATTTAGAAGAGAGCGTCTATATGGATCAGCCAGAGGGTTTCAATCAGAGTGGGAGCAGCGGGAAAGTATGCAAGCTGCTTAAGTCTATTTATGGACTAAAGCAGGCATCGCGGAGTTGGAACATCTGTTTTGATGAGACAGTCAAAGAATATGACTTTATCAAAAATCCAGATGAACCGTGCATATATAGTAAAGTTGTGGCCAGAAGTGTCGTATTCCTCGTCTTGTACGTGGATGACATTCTATTGATAGGAAATGACATTCCTATGCTACAATCTATCAAAGGATTCTTGTCACACAGGTTCTCCATGAAAGACCTGGGTGATGCCTCGTACATTCTGGGGATCCGGATCTATCGTGATAGATCCAAGAGGATGTTGGGACTTTCGCAGTCCAGGTATATCGACACTGTACTGAAAAGATTCAGTATGGAAGATTCTAAGCGCGGTAATCTACCGGCTTGTCACGGAATCACCCTCTCCAAAGAGATGTCTCCCAAGACTGATTTGGAAAGGGAACGCATGTCTATTATACCCTACGCTTCTGCGGTAGGCTCTATAATGTATGCGATGTTGTGTACCAGACCAGATGTTGCTTACGCACTGAGCGTGGTAAGCCGGTATCAGTCAGACCCAGGGGAGAAACACTGGATAGCAGTAAAGAACATTCTCAAGTACCTGAGGAGGACTAAGGAGATGTTCTTGGTTTACGGCGGAAAAGACCTCAGGTTGGAGGCCTTTGCTGATTCCGGCTTCCAGAGTGATAAGGACGATTCCAAGTCCATGTCGGGTTATGTCTTTACCCTCAATGGAGGGGCGGTGTGCTGGAAGAGCTCCAAGCAGGACACCGTTGCAGACTCGACGATGGAAGCGGAGTATATAGCTGCTTGCGATGCCGCAAAAGAAGCAGTCTGGATGAAGAAGTTCCTAACAGAACTTCAGGTGGTTCCTACCATAGTTGATCCAATACCTCTGTATTGCGACAACAACGGAGCTATAGCTTTAGCGAAGGAACCAAGGTCCCATCAGAAGTCCAGACACATCTTGAGGCGGTATCACCTGATCAGGGAGATCATTGATCGTCAGGAGATCGAGGTTCGGAGAGTTGCTTCTGAAGAGAACATTGCTGATCCATTCATGAAGGCCCTTCCTCAGATTCAGTTCGAGAGGCTATTCGAGATCATTGGTCTACGATATGCCAGTACATGGCCCTAGTGCAAGTGGGAGATTGTTAGTGTTTATGCCCTAGAAGGCCATTACTGTATCATACTAGTTTGTATATTACTTAATGGAAGCTTGGGATATTCACATGTATATAACAGTCTTGCTAAACATGGTAGTATGCTACTTGGTTTTTCTATCTTAATATGTGAGTGTACGTATTGATAGAGCTCTTAGGATCTTGCTTGTCTACCAGCGTTGTGATGGCAGTCACACTAGTGGGGGCTGGGTAGTCTACAAGCACATCCTTATTCAGGTCCCTGGTCGTTGGATTATCGAGACAGAGCATCGATATCCGGAGTAGACTAGTGTGTACGCTTCTCATCCCAGTTGGGGAGATGGTCTGTCCCACAGCCGTCAGTACGTCGTACTGGAGATAGTATGCAGGTGCTCGTTAGGTTACGGGTACACCGGACAGGACTCACAGGGAACTGTTGGTTGGTTTGATACCAGTCGTCAGTGAGCAGTTCCCAGGTGACATGAGTACAGCATAGTCCGCAGACTTGACACTGCTACTTCGCCTCGAGTGTGTCCCACTGTTCTTAGATTGCTACCCTACCACGGCTCATAGGAGTCGTGCAAACAGGTAGCAGTTGGGTGCAGTCCCGAGCACTTGGAGGCAGTGGCGGTTAGACAGGATTCGTCCCTCCCGGTATTGGGAGTAGATATCGTCTGTGTCAGAGAGCCATTACGCAAAGTCCCTGGCCAGGGCAAGCGAGATTTGCTGGTAGGTTCCAGTAGTTTCTCAGGGTGTAATGGGCTTCCCTCCGACACGACTTATACCGCTATTAGGGGACTGACGCTTGCCGCCCCCCTAGGCCCGATATGCGATAGTCTTGGACGAACGGACCGGACTGTATGGAGATTATCACATCAGACTCAGTAGGAGTTCGGATGGGTTTCCTCATCGGCCTTCTTATCGACAACTACCTGGGGACCGTTACGTACAGCTAGTGCCGCTTGCGGTCTGTGGTTAAACCCACTGCCAGCGTAGTAGTCGAGTCTCTAGAGTCCCACACAGAGAGTTTCCTACTCCAGGCGAAACGATATAGAGGTCGCATGGTTTTGCGACAAAGGGTTCGGACGCATATGTGCGTTTACGCACGTACGACTTTCGGACAGTTTTTACCAGTCGGCTTTGGTTTAAGCCAGTTACTGGTATCCGGTTATTGGATTTTTACAGTCTAAAGTTTTTCCATATTTTTGCGGATCGGAGGGGCGTTCTCGTAATTGTGCGAGAAGCTTCTAGAAGATATGACTAAGGAGGTTACTTTGGATAAGATTGTGAGTCATGAGGGTGATTCATCATTATCATTATTGCACCATAAATGATAATGACACATGCTTAATGAATCACCATTTTGCATTTATGAAGCATGCTTATTCATTTCTATTATTCATTATTCTAAAAATAAGAATGCTTCATAATATATTATGATACACTCTCTCTCATCTCATTATCTTATCTCACATTCTCTCTCCTCAAGCTCTCATCTTCAAGAGACTAATCCTTAATCCTCATGTGTTGAGATCAAAGGATTAGTTAGACTTAAACATCCATCACCTTCACTCTATATCATCCTTTCTTCTTTGATTAGCAATCAAAGTAGATTAGTTGCCTCAAGTTAGAAGTGTAGCTTGGAGTTTTTCTCTCGGGTGGATCGTCTACTACCTAGAGAAGGCCGAGGAGAACAAGGAGATCGTAAAGACGAAGGACTAGTTTCATTTGGTATAATCCCTAAACACAATAGTTAAGAAACACTTTGTGTACGGTTATTTATTGTTTAGCTTCGATTCAAGCGGTTAGTCGATGTTCGTTCTTTAAACTTGATCGTTTTTGAAAATTCCGCCTCCCCACAAGTACTGGGGTGTACTACATCGACTTACAGCCAGCCGCTGATGTTTCTACCTCCTCGGGGCTACCGCGAGAGGCCCGACTTGAAGAGCCGATGAGAGATACCTTGAAGGCTCTGGAGGCAACTCTAAACGAGGATGACGACACCTTGATGAAGTAAGCGTCGAAGAGGTCCATCGCGACGGCCCGGGAGGAGAAGAAGCGGTTGAGGCGTGAAGCAAAGGCACGCAGGGCTGCTTTGGCCATTGGAGCGGGTCCAAGCACCGTCCCTCGTGCTGACACTCCCTCAGAGGAGCCCCCGGTCGCCTTGTCTACAGCTCACAGGATGGCGGTGCGCGCCAATAGGGAGGCTAACGATAAGTCCACCTCACGTAATATTTCTTTCAAAATTTTGTCGTAAGAATTATAAAGCTGTCGATTCTTATATATTCTGTCCTGCAGGACCAAGTCCAACCGAGGGGGAGGCGGAGACCGTCGAACCTAAGGGGCCAGAGGAAGAGGTACTGGTCGAACCCGAACCGATGGCGGACGACACAACCGGGATTGCCGGGTCCGAGCTAGTGGCTGACGAAATGGTCACGTCCACTATGCCTGAGTAGGTGGCTGATGCCGAGCCTGAGGTAGCAGCGGACGGGGCGCCTGAGACCGATGGCCCTGTGGCGACGGTGGACGAGACAGCCGCGACTGCTGAGCCCGAGGGAGTAGCGGGTGAGGTGGATATGATTCCTGAGGATGAGCCGATCGCTCTTTCTCAAGAGTCTGGCAATGATCCGATCATTGCTCTCCCCGCCTACGGCCCTCCGCCATCTCCTGGCCTCGCGAGCATGACGACGGCCCCCGTGGAGTCTGGGGATGAGGCCACGGGTGGTGGACTTATGTCGATGGAGGAGGGAGACGCCTCTGTCTCGGCTGGAGGCTCATCAGGTAAATTTCGGATTACCAACCCGCTTTTTGTACCTTGCAATCGCTTCTGGCAAGTTTATCCTTGTTTTTAACGCAGGTGCGGCCAGTGTCGATGCTCCATTGCTCGAGGGAGCACCGTCAACTACCGCCTTGGCGGTGGTCACCTCTCAGCCCCCTCTTGTACCATCGAAGATGTTGGAAGGTATGTATTTGCGACCTATTCGTTTCGTCTTTCAGCCGCATAATTTATGTACTAAAGTCGTACTGTTGTGTCTTTTCAGGAGTGTTTTTTGATCATCTTTATCAAGTGTTGCTCCCACACTTCTCCTTCCCATCTGAACTCGCTTCTTCCTCTAGTGGCGCTGGTGAGTATAGTTTCCGACTGATATCTTCCTTTTTCAGTGATGGAATTATTTCTAACTTTTTCTCGTCCTGATTGCAGTGCTATAAATCGAAGGAGGGGGTGAAAGATCGGCCGCGCCACCGGCCCTTCCGGTCTTGCCACCTGCTGTAGCTGTTATAGTATACTATCTCATCAATGACTTTTTCATATTTCTTGAACCGTCATCTAATCACATTTTATCGTTGCAGCTGTCGTTCCGATCTCGGCGCCTTTTGAATCTCGCGTTACGATGCCGGCAGGCCCTTTCTTGAGACGTCCATCCTGGAAAGGCGCCACGAATAGTCTGCGCATGGTGAGCGACTACATCGAGGAGCTCGACATCGAGGCTCCTACGTCTGCTACAGATTTTGCTACGGCGGTTAACCCAATGCTGGTGATACTCGTGAACTTTCATAACGAGGACATCGTCGCATCTTGAGTTAACCACTGCAGGGAGATCGAGGCCCGCCTGCATCAACTGGAGTTTATGCGCCCCGCTCCCGAGACCATAGCCGCAAGCAATCAAAGAGCAGCGTGGATTGAGCAAAGCGCCTCTTACGTCCACCACTTGGAACAAGAAGCGGCTTTAAGGCTGAGGGAATACCAAGAGACCTCGAGCGAGGAGGCTCGTCTGCGTGCTGAGCTTGAGGCGAATGCTGCCTAAGTGAAGGCTATCTTTGAGGGCTTCTTGGAACACATCTCTCATGGGCTAAACTTGAAGCGAAAGCTTAATCTCGCCGAGCGTGACATCCCAGGCCGGGAAGCTGCTCATCAGGCCGTTGGGGAACATCTTGCATCTTTCTTGCAGCAGCGGGCTCGAGTGGAGGCAGAACTGGCGGTGGTGGCCGATCAGGAGAAAGCGTGGAAGGAGGTGCGCGAACAATTGCTAGAGCTATGCAAGACGCTTCCTTCCCAGTAGTTCCCCTTGTATCCATATACTTGTAAAAAAAAATTTTTTTTTCGAATAAGATGTATCCATTCTTTACTCTTTTGTACGCTTCACCTTGTACCTGATTGAATTAATAAATAAAGATACACATTTTTTCTTTGCAATGTCTTGTATGCTCTTTTGCTCTCTCCCTTTCTCTTATTATCAACATGTTGTCTTGATGAACATAATTGACAGATAACAGAGTAAGCATCTTAATTCCTTCATGAGATAGTGATGGCTTAGGCCGCAGGTTCAGATCTGCTGCCTAAGATTTTTCAACTCTATGAGCCGTGAGGGTCTCATAGAGACTTTTCTCCCTACGGATCGAGAGGATCTCGTAGGTGGGTTTTCTCCTTAAGAATCGTGAGGATTCCTAAGTGCTTTTCTCTTATAAGTCGTAAGGATCTTATAAGAGAATTTTTCCTCTTACGAGTCGAGAGGATCCGTAAGCGGTTGTTCCCCTCCTTGTCGAGATTTGACTTTGAGGTATTTGCCAAGGACACTTATTTCCCTGGTGTTGAAACGAATCGAGAATTTCCCGCGGAGACACAGGTTTCTCTGCGAGTCGACGCGAATCAGGATTTTCTTCGTCAAGGACACTTGTTTCCTTGAGTCGAAGGATTTTGCCGAAGACACTGGTTTCTTCGGGGTTGAGACGAATCGGGAATTTCTCATGGAGACACTGGTTTCTCTGTGAGCCGACGCGGGTCAGGAGGCTCTCATCAAGGACGCTAGTTTCCCTGAATTGAGGTATTTGCCAAAGACACTTGTTTCCCTGGTGTTGAAACGAATCGAGAATTTCCCGCGGAGATACTGGTTTCTCTGCGAGTCGACGCGAATCAGGATTTTCTTCGTCAAGGACACTTATTTCCCTGAGTCGAAGGATTTTGCCGAAGACACTGGTTTCTTCGGGGTTGAGACAAATCGGGAATTTCCCGCGGAGACACTGGTTTCTCTGCGAGCCGACGCGAGTCAGGAGGCTCTCATCAAGGACGCTAGTTTCCCTGAGTTGAGGAGTTTGCCAAGGACACTTGTTTCCCTGGTGTTGAAACGAATCGAGAATTTCCCGCGGAGACACTGGTTTCTCTGTGAGTCGACGCGAATCAGGATTTTCTTCGTCAAGGACACTTGTTTCCCTGAGTCAAAGGATTTTGCCGAAGACACTGGTTTCTTCGAGGTTGAGATGAATCGGGAATTTCCCGCGAAGACACTGGTTTCTCTGCGAGCCGACGCGAGTCAGGAAGCTCTCATCAAGGACGCTAGTTTCCCTGAGTTGAGGAGTTTGCCAAGGACACTTGTTTCCCTGGTGTTGAAACGAATCGAGAATTTCCCGCGGAGACACTGGTTTCTCTGCGAGTCGACGCGAATCAGGATTTTCTTCGTCAAGGACACTTGTTTCCCTGAGTCGAAGGATTTTGCCGAAGACACTGGTTTCTTCGGGGTTGAGACGAATCGGGAATTTCCCGCGGAGACACTGGTTTCTCTGCGAGCCGACGCGAATCAGGAGGCTCTCATCAAGGACGCTAGTTTCCCTGAGTTGAGGAGTTTGCCAAGGACACTTGTTTCCCTGGTGTTGAAACGAATCGAGAATTTCCCGCGGAGACACTGGTTTCTCTGCGAGTCGACGCGAATCAGGATTTTCTTCGTCAAGGACACTTGTTTCCCTGAGTCGAAGGATTTTGCCGAAGACACTGGTTTCTTCGGGGTTGAGACGAATCGGGAATTTCCCGTGGAGACATTGGTTTCTCTGCGAGCCGACGCGAGTCAGGAGGCTCTCATCAAGGACGCTAGTTTCCCTAAGTTGAGGAGTTTTCTAAGGACACTTGTTTCCCTGGTGTTGAAACGAATCGAGAATTTCCCGCGGAGACTGCTGGGAGGGTGTGGTTCCCTTTTTTTTTGCGCCCTTGGATTGTATACAGGGATTGATGCGATCTCAACTGTAGGGCAAAAGTTATATATATATATATATATATTTTTTTTTTATTTCCGCGATGCTCTATCATTTCAGCTTTTATATCGCGAAGGTCGCGATTGCCCAATCATTTCGGCTATTTTTCGCGGTGCCCAGTCATTTCGGCTATTTATTTTATTCTTACTCGCTGCTTTTTATTGCGAGTTGCCCAATCATTTCGGCTATTTTGTATACATATGCGGCTTGCTGGCTTTCCGCTGTAAGCCTGGAATTAGACACCGATTTCGGCATCAGCATCGCTACAACTGGGATATTGTCAGGAGCGAATCATCATTTGCCTCTGTCGATATCGAACAAAAGTGGCTTAGCGAACAGGGTTAAGGTCCTGTCGACTAAGGCTTTTGACTTCATGAGCCGTAAGGGTCCCACAAAGGTATTTCTCCCTACAAGTCGTGAGGATCTTATAGGTGTATTTTCTCCTTAGGAATCGTGAGGATCCCTAATTATATGTTCCTCTGTAAGTCGTAAGGATCCTACAAGAAGATTTTCTCCTTGTAAGTCGAGAGGGCTTACAAGGGTTGTTCGTCATGCATACATATCCCCAGTCACGGATGGGACTTGGTTAGGGAAATGTTTATTCGTGCCCGTGGATTGTATACAAGGGTCGGTACTGAGCCGCTTGTAGGGCAATATCCAAGGTTGTGGGGGGTTTGCTTAAGCACAGATTTAGGTCTCTGTAACTTAAGACTTTCAAATCTTATGAGCCGTGAGGGTCCCATAAGAGATTTCTCCTTACGAGTCGTGAGGATCTCGCAAGTGTATTTTCTCCTTAGGAATCATGAGGATCCCTGAGTGTGTTGCTTCCCTGTGAGTCGTAAGGATCTCACGCGGGTGGTTTCTCCTTACAAGGTCGAGAGGACCGTGCAAGTGTCTTTTAACGAGGTTGCACCCTTTCGGGTTTTCACAAACACTCGCCGGTAGCCCTGCTGTTTTTACTCATGGAGCCCATTTGGGTTTTCATCCGTGCCCATTTTGCTTATGGACATACCGTTTTTTTTTCACTTTTTTCTTTACTCTTTTTATTCCTTTTTTTTTAACGAGGTCGTGCCCTTTTGGGTTTTCATGAACACTCGCCGGTAGCCCTGCTGTTTTTACTCACGGAGCCCTTTCGGGTTTTCATCCGTGCCCATTTTGCTTATGGACATACCGTCTTTTTATTATTATTATTATTTTATATATTTTTTTGTTCTTTTTTTTTATTTCGTCAGCCTGAGGAGGCTGCGGTAGTAGTTTAAAGACATTTCGGTCATTAGCTAGTTTTAGGACGTAGTGGTCCGTCGTTAGTTTAAGGACGTTTCGGTCCGTCGTTAGTTTAAGGACATTTCGGTCCGGTCAGGAGAAGGCCGGCTACTGCTTATAGAGTTTGAGCTTAGGAAGATAGCGAGCGGACATAGTCGTCGTCATCTATCATTGACCTAGGCTGTAGCTCATTAAGCGTAGTATTTCTTTAGGAAGCGGCCATTTATTGGCCTGAAAGGCCTTTCACCGTGAATATCCATGAGTAGATAGGCTCCACCCTGGTAGACCTTGTCTATGATGTATGGGCCTTTATAGTTTGGCTCGAATTTTCCCCGCTTGGCTCGATTGGGGATCATTGGTCTTTTGACCACTAGCACGAGTTCGCCTTGGCGGAATGTCCTCGGCCGGGTTAATCTTTCGTATGAGCGCGTCATCTTCGCTTTATAAGCCTCCAGATTTTGTTGCACTATGAGCCAGGTTTCATCAAGGGAATCAAGCTCTTCAAGCCGAAGGTGAGCATTTTCTTCGTCCGTCAGCTCGTAATGGACTGCCACTCGTAGAGAGGGTAACTCTATCTCGAGGGGGAGTACTGCTTCTGTACCGAATACCAACGCATATGGCGTTGTGTTCGTGGCTGTCTTGAACGTAGTTCGATACGCCCAAAGAGCTTCCTGCAGTCTCTCGTGCCAGTCCTTCTTATTTCGGGACACCGTCTTCTTCACTATCTTTGTCAAGGTCTTGTTGAAGGCTTCAGCTAGACCGTTAGCTCGCGGGTTATAAACTAAGGAATAACTCCAGTCTATATTGTGTTGTTGCGCGAAGCGACTGATCTTGTGGCTTCTGTAGGCTGGTCCGTTATCGGAGATGATCCGTCGCGGAGTTCCAAACCGATATATGACGTGCGTTTTGAAGAAATGGAGGATATTCTCCATCTTCACTTCCCTCAATGGTACTGCTTCCGCCCATTTGGAGAAGTAATCAGTCGTCGCCAAGATGAAACGATGTCCTCTGGATGATGCTGGTTCGATGGGGCCGACTATATCAATTCCCCACATTTCGAATGGCCAGCTAGTCACTGTCGGATGTAATGGATTTGGATGCTGGTGGATGAAGTCCCTATGGATTTGGCATGAGTGGCATTGCTTCGCATATTCGAGGCAGTCCTGAATCATCGTGGGCCAGTAGTAACCCATCCATTTTATCTTCAACTTCATCTTCGGGCCTGCTTGGTGAGAACCGCAGAGTCCGTCGTGAACTTCCTGAACGACTCTTTTCGCTTCGTCGGGTCCTAGACATCTCAACCACAGAGAATCAAACAACCTCTTGTACAGAGTATCATTAACGAAGGCGAAAGACATAGCTCGTTTCATAAGCTGATGTCTCGAGGACGCATCTTCGGGCATTCGATGGGACTTAAAGTAGTCTATGAAGACTTCCCTCTAATCCTCAGCCTTTTCTCATTCTTTTATTTGCAAGGTCGTCTGTTCAGTCGCTCCCTTTTCTTCGGATGATTCCAGAGATATTTCTGCTGGGGCAAGCACCCGACGACTTTGTACCACAATTCTGACGTTATCGAGATCCTCATCAGCCAGTTCTTTAGCGAGCTTGGCTAATGTGTCTGCTTTGCTGTTTTCCGCACGCGGTATGTTTTCCAAAGTGTAGGAAGGGATTTGGGTCAACAGTTGTTGCACCTTTTCGCCATACTTCACCAACTCTGGTTTGCACGTTTGGTAATCGCCGTTTACTTGACTGACGACCAGTCGGGAGTCTCCATATATGAGGAGGTTTTCAATTCCCATATCGATGGCGATCTCGAGGCCTGCTATCAAAGCTTCGTATTCAGCTTCATTGTTCGTCCTCGGCTCTGTCAAGGAGAAAGCAAAGCGCATAATCCCTTCTTGTGGAGTCACGAAGATGAGGCTTACCCCTGATTTGATTATAGGGGTGCTTTGTTTGCACTTCTTCATGGAAAATGCTCCATCAAAATAAAGCTCCCAACGGGTATCACCACCGTCGATCGCATCAAACGCATGTTCGTCTGGAAGATCACAACTCAAAGGAGAATCGGCGGGTATCGGATGTTCAGCGAGGAAGTCGGCAATGGCCTGTCCTTTCACTGCCTTGAGAGGCTGATAGGTTTTCGAGAACTCCATCAAGAGCAGGGCCCATTTAGCGAGTCGCCCCGTCAATATGGCTTTCGACATCAAATATTTAAGGGGGTCCACCTTCGAAATGAGACGGACCCCATGCACCAACGCATAGTGCCTGAGCTTTGTTATCGCGAAGATCAACGCCAGGCAGTGTTTTTCAATAGGGGAATAGTTGCTTTCTGCCCCCAGTAGAACTCGGCTCAAATAGTAGAGTGCTCTTTCTTTTCCTTGATCGTTCTTTTGCGCCCATAATGCGCCTAAGGAACCTTCAAGGGCAGTTGTATAAAGAATGAGGGGCTTTCCCTTGACCGGAGCAGCCAATACTGGCGGGTTCTGCAGGTATTGCTTGATCTCGTCTAGCGCACCTTGGCATTTTTGATCCCAGACGAACGGAGTTCCCTTCTTCATCAGGTGGCTGTAAGGACGGCACTTGCCTAAAAGGTTGGCTATAAATCGTCGTATATACGCGAGCTTCCCTTGGAGAGACCGCAGCTGTTTGAGAGTCCTTGGCGGAGCCATTTCCATGATCGCCTTGATCTTTGACGGATCTATTTCAATTCCTCGGTGTCGGACGATGAATCCCAGGAATTTGCCCGAGGAAACTCCGAATGCACACTTGAGAGGGTTCATCTTCAAGTTGTATTGTCGAAGGCGTCGAAATACGGTCTTCAGATGCTCAAGATGTTCCTCATATGATTTGCTTTTAACCACGAGATCGTCGATATGGCATTCGACGATTTCGTGTATAAGGTCATCAAAGATTTTCGTCATGGCCCTCTGGTAGGTGGCACCGGCGTTCTTTAGACCGAAGGGCATCACTTTATAACAGAATATTCCCAGAGGAGTCCGAAAAGCCGTGTACTTCTGGTCTTCGGGATGCATCTTGATCTGATTATACCCTGATGAGCCGTCCATGAAGGAGAAAACCTCGTGAGTGGACGTATTGTCTATCATCAGTTCGGTGACTGGCACTGGAAAATCGTCCTTCGGGCAAGCTTTATTGAGATCCCGAAAGTCTACGCATATGCGCACCGTCCCATTTTTCTTCATCACCGGGACGATGTTGGCGATCCACTCGGGATACTGGACCTCCTGAATAAAACCAGAGTCGATCAGCTTCTTGACATCGGCGTTGATGCTCATCTCAAGTCCGAGCCGCATTCTCCTCGGCGCATGTTTGACTGGCTTGACGTCCGGGGATATCGCCAATTTGTGCACAGCAATTTCTAGATCTAGTCCCGGCATTTCGGAATAGTTCCATGCGAAGCAATCTCTATGCTGCATAAGCAGGTCCTTTAATGAAGCCACCCTCTCTTCAGACAGCAGCTCACTAATGAATGTCGGTCGTGGGTCATTCGCCGTCCCCAACTCAATCTTCTTGAGGTTATCCGCAGTGGTATGTATTCCATCCTCCAGCTCTTTCGGTGCTGGCGGAAATTCTGAGATCGCCTCATCGTCGCTGTTTTCGAAACACCAGGGAAGGTTATCTATATTCTCGGGCTCTTCTTTTAATATTATTATCATGTGACAAGTGCGAATCCGCTTCCAAACCCAATGTGGGACTGGTTCTGCTTTCGTGGCTTTGGGTTCGTGCTTCTGTGGCGGCGTTACCCTCCAGTTGTCAGACAGAGCAAACTTACCGAGCTGATACTGATCTTCAACCCAATTCTTAAAGGTGAAGCAGTCCTTGAGAGGGTGCCATATCACTCGGTGATAAGGGCAATAGTCCGGGTGAGAGACTTCGCTTGCTTGTTCGGGGTGTTTAGACTCCGGCAGTGTAAGCATCTGATGTTTTAGAGCGAGGTCAAGTATTTTCTTCGTCTTGTCCCGAGGAAAAGAGTACGCTCGACCCATTTTTCTTATGAGGGATAGGTCGGAACCGCTCGTTTCCCGTTTGCGTGGCTTCTTAGTCCCGCTTTGTTGCTGTTGAGCACCTTCTTTGCCTTTCGACGTATTTCTGCCTCTACGTCGAGCCTTTTTTATAACGGGTTGACAGGGAGCGACATTGTTCAGTTGATAAAACTGCACATTTGTTATTACATTTTTCCTACCATTTTCATATTAAAAAGGACTTTATTATAATATATCATACATATGAGGGTTTATGTGTAAAAATACTATTTTCCATGTGTTGATATATTATAATTAACATTTGGTAGGAAAATGTATGCAAATAAATTCATTGACCTAATCCTAGTAGAACAAAGTCTACAAAATATTATTTAAGTTGTTGTGCAGAATTTTTCCAAGTTGTTGTGCAGAATCTTTCCAAGAGATCAAGTTGTTAAAGAAAACTTGCCTAATTAAGAAAACAAAACTTGGAGATCAAGTCTGGCAGCGACTACGAGAAGATTTCAAAGATCCAAAGGTACCAGAGAGCACCACATGTCACAAGGAGCAACCCACAGAGATTTGATCAAGGGATCAGATCATATGGTCGTGGATCCGTGGCCATACCCCCCTTTGGCCGCGGATCCACGGCAGTGTAGGGGAGTTAGGAGCTCAGAAATTTGTAGGAGAATCTTTACTGTTAGTTTCCAACTTTGGAAACTAAATTTCTGCCTTTGGGTCTATAAATAAAGACTGAGGGCCTCTTGGAAAATTTATCAAGCCGACACGATCGCGAAGTCCAAGACGGCTCATGCATCCAGGCTGGTCATCAACTGTTCGTCTACCTCCTTGGAAGAGATCGAGAAGCAAACTAGTCTTTGTAATCATTTTCTAAGGAATCAAAGTGTAATGAATATTGTTGATTAATAAAGGTAGCTTTCTTTTTCTTATTCTATTTCTTCGTAGTTTAATTATGCATTTTCTTTCCATCTCTTTTTCTCCCAATATGCGCGAGTAATTCTTCGCTTGTTAGGGTTCGTAGGATTAGGGTAGGCTAATGGACGATAAAAATCCCTAAACCCTTTTTAAGTCCTATAAAGTTTATGAACTTTATCAAAAGAATCATTAACATCCTAATCGGGCGCGCTAACAATTCTTTGTTAGTTCCGACCGCGATTAGAGATTAGATTAATGATTGTTTTGGTAAAGGCTAGATATGAACGGAGTTCCGTGTCGAGATAAGGGTTAAGAGTGGGATTTCTTTTCCCTCCAGAAACCCTAATCTGCACGCATCACCGTCGTTCTAGTTTTAAATCTATTAAAGGATAAAAAGGGTAACTTTTAATTAATCGTCCATAACTACTAAATCCTAACGAACCCTACAAGCCCCCTTATTATATTAACTACATCTCTAAAATAATCTAGATCTATATTCTGCATTAGTGCCTAACGTAGATCTAGAAACCTTTCCATAAAATTCTTTATTTCTCCTCTCTTTTTCAACATATCTAAAGTAAGAGTAAAAGATTCAACGTTTCCCAGAGGACGACCCGTACTCATCTCAGTCTAGCTACATGCGACACCGTTATTGATTGCGGTTATTTTAACTACAAACACTTTTTCGTATCAATCAAATGGCGCCGTTGCCGGGGATACGTGCATAATTTTTTATTTTTACTATTTGTGTTGAATTCTTAGATGATTCATATCATTATTAACACAAAACTGCAAATTGCATATTTAACGATTTGTGCGTGAATTTTGCGAGGAAATCTGGAGTCACAGAATTGAGGAAAACAGAAGACAGAGACATTCATCGAGATCCAGAGGAGCAAAGGAGGCTACAGAAAAAATTTCATCGACTGTTCTCTCCACCTAGCGGCGGAACCGTGGCACAAAGAAGCATCTGCGGCGGAATCGCGGCAGGTTAAGGGGATCTAGGGTTCAAACTCCACTGGTATCTTTCTTAACTCTTTCTCTATCCCCTCAAATCCAATAAAATTTATCTTCTGCAGGATTCTTTGCAAAATAGCGCCGCTCAAAAATCTTTTTGCAAAAGTTTTGTGATTGGTTTTGTTTTGCGTATTTTAATACGGATTCTAAGGGGCAAAGACCAAATCCAGATTAGGTGGGGATTTCATCACCCTTCCTAAGCCCCATAAATCACAAACAAAGTATCTAGATCAACCCTTCATTAATTTAAAAAATATCTAGACCAGACTCTAAGGACTGTCTCGCTCAATAAGGACAGAGGAAGGTCGTGGGTAATCTATTGTTTATCCGCATTACTTTTGTAGTGCCTAGGCAAGTGTGTCAAAGGCCAGTGGTTTTTAATTAGGCCCACTACTGTGGTTCCTTCCCACTTACCTGGCTACAAGGGTAGTACAGAGGCGGTAGAGGATTGATCCTGCGGCTTGTCCTTTGGAAGTCTAGGAGCGGTCTAGAGACTTGACCTAGATGACCTTAGTTCTAGGGTTGCTTGTGCATTTTAGAGTGATTTGTCTTAAGTCCCACATTTTTTCAAAACAAGCCAATTTTAAATCACACACACGCTGTCACTTGCACTAAACCCGCTTAGTGCATGCTCGGCTGGACACGGGATCCTAGTGCCCGTCTTGTCCGCGTTCCTACTATCGACACCGAAGTCGGTACTTCTTCATCTTCTTTTCCCCCACCACACACCACATCAACCAAGATGGACGGCACTCCATCAGATTATAACACCACGCTGCCACCGCCCGTAGGTGCGCAGAATCTACCGCGCATCTCTCTCCAAGAGAGATGCTATCCTATCCGTGGTCCTCTTCCCACTTGTCTATCTCTTCCACCACCTAACGGGGATAATTTCGAAATTAAACCCCACTACATCAATCTGCTGCCCAAATTTCACGGGCTTGAGTCGGAAGACGCGTACGTTTTCATCACCAAATTCGAAAACGTATGCGCAATGATGGGTACTTCACAATTGACTTTAGATGCTATGCGCTTACGTCTTCTCCCATTCACACTGTGCGACTTGGCAGAAAAATGGCTTTATAATACTGTCGTACACTCTATCACTAATTGGGATGAATTTGTCATAGCATTTCTTAAGAAGTTTTACCCAAATCATAAGACTGCCCATATTAGAAGCGAGATCAACCAGTTCACCCAGCTTCCCAATGAACCATTTTGGAAGTGCTTTGAACGTTTCAAAGATCTGCTTGTCCAATGCCCCCATCACGGAATACAAAGATGGGATTTATGTCGGATTATATATGAGGGCATTAATCCAGCGACAAAGCAGATGCTTGAAACAATGTGTCAATGCAATTTCATGTCTAAAGATGACGGTGAAGCTTGGAAATATCTGGAAGACCTTGCTAAACACACGTTGCAGTGGGAAAGCGTAAGACCACCTTCAACTAAGGGAGGCATTCACCGGCTCGATATTTCTATCGCAGTAAAAGCCGAAATGGCAGCGATACAGAAGAAACTCGACGCTATCGAAAACAAGTTCTCATCTTTCTCCCTAAATCAGGTCACGCTTCCTAAGACCGTCTGTGATTGCTGTTCGGATTCTTCACACTTAACGGAAGAATGTTTTATGAATGCATCGTTTCAAGCTAATGCTGCTTTTCAGCAGCGACCTAAAAACGATCCTTATTCTTCCACATACAATCAAGGATGGAGGAATCATCCTAACTTTGCTTGGAACCAAAACCAACAAAGCAATTATCAAAGACCTCCTCCACAGCAACCACAACCACAGAATCAGCCCCCCTTTCAGTCACAGAATTTCCAAAATCCGGCCAACATTTCTACACCACAAGTGGCCGGTACTGACAACTCACTTGCACAAACTTTGGATATGATCATGAAATAATCCATGCAAATTTCGGCTGAGATGAGGTCTTCTATTGATACCATAACGAAAAACTCCGCCTCCCATGGTGAGAGTATTAAATCATTAGAAAACCAAATCGCACAGTTAAACACCGCAATGAGTGCGAGAGAGAAAGGGAAACTCCCATCTCAACCCATACCTAATCCTGGCCACTCATAAAGTGTAGGGTTCCTAGGCACACTAAGGAGGTCTCACAAGGCATCAACCATACCAATTTCAAAAATTACGGGTGCCGAGAAACCCTAATACGGATCGTTAACTAGATATATAGGCGACAAATGAAACTAGTTAACAACTTAACTACAAGAACGGAAATACAACCTTTGTAGATCCGGTCCTCCACCTCCATAGCTCCGTAATGAAGTCTCCTCGCTGTCCAAATCGAATCCCGGGCTCTAGCGTCGGCTTCATCGGAGAAATGGGCGGGCTTGGTCATCGGCTTCGTGCCGAAGATGATCTATGTCGAGGCATCACAAGATCAAGCTCCCACTTCACCAAGTCATGAAACTTGTGAAGAGAACACCCTATACTACTTGGCAAGAGGTAGAGGATGAAGAAATAGGAGGTGGGTTCACTTTAGAATTGGATTTCTCACTCATTTTCCCAAGTTGCCATTGATGGAGGCAAGCTTCTTCTTGAAGAAAAAGAAGAAGATGATGAAAAAAATGTTATGATTAGTTATTTTCCAAATAGAAAATAAAAGAATACTTATCATAAACCAACCATGGTCAAGTGTAGAGACTAAACTAAGGTTAGGTGAATGGTTAGGTTAGGTATGAAGACAAAAATGATCACTTGGTCAATACTTCATGAAGCTTCAACAAGCTTCATCTTATAAAGCAACCATTTTTCTCTTTACTTGCCTTAAATGGAAATAAACTAAATAAATGAATAAAAAGATATGAAAAACAAAACCCTAACCATTTAAATAACCATGGTTTAATCTTTACACAAACTCAAGAAAGCATGTATCATCAAACATGATACAATCAAGTGCACAAAAGTATATCACATATACAACTTGTGAACTTCAAGTGAGAAAATCCTTTTAAAGTGAACCAATACTAGTTAATGCAAACTAATATATCAAATATATAATTATACATTAAATCATTAAATCAACACTTGATTTAACGATCCGGTCATATCGCATATAACCGACTAGTATTCAATGTATCGATTTATCGAATCAATCCTTGATTCGATAACTAGGTTATATCGCATACAACCAATCGACACATTCATCGCGAGAATGAAATACGGTATCACATACACGCATTATTCTCGGTCCCGCACATATCTCATATGCGCTCCTATTTCGTTTCGCTTGAGCCAGGAAACCTCTGTGTAGGACTCTAAAGACTCGTCAATACGCCGGCAGCAGATGAATGATCATATCAATCACCCACAAGCCGCAAGCGGTCTGCTAAACGTAACGGCCACCAGGGTATTGAGCGATCAGAAGATCGACGAGCAAGCCCGCTCACACTCCTGTGAATCCAACCAGTAACACTTACCGTACAGTCCGGTCTCGTCGTCTGATATGTCGCATATCTCGCCTAGGGGTGGTAAACGTCAGACCCCAATAGCTTGATAAGTCGTGTCGATATGAGGTCTATAACAGTTCGAGAAACTACTGGTAACACTTACCAGTAAATCTCAGCAACCCTGGCCAGGGATTTCCGGTTATAGCCAATCGAACACAGCGCAACATCAACTCCCTATACCGGGAGAGACGAATCCCCTCCTATCGCTCATTGCCTCCATGTGACTCGGGACTGTACCCAAAAACCACCGTTTTGCACGCCCTCTTGGACGTGGTAAGATGGAAATCAAAGCACAGTGGGAACCACACAAGACTCTATGACGATCTCGGGTCAACAGACTACTCTGTACCAGTGTCACCAGAGAACTGCCATCTGACGTAAGGTATAATACCATCTGGGAGTTCTCGGCGAGTCCGTCCAGTGTACCCAGTCTCCACTGAGCACCCGTATATCATCTCTGATGTCAAACACCAATGGATATTGGATCATCCATCGCCCATCAGTATGGGTCGAGAAGGTATACGCTAGTCTACTCTGGTATATCGATGCCCCGTCTCGATACACCCACGACTAGGGACTTTGAAGGATGTACTTATGGACTACCATGTCCCCAGTAGTATGATCCGCATCATAGTCCAGGTAGTCAAGTACTCATCCTAAGGGCTTTACCAACATGTAACAGAGAGACTATCAGTGTACACGTTAAGGTAAAGATCAACCAGATAGCATACTATCATGTCGAGCAAGAAAGTCCTCCCTATATATGTCCCAGCATCCACTACAATATATATCCTATGTATAGTAATGGCCTCTAGGGCATACATATAACTAACAATCTCCCACTTGCACTAGGGTCATCTGATAGCAGTGGTTGTAGTATCTCATACCCAACCATCCCATAAAAGTCTCTCTCTGGAAAAAGGTCTTTGTGAGTGGATCCGCCGTGTTGTCTTCTGAGTCTACTCTCCTAACCTCGATCACCCTGGAGATCAACTATCTCCCTGATCAGGTGATACTGCCTTAGAATATGTCTGGATCACTGATGGGACGGATGTTCCTTGGCATAAGCCACAACTCCATTATCTCACAATGGTAGGAACGTAGTTCATCTCATGAACCAATATACACCCAAACAGTCTCTTTGGCAGCATCTTAAGTAGCGATGTATCATGCCTTTATCGTCTAGTATGCCATGGTATCTAGCTTGGAACTCTTCCAACATACCGTCCCTTTACTGAGGGTAAAGACAATGCCTGTGACTGACATTCAGTCGTCTTTATCATCCTGGAACACTTCCAGTGATTCTCCCCAGGATCAATCGATACCATCTCACTACAACTAGTGAGTATCCTAACATCCATTTAGATCTATCTCATAGATCCAAAACCCAGGATTTAGTAGGTATCGCTTTGATCCTATGTGGAGAATCATTGTGATAAGCGGAGATTGATCGAGCGTAGCATAGGAAACTCCTTCCCTATCAAGAGTATGTCATCCACGTACTCTACGAGGATCGTCACCATACTCCCTACTACCTTTTTGTTTATACAAGGTTCATCTACCATTTTGATAATGTCAACTTCTTTGACTAATCCATCAAAACAGATGTTCCAACTCCGCGATGCCTGCTTTATCCTATAAAGCATCTTGCACACGTTTCCGCTGCTCCCACTGTCTACGAGGCCCTCTGGCTGTGTACTTATAGACGCACTCTTCTAAAATATCATTTAGAAAAGCAGTCATGACACCCAACCGCCAGATATCGTAGTCATGGTATGTAGCCGTGGCAAGTAGGATCTGGATGGACTTAAGCATAGCTCCTTAGAAAAGGTTTCGTCATGATCCATACCTGGTCAATGATGCAAACCTTTAACAAGTCTATCTTTGAAAGTCTCAACTTTTCCATGTACACCAAGTAATCTTCTCAAGATATACTTGCTCCTGATGGGGATTTAACCCTTCAGATATAGCAACCAAAGTCCATACTTTGTTGGTGTATAAGGATTCCATCTCAGATCGCTAAGCATCCAGCCATTCTTACAGAGTCACACTCCTGATGGCCAGCTCGAAACTAGTTGGGTCATCATCTCATGATGCAATCCTCGCTCCCACTGTCATAGAGAAACAGAAGTATCTCTCAGGTGGGTGAGGAACCCTACTAGATCGGCGGAGAGGCTGAGATTCGTTGGAATCTACTGAATCCTTTGGTTCTACCAAATCATCTGCTGTAGTTTGTATAGCTGGAACCTTTCCAGTTCTACATTACAGACTTTGCCTCGAGCTTGTCCAAATTTTTCTTTTAGACATAGGCCGGACAATCCCAAATCTTAACTAGCTTAATATATGGGCTCTTCCCTTTCCATATCACATATGAAGTGGTAGGCAACTGATTTGATTTGAACCCTATTCAATAGATATGCATCTTCTCAAGTCCATAACTCCCAAAAAGGAAATAGGTAACTCAGTATTACTCATCATAGAGCACACCTTATCACATAGGGTGTGATTGCTCAGCCCCGATATACCATCGTGCTATGGTGTATCCGGAGGAGTAATGCTGAGAGAGAATCTCATTCTCCTTTAGAATAGTCCAGGATTTCCGTGCTCAAGTATTCTCCTCCTCGATCACATCAAAGGACATAATACTTATACCCTCTATTGGTTCTCTACTTCTAGCTTATATTCTGTGAATATCTCAGAAGGTTCGGACTTGTGTTTCAACAGGAACATATGTCTAAATCTTGACAGATCATCAGAGAATGTAATGAAGTACAAAGAACCGGTCTTGGTATGTGTAGACAGGGGACCTTCATACATCAACATGTATCATCCCAAGAGTTCACTAACTCTTTCTCTGTTTCCAGTAAACAGAGCTATAGTCATCTTATCTTTGTGACATGACTGGCGAGTTTCACAAGATGTAAATTCAAGCCAATTTAAATATGCATCTTTATGTAACTCTAGCTAGTCGGGTCGCATTGATATGACCTAGTCTACAATACCTCAAGAAGGATCCGTTCATTTCTGAACTCTTCCTCTTGTGTGTGTTCTGTATACTAAGAACTGTAGTTTGATTTAGAACATTAATGCTTTTAGATAACGTGCCTGAACCGATCAACTTTTGATATAGGAAATGTTCAAAACATTATCCAACAATACAAAATTATATCCTTTCTTTACTAATAAAGAGACTGATATGATTTTGTATATCAGGTTCGGTATCTAATAACATTCGTTCAGAATCAATGTATTGGTAATACAGGGTGACAGTGACCAACAGACTTGGCTGCAACACTTGCCCCGTTTTCTGCCTCATGAAACTTATCACCCGTTCTCAGTTCTCTACCTTTCTGTAGCCCTATGTAGCAGATTACATATCTGGGATCCTGATCTGGTATCACATACCCAGGACGTAAAGGATACTGAGAAACAGTTCTCTGTAATGAACACACCCGAAGATGATGCATCAGCATGCACTCTCTTTGTTTGGGCGGCACGGGAAATCTGGTATTCCCCAATTTCCGGCTCTGTCTTATAACAATTATAAGTTGGAGCGGGACCAACGTTCCCCAGCTCAGTATAACAAGCGGGTTCGGTCAATAATCCGTATTATTATCTTGATTAAGGCGTGATATGGTCGCTACATGGAGAGAGAGAGAAGAAAACACTCAGCGTGCGTTCTTGCAAGAATAGATTGGTTATTATTTTATCTAATCAGGATGGCTCCCACTGCTTTTTTATCAAATCTTCCTTCAAACCCTAAAAGGAAAGACTAGCCGGGATTAATTACACACTACAAGTTCGCCAATCTTTCAGCCAGGCCAATGTCGGTACTTTGAGGGAGGTCCCCCGTGCTTTCGCACGAACCTAATTAATGTAAACCTCGTTTTCCCAGAGGCGTAACCTCGTTAACACCTTTCTAGACACCTACTTGATCGGCTAATTGTAATGTGTAAAACTCTCCCAGGAGTAACTCTTACTCGCAGCGGGTATCGGGATCCAACTATCTCATAGAAGGTATGCAATCTCATTGCAAATTTCAACACTTGAAATTCCCGATAATTTTGCCCCTAGCGTCCTATGACCTTGACGTAGGCCAACAAACCATAGTGCGCTAGTCAAGTTCAACCCGTCATTTCCTGATTGAATTAAACCCACCCGCACGACCCTTGACGCAGGCCAACAAAGTCGCACGACTACCCTAATCCAATCTGCATCATATGCATAAGCAGATAAATACTAGTTAGCTACCGCACACTACGCCTTGACGCAGGCCAACAAACGTAGCACGAATACTAACTAGCACTTATCTGAAATGACGGAAGGCTACGACAGGTTTTTCTGAAAACCTATTGCATAATGAACTTGATATCGTTGTAGAATCAAATGATTTTGAAATGGAGTGTTTTTGAGGCTTTTCTAGTTTTGCTAAAGGAGTCACTCCCGGTGAAAGGATCGTCGGTCCTTTCCTCGTCGAATGAGGTGCGGGATATATCATATATATCACTGTGCAAAGCAAAAACTCTTAAAAGCAATCAAATGACAAACTGAGTGTGTAGCATCTGCCAGTTATTGCTAAAGGAGTCACTCCCGGTGAAGGGATCTCGGTCCTTTCCTCATCGAATAAGGTGCAGGATATATCACATATACCTCTGTGCAAAGCAAGAACTGTAGCTACCTGTTTTATTTTGAAATTCGATTCTACAACATCTTAGGTTTCTTTTATTTCATTAATCACATTAATGAATTCCTATCATTTAAGTCACCTAAACATCACAGATAAATACGACGTACACTTATGCCATCAGCATTCGCCTCGATGTCCCCTCGTGCACCGTTAGGTTAGGTAACTAACGGCAGAGCGGGGCAGGGCTAGCGCGGGTGTAAAACATAAGTAAAGCCTATATAATATATCATATATACTATATACAGTATCCATCACAGAACATATCACATGATCACATCACAGATATCGCGGTAGAAGAATCATATGAAATATTGGATATACTAGGACGTCCGTGTTTTCAATACGAGCCAGTATAAAACACGGATTCCACGGTCGTGATGAATAGCCAAACCCACACCCCTAAACCCCTACGAGAGCATCAAGCAACCCTACCAATTCTGGAGTTAGGAGACCCGGACTCGACTCCTCGAGTTGGTCTCCCTCTGGACTCCAGAACCCGGTTACTTGTGCTCCCCTCCTTGGGTCTATCCTAGTGCGGAAAAGAAAATAATATACAAAGGGTGACATCTTCCGCAACCTGGAAGTGTCCCAATAAAAGAATATTACATACAAGTTTTTACATGAATGAAAATGAAAACACTCATCTCACATAAAAACCCCCGGCTATTCAAACACGACGATCCAATATAACATATCCAGCAACACATAACATCACATGTCATCAACGTAAGTAAATATGCGCATCCTAATTGTCGTTGACATATAGCAACGAAACCGGCGATATCACATATTACACTTACGGTCACAGAAAAGAAAGTGTAAAACTACAACAGTTGGAATCCGCAATCTGCATAGACATCGCATGCCTAATCAAATTAATTTCTTAGACATCACATGCCTAACAATTATAAACCCCGCATTTTAGTCTCAAAATCGAAAACACTTTTCAATATAGAGTCGGGTAATTCAACAAGATTCCCGACATCCTGATCGAATGCTCGTCGCAAACTTTAGTAGGCGGCCGCACCCCCTATACCGTCGACGAAGTGCACCAAGGCGAAACACCGCTGCCGCGAGCACCCGAACGGATGCTTTCGGCGACGGGGTTCTCCTACGGTCACTTGGTCGGGGCTATGGAGTGAGGCTGTCTATTAAGTTTACCCGGCGAGTATCCGCGTACGCTACGTGATTGCGACGGACTTTTGATCGCATCAAAATTCCGTGGCAACCGATCAAGTGAGACTAAAGTGCTATGTTTATAACATTCATTCAGTTATCTCATAACTTCTTGTGAATTCCAATTGTTGTATCACATTCCGAATAAGATAGAAAATGTTAAACTTTTCGATCGAACAATCGAACACCCAAGTTTTCCCGAAACAGCTCAACACATGAAATAAGTTCAAAGACATTCACTTCATGCCTCAGTACCAACGGTCCAGCCGTAGAAGGGTCAAGCCAACGCCTCACATGTGGCACGCCGTACTGCCCCAAACCCGAAGGTTCAAAGGGCAGTTCAAGACGGTCACATAATCGAGTTAAGGTTTGTTGTCTTCTAGAGGGACCATCGCGTTACCTGCACTACTTAGAACGTCGTTAAACTACGGAAAGATCCAACACTTGGAAATTTCCCGACAGGGGAAAAGGTGGGTATTTATATCCGGTCGAACTTTTTAACATATTCAAAAATTATCCGGAATCCACATAGACAAAATCTGATAATCCGATCGAATCATCGAATCCCCAAAACAACCCCAGAAAATTCAACTCTTGAATAAATATTAAAAATTCCCATAAAACTCAGCATTTAAATAAAGAAGTTACTGTGCAAAAATGGTTGACTGAAGAGACTAAATGAGCGCGGAACCGCCGCAATAGGCGGCTAATGCCGCGGTTCCGCCGCGCTTTAGACAGATCATTAGGTAATTTTTGCACCGTAATTCTTAGAATTTCCTGCTGAATTTTTTAAGCATTTTTAATTTGGAAAAAACCACTTTTTCAGAAAAAGTCCAGAGAGGGTTAAAAGTTAGGGTTTCGGGGTTCGATCGGGTTTCAAACATCGTCAAAGCATCGCCTAAGGCTTTAGCTAGGCTCTGATACCACTGTAGGGTTCCTAGGCACACTAAGGAGGTCTCACAAGGCATCAACCATGCCAATTTAAAAATTTACGGGTGCCGAGAAACCCTAATACGGATCGTTAACTAGATATATAGGCGACAAATGAAACTAGTTAACAACTTAACTACAAGAACGGAAATACAACCTTTGTAAATCCGGTCCTCCACCTCCATAGCTCCGCAATGAAGTCTCCTCGCTGTCCAAATCGAATCCCGGGCTCTAGCGTCGGCTTCATCGGAGAAATGGGCGGGCTTGGTCATCGGCTTCGTGCCGAAGATGATCTACGTCGAGGCATCACAAGATCAAGCTCTCACTTCACCAAGTCATGAAACTTGTGAAGAGAACACCCTATACTACTTGGCAAGAGGTAGAGGATGAAGAAATAGGAGGTGGGTTCACTTTAGAATTGGATTTCTCACTCATTTTCCCAAGTTGCCATTGATGGAGGCAAGCTTCTTCTTGAAGAAGAAGAAGATGAAGATGAAAAAATGCTATGATTAGTTATTTTCCAAATAGAAAATAAAAGAATACTTATCATAAACCAACCATGGTCAAGTGTAGAGACTAAACTAAGGTTAGGTGAATGGTTAGGTTAGGTATGAAGACAAAAATGGTCACTTGGTCAATACTTCATGAAGCTTCAACAAGCTTCATCTTATAAAGCAACCATTTTTCTCTTTACTTGCCTTAAATGGAAATAAACTAAATAAATGAATAAAAAGATATGAAAAACAAAACCCTGACCATTTAAATAACCATGGTTTAATCTTTACACAAACTCAAGAAAGCATGTATCATCAAACATGATACAATCAAGTGCACAAAAGTATATCACATATACAACTTGTGAACTTCAAGTGAGAAAATCCTTTTAAAGTGAACCAATACTAGTTAATGCAAAGTAATATATCAAATATATAATTATACATTAAATCATTAAATCAACACTTGATTTAACGATCCGGTCATATCGCATATAACCGACTAGTATTCAATGTATCGATTTATCGAATCAATCCTTGATTCGATAACTAGGTTATATCGCATACAACCAATCGACATATTCATCGCGAGAATGAAATACGGTATCACATACACGCATTATTCTCGGTCCCGCACATATCTCATATGCGCTCCTATTTCGTTTCGCTTGAGCCAGGAAACCTCTGTGTAGGACTCTAAAGACTCGTCAATACGCCGGCAGCAGATGATGATCATATCAATCACCCACAAGCCGCAAGCGGTTTGCTAAACGTAACGGCCACCCGGGTATTGAGCGATCAGAAGATCGACGAGCAAGCCCGCTCACACTCCTGTGAATCCAACCAGTAACACTTACCGTACAGTCCGGTCTCGTCGTCTGATATGTCGCATATCTCGCCTAGGGGTGGTAAACGTCAGACCCCAATAGCTCGATAAGTCTTGTCGATATGAGGTCTATAACAGTTCGAGAAACTACTGGTAACACTTACCAGTAAATCTCAGCAACCCTGGACAGGGATTTCCGGTTATAGCCAATCGAACACAGTGCAACATCAACTCCCTATACCGGGAGAGACGAATCCCCTCCTATCGCTCATTGCCTCCATGTGACTCGGGACTGTACCCAAAAACCACCATTTTGCACGCCCTCTTGGACGTGGTAAGATGAAAATCAAAGCACAGTGGGAACCACACAAGACTCTATGACGATCTCGGGTCAACAGACTACTCTGTACCAGTGTCACCAGAGAACTGCCATCTGACGTAAGGTATAATACCATCTGGGAGTTCTCGGCGAGTCCGTCCAGTGTACCCAGTCTCCACTGAGCACCCGTATATCATCTCTGATGTCAAACACCAATGGATATGGGATCATCCATCGCCCATCAGTATGGGTCGAGAAGGTATACGCTAGTCTACTCTGGTATATCGATGCCCCGTCTCGATACACCCACGACTAGGGATTTTGAAGGATGTACTTATGGACTACCATGTCCCCAGTAGTATGATCCGCATCATAGTCCAGGTAGTCAAGTACTCATCCTAAGGGCTTTACCAACATGTAACAGAGAGACTATCAGTGTACACGTTAAGGTAAAGATCAACCAGATAGCATACTATCATGTCGAGCAAGAAAGTCCTTCCTATATATGTCCCAGCATCCACTACAATATACATCCTATGTATAGTAATGGCCTCTAGGGCATACATATAACTAACATAAAGTTATAATGTGAGTGCCGTTACTACGTTGAGATCGGGAAAAATGCTGAATAACCGAGTGGGTGAGCAATGTGATGATAGTGACACCAATGATACCCCAGCTTCTTCTTCTTCCCCTAATTCGTCTAGTCTCCCACCTTCACCCGAGCCTATTCTCCGTTTTCCCCAAGGCTCGAACCCTTCGCCCATTTCGCCAAATCTATCTAAGTCGATTCCCACTCCAGTTTTGGGATCGAATCCGTCCCCACAATCCTCTCCAATGTTAGACCAAACCCTTATTGATAAAGCACCTTATCCAAACAGGTTAAGAGGCAACAGACCAAGTCCACAAATGGAGAAGATTGTGGAAATTTTTAAGCAAGTTAACATAAACATTCCTTTCCTAGATGCTATTCAACAAGTTCCGTCATATGCGAAAATCCTAAAGGACTTGTGCACTAGGAAGAGAAAAGTTCAAGTACCTAAAAAAGTTTTCCTTGCGAGTAATGTGAGCACTGCTTTTACGCAACAACTACCCAAGAAACGAAAGGACCCCGGAAGTCCTACAATTTCTATTTCTATTGGGGGTAAAAATATCAATCGTGCTCTACTCGATCTAGGTGCTAGTGTTAACTTGCTTCCGTATTCTGTTTATGAGCAATTAGGGATCGGAGAGTTAAAACCCACGCATTGCACTCTTCAGATGGCCGATCAATCTATCACCCAACCTAGGGGTGAGCTAGAGGATGTGTTAATCAAAGTTGGGGAATTCATATTCCCTGTGGACTTTATCGTTATAGATACACAACCTGTAACAAACCCACGCAATCAAATCCCGGTGATACTCGGTCGACCCTTTTTGGCCACTTCCAAAGCAGTAATCAATTGTAGAAACGGCTCTATGACCCTATCCTTTGGAAAGAAGTCAATTGAGTTTAACATTTACAAGTTGGGAAGTGAACCCTCCGAACCCTATGCTCATGTGTGTTCTGTCGAATTAATGGATGTCGACAGCAGCGAATTTGATCAACCTCATGATACTGACTCTTTTCATATGTTGTTGTTTGACCCAACCATTTACTCTTCCACCGAGTTGTCCGGGTCAACATCTAACGCTGATGAGGAACATTTTACAGAGTCTGACGATCACCCCATTTTTTCTGATGACATTATTTTTCGGGGTATCGATGAAAGTTTTAAGGAAATTTTCGCTGATGAACTCGCATTTTTACAAGACACGGGTGTTGAGATGAATCAACTCCAAGATGAAGAAATTGGACCTCCACCCCTTCTTTTGGACAATCATGATAATGTGAGTAATCCATCATCACTATCACTGTGTCGTCTCTCCAAATTGAGACGCAATCATTTTCCATCACACCTCTTATCACCCCCACACTTCTTCACGTCGAAAGGTAACATGTTCTTCCACCAACCTTGGTGCTTCATCGATAACATTTTTGAATGGTTGGTGTTGACTTTTGGTATTTGTAAGGCTTTACTTTGACCAATAACTTTACCCCCCAATGATTTTAATTGCTTAACATTATTTAACTCAAGTTTGGGGGGAGGGGGGATATTTTGGCTCTTGAAAGAAAATGATTTTTACAAAATTATGAGCCTAAAATAAGTTTGGGGGAGGATTTTCACTTTCATATATTCTTGCCCCCATTAATAATTTCCTCCCAAGTCTACAGGTTTTTTTGAGCTTAACGGATGACATCAGTGAGGACACTGCTGTAAACAGGTTTGGGGGAGGTTTGTGCTTATACTTTGCATTATACTATATTTAAGCACAAAAATTTTTTGATAATAAAAGAATAGAAAGTGAAAAATTACATCCAAAAGATAGGAATAGTTTAAGAAAACCAAGAAAATTAGAAGTTTTCTTAAACGAACTAGTAATAAGTAGTTATGGGCTGTTGTCCCAAGGGTCAGTAAGATGAAGGAAGTCACTAATCTGAGGATAAAAATAAGTCTGAAAAATAATTTCTATTCTGGAAGCCAAACATTTGAATGTTGATACCCTACTATATGCACTTACACACGTCTTGAAACTCGGGATAGTAGAGGATACCTTGAAATGCTCTTGTCTAAAAGCCAAAGTATGAAGGAAATGAAAAATTGAAGAAAATATAAAAATGGTGAAAAGAAAAAAAAATGAACACTGGTTCTGTTATCGCCAAGGCAGCAATAAAAAAATATAGCGAGGGTGCCTCTTCACCTAGTGCCCTAAGGCCAACTGGTCTGGGAGTCACTGCTAAGCCTTAGGTGGTGCAAGACGAGGAAAATATTATCACCTAATCAGCAAGCACATGAGTAATCGGTCGGTTAGTACCTCAAGAAGTATTAACGGTCGCATGAAAAGGTGTGAGCAACCCTAAGTATTCATCAAGTTAATTAGTACTAAGGTAGATGGACAAGAGTATGATAGCTTGAATTGAATTCTCCGAGTGTAGGGATGTTCTATACACACACGTAGGGGTATATGATCAATGTTTGGACGAAAGGTAGGAATGAAGAATAAAGACGGTGTTTTTTTGAGAGATGATGTGATTTCTAACATTTTTTCATGACTATTAAGATAGGGCTCATGACAACTGAAAAGCTAGTGTAGTTGGAAACTCTTATTTTCAAAGTCTTTCTTTTATGGTTCTTATCTTTATATGTAAATTTCACCATCTCTCTTTTGTTATAGGATTTTGTGGGTGTAATCCGCTGAAAACCCTCAGGAGACAACACTCCTCCTACTAGGGACACCTAGAGCTTTAACGGCTTGTTGCACGTACTCAGTGCAATCGTGTCTGCCTACGAAAGTGTGCTTAGTTTTCTCCTTTTTTTTTCTCCTCTTGAATAAACTAGTTTGCTCGGGACGATCAAAGATAAGTTTGGGGGTATTTGTTCAGTTGATAAAACTGCACATTTGTTATTACATTTTTCCTACCATTTTCATATTAAAAAGGACTTTATTATAATATATCATACATATGAGGGTTTATGTGTAAAAATACTATTTTCCATGTGTTGATATATTATAATTAACATTTGGTAAGAAAATGTATGCAAATAAATTCATTGACCTAATCCTAGTAGAACAAAGTCTACTAAATATTATTTAAGTTGTTGTGCAGAATTTTTCCAAGTTGTTGTGCAGAATCTTTCCAAGAGATCAAGTTGTTAAAGAAAACTTGCCCAATTAAGAAAACAAAACTTGGAGATCAAGTCTGGCAGCGACTACGAGAAGATTTCAAAGATCCAAAGGTACCAGAGAGCACCACATGTCACAAGGAGCAACCCACAGAGATTTGATCAAGGGATCAGATCATATGGCCGCGGATCCGCGGCCATACCCCCCCTTTGGCCGCGGATCCGCGGCAGTGTAGGGGAGTTAGGAGCTCAGAAATTTGTGGGAGAATCTTTACTGTTAGTTTCCAACTTTGGAAACTAAATTTCTGCCTTTGGGGCTATAAATAAAGACTGAGGGCCTCTTGGAAAATTTATCAAGCCGACGCGATCACGAAGTCCAAGACGGCTCACGCATCCAGGCTGGTCATCAACTGTTCGTCTACCTCCTTGGAAGAGATCGAGAAGCAAACTAGTCTTTGTAATCATTTTCTAAGGAATCAAAGTGTAATGAATATTGTTGATTAATAAAGGTAGCTTTCTTTTTCTTATTCTATTTCTTCGTAGTTTAATTATGCATTTTCTCTCCATCTCTTTTTCTCCCAATATGCGCAAGTAATTCTCCGCTTATTAGGGTTCGTAGGATTAGGGTAGGCTAATGGACGATAAAAATCCCTAAACCCTTTTTAAGTCCTATAAAGTTTATGAACTTTATCAAAAGAATCATTAACATCCTAATTGGGCGCGCTAACAATTCTTTGTTAGTTCCGACCGCGATTAGAGATTAGATTAATGATTGTTTTGGTAAAGGCTAGATATGAACGGAGTTCCGTGTCGAGATAAGGGTTAAGAGTGGGATTCCTTTTCCCTCCAGAAACCCTAATCTGCACGCATCACCGTCGTTCTAGTTTTAAATCTATTAAAGGATAAAAAGGGTAACTTTTAATTAATCGTCCATAACTACTAAATCCTAACGAACCCTACAAGCCCCCTTATTATATTAACTACATCTCTAAAATAATCTAGATCTATATTCTGCATTAGTGCATAACGTAAATCTAGAAACCTTTCCATAAAATTCTTTATTCCTCCTCTCTTTTTCAACACATCTAAAGTAAGAGTAAAAGATTCAACGTTTCCCAGAGGACGACCCGTACTCATCTCGGTCTAGCTACATGCGACACCGTTATTGATTGCGGTTACTTTAACTACAAACACTTTTTCGTATCAATCAGGCATTTTCATCTTTCACAGCCTGTTGGAGGAGGCGTTGCGTTTTGGCTCTCTCATAAATGGCCATTTTGCGGTTATGGTCATCTCGGACTTTTTGACCAGCTTCCCTTATAAGCTTGTCCATTTGTTCTTCGAACGACGGACTGGGCACTTTTGCATCAGGAACTTTTACTGGTTCAGGATTAGCATATTCCCATTGAGCATCCGCTTCTTCATCAAAGTCATGCACGACGTAGCAACCGTGGAGTAGCTCTCGTTTCTTGGACCGAATGTAACCAAGCCCGATTGTTTCCATTCTCCCATTAGGCAACTTGTGCTGAGTCCCGGGAATGTTCCAGACCCTGTCATAGAATTTGGCTTTTCGAGCAGTCTATTTGAAGGATATCCCCTGGCGCTTCAGCAACCTCTTCAAGCTGTCTGTATAATATCTGGGTAGACGGATGGGCTGAAGCCTGTCAAGCGTAGGATTCATACCGTGCCAGATTTCTTTCTCCACTTTGGTTTCCTCAGAGCGGTAGAATAGAATTGCTTTTTCGCCTTCTCGCCTGGGAGGGATATAAAACGTCCGCAGCTCCTCTACACTGTAGATATCAAGTGCATCTAGTTCTTTATGGTGTTTAGGTGGAACCATGGCGACTTGCAAACTTTGCTCTTCGTCTGTGGACGTTTGTATTGAAGGCCGAGCAGAGAACACAGCATGGACCTCGTCTTCTGAGTCGCTACCAAAGATCAACATGGGAGCGGATGGTCCTGGCTTGTTGTATTGGGGCGGACCCAAATAAACTATCTCCTCTTCCTCCTCGGTATCACTCCCGAAGATAGGGATGGTGGCGTTAGCTTTGTTCTCCGGCTTGTGACACCTCTCTGTGTCTTCGAAATCCGGTAAAAAGTATTTGGCATCTTCATATTTGCAGACTTCGTTCACGGAGAACGGGTTCAGTTCTCCCGTCACGGTATACTCGAGACCATCCTTAAAATACTTCATACACTGATGTTGTGTAGAAGGGATGATGTTGTACTCGTGTAACCATGGTCGGCCGAGCAGCGCATTGTAGCATGTCTTGGCGTCTATGACGTGGAACTTAATATCCGTGACGAGTAGCCCAAAGCGTAGCGTCAGTATCACAGACCCAAGAGTTCTTGATGATTGGGAGTCGAACCCGGAGATGGTGATCTTGTCCCGAGCAAGGTGCTGGACGCTCATGCAGATTTCTTTTAACACCCGCACGTTGAGGAGATTAAGGAGGATCCATTATCGATCAGGATCTTGCCTATCTTTATATCGTGGCAGTATCCTGAGACATAAAGGGGGCGGTTGTGTTCGCACGTCCCAAGGAGAAGGTCTTCATCGCCAAAAGTGACATCGGCCGTGTGTACTTCCTCCAATTCATCCTTCATCTTTTCTTCGGCCAGGAAAGCTTGGAATTGCTCTGGCTCCTGTAGTGCCTTGATTAACGAATCTCTCACCTCTTTTGATAGTAAAAGGGCGTCAAGAATGCTGAGCTGCGAGGGTAGCTTCCTCATATGCACTAAAACGTTGTAATCCACCTTATTTTTCTGTGGCGGGTCCTTTGCAGTTAGCTCTTCTATAACTTGGTCATCCAGGGTGATATCCTCAGAGACCTTTTCTTTCCCTTTATCTTTTTTGTTTGAGGGTCCGAGATTCTTTTCGGGTAGCGTCCGATTACGCAGCCGGATATTTTCGCAGACCTTCGGCTCTTCTTCTTTTCCCGAGGTAGACTCTTTAAAGAGGGGGCTAAGAGCCAGCTCCTCATTAGAATCTCTCCCGAATGTAAGCACTTGTGATCTCCCGGCGTTAACCATGCGACAATTGCCGGTAGTTCTGTTAAGCCTCTCGGTCGTATCTTTCCGTTCCCGACGAATCTTGCACTTCTCCCACTTAAAATGTTGTCGGTGAGCAACATACCCTTGCCACCATCTATCAAAAGCTTTGCACTCTTCGGTGGGGTGCGAAATCTTCCGATGATATAAGCAGTAGGAGGAGTGCATTTCCGCTTCACCGGTAATGTTTCCCTCAGAGGATGGTAGCTTCATACCCATTGATACGGCCTTAGCAAACCTTTTTCTCGTCTTGAATTTGCTTCTATCCGTGGTGGATGTATTTTGCTCCAGCGGGAGTGTCTCGGCTCTTTCGTCAAGTCGCCGGCGCTTGGCCCTTTCAAATACAACCGCCTCGCGTTCCCGATCAGCTTTACTTTTCAACAGAGCTTTGTTGAGGAATGCGTCAATTACTTCATCTGGGGGCCCCAGAATTTTTGGTTAAGGATCTGCCCCTAGCTTTTCAGTGCAAGGAGTCTTCTCATCGTCCGTCGGCGAATGGGAGATCATATAGCAGCTCGCCACGTACTCCTCAGATTCATCCGATGAACTTTCTCCCTCATCTTCCGCTTGAAAGACATGGTTGAGAAACTCTTGGAGTGTAATGGGAGTCCGTGCTTTCTGGTTGTATTCCTCCAGCGCGTCAATTTGTTTTTGCAAGTTTGTGTGCTTATCGCCAGTCTTCACGGGCTTCTTGGATTTCTTCTTCTTCTTCTTTGAAGATTTTGACGGCTGGCTGTGAGCGCTTGGGCCACCACCATCGGTCTTTGGAGTTGGACGCGGCTTCAACATCCCCTCAATGACCTACGGTACCAATGGGTTCTTCTACTTGATCTTAGGGCATGTCTGAAGATCGTTCAACATTCTCTTTGTCTTGGCTGACAGCACAACCTCCCATGGGGCTTCTTCAACGAGAGAGCACGTTGCCCCCGGCATATTCATCCTTTTAGAGGCGTGAGGTTGCGGTGGATTCACCTTCCATCTGTCAGATAACGCGAACATGCCATGTTTGTACTGGTCTTCAAGCCAATTTTTTAAGACATAGCAATCTTCGATCGGATGACCCAATACTCGGTGATAGGGACAGTAGTTGGGCTCATTGACATCATTTGGTTGCGACGGACGTTTTGGATCCGGCAGATTTATGAGTCGGTTGCGCAACGCCAGCTCGAATAATCTTCTCGTTTTATCTCGGGGAAATGAGTAAGGACGTCTTAGCCTCTCTTCAAGGGGTACGTATGGACGCATATTATTTTGACGAACGACCGGCTTCGAGTTGCTCGGCTGTTGTTGAGCATTAGAGACAACGATCGCTTTCCCCTTCCCCTTTTCATTTCGGGAGTCCGGCTTTGGAAGAGGAGGTCTATGGCCCATCTGATCCATTTGCGCTAGCTTGTCGATCAGGGCCTGGAAGGTAGTCGGCTTGAAGAACATCATAAATTGCGAGATGGTTGCTTGCGGATTAAGGGTTCCCACAAACATACCCACTGTGGGAGCTACTTCAATGCGTTGCTCGCATTTTGACCATAAGTTCCGCCACCGTATAGCATACTGGACCCATGTCTCGCCTGGCTTCACTCTGGCATTAATCAATGCCGTCATCGGGGTGCGTTCGCTGGCGCTTGCAAAACGCTGGGTAAACAGCAGCTCTATCTCCGCGAAGGTCTTGATAGAGTCGTTTGGGAGCTCGGGGTACCACTCGAATGCCGTATCCGATAAGCTACCAACAAACTGGCGAAGCAACAACTTATCATCACCGCCGGTGTTGCCGCAGAGCGCTCTGAACTGGGCAACATGCTGGTGGGGATTGCCAGTCTCCTTATACACATGGAACTTAGGTATTGTATAGCCCGGCGGGTACTTTATCTGATCATACCAGCTCGGATATGGTCGTCCTGTTTTTACGACCTGACCGGCTGCTTCAGTCGCATGATGAACCCGTATTTGTTGGGCTATATACTCGTCCAAGTCAGCTTTGGAGATTGTATCCTCCCTGGCTGTTGACAGAGCCGGTGGAGGATTTGACGTTTCTCCCCTGTCATCTTCAAGGACGATTGGGGGATCTTCAGCTGGAGGATCTTGTTGGATCATCATCCCCACCATATCTTGGAACAGGAGGGCCATACGCTTTATGTTGGCTGCTTGTTCAGCAGCCTCTTTATCCTTCTTCTCCAATATCCGACGAAGAAATTCAGCGTCAGTTTCTTGCTCCTGGCGTTCATCCGAGGACGCTTCGGGGCTTTCTTTTGGCCCAGTGAGTGCGGCCATTGCGTTCATCATCTCCTGGAGCTTTTGCTATTGCTCCTGGGCTTTGGTTACTGACCGTGTAAGCGGCCGATGACCTGTAGATGCATGGCTGTCCTCTTTACCAGACGCCATGTACACGGTATGAACCACCATGCCCCCAGACCTGGGGCGTTTGGGCTCGTTGTCCTTGGCATTTGCCGCGGGCGTGGGAATTTTCTCTGGCCTCCTTCTCTTATGGGCCGTTGAAGTTGAAGGGGCCGTTGCAGCAGGCACCTTGGTGGTGGTCGTCCTTTGCTGTTTGTTAGGACGATTCTTTTCTTCTTGTACTTTTGCCCTTTTCTGTTGGCGAAAGTGATTTTGGTCGATTACCAAGTCCTGAACTCTCCGCCAGACCTTATAAATCCTGGAGGACAGCCGTTGAGGGGGTTGCTCCAGTTTCATTTCTGGAACCCTCTCCGCAGGCGGAGGAGATCTTTTTAGCGTAGCAGTTGGAGAGTTCTTACGTACCCTCCTCAGCGGTTCAAAGCTGTTCCCAGTTAGAACAGCAGCATCAACTTCTACCATTGGAGCGGGTGGAGTTAGCCCCGAGGGGGAGTTGCCCTCAGCCTTCCTTACTCGGCGCCAGTGGCGACGTCGAGCATGATAAGCCGTTGGGACTGGCTCGGCGATAGGGACAGCTTCATCTTGCCCCCTGTCTGCATGAGGTGTTGCTGGTGTTAGCCTCTTGAAGACTGAGGTTGTCCTTTGAGGGGCGATATTCAATCTGTCAAAGACAGATCCTCGAGCAAGGGCTGGAGCCGGAATAGTCAGCCTTGAAAAGACTGACTCTTTGACAGGAGAAGCCGCCTTGACGACTTCTGGAGCTGGGATGGCCGTCTTCCTCGGGACGGCCATTTCCGGTATCATGGGCTTTTTGGCGGGCCCTTTGGAGTTCAGACTCAGTCTGGTGAAGACCGAGGAGTTGGATGACCCGTTGAGAGGGTCCGTGGGAGTAGCAAGTCGATCGAAGACCGACTTCTTTGAAGCTTCCGATACGGGTCTTGGCAGGGTGAAGCTTGCAGGAGGGATCATGGTCCCGAAAAACAGGCCGGTGGTGTCCTGAGTCACTTTCTCCATAGGCATAGTAAGGACGGAGGCCGCCTGAGGCCCATATGCTACACCTCCAGGTGAGGTGGAGCGTCGGTTGCATTGGCACTTCGAGCAGTTCGAACAATTTGAGGCCATTGATGCTTAATTTCTGCGCCAGGCAAAAGACCAAATCTTAGTAACTTGAAACCCAAAGGCAACCATTAACAAACCGCGATTCGTTCGTGAAGACGACACATGAAGTGTGGAGTGGAAAGAGGAAAAGGTCCCGCCGGGCGTGCCAGAATCTGTTCCCCTCCGAACGGCGGCCAAGACATGGACGTCTTGCCTGAAATTCGGGGCAGATGCTATTTGGTTTTATCCGTCCACCTCTCCGAAGATGCCAAGTTGATTTATGGCACCGTGTATCGGAGATTTGGACGGATGCGGCCGATGTAGCAGACTTCGTCAGATTCCCCCTCGCTTGAGGGGTTTTTGATTATGGGGACGCTCTTCCCTGCAGGCGCAAGCCCCTGCAGTTAATTACGCTACCGCATCGCGGTAACAACTTTCTCCTTCTCCAGAATTTCACTTCGTGTCGTGTGTGTTTGTTTTGTTTGTGGATGTCCGTGGATTGTATACGGAGATTAAGTTATGCCGTCGCCCGTAGGACGCGGATTAGTCCAAATCCGTATTTACTTAGATTTGGGTTTGGTGTTTTAGTTTAAGGATACGTTAGCCATATTGAGGCTAAGATCAACTTAAACGTTCGTTAAGGATACGTTAGTCTGATTTGAGACTAAGATCAACTTAACGGGATCGTTTGGATCCGGCAAAAAGTGCATTTAGGGGGCTCTATTGTTCCAGTTTAGGGACGTAGTGGTCCATAGGTAGTTTAAGGATATTGCGGTCCATGTTCCAGTTTAGGGACGTGGTGGTCCATAGTAGCTTAAGGACGCATAAGTCCGTGGTTTTAAGGACCCCACAGTCCGTATCTTGGTTTAAGGATGCATAAGTCCATGAGTTTAAGGACCCCACAGTCCGTGTTGATGTGTGGTTGTCGGGACCCGTCACCTCTCTGACGTCGTTGAAGGATTACAACGATAGGTGTCAGGGGAGTTTGGAGATGTACCCTCGAACCGGATGTAAATTGATTTAGGAGAGCAGCCGTGCTTAGTCAATTTAGTTTGAGGACTTACGGCCATGATTGGGCTAAGTCCAGTTGAGAAATGTTCAACATTTTATTTGCATTTGGCCTATTAGGCCTTTACTAGGGTTCTGCCCCTGTTTAAGAATGCATAGCATTTTGTTTTGTTTTGGGCTCTGCCCTTTTAATGCATTGCATTTTATTTTGTTTGGGCTCTGCCCTTTTAATGCATTGCATTTTATTTTGGCCCGCTAGGCCTTTTTGATTTGGGCATGGCCCTTCAGTAAACAATGCAGTGCATTTGTCAGGCGCTTTGCGCCAATCATTGAGCGCAAACGCTTGTGGTGGTGACACGTGTCACGCAAGCGCAGTGCGCTGCGCCAGTGCGCTGCTGACACGTGGCGCGCTCTGGTGAGTTGCGCCAATTTCAGAGAGCAATGCTCTATCTTAAAAGCGCATAGCACAAGTGATTCTGATGCTGACACGTGGCGCTTTCTGGTGGCTTGCGCCAACCCAGGAGCGCAACAGTGCAGTTTTGCAAGTGCAAGGCATTATTTCAATAACTTGATCCAATTTTTGGATTCAAGAATAAAAAGTGCAAGATACTGTTATTATTTATTTATTTTTTATTGAAAATCATTGATCTTGTTCTTAGATCAGTGATCTATTCAGAAGAAATTCTTCTATTTTATAAAGGTTTTTACCTTTTTCTTGAATTTTCTTCAAAGCTCTCTCTATTTTGAAGTTCTTGATCTCTCACCATGTTCCTTCTTTTTTGAGTTGGGTCTAGGGGTCTTTATATAGTGCCCATAAGTTTGTTAAATTTGTTAACGAGAACATTCTCTGAGTGATTTGGGGAATTTTCCCCACCGTTGGATCTTTGATCCAAAGGTTTCTGTTTTACAGAAGGCAAGCTTCTTGTTTTAACAAGAACAGAAGGATCTTACTAGAATTTTAATTCTGTTTGGCGCAAACCCCCCAGCGCGTGACACGTGTAGCGCAGCGCACAGCGCAGCGCAACTGCGCTTGCGCAACTGCGCTGACACGTGTCGCGCAGCGCGACTGCGTTTGCGCTGACACGTGTCACGCAGCGCAGCGCTTGCGCCACTGCGCTTGCGCAACTGCGCTGACACGTGTCGCGTAGCGCAGCGCTTGTGCAACTGAAGCGTTGCTTCCTTTAATTTTTGTTTTAAATAGAGCCTTGCTCTGATTGGGCGCGCTGCCTTGGGCGCTGCGCTGACGTATCAGCTTTTGACACGTGGCGCGTTGCGCGCAGCGCAAGGAATTTAAAGCGTTGCTTCAAATTTTGAATTTTTGAAATTCAAACAGAGCTTTGCTCTGATTGGGGGAAACACTTTCCTCGCCGAAGAAAAGACGAAGGATGAGCTGGAAGAAGTGCACACAGTCGATGTCACTTTCGGTGATGAAGACCTTCTCCTCGGGACGTGCGACCACAACCGTCCCCTATATGTCTCTGGATACTGCCACGATATCAGGATAGGTAAAATCCTGGTCGATAATGGATCCTCCGTCAATCTCCTTAATGTACGGGTGTTGAAGGAAATCTGCATGAGCGTTCAACACCTCGCTCGTGATAAAATTACCATCTCCGGTTTCGACTCCCAGTCATCACGAACGCTCGGATCTGTAATACTGACATTACGCTTCGGACTACTAGTCACGGATATTAAGTTTCACGTCATTGATGCCAAGACCTGCTACAATGCTTTGCTCGGTCGTCTCTGGTTACACGAGTACAACATCATCCCTTCTATGCAACATCAACGTATGAAGTATTTCAAGGATGGTCTCGAGTATACCGTAACAGGTGAGCTGAACCCATTCTCCGTGAACGAAGTCCGCAAGTAAGAAGATGCAAAATAATTCTTGATAGATTTTGAAGACACAGAGAGATGTCGCAAACCGGAGAACAAAGCTGTCGCCACCATTCCTGTCTTCGGGAGTGATACCGAAGAAGAAGAAGAGATAGTTTACTCTGGGCCGTCTCGACGCAACAACCCGGGACCGTCCGCCCCCATGTTGATCTTCGGCAGCGACTCAGAAGACGAGGTTAATGCTGTGTTCTCCGGTCGGCCGTCAATACAAGTATTCGCTGGTGATAATCAGAGTTTGCGAATTACCATGATTCCGAGGGAGCACTACAAAGATCTCGACGCACTTGAAGCTTATAGTGTGCAAGACCTGCAGACATTTTACGTCCCTCCCAGGCGAAAGGGTGAAAAGGCGATCCTATTTTACTGGTCCACAGAAACAAGAGTGGAGAAAGGAATCTGGCACGGCACGGATTCTACACTTGACAGGCTCCAGCCCATCCGTTTGCCCAGATATTACACGAACGGACTAAAAAGGCTATTGAAGCGCCAAGGGGTACCTTTCAAACAGACCTTTCGAAAAGCTCAGTTCTACAACAGGATTTGGGATGTCCCTGGGACTCAGCGCAAATTGCCCAATGGGAGAATGGAAACGCTTGGGCTTGGATATGTGAAATCCGGGAAACGGGAACGAGTCCATGTTAGCTACGTCATATATAACTTCGATGAAGAAGAGGACGCCCTGTCAGAAAATGCAGACCCCGCACCAAAACAAGATCCTCCCATCAAAATGCCGAGTCCGTCATTTGAAGAACGAATGGACAAGCTTATCAGGGAAGCGGGTCAGAAAGTTCGAGACGACCATAACCTCGAAATGGCCAACTATGAGAAAGCCAGGACACAACGCCTTCTTCAACAGGCTACGAAAGATGAAAATGCTCCTCTCTGTCAACCTGTTGTGCAAAAGGCCCGACGCAGAGGCAGAAACAAGTCAAAGATCGGAAAAGGCGCTCGACAGCAACAAAGCGGGACCAAGAAGCCACGCTGTCGGGAATCGAGCGGTCCGGATTTGTCCCTTGTGAAGAAGATGAGTCGAGCATACTCTTTTCCTCAAGACAAGACAAAGAAGATATTTGACCTCGCTATAAAACATCAAATGATTTCACTCCCGGAGTCTAAACACCCCGAGCAAGTAGGCGAAGTCTCTCACCCAGACTATTGCTCTTATCACCGAGCAATAGGACACCCTCTCGAAGATTGCTTCACCTTCAAGAACTGGGTCGAAGATCAATATCAGCTCGGCAAGTTCGCTCTATCCGACAGTTGGAGGATAACTCCGCCGCAGAAGCATGAACCCAAAGCCACGAGAGTAGAACCAGATCCACATCGGTCTTGGAAGCGAGCTCGTGCTTGTCATATGATAACGGTATCAAAAGAAGAACCCAAGAATATGGATGATCTTCCCTGGTGCTTCAAAAACGATGATGACGAGGTGATCTCAGAGTTTCCACCGGCACCAAATGAGCTGGAAGATGGAATACATACCACTGCAGATAACCTCAAGGAGATTGATTTGGGGACGACGAGTGACCCGCGACCAACATTCGTCAGCGAGCTACTATCTGAAGAAAGGGTGGCTGCGTTAAAAGACGTGTTTATGCAGCATAGAGATTGCTTCGCATGGAACAATTCCGAAATGCCAGGATTAGATCCAGAGATTGCGGTCCACAAACTAACGATATCCCCGAACATCAAGCCAATCAAACAAGCACCGAGAAGAATGCGGCTCGAGCTTGAGATGAGCATTAACGCCGAGGTCAAAAAGCTAATCGACTCTGGCTTCATCCAAGAGGTTCAGTACCCTGATTGGATTGCCAACATCGTCCCGGTGATGAAGAAGAATGGGACAGTACGCATATGCATAGACTTCCGGGATCTCAATAAAGCCTGCCCGAAGGACGATTTCCCGGTGCCGGTTACTGAGCTGATAATAGATAATACGTCCACTCACGAAGTTTTCTCCTTCATGGACGGCTCATCAGGATAAAATCAAATAAAGATGCATCCCGAAGACCAGAAGCACACCGCTTTCCGGACCCCTTTGGGTATATTCTGCTACAAGGTGATGTCCTTCGGTCTAAAGAACGCCGGTGCCACCTATCAGAGGGCCATGACGAAAATCTTCGATGACCTCATACATGAAATCGTCGAATGCTATATCGACGACCTCGTGGTGAAAAGCAAATCATACGAGGAACATCTCGAACATCTGAAGATCGTATTTCAACGCCTTCGGCAATATAACTTGAAGATGAACCCACTCAAATGCGCATTCAGGGTGTCCTCAGGAAAATTCCTAGGATTCATCGTCCGACACCGAGGTATCGAGATAGATCCGTCAAAGATCAAGGCGATCATGGAAATGCCCCCGCCAAGGACTCTCAAACAATTGCGGTCTCTCCAAGGGAAACTCGCGTACATCCGGCGTTTTATAGCCAATCTCTCTGGCAAATGCCGCCCTTACAGTCACCTGATGAAGAAGGGAACCCCGTTCGTCTGGGATCGCAAATGCCAAGGCGCGCTGGACGAAATCAAGCAGTATCTGCAAAACCCGCCAGTGCCGGCTGCTCCGGTCAAGGGAAAGCCTCTCAATCTTTATACAACCGCCCTCGACGGTTCTTTAGGCGCGTTGTGGGCGCAAGAAAATGACCAAGGGAAAGAAAGAGCTCTCTATTACTTGAGTCGAGTTCTCCTGGGGGCAGAAAGCAATTACTCTCCCATCGAAAAACACTGCCTAGCGTTGATCTTCGCGATAAAGAAACTCCGGCACTATGCATTGGCGCATGATGTCCGTCTCATATCGAAGGTGGACCCTCTCAAATATTTGATGTCAAAGGCCATATTGACAGGTCGGCTCGCTAAATGGGCCTTGCTCTTGATGGAGTTCTCGATAACTTATCAACCTCTTAAAGCAGTGAAAGGCCAGGCCATCGCCGACTTCCTCGCTGAACATGCGATACCGGCCGATTCCCCTTTGAATTGCGAACTGCCAGACGAACACGCGTTTGATGCAATCGATGGTGGTGGTAACCAGTAGGAACTTTATTTTGATGGAGTGTCTTCCGTGAAAAAGCGCAAACAAAGCACCCCTATAATCAAATCAGGGGTAGGCCTTATCTTCGTAACCCCACAAGGAGGGATAATGCGATTCGCCTTCTCCTTGACAGAGCCGAGGACGAACAATGAAGCCGAATACGAAGCTTTGATAGCAGATCTCGAGATCGCCATCGACATGGGGATTGAAAACCTCCTCATATACGGAGATTCCCAACTGGTCGTCAGTCAAGTAAATGGCGACTACCAAACATGCAAACCAGAGTTGGTGAAATACGGCGAAAAGGTGCAGCAACTGTTGACCCAAATTCCTTCCTACACTCTGGAAAGCATACCGCGTGCGGAAAATAGCAAAGCGGATGCATTAGCCAAGCTCGCTAAAGAGCTGGCCGACGAAAACCTCGATGATGTAAGAATCATGGTACAAAGCCATCGAGTTCTTGCTCCGGCAGAAATATCTCCGGAATCATCCGAGGAAAAGGAAGCGACTGAGCAGACGGCCCTGCAAACAAATGACCAGGAAAAGGCTGAGGATTGGAGAGAAGTCTTTATAGACTACTTCAAATCCCGTCGAACACCTGATGATGCGTCCTCAAAATATCAACTCATGAAACGAGCCCTATCTTTCGCCTTCGTCAATGAAACTCTGTACAAGAGGTCATTTGATTCTCTATAGTTGAGATGCCTGGGACCTGAAGAGGCGAAGAGAGTCGTTAAAGAAGTTCATGACGGACTCTGCGATTCTCACCAAGCAGGCCCAAAGATGAAGTTAAAAATTAAACGAATGGGCTACTACTGGCCTACGATGATTCAGGACTGCCTCGAATATGCGAAGCAATGCCATTCGTGTCAGATTCATGGGGACTTTATCCATCAGCACCCAAATCCACTACACCCGACGGTGGCTAGCTGGCCATTCGAAATGTGGGGATCTGACATAATCGGCCCCATAGAACCAGCATCATCCAGAGGACATCGATTCATTTTGGCGACGACTGATTGCTTCTCCAAATGGGCAGAAGCAGTACCGCTGAGGGAAGTGAAGACGGAGAATATCCTCCATTTCTTCAAGATACACGTCATTTATCGATTTGGAACTCCGCGACGAATTATCTCCGATAACGGGCCAGCCTACAGAAGCCACAAGATCAGCCGCTTCGCACAACAGCATAACATAGACTGGAAATATTCATCGGTCTGTAATCCCCGAGCTAACGGTCTAGCTGAGACTTTCAACAAAACCTTGACAAAGATCGTGAAGAAGACGGTGTCCCGAAATAAGAAGGACTGGCACGAGAGACTGCAAGAAGCTCTCTGGGCGTATCGAACTACGTTCAAGACGGCTACGAACACAACGCCGTACGCGTTGGTATTCGGTACAGAAGCAGTACTCCCCCTCGAGATAGAGTTACCCTCTCTACAAGTGGCGGTTCATTACGAGCTGATGGACGAAGAAAACGCTCACCTTCGGCTTGAGGAGCTTGATGCCCTTGATGAAACCCGGCTCATAGCGCAACAAAATCTGAAGGCTTATAAAGCAAAGATGGCGCGCTCATATGAAAGATTGACCAGGCCGAGAGCATTCCGCCAAGACGAACTCGTGCTAGTGGTCAAAAGACCTATGATCCCCAATCGCGCCAAGCGAGGAAAATTCGAGCCGAACTATGAAGGCCCGTACATCATAGACAAGGTCTACCAGGGCAGAGCCTATCTACTCATGGACATGCATGGTGAAAGACCTTTCAGGCCAATAAACGGTCGCTTCCTGAAGAAGTACTACGCCTAACGAGTCACGACCTACGTCAATGATAGATGACGACGATTATGTCCGCTCGCTATCTTCCTAAGCCCAAACTCTATAAGTAGTAACCGGCTTACTTTACAACGGACCGAAACGTCCTTAAACTAACAGCGGACCGAAACGTCCTTAAACTAATGACGGACCACTATGTCCTAAAACTAGCTGTTGATCGAAATGTCGATAAACTACGGTGGATTGCAGCATCCCAAAGCCGATACAAAAAAAAAGAATAAAAATAAAAATAAAAACGGTATGTCCATAAGCAAAATAGGCACGGATGAAAACCCGAAAAGGCTCCGTGAGTAAAAACGGCAGGGCTACCGGCGAGTGTTTGTGAAAACCCGAAAGGGCGCAACCTCGTTATAAAAAAAAGAAAGAAGAATAAAAAAAGAAAGAAAACGGTATGTCCATAAGCAAAATAGGCACGGATGAAAACCCGAAAGGGCTCCGTGAGTAAAAACAGTAGGACTACCGGCGAGTATTTGTGAAAACCCGAAAGGGCGCAAACTCGTTAAAAGACACTTACAGGGTCCTCTCGACCTTGTGAGGAGAAACCACCTGCGTGAGATCCTTACGACTCACAAGGGAGCAACACACTTAGGAATCCTCATGATTCCTAAGGAGAAGTTACACTTGCGAGATCCTCACAACTCGTAAGGAGAACTCTCTTATGGGACCCTCACGGCTCATAAGATTTGAAAGTCTTAAGTTACAGAAACCTGAACCTGTTCTTAAGCAACCCCCCACAACCTTCGATATTGTCCTACAAGCGGCTCAATGCTGACCCTTGTATACAATCCACGGGCGCAAATAAACATTTCCCTAACAAAGTCCCATCCGTGACTAGGGATATGTCTACAAGGTAAACAACCCTTATGAGTCCTCTCGACTTATAAGGAGAAAACTCTCTTGTAAGATCCTTACGACTTGCAAGGAGCCATGCACTTAGGAATCCTCACGGTTCTTAAGGAGAAAATATACCTACGAGATCCTCACGACTTGTAGGGAGAAATACCTTTGTGAGACCCTTACGGCTCATGAAGTCAAAAGCCTTAGTCGACAGAATCTTAACCCTGTTTACTAAGCCACCTTTGTCTGACATCGACAGAGGCAAATGATGATTCGCTCCTGGCAATATCCCAGTTGTAGCGGTGCTGATGTCGAAATCGGTGTCTAATCCCAAGCTTGCGGCAAAAAGCTAGCGAGCTACACATGCATACGAAATAACCAAAATGATGGGGCAACTTGCAACGAAATCAGCAAGTAAAAATGTATGCATGCAAATAGCCGAAATGATTGGGCAACTCGCAATAAAAAGCAGCGAGTAAAAATAAAATAAATAGCCGAAATGATTGGGCATCGCGAAAAATAGCCGAAATGATTAGGCAATCACGACCTTCGCGGTATAAAAGCTGAAATGATAGAGCATCGCGGAAAGAATTAAAAAATAAAAATGAAATTTATGCCCTACAGGTGATATTACATCAATCCCTGTATACAATCCAAGGGCGCAAACAAAGAAGGAATCGCATTACTCCTCGCCCAAGTTTCATCAGAAGAAGAGGCCAAATCTCGATGGTTCACAGACAGCCTAAAGATCATCTCAACACCCGTCTCATTACAGCAGATACAACATCAAGCAAAGCGGAACAACGGCAACTCCCAGCTCCGTGACTCGGCGGCATACAGCTGACAGAAAGTCAAATTCCGACTTCGTGAAGTACAGACGAAGTCGAAAATTCCTGGTTACGCGGAGCGCGGATAACGTCACTTCTGACCCCGTGTGAAGCATCCTGAGCGGAGCCTGGTCCTCGCCGAACACAGCAGTGAACCCGTGGGAAGCATCCAGAGCAAAATTCCTGGTTATGTGGACACGGATAACGTCACTTCTGACCCCGTGGAAAACATCCAGAGCGGAGCCTGGTCCTCGCCGAACACGGCAGTGAACCCGTGGGAAGCATCCAGAGCAAAATTCCTGGTCACGTGGAACGCGGATAACGTCACTCTTTGACCCCGTGGAAAACGTCCAGAGCGGATCCTGGTCCTCGCAGAGCACGGCAGTGAACCCGTGTGAAGCATCCAGAGCGGAGCCTGGTCCTCGCCGAACACGGCAGTGAACCCGTGGGAAGCATCCAGAGCAAAATTCCTGGTTACGTGGAGCGCGGATAACGTCACTTCTGACCCCGTGTGAAGCATCCAGAGCGGAGCCTGGTCCTCGCCGAACACGGCAGTGAACCCGTGGGAAGCATCCAGAGCAAAATTCCTGGTTACGTGGAACACGGATAACGTCACTTCTAACCCCATGGAAAATATCCAGAGCGGAGCCTGGTCCTCGCCGAACACGGTAGTGAACCCGTGGGAAGCATCTAGAGTAAAATTCCTGGTTACGTGGAACACGGATAACGTCACTCTTTGACCCCGTGGAAAACGTCCAGAGCGGATCCTGGTCCTCACAGAGCACGGCAGTGAACCCGTGTGAAGCATCCAGAGCGGAGCCTGGTCCTCGCCGAACACGGCAGTGAACCCGTGGGAAGAATCCAGAGCAAAATTCCTGGTTACGTGGAGCACGGATAACGTCACTTCTGACCCCGTGTGAAGCATCCAGAGTGGAGCCTAGTCCTCGCCGAACACGGAAGTGAACCCGTGGGAAGCATCCAGAGAAAAATTCCTGGTCACGTGGAACGCGGATAACGTCACTCTTTGACCCCGTGGAAAACGTCCAGAGCGGATCCTGGTCCTCGCAGAGCACGGCAGTGAACCCGTGTGAAGCATCCAGAGCAGAGCTTGGTCCTCGCAGAGCACGGCAGTGAACCCGTATGAAGCATCCAGAGCAAACATCGGACTGTGGAGTCCTTAAAATCCACGGACTATGATGTCCTTAACCTCGACCATGATGTCTTAAAACTAACAATCAACCATAATGATGCTAAACTGATTTTACCTTGGTTCAAGGGTACATCTCTTCACTCTTTTGATATTTGTCGTTGTAATTCCTCAACGTCTTCAAAGAGGTGACGGGTCCCAGTAACCACACGTTTCGTGGACTGTGGAGTCCTTAAATCCATAGACTATGATGTCCTTAATCTCGACCGTGATGTCTTAAAACTAACATTGGACTGTGGAGTCCTTAAATCCATGGACTAAGATGTCCTTAACCTCGACCGTGATGTCTTAAAACTAACATTGGACTGTGGAGTCCTTAAATCCACGGACTATGATGTCCTTAACCTTGACCGTGATGTCTTAAAACTAACATTGGACTGTGGAGTCCTTAAACCCACGGACTATGATGTCCTTAACCTCGACCGTGACGTCTTAAAACTAACATTGGACTGTGGAGTCCTTAAATCCACGGACTATGATGTCCTTAACCTTGACCGTGATGTCTTAAAACTAACATTGGGCTGTGGAGTCCTTAAACCCACGGACTATGATGTCCTTAACCTCGACCGTAATGTCTTAAACTAGAAACGGACGGTGGAGTTCTTAAATCCATGGACTATGATGTCCTTAACCTCGACCGCGATGTCTTTAAACTACGGTACCCCGGAAAACATCCAAAGCAACCCCTGATCCCGTGAAATACGGATAAGGGCAACTACACCAAGCACTTGCGGGTCCTCACGACCCGTAAGGAAGCAAATTCTCTTGTGAGATCCTTACGACTTTCAAGGGAAAACACGCTTAGGAATCCTCACGATTCTTAAGAAGAAATTACACCTATGGGATCCTCTCGACCTGTAGGGAGAAAAACTCTTTATGAGACCCTCACGGCTCATAAAGTTGAAAAGTCTTAGGAGGCAGATCTTAACCCTGAATCCTAAGCCATCGTTGTCCTGCAAAGAGATCAAGATAGACTATCCGCAGAATACATTCAATAAAAAGGGACACGCCATCAAGAAGAAAAAATAAGTCTTTTATTCATGAACCAAAATGGATACAAAGTACAATTTGTGAAAGGACAAAAAAAATATATACTCTCATTCAGGAGTATGTACAAAAAGGAAAAAAGAAAAAATATACAAGTCTTCAGGACGGCGGGTGATTTAGCAGAATGGTCAGCTCATCCCTCTTCCGCTGGGCCCCGCCTTCGTGATTCAGTATCGCCAGAAGACGGGCTTCCGCCTGAGCCTGCTGGGCCTGATAAGAGGCAAGCACCTTCGAGTTCCTTCTCGGTAGCCTTATGAACCTCAACCCTTTCGCGAGTGAACACGGCAGCTTTATCGAGGGCCACCACCTCTTTGATAGACTCTTGAAGTACTCGCCAGAGTTCATACGCTTTGTTGGCTTTGGCTGTAAGGCTGGCCTGGAGCTCGTTCAGTGCTTTAGAGGCCAGCCCCTCTCCGAGAATTTGCGGCCGAGCCTCTTCTCGCACGACACCATGTTCATCGCGCACCGCTCTATCAGACCCCGCAAGTCCGCTTTCGCAGCCGCAGCCTCTGAAATAAGACATGTACGCTCAAAGGCCGTATGAACAAGCCTCCATTCGACGGCAATAGTCGATCTAAAACATGCGTACATCACCTGGTATGGGAAACAACAAGAAAATTTCCGACGTACATCCTATCAAGCATGCATTCGCAACTATATGAATATTCAAAATGATACCCAAAGCTCTGATGTGCATGCAACATGATGATAATGTTCGCAATTAAAGAAAGTTCTTATGGGAAGAATATGAAGCTCATTTACGCAAGAAAGACACACATACGAGTACCCAACATACATGAAGATTCAACATAAAGCATGCAAAAACTAATGATAAAAAGAGCACACTGATTTGAATATACTACGCTAGCGGGAAAAGGTTACCAAACAAAGTATCAGTAGCACAAGGGTTAACAAAACAAAGAACAAAATTCTCCATCTCTCTCTCTCTGCTTTCTCCAACACATCAAAGCGATGGTTCTCGTGAAGGGTCGCTCCCTACCGATTGGCGCCATGTTCGTCCGCAAAAGCAGACATAATAGCCCGCCGGGCTCTTATTTGGCTCAACAGGTGAACTGAGCGATCTTTCAAAGCCTGAGTAATCAGGCACGCTTCGTGAAAACACTCGAGCTTTTCTTCAGCCGCGTCAAGCATCGCCAGGGTCATCTCCGCCGGGTGAGGAGGGATGTCGGCAAGCACGGCAGCAAGGATCATCCGGAGCCAGAGGGATCCCATTGGGGGGGACCCCCTACGGATCGAAAGTTCACATGTCGCTGAATCGCATTCGTCGTCGGTAAGGAGGCGATCCACCAATCGTGCAGCAAAGCGAGGAATCATCTCCTCGATAGGCACTTCCCACGGCTGTCGACGAGCATGGGGGCGGTTGCAGGCCATGGCACTCAATTATTTTCTCAAGATAAATCACACTAAATTGAGAATAAATTTCTCTGTGAAGAGAAAAAGAAGGCCATGGTCTCAGGTTATAAAGAGGGGCATTAAATGCTGCGCACGGAGAATATTGCATGGTGGGACTATTTCCGAGGCCCAAAAAAGGGAAAGCGTTGGAAATCAAGGAGATAGAACTATTTTCAAGGCTCCTTTTCAGCATCTAATGCTGTACACAGAAAATATGGCATGAAAAATTAAACAGCCCCATAAAAAGGGCCCCACGTATGGAGCACGTGAGCACCACGCTTGATGTGTACTGAAAAGCGAAAAAGCCTTACACGCTAAACACATCAACAGCCACAATAGCAGAAATGACAAAATCCCAAAAAGGGGGGGCATGCAAACACAAAAAGACACGATAAAACTTATCACTCATACTTTAAAAGTTCATACAAAATAAAAAAGAAACGATTACAACGGCAAGACCTCAGACACAGGGCATGGATTGAGAAACTCAAACGTGACTTTGTTCAAGATCTTCCAGGCATTTCGAACCATCCTAGCATGTTTTCTCTCGTGGTCACAAGCGTCGGGGTCCTCACGAATGTCCTCCACCCTCCGATAGGCAGCAAGTATGGCCGACTGCTGAAAAGCCTGGTGCAAGAGATCAATGAGGTTGTCTCGCCTTCTCTTCGAGATTAGGCTCATCAGATACACCGAATGTACCTTATCCTCGGCGGCGTCCAATGCCCTGAGCGGCACGTCGGTGCAAAAGAGAGGGAGCGCCTCCCAGATCGCCAGCACGATGAGTCTCAGAAGAGAAGAGCGACGCGGGAGTAGCCGACCGTTGTACTCGTCGAAGCGGCTCATGATCTCAGCACACTGAACGTTGGTGAACTCCTGGTTCTGACTACGACCCAGTGCACGAATATTTCCGTAAGAAATGATTTCGTCAAGATCATACATATGGGCATCCATAATACCTGAAATAAAGATCATGAGAATTTATTACAAACTTCTTCTTCTCGGATGTGAAAGAGACAACTCAGGGCAAGGAAACCCCAAGAAGTCCCCATGGGAAGAACTTAGTTCCTCATAGGAATTAAATTAATTTTTTTTTTTTGAAAAAGGGAATTAAATTCCCAGAATTTTTTTTCCAGAAGCCAGAGCTCCTTGACGATGGAATTAAATTCCATGGAAAAGACAGACACCACCACCGATCCCTAAAGATCAGAGAAACTTTAAAAGATCTAGTATTTGAAGATTATATGGTTTTCTGTTTTTGTTAAGGAACTTAAAAAATGGGGTCTTGATTGAATACGATTTCGGATTGTGTAGTATGAAAATTGAATAGAAATCACAACCAAAAATATTTGACCGCAATCAATAACGGTGTCTAATGTAGCGCGTTAGTAAGTGCGGATCGTCCACAGGGAAAGTGTAATCGTTCGCGTTTCGAATTAGATGCATTGAAACTTTAAAGAAAACAAAAAAAACAGTTCATGATTTGTAATTGAAGTTCAAGACTTAGAAAAATCTAGATCTAAGAAAACATTAAAATCAAGAATTGATATGTGATGATTTCCAAACCAACAATCAAGATTCGAAGTGAGGCTCGTAGGAGTAGATCGGATCTATAGATGTGATGAGATCTAATGATTTTATATCCTTATCCATTAACGAATTGATACTAGATCGATGACGATTCATCGAAGTTAAGGATCTTGCGAAGAAGCTAGGGTTTCCTCGTCTTATCCTTTATCCTTTCGATGAATTTCATTCACAAACTAGCTTCAAGTAAATCTAATGATCGATTGTTGATCTCTAGTTCCGAGCGAACAAAATAAAGAAAGCATCGTCTCGAAACTAGGTTATCGATCACTTGATTTACAAGAATTTACAAACGTTATAGGATTTAAGAATTGTAAAAGAATCTAAATCATCATCATTCTATCGATCGTCTCGACTCCTTTATGAGCGGAGTTTTACTCAAACATTATCACAAAGCAAACATTCACGAATCTAGATTGAATCATAATGCTCGAATTGAAAGATAAGCAAGTTAAAAGAATCTCACCTTTATTTATTCAACAATTTGTTACACTTTGCTCAAAGAACTACAAGAATTTGAGAAGGGAACAAGATCGTCGAATCTAGCATTGCATCGGCTCCTTGAGTCGCGGATCGGCTTGGATCACATGCTCCGATGAAGTCCGGCTTTGCTTCTAAAGGCTTTGAAGGCTTCTTGCTTTGATTGAACTCAAGGATCTTGATCTTTGATTGGAGTTAGGGTTAGGGTTAGGGTTTACAAGTTGTGTCACTCAACTTGTAGAAGAATTGGTGGAGATTGAACAACCTTTAACCATTAGATCTAGACTCCCTTTTATAGACCTTGAAACCCTAGATCTAGGATTCAAAATTTGAATTTTCCCTCCAAAATGAACTACCTCATTTGAATTTTCCCTCCAAAATGAGGTTGTTAGAAAGAATCTTCTAGAAGAAGTTTGTTGGAAGGAATATTCTAGAAGAAGGTTGTTATAAGGAGGCTTCTAGAAGAAGTTAGTTGGAGGGAGGCTTCTAGAACTAGGTTGTTAGGCCGAGCCTTCTAGATGAAGCCACATGGAGTTTCTGGAGAGTTCTGGAAGCTTTGCCGTTAGAAATAAGCACATAGGGAAAATCTGCTTCTCTGCTGATGTCATCATGCCGCGGATCCGCGGCGCCAAGGGCCTATTGGCCGCGGATCCACGGTCCAAAGAGGGCTTCTACGCATGGAATTTCTGGGCTTTAATTAGGTTGACTTTTTGGCACTGTTATAATATGTGGAATCTCATTTTGCTTTCTCTATTTCTGCCAGATCTCAAGTCTTGGACTTGGCGCATTTTTATCAGCACTTTTGACAATTTCGGCTTTTCTCCTGGAATTTCCTGCACAGATTCTCGAAACAAGTGTTGCGCTATACAAAGATGATGCGATGCCATGATTAACACTCAATTTCCCTCAGAAATGTCGGTTTTAATATATAACACAAGTTATTTGGTATTTTACAGTCAATTTGCTAATAGGTGATATATTAATACCGAACACCTCTAAATGAGTGCAAATGGTAGGGAAATTGATGTGTTAAAAATGCAATATTTTCGACTGATCAAATTCCCCCAAACTTATTTTCGGTCGTCTCGAGCGAACTGTTTTATTAAAAAGAGAAGGAGAAAATAAAGAAAAAGAAAAACTAACTAGCACACTTTCGTAGGCAACACGATTGCACTGAGCACGTGCAACAAGCCTTTAAATCTCTAGGTGTCCCTAGTAGGAGGAGTGTTGTCTCCTGAGGGTTTTCAGCGGATTGCACCCACAAAATCCAATAATAAAAGGAAGACCGTGAATATTACATTTAAAGAAAAGAATTGTAAAAGAAAGACTTTGAAAATTAGGGTTTCCAACTAAGCTAGCTTTTCGGTTGTCATGAGCCCTATCTTAATAGTCATGAAAAGATGTTAGAAATCACGTCATCCCTCAATAAAACATCGTCTTTATTCTTCATTCCTATCTTTCTTCCAAACATCGATCATATAATCCTACGTGTGTGTAAAGACATCCCTACACCCGGAGAATTCAATTCAAGCTATCATACTCTTGCCCATCAGCCTCGGTACTTTTTAATTAATGAATATTTAAATGAGATTGCTCACACACTTTCATGCGACCGTTAATATTTCTTGAGGTACTAACCGACCGATCACTCATGTGCTTGCTTATTTGGTGTATTTTCCTCATCTTGCACCACCTAAGGCTTAGCAGTGACTTCCAGACCAGTTGGTCTAAGGCACTAGGAAGAGGCACCCTCGCTATATTTTTTTTATTGCTGTCTTGGCGATAACAAAATCAGTGTCCATTTTTCTCACCATTTTATATTTTATTCATTTTTCATTTTTTTTATTTCCTTCATACTTTGGCTTTTAGACAAGAGCATTTCAAGGTATCCTCTACTATCCCAGGCTTCAAGACGTATGTAAGTGCGAATAGCAGGGTATCAACGTTCAAAATGTTTGGCTTCCAGAATAGGAACTATTTTTCAGACTTATTTTTATCCTCAGATTAGTGACTTCCTTCATCTTACTAACCCTTGGGACAACGGCTCATAACTACTTATTACTAGTTCGTATAAAAAAATCTTCTAATTTTCTTGGTTTTCATAAATTTTTCCAATCTTTTGGATGTAATTTTTCACTATCTAAACTTTTATTATCTTATTTATGTACAAAAATATTTTTATCTTTTGAAAAAAAATTTAAATTTTTATAGGTTTTCAAAAAAAATATTTTGTGCTTATGCAAAGTATGATGCAAATGATGCGAAAATAAGCACAAACCTCCCCCAAACTTGTTTTCAACAGTGTACTCACTGTTGCCAACAGCTAAATCTCGAAAAACCTGTAAGCTTGGGAGGAAATTTATTAATGGGGGCAAAATATTTAAGTGAAGATCCTCCCCCAAACTTATTTTTGGTTCAAAATTTTGTAAAAATTTGATTTTCAAGAGCCCGATTATACCCCCCCCCCAAACTTGAGTTAAGCAATGTTACTCTTTGAAAATCACATGAGGGGGTCAAAAATCATTGGTCGATGCCAAACTTTGCAAAGAACGAAAGTTAACACCAACCATTCGAAAATTTTATCAATGCAGTGCTCAGGTTGGTGGAAGAAGAAGTGGGGAAAGGGTAAGTGGTGGAATAGAATGTGTTTGCGTCTCATTTTGGAGAGACGATGCAGTGATTGTGATGGATTACTCGCATTCTTTTTACAGTCCAGAAGAAGGGGTGGAGATTCAATTTCATTGATTGGGAGATGATTCATCTCAACACCCGTATCATTCAAAAATGCGAGTTCATCAACGAAGATCTCCTCAAAAGTTCCATCAATACTCCGAAGAATAATGTCATCACAAAGTGCGAGGTGATCTTCAGACTCTAAAAGCAGTTCATAATTAGTGTTAGTTGTTGACCCGGACGTCTTGGTGGAAGAGTCCGTATGTGTATGATACATAGTTGGGTCAAACAACAATATATGAAAAGAGTTAAGATCAGTATCATGAGGATCATCAAATTCGCTGCTGTCGACATCCATTAAGTCGACAGAACAGACCTGAGCAGTAGGTTCGGAGGGTACACTTCCCAACTTGTAAATGTTCAGCTCTATTGACCTATTCCCGAAGGATAGGGTCATAGAACCGTTACGACAGTTGATGATAGCATTGGAAGTGGCCAAAAAGGGGCGACCTAAAATCATCGGAATTTGATTCCATAGGTTCGCTACAGGCTGTGTATCAATTACAATAAAGTCCACAGGGAATATAAATTCCCCGATTATTATTAACACATCCTCCAGTTCACCCCTAGGTTTAGTGATTGATCGGTCAGCCATCTGGAGAGTGCAATGGGCTGGTTTCAACTCTCTGATCCCTAACTGCTCATAGACCGAGAAAGGAAGTAGGTTAACACTTGCGCCAATGTCTAGTAGAGCACGGTTAATGTGTTTTTCCCCAATAGAAATAGAAATAGTAGGACAGCCAGGATCCTTACGTTTCCGTGGTAATTGTTGGGGGAAAGCCGTGTCTACAGTCTTTGCCATGAATATCTTCTTGGGCACTTGAGTCTTCCTCTTCCTAGTGCACAAGTTCTTAAGAGTTTTCGCATAGGACGGAACTTGTTGGATGGCATCTAGGAGAGGGATGTTGATGTTAACTTGCTTAAACATGTCCATAATCTTCTCCATATGTGGACTCGATTTGTTAGCCCTTAACCGATTAGGATAAGGTGCTTTAGCAATAAGCGCTGGGTCCATCATAGGAGAAGGAAGTGTGTGTGGAACCGATCCCAGAATAGAGATGGGGACCGTCCGTAGAGAACTAGAAGAAATGGGCTGAGGTGGCGAGCCTTTTGGGAAACGAAGAATAGGCTCGCAAGAAGGTGGTGGGGTAGAAGAACTGGGGTTAGAATTAGAAGTAGAAGTGGAAGGAAAGGTCTCAGCCGGGGTGTTATTGATAGATTTTTCAGTGTCATCAAACTCTTCCCCAACGTGATTGTCAAGCACTCTTCCAAATCTCAACGTGATTGCATCCACATGATGTGAATAGCCTGGATTGGGTAAAGGTTGAGCTGGAAGTTTCCCTTTTTCTCTCGCACTCATTTCGGCTTTTAGTTGTGCAATTTGTGCTTCCATCGATTTGATATTCTCATTTTGAGAGACAATGATCTTCATCACATTCTCGACGGAAGACTGCAAACTTGTCGTCCCTTGGATGGATTGTTTCATGAAAGTATCCAAGGTTTGTGCTAGTGCAGAGGTATTATCTGTACCGGTCAATTGCAAAGAGTTTTCATGTGGTGCAAAAGTGTTGGCCGGATTTTGGAAGTTTTATGCTTGGAAGGGGTGCTGACTCAATTGAAGTGGTGGTTGCTGTTGTGGTGGAGGGACCCTTTGGAAATTGTTTTGGTTTGGAACCGTATTTTGAGTTTGTGATTGGTTCCAAGCAAAGTTAGGGTGATTCCTCCAACCCTGATTATAAGTGGAAGAAAATGGATCGTTTCTAGGTCTTTATTGGAAAGCAGCATTGGTGTGCTCGTGATCTTGAAACGGTGAATTTAGTAGACATTCTTCCGTGAGATGAGAAGGATCAGAACAGCATCCACATACAGTTTTGGAGAGTGACATTTGATTTAGGGCGGCGGCTAAAAATTTGTTTTCCATAGTGTCGAATTTCTTGTGTAAAGCTGCAATTTCAACTCTAACTCCTATGGAAATATCATTGCCGTCCCTAGATGATTGACTCACACCCTCCCACTGTAAAGATTTTTCCGCGAAATCTTCTAAAAATTTCCAGGACTCCCCATCATCTTTGGTCATAAAATTGCCTTGACACATGGATTCAAGGGTCTGTCTTGTATTAGGATTAATGCCCTCATATATGATTCGGCACAGTTCCCATCTAGGGATTCCGTGATGTGGACATTGGACTAACAAATCCTTGAAGCGTTCAAGACAATTTGAAAATGGTTCATTTGGAAACTGGGTGAATTGATTTATTTCGCTACGGACTCGAGCTGTCTTATAATGTGGGTAGAATTTCTTTAGGAATGCTTTGATGAATTCTTCCCAATTTGAAATGGAATGTGCAGTAGTGTTATACAGCCACTTCTCGGCTATATCGCACAAGGTAAATGGGAGAAGACGAAGACGCATAGCATCCACAGAAAGCTGTGAAGTACCCATCATTGCGCATACATTTTCAAATTTGGTAATAAAGACATATGCATCTTCAGACTTGAGACCGTGAAATTTTGGTAGAAGGTTGATGTATTGGGGTTTTATTTGAAAATTGTCCCCGTTGGCTGGTGGAATGGAAAGACAGGTGGAAAGGAGACCTCGTGTTGGATAGCACCTCTCTTGAAGAGAGATGCGTGGTGGATTCTGCGCACCAACGGACGGCGGCAGAGTAGTGGTAAAGAAATTCGATGGAGACGGATCCATCGATGTGGGTGTGGTGGTGGGTAAAGAAAAGGTAAATGTAGAAATACCGACTTTTGGGTCGATAGGGGAGACGCGGACTAAACGGGCACTAGAATCCCATGTCCAGCCTATCTTGCACTAAAAAGGGTTAGTATAAGTGGCAGCGTGACTTATAATTAGGGGAAATGATGAATGCGGTGTTTGTTTTGAAAAATATACGGATTTTCCAAAAAAAATGATGCGATCACAACAAATGCAACAAGCAAAAACCCTAATTCTAGTGGTCACCTAGGTCAAAGCTCTAGACCGCTCCTAACTGCCAAAAGACAAGTCGCAGGATAAATCCTCCACTGCCTCTTTGTCTCTCCTGTGGCCAGGTAAGTGCCAGGTAAGTGGGAGGTTCTCCACTACGTAAGTAGTGGGCCTAATTAAGTAACCACTAGCCTTCGACACACTTGTCTTAGACACCACAAAAGAAACGCGGATAAGTAATGAATTACCCACGGCCTTCTCTTGTCCTAAGTGAGCGCGACGGTCCTTAGAGTCATCTCTAGATCTTTTTTAGTTAATGAGGGTAAATGCGGATCCAAGTTTGTGATTTTTGGGGCTTAGGAAGGGTAATGAACTCCCCACCTAATCTGGATTTGGCCGTGCCCCTTAATTTTCCGTATTAATATGCAAACAACCAAAAATCAAAAACACGCATAATTTTTATTGCTTTTTGCGGCGCTGCGATTTATTTGTAAAGAAACCTACAGCAAATTGTTAATTGGAGCAGATAGAGAAGGAGATAAGAAAGATAGAATTCACCTGAGAAAATTTTGTACAGAGAAGCCCTCACGGAGCCGCGGAAACGTGGTGGAATCTAGGTTTATGCCGCGGAATCGCGGTGGGATTGCTTGATCGCTGCACAAAACTTTTTTGTACCGTTCCTGATTGTCTCCTGAGCTCTCTGGAAATTTTCGAAAAAAATTTCCACAGCTCTAATGATTCCAGATTTCCTCGCACAAATCACAACAACTCGTATTAGTGTTTGCGCGAATTTTGATCTAAAAATTATAATGGAATAAATCTTTCAACTCAAATTTCAAAATATGAACAATTAGCGCACTATCCCCGGCAACGGCGCCATTTGATTGAATGTTTTCCGGTGTGTATATAAGAAAAGTGTAAGAAATCACAACCAAAAATATTTTGACCGCAATCAATAACGGTGTCGAATGTAGCGCGTTAGTAAGTGCGGATCGTCCACAGGGAAAGTGTAGTCGTTCGTATTTCGAATTAGATGAGTCGAAAATTAAAGAAAGAAAGAAAAACAATTCATGATTTGTAAATTGAATTTCAAGAATTAGGAAAATCTAGTCTAAATCAAGAAACGATAAAATCAAGAATTGAGAATTTGTGATGATTTCCAAATCAAATATCAAGAATCGAAGTGAGGCTCGTAGGAATCGATTGGATCTATAGATGTGATGAAATCTAGCGATTACATATTCTTATCCATCGATGAATTGATACTAGATCGATGATGATCGACGAGAATTAGGGATTTCTTGTGAAACTAGGGTTTCATCTTCTATCCCTTGTTCCTTCGTCGATATCATTCACATTTTAGCCTCTAGTAAATTCAAGAATCGATCGTGGATCCCTAATTTCGAGCGATCACAATCAAGAAAGCATCGCAACGAAACTAAGTCGTCGATTCTTCAATTTGCTAGGGTTTACAAACTTGTAGGACTTAAGAATTGTTTTAAGATTTGTTACATCATCATTCTATTGATCGTCTCGACTCCTTTACGAGCGGAGTTTTACTCAAACATCACAACAAGAACCATAATCACAAATTGAGATCGAATCATGATGCAAGAATTTAAAGAAAGCAAGATTAAAGAATTTCACTTTTTATTTATTAACAATTCCGTTACAAATCGCTCAAGAACTACAAGAGGAAGAACTCGATCGTCGATTTGGCTTCGCTCGTCTCCTTGAGTCGCGGATCGGCTTGGATCACTTGCTCGATTAAAAATCGGCTCCGCTCCTAAAAAATTGAAGGCTTCTCGCTTGAATGGTACTCGGTGTTCTTGAAATTAGCTTGGATTTTGAATTAGGGTTTACAAGTTGTGTCACTCAACTTGTATGAAGAGTGGAGAGAAAGAAGAAGAAGAACACTTAACCCTAGATCTAGGTTTCCTTCTGTAAGCCTCATAACTTTAGATCTAGAATTCAAATTTCAAATTTCCCTTCAAAATGAAAAACTTTTCCCTCCAAAATGAACCACCTCATTTGAATTTTCCCTCCAAAATGAACTACCTCATTTGAATTTTCCCTCCAAAATGAGGTTGTTAGAAAGAATCTTCTAGAAGAAGTTTGTTGGAGGGAATATTCTAGAAGAAGGTTGTTATAAGGAGGCTTCTAGAAGAAATTAGTTGGAGGGAGACTTCTAGAACTAGGTTGTTAGGCCGAGCTTTCTAGATGAAGCCACGTGGAGTTTCTGGAGAGTTCTGGAAGCTTTGCCGTTAGAAATAAGCACATAGGGAAAATCTGCTTCTCTGCTGATGTCATCATGCCGCGGATCCGCGGCACCAAGGGCCTATTGGCCGCGGATCCACGGTCCAAAGAGGGCTTCTACGCATGGAATTTCTGGGCTTTAATTGGGTTGACTTTTTGGCACTGTTATAATATGTGGAATCTCATTTTGCTTTCTCTATTTCTGCCGGATCTCAAGTCTTGGACTTGGTGCATTTTTATCAGCACTTTTGACAATTTCGGCTTTTCTCCTGGAATTTCCTGCACAGATTCTCGAAACAAGTGTTGCGCTATACAAAGATGATGTGATGCCATGATTAACACTCAATTTCCCTCAGAAATGTCGGTTTTAATATATAACACAAGTTATTTGGTATTTTACAGTCAATTTGCTAATATGTGCTATATTAATACCGAACACCTCTAGATGAGTGCAAATGGTAGGGAAATTGATGTGTTAAAAATGTAATATTTTGGACTGATCAGGTCTTGTCAAAAGGGAAAACCCTTGGTGTGGATTTAAAATCCCGTAGTGATTTCTGTGAAAGTTCTTCATTCGTTCAAGAGTATTACCTGAAGAAAAGGAAATCTTTCAACAGAGTTAAACTCTAGAAAATTTTCAAGACAGAGAACTAAGCTCTGAGAAACGAGAATTAAATTCTCAAAAGAAAAGATAGCCAAAGGAGGAAGATGGAAAGGGTGGAGGCGCTTCTGAAGAGACCCCTGCATTTATAGGATGTGATGGAAACGCTTCATCTCCCCGATTCCCTAAATGGATCCAACGGTCACAAAAGTGACAGCGTTGCACTCACGTGCAGACACGTGAGAGCAACGCTGTGGGGGCATTTGTTCCCTGATTAAAAATCAGGAAAAACTTCAAAAAGAGGCATCACGTGCTCACACGTGACCAATGGTCACGTGTTGACACGTGATGGTTAAAGCAGCAGCGCAAAATAGCGCAGAGAAGAGAAGCCATTCGGGGGTCACGTGCTTACACGTGACCGGGGGTCACGTGCTCACACGTGACCAAAGGTCACGTGTCAACACGTGACTGGCTTTAAAAGCCTCACGGTTTAACAGAATTAAATTCTAAAAAGATCATTTAAATCTTTCCAAAATGGACAAGAATTAAGGAGAACCGTTGGATTAAGAATCCAGGGGTGATTAAATATCACCAATTTATGGAAAAATCCTGGACAAAGAAAGATTTCTCCTAAATCTCACCGAAATAACAGATAGAATATCTTTGGATTAAAACATCTAACGATGAGTAAAATTCACCTAATAATCTAAAGGCTCAGATTAATGATGAAAACAAATCAAATCTTTCAATGAGAGATTTACTAAACAAGTTGATTCTTTTCCTCCTGCTATAAATAGGAGCCGAGAATGGAGAATTAAAAAGGAGGAGATAGAGAATTTTGGAGAAAAAACTTGACAGAGAACTTTGGCATCTTGAAAATTCAGAAAGAAAACCCTAGGTGAGAAAAAGAAAGGGGATCAAAACTTCAGAAAAAGGAGAATTTAATTCTAAAAAAATCTAAGAGTTTAACTCTTTTGCAAAGAACTTAGTTCTCCTCCTTGTTGAAGATCTGCACAGAGCACATCTCCCCATAAGTTGAGAATTTAATTCTTATCGGGTCGAGATCCTGCCATGCAGATCTAAAACTTAGAGGGGGAATTGAATTTAGAGAATTTAATTCTCTCAAAAAAAAAAAAATAGGGTTTAACCCTATCTGAGAATTTAATTCTCCTAAGTTTACAGGAATTTAATTCCTTCATGTTGAGATTAGGGTTTAACCCTATCTGAGAATTTAATTCTCCTAAGTTTACAGGAATTTAATTCCTTCAAGGTGGACAAAGCTAGGGTTTAACCCTAATTGAGAATTTAATTCTCTAAATTCACAGGAATTTAATTCCTCTTAAAATGATGAAATTAGGGGTTTCACCCTATATAAGAATTGAATTCTTTTGCATATGTGGGAATTTAATTCCTCTAAAAGAAAATTAGGGTTTAACCCTACATAAGAATAAAATTCTTTCAAAGAAAATAGGAATGGAGTTATAGTTGAGATTAAACCCCCAGAGAATTTAATTCTATAAAGTTGAAAGGATCTTCATGCATGCAAAGAGCCCGGGTCACGTGTCCCCACGTGACCCCTGTAAAGATCCACAGAAATAAGGAGGAAAGAACTCAGAGGCAATGCCTCACGTGCTCTACGTGACCCCTTGAAGCACAAAAAGAAAAAGAAAAAGAGATAGGAGCTCTGGGCGCTCTCACGTGTTACCACATGACCCCTTGGCAAAAGCTTTAACAATCAGCACACAAATCCCCGTCGCGTGTCAGCACGTGATGCTCCAAAATAAAATATAAGAAGTATTCAATAATTTTTGCAGAGCAAGATAAGGGGAATCTGGACGCTCTCACGTGTCCAAACGTGACCCCTCTTTCTTTAGTGTTTGACACTAATTCGAGATCTTTGTTCCCAGTGTTTAACACTGATTTTCTTAGTGTTTAACACTAATTTGAAAACCCTATTTGCAGTGTTTAACACTGTTATTTTCTAGTGTTTGACACTAATTCAAGATCTTTGTTCCCAGTGTTTAACACTGATTTTCTTAGTGTTTAACACTAATTTGAAAACCCTATTTGCAGTGTTTAACACTGTTATTTTCTAATGTTTGACACTAAAGCGAGAACTATACTTCCAGTGTTTAACACTGATTATACTCTTAGTGTTTAACACTAGTTTGAGAATTCTGTCTTTGGTGTTTAACACTTTTGATCTTTAGTGTTTAACACTACTCTTAGCCAAGTTGGCTGATTTTTCAGAGGCAAAGCCTCCCCTTCAATAGACCAACAGAGGGCCAATATTCCAAACTTGATTGGACTTAGCCCAAGAAGGCCATAAGTCCTCAATTCAGACTTAACTGAGCCAATGGGCTCATAATATAATTAATTGGTCTTAGTTCCAAATTGGGCTACAGATCATTTAATCTACCTTGATTCAAAGGTACATCTCTTCACTCCTTTGATACTTGTCGTTGTAATTTCTCAACGTCTTCAAAGAGGTGATGGGTCCCAACGACCATATATTTCACGGACTGTGAGGTCCTTAAACTCATGGACTATGATGTCCTTAACCTTGACCGTGATGTCTTAAAACTAACAACGGACTGTGGGGTCCTTAAACTCATGGACTATGATGTCCTTAACCTTGACCGCGATGTCTTAAAACTAACACCGGACTGTGGAGTCCTTAAATCCACGGACTATGATGTCCTTAATCTTGACCGCAATGTCTTAAAACTAACATTGGACCGCAATGTCCTTAAACTATCTATCGACCGCAACATCACTAAACTAAACAATAGAGCCCCCAATTGCTCTCTTGTCGGATCTAAACGATCCAGTTAAGTTGTTCTTAGTCTAAAATTAGACTAACGTGTCCTTAACTAACGTTTAAGTTGACCTTAGCCTCAAATAAGGCTAACGTATCCTTAAACACAAAACCCCTCAAACCCAAATTTAAGAAAGATACGGATTTGGACTAGTCCACGCCCTACGGACGACAACATAACTTAGTCTCCGTATACAATCCACGGGCAACCAAACACAAAACAAACACCCACGACACGAAGTGACCATCTGGAGAAGGAGAAAGTTGCTATCGCGATGCAGTAGCGTAATTAACTGCAGGGGCTTGTGCCTGCAGGGAAGAGCGTCTCCACAATCAAAAAAAACCCTCAAACGAGGGAGAATCTGACGAAGTCTGCTACATCGGCCGCATCCGTTTAAACCTTCGATACATGGTGTCATAAATCAACTTGGCATCTTTGGAGAGGTGGACGGATAGCACCTATTAGCATCTGCCCCGAATCTCAGGCCAGACGTCTGTCGCGCCGTCTTTCAGAGGGGAACAGTCTCCTAAGTCAACTAGACTGCTCCTAACTGGTCCAAAACGACAAGTTGTGAGATATCCCTCAAATTGCCTCTTCACCGTCAATTGTGGCCAGGTAAGTACAAGTGAAGAAAAGAGGGATCCGCTCATGAATCACCGTGAGACGGGCCTTTTAAAGTTACCTTTCTCACTTGTCTAGCCTAGGCACCACAAAGTCAGGTTTAGATAAACGACTGAATGCCCACAACCTTCCTCTGTCGTAGTGAGTGCGACAGTCCTTAATTGGCTGAGTCTAGATATTTTTATTATTAGCTCAAAGGTTATTTATTTGTAAAGATGTATCAATACTAAATCTTTTAGAAATGGTTTTATTAAGTAAGGGGTATTTAAATGAAAATGTTTTTTTCCCGTATTCTAAATTCTCGAGGGTATCGTGTTACGTTGCATATGAGTGTGTGAGGAGGTAGGTCATTACCTCGTGGTCTACTTAAAGGTATAAAAAGTTTAATGGTTTAAATGTATAATTGAAACAATGTGGTATTTAAATGAAAAAAATACGATAAAGTGAAACAGCCATCATTTTATGAAATGAAACTTGATCAATTTGGTTGATTAGTGTTTAAAAGTCAACATGAGAGAGTTTAAGAATAGTTGTATTAACGAGAAGTGAAGTTTGATAAGAAAACCGAATCGGAAATCGGATTTATTCCGATTCCGTCGGGTTTTGTAAATCTGTATTTTTAGAAAAGAAAAGAGAGGTAGAAATAAGGACTTACGGGTTTTGGAAATAACGAGAGTGAGATAGAAGGAGAGGGGTCGCCGTTGCGTCGCTTCGTCGCCGAGAGCTCCTAGAACGATCGCCGGGAGTTTCGCCGCAGCTTCGCTTCGTGCTCGTTTTCAAAGTACACAGGTTTCTTGGAAATTTTAGAGAGTTGGCTCAGAGTTTTGGGGTGAGAGGGTAGAGGGTAGGGGTGTATTTATAGGGTTAGGGTAGATGTAGGGTTTTAATTTAAAAAATGTAAAAATATATGAAAATTCATTAAAAATTGGAGTAAATGGGTGTTAATGGGGTCTCTGGAAGTGGTCTGCAGATTTAAAGTATGCAGGGGAGTGGGGAATGCCAAAAGACACAAATTCCCAGTTGACGACTCGGCCGTCCGGCCGAGTCTGGGGCTTGGGAGGTGGGGGTCGCCTGGTGAAGCCTCTGGTACCTTCAGTTTTTCAGGTTCAGTAGAAAGTTTGGGAGTTATCTCGTGTGGACTGTTGGGCTTCTATAAAATTTAAAACAAATAAATATTAAAAATAATGTGGGGCATGGGATATGAACTCTGGTGGCTTGGTTCAGCAGTGCAAGGTATTGCCAATGAGCCACAAGCTCCTTCTTGTAATTAAATTGCTAATTAATTACTTAAGTCTTGTGCTCAAGCAATAAATACCCCTTTATGGATTTTTTGAAAATTTTTTGTAAAAACTTGTATAGGAAATTTAGGGTTGTTACATTCTACCCTCCTTATAAAAATTTCGTTCTCGAAATTTGTAAAAGGAAAGTGTAACGGATTTAAGAAAGTTTGGTGATATAAGTACTGATAGTGTATAAAAAATAACAAAGTGATATAAGGGATTAAAAAAATGTGAAAGAGTCTTACCAGTGTTGCCTTGACCTACAGTCTCGGCTTCTACGGCTGCTAATGTGAAGTAGGTGGGGATGTGAGCTGAGTTGCATCTATAGGGACAGTTTCCAATTCTATGATCGGATGCGCCACAAATTAGGCACAGACCTTTTGCGCGCCTACAATCCTTCCACAAGTGTCCATTCCTATGGCAGTAGTAGCAAAATCAAAATCCTGAACTTGACTGGTTAATTGTTTCCTTCTGTCTCTTGGGTTTTGCAGGTTGGGTAGGGCAGGCTCCTCTTGCCATTTGGATGGCAGAGCGCTTTATACCGTGTGCTTCTGCTTCTGATCGGTTCACTAATATAGCAGTCTGCTGCTGCAGTCCAACCAGGAGGCTTCGGATTTCCTCAAGCAGAACCGTTTGCTCGTTGAGCGGAGCAGGGACGGCAGGGGTGATTTGTAGTGGTGGTGGAGGGTTGTTGAAGTTGGTGCTGGTGTTGTTTGGGGAATCCATAACCTTGAATGAAAAATTTAGGTTAGGACAGATTCAAAATACATGATTCAAGGAATATGAAATTGATAAGATTCAAGGAACATGATTGTAAAGAATGTTTTAGTTGCTGGTTCTTGTGTTATATTGCTTAGGTTTGTTCATGCAAAACAGAACATGATAGAGTTTCATACAGCTCTGACCTGCATGGGCCACCAACAAAACCTGTCACGCCCCGCTTCCCGGTGTACGGACAGAGGACACGACGAGACCGCTACGTATTTACTGTGAAGTAAATACGCTAAGCGTATCTAAGCAATATAAAAATAAGCACAAGAGACAAGAGGTATAAACTGAACAGCAACTTTATTTATTAACATTCTTTTGTACAATGCATGAAAAGTAAATACAACTGAATAAAAAGCAATGCCTAAACAATGACATAACAGAAAAGAAAAGTACTGAAATGGAAAAGTGTACAATGAACTAGAGCTCAGGGTCTTCACTGAACTGGAACAAGTCTTCAGCGCTGGGCTCAATCTCTGATGTGTCCAGATCACCTGACGACATTCAAAGAAGAAAGAAAGAGAATGTCGTCAGTGAACAGGTCGCTCGGTAAGTCCCACAGATAAAGGAGAAATAGAATAGGCAGAATAAGAAGGTATCTTTTAAAGTTGTATTATATTGTTGTAATGTTGTATTAACGTTGTTGTTTGTAACTTGGTACAGAAGGATGCCAGTGTATACGAGAGGAGTCTCTATATGCCAGATACTAGAGGCATGTATAGTACAAGGAACCGTTTATGCCACAGTACAACAGCAACTGGATTCATGTTAGGTGTATTAAGTCTTACAGTCTCGTGCCGCTTTTAACACCTTCCGTACCAATCTACCCCTTAAACCCCGTAGTGTTTTGATTGTATTGTTGTATTGTATTGTATTGTAAATTGTATTGATTGTATAATTGGATGACTGACCGAAACCATGATATCAGTAAACGGATTTAACCGTAGAATCATGTAAATAGAATAACTGGAGAACCATGTAAATGGAATGTATATCAATGGTTCGGTTCGGTCAAGTTGTATAGATTGATAATTGGATTTATGGATTCATATTGAATTGTAATATTGAAGATTGTAGATTGTACTTGAATCATATTCAAGTCAGATTATAATGAGACTCAAACCGAGTCATACAATTAGAAAGGTAAATTGAAGTCCTGATAGTTTTGATGTTATCGGTAACCGATGCACATGGGCGGCAGGATTTGTATCTTTTTCAAAGACGATTACCGTATTGATAACACCGTTGTTAAGTTGTCTACCTTAGATAGGCAAGCACCCACTTCTCCGGCTCCCTGAGGCTCAAGAGATTGGTCCCGCTTAAACCTATATTTACTAGGGTCCTTAGGGTAATTTATAGAACTTGAGGGGGTTTTATGTAAAAATACTTTTATATACTTTTCAAAATACACCTCAAGTATTTATTATTCGTCTTTAGAGTTGTAATGAATGTAGATTTTATATTGTGATATTTCCAGTGCAAATATCCTAATTTCATAAAGGTATTTATTTGTAATATTGATTTGTATGGAATTCTTGGTATTTTAGTGTAAAATGATTCTTGTGATTTTTGAAAAGAGTTGGAATATTTATAATAATTCAAAATAATATTTTAATGTTACATATACATATATTTATATGAAAATAATTTTAGTATATATATTATATTCTAGAAATCTCATTTCTTAAGTTGTCGTATTTTAAATCTTTCGAGACCGGATACTCCTTGCGGAGGTCTACATCTCGCACTACTAAGCCCGAGGATGTGCGATAATCCGCACCATCCCGAACGGGTTCCCCAAATGGGTTATAGCGGCGCTTTGCAAATATTTGTCTAAATACTAATCATTAAGGAAAAACAATTTTATTAATTATGGTATTTATTTGCAAAGATATCGATTTCCCGTATTTTATATTCTAGGGTCTCCTAAGTCAACTAGACTGCTCCTAACTGGTCCAAAGCGATAAGTTGTGAGATATCTCTCAAATCGCCTCTTCACCGCCAATTGTGGACAGATAAGTACAAGTGAAGAAAGGAGGGATCCGCTCACGAATCACCGTGAGACGGACCTTTTAAAGTTACCTTTCTCACTTGTCTAACTTAGACACCACAAAGTCAGGTTTAGATAAACGACTGAATGCCCACAACCTTCCTCTATCCTAGTGAGTGCGACAGTCCTTAATTGGCCGAGTCTAGATATTTTTATTATTAGTTCAAAGGTTATTTATTTGTAAAGATATATCAATACTAAATCTTTTAGAAATGGTTTTATTAAGTAAAGGGTATTTAAATGAAAATGTTTGTTTTCCATTATTCTAAGTTCTCGAGAGTATCGTGTTATGTTGTATATGAGTGTGTGAGGAGGTATCATTATCTCGTGGTCTACTTAAAGGTATAACAAGTTTAATAGTTTAAATATATAATTGAAACAATGTGGTATTTAAATGAAAAAATACAATAAAGTGAAATAGCCATCATTTTATGTAATGAAACTTGATCAATTTGGTTGATTAGTCTTTAATAGTCAACATGAGAGAGTTTAAGCATAATTGTATTAACGAGAAGTGAAGTTTGATAAGAAAACCGAATCAGAAATCGGATTTGTTCCGATTCCGTCGGGTTTTGTAAATCCGTATTTTTAGAAAAGAAAAGAGAGGTTGAAATGGGGACTTACGGGTTTTGGAAAATAACGAGAGTGAGATGGAAGGAGAGGAATCGCCGGTGCGTCGCTTCGTCGCCGAGAGCTCCTAGAACGATCGCCGGAAGTTCGCCGGGAGTTTCGCCGTAGCTTCACTTCGTGCTCGTTTTCAAAGTACACAGGTTTCTTAAGAATTTTAGAGAGTTGGCTCAGAGTTTTGGGGTGAGAAGGTAGAGGGTAGGGGTGTATTTATAGGGTTAGGCTAGGGTTAGGGTAGATGTAAGGTTTTAATTTAAAATATGTAAAAATATATAAAAATTCATTATAAATTGGAGTAAATGGGTGTTAATGGGGTCTCTGGAAGTGGTCTGCAGATTTAAAGTATGCAGGGGAGTGGGGAATGCCAAAAGACACAAATTCCCAGTTGACGACTCGGCCGTCCGGCGGTGCCAGCCCGAGTCAGGCCGAGTCAGGGGCTTGGGAGGTGGGGGGTCGCCTGGTGAAGCCTCTGGTACCTTCAATTTTTCATGTTCAGTAGAAAGTTTGGGGGTTATCTCGTGTGGACTGTTGGGCTTCTATAAAATTTAAAACAAATAAATATTAAAAATAATGTAGGGCATGAGATTTGAACTCTGATGGCTTGGTTCAGTAGTGCAAGGTATTGCCAATGAGTCACAAGCTCTTTCTTGTAATTAAATTGCTAATCAATTACTTAAATTTTGTGCTCAGGCAATAAATACCCCTTTATGGATTTTTTGAAAAATTTTGTAAAAACTTGTATAGGAAATTTAGGATTGTTACAATCTTGTAATTAGATTGACGATACCATACTTAAACCTGACACGTATACCTGGTAACATCCGTTTACATATACTTACACTGACATATGCGACTTGCACTACACCTACTATTGCTTCTTTTCGCTTGCCTTATCTTGAGAATTCTATCCGACTTTATCTCGCTGACGGATATTTTCTTCTTCTTTCTTTTTTCCCCGAAAAGTCCGTTAGACGAAGAAGAGGACTATGCGACAGTTGAGGAGGTGGAATCAACGGAGGAGGACTACACCGAGCTCTCTACATATTAATAGGATTAACATTTTTTTTATCTTGTTGTCCACCTGTTTAGGGCTTGCTTTCCTCTCAAGTGATGAAATAAACTTTTTGTATCTCATGTAATAAATGGAAGTTAATGAAATTAAAGGCATAGCTTTTATTTATTTTTGTTTTGGTACATGGTCCGGCATTTCTTTTTACGCTTAACGTAAGTTGGAGTCATCTTTCGGTATAGTTAGATTGCGGATCGACTCGCGTCTCAGCTCCCGTTTCTTGAAAAGCGGGACGTGACATTTATACACCACTTCATAATTTCATCTTCAACAAAGGTGCCAATCAGCCAGCAGATCGAAATAAGCCAGCAGTATCTTTGAGCTATATTCTGGTATTTTCTTAGATGCTTGGTTGCAAATTTTGAAAACAGAAGAATATATGGCAGGTCTGATTTGAGGGATGTGCTTCAACATGCGTAATAAATTGATTATTTAAATAACTAGAAATAAACTTTACCAACTGATACCAATTTTCTGTCCTGCGTTGAGAGGTTGCAAGTTCGATTCTCGAAGGAGTTGATTTCAAAAATAAAACTAGAAACAGACTTTTATATGTAGTGGATTTATCTAAGGTTTCTCTTACTTTTATATGATAATAAGTTATTGCATAACAATAAACAAGAAGGACACATGGTATTTTCTCATTTATTCCGAAAAATATCAACAAGGTTATAAATTTTGTTCGTATTTCTCCTGTTCTGAAAGAAACCACCTCAACAGGCTTCTCTTTCTCCCATGTAGGGGTGGTAATTGAACGAGCCAACTCGGATTCGATTAGGGTTCAGCTCGATATCAGCTCGTTCAAGCTCGGTTCATTTATTAATGAGCCGAACATGAGCCAGAAAACCTGGCTCGTTTATTAAACGAACCGAACTTGAGCTCAGCCAAGCTCGTTCGGTATCGACTCGAGTTTGGCTAGGTTACACAATTTGAAAAAAATAGTAATATGTAATAGAGCGATTCTATATAACTCTTAGAACACTCAATTCAATTAAGGGACAATATATAAAATGCAACTGAGGTGAATATAAAACCCAACACTTAGACCCATTTCATACTCTAGATGTTAATTTTTTTAATCTTTCCATATCTCAAAGCCCTGAATCTTAGGCTCTATGATTGTTGTCCTCAACCTAGCCTGTTACAAAATACTTTCATATTTTCTTCTGAAATCCCTGTAATGGCCATTGACCTATTCTCAGCTTCCACCAAATACTTCTTTGTCGTTTTTCTTTCAGAGATCGCCTAATAAAAGATGCATCCGAGCTCGACTTCGGCTCGTTTAAGGCTCAGTAAGCTAACAAGCTGAACATGAGCCAGACCTGCTCAGCTCAACACAAACTCGAGCCGAGCTTGAGCTAGCATAAACTAAGCCGAGCCAAGCTTGGACAAGGATCGGCTTGTTCAAGCTCGGCTCGGTTACACCCCTACTCCCATGCACACATATGTTACTCACAAAAAGGTAACAGAATATAAAGCATAGAAGTTGTATATAACCCTATAAACTTTTTAATTTTTTTATTTATACACCTTATAAGCTTTTCATATCATCAATCTTTAATTAGTATTGCATGACACATCGCAGGGAATTAAAAACATGACCATTAATTACAGACCTTCAAAATATTGTTATTTTAACCAAAACGATCTTTAAGAACATTTATAAATATTTTTAACAATGTCTAACATATATATATACATGAGAAATGCAAGAGCAAAAAGTCTAGTTTACTAACATAACCTTTGAAACGTGAGAAATCAAGAGTAACGCTGAATTCACATAAACTGCCCCATGTCTCTACTCTTATAATGAAAACTTCAAAAATGCCATTGAATGTCTCATTTAAAAAATACGAAAAATCATAATATTTATTCCTCACTTCAAGCTATCCATATCATCATCCATTTAAACATTTTCTTTAGCTCTTTTAGATTCAAATTTCAAACCTAAAATCCATCCAGACTAAGTCAAACCATGCTTCTCAAAATTTCTGATTCTTTTGCACATCCCATCTCTCTTAAGGTGAAAATCTGTTTGTACAGACGATAATTTAACATTTCTCATAAAAATATACATGAGTTTGCCAATTGTTATTATCATCCCTTCCATAATCATTGCCACCGCCGTTACAATAGAACAAACGCTGTTTTCCCATCATGTCGTTGACGTTGTTCCCTCTATCATGGTTTTCGCCATTAATATCATTTTCATATCAATGTTCTCTCTAATTTTAACTGCATTTCTCATTGTCACCACCCCGCCATTATTGTTGTGCAGACACTCCCACCCGCTATATATCCTGGTTGTCGCATGTTGGCACCAATAACGCTTTCGATTCCTTCCTCCATCACAGCCATTATAGGTCTTGTTATAGCGATCTTCAACGCCGTTATTGCCGTGGTTGCCACCTAATGCCCACCCTACTCATTTGCTGCCACCATCGCCACCACCTTCTCTATGTTACCATCAAACATCAAATCATCTCCACATACAAAACGTGAAAATGTTACACTTTCCAAATAACCACTCAACATCAAACACAACAATACAACATTTTTTGAGAATAAGATGCGATCACATTTATGATAAAATATTAAGGAGATCTACTTTTTCTACCAACATTTACATATTAGTCTCATACAAGGGAAAACGTCTTCTGTGCACCAGCCAAATCACATTTTGTAAGCATATATTCTGTCATAAGCAAGAAAAAGATAAAATAAGGGACCCTTAAATCTATCTTAGTGGGGCGGGAAGTATTTTCATTAGCAGATGCATATATTTCATCCCTTTTATTTCTTATGTCCAGATGCGTTAAGCAGACACCCAAAATAATTTCATTCATGTGATCCAATACTATATATACATTCTTCCTTAAATTTTAGTCTAATAAAAGGCGGGGGTATTTTTGTCTTTGTTTCGCTTAAAATATAGGGGTTTTTTACGTTGGCCCCTCTATATTTCAATATTTTTCTGTCCCTCCATATTTAGTTTTTATATGTAACCCCTTAAACTTATAAATTACTCCTTTTAACATTCTCAATTGATAAAAGAGTATCTTTTGAGAATATTCTGTTAACACCATCAAGAATTAACGGCAACACATTGGGAGAGAACATATATTACCCCCAAAACCTATTTCCTTCATTCAAAACCCCTCTATTTTCGAAATATTCTAAATTAAGGTTTTTTAATCTAGGGCTTTTCTTTTCTCTCCGTCAAATTGGCCATAAATTCAAATTTCAGTTCCATAACCTTATGCACAGAATTATAAGGGTCCACATTTGATTGGTTGCAGTTATATTGTGTGGGAGAATGACCTCACCAAGAATTCTATTGCATTTGAGACGAAAAGAATTATTAACCCCTGAATTAAAAAGATTTTTTTCCGAGATCCAGGGAAAATTGGTGCAAGGATTTTGAAGCTTTAAAATGAGATTTTTAGGTGATTATGCATAAAATGGAAACGGTAGCTAGAGAGGAAGTCAGAAGCAACAAGTGGAAACTAGCAAATTAATAGAAAAATCCAACTTCTTGTGGGCATTTGTACATTTTATTTTGTGTTTCATGCGTGTCAGTGCCATGAAAATGTATTTGAGTTTTATTGTTTTTTGTTAAAGTAATGTTAATGTATGGAAGTTCTGTAATTATTAATATAGTATATTTTAAAACTTATAAAATAGGCTTTGTAGATAATATATGTTCCCTTCCATGGTATTGTCGTTAATCCCCAACGGTGTTAACAAAATATTCTTAAAAGATACTATTTTGTCGATTGATGGGGGTAACATGAATGACTTATAAGTTTAAGGTAAGCTACATGTAAATACTAACTATGGGAGAACATGGAAAAATATTTAGGATAATTTTTTATAGTAAATCAAATTTAAACAATAATTATAAAAAAACCATTTTAAAAAATAATTAAAAAAAGAGACCACTTTTGTCTCATAGGCGCCACGTCAGAGCCAGCTCAGCGCTGGCGTGAAATAAAAAAAAATTATGGGCGCAGTTTGAAACTGCGCCCATACCATTTGTATGGGGCGCAGTTTGAAACCGCGCCCCATACATTTTTTATGGATGCAGTTTGAAACTGCGCCTTTTACATTTGTATGGGGCGCAGTTTCAAACTGCGTCTATAACAAATGTTATGGGCACAGTTTGAAACTGCACCCTAAAAATTTTAGTAAAAAATAATGGAACACACTTTCAAAGTGCGCCCATTCCCCTATTTAATCCGACAGCTACTAATTTTTCTCTTTCCTCACTTCACTCTAATCTCTCTCTCTCTCTCTCTCGGGCTCTCTCTCTCTCTCTCTCCCCGCTTTCTCTCCCTCCCTCTCTCTTGATCTTTCTCTCTTTGCTCTCTCCCTCTCTCTCTCTTCTCCCCACCCCGAGCATCCTCCGACCTCCCCCCGTGCCTCCTCCGACCTCCCACGGCTTCTCTCTCTCTCTCATCTCTCTCCCTCTCTGTCTCTCTCATCTCCCTCTCTCACTTAGATTTCTCGATCTCACAGTCTTTCGTTTATGCAAATTTAGTTGGAAATTCACGGACGAATAATCGTCTTCATCCTCGCCATCGTCATCACCACTGTGAGTATCTCGAAAGTTAGCTAAACCCTAATTTTATTTAAAATAATTTTAAAAAATTTGGTTAAAATTTCGTATTGGTAAGCAATTCGAACAAATTGGATATATGTTAGAAGATTTCCCTGATTTTACTTATGACGGGTCAATGAATAGGATATAAGTTCTTACAACTTGTTACATGCTATAAATATGGATTTTCTTGTAATGTTATGTAATTAGTTGAGTATGTTGTGAAGATAAATAAGTAGGTTGTTTGATGAGGACTCTCAAAGTGTGTCAATATTTTTGGCAGGTGGAAAAATGACGGATAATTATATCGATCTAATTTGCTATTTCGATGGCCAATTAATGATTGGAAAAATAAATATTTCTAAATATGTCGGTGGAAAAACTAAGATGATTAGAATCAAGAAGTTTAGCACATACAACGAGCTATGCCAAGTAGTGTATAAAACAACCAAAATCAATCCGTTAGAGTTCAATATCTCCTTAATATATAAATGGCCGACGGAGTATGAATATATCGCCATTGAAGTATCCGATGATGAGGATACATAAGTCATGCTTGTATCGAAATCAAAATCGATCGAGCTGTTTGTGAAGAAGAAAATATTGATGTCCCCTCAACTGCCCGAACCTTATTCTGAAGTGCCTGATCTTTCTTTTCGAGCATCCGAGCAATACCCGCAAGGAGAAATGACACACATGCTCAATATGAATACTGATTCTACCGGATTTATGTCTCCCATCAATGATGAACAGTATATAGATCAAAATTATGTAGGTGAAGGCACATCAAGCAGGGCACCAGTGAATTGGCAGTTTACGAAGTACGTATTATCTTGCATATTTTTATACCGCATATACATTTAGAGGATCACTATTTATTGATAGTGGAGATATGCTATAGTTACTAGGTATTCATAAATTTGTGTGCAGTTTTTATGTACTGCCATCCGGTTATAATTACATGTCACCGCCAAGCTTCGATTTTAATTGCATGCCAGCGCTAAGTTTCGGCTTCAATATTATGCCCCAAAATACCGAGCACATATAGTCATACAATATGGAATACAACACGGGATGGACACCGTTTGCAGACGATGGGTCGGGATTTCGTCGGTATGAAACCGGAACATCAAGTACCATGCAAGTCCCCAATGTTGGTTCCGCACATTCAACCGATATATCTGCTACGGATCCAACGGTGTTGGAATATAATGGAGATGAAAGTGATGATGATGATGATGCTACTGATGAGGACGGGATTCAAGCAAAAGATAGCATGCAAATTGCACATGACCTTACTGATGAGAATGATAGACAGTGGATTACTAATTCATGTGTTAACAATGACTTCGTTGAGTTTGAAAATCCACTTGTCGATAACATGACAGATGCTCGCATGTTATCTACATCGGTAATGAAGAATGTCAACTTTCGTGTAGATAGACTTTCGGTAGTCGATACGTCTGGATAGAGGCTTGATTATGGTTTTGGTAGATAGATAGAGACCAGAGACCTGCATATTTCATTTTAGAGTTGGTGAGATGACTATCACCCTTCAGGACGTCGCAGTGTTGCTTGGTCTATCTATAGACGAAGAGGTGGTTGCTGTGGAGTACGAACACGATTGGTCAGACTTGTATCCCAGCTTGTTAGGTAGGATTCCGTCTGTTGGGCAGAGGAGAGGCAGTAGCATCCACTTGAGTTGGCTGCGGGAGGTGTTTAGTGCTGAGCCTACCATGGATGCTACCCCCGCGGCGATCGAGCAGCACGCACGAGCCTACATTTTACATCAGATTAGGGTTCGCTTGTTGCCGGATAAGAGTAAGAGCAGAGTTAGTCTTGCTTGGCTGCCTCTTTTAGCTGATCTCGACCAGTGTGCCACTTCATCGTGGGGGAGTGCAGTTCTGTCATTCCTCTACAGTGAGCTGAGGATGACTGCATTGATGGAGCAGAAGAGTTTTGGGGGCTATTTAACGCTTCTTCACGTATACAATACTTAAAACCGTATTCTGCTAATTTTGCGTAATTAAATTGATATTTAACGTAAAACGTAATTATTTCATATTCTATTTCAGATATGGTCATGTACATATCTCTCTATTGGTCGTCCGACCATTACGACATAGTTCGTTTTAGATGGCCAAAAACCATATGGATACCAGTAAGTAATTGAAACTATACGCATATTTCAAATTTCAAGTTTTTTTTGGAATATTAACTTGTGTGTAATCTCTATGCAGGTGGAATGTGTAACGACTCTGAAATCACTGTACATAAATTTCTTATTATTTCACGGTAAAGGGTATTACAGCCTGTGTAACAGTTATAAGTTAGATTTGTTTAATAAAAACAAGAAACAACTTATAGCTCACTGGTAACGCCTCTACACTGCTGTGACATAGCTTGTGTATTTGTCATACCCCGCTTCCTAAAAAGACAGAAGCAGGTATGTGAAGAGACCCGCGACGTATTTATTTCGAGAAGATCATTTCCCAGAATAAATACGCTAAGCGTAATTGAGCAATATAAAATGACAAGAAATTAACATGAGATTTAAACTTCAACAACTTTATTTACATTCAATTTAATACATTTACAATATATGAGTTCAATTGAAAGAAAATACAAGAAAAGAAATGCCTAAACAGGTGGCATACATAAACTGAAAGAAAATGATAACTAGTCTAGACCTCAGTCGTGATTTGATCATGCTTCTCCTCTGTGGGGTCCACCTCTTCAGTCTCCACAGTATCAGACAAACATTCTAAGAAACAAAGGTGGGTGGAATGCCCGTCAAAGAACTTTCTCTCGATAAGTCCCCAAGAAAAAATGTGTGAAGTATAAAAGTATAATGACAAAGAAAAATGGATATCATGAAGCAATGGACTAAGAGATATGGTGTTTAAACAAGTCATTTAGTGTAAGCATGGGAATTCTATTTAACATGCAGTTCTATATATATCATTGCAAAGTAATATGAGCATAGTATAGTATGGCCGTGTAGTATAAGTATAATGAACATAAAGTGTATGTAAGTGTCCTAAAAAATCTCTACATGGGTAAACTAATTTAATGTAAGTGCAAGGTTGAATGTCTACCAATCTCAAGAGTGTTCTCGAACCTAACAGGCTGTAATCCGGGGGTAAGAAACTACGGGCCCAAATCAAGTATTAGTAACGAGACTTCAATCTAGTGTTGAAGTATTCTAAACTCAACATGCTATAATCCAGAAGAAAGAAAACACGGGCCCTCATGATAGCTTTCTTGTGTTACATGAATTTATGCTCTAGGGGGACACCTGAGATTTCGTTGGATTCGCACTTGAACAACACCAACACCATGTGTATTCTAGATTACAGTTAAAATTACCAGGCTTGCTCGAATCTATGAACACATCAAGTTGTAAGATTGAGTTCATATCAATGTCAAGTATTCGTGTCGAGTGTTCGTGTATTCATGTCAAGGTGTATTCATGGTTCGAGTCAAGTCAGTTTCAATAGCAGTCATTGTGTTCTGATATTCATGTTAAGTTCATGTCAAGTCATAATATTCTAGTATGCAAGTTTTGGGATATTCAAGTTCAATTGTTCAGGTTCATGATCAAGTGTTCAAGTTTGTGTTTGTGGTTATATTCGAGTTCAAGATTGTATTCGGATTAGAGTCAATATCTTATGAACGGATTTAAATATTGAAGATCTTATGTTCAGAAGTAATCGGACAACTGCTGCACATGGACGGCAGGATTTGTGTCTTTTTCCAAGACGATTGCCACTGATAACTCCTTTAAGTTGTCTAACCTGAATAGGTCAGAACACACTTTCTCCGACTCCCCGAAGCTCAAGAGAAATGATACCGCTTAAGCCTATATTAATCTAGAGTTCTTAAAAATTTATTATTGTTGTTTATATTGTATTTATAGTTTTTGCAATTCTCGAGGGGGTTTTATGAGAAATATTTTAATATGGTTTAAAAATAAATCTAGAGAATGATTTATAATATTTAGAGTTTTTTTATGAACATGTATTCTAATTTTAGTGGTATTTTGGTGATAAAATCTAGCTTTTAAAAGTTTATGGTATTTTTCTGAAAACTAGCTTCTTTGGAAACTTGATGGTATTTTATTAAAATTTCAATCTTTCATTTTAAAAATATATTTTCACAAGTTGTTTTTATTGAAAATACGGATTGGTGATTTTATATAAATTTTCAAAGATTGTTTTGTTTAGAAAAGATCGTATTTCTTAAAAACCATATTTTTTATTTTCTTTCGAGACCGAATTCTCCGTGAGAAGGTATGTATCTCACTCTACTATCTCAAGGACATGCGATAACCCGCACCATCCGTAGATGGGTTCCCCAAAAAGGGTTGTAGAGACACAATTACAAATGATTTAAAAATAGCGATAAAACATTTTATAAAAGTGATGGTATTTTAATGTAAATTGTTTCTTTTAAAGAAAACTTGGCCAAAATATCGTGCTATGAAACTATTGTGTGCGTGTGGGGTAGGTCGTTACCCCGTAAAAGTTCTAGAGATGAGTATAATGGTTATTGAAAAAAGGGTTATACTAAAGTTCATGGTATTTATTCATGATTTGTAATCTACATATTATTTAATATAATAAACATCATATTAAAAAATTGTTAGACATGGATAGAGTTGTAAATTCGTATTTTCTTGATATCATTGGATGAAATTTATGATGAACATATCGAATTACAATGAATATATATATATATATAAACTTTGCTTATAATACCGTATTCTTTCACATCGATATAATTGGAGGAGCAAAAGGAGGGAAAAGTAGATGAAAGATTTAGCGTAGTTGCAAGTGATGCATGATTGGTAGAGATTCTGCGTGTTCAAGTTTAGTTAATTACCGCAATCAAAACGGTTTCGCTTGTAGCTAGCCGGTTGAGTACGGGTCGTCCGCAAGGAGATGGGAATCTTTTTCTATGTGCTTTAACGAGTTAAGTCCGAAAGTCCAGATTTGTTTGTGATTATCTAAGTGTTAAAATGATATGTAAAGAGAGCTTGTTAGGGTTAGGATTAGGTTAGTTTGAGTTAGGAGTCGCTCACTTCTTTCGTTGCCACTCTTAATATCGGTGTTACGGTAATCGGCAACAACGGGGATTAGCACGACTAGGAAGGAACTTGCGAGTATAACCTAGGATTTCCAACGCTTAAATTCTTCCTGTTGGTGCTTGTCCGTCCGTTCTTGGCTCTTAGCCATAACCTCCGGTTAATTCAACCACAACCGGTCTCATTACGGAATCACCGCTATCATGTAGAATAGGGTGCCGTAGGGAGCGGATTGTGGTTCAATTAACGGGAGTTGATTTAAGATGTTGGGCAAGGAAAGAGTGAGAGAGATTTCCTTCTCTCAAACTTCCTTTATCCTACCCTAACAAGTATGGAAACTACTCACACATCATACTGAAAAGAAAACAAAACAAAAGAGGAAGATAGAAAGAAAGAGATTAGAAGATAACAACTAGCTATTTGCGACCTCACCTTGGCAAGGATCAAGCGTAAACATCATGGTTGTTTTAATGATAAAGGAAAAGAGAAAAGAAAGAAACAACAAGAAATAACAACAACTAAGTTAACAAATGAAAATTATAAGCAATTAACATAAGAGCAAGACAAGTATAATAATAAAATGAACTTCTTTATTCATCATTCTTCACTCACAAAAGCTCACTACAAGTTTTTCAATGGAGAAGAGATGAGAAGAGGAAGAAGAAACAGGTATTCTAAACCTAGAAAAATACAAGATTATGCACCCCTTTTGGCTTCACAAGTTCTGGACTATTTATAGGCAGGTAACAGAAATTCTAGGGCAACATTCTGGACCCATGTGAAAAGACCCAACTACCCCTAAAAACTTGACTTCTGAAGACTCCGTATGGCCGCGGTTCCGCGGCCTGAGCATGCTTAGGCCGCGGTTCCGCGGCCCTATTGAGAGATTGGGTCACCAAATTTGGTGGCTTCTCCTGGTATTGTGTGCCCTTTATTCTGGTATATGTATTTTCTCAGATTGTCTTCACGATTTTTCCAGAATTTCTGTTGATCAAAAGGTGATTGGATATGGATCTTTTTGTCATGATTTTCTTGAGCTCCGCGTAGATTTCTTGGATCTTGTGTTGCCATTGAGCCTTGTGCATGAAAATGACATTGATTTGCCATTTTGTCTCTTAAACTAGTGTATGGCAACAGAGGGATAAAGAGCGGAGATCCGTGTTTTATCTGTGGTTGGCAGGAACCCGGGTTTTTGTCGTGTTTTTCCATGAATTTCACTGTTTAGAGCCGAGAACCTGTATCCTGCAATTGACTAGCAAACACGGCTCAAGAGTACCTACCGATATGCAATGTGATAAAAATTGGGCGGTATGAAAATGCAAAAATCTGATATGAACAAATACCCCCAAACTTATCATTTGCTCGTCCCGAGCAAAGCCAATTTATTCACAAAAAATTTTCTAACCTCACTTTCGCAGGGAACGCGATTGCACTGAGCATGTGCAACAAGCCGTTAAACCTCTAGGTGTCCCTAGTAGGAGGAGTGTTGTCTCCTGAGGGTTTTCAGCGGATACTACCCATAAAATCCGGTCAAGTTGGCTTTATAAAATAACTAAGATTCAAACCCTAAAGTTTTGTTTCAGAAAATAACAATTCTATTATCCTAAGTCTAGACTATCGAACCTTTATTTTTCACACCTCGCTTCTTATTTAACTACAGATTTTATATGTCTTTACGTGCAGTGCAAATAGTGTCGTTAAGTTTCAGAAGGATTGAATAAAGTCATCATATCATACAATAAGTCCAGATAAATTTTTTTAAAAGGATCACATAAGTTTTATAAAGAGTTAAGTATTTTTCAAGTTTCGTTTTCCAGTAAAGTTTCAACTTCAGAATTTCAATCTTCCCTAACAGGAAACTAGGTCTTATTTTTCACTCCACCTTTTTCTTGTTTTCATTTCATACACACCTCTGTGAACGTGCAATAGTCTTTATCATAGAATAAAACATTCATATCTCTGCTAAAATTTTTATAAAAGCCTGTCTTTTATCAAGATTATTCTCACACAAAGAACCGTTAGGAATTTTAACTCGGAGAGAACACTTGCTTGATTTTGTTTTAAACTGGACTTTCTAGGCTTCTTAGCGAGCTTTGGGCCAATGCATCCAAACCAGTTGGCTTTAGGGCATTAGGTGTAGAAACACCCCAGCGGACTTAATTACTCAAGTTACCTAGGTCCAAAAACAAAAGACAGTTTGGCGTGAAAATCATAATGATTCAATACGAACGGAGACATAACCGGCAGTTCAATTATTTTTTTGGATAAGAGACGTGTTTAGTGGGTTCGGTGTGTGATCATTCCAATCAAGTTTCAGATGGGTTATTTTTCAGACTTAGTTCCAATTAAGGCATCAATAACATTCCTTCATATTCACTTGACTTCATAAATTATTCTTGACATTACTTATTTCAGAACAAACCTATTTGATCCTCAGAAAATCATTTATCTATTTAAAAGTTTTTAGACAGAAAAGACTTGTCATCTAATTTCCAAAACTCACGACACGTGTAGTGTGATGTAAAGACGTATATCAGCTATAGTTAACTTCAAAGGAGAGTTATCTTTCAGGTTTTCAAAATCTAAATATAAGATTTAGTTATTCTTATCTTATCAAACAATACCGTCGAAATGTTGAATCAGAGTCCTCCCACTAGCTAACTTGACAAAAAGTTTTTATGTTTTTAGAAAATTTTCAGATTTTTATGGATTTTATGGATTTTAATATGCAGATGCAGAATATATGAATGCGAAGGTAAGAAATGCGTACCGAGCATACCCCCAAACTTAAACTGGACAGTGTCCTCACTGTCATTGCATGAAGAGATCATTTGAAGGGTCAAAATTGTCGGTTAGATATACACAAAATTTTTATTTTTATTTTTTTGTTTTGTTATTGGTTTTAAGAAAAAGAAAAAGAAAAAGAATATCCACAAAAATGTACAAAATGGTATATATATACCCCCAAACTTATTTGGAACAGTGTCCACTGTTCTTGGCTGGATAACCGAAGTTTGGTGGTAGGCAGAGGAAGATTATGCAGGGTAAACCGGCTCCTGTAAGACCAGGAGCTCCTCTGTTGGTTCGGCGCTAAGGTACGGTTTTAGTCGGTGTCCGTTCACTTTGAAAAATGAACCGTCCTTTGGATTCTCCAAATCCACAGCGCCATGCGGATACACATTCCGCACAAAATATGGCCCTTTCCAGCGAGATCTGAGCTTTCCTAGATGGAAGTGTAGTCGGATGTCGTAAAGCAGTACCTGCTGACCAGGTACGAAGGTTTTGCGCAAAAGGTGTTTATCGTGAAACACCTTCGTTCGGTTCTTAACGACAACCACGTTATCGTAAGCTTCATCCCTAAGCTCGCTCAATTCATTCAACTGCAGCTTCCGATGGCTGCCCGCATCCTCGAGAGACAGATTCAGCTCCTTTATCGCCCAAAATGCGCGATGCTCTATTTCGACAGGTAGGTGGCAGGCTTTTCCATACACAAGCCGATAGGGAGACATGCCAAGGTCGGTCTTATAAGCGGTTCGAAAGGCCCAAAGGGCATCAGTGAGTTTCAGCGACCAATCTTTACGGTTCTTGGAAACCGTCTTCTCCGGTATCTGCTTGATTTGCCGATTTGAAACTTCGGCCTGCCCGCAGGTTTGGGGGTGGTAGGGTGTAGAGAGCTTATGATTAATGGAATATTTTCGCATCAAGGCCTCGAAAGTCTTGTTGCAGAAATGACTTCCATTGTCGCTAATGATCGCTCGGGGGTGCCCAAAACGGGAGAAAATGTTTTCTTTAAGAAACCTAACGACAACGTTGTTGTCGTTAGTCCGGCTGGGCACAGCCTCGACCCATTTAGAGACGTAATCAACAGCGAGAAGGATGTACAAGTTCCCGAAAGAGCTGGGAAATGGCCCCATGAAATCTATCCCCCAAGCATCGAAAATCTCCACAACCAAGATCGGTTGGAGCGGCATCTCGTTCCTCCGGGATATCCGGCCCAAGTGTTGGCACCGGGAGCAAGTCTTGCAATAGTCATGAGCGTCTTTAAAGAGTTGTGGCCAGTAGAAACCACATTGCAAGATCTTCTCAGCTGTCTTTCTGGGGCCAAAATGCCCGCCACACGCTTGATCGTGGCAAAATGACAGTACACTCTTGAATTCCTCGTCAGGGACACACCGACGAATAATCTGGTCGGGACAGTACTTGAACAAATAGGGTTCGTCCCAGTAAAAGTGTTTTACTTGGGATAAGAAGCGAAGTCTGTCCTGACTTGACCATTCAGTCGGTAGTAATCCTGTGGCCAAATAGTTCACAATATCTGCGAACCAGGGTTCGCAAGATACTGTCAAGAGCTGTTCATCCGGGAAAACGTCGTTGATCGGAATTGGAAGCGAAGGCGAAGAAGGAAGTCGTGAGAGATGGTCGGCAACTACGTTTTCACATCCTCGTTTGTCCTTAATGATAAGGTCAAACTCTTGAAGTAAAAGGATCCAACGTATTAACCGAGATTTTGCATCTTTCTTCGCAAAAAGATGGCGCAGAGCAGAATGGTCTGTGTAGACAATGACTGGAGAGCCGATGAGGTAGGGCCTGAACTTCTCTAAAGCAAATACAACAGCTAAGAATTCCTTCTCAGTTGTTGTATAATTGAGTTGGGCGTCGTTCAGGGTTCGGCTCGCATAATAGATTACGTGCGGCATCTTGTTTATGTATTGTCCAAGGACAGCACCAATGGCAAAGTCGGATGCATCGCACATAATCTCAAATGGGTGCGTCCAGTCAGGCGAAGAAAGAACGGGAGCAGAAGTGAGTGAGCTTTTCAATGACTCGAATGCAGTCACACAGCTCGAGTTGAAGTCGAATGGCGTATCCTTGGCCAGCAAAAGAGTCAAGGGCCTAGCAATCTTGCTAAAGTCCTTGATGAACCGTCTATAGAAACCGGCATGGCCAAGGAAGGCTCGGATATCTCTGACGCATCGGGGAGGAGGGAGATTGGAAATGACCTCAATCTTCGCTTTGTCGACCTCTATGCCATTTTGCGAGATGATATGTCCTAAGACAATACCTTCACGCACCATGAAGTGGCACTTCTCCCAATTCAAAGTGAGATTCTTGTCCTTACATCGGGTAAGGACAGCGTCAAGATGCAGCAAACACTCGTTGAAGGAATCGCCGAAGATGGAGAAATCGTCCATGAAGATCTCCAGAAATTTTTCCACCATGTCTGAGAAGATTCCCATCATACACCGCTGGAAGGTAGCGGGCGCATTGCATAACCCAAAGGGCATGCGACGATATGCAAACGTGCCGAAAGGACAAGTGAAAGTGGTTTTGTCCTGGTCTTTTTCGGCGATGGGAATTTGATTATAGCCGGAGTAGTGATTTGTATGTCAAAAACTTATCTATTAACCGCAATCAAGAACGGCGTCGCTTGGCAGCTAGCCGGTGAGTACGGGTCGGTCCACAGGGATTTTGTGAATTTCCTAGTCACTCTTATGAGTTAATTCCGAAGGGTGTTCGGATTGGTTATTAAATCCAAAATCTAAATTAATCTATATCTAAATCTTGCTAGGGTTGGGTCTAGGTTAAGTTTGGAAAGTCAATAAATCTCACCGCTTTCTATACCCATATGAAGATCTAATTAGGTGTTATGGTAATTATTAATAAAAGGGATTAGAATCATTTGGAAAGATGTTTCTTCCTCTAGGTTCTTGTCCTTCCTTTAGAAATCCTTACCCTAACCTCCATGGAAAACCATCACAACCGGGCCTTTATACTACGGTATCACCGCTACCTCGATGGATAGGATGCCGTAGGGAGCGGTATATGCATGTATGCATAGAATCCTATGAAAATATATGACGGGCAAGAAAGGGGATGAGAGATCTTCGTCTCTCAAACCTTCCCCAGATCTAACCCTAACAAGCGAGGAGACTACTCACTCATCAGGGAATTAAAATACATTTATCTAGGGTAGAGAATAAAAGATTAACTAGGGCAAGCAATTAAATTTATCTAAGGCAAGAATAAAAAATTAACCTAGGCCAGAAAATAAAGAACTTACAAAAAATGATGCTCTCCAAAAGAATGCTGAAATTTATTAATGAAGGGAGGCATAGCCTTTACAATGATTTAGAGTTCCTATTTATAGAGGATAGGAAACCCTAGGTTATAATTGATTCGCATGTCTACATTTACCAAAATATCCTTAGGAAGACCTAGTCAAAGTAGACTTCAAACTTTGGTAAAATTTTATGTCATTGTCTCTTTAAAAGGAAGTATTGGGCCTTGAAATTATTGGGCCTTGAAATTTCCTTTATAGGCTCTTCTGTCTTTGGGCTTCCTTATTATTTGGTTCTTTTATTAAAATAGCTTCTATGTTTCTTCCAGATCTCCAGTGAATAATTGCGGTGGACTTTTAACCGTTCGCTTTATAATCTTGGACATTGTATTGCCTTGTACTTTGTGAATTTTATCTTTGATGTAGGCTTGATCAAGAGTCTTCTGTTTGTTGGTCAAAGTCCACTTTTGCATCATTTTTTCATCGTTTTCACTGTTTTAGATCCAAGAACCTGTAACCTGTAATATGTAGCAGACATGCGTCAAAAGCACATGTTTATTTATAAAACGAATAAGAATGGGAAATATAATAATGCAATATTATGGTATAAACAAATACCCCCAAACTTATCTTTTGCTCGTCCTCGAGCAAACTTATTTTTATTCACTAAAATCCTAACCTAACCGCACTTTCGCAGGGAAACGCGATTGCACTGAACTCGTGCAACAAGCCGTTAAACCTCTAGGTGTCCCTAGTAGGAGGAGTGTTGTCTCCTGAGGGTTTTCAGCGGATTACACCCACAAAATCCTATCAACTCGGCCTATTGACTTTTGTTTTCCTATAAGGTTTTCTAACAAGGAATTCTATTATCATCGACTCGTAAACTATCCACCCATATTCTTCACATTTTCTCATCATTTAACTTAAGATTATATATGTTCTATAGACTTACTTAGCTTTCGGCATCTCTTAAGTTTTCCTTCTAGGATTCCATCTCTACTTAGGAATTTCTATCAACTCTATTAAAGATACAAGTTCTATTCTTCACTCCTTTCTCTCATCTAAACTCCAATCACATACCCCTACGTGTGTGTAAATATCACCCCTACACTTGGAAATTCAAATCAAGCAATCATACTTTTGTCCGTTGTCCAAAGCACTTATTAAGTAGGTGAATTTTTAATTGAATTTTGCCTACACATCCTTCATGCGACCGTTAATACTTCTTGAGGTACCAACAACCGATTACAAGATGTGTTTGCACTTTAAAGCATACTTCCTAGTCTTGCAACACCCAAGGCTTTTAGCAGTGACTCCCAAACCAGTTGGTCTAAGGCACTAGGTGATGAAGCACCCTCGCTAAATATTTTTTCTATTTTTGCAGCCTTAAGTAATCACAAAAACCAGTGTCCATTTTTTTTTATTCTTTATTCACACTTGTATTTTTTTCTTTTATTTTCATTATACTAAGGACTTTAGACAAGAGCATTCAAGGTCTCTTCTACTATTCCAAGTTTCAAGGTGCGTGATTGTGCAAATTGTAGGGTATACATTTTCAAAATCTAGACTTAAATTAGGAACTATTTTTCAAACTTATACTCTAATAAGAAGATCAATACTCTTCCCTTGTTTCGACTTAGCCTAAGAAGTGAACCCAAAATTTGCCTATTTCTAAATAAACTACAAGGCATATACTTTCTACCGTTAAACTTTAAGGAATGTTATTTTTAGGGTTTTTAATTCAATAAGTCTAAGATCTAGTTGTTCCCAGCCAGTTAATCTATCTGTCAAACTCAAGTCAATTAGCCAAAATTGAATACATTAATTTTTATAATTTTCGAAAATTTTCAATTTTTATAGGTTTTCAAATAAGTATGCAAATGCAAAAATATATACAAATGAATGCGAAGGAAGAAGACGCACCGAGCATACCCCCAAACTTGAACTTGACAGTGTCCTCACTGTCATGCTAAACCAAGAGGATCAAAATGTCGGCACTCCCCTATTTATTTATTTACAATTTTTTTTTTAATATTTTAATGTTTTGAAAATTTTTTTTAAATTTTTTTTATAGAAAAAGAAAACAAAAATATATACATATATACAACAAGGTTCCTCCCAAACTAAAGCTTGGCCTTACACAAGCCAAAAGTTAGCACCAACCATTCAAAAATCTTATCGTGGTAAAGGTATAGTCGGTGCAAGAATGGGGTGGAGATGAAAGAAATGAGAAACACGCGAGACCGTGTGGAAAGAAGAATGGTAGAATATAGTCTCGGTGGGGGAGAAGAAGGGCGGAAAGGAGAAAGAAGGATCGCGCGAACTTGAGAGTGTAAATCGAGTGAATAAATTAGCGCAATATGTGATGACCGATGTGTTATAAGCAATTGCGCTAGCCTATCCATCCGTCGGGAAATGGGGTCAAATCCCTCAAGATTCGCAAGAAAACATGGGTACGCCGAACTTGGTATAGGAGATGAAAGCGTAACGGTCTCTTGTTCGGTCGGAACAATGGGAAAGACAAAAGGGAGTGAATTTGGGATAGTATCTTTCTCACCGTAGTAAACTGTTTCGAACATGAAAGATTCCATTAATGGTTCGAAATTACTATAATCAACTGAGTCTGATGGCTCATCTGAAAATGTAAAGGACTCAAACTCGGGCGGTGAGTTATCAACATCATCCGAAAAAGTGAAACACTCGTAGGTGTTATCGTCTGTGAGAATTGTGTCAGATTCAAAGGAAAAGGTTTCAAGCTCACAGTCTTCAAGCGGGGTCGGAACGATGGAAGGGAGGGAGGGTGATATAACAGTCAAAGGTTCAGGAGGATGAATTGGAAAATCAGACACATCAAACAAAAATGATTCAACCTCAATATTATCCTCAAGACTCTCCTCAATACTTTCCTCAATATTTAACTCATTCATGCCATTATCATCAAAATCTAGACGCATATGAGATTCGGGAGAAACATTTAATAACTCGGGATGATGATTTGAACATAAAATTTCAATTAAATCAACAGGTTCATCATCCGAAATATTCCCGGCGTCTATATCCTCAATCAAGTGAAAATCAATTTCTTTAGACACCTCATCAAAAGTATGGTTATTTATCAATTTAGGTTCTAGAGTGGAGGTGTAAAGGTCAAACGGATTAGGTGCGGTTTCACTCGAAAGGGGTTCTTCATAATTTGGCAAATCAAACACTACAAAATCACACAACTCGTTTTTATTTTGAACTAGTGAATCATTTAGGGCAATCGATGGAAAACAGGAGTTGTGGGCTTCAATTGGGTACGGGTAGGTTTGATTTGAAAATCCTCTCTCATTCTCACTCTGTCCAACCGCCTCCTTATACATTAAAAAATTTTGAGCTAGCGGAAAACTAGCTACCGCTTCAGTAGGTTGCATAAGGGCGGCCACGGACCCCTCCACATTCCTAGTCATTTTATTTGTTGCAGCAATATAAGCTTCCAACGACTCTTCCAAACTAGACTTAGGTAGTGAGGGGGTTTCGGTAAAAAATTCGAAATTGTTTGGATATGTGAAACTCCCTAATGGTTGTGTAGAAACAGTGTCTAGTGAAGGTGGGAAAGTCGGGTAGGACTGGTAGGAAGTGGGTGGTTGGACAGGGATAGGGTCAACATGTGGATAAAAAGGTGAATAGTCGTGTGAATCCCTAGAACTAGATGAGTGGAGAGGGGTGAAAGAACGACTGCGAGATTGAGTAATATGCTCAGCAATGGACATCGGCTTAGAAGTTACAGCAGGACTTGGAAAAGTGGTGTCAACATATGTAGGTGGTAAAGATGGACTTGGTCGACGCAAAGTGGGTTGAAAAGTCAAACTGTTTCTCCTAGATACCTCTATTTGATCTTTCAAAGATTTTTTAGGCAAGAAAGGATCGTCTTTAAATTGACCGAACAAATTGACGTATGACGCAAAATTAGGTTCGGGATACCAAAGTTCGGAAAGTGATTTATTATGTGGGGTACCCATTTTAGAAGAAAGGGGAAAGAAAGAAAGTTTGTGATGTAAGGATCTATTTGAGGCCAAAAATTTTGCAAGTTTCTAATAAAATTTGTCCTTTTTATTTTTATTCTTTTTCTCTTTATTTGGAAAAAATTTTGTTGTAAAAAGATTTTAGAGAGAAGATATGCAACAACAAAATATTACTTGCAATCAATTATTATTTTAAGCATATCACAAGAATCTTTAATTGGAAAGAATTGTTGCAAAAAGATATTCGAGAAAAGATATGCAACAACAAAATATTACTTGAAATCAATTATTATTTTAAGCATATCACAAGAATCTTTAATTGGAAAGAATTGTTGCAAAAAGATATTCGAGAAAAGATATGCAACAACAAAATATTTCTTGTAATCAATTTAGTTCAAGCGGTTGCAATCAATTATTATTTTAAGCATATCACAAGAATCTTTATTTGGAAAGAATTGTTGCAAAAAGATATTCGAGAAAAGATATGCAACAACAAAATATTACTTGCAATCAATTATTATTTTAAGCATATCACAAGAATCTTTATTTGGAAAGAATTGTTGCAAAAAGATATTCGAGAAAAGATATGCAACAACAAAATATTACTTGCAATCAATTATTATTTTAAGCATATCACAAGAATCTTTAATTGGAAAGAATTGTTGCAAAAAGATATTCGAGAAAAGATATGCAACAACAAAATATTACTTGCAATCAATTATTATTTTAAGCATATCACAAGAATCTTTAATTGGAAAGAAATTGTTGCAAAAAGATATTCGAGAAAAGATATGCAACAAAAAGATTACTTGCAATCAATTTCTAATTTAAGCGGGGCTCGAAAATCCTACACAAAATTGTTATATGGAAGGGAATATATTTTTAAAGCGCATGGAATCTTGCAGGAATTTCCAGAAAAGATATATGGGGATTTGCAGAGGGGAGAATTAGAAATCAAACCGTGCAAAAATTTTGCGATGAACAGTCAAAAAGGCCGCGGTTCCGCGGTTTTTGGAGCATCAAGGCCGCGGTTCCGCGGTTGTTCTACGGGATCGGGTCCTGAAAAAAATTGTACGGCTCCTTGGTGGCAATCTACCTCTGTTCTGATGTGTTGTTTTCTGTTTTGCTTTCTGGAAATTTCCAGATCCGTCTCGAATGTTCCTGCAAGATTCAAACAACAAAGTACCCTTTCCAAAAAAATAACAATTGATATATTTTTATAATTTTTTTTGATGTTTTAGATTTTTATGATTTTTTTAATTTAAGATTAACCCGAAATTGCAAATAGGAAATTTCTACGCCATCCCCGGCAACGGCGCCATTTGATTTGTATGTCAAAAACTTATCTATTAACCGCAATCAAGAACGGCGTCGCTTGGCAGCTAGCCGGTGAGTACGGGTCGGTCCACAAGGATTTTGTGAATTTCCTAGTCGCTCTTATGAGTTAATTCCGAAGGGTGTTCGGATTGGTTATTAAATCCAACATCTAAATTAATCTATATCTAAATCTTGATAGGGTTGGGTCTAGGTTAAGTTTGGAAAGTCAATAAATCTCACCGCTTTCTATACCCATATGAAGATCTAATTAGGTGTTATGGTAATTATTAATAAAAGGGATTAGAATCATTTGGAAAGATGTTTCTTCCTCTAGGTTCTTGTCCTTCCTTTAGAAATCCTTACCCTAACCTCCATGGAAAACCATCACAACCGGGCCTTTATACTACGGTATCACCGCTACCTCGATGGATAGGGTGCCGTAGGGAGCGGTATATGCATGTATGCATAGAATCCTATGAAAATATATGACGGGCAAGAAAGGGGATGAGAGATCTTCGTCTCTCAAACCTTCCCCAGATCTAACCCTAACAAGCGAGGAGACTACTCACTCATTAGGGAATTAAAATACATTTATCTAGGGTAGAGAATAAAAGATTAACTAGGGCAAGCAATTAAATTTATCTAAGGCAAGAATAAAAAATTAACCTAGGCCAGAAAATAAAGAACTTACAAAAAATGATGCTCTCCAAAAGAATGCTGAAATTTATTAATGAAGGGAGGCATAGCCTTTACAATGATTTAGAGTTCCTATTTATAGAGGATAGGAAACCCTAGGTTACAATTGATTCGCATGTCTACATTTACCAAAATATCCTTAGGAAGACCTAGTCAAAGTAGACTTCAAACTTTGGTAAAATTTTATGTCATTGTCTCTTTAAAAGGAAGTATTGGGCCTTGAAATTATTGGGCCTTGAAATTTCCTTTATAGGCTCTTCTGTCTTTGGGCTTCCTTATTATTTGGTTCTTTTATTAAAATAGCTTCTATGTTTCTTCCAGATCTCCAGTGAATAATTGCGGTGGACTTTTAACCGTTCGCTTTATAATCTTGAGGACATTGTATTGCCTTGTACTTTGTGAATTTTATCTTTGATGTAGGCTTGATCAAGAGTCTTCTGTTTGTTGGTCAAAGTCCACTTTTGCATCATTTTTTCATCGTTTTCACTGTTTTAGATCCAAGAACCTGTAACCTGTAATATGTAGCAGACATGCGTCAAAAGCACATGTTTATTTATAAAACGAATAAGAATGGGAAATATAATAATGCAATATTATGGTATGAACAAGTAGCCATCAAGAAAGCAGTAGTACTCGTGTCCGGCCAATCGTTCAAGCATTTGGTCAATGAAAGGTAGCGGAAAGTGGTCCTTCCGCGTTGCGGCGTTGAGTTTTCTGTAATCAATGCATACTCGCCACCCAGTTTGGGTGCGAGTAGGGATTAACTCGTTTGCCTTGTTGGTTATGACCGTGATGCCTGACTTCTTGGGGACAACATGAATGGGGCTAACCCACTGGCTATCAGAGATAGGGTAAATGATACCACTATCTAGACATTTTACGATCTCCTTCTTCACAGCCTCTTTCATGACTGGATTGAGACGTCTTTGTGGATCCCGGGCTGGTTTGGCTTCATCCATCAGATGAATGTGATGTTCAACGATCAGGGGACTAATCCCCTTGATGTCCGCCATGGACCAGCCAAAAGCTTGCCTGTTGCTGTGCAAGACCGCGAGAAGGGCTTTCTCTTGCTCTGGAGCTAGAGAAGCCAAGATGATGACAGGGAGGGTCTCGTTCTCACCTAAGTAAGCGTACTTAAGGTGAGACGGCAAAGGCTTGAGTTCGAGCGTCGGAGGTGAAACGATTGAAGGCAAGATTGGTGCAGAGGTCTCGAACTCAAAGGACTCCAGCAAAGGTTCAAAACGAGTGTAAGCGACCGAGTTGGATGGTTCAGGTAACTCATCTGGAAATTCGAAGTATTCAAACTCGGGTTGCGAGCAGCTAATATCGTTCAAGAATGTGAAACACTCATAGTCGTTGTCGGGCGCAGAAACAGCAGCAGGTTCGAGGAGGAACGCACTAGTGGCGTTAAGGTTAGCATGATCGAACAGAAACTCCTCGAATTCACACTCTTCAGGGGTGATTTCCTGGATCGAGCAGACGTCCAGTATATGAGCATTAGGTTCGAAGGGCTGATTCCCCAACCTAAAAATATTGAGTTCAATTGTCATGTTTCCAAAAGAGAAGTTCATCGAACCATTGGGACAATTGATCACAGCATTTGAGGTTGCAAGGAATGGGCGACCGAGTATCACCGGAATTTGATTCCGGGGGTTAGCTACAGGCTGTGTGTCTAATACAATGAAGTCAACGGGGAATATGAAGTCCCCGACTTTGATTAACACATCCTCTAGCTCACCCCTAGGATGGGTGATCGATCGGTCGTCCATTTGGAGAGTACAGTGTGTGGGTTTCAGCTCTCCTACGCCTAATTGCTCGTATACTGAGTACGGAAGCAGGTTAACACTGGCACCAAGATCTAATAGTGCGCGGTTGATGTTCTTATCCCCAATGGTAATAGAAATCGTAGGACAGCCAGGGTCCTTTCGTTTTTATGGTAAAGCTTGGGTAAGGGCATCACTTACAGCACTAGCCAAGAAAACGTTCTTGGGTACCTGAGACTTCCTCTTTTTCGTGCACAAGTCCTTTAAGATTTTCGCGTAGGACGGGACTTGTTGGACAGCATCTAAAAGAGGAATGTTAATGTTAACCTGCTTAAATAACTCCAGAATCTTCTCCATTTAAGGATTTTGTTTATTAGACCTCAACCGGTTTGGAAATGGGACGTTTTTAAAATTGGTTGAGTCTAATGCTTGTGGAGGAGATTGTGGAGTTGGAACGGATCCCAGAATAGGTGTTTTCGTGGAGTGAGAAGTGGGTCCGTTCAGAGCAGAAGAAGAAGAAGGAGAAGAAGAAGAGCCTTTTGAAGAATGGAGAATAGGCTCAGAAGACGAAGAAGCAGGAGAAGAAGAAGAAGCGGCCGGGGTGTCATCGTAGATCCGTGTGCCAATGTTGTTTTGCAGCATCCTTCCCGATCTCAATGTGGTCACGGCACTCACATTATGGTTCTGTTGTTCAAGAGGAACATGTACATTCTGTGGGTGACTGGGATTTGGGAGTGGCTGGGACGGGAGCTTCCCCTTCTCTCGCTCGCTTAAGGCCGCATTCAGCTGTGCAATCTGGGCCTCGATGGTCTTGATGCTTTGCCCGTGAGCGGCAGTGTGTTGCACTAAGGACTGAATGGAAGACTGGATGTTGGTGGTGGATTGTGTCGATTGTTTAACGAACGCCTCCAGACTTCGTTCGAGCGAGGAAACCTTATCGTTGTTTGACGGAACAAAGTTGTTTGGTGGAAAAGAATTGTTGGGTGCAAAGTTGTTCGTCTGATTTTGAAAAGGTTGGGGTTGGAAGGGCTGCTGAAATTGATGTTGAGTTTGTTGTTGCGCTTGTTGTTGCGGCGGAGGAGGCCTTTGGAAATTGTTGCCTTGGAATTGATTCTGATTCTGATTCCAGGCGAAATTGGGGTGGTTCCTCCAACCAGGATTGTAGGTGGAAGAGTATGGATCATTCCTCGATCTTTGCTGGAATGCAGCATTAACCTGATCCTGTCCTTGCGATGGTGGATTGTAAGGATACTCTTCGGTTAAGTGAGAAGGATCGGAACAACAAGCGCAAATGGTACGAAGGGGAAGAACAGGGGCAGGAGCAGGAGAAGAAAATTTGCTTTCTATCGCTTCAAGCTTTCTCGTTATTGCGGTCATTTCAGCTTTCATCGCAATAGAGACGTCAAGTTGGTGAATTCCTACCCTAGACTGACCGGTAGAAGTGGAGGTAGAAGAAGAAGAAGTCGGTCTGGTGCTCTCCCATTGTAGCGTTTGCTCCGCAAGGTCGTCAAAGAATTGTCACGCTTCCTCGTCAGATTTCGATAGGAAGTGGCCCTGACAGATGGTTTCCAACAACTGCTTCGTTGCTGGGTTCAGGCCCTCGTATAAGGTTTGTCAAAGTTGCCATTTCTCTATACCGTGGTGAGGACACTGAACAAGAAGGTCTTTGTACCGGTCAAAGCACTTCCAGAAGGGTTCAGAAGGAAGCTGAGAGAATTGGTTGATTTCATTGCGGATCCTTGCGGTTTTATGATTCGGATAAAATTTCTTTAGAAACGCTTTTACAAACTCGTCCCAACTGGTTATTGAGTGGGAAGCGGTGCTATACAGCCATTTTTCAGCAAGATCGTATAAAGTGAACGGAATGACCCGTAGACGTATAGCATCGTCCGACAGTTGGGTGGTTTTCATCATGGCACAAACGTTTTGAAATTTATTGATGAAGATATAGGCATCTTCAGATTCAAGCCCATGAAATCGTGGAAGCATGTTGATGAAGTGGGGCTTAATTTCAAAATTATCCCCATTGGACGGTAGAAGAGAGAGACAGGTGGGAAGTGCGGAATGGGTGGGATAAAAACGATCCTGGAGCGCGATTCGCTGCGGCGCTACAACAGGTGGTGGTGGTGGGTTATTAGTCTCCGTAGGAGGTGGAGCCAATCCAGGGGTAGTCAAAGAGATGTTTGGATTAAATCCTGACATCGCGGAAGAAGAGGTTGGTGATGGTGAAGGTGAAGATGTATGAACAGAATTCCGGTCAACGTCGGAGTTGGCCGGCAAAGGTAAGGGTGAAAGAGGAGTGGACGGAGTTTCGACGTCTGAGTCGATCGCATAGTCGGTAGCGACTAACGTAACGCGGACTAGGCGGGCGCTAGTGTCCCGAGTCCAAGCGGACATACACTAAACGAGTTTAGTATAGTCAAAGCGGAGAAGGTGAGGGTAAGAAAACGTCAATGGAGAAAGGCGATAGGTGGTGGGTGAAAAATGGATTTTGGCGACAAAGGGCAAGTTTTTATAAAAGTTTTTGATTTTTTTCCCTTTTTTTTTAGAAAGAGCTTTACAGAAATATGTACGGACTTACGGCTTTAAGCAATCACAAACAAGATGTGCACAATCTCACCTAGATCTAGAGTCACCTAGGTCTGCTAGACAGCTCCTAACTGTTCCAGAGGGCTAGAAATAGGACCTCAAACCGCCTCTTCTCCGTCAAATGCCGCCAGATAAGTGCCAGGTAAGTGGGAGGTTGTCCAACGCTTTCGCGAAGTTCCTTAATTAAATAACCACTTGCCTTCGTCACACTTGCCTAGGCACCGCAAAAGTCAGATAGGATAAACGGCCGATACCTGTAACTAGTCCTCTGTCCTATTGAGCGCGAAGTCCTTAGGGCTGAGTCTAGTATTTTTTAATTTAACAATGGTCAATGCATATGCTTTTTATGATTTCTGGGGTCCTGGGAAGGGTGATGAAATCCCCACCCAATCTGAATTGGTTTCAAGCCCCTTAAGTCCGTATTAATGAATGCAAAGCGGTAACAAATCAACTGCAAACAATTTTTATTTTTAGCGCGGCGCAAAGAATCCTGTACAAGAACAGTTTATTGGAAGGGGAAAGAGAATTTGCGCAAAGAATGCTGCAGAAAATACAGTTTATTGGAGTCCAGAGGAGTGGGGGGAAGAAGAGAAAGACTCACAGAAAAAATGGCAGCCTGAAGGCTCCAAATGGCCGCGGTTCCGCGGCCAAACACCTGCTTAGGCCGCGGTTCCGCGGCTGAACAGAGAGATTGGGCTTCCAATTTTTTTCTGTGTGTTGGCCTGGGAGTCCTCTGCCTGTATGGATTTGCTGAATCTTGATTTGATCACTGTATCTGCTCCAGATTTTTACAGTAGACTGTTTGCTTCGTTTTGATCCGTCGCGGTGTAGCCGCGAACTATGGGTCTATCTTCCCACGTCTTTGGCACTGAACTTGAACTTCGAATATCCCACGTCTTTGGCACTGAACTCGAATTCCGTATTATCCTGCACACTTGCACAAAAACTAATCAAAAATAACAAAATGGTTTTTTTTTTTACAATGTATATTTTTTTGTTTTGTTTTTCGGTTAGATTTATATTCACAAGTTAACCCGAAATTACACAAAGAAATAAACTACCGTCTCCCCGGCAGCGGTGCCATTTGATTGGTAGAGGTTCTGCGTGTTCAAGTTTAGTTAATTACCGCAATCAAAACGGTTTCGCTTGTAGCTAGCCGGTTGAGTACGGGTCGTCCGCAGGGAGATGGGAATCTTTTTCTATGTGCTTTAACGAGTTAAGTCCGAAAGTCCAGATTTGTTTGTGATTATCTAAGTGTTAAAATGATATGTAAAGAGAGCTTGTTAGGGTTAGGATTAGGTTAGTTTGAGTTAGGAGTCGCTCACTTCTTTCGGTGCCACTCTTAATATCGGTGTTACGGTAATCGGCAACAACGGGGATTAGCACGACTAGGAAGGAACTTGCGAGTATAAGCTAGGCTTTCCAACGCTTAAGTTCTTCCTTTTGGTGCTTGTCCGTCCGTTCTTGGCTCTTAGCCATAACCTCCGGTTAATTCAACCACAACCGGTCTCACTACGGAATCACCGCTATCATGTAGGATAGGGTGCCGTAGGGAGCGGATTGTGGTTCAATTAACGGAAGTTGATTTAAGATGTTGGGCAAGGAAAGAGTGAGAGAGATTTCCTTCTCTCAAACTTCCCTTATCCTACCCTAACAAGTATGGAAACTACTCACACATCATAATGAAAAGAAAACAAAACAAAAGAGGAAGATAGAAAGAAAGAGATTAGAAGATAACAACTAGCTATTTGCGACCTCACCTTGGCAAGGATCAAGCGTAAGCATCATGGTTGTTTTAATGATAAAGGAAAAGAGAAAAGAAAGAAACAACAAGAAATAACAACTAAGTTAACAAATGAAAATTACAATCAATTAACATAAGAGCAAGATAAGTATAATAATAAAATGAACTTCTTTATTCATCATTCTTCACTCACAAAAGCTCACTACAAGTTTTTCAATGGAGAAGAGATGAGAAGAGGAAGAAGAAACAAGTATTCTAAACCTAGAAAAATACAAGATTATGCACCCCTTTTGGCTTCACAAGTTCTGGACTATTTATAGGCAGGTAACAGAAATTCTAGGGCAACATTCTGGACCCATGTGAAAAGACCCAACTACCCCTAAAAACTTGACTTCTGAAGACTCCGTATGGCCGCGGTTCCGCGGCCCTATTGAGGGATTGGGTCACCAAATTTGGTGGCTTCTCCTGGTATTGTGTGCCCTTTATTCTGGTATATGTATTTTCTCAGATTGTCTTCACGATTTTTCCAGAATTTCTGTTGATCAAAAAGTGATTGGATATGGATCTTTTTGTCATGATTTTCTTGAGCTCCGCGTAGATTTCTTGGATCTTGTGTTGCTATTGAGCCTTGTGCATGAAAATGACATTGATTTGCCATTTTGTCTCTTAAACTGGTGTGTGGCAACAGACGGATAAAGAGCGGAGATCCGTGTTTTATCTGTGGTTGGCAGGAACCCGGGTTTTTGTCGTGTTTTTCCATGAATTTCACCGTTTAGAGCCGAAAACCTGTATCCTGCAATTGACTAGCAAACACGGCTCAAGAGTACCTACCGATATGCAATGTGATAAAAATTGGGCGGTATGAAAATGCAAAAATCTGATATGAACAATGCGGAGTGGCGGCATGGAAAAAATAGAAGAGACTATACAAGAGGGAAAGAAAAGAAGATGAAAGGACATATCGTTGCGCGTTCGTATTCGTACGAACGAGAAGGAAAGTACAACCCTCGGTTTGTAGAACCAAGATCGTGAATTCAACTAGGGGGCGAGCTCAATCTACAAACGTCACTTAAGCGAGTTGTGGAGCAACGGAGAGGGATGAAAGATCTTGAGAGAACGACGACGCGGGAGGGAGAAACGTGCTTGACTCTTTGAGGGAACTTGAGTGCTTGAGAATTTTGAGAAATAAGATAGATTTGACAGAGTGGTATGTCTAAAGAAAGAGCTAGGACTGGTCAAGGAATTTATAGGAGAAAAATGAAGGTGTGTGAATTTAAAGAAATGAATTAAAAGAATTGAAATAGTGTTAATGGGGGAAATTGAAGAGTTTCTGGCTAAAATTAGAGAAATCAAACATGAAAATAGAGTAGAGGGGAGCTAAAGGGGTGCACGGGCAATGAATAGAGGAGTTTGGGGCTATTCCACCCACTGGTAGCGATTTTTGAGCGAAAACCGGCGGTAAAAAATGATGCAATCGCCTCGTGGTTCGCGCAGTGCCTTCATTTGAGTATTTATGTCTCGTTTTTATTGTTTTATTTATTTGCAACTCTTCATTTCTCCGTGTAATATATGTGCGACTCTTGGGCTTCCGAAAAAATTAAACAGAAAAATATTAAAAATAATTGGAACTGATGGGATTCGAACTTGCATGCTATGGGACATCAGAGGAAAGGCTTAACCAGTGAGCTATAAAGAGTTTCTTGTACATAAGTTATCAAAAATAACTTATAACTCGAAATCAGAACAGAAATACACTGTTTTTATTAATATTGGATCAATAAAAGTGTATAGGACTTTTAGGGTCGTTACATCCTACCCACCTTAGAAAAATTTTGTCCTCGAAATTTATACAAGGGGAATGTTGTAAGAGATTCAAGAAAAATTTAGGTTAAAGTAGTGGTGAAGGAACTGCTGATATCGTACCGAAAGTGCGTGAAAATGTTTAGGTAGATAAAAGAACAAAAGAATGCAAGAATTTGAAAAGGCTGAAAAAGATGAGAGAAAATTTACCAGTGTTGTCTTGACCCATGGCTTCGGCCTCTACGGCCGCCAAAGTGAAAACCTGACGTCTTTGCACATTTCTCTGTATACGCTGGTACATCGATGGTTGACGAGGTAAAGGTGGTCCGCACGGAGGTGGTGCAGGAAGAGCTAAACGAGTAGGTGGAGATTGAATAACTGGTCTAGCAGCGGAGGCTAGGCCAGTTCGGTTGTGTGGGCAAGTTACTATAGTGTGTGAGGGTGATCCACGTATCAAACAAAGACCATTTACTCGACAGCAATCCTTGACCTGGTGTGCGGTCCTACAGAAGTTTGGTTCGGTCTTGGAAAATGATCCTCCTAGCCTCATAGTTGGTGCTGGAAGAGTTGGCCTAGAAGCGGCTCCTCCAGTAATCCGATTGGCGGGACGTTTCATACCGATCGACCGTTGCTTTTCCTTCTTCTTAATAACAGTTTCATAGCGACGGGCTGACTTCAAAACTGCTTCATGTGTTAGGTATTCTCCCATTGCCAAGGCAACCTAGATCTCAGGGTCTAATCCTTGCTAGAAGCGCCTGACTCTGATTTCTGCAGTAGGAATTAGATGGGCAGCGAATCTGCCGAGTATGGTGAATTCGGCATCATACTCCCTACCGACTTATCCCACATGGATCCTTGTTGCGGGTGAATGAATTTCTGTTCCATCTCGAAGTGTGCGGTTTCCGGAAAATAAATGGTATCGAAGAGATCACGGAAAATCTTCCACTCGATCAGCCATTCAAGACGGCTCTCTTCGGCTTTCCACCAGACTCTGGCATTGTCAGTAAGTTGGAGTTTTGCTATTCTGACCCACGCCGCTTCTGGAACTTGGGCTGCGGCTAGGTCATCTTCTATGCTTTAAGCTCATTTCTCGGCTTCAAGCGGTTTATTTTTCCCCGAGAAGTTTTTCGGGTGTAATGCTCGAAATTGTTTCACTCCCGGTGCTTCTGCTTCAGAGCGGGTGAAACTCTGTTGAAGGAGAGTAGTCTGCTCCTGCAAAATCATGCCTTGAGCCTGCTGACTCTCAAGTAGGCTTTTGATAGCCTCTAGAAGTATCGTCTGTTCTGTAAGTAGAGCGGCTACAGTAGGGAAGGTGGTAGAGCGGTAAGGGTAGATGGTGATGGTGTACTTCCATTGACGTTGCTGCTGGTGATGTTAGGAGAATCCATCGTCTTAGATAGAGAAGAAATATTATGATAGATTCAACGGAAATTGAATTGTAAGGAATGTAAAGTTGTTGAATTTCATATTTCTTATGATATATTGCTTATGATTTCATGCAGAACATGCCTGCATGAGCCGCCGACAAAACCTGTCACTCCCCGCTTCTCAAAAGACGAAAGCAGGTACGTGACGAGGCTTGTAGGATTCATATGACTTAGTGGTAATGGATGATTAATTAAAAATGACTCATTTTATCTTTTAATAGCTTAAAACTAGATCGATAGTGATGAATGTAGATTAGGGTTCTTTTGGAAGAAACTAGGGTTTCCCCACTCTTAACCCTTGTCCTTGCATTGATCTCTATTCATGTCTAGTCTTTAATAAAACAAGTATTAATCTAATCTCAAATCGCGGTCGAGACTATCAATAGATTGGTAGCGTGCCCGATAATGATGTTAACATTTATTTTGCTAAAGTTTATAAACTTTAAAATGTATAAAAGAAGTTAAAATATTTTATCATCCATTGATCTACCCCAGCCTACGAACCCTAGCAAGCTAGAAATTACTCGTGCATGGTTAGAGAAGAAAGGATGAAGAATGAAATCATAATATAAATGCAGAAAGTAATGCAGAAAGTAAATGCGAAATAATAAACTAATGATCTACTTTTATTAATCAACTTATCATTTACAAATCCTTTTTGAGAGTAGAATACAAAGAAGACTATTTGCTCTTGTTCGCCGCCGAAAACAGAAACGAAACCGCATAGGTCGTCTTGCCTGAATTTGGGGGCAGATACTATTTGGTTTTATCCGTCCACCTTTCCGAAGATACCATGTTGATTTATGACACCGTGTATCGAAGGTTTAAACGGATGCAGCCGTTGTAGCAGACTTCGTCAGATTCCCCCTCATTTGAGGGGTTTTTGATTGTGGGGACGCTCTTCCCTGCAGGCGCAAGCCCTTACAGTTAATTACGCTACCGCATCGCGGTAACCACTTTCTCCTTCTCCAGATGGTCATTTCGTGTCGTGTATGTTTGTTTTATTTTTGGTTGCCCGTGGATTGTATACGGAGACTAATTTATGTCGTCGTCCGTAGGGCGTGGATTAGTCCAAATTCGTATTTTCTTAGATTTGGGTTTGGGTTGGGTTTAAGGATCGTTAATCTCATTTGAGACTAAGATTAACTTAAACGTTTGTTAAGGATACGTTAGTCTAATTTTAGACTAAGATCAACTTAACCATTTGTTGAGAATACGTTAGTCTAATTTTAGACTAAGATCTACTCAACAGGATCATTTAGATCCAACAAAAGAGCATTTGGGCTCTATTGTTTTAGTTTAGCGACGTTGCGGTCCATAAGTTTAAGGACATCATAGTCCATACAGTTTTTGGTTGTCGGGACCCATCACCTTTCTGAAGACATTGAATAATTACAACGACACATATCAGAGGTGTGAAGAGATGTACCCTTGAACCAATGTCAGTTGAGAAATCTGTAGTTGGATTAATTTAAGGATCGTTAATCTAATTTGAGATTAAGATCAACTTAAATGGTTATTAAGGATACGTTAGTCTAATTTTAAACTAAGATCTACTTAACAGGGTTTTTAGGATCATTTAGATCCAGCGAAAGAGCATTTGTGCTTTATCGTTTTAGTTTAAAGACGTTACGGTCCATAAGTTTAAGGACATCATAGTCCGTGGAGTTTAAGGACATCATAGTCCATAGTGCAGAGACATCATAGTCTAGTTTAGAGACATCATAGTCTATAGGGTTTAGTTTAGGGACGTTACGGTCCATAAGTTTAAGGACATCATAGTCCGTGGAGTTTAAGGACATCACAGTCCATAGTTTAGAGACATCATAGTCTAGTTTAGAGACATCATAGTCTGTAGGGTTTAGTTTAGGAACTTTGCGGTCCATAAATTTAAGGACATCAAAGTCCGTGACAGTTTAAAGACATCATAGTCTATAAAGTTTAAAGACATCATAGTCTATGAGTTTAAGGACCTCACAGTCCATGGTAGTTTAGAGACATCATAGTCTGTAAAGTTTAAGGGCACCATAGTCCATGAGTTTAAGGACTTCACAGTCCGTAAAGTTTAAGGACATCGTAGTCCATGAGTATAATGACCTCACGGTCCGGTTTAAAGACGTCATAGTCTGTGTAGTTTTGGTTCAACAATTTGGGGATGCACCAAAAGTTATTGCTTATTTGGACCCTTCATCTCTCTAAAAACGTTGAAGGATTATAACGACATGTATCAGAAGTATGAAGAGATGTACCCTTGAACCAATATCCCGATTTGGGGAATGGGATGAACATCATTTTAGATGTCATCTGTTAGGAGAACACTAGTCATCTTTGGGACTAGGATTAGTTTGGGGAGATCTGAACATGGGGGCTCAATTGATTGGTGACAAAAAGGGTCTTGGCTTCAGAAGACTTGGCTAATTTGAGCTAAGGTTGATTTCCCTTAGTCACCCCATAGTGCTAAGCACTGAATCAGTGTTAAACACTGGACTTGGGAGGAGCTCACGTGTGAATACGTGAGGGCCCCCGAAGTGGGCATTCTTCCTTGAGTTTATTCCCTCATATATATATAAAAGTGCTGAGCACTTGGCTCACGTGTGAGCACGTGAAGCTCCCGAGGTGAGAAATGTTCTCTAGATTTTATTCCTCTTTCATTTATAAGTGCTAAGCACTTGGTTCATCAAACAGTCATGTGCAGACACGTGAGGTGCCTTCAAAATGCAAGCACTGTCTTTCGAATTTTCTCGGGGTCACGTGGGAACACGTGAGGTGCCCCAAAATGGGAGCTATCTTGGGTTTATTCCCTTTTTCCTTTTCTGAGTGCTAAGCACTATTGGGTCATGTGAGGCACTCTGAAAAATGAAAATTGCCTTTGTTTTATTCTCCTTTTTTTTCTGAATGCTAAGCATTATCAAGGGATCACGTGAGGTCACGTGAGACGCCCCCAAATTGAGATGTATTTTAGATTTACTCCCCTTTTTGAAAAGCTTGTTCGGTGGTGCGCCAAGAGTTATTGGTTATTGGGACCCTCCATCTCTCTGAAGACGTTGAAGAATTACAACGACATGAATCGGAGGTGTGGAAAGATGTACCCTTGAACCAAATTCCAGATCAAGGGGAGAGATCATGGTGGGATGAACATCATTTTAGATGCCATCTGTTAGGAGCTCATTAGCTATCTCTGGGACTGAGATCGGTTTGGGGGACCCTGAGCATGGGGGGCTCGATTAATTGCCCTCGGGAGATTTGATCTAAGTTTGGCTGATGTTGGCCTCTCGTAGTGTTAAACACTAATATATGATTGGCGCTCACGTGCTCCCACGTGAGGCCTTAAAGTAGTGTTAAACACTAGTGTATGATCAGCGCTCACGTGCTCCCACGTGAGGTGCTTGAAATAGTGTTAAACACTAAGAATTTGAGGCGCTCACGTGGGATCACGTGGGGCGCTTGAAATAGTGTTAAATACTAAGAATTTGACGCGCTCACGTGGGGTCATGTGAGGCACTTGAAGTTGGCGCTGCTCCTCTGGGTTTATTCCCTTATTTCTTTTCTAAGCGCTATTGGGTCACGTGGGATCATTTGAGGCGTCCCAAGAATGGAAATTGCCCTTTGATTTATTCCCTTTCTGCTTTATAAAAGTTAAGCACTGCTTGGGGGTCACATGGGGCCAAGTGAGGAGCTCCAAAAATAGGGTTTATTCGTTTTTCTCTTTTATAAGTGCTGAGCACTTCTCAAGGGTCACGTGGGGTCACGTGACTAGATCTCATTCTTTCCCTCTTTGTTCCTCAAAGGTGCTCACGTGGGATCACGTGAGCTTTTATGTAGCGTTTGAATGCTAATGAATCATCAGGCTATTCTTCTATGATTCCGAGGGATCAAATTCTCCTTTTGTTCTTTGTAGGGATTAAATTCTTTTTAAAGGGTTAAACCCTAGTTTCAGAGGAATTAAATTCCTATATGTTTTGAAAGGGTTAAACTCTTTTGGATTCAGTTCTTTCCCTTACGTTTTGAATCTGCATGACAGAATCTCCCCGATGAGAATTAAATTCTCAACTTGTAGGAAGATTCGCTTCTGCAGATCTTAATCAGAGGAAGAACTAAGTTCTTTTAGAAGAGTTAAACTCTTGGTTTGATAATTAAATTCTCTTTTTGTGAGGGCTTTTGGGAGGGGTTCCCCTTCTTTAGAGAACTAAATTCTCTCTCTATTTTTCTTCCCCTCTCCTTCTATCTTTTCTCCTTCTTGGCTCCTATTTATAGGAGGAAGAAAAGAATCAGTTTGTTCAGCAAATCTCTCATTGAGAGATTTGTGATTGATTTTATAACCAACATGATCTTTTAGATCACTCGGTGAATTTTATTCACCGTTGGATTTTTAATCCAAAGGCTCTCTGTTTAACAGAGAAGATTTCTTGTTTGTTTAATAAGATTATGAATATCTTGTTAGTTTTAACAAGATTAGAATTTTATTTTATCATATCTTTTTAGTTTAATAAGATCAGAAATATATTTTCTTAATATGGATATTTTGTTAACATAGAATTTTATTCTTGTTATAAGATTAGGAAAATATTTTCCTATGATAGATTTTTATTCTATCAAATGATCATCGCTTGATCTTTGATCCAAGGGTCCTCTGTTTAACAGAAAAGATCTTTCTAATTTGAGAAAGATCAGGAAAATATTTCCCAAAATAGAATTTAATTCTAGAATTTGATAGGAACATTTTAAATTAGGGTGCTCACATACTTTGCATGTGATTGGCAAAAGCACCCACGTGTTTAACACGTGACCCCTAGTGTGGGTTTTAGCCTGTGTATGTTCAGAGCGCTCACGTGTGTAGCACGTGAGGCATGTTTGGCCCTTGGTTATTTATGTTCAGCGCTCATATGCTTTGTATATGTGCGCCCACGTGTTTTACACGTGATGCCTGTTTTTTGAGAATTCTCCCTCTTTTTTGTAAGGGAACAAGTAGCTCTTGGCCGAAAATTTTAGCGGGAACAGCTCTCGATCGTATCTCGTTGGGACGTAGATGTTGAGTTGATTGATCACGTCAATTCGTGGATCGTCTTGGATCTCTTGATCTTGTCGGTGATCCTTTCTCAAGTGTAGCTCTCGGTCCTTTAAATAGCCCTAAAAGTAGGAACCCTAAATCCTATGTGTGATGATTTGCTATTGCGATCTCACTGAAAAAATCCCAAATCCAACGGCCACAAGGAGGCCGCGGATCCGCCGCATATCATGGGGTTTGGCCGCGGTTGGGTGGCTATTTGGTGAGATCAGGGCTTCAAAATTCTTGTGTTGTTTGGTGTTGACACTTGGAGATCATTGTGATGTCTGGATTCTTCAAATCTTCCTCTGAGTCTTTGTCGTTTATGATTTTATAATTTGATTCAACTTTATTGGCAGATTTTATTCCCGACATCTCGGATCTCTCGATTTCCAGACCTGAGTTAATATCTGCACAATATCTCACTTTATAGTATTAGTAATATTTGTTATTATTTTGAGATATTATCCTAACCATTTGTATGATACAATATTTTTAATAATATTGATTAGAATTATTTAATATGATATGCATATTTTAATTACAAAGATTTTATATAAATATTATATGCATGTATTTTCCCTCATAATGTTAAGTATAATATAGAAACATATGATAATTATCTTTTTACAAATAAACCCACATATATTCTATAATTGCAATAAACACATTTAAGCACTTAACAAAAGTAGGGAAAATGTTCCATCAAATGTGCAATATTTTCAACTAATCATGATACCTCAACAATGATGAGACATGCACCCATTGTGAGAATCCAAAAGAATTCTCATTAAATTAATGATCTCACTAAGCAGTAGAGTTCAAAACTCTCAATGTTCTTGAAAAACGTGTTCTGCAACAGATCTAAATCTGTAAGAGGAATAGAACCCTAAAAAGTAAATAGGAAAGAGGAATAAAATTCTTAAAAAATTTCAAAATTTCTCAGAGCTAAGATCTGTAGTACAAACTGGAATTAAATTCCTTCGATGGTGGGATTAAATCCCCAGAAATCCCCATGGGAAATAAAATGGAATTAAATTCCAGAGAACCCTCAAATATCGGAGCCAATAACAGGGTAAAACCCTAAAATCTCTAAAGACCCACGGTCTACCCAAATAAAAAGTTTTTTTTAAAGATCTCTAAGAGATCATTTCAAGAAAAGAGCTAAGCTCTATTAATGGGTTAAAAATCCAAAACAAAAAAGAAGGTTCTTTCAAGAGTTGAACTTTGGTCATGATCCTTAACAATTTTTTTAACAAAGTTTAACCCTGAAAAAGTTCTGTGGACAGAGATCTAAACCCTGAGATGAGAATTAAATTCTCAAGGAAGAAGAAGATTCGAGAAAAATGATAAAACGACAGTCATCTCAAGGGCCAAAGGCCCTATTTATAAGATGTGAAGAGACGGTTCAACTCCCTAGGAGATCAACCGGTGGAAAAAGTGACACCGTTGCACCCATGTGTGAGACACGTGAGAACAACGGTGGGGGGCATTTGTTCCCCAAAATTTAAACAATATAAAAAGAGCTAAATTCTATTGAATTTTAATAAGGCAGGGCCTCATATGCTCTTCACGAGGACGCCAGCGCCAATCTTGTAGGATTAAATCCTATGATGGCGCCGCACGTACTCCTCACATAGACGCCAATGTGCAAAGTACCAGAACGCTTATTATATAAGAATTAGATTCTTATATGGCGCCGCACGTGCTCCTCGTGTGGACGCCAATGTGCAAAGCACAGGAGTGCTTCTTATATAAGAATTAGATTCTTATATGGCGCCGCACATGCTCCTCACGTGGACGCCAATTTGCAAAGCACGGGAGCGCTTATTATATAAGAATTATATTATTATATGGCGTCGCACGTGCTCCTCACATGGGCGCCAATGTGCAAAGCACAGAAACGCCTATTATAAATAAGAATTTAATTCTTAAGTTGCGCCCATGAGCACAACACGTGAGCGCCGGCGCCCAAGTAAAAATCAAGTAGAATTAAATTCTACATGGGGATATTTCCCTAAAAACTGGGATACTCTCTGTTAAACAGAGCCGTTGAATCAAAAATCCAATGGTAATGATAAATTATCAAATAATAGAATAAAATTCTTTGAAGGGAAAATATTCCCCTAATCTTTCTAAATGAACAAAAATTGTTGGATCAAAGATCCAATAAGATGGGAAAATATTTTCCTATATATTTCTAAACAAAGAAAGATGTGCTCTATAATAGAGAGCTCTTGGATTAAAAATCCAATGGTGATTAAAAATCACCGCTTGACAAAATAAAATTTTGTATATGGGAAAATATTTTCCCAAACTTATTAAAAACAAGAAAATATATTTTGTAAAAACAGAAACACTTAGATCAAAAATCCAACGGTGGGTAAAATTCCCCAAACAAATTTTGAGACCAATTAAATCAATCAGAATCTCTCAATAAGAGATTTTCTCAAAACTAATTAACAATTTGCCTCCACTATATAAAGGACCCGAGACTTCAAGTCTCATATAGAGAGAACCCCCTATAAGTTTCTGCAAAAATACAGTGAGCTCTCAAAAAGAACAGAGAATTTAATTCTCAAAGAAGAAGATCTTCCTTCTCAAAACCCTAGGTAAAGAAAAAATAGGAGATCAAAATATCTCATTTACCTATCATATCATATTTAAGGGTTGAACCTTTTTAAAAGAATTTAATTCTTTCTCTGGATCTGAGATCCACAAGACAAGTCTCTCATAAGTTGAGAATTTAATTCTCATCGGGAAGATCTTGTTCTTGAGAATCAAACATTCAGGGAAGAACAAGTTTAAAAAGAAAGAAGATGAAGTCCATAATACTCCAGAAACTTAGTTCTTTCAAATCAAGAACTTAGTTCTTTAAAAACTTAACCCGAAATACTCAAGAATAGTGATTTTGGCGATCATTAATGGTCAAAATACCATTGACAGAGATTTAGCCTCTCTGAAAACATCAACAAAGATTAAATCTCTATAAAAAAAAACTCGGCGCCTCACGTGAAAAACACGTGGGCGCCGAAGACAGAAGGTCAGCGCCTCACGTAAAATATACGTGAGCGCGGAGTTAAAGTGCCTGGCACTTCATATACGGCCAAAATGGCTAAGTGCTTGGCACTGATTAGGCAGCGCCTAACGTCTCACATGAAACACACGTGGGTGCAAGACAAAAATAAACGAGACAGCGCCGCACGTGCCCCTCACGTGGACGGCCCCAACAAAAGACTCAGCACCTTACGTGCTTCCCATGTAGGGGCCCTCAAACAAAGGGCCCAGCGCCTCACGTGCTTCCCATGTGGGTGGTCAAAACAGAAAGTCGGCGCCTCACGTGAAATACACGTGAGCGCAGAATTAAAGTGCTTAGCACTTCATATGCAGCCAAAACAGCTGAGTGCTTAGTACTAATTGTGCAGCGCCCAGCGCTGCACGTGCACCTCACGTGGACGCCATAAAAAGCGCTTAGCACTTCATGATTAGTCAAAACGACTAAAGTGTTCAACACTCATTGGGCGGCGCCCATGACTGACATACATGTGAGTGCCAGATCTCAAATAAGTGCTTATCATTTTTACATAAAAGGAAAAGGGGGTGGAAAAAAAACAGAGCCTAAACACGTGCCCCTCACGTGGACGGCCCCAACAAAAGACTCAGCACCTTACGTGCTTCCCATGTAGGGGCCCTCAAACAAAGGGCCCAGCGCCTCACGTGCTTCCCATGTGGGTGGTCAAAACAGAAAGTCGGCGCCTCACGTGAAATACACGTGAGCGCTGAATTAAAGTGCTTAGCACTTCATATGCAGCCAAAACAGCTGAGTGCTTAGTACTAATTGGGCAGCGCCCAGCGCCGCACGTGCACCTCACGTGGACGCCATAAAAAGTGCTTAGCACTTCATGATTAGTCAAAACGACTAAAGTGTTCAACACTCATTGGGCGGCGCCCATGACTGACATACATGTGAGTGCCAGATCTCAAATAAGTGCTTATCATTTTTACATAAAAGGAAAAGGGGGTGGAAAAAAAACAGAGCCTAAATAAGTGCTTAGCACTTTTGAAAAAAAAAGACTAAGCAGACCAAGCCCAAATTGGCTAAGTCTCTGAAGTTTTCTTACAGCTGAGCCCAAATGCTCTTTTGCTGGATTTTAAGTAAAAATGATTCTAAAATATTGTTAAGTTGATCTTAGTCTCAAATAAGACTAACGTATCCTTAGCAAAAATAAATTGAGCCCAAATGCTCACTTATATATTTAAGTTGATCTTAATCTTAAACTAGATTAACGGTTCTTAAATAAAACAAAAATATTTTTAAACTGTAGGAATATACAATCTAAGTTCAAAACCCCGTCAAGCAAATCCTTGACCCAAACCCAAATCTAAAATATATGGATTTAGACCGATCCGCGTCTTACGGGCGACGACATAAACTAGTCTCCGTATACAATCCACGGGCAACCAAAACAAACAAAATAACACACGACACGAAGTGAACTACAGGAGAAGGAGAAAGTGGTTATCGCAATGCGGTAACGTAATTAACTACAGGGGCTTGCGCTTGCAGTGAAGAACGTCCCCATAATAAAAAAAACCCTCATAAAATGAGGGGGAATCTGATAAAGTCTGCAACAATGGTCGCATCTGTCCAAACCTCCGATATATGGTGCCATAAATCAACTTGGTATCTTCGGAGAGGTGGATGGATAAATCCAAATAGCATCTTCCCCCAAATTCAGGCCAGACGTCCCAACATCTCGGTCCAGTCTTTCGACGGTGAACAATGATTACCCGCAGATTCATCATTACAGCCGCCCTTCCGCCCACCTCATATACGCCTCGAGGACGGACAGAGAGATTTGGTAAGTTTATATCAAATCTTTTAAAACTAAAATCTTATTTTTATGAAATTCATTATTTTATTTACCATCAATATAGGTCCATACCATTTATGCATTGGAGGATATAGCTAATGAGGGTATTAGTGGTACCAGGGACACAACGAGCTGCTTTATGAATATCAAGTCCCTGATCAGGAATTTGATGACGAGGCATGGATTCACACGTCCACCGGCCGTGCCTGCACCACTCGTGTCTCCGCTATCCGTCCCTACACCACCCGTACCCCCGTCGCCCATGCTTACACCACCCGCGCCTCCATCGACTGTGTCCGCACCTGCCATTCCTATCACGTATTCACGACGTAGACGGAGACAGCCGGCGCCGTCTCAGCATCCCGATGAGTACAAGTATGGACCATCACAGCCAGAGCCGTCTCAGCCGCCTGTTGCCGACGAAACTGGACCGTCACAGTCTTGACGTCCTATAGCGAAGAGGTGGAAACCTATGATGGTGCGACGACTTCGTTAGATTGTCATGAGTGTTCGTGTTGTATTTTGTTGTGATGAATTTGTTATTTATTTTACATTGTTTATTGTTTTCAGCTTATTGTTCTTCATCGTTTGGGCGTCGTATATTGTGCGTGGATTGTGTCTCCATCGTTTGGGCGTTGAGTTGGCTCCGTCTGTGGATGCTATTATTTTACTATGCTTGTACATGAATTTTTTTCAAAATTTATAAAGGAGGCGTTGTCCGATTTTCCCCGATTATTTCTTTACAAAACAACACTTTAATTCATTTTAATTCAAACGTTGATTCTCTCTCACACAAACACGTGTTCATACACGATATATTACACGCACATGGTACACCCATCCACAACATACATGAGAACGACGCAAACAAAATAGATAAAAAGAACAGTAACAACACTATAATCCATCACAAAAATTCCAAAAATAAATTCTCCACGTTACTTAACTCCGCAGCAATAGAATTAATCCGCTCTGTAATTGCCCCATCACCTAGCGCGGAATCTCGAGTGAGTTTGAGATGGTTTAAAGTCCGACGGTGCATAAAGATATGGTAAAGAGAGTTTGCGGAGTAATCGATATTGCAACCTGAAAGAAGACCCATAGAATGAAAGAAGTGGAAACGACGATTTTCTTCCCCATGGTGGTCATGGGTTACTTTTTCAGGGGGAGACGGGAGTGCATCCAATACGGTTAAGTGTAAGAGCCGCAGGATTTTACGATCGATCTTCATCGGCCAGTTCATACCCCCTCGTAATCGATAGAGAATGCTTTTGTAATCAGAGTAGTTTATCATCATATACACAGATTTCACCATGGTATAAGGGATGCACTTATTAATTTTATCGATTGATGGCAATCCTGCAGATGAAGATCTCGACATTGAGAGAGAGCGAGGCTAAGAACCGAGAGGGAAAAAGACAGATAATGCGATGGCGATGAGATCTGAGAGAGTGTGAAAGAGCTCAGCACAAATAGAGAGGAAGAGATTGAACTCTTAATATAATGAACACAATCTTTCATGGGTATGTGTTTTTTTGGGGCACGGTTTACAACTGTGCCCCAGAAAAATACATACCCGTGAATAATTGTGTTTCCTTTTGGGGCGCACCTTCATACCGCGTCATAGAAAGACCTGTGGATGAGTATGTTTCTTTTTTGGGTGCAGTTTGCAACTGCGCCCCAGAAAAAATCATACCCGTAAATGATTGTGTTTCTTTTTGGGGCGTGATTTCAAACCGCGCCATAAAAAAAACACACCCGTGAATGAGTATATTTCTTTTTGGAACGCAGTTTGCAACTGCGCAAAAAAAACAAAGTCCTTGTAATGACACTGATTCATATTATTTTGATTTTATTAATTGTATGGGGCGTAGTTTGAAACTACACTCATAACATTTGTAATGGGCGCAGTCAAACTGCGCCCAATACATTTGTATAGAATGCAGTTTGAAACTGCACTCATAACATTTGTATGGGACACAGTTTGATATAAGGGATGGAATTTCTGCGCTCATAACAAATGTGCGCCTCATACAAATACTATGGGCGTAGTTTCAAACTGCGCTCATAAAAAAAAATTATTTCACGTTAGCGCCCATGCTGAGCTGGCGCTGACGTGGCGTCTACGAGGTAAAAAGCGGTCTCTTTTTGTAATTATTCTTGAAAGTGGTTTTTTTTAAATTATTATTTAAATTTGGTTTACTAAAAAAATTGTTCGTATATGTGGCAGGCCAGACGTCCCAATAACATCTGCTTTCAAATTCAGGCTAGACGTTCCAACGTCTCGGTCCGGTCTTTCGGCGGTGAACGATGATTACCCGCAGATTCGACATTACAGCCGCCCCTCCGCCCATCTTATATACGCCTCGAGGACCGACAGAGAGATTTGGTAAGTTTATATCAAATCTTTTAAAACTAAAATCTTATTTTTATAAAATTCATTATTTTATTTACTATCAATATAAGTCCATACCATTTACGCATTGGAGGATATAGCTGATGAGAGTATTAGTGGCACCAGAGACTCAACGAGCTTTATGAATATCAAGTCCCTGATCAGGAATGTGATGACGAAGCACATATTCACACGTCTACCTGTCGTGCCTACACCACTTGTGCCTCTGCTACCCATCCATGCACCACCCGTGCCCCCGCCAGGTTACATCACCCGTGCCTCCACCAGCTGTGTCCGCACCTGCCATTTTTATCACGTATGCACGACGTAGACGGAGACAGCCGGCGCCGTCTCAGCATCCCGATGAGTACGAGCATGGACCATCACAGCTAGAGCCGTCTCAGCCACCTGCCACCGATGAAACTGGATCGTCACAGTCTCAACGTCCTGTAGTGAAGAGGTAGACACCTGGGATGGTGCGACGACTTCGTTAGATTGTCAAGAATGTTCGTGTTGTATTGTGTTGCGATAAATTCGTTATTTATTTTACATTGTTTATTGTTTTCAGTTTACTGTTCTTCGCCGTTTGGGCGCCGTATATTGTGCGTGGATTGTATCTTCGTCGTTTGGGCGTTGAGTCTCCGCCATTTGGGCGTTGAATTAGCTCCGTCTGTAGATGCTATTATTTTACTATGTTTGTACATTAATTTTATTCAAAATTTACAAAGGAGATGTTGTCCGATTTTCCCCGATTATTTCTTTAGAAAACAACACTTTAATTCATTTTAATTCAAACGTTGATTCTCTCTCATACAAACACGTGTTCATACACGATATATTATACACACATGGTACCCATCCACAACATACACGAAAATGACACAAACAAAATAGATAGAAAGAACAATAACAACGCCATAATTCATCACTAAAATTTCAAAAATAAATTCTCTACATTACTTAACTCCGCAGCAATAGAATTAATCGGCTCTGTAATTGCATCAATGGTCTCATCACCTAGCGCGGAATCTCGAGTGAGTTCGAGACGGTTCAAAGTCCGACGGTGCATAAAGAAATGGTAAAGAGAGCTTGCGGGGCACTCGATATTGCGACATGAAAGAAGACTCATAGAATGAAAGAAGTGGAGACGACGATTTGCTTTCCGATGGCGGTCATGGGTTACTTCTTCAGTGGGAGACGGGAGCGCATCCAATACGGCTAAATGCAAGAGTCGCAGGATTTCACGATTCATCGGCTAGTTCAACTGTGGCATGCCAGCGGAGAAAAACCCAAAATATAAATTATATATACAATTGTATACGTTCCTTATCCTGTTACCTGTATACAGTGCAAGACAAGAAGGGATAGGAAGTCGATAGGCTTACGCAACATAGGAATTCTGGGAGCTGATCAAAATTCCCTTGAACATCTCAATCCCCTCTTTTAGAGGTAATTTCTTTCCATTTCCCCTTAATTTTCCATAAAAAAAAATATCAATAAATTTATTCATTCGAGAGTCGCGTAGAACGATCGATTTAGGGCTTTATTTATTTATTTATTTTTATAACGAATTTAGGGCAAATCTTTTTCTTTGGCCAAATTGGCTGAGGGCTTTTGGAGAAATGCATTAGCTTGTTGTTATTTTTTACAAAAGTATGGAATTTTGTTTTGTAATTTAATTTTTTTTATGTTGGTTTTAACAAACCGACTTATATTAAATTGATTTTATGGGCATAAATCCAATATATTTTCGTGATTACTGGCATTTTAGATTGCAGTAATGAAGAAAATTTTGAATTTTTGATTTGAGAAACGTTTTTTTAATTACTTTTTATTGCCTTCTCATTGCTTAATTTGAGAATCCTTTTGTTAGATTTATTGATTTATGCGATTGATTGATGACAATGTATATTGTAGATCATTTTTATAAATACAGTTTTTCGGAGGTTTAAGATTGTAGTTCACTCACTTAATAATCTACCTTGAGTTTGAAGGGGTTGCTAATATAAAACATTGGGTAATTGGGACTCCTAATATAATTTTGATTAGGAGATTGAAACATACAAGATTATGGATAGTTTTCTATTTATAAATATAGGTTATTTCCGTTAGAAACGACAATGTGATTCATGGGGATATTCGTTCCTCAAGTCTTGTTTCTATTATGATGACTATACCGACTAATGCAGACTTTTAGATTTCTTAATCTATATCGTTTGCGATTTTAGCAAAAGTTTCTCTTAGATTTCTTAAACCTCTAGGTTCTTATAGATTTTAAGTTTCGTAGTTTTAATTCTTTATACTTTATATATTAAGTATTACCTCACACAAACTAGCTATTTAGTTTTTACGACCCTAAACATTTAAGTTGCCCCAATTAGGCCCTAATGATTATATTTGCCAAAATGTCTTATTTATCTTTAATCTTCTCACTCCTAAAACTTCAACATTTCAAAACCTCCAAATCCATCTGTTTATCTCACTTTCTACCTCTAACAACAGCAAAAATCATAAACACAAAAAAATCATTCTTCCATTGCTTATATGCTTCTTTTAGAAACCCTAAAATTTCACAATCCCTCTTTTTTCTTATAGGCTTCTTCCAAAAAAAACCTACAACCCAAACAATCTCTCACTATTCAAATATTCTATATCCATTGAACTACAACACAACCATCTCTTTTACATCCCTCGCAATCTTTAATAACCTTAAACCTAATAAACCCTCTTCATTTTATCGTATCCTATCGTCCTACCTCAAAAAATCTCAAAATCCAATCATCTTTCTCATATTCTCTATTGTCTACTTTCAATAACCTTAAAATCCTCCGTCTCCTGATTGTCGCAGAATTATGCTTTACGTTCTACGTGTTCTCTTAGTTCTACTTACCGCAATCAAGACAGTGTCGTTTCGTAGCTAGCCGGTTGAGCACGAGTCGTCCGCAGGGAGATGGTATGTATGTCCATTCTTGTTTTAGATGAGTCAATTCAAGTGTATATGTGTATGTTCAATTCTATCATAAGTGTCGTATTTTATGTTCAAGTAAACTTGTTAGGGTTAAGATTGGTTATAGAGTTAGGATTAGTCTTGTGCTTTTCTTTTGCCATTCTTAAATTGATGTTGGGATAATCGGAAGTAGCGGGGATTAGGAGAATGTAGGAATGAGATTTGTGAGTTTAAGCAAGCTTTCCAACGCCAAATCCATTCCTAATGCTCCTTGTCCGTCTGCTACATGCGCTTTTTTCCAACTCTCGGCCAAACATACGCAACCATGTATTCAGTTAAGTCACAACTACATGTCACGTTGTAGTGCGTCCAAAGGAATTCTCGACTTAGGTCGCGGCTATATGTTACGTATAGCGCGCGCCTAAGTGAGGGGTTGTGTTTGTTTGATCTAGGTTCATTTTAAGATATTTGGCGAAAAGAAGCACAAGGGATTTTTCCGTCCCTCATACCAACCTTTCTTAGCCCTAACAAGTGTGGAATTTATTCACACATTTAAAAGAAAAATAAAATAAGAAGGAAAAAAGAATGAAAGGAAAAATACGGTTTTACAAAATGGTAGCAAGTTAACTACTTGGGTACTCACCTAAGCAAGGGACTCTATCGAGTATCATGGCTTGAAAAATACGGATAAGAAGAAAAGAAAAACAAAACAAGAAAAGAAAAGAAAAACCTACTTCTATTTAACAACAAATAATAAAAGTTGCACTAGAAATTAAAATTACAATATAAGAAAATTAAAGATACAAGATAATAAAAACAACCATCATCTTCAATGATCTTCCACTCAAAAGCTCTCACTACAATTTCATGGAGAATAGATGAAGAGGAACAAGAAGATACAAACTAATCTACACTAAATCCTAATAAAGAAAAACATTCTTGGTTGGGCTCAAAACTGGAGTATTTATAGGCAGAGAACTGAAACTCTATAGCTATATTCTGAGCCCTTACATTGTTACCAAACTACCTCTAAAAGACGGTTAAGATATGACACGACATGGCCGCTGAACCGCCGCCAAAACCCACATTTGGCGGCGATTCCGCCGCCGTTTTGTGGAATTCGAGTTTCGTTTTTTCTGTGCTTCCTCATATTGCTTTGATCTTCTGTTTGAAAGGTCCAAAATTGCAAAATGGTTCCAAAATATCTTCAGGTTTTCAACAGTCCAAAATGGCTAACTTTTAATCCTTTTGACCTTTATCTCTCTCAAGCTCCCGCACCTTTTGATCTTTGTGCTGCCCCTCTCGTGCTTTGTGCTTGTCCGAGACACAAATGACCACTGTTATTTGTCTTGTCTCTTAGACTGGTAAGCGGCACTGGACGGGTGGGGATGACCGGAACATTGATTTTATCTGTTTTTGGCAAATTTTCTGGATTTTGGCATAACTGTGGAGATTTTGCATGATTTGCGTTATTTTGGACTGGGAACCTATAGCCTGTAATTATGTAGCAAACACGGATCAAAAGCACATATCTATAAATAAACGAGCAGAAGAATGGGCGGTATTAAATGCAATATTCTGGTGTGAACAAATACCCTTAAACTTATCTTTTGCTCGTTCCGAGCAAAACCATTTATTCACAAAAAGTCGTAAGCTCACTTTCGTAGGCATCACGGTTACACTTAGCGTGTGCAACAAGCTGTTAAATCTCTAAGTGTCCCTAGTAGGAGGAGTGCTGTCTTCTGAGGGTTTTCAGCGGATATTACGCACAAAATTCCGTCAAACTAGTTTTATAAGTTAACGTTGATTCTAATTCTACGGTTTAGCATCTGAGTTAGAACTTCTATCATGCTAAGTTAGAAATATTCATTCTTTATTTTTCACACCTCCTATTTATTCAACCTAAATCCTATACGTTTTAATAGTTTAGAAAGATCCTGGTCTCTCTTGAATTTTCCTTCTAAAGCGCAATCTCCAATCCGGATTTTTTTATCAACTTTATGGAAAACATAAGACTTATTCTTTATCCCTATCTTTCCTCCAAATATCGATCGTATACCCCTACGTGTGTGTAAATTTCATCCATACACTCAAGAATTCAATTCAAGCCATAATACTCTTGCCCTAATACTACTTCTTTTCATTAATGATGGACGGATTTGCTTACACACCTTTCATGCGACTGTTACTGCTTCCTGAGGCACTAATCAGCCGATTACTGAATGTGTGAGCTTAAACCGTAAATAGCAGTTTCCAGGTCTTGAAATTATTATTTTTTTCTTTTTTCTTTTTCTTTTCAAGACCGGAAATATTTTTCAATGATGCTCTTTTGGTGGTTAGCTTTAAATACCGTTTTTTCTTTCATACTAGGCTTTCAGACAAGAGTATTTCTAGGTATCCTCCACTATCCCAAGTTTCAAGATGCGTGTATGTGCGATTTGTAGGATATATACTTTCTAAATTTGGATTCAAGAATATGAACTATTTTTCAGATTTATCAAGCTTTCAATACTTTCCCTTTATCTCGACTGAACTCAAGATTACCTACTTCTAAAAAAAACAGGAACAACGTATATTTACCAAGGTTAAACAGAAGGAGGGTTATTTTTAGGGTTTTCAATTTCTAAGCCTAGGATTTAGTTATTTTTAACGTATCAAACTAAATTTTTGGAATAAAAATCTAAGTTACCCTACTAGCTAACTTGACGACGAAGTTTTTATATTTTTGGAAATTTTTTCAATTTTTGTGGGTTTTTAAATAAGTATGCAAATGCAAAATATACACATGAATACAAAGATAGAAAGCTTACCGAGCACACCCTCAAACTTAAACTTGACAGTGCCCTCACTGTCATGCTACACAAAGAGGGTCAAAATTGTCGGTGCTCCCCTGTTTTTTTTTTATTTTTATAAAAGCAAACAAAATATATATACACAAAAAGGGCTTCCCCAAACTTAAGTGAAACAGTGTTGCCACTGTTTAAGCGTTAAAGTTCAGAATTAGGGTGGAGAGAACGTCATCAATTTATACAAGGCCTTACACAGACCGAAAGTTAACACCAACCATTCAAAAATTTTATCGCGATAATGCCCGGGTTGATGAAAGAAGCGTAGAGAAAAGAAATGGAGAATACACAAGACTGTGTGTGGATAGAAGCGGGATACGGTCTCGGTAGAGGAGATGAATGGCGGAGGAGAAAAAAATGGAATACGAACTTGAGGGTGGAAATGGAGTGAATAAATTAGTACAATTTGTAATGATCGAAGTGTAAAAATGGATTGTACTAATCTATCGACATGTTGAAAAATGGAGTCAAACCTCTCAAGATTCGTAAGAAAACATGGGTCAACCGGATTTGGTGAACCAGACGCAGGAAATGAAGGTGATACGGTGTCTTGTAAAGTGGGAACGACAGAAAGGATGGAGGGAAGTGATTGAGGAATGATATCTGTTAAACGTTCTGTAACACCCGAGCCCAATAATACTAATTATCTTACTAGTTGAGGGTTATATATTGCTCATTCCAATTTTCCTGATTTTCTGGTGTTTATTGCTAAATTTTAACCGGTTAAGTCATTTTGGCACATAATAAATTTTAACTCCTAAAATGAAATTTAAGATGTCCATCTTGGCCTACTCGTCGCCACTAGTCGCGTAGTAGCATCCGCGTGTCGAGATTCCGTTCCGTTTGGCTAAACGGGCAGGTTTGGACGACTACGTGCGCGTGCAAGTGTCCGACTTGGGGGCATGCATTTTAATCATTAAACACCTCTTTTCAAAATTTGGAACCCGCTTAAAATCCTATAATTTGAATTTGGAAATTTTGGGCGCAACCCGGACGCGATTTGGAAATGTTTCATTTCGCGCCAAAAAGGGCCCATTTAACTTAATACCTTTAAACTATATTTATACGATTAAATATTTTTTCCTTAACTGTTTATACTCTCAAACCTCTCAAATCTTTCTTTAAATCTCCCTGCTAGCCAATCAAACCCTTCCTTCTCGTGGGCCCCTCCAACGCCTCTGTCTCTCTCTCTCCAATCTCTCTCTCTCTTCCTTTATTTGAATTCTCATGCAGCCGCCTTCGTCCCCACGCGATCACGAGAAAACACCTCAAACCCTAACCCTAGCCCTCGCGACCTCACCGCCGACCTCCCCAGCGACCTCGTCGTCGCCGTCATCGCCTCTTCAACCTAGCCGCACCCTTTTCCTCTCTCCTCCGCTCTTTCCCGCGCTGCACCCAACCCCCGACGTCACCTCCAACCCTGCGCAGCCGACGTCGACGCCGCCTCTCGCCGCCGACGCCTCCCACGACTCCCTCTCACCCTCCTCGTTGCGACCTCGTCATCACCTCCCTTCCTCTCCTCGCCGGACCACCAACCCGAGCCCTCCATCCATCGCCTACCCCGCTGTTCACCGGAGAACGCGCCGGCGACCTCGCCGTCGTCATCAGGGCCACCTACTTCTCCCCCTTGACCACCAGAGCCGACCCCCCTCTCCTCCAGATCGCAGCAGCACCTTCTCCTGTGCACCCGAGGCATTTCAGCCTTGCAGCCGCCACTGCCGTCGCTTCGCCGGCATTCCAGCGCCGTCGAGCTCGCCGGGGTCACCTGGTTTTACCTCTCTGTAAGTTTCCTTTATCCTTCCTAGTGTGCTGGTTTCCCCCTGCTGGTCCGTATTTTGGATGCGTGGTTTATGTTGCTAACCTTGTTGCTGTTGTTGCTGCCGGATTCCGGCGTGCTGTCTTGGCGAACCCGACGCTCCAACGAAGCCCCCTGGTCCGTGTGATCCCGTTGACCTCTGTTGGGACTCGATCCGTGGCCCGTGCTATCTTATCGTGGTTTCTACCGACATCGCATCCGTGTTCCCGTTTGCAGACCGTCGAGGCAAGTATCTGAATACTTGCTTGAACATGCTAGCGTGCGAGATCTAGTCTTGCCACGCAATTCAATTCACACTATTTAATACCGTAACTTAGTGATGGCATTTAATATCGTATTATTGCAGTATCTTTATATTGGAATCTTTACAACCGTTCCTCGTAATTAATTAACCCACATCAATCCATGCTTTAACTAAATAAAACGACTGAATCATATCTGCTTAAACTGTTAAATCATTCTTGAGACAATTATTATATTTAGTATAATTTCATGTAGTTCCTAAATTTATAATTGTGGATATTGTTCTACCTTGTGGCTATTGCACCCTAAGATGATTGAACCTGTTAATAAGAGAATACAAACATCACTGTGGTTATATGGAATATTGTGGTTAATTACTGTTTCCTGCTGTTGTTCATTATTGATTGTATACCTGTTGGGAGCACTTACCCGATTGCACGACATATTGGTCTGACCCTGCCACACCTGACAGATACATACATACCGACTCATCCTGCCGTACCATGACATTACCTGTTTCATGATTTCATGCCTAATGCCGACAAACCTAACCATTCCTGCTGTCGATCCAGACAGACCTACTTTTACTCGATCTTGTGTTGGCATTAGTCCTTGATTACTGAATACCTGACCTGACATACATAGCTTGGGGGTATGGGGAAATCAAAGGTGAAACCGACTTGTAACTCAACAGTTCGATACATTGTTCTGATCAGTCTTACGGGCTTGGCCAGCTCCGGAGTGTTGATGCTGACATCACTCGTCCATCCTACTACCTTTTATTGCTTAGCGGCACGTCTCGGATTCAGCCCCGAGGATCTTGACCGTGGTCCCGGGCACGCACGGGATACTATTGAGTTACATCGACGATTCATCAATTGGTTTCAAAGACTATAGAGTAGAAAACCTGATAGGACAGTTTAGTCACCAGTGCACATTACCCTGCTTATTATTTCTTATTGCTGCTTCATTCATGTTCATACTTGCATTTCTCATTACCATGTTTATGCTATATACTTGATATCATGACGCGCTGACGTCTGGGTTTTGCATGGCCCAGATTCCGTACCTTTGTCGTCGACCGAGCAGGAGTACTTCAGCCAGCAGGCTGAACAGTGAGTCCTTAGGGTTAGTTTATTTATTGCTTTTCATTTCCAGATGTGAGCCCGCATTATGGGACGTACTGTTTATTCATTGTATTGGATCATTAGCTTCCGCACTTATTGTTTATTGATTCTTGTTATTATGGATTTGGACATGTATTAGTTTAGTTTATTTTACTGTTCTTGATATCTCTACAACCGTAATATGACTGTGGACGGATGCGTCCTACCCGCAGGTAGCATGGTTGGCTATGTCACGTGCCCAAGTTTGCGTACTCTGGGAAGCGGGGCGTGACATGGTTTTATGGTATCAGAGCCATAGGTTAATTGGGTTGATTCTTTGTAGTTGGGTATTGCACCCGATACACGAATCATAATACCCGTGTTTAGGAAACATGTCCAGCCACATTGACCGTTTTACCATTCTTGAATCACATTCTTCCTGATTATATCTTTTACGACGTGCAAACTTACTTTGCATGTCGGCTCGGAAACCTGATTTCTTGTTATCCCTAGGACTTGGGCGACTTGGGTGGAGTTAAGTAATTGCGGCTATGATACTGCGGCATAGCTACAATGCAGTACTCTATTTAAGTATCTTGGAGTTCTAGCCTTGATCTATATTCAGAATTTATCATCATGCTAATGTTGGGTGTTTTGAGTTCAGGATTACGACAGGTAAGAAGTTGAAGACGTACCGGAGGTGTGTGAGCGAAGCCGCCATACTTGGAGTGATAAGAGAAATGCTGGAAATCAAAGAGACCGACTGAGCTGAGTCAGCAATAGCAGATTTGTTTCAGGAAGGTATGCAGATCGTTCAGCAGTCTGTAGACAGCGAGGAACTAGACCAGTCGAACGAATAAGGACCGTAGCAGATTTCAGACTTTGGGTCCGTCTACATTTACTGGTTTAAAGGAGCTGTTGCCAGCCGAGCAGTGGCTAGTAACACGGAGAATTTGCTGATTGCGACACAGATTCCAGAGGACAAAGGAGTTGATGTGGTGCGCATTCAGTTAGTGGATTACGCCCGAGAGTGGTGGCTTGTGGAGGAGAACCGCTTGTCCCAGGCCAAGCAGTGGGCGGATTTCTCTAAGAGTTTACTGGAGAAGTCCTTCCGCGGACTGCGCGGAGGAAATGGAAGAGAAGTTCATCGGACTAAGGCAGAATGGAGCAACCGTGGACGTGCATGCAGCGGAGTGGACGAGACTCAGTAGTCTCGCTGGACCTTTCGCGGCCAACGATGCAGACAGCAGTTGCGGTAAGGAAGCAGTTCTGTCGGGCCAGTCGAGTTTAGGGCTAGGCCGACAAACAGTGTTCTTGCAGCTATGGAAGTTGATAGTAGTGAAGCGCCGGCAGTTGTTCGCGATTTTATAGACGTATTTGAAGATATCAGGCTTACCGCCGAGGCGAGACCTGGAGTTCGCGATTGATCTTAGTCCTGATACAGCACCGGTATCTAAAGCTTATTATCCGATGGCACCGGTGGAATTGGAAGAAGTTAAGAAACAAGTGGGTGAATTACTCGAGAAGGGATGGATTCGAAGCAGCAACTCGCCTTGGGGAGCTCCAGTCCTTTTAGTAAAGAAGAAGGATGGCACGAGAAGGATGTGCATTGATTATCGAGAATTGAACCGGGTGACCATTAAGAACAAGTACCCGATCCCTCGCATTGGAGAACTTTTCGAGCAGCTTAGTGGCGCGAGGGTATTCTCGAAACTGGATTTGCAATCAGGATATCATCAGGTCCGAGTAAAAGCAGAAGACATTTGCAAGACGGCGTTTCGAACTCGGTATGGACATTTCGAGTATCTAGTGATGCCCTTCGGAGTGACTAATGCGCCAGCAATATTTATGGATTTGATGAACAGGATCTTTTCACCGTTCTTGGACCAGTTTATTGTGGTATTCATTGACGACATTCTGGTGTACTCGAAGAGTCCGGAGGAGCATGCTGAGCATTTAAGGATCGCACTGCAGACGCTGAGACAAGAGAAGTTATTTGCGAAGATGAGTAAGTGTGAATTCTGGCCGGAAGAAGTGAAGTTTCTGGGGCATGTCGTGTCGGGCGATGGAATCGCCGTTGATCCCGAGAAGATTGCAGCAGTTCGAGATTGGCCTATTCCGAAGAATGTTGCGGAGATAAGGAGTTTTCTTGGACTCGCCGGATACTACAGAAGATTTGTGGAGAACTTCGCTCGTTTAGCTGAGCCGCTAACCAAGCTTACGCATAAGGAGGTACCGTTTGTTTGGAAGGATGGATGTGCATTGGCCTTTGAGACGTTGAAACAGAAGTTGATAACCGCCCCGATCCTGACCGTACCGGATAATTCAGGAGGACTGGTGTTTCACCGCGACGCATCTGGAAAGGGATTGGGATGTGTTTTAATGCAGAATGGGAAGGTCGTCGCTTACGCATCGAGACAGCTGAAGACTCATGACTTAGAGCTTGCAGCCGTGATCTTCGCCCTGAAGATTTGGAGACACTACCTTTTGGGCGAGAGAGTCGAAGTCTTTACAGATCACAAGAGTTTAAAGTAGGTGTTCACTCAGAAGGAGTTGAACATGAGGCAACGCAGATGGTTGGAGCTGATGGCCGACTACAACCTTGATCTTAAGTACCATCCGGGAAAGGTTAACGTAGTGCCGGATGCGCTGAGCCGGTTACCAGCAATTCAGATATTGACTGCACAGAGAGAGATCATTGAGGATTTTTCGGAGATTTGACTTGGAGGTTGTGCTACCACATGCTACAGGACAGTTGATGCAGTTACAAGTACAATCGTCCTTAGTTGAGAAGATTAAGGCGACACAATCGCAGGATCCTAGACTGCAAAGGTTTCGAGAACAGGTTGGAGCCGGACTACGAACCGATTTACTGATCCATGAAGATGGTTCGTTGAGATATGGTAGCCGTGTGTGTGTGCCAAAAGGAGATGTGCGTGAAGAACTTATGAAGGAGGCACACAGTTCAGCTTACTCTGTACATCCAGGAGGGACAAAAATGTACCGAGATATTCGACAGCACTTCTGGTGGGAAGGTATGAAACGGGAAATTGCTCGCTTCGTGGCTAAGTGTTTGGTGTGTCAGCAAGTCAAGGCCGAACACCAAAGGGTTGCTGGTTTGTTGCAACCACTTCCGATTCCTCAGTGGAAGTGGGAACATATAACCATGGATTTCGTGACGGCTTTACCGCGGAGTCCAAGGGGCAACAATGCCGTATGGGTGATTGTCGATCGTTTGACCAAGGCAGCTCACTTTATTCCTTTTCGGGTTGGTCAATCGACGGAGACTTTGGCAGAGCGATACATGCAGGAGATTGTCAGATTGCATGGAGTACCGGTAAGCATCGTGTCCGATCGGGACACTCGGTTCTTGTCGCACTTTTGGAGGAGTTTACAGGAAAGTTTGGGGACTCGATTGAAGTTTAGCACAGCTTATCATCCCCAGACTGATGGACAAATCAGAGAGAACGATCCAGACCCTTGAAGATATGTTGAGGGCTTGCATGTTGGACTTCAAAGGTTCTTGGGAAGATCATCTACACCTGGTGGAGTTTTCGTACAACAATAGCTTCCAAACAACTATTCAGATGGCTCCGTTTGAAGCGCTGTATGGTCGTAAGTGCCGTTCACCTGTTTGTTGGGATGATGTTGGTGAACGAAGGTTACTAGGACCAGATTTGGTGGTACAGACAGTCGAAAAGGTGAATACAATCAGGAAGCATATGAAGGCAGCTCAAGACAGACAGAAGAGTTGGGCCGACACGTCAAGAAGACCTCTAGAGTTCGCCGTGGGTGATTTGGTATTCCTGAAGATATCACCGACTAGAGGGGTGATTCGCTTTGGCAGTCGGGGAAAGCTTAGTCCTCGATTTGTCGGACCCTTCGAGATTTTGGAGCGTGTTGGAGAGGTATCGTACCGGTTGGCGTTACCACAGTCATTAGCAGGAGTTCACGATGTGTTTCATGTGTCTCAACTACGGAGGTATGTTCGCGATGAGACTCATGTTTTGGATCATTCGGAGTTGACCGTTCGGGAGGACCTGGCTTTTGAGGAGCGACCAGTCGAGATCAAGGATCGAAGAGAAAAGGTTCTTAAGAACAAGGTTATCCCTCTTGTGCTAGTTTCTTGGGGTAACCGATCGCATGGAGAATCCACTTGGGAGCGAGAAGACGAGATCCGACAGAAATTCCCTCACCTTTTTGTAGTTAGCTATCTTGTACTCTTGGAATTTCGAGGACGAAATTCTTTTTGTAGTTGGGTATGATGTAACACCCGAGCCCAATAATACTAATTATCTTACTAGTTGAGGGTTATATATTGCTCATTCCAATTTTCCTGATTTTCTGGTGTTTATTGCTAAATTTTAACCGGTTAAGTTATTTTGGCACATAATAAATTTTAACTCCTAAAATGAAATTTAAGATGTCCATCTTGGCCTACTCGTCGCCACTAGTCGCGTAGTAGCGTCCGCGTGTCGAGATTCCGTTCCGTTTGGCTAAACGGGCAGATTTGGACGACTACGTGCGCGTGCAAGTGTCCGACTTGGGGGCATGCATTTTAATCATTAAACACCTCTTTTCAAAATTTGGAACCCGCTTAAAATCATATAATTTGAATTTGGAAATTTTGGGCGCAACCCGGGCGCGATTTGGAAATGTTTCATTTCGCGCCAAAAAGGGCCCATTTAACTTAATACCTTTAAACTATATTTATACGATTAAATATTTTTTCCTTAACTGTTTATACTCTCAAACCTCTCAAATCTTTCTTTAAATCTCCCTGCTAGCCAATCAAACCCTTCCTTCTCGTGGGCCCCTCCAACGCCTCTGTCTCTCTCTCTCCAATCTCTCTCTCTCTTCCTCTATTTGAATTCTCATGCAGCCGCCTTCGTCCCCACGCGATCACGAGAAAACACCTCAAACCCTAACCCTAGCCCTCGCGACCTCACCGCCGACCTCCCCAGCGACCTCGCCGTCGCCGTCATCGCCTCTTCAACCTAGCCGCACCCTTTTCCTCTCTCCTCCGCTCTTTCCCGCGCTGCACCCAACCCCCGACGTCGCCTCCAACCCTGCGCAGCCGACGTCGACGCCGCCTCTCGCCGCCGACGCCTCCCACGACTCCCTCTCACCCTCCTCGTCGCGACCTCGTCATCACCTCCCTTCCTCTCCTCGCCGGACCACCAACCCGAGCCCTCCATCCATCGCCTACCCCGTTGTTCACCGGAGAACGCGCCGGCGACCTCGCCGTCGTCACCAGGGCCACCTACTTCTCCCCCTCGACCACCAGAGCCGACCCTCCTCTCCTCCAGATCGCAGCAGCACCTTCTCCTGTGCACCCGAGGCATTTCAGCCTTGCAGCCTCCGCTGCCGTCGCTTCGCCGGCGTTCCAGCGCCGTCGAGCTCGCCGGGATCACCTGGTTTTACCTCTCTGTAAGTTTCCTTTATCCTTCCTAGTGTGCTGGTTTCCCCCTGCTGGTCCGTATTTTGGATGCGTGGTTTATGTTGCTAACCTTGTTGCTGTTGTTGCTGCCGGATTCCGGCGTGCTGTCTTGGCGAACCCGACGCTCCAGCGAAGCCCCCTGGTCCGTGTGATCCCGTTGACCTCTGTTGGGACTCGATCCGTGGCCCGTGCTATCTTATCGTGGTTTCTACCGACATCGCATCCGTGTTCCCGTTTGCAGACCGTCGAGGCAAGTATCTGAATACTTGCTTGAACATGCTAGCGTGCGAGATCTAGTCTTGCCACGCAATTCAATTCACACTATTTAATACCGTAACTTAGTGATGGCATTTAATATCGTATTATTGCAGTATCTTTATATTGGAATCTTTACAACCGTTCCTCGTAATTAATTAACCCACATCAATCCATGCTTTAACTAAATAAAACGACTGAATCACATCTGCTTAAACTGTTAAATCATTCTTGAGACAATTATTATATTTAGTATAATTTCATGTAGTTCCTAAATTTATAATTGTGGATATTGTTCTACCTTGTGGCTATTGCACCCTAAGATGATTGAACCTGTTAATAAGAAAATACAAACATCACTGTGGTTATATGGAATATTGTGGTTAATTACTGTTTCCTGCTGTTGTTCATTATTGATTGTATACCTGTTGGGAGCACTTACCCGATTGCACGACATATTGGCCTGACCCTGCCACACCTGACAGATACATACATACCGACTCATCCTGCCGTACCATGACATTACCTGTTTCATGATTTCATGCCTAATGCCGACAAACCTAACCATTCCTGCTGTCGATCCGGACAGACCTACTTTTACTCGACCTTGTGTTGGCATTAGTCCTTGACTACTGAATACCTGACATACATAGCTTGGGGGTATGGGGAAATCAAAGGTGAAACCGACTTGTAACTCAACAGTTCGATACATTGTTCTGATCAGTCTTACGGGCTTGGCCAGCTCCGGAGTGTTGATGCTGACATCACTCGTCCATCCTACTACCTTTTACTGCTTAGCGGCACGTCTCGGATTCAGCCCCGAGGATCTTGACCGTGGTCCCGGGCACGCACGGGATACTATTGAGTTACATCGACGATTCATCAATTGGTTTCAAAGACTATAGAGTAGAAAACCTGATAGGACAGTTTAGTCACCAGTACACATTACCCTGCTTGTTATTTTTTATTGCTGCTTCATTCATGTTCATACTTGCATTTCTCATTACCATGTTTATGCTATATACTTGATATCATGACGCGCTGACGTCTGGGTTTTGCATGGCCCAGATTCCGTACCTTTGTCGTCGACCGAGCAGGAGTACTTCAGCCAGCAGGCTGAACAGTGAGTCCTTAGGGTTAGTTTATTTATTGCTTTTCATTTCCAGATGTGAGCCCGCATTATGGGACGTACTGTTTATTCATTGTATTGGATCATTAGCTTCCGCACTTATTGTTTATTGATTCTTGTTATTATGGATTTAGACATGTATTAGTTTAGTTTATTTTACTGTTCTTGATATCTCTACAACCGTAATGTGACTGTGGACGGATGCGTCCTACCCGCAGGTAGCATGGTTGGCTATGTCACGTGCCCAAGTTTGCGTACTCTGGGAAGCGGGGCGTGACACGTTCAGGAGGGTGTGCACAGTCAATGAAAGGGACATGATAAATTGGAAAATCCGACCCATCTATTAAAATCGGTTCATCCTCAAAAATATCCTTAAAATTCAGCTCATCCATGCATTTATCATCATCAATATGTAGACGCATATGGAGTTCGGGAAAGACAGTTAATGGTTCAGAATGATGTCCACACGGAAATGAAAGGACATGATGAATTGGTGAGAAAAACACATCCAAAACCGTAAGTTCATCTTCCAAAATATTCCCAGCGTCAATATTCTCAATCAAGTGAAAGTCAAATTTCTCAGACACCTCATCAAAAACATGGATTTCAATCAATTGTGGTTCTAGAGTAGAGGTGTAGAGATTAAAAGGATTGGGTGTGGTTTCACTTGAAATGAACCCTTCACAATCGGGTAAATCAAACACTACAAGGTCGCACAACTCATCAAACATTCTATCTTCAATTGGTGAATAATTTGGGGCACTCGATAGACTTTACAAACTGGAGTTGTGGAATTCAATTTGAAACGGGTAGGTTTGATTTGGAAGGGTGAACTGCTCACTCTCACGACTCAAATCCTCAAATTGTTCTATCGTCTCATCATACATTGGAAAATTCGGAGTTAGTTAGAAACTAGCTGCTGGTTCGTTAGGTTGTATGAGGGCGGTCATGGACGCATTCAAATCCACCATCTGTTGGCACGACGCTATCCGAAATTCTTCTAATAACTGTTCAAGACTAGACATGAGTTGTGAAGGGGTTTCAGTAAAAAATTCAAATTCGTATGGATACGTGAAACTCCCAAATGATTGTTCAGAAGAAATGTCTAGAGAAGGTGTAAAAGTCGGGTAGGATTGATAGGAATCAGAGGGATGTAAAAAATGTACAGGATTATGATCAACATTATGATAAGAAGGTGATTGGAATTGTTGTCCTAACGAATTTGGAGTGGTGAAAGAAATGAAAGATCGGTTACGGGATTTTTCAATTCTGTCAGCAATGGACATGGGTTTCGAAGTCGCAACATGACTCTAAAAAAGGGTATCAACGTAAGAAGGTGGGGGAGATTGAAATGGTTGGTACGAAGTGGATTGCGGAATCCAATCGTTTGTCCTAAATGCGTCTATCCGATTTTTCAAAGAAATTTTGGACATGCATGGATCGTTTGAAATTCGACTAAAGCAAGAACCGTATGAAGAAATGTCAGGTTGTGGATACCAAAGTTCGGCAAGAGTTGGTCGTTTTGGGGTACCTATGTTATGAAAAGAGTGGAGGGTGGAAAGCGGATGAATTTTTATAAATTTTTGAATTTTTTTTGGAGTTTTTGAAATTGCTTGTTCGGTTTTAGAAAAAAATACGAAATTATGGGACTAAACTTTACACAAGCCCAAACACAATATGCACAAATAATACCTAGAGCTAGAGTCTTCAAAATCCAACTAGACTGCTCCTAGACTTTCAAGCGACAAGTTGCAAGATAACTCTCGAATTGTCTCTTCACTACCAATTGTAGCCATCTAAGCACAAGTGAGGTAAGGAGGGTTCCGCTCACGAATCACCGTGAAATGAGCCTTTTAAAATTACCTCCTCACTTGTCAAGCCTAGGCATCACAAAGTCAAGTTTAGATAAACGACCGATTTCCCGCAATCTTTATTTATCCTAAATGAGCGCGACAAGTCCTTATAGGTTTGGTTTAGATATTTTTTATTAACTCAAGCTAATGCGTATGTTTTTTGTGATTTATGGGGTCTTAGGAAGAGTGATGAAATCCCCACCCAATCTTAATTGGTATTATAGCCCCTTAATGTTTGTATTATAATATGCAAAGCGATGAACAAACGAAATCTAAAACAACAAAAAATTATTGGCGGCGGCGCAAATTTATGCAAAGAAATCTGTAGAAAATATAGTTCGGTGGAGTTCAGAGGAGATTTGAGAAGTAGAAGAGGTGCAAAAAAAAATTTGGGCTCAGAAGCCACAGAAAGACCGCAGTTCCGCCGCAATTTCCTAACTTTGACCGCGGTTCCGCGATGGAATAGTTGTGCACTCCCCTGGTTATTTTCTTCTGTATTAAAGTCTCTGTTTCTTTATTTGATCACTGTACTTGCTCCAGATTAGCCTGCACACCTGCACACAAAAAATATCAAAAATAATAACATGTTTTTTTATTTTTATTATATTTATTTATTTATATATATATACAAAAATATATATTAACCCGAATAACAAGAAAAAATACGTTACCCTCTTCCCAGCAGCGGCGCCATTTGATTGTCGCAGAATTATGCTTTGCGTTCTACGTGTTCTATTAGTTCTACTTACCGTAATCAAGACGGTGTCGCTTCGCAGCTAACCGGTTGAGCACGGATCGTCACCAGGGAGATGACATGTATGTCCGTTCTTGTTTTAGACGAGTCAATTCAAGTGTATATGTGTATGTTCAATTCTATTCTAAGTGTCGTATTTTATGTTCAAGTAAACTTGTTAGGGTTAAGCTTGGTTAGTAGAGTTAGGATTAGTTTTATACTTGTCTTTTGCCATTCCTAAATTGATGTTGGGATAATCGGAAGTAGCGGGGATTAGGAGCACATAGGAATGAGATTTGCGAGTTTAAGTAAGCTTTCCAACGCTAAATCCATTCCTAGTATCCCTTATCCGTCCGCTATATGCGTTTATTTCCAACTATCGGCCAAACATACGCAACCATGTATCCAATTAAGTCACAATTACATGTCACGTTGTAGTGAGTCCAAAAGAATTCTCGACTTAGATCGCAGTTATATGTCACGTATAGCGCGCCTAAGTGAGGGGGTTGTGTTTGTTTGGTTTAGGTTCATTTTAAGTTGTTTGGCGAAGAGAAGCACAAGAGATTTTTCCGTCGCTCATACCGACCTTCCTAAGCCCTAACAAGTGTGGAATTTATTCACACATTTAAAAGAAAAATAAAATAAGAAGGAAGAAAAGAATGAAAGGAAAAATATGGTTTTACAAAATGGTAGCAAGCTAACTACTTGAGCCTTCATCTAAGCAAGGGACTCCATCGAGTATCATGGCTTGAAAAATACGGATAAGAAGAAAATAAAAACAAAACAAGAAAAGAAAAGAAAACCAACAACTACTTAATAACAAATAATAAAAGTTACATTAGGAATTAAAATTACAATACAAGAAAATTAAAGATACAAGATAATAAAAACAACCCCTATCTTCATTGATTTTCCATTCAAAAGCTCTCACTACAATTTCATAGAGAATAGATGAAGAGGAAGAAGAAGATACAAACTAATCTACATTAAATCCTAATAAAAAAAAGCATTCTTGGTTGGGCTTAAAACTGGAGTATTTATAGGCAGAGAACTGAAACTCTAGGGCCATATTCTGAGCCCTTACATTATTACCAAACTACCCCTAAAAGACGGTCAAGATATGACACGACATGGCCGCGGAACCGCCGCCAAAACCCACATTTGGCAGTGGTTCCGCCGCCGTTTTGTGGAACCGGGGTCACGTTTTTTCTGTGCTTCCTCATGTTGCTTTGATCTTCTGTTTGAAAGGTCCAAAATTGCAAAATTGTTCCAAAATATCTTCAGATTTTCAACAGTCCAAAATGGCTATACTTTTAATCTTTTTGACCTTTATCTCTCTCAAGCCCCGCGCACCTCTTGATCTTTGTGCTGCCTCACTCGTGCTCTGTACTTGTCCGAGACATGAATGATCATTGTTATTTGTCTTGTCTCTTAAACTGGTAAGCGGCATTGGACTGGTGTGGATGACCGGAACCCGGATTTTATATGTTTTTGACAGATGTTCTGGATTTTGGCATAACTGTGGAGATTTTGTATGATTTGCGTTATTTTAGACTGGGAACCTGTAACTTGTAATTATGTAGCAAATACGGATCAAAAGCACCTACCTATAAATAAACGAGCAGAAGAATGGACGGTATTAAATGCAATATTCTGGTGTGAACACCCCCTTAATCACTTATCTTCTACTTCCAAAAACTCTAAACCAATCTTCCATTTCCATCTTTTGCCTCGTATAATCCTAAAATCTTTCGCCTATTTTTTCACATCCTACTTTTGATTATCCTAATATTATACAATTCTTCCCTCATATTCATCTCTTATAATAAAATCCCTACTTTTCTAAAGAAAGGGATCATGTAGCCTAGTTTTGAGAGAGATGACAATTTTAAATAACTTCCATTAGAACTTAACAGAATATTCTACAAAATGAAGGGAGGTTGAACGTGGTAACTTAAATGTTTAGGAAGGTAAATGTTAATTGCTAGGTTATGGGATGGTATGATTATATGTAAGTATTTAGGGGGCTAGAACCACCTATTAAATTACAATTTTTGAGCTGAGAATTCTTAATGGACATTATGTTTTTGAACGAAATTTAGAATTTTGATATGCTTTAGCTACTCCATATAATAATTCCTACCTAGTTTCTCTCCTTTTTATATTGAACCAAATAGTGGAAATGTTCGTGTTTTTTAACAAGAACTTTATTGAAGACCTCAAATGAACTAAACTACTCGAGTGCTTTAATTATCGTGTCCGAGGGCAGGGAGTATATTTATGGGGTCTTTCCTGAGCTTGCCTCAAAATAAAACCAGAAGAAAGGAGCGTTGCGAAGTGTCTCAAATGGAAGCTGACAAGAGGATGAAGATGGCAGCTGATTGGTTTGATGATCACCCAAGGCTCATCCCAACTCTCCCTGACGAGCTTTCTTTGGAGATCCTTGCAAGATTACCAAGGATTTGCTATCTAAGCATGAGATCGGTGTCTCGAAGATGGAAATCCGCACTCACCAGTGTTGAACTCTTTCAGTTAAGAAAAGAACTCGGAACGACCGAAGAATGGCTGTATTTATTGACAAAAGTTGATGATGAGAAGCTTTTTTGGCATGCTTTCGACCCTCTGTATAATAAATGGCAAAGGTTGCCAACAATGCCCATGGTTTTGTCCGAAGAAGAGTCTAAGAAGGGGTTATTTGGGTTTCATATGTGGAATGTGATGGGCTCTAGTATAAAAATGGTTGATATCGTAAGAGGTTGGCTTGGGTGGAAAGATGCTTGTGATCGAAGTCTTTTATCTGGTTGTGCCGTTGGATCTATTGATGGGTGCCTCTATGTTTCAGGGGGATTTTCTAAAGCTTCAGCTTTGAAAGATGTTTGGCGATATGCCCTGCGTGTTAATTCATGGGAGGAAGTGGGCTCTATAATCAATGCTAGGGCTTATTGTAAAACCGGGGTTTTAAATAACAAGCTTTATGTTGTGGGCGGGGTTTCTAGGGAAAGAGGTAGTTTTACTCCTCTATGCTCAGCTGAGGTGCTCGATCCATATACTGGGCAATGGTCAGAAATACCGAAAATGCCATTCTCTCAAGCAATCGATTTGCCTATTGCTTTTTTGGCCGACATGTTGAAGCCTATGGCGACTGGAATGACTACTTACAAAGGGAAGCTGTACGTTCCCTAAAGTTTATATAGCTGGCCGTTTCTTACGGATATCGGAGGAGAAATTTACGACCCCAGGATGAATTCTTGGTCAGAAATGCCGACAGGAATGGGAGAGGGCTGGCCTGCAAAGCTGGCAGGGACGAAGTTGGGTGTTGTAGTGAATGGGAAGTTATATTCCCTTGAATCATCTACTTCATTAATGAGCGGTATAATAAAGATGTATGATGATGATGACAACACTTGGAAAATTGTTAGCCCAAGGGTCCGGCTTTGTAATTTTGCTGAGTCTGAGTCTCCTTATTTGCTTGCGGGTATTCTTGGTAAGTTGCATGTGATCACCAAAGACCAGAATGGCCATATTGCTATATTGCAGGCAAACTTTGAGAAGGATCTATGCATTTGTGCTTCGACTTCTCTCTCTCCTCCAGTTATCAACTCAAATTGTCAACAGCCGTACTGTTTAGCGCAGAGAGAGGCAAATTTTTGGAATGTGATTATCGCTAAGGATTTTGGTGGATCAGATCTTGTGAACTGCCAGGTCCTTAAGCTATAGCTTAAAGATGATAATGAGGCATATATTTTTGTCGTTTCAGAGTTGGTGGGGTAATGTGAGGTGTGGATAATATGCATCTCTTCCATGACAGTTCTCAATGCTGTAATTACCCTTTCGACCTTCCATTAGTCATGTAAATAGGCACCTTTTCGATCCATCCAGCCTTAGTGGTTAGAATTATGCAAGACGATTCATTGGCTATCAGGTTAATATACCCCTCTTCCAGATGACAGGTCTGTGCATATTGCTATTGTGAGTGTTTGGTCAATCCATTACTCATTTGTGTATATATGCAATAAGCATTCTCCATGTTGGTCAAGTTTTCATGTTAATTATTTCTCTGCTGCCTTGTTGTCATACTTGTTTGTTTTATTTTTCTGAATTATGTATTAGAACTAAAACAATATTGATTTTCACATATATGTTATTCGATGCAGCGTAAAAAAATTTGTGGATATAAACGAGCCATGATTTTTTTTATCTGTGTACTGTACTGTTCTCACGCTGTAGTATTTTAGGAATTTGATATTACATGATTATGATTTTTATAGCACCCTGTATTCTCCTAGTATCGAATGATCCTTATATTTTTGGCCCATTATATTTGCATTTCGTACTTGTGCTTAATTTGGAGAGAGTGCAGTGGGTACAATATTTACCTATTGTGAAGTTACGACTTTACTAATCCAAGTGGTGACAGTCAAGGTCCTTGCATGCAAATGCTGCTATTGGTATCTTTACTTGCTCATAGTCATAATCATATCGTAATTCATGGTGAAATCTATTGGCAAACTTATTTACGACGTTCCTCACGTAGGTTGTCTTGACTATCGACATGTGCGTTTACATTTGTTTAAAATCCATGTAGATACAACCATGTCACTTGGTTCCCCAAATAGGAGTACAATGTCCTCTTACTTTGTTTCATCTGTCATATAATTTTTTTATAATTATGATCCTTCACATCTTCATATCTAATTTTCTAATAGATATCTGTTAGCGTCTGATGAAAAAGAATCTTAGATATGAATAAATTGATATATGGACATAGATATAGATATTGTTACCGTTTCTCTGGTTAATTTAAGAAAGTTTGTGGTTAACATTTTATATTCCTCCGGAAAATTTTGCTGTCACAAGGCTGATATAGTATAGTTAGGTGAAAATTTCAGAATTGATAGAAATTTCAGGAACTTATACATGTTAGATCCATTCGGTTCTAATTTTTGCGAGAGCTTAGTCTAGTTAGCTAAGGATGTACTAGATCAGATCAGATATGGGGAAGATGCAAGTCAAATTCATATATGTTTTCTAGTAGGGGATCTAAACACAAATATTGGAATTGTCTGGATATTTATGTCAATGTTAATGTTTGGTGAAAGTACAGATCCAAACCCTGATCTTTCCCGCTGCTAAGGGAGAGCCAGAAACTAAATCAAATGATTGTTTTTTCACTAGTGCCCCTTTTTCGCCGGGTACGAAGAGTCCTCTCACTACCAACCGGCAGACATTATCATTTGGCTGGGTCTTGTGGGTATCAACGATGAGAAATCTTCGAGTAATTGAAATCCATTAAATGTAGCTATTGATTCATAGTGAAATGAGTTCAACGTTCCCTTTAGGTCATTCTTGGATATAATATGAAAACAAACACTTAATCTTAAATTCTTTAATGCGATATACTTTATTCTATATGTATTAACTACTAAGCCACATATTCTTTATTTTTCCGATTATGTAAACATCTATTTCTAATTTGGGATAGTTTATTAATCTCTATTTGTACGAACACTTTACCTTCGCTGGGCTTCATATAACCACATGTAACTAACTATGGATGAAGAATTGGATTTGGAGTCTTGGACTTACTTCGGACAGGATTATTTGTAGCTATTTGTGTCCATAGTTCTAAGCAAGGAGATGCAGCTTAAAATATAAAATAAAATAAGGGAATGTTATTAAGTGATCCATATATATTCTGTATCTTATAGGCCTCTCCTAAGTTCATTATTGCGGCAAAGATATTACAGTACTGGAGTCCATGCCCCATTTTTAGCATGCAATAGGCTTTCGGTGTTTGTAACATCAATAGTGCAAGTCTTGTGATTAGGTTTAAAAGTGATCTATTTTTTTCTGGGAGGTCTGTACGCTTGTTTGAATTCGTCACATTAATTTAATACGCAACCAGCAACTCTCTGTGTGTGTGTGGGGGGGGGGGCAGTAATGACCTCCAGTTTTGAACATAGTTCTTAATTTGTGCATTTTTTTTCCATTTCCTTAGATCTTTCACATAAACAAAACCATGAAACTTTACGCTCCCGCAACGAATCTTGCTTGCGAGTTCTATAAGATTTTAGTTAATGGAGCAGCAAGAACTAAGGAAAATTGCACTTTAGCCGTATTATTATAAATGCAATTAGTTAGTTATTTCTAGGCAGAAGTCGGAGTTATTTTTTTCAAGTAAATTGCAAATCTAGCCTAATTGTTAGGATGTTTATTCTATATAACCCTGCTATACTACAGGAGGTTGAGCATTTATACAGCTTAAACAATCACAATTAGCTCTTATATACCCCCTCTAATCAAAATATAATATCCCAATTTCCATTTCACCCTTTTTCTTCAACCATATAGAATCCATAACCCCAACCCTAACCCAAAAAAGTCGTGTGAAGAAAAATCGTTAGCACAGCAAACTAGAGAGAACAATAATGCACTTAATTAGAAAGATACTCATCTTAGATCTATTGTTTCTCCAAGAATTATTGGAGATAAGAAGGCAATCATAATCACGTTTGAAAAGAGAGAGAGAGAGAGAGAGAGAGAGAGAGAGAGAGAGAAGCAATTGAGAATTAAAGAAATAACTTTAAGGATATGAGCGAGGGAGGTGAGGGGAGATCGAAAGGTTCTAATGAAAGAAAGCTTGGAGTTGTGATGAAGGATGAGAGATTATTGACTGTAGTTTAGTGTTAAAAACTGGTTGTTTGGGGTTTAAGAAGAATAAAAATATGGAACCGCTAGTTCGAAAGGAGTAAGTGCTCATCCCCTTATAGTAAGAGGGGTTCTGTGCAATTAACCCTTATTGTATTATATTGCTTATAAGTGTTTATATGCAAAACAAGATTAGTTAATAGAAGATTATTCTCTTTAAAATCTTCATATTTCAATTTACTAATTTTGAAGTACTTAATGTAAAGGTAAAGTAAATATTTTTTGTATTTGGACTTTGTTTTTTGTAATAATCAATACAATTCAGAAAAAAATGGCAAACCCAAGAGTTTGCATTGTTGGAGAGATGGTTGCTTGGTTTTGGATGTGTTGATAATGTAGATGAAAATGTTAGTATCTTAGTAGGCTCTAGGATTGGGCTTCAGATTGTCTGTTGTCAGAAAATGTTTACCGTTGCCAGTAAAATATGAAAGACTTCCTCATTTTACTCCTACAGGTTTCTTCTTGGTTTATGCTATCAGATCTCCTACAACTATCATAAATACAACCAACTTTTATAAACTTTTTGAATATGTCCTAATCTAACATGCTAACGGAATTGCTTATTTATTAAGCGAGTAACATTACAAATACCTTGATCATGGACTTCGGCTGAGTAATTCTAAATCTCGTGGTTTATAGAATCTACAAGCTCTGCATGACTGCATGGCGTATCCTCAGTATGATTTATCATCAAATTATATATACATAATAGTTTGCTTTAATGAGACATGCAACTTCTTTTTAAACATTTAGAAATGATCAAGGTTCGTTATATTAAATTTATGGGACATTACACATCCACTAAGTTTTTTTTTGTCCAGGTTGCTTACTGAAATATTTTATACCAGTGCTTCAGCATTGAATCCCCTCAAGGTACGTTTTTAATCCATGCGCTGTCAATATTTTCTCCCTTATGAATGAGATTTATTAGTTTATTCTTCAACTCTTTCCAAAATCCATCTCTGCCTCAGATTATGATTTTATTCTCAAATTTATAGTTTCTATGAAGTTTTCTTTTGAATATTTAAGTATGATGAATAATGATAGTGGACGATGAGTACTTGTTCATCCATGTATTTTTTGCTCTGTGGTTGCTAGGATAAAAAAATGTTTCAGATTTTTTCTAAAATTTTTAAAGGGAGCCTTTTCTGGTGAAAAGGCTATACAGCACTTATTAAAAGTTTACCCTGCATATAAAGCTTGGTAGAAGCCAAATCATGGGTGTTGTAAACAATATAGATAATGGAACCACATCCTTCGAAAAGGAAAAGAAGAAGAAGAAGAAGAAGAGATAATGGAACCAGAGACAAAAGGAAACAAAACTAAAAGGGAACCAAATCTTCGTAATCTTGGTAGGCCGTAGAACAGGAGGGTCCATGTTTAGATGCTTGCTCCATATCTGGATGAATTTTTAGTGGATATTTATTAACATGACCATTCATCCACTAAACGCGGTGTAGGATAATGCAAGTGTCGAATGTGTCAATTGGAAACATTTAGTGCACAAATCTTACGTTTGTTGCAATAAGTTCTCTTGGTTGCAGTTAATCTATCTACATCTCTTGCACCACACGCACACACATAGGCAAGTTGGATGCAATTTTAAAGATTATATCTCAGTATATTCCTATAACTGCTTGCATTTTTAGGTTCGGCTGATTTTACATTGTATTATATCAAACATCAGGTCTTAAAATTGTTATGAGTTTATCCTCCATCACATCGCAATTTCAGAACACAAGATCAAGATCGTATTTTAATATTTTCATTATAAAATCACGGCTTTGTTCCTTTTGTAGTTTTGTTTTGTGACTTGTGGGATTCCCGATCGAAGAATTAATAATATATTTTAGTAGAACAGATGAAACATGAATATTGAAAGTTATAATCTATGTACAAAAGGTTACAATTTCTGTTTGCCTGATTATTCTGTTTAAAAACTTCAGTACTGAATTGTTCGTTTTTTTTATTGAAAGTATTGTTGTTTTACATAACCAAACTTTCCTAAGATAAAAAAAAACCTCTTTCTGATACCAATATTAACTCAATTCTTTCTACTTACCGCAGTTCGTTTAAGTGTTGGGTGGAGCCAAAATCAGTTGCAAGTTTATTAAGGCGAGGGATTATTATCTTCCATCCGTGTCGAGTTGTGACCTGACACTGTAGGTCTCATGTCGTTTGAAATCCAAGTAAAATGGATAATTCTCATTTGACATATTCAATTCGTTGATGCCGATGCTGATGTGGTATTATTACCAATAACATATAGACTGATGAGTATTAGCTGTCTTTTTTCTTTTTTCAATGTCAGTTAAAGAGTCATCTCCACCCATTTTCTGGATCTTCGTGGCATAAACACGTAATTACCTATCCCTCCCCCCCCCTAAATCTGGGGCGAAGAATAATATATCCTGTCTTGCAGTTGAACATTATTATAGGTAGCAAATCTATAATTTTTATGGGTAAATCTCACTAAAATACCCTTAACTACATTGTTTTTTCACTAAACTACCTTAAATATTCTTATCATAGTATGCTTCCTTAAAGAGCTAACTTCAGGATTATGACAAGCGTCTCTATTGTCTATAGTTTACTCATCCAATAATTTGACAACAAGTAAGAAACGGTTGGCGATTGTCGAATTGGCAACCGGTGACGCAACTTTGTTGAATCCATCATAGACGTTGGCGTGGATGACGAATCTGGGTTGAACAATGCTGTATTGTAAACATTGTTAAAACAGTCGATTTTGCAACCATCCGGTGCAAAACCAAAAAATAAAATAAAGAAAAAATGAAAAAGGAATATGGGTATGGTGGAAGTTCTCTCCCCCTTTCTCTCTTGGTTTATATATATATATATATATCTATATATATATATATATATATATATAAGCATGTGAATGATGAGGGATAAGTTATGGGGTCCTCCCATCATTAGGTCCATAGACACATAATTCGCGAATTATTCAGCGAATTCGCGAATCTTTGACTGGTCGATTAATTCTCCGATTTAATCGCCGTTGGCGATCACTCCGAATAATTTGCGAATTATTCACTAATAATCCACAAAAACAGCGAATAATTCACAAAACAGCGAATAATTGGCGCCTCATATATTAATTTCTTCCTCGAAATCCTTACCGAATATTTCCCGAATACCTGCCGAATCTTTCCCGAATACTTGCCGAATCTTTCCGAATAGTTCTCAGAATCCGAATTTTCGACCTCGCCGAATTAACCGCGAATCGTGAATTTGTGACTGATTAGGTAAATTCATATAACAAAATTTTGTGGAGCCTTGTGAGTCACTCCCACTAACCATTGCCTGCTACACAAAGGAAAATAAATCTTTATGAATATGAATGAGTTAGTCTTGAATGCTATGTCCCTGCATGATGTTTTCAACTACTTTGTTTGAAGGAGTTCATATCTCTGGGATTACATGGATATTATTACTGTTTACTGTTGTCACGGGATCGTCATCATCTTAATTTTTTTTTCCTGCTATATAATTTGAGATGTTGAGTTTTCAGGTTGAATACTTTAAATTGCATGATCGTGTGAAACGTGTCTTATTTATAGTTGCTGACCTCTTGTTAAGATTGTGTAATACAATTATTTCGGAACTGTAATGTTTCTTATTTATGACTTAAAATATTTTCAGGTTCGGCGCAAGCTTTAGTGTGATGCTTTTGTGAAAACGTGTCTTTAGTTTGTAAATAAACAGTGTGATGTTCACATATTGTATATGTGTTGATTTTGGGTTGAATTCATTTAGGTATGTATGTGTGCTTTTGCTTCTGGATTTGGTTCATTGTCCCTATTTAATGAAATTAGGCAGGGATTCCACCTTTATTTCCAACTTGGCTGCATTATTGTCAATTGAGCTGTCATGCAGTTGTCATTTTTTATAAATGTATTAGTCCTGATCATGTTAAAAGATTTGAAATAATGTCATCTATTGATACCGACGTGTTTTTTAAGTATTTGAATTCCCGATGGAATAGAAAGTTAGCAGATGTGCTTGGTCAATGTATATAAATGTCTTAACACTTCAAAGTATGTACGTATGTGGAAAAATTTAGTATTGCTCGTCCATAAATGTCTTAACCTTTGAGCGACTGTTTTCCCTACTCAACATTGAAATAAGATCGGTGGGTCTCGTTTGGGTTAAAAAAAACATTGAAATATGAAATATCTGATCAACTTTTATGGCTGTTTCTTAACCTGACACCAATTAGTTCTTAATTACTACCAAACTATTAAAGGGGAAATTATAGATGATTAAGAGAATTTTCTATAATCCTTGTTAACTAATTTCTTATGAAAATTTCTAGTCTTTGGCACTTATCCAGGATGGGCCAAAGGGATTGGAAGGAAAGAAAAAAATGACAGGTTCCATATGAAATTTTCTTCGTTTTGATATTATCTGTCGACAGTATTGTCATATTTTTTTAATGGAAATAAACAAGAAATTTGCTTTCATCAAAGAAAATTAAGAAACGTATTTTCTCAAACACATCAGAGTGTGAATTTTTCCTGCTTGCAAAACTAACAGGATAGTGGTCTAGTTGTGTTGTTAACTACCAAACTTATTATAGATAATTAGTATTTTTATTTGCTAATTGATTTTCATCTTCCACACATTAGTGTTATTATACCAATGAGCAATTGCTTTGTTCGTACGTGCACTTCCCCTTTTGGGATAGTGCAGGGTTCGAACCTCAGAAACTCTAAGAGGTAAACTCTAAGAGGGAAAGTGGTCCTAAATTAATGCTTTTGCGGCAAATTCATGAGTCATATAGATGCATGTGTGGAGTGTGTGGTTGTGTTGTGTGCGTGGGTGTGTATAGGTTAGGCTCACGGGCTAGTGCCAAAAAACACACACCAGCCATTATATATTTTCTGGTTGGTCTCGCCAATTAGATTTCTTAGGAAAGGAAATGATATCCTCCTCAACTTTATTTTCCAAAAAATTATCCCGCATGATTTTTCTTTTGATTGTTCTCTCATCGCAAACTTCTAAAGCTTTCTCAAGAGAAAATATTTGATATGAGGCAAAGCTTTACCCGAAATTTGCAGACCTAAGCAATTGAACTAACCGAGGTAAATTGGTGACGAGTTTTTCTTTTGCTAGGGATAATGTCAAGTTTTCAAAGTTCATATATGCAAATATCAGGCTGGAGGTTTACCTACGAAAAAATAGGGTAAATTGTCAAAAATCCTCCGGGCCGTTAGGAAGTTGTCTGAAAACCCTTTTAATTTTTAAAATTATTGGGAATAGCCTGCTGTTTAAAATCTTTGTGGAAAACCCTGAGCTATATTTCATTTAGGTCTTGTATTCCATCAATTGTTTAGATATTATATACAACTGCTTAGATATTACAGACAACCGGGATATAAAGGGTTTTGATTTGACCTAAAGATTTTTGAACTAGAGCAAAAAGCTCAGGGGTTCTTACACAAGTTTGAAACAGGCCGGAGGCTTTTTGACAATTTACCCAAAAAATTACCAGTAGATCCTCTTTTTAACTTCGCCTTCATGTGAGCATAGATTCAGTCAAAGATCTCGGTTATTATTACAGAAAAAGGTTAAAGCCTTACATATATTTTTGGTCTCTTGTTCACACAAACAAAATTTCAACCCAAGACCCAAATCTTGGTGGTCTTCTTCATTCCCTCTTTCCAATCTCACCACAATTAAGCAAATTCAATTGGGTCTCCTTGTATTTCTCTAATTTCCGATTTTGGATCAATTTTCTTGATCTGGGTCTCTCATTTTAGATGAGATTTTGTTGAGATTTTGAGCTGAGGGCCATAACCTTTGATGTGGGTTTTGATTGGTTCTTCCTGTGGATAGTGAATCTATTGGAAATTTGTGATTTTGGGTCGAATTTGATTGATTTTGGGGGGAAGAAAGGGGGCTCATGAGAGATTGAGCTCAAGATGGCAGGAGATGAAGCGTTGATTGATCTCAAGTTTAGGCTTTTTGATGGTACTGACATTGGACCCAGCAAATATGATCCTTTAACTACAGTTGAATCTCTCAAAGAGACCATCTTGGCTCAATGGCCCAAAGGTGAGGAATTCGATTTTTTTCTTTAATTTTCTTTAGCTTAATTGCTAGTGTTATTAAGGTTTAATTGAACTCTCAATTCATTGAATTTCTTATAGCTTCATTATGTACTTGTGTCAATCTTTTCTGCAGCATAATTGCTTGTGTTGTTGGTGAATTTTGATTGAAATCTCACTTTATTTGGGCTCATATTGCTTACATGTGACTTTGTGATTGGATTACATATAGTTTCATGATGTGCTTACATTTGTTTGGTGTTTTTATAACAATTTTATTTTGTTGAGCTAAACAAATCTATGATTTTCTTCCATGTTAATCGTTATCTGGAGTTGATACCTAGCACGTGTTAATTGTTTTCTTCTTCATTTTTAACCTTTTTTTTTTATGTTTCTTGAATTAAGCTGTGTATGAATCTCGTCTATTTAATTTGTTTCCCATTAACACGGACGTTTGATAGTTGGTTTTCAATCGTCAACTTATGTAAGTACACACTTATTGTCGAGGTGCGATGCGGGGAATTCATCTTGTGTATATAGGATTTACCACTAATAATAGTCTGTAATCTGTCTTAAGACTAAAGTATTCAAAATTTATGAAATAGGTTAGATTGTAAATCCTTCAATTGTTGTTTGCTGATTTTTTGCTTGTCATTCCATTCGATACAACTTAGAGATTTTTCTCTCTTTCTTTGAAATAAAATGATGGGGACCCCACCAAGCTTCGTTAGTGAGCAAATATTGATATCAATACGACATCTAGTACAACTTGTGTTTATTGACAGAGTTCCTCACTGTTGGCCACAATGTGTTAACCTCTGCAATATCAGTTGAAATCCCGTCCAAACTACACACCCAATCCAATACCAAAGAGGCCCTGTTGCACCTCAAGAACGGGTGCTCGGCTGCCTCCGATTTTGGCCCACACACCACATACACCCCTCGTTGATAAGAATGTTTCGTTTATTGAGATCAACTTTTGTTAAAATAGCATGTGTAGCTACTAGCTACTAGCCATATGAACAATTAATTCTTTATGGGAGATTTGTCTCATATACTTCTACTCTCCGGTTGACATGTTCTACCACAATTAAGTTAAATTACAGGCTTCCTTTACTTCGAACAATCCCGTTGCTGATCTCTCCTACGAGAAGCCCCCTGTGGTGTGATTATTTGCTAGTGTTCTGCTAGAGCAATTTTTAGCCTATCCAATCCAGTCGAGTGTACAAGGTTCATCAGCTAGGATATGGTTGGGTTCTATACATTTTCATCCCGTTGCAAGTCCACAGTGATATTTGCATTTGGCTCCTTAGCGAACAACGACGGGAATGGATTTCCTAGTGAGACAGTTTAGAAATTTTGTTGCGGAGCTAATAGGAGAAGAGAATAACTTAATTTCCATAATATTTTCTGAGATGAATCTTAACGGTGTATTTTTTTCTGTTTTAATAATAGTTGGCTAAGAATTTATAAATAAACTACACTGATTGGAAAAGATTTCCTGATTATGCCTGATTATATTGATAGACAAAGAAATTACTCCGAAAACAATAAATGACGTGAAGCTCATCAATGGGGGGAAAATACTAGAAAACAATTGCACAATTGCCGAGTCTCGGGTACCCGTTGGAGAACTTCCAGGCGGTGTTATCACAATGCACGTAGTTGTGCGGCCTCCTGTATCAGACAAAAACAATGGTATGTACTCTTTCTGATTCTTATGTGTGATCTTTAGATGTTATATTTGCCTACAAATACTTCATATCTGGCTAAAAATCAAAGCATTATTACTATGGCCAACTGAATATGCAAAGTTCTTCCAATAGTATTATTCCAAGTGCAGTGATAAGAATTTCTTCTATCTTGTGATTCCATTTTATCTTGTGCATAACCAATATTCGTTTTTGTGGCAATTGCTCTAATGTGCAATAAAAGGTTGGAATTAATTATTCTTAGGGCGATGCTAACTTAATCTAATAGAAATATTTTGATCAGACACTGTTTTTCTTAAGGCTACGTGCCAAAATTAAATCAATAAAAATACATTAAATTTGCGAATTTGCGAATCTCAAAGGACCTGTATGAAAAGATATAGAAATGCTTATATCATCAATGTATTACTTTTGTGAAGAACGCCATTTAGATATAACAAAATGACATTCAATAAGGTTCATATAGATTGAAATTTCAACCATATGCCATTTTTTGATGATCGTGGTGCGTATTCAAAAAGGTTCTATATGAGAATAATGAAGGACAAAGGGAATAGGACAAATGCCAACTCTATATCATTTATTTGATGATTGACATTCTCCATCTTGATCTTCGTTGTGTAAAACATAAATATGTCAAATTTCATGCGATTTTGATTGGTTTTACCCGTCGATCTAGTGACCCAAAATCTCTTTATTATTGGAAAACCATTATTGTTGCACTCACTCGATGAAATGGAAAGGAAAACGTAAATCATATGAAAATTTGTATATTTCTGTTTTAGACTCTGAAGATCGAGATGGACAGTCATGATCCAAAATATTTGGATCACTGGTATCTTTATGCACAGGTGCATCCAAATAAAAAAAGGATAAAAATGGTGTAGTATCGATTTGACCATCGTAAGAGGGAAAATCCCTCCAATGACCTATGTCCTTGTTCTCATTCCATGAACAGTCTGTATTACTTGTACACATTTGAATATATACATTTCTTATGGCATGTGACCCTTCGGCCCTTTGGATATGGCAACAAATATTCCTTAGATTTTTCTCTTTCTTTCTTTCTTTCTTTTTTGGGTGATGGGTGGGGGTGGTGCTTGTTTTACAGAAGACCGTTTATATAGAATTCTGTTATCATAAAAATAAGTCCGCTTGACGAATGGTGGGCACACTTTTTTTGGGGGGCGTAAATTACAGTAAAATACCCTCAACCATCATGTGTTTTTTCTTCACTAAAATGCCTTAAAGTTTTTTTAATCACCGTAAACTATGGTTTTAAAGGCATTTCCCCCACTAAAATACCCTCCAAAAAGTAGCAGTTAAGGTATTTTAGTGGAAAAACACAATAGTTGAGGGTATTTAAGTGTAATTTACCTTTTTTTTTGTGCCTTCTGTTATTCTTTTCCCTTCTTCTAGAGTTTTTCCTGTTCAAAAGATGTTAGGACACCGGCTGATCAATTAGAATTATGGCAAGCCCGTTTCTTGCCTTCACCTCTCTTATAACTTTGTCAAATCCTCATAGAGCCTGCGCCCTTGCTTCATAACCAGTCATATTCCGATGTGTGGCAAGATGATGATAATGATGACCACAACAACAATGATAACTACTATTATTAGTATTAGTGTTAGCATTATTACCAATAAGCCTTTCTTGTCAAAATCTGATTGATACTTGTTATTGATTGCTAATGATTCTTCATGTTTGTCACAGAGAAGCAGCTAGCAAAGTCTTCCACGGAGCATCGATGTGCATGTACGATCCTGTGACATAGTTCAATGATTCTTCGCTGTTCTTTCTCATACCTTTCGGCTGAAAGAGTAAAGTACATAGAATCATCACTGTCCGATGATTCTTCGCTGTTTTTTCTTCTACCTTACGCCTAAAATAGCTAAAGATTTTATAGTGCTCTTCTTGTACAATGGTGTAGAACCACGAACACCCCCCCCCCCTCCCCGCACGCTCGCCTGAATACAGGCCTGGACACCCTATTACATAATATTTGTTTCTTCTCGAGGCAAAGTGTCGAACAAACATTTTTGTGATTATTTTATGTGGTTTCTGTATAAATGAAAGTTTCAAAAAAGTAAGAAGATTAATCCCAGAATCTCCATTTATAAGGATTCTATGAAAGAGGTTTTCAAGTATGTAATATTGAAGCAGTTTCCTATGTTTTTCCGTAAGGAATTCAAACAAAAAAGTATTTTTATTAGAAATATATCATATCATTATTTTATGGAAGTAATAAAGAGAAGCATTAAATAATTATTACTTTTTTTTTCTTGTTTTTGTGCTCAATAGTTACTTTTCATTTTAGAAAGAGCGGAAGAAAATCTTAAAAATATCCATGCCATACAGGATTCATCTCATCACCATGAAGTAATTTTCAAGCTCCATTTCCATCAAAACAAACGCCTGAAATATCTGAAGTAATCTTACTTCCGGTACTTTCATGTGTTAGTTCTATGCAAACAAATATGTCCTAAAACATGCAGAAAAGGAAATAAACAGAAAGCTAAAATATGATGCAAAGTTTTGGTGACTTTAGCACGTCAAAACCCAAAGTTTACCAAAAGTTGGGGCCTTGCTTTAAAAATTCAGCTACATATGAAAAAGGCTAATTTAGTCACAGGAACCGAGCCTTGTGAAGTTGTGAATAATGACCAAATATGGAAAAAGTAGGATTAGAATTGATTTTTAATATTAAGGATGTTTTAAGTATGTTTGTAAATAAGAAATTTTATAAATATTTTATTTCATATAAATTAACCGATCACTAAAATTTGGGATGTTACTAGGGGTGCAAACAGATACGGATAAGCTGAGCTGACTCTATATCCGTATAGAATTCCTATCAATTAAGGATAGTAATTTTTATTTGCAAGGACTTCGTATTTGTATTCACATTCGTCAATAACCATTGGATACGTATATGATAATAACACTTATATTTGTTCCTCGTGATTTTCGACTTTATCAGGTATTAATTTCCAGTATTTATATCATATTTGTATCTGACTTTTACCAATTACGGATGGTATTTTTCATTTCCGTTAACTATCCATATATGTGTTTGAATTCACTTATGACTATCGGATACGGATACGGTAAGATCGATATTGCTCCGTATCCGTATCTGATCTTTTTTAAAAATAACCCTTGAATCAGTCTCTATTCGTTCCTTTCTCTGTTTTCACACCTAGAAATTCTCCTCTCCTAATTATGACTTTGTTCAATATAACATTTAATTTCTCTCTATTTTATGGATTGTATTGTATAAAGTAAACATGAATTAATTTGCTTTGATTGATGGAATACAAGACTTGTTATCTTTTTCTTGTAACAATTGGATTTTTTCTTCCTTCCATTTTTCTTTGATGGAAGGAGAACAATTGTTTTCATGATTTCATTCTCTGTTAGCTTCTATGCTAATATCATTCTTTAACGCTCTTATTTTGTCCTTGACATTGTGAAAAATGTAAAAAAAAAAGGGGGGAGGCAAAGGGCATGTTTGGATACACACAATTTGTAGGATAAAAATATTAAATTCCATTTTCCTCCCGGATCAACACAATCCTTTAAAAAGAGTTGTTTGGATGGCATTTTCATAGGTGAACTCGCAAGGAAAAAAATACCCTAAGTAGGTCCATTTCATAGGATTAAAAAAATTAGCTAATACATAATTATTTTTTCCCAAACTTTTTCACTCTCTGCATGTTTTTGAAAACCATGTTACTCTTCTTCTCTTTCTTTCAAAAAAAGAATATTTCAACTCAACCATGCATGAAAAGAAAAATTAAGCATTAAATGCATATCTTTTATCCCCAAACTATCCAAATATCTACAAATTAAAAAAAAAACCTTAGAAATTTCATTTAACGGAATGCATGTGAGTTCCAAGATTTATTTATCCGAAATGGAATCCCTAGAATTATTTTCCAAACTACACAAACATGCCCTAAGACGGAAAACGCCCTTAATTTTTAGAAAATAGCATTTTGTCCCTCCAAGTTAACACCGTGTTAACTTTAGGAGGCAAAGTGTTACATTTTAAATGTTAGGGGTATTTCCTGTCACAATGTATATCTAAGAGGTATTTCCTGCAATTTAGCCAAAAAAGAAAATTGTATAAAATCCACAGCATTCGTGAAATTATTCAGTATCTTCACGTCCCTTTTGCAATTGAAATGAAATCAGTTAAAATCGGATTTAGGGCCCATGCTATTCCATACTGTGAGCGAGAGGGTAAAACAAGGAGGCCAATATGTACGGGTTTATATGATTTATGATGTGAGCAACCATCTTTGAATTAGCCAAAGCATGGAAAATTATTTGGTATATCGGCCATATATGTCCGGTTATAAGAAAAAAAGAGATAAAAACATGAACCCGCCAAGCTATCCGAAGGGTGCCTAGAATTTCCCATCTTTTTATCTTCTTTCCGGATGTATTACATTGACACATCGAATAATTTCTCTCTGAAGCGCATAGGCATCTTGATTTGGTCTAGGCACCACCACGAATTTACACCCATGGAAGTAAATTAGGAATAATTACACCACTAATATCAATGCCATGTAAGTAAATTAGACTTCCCTTGCTTGCAGTGGCGGAGTTAGAAATCTAGATCAGAGGGGGCACCACATCTTGTAATGCCTCCGCATCCAGTAAGGATATATTGAAAATTCCAAAGTGCATGATATAAAAAGCAATTTTAATTGATAATATAAACTTGGATTTTTATTGATAAAAGAAAAAATATTGTTTGCAATAATATTTTGCAAAACTTTAAATTTTAAACCATACCATATAAATCACACTTTCGGTGAAATTGAAAAGAACACATTAATCATCTATAAAATAAGATTTAAAGATTTTATTTAAAATATTTTCTTATTTTCCATAAGAAAACACAATAGTAATTAATACTTGTAAATCCGAGAGAAAAATCAAACCATACCTATGATGAGAATTGAACCCTTCCTTCTTACTTCAAAATGCCCAATACAGCCACTTGGGCAAAAATTCTATTGTGTTGTGTTAATGAGCAAAATATATATAATATACTTTTCTATATATGCTATTGCATTCTTAGCTCGAAACAGGGATTTCTTTTGCACATGCCCCCACTGAGGTCTACATGAGTCCGCGTGTGCTTGCTTGTTTGGCAAATAGAAAATGAAAGAGAAAGTGAGAAAGTAGAGCAGATAAAGTACTTTCTTTATTTGGTATTTGGTATGTGAAGAAAAAGAAAGAAAGCAGGTTGACACTTTCTTGTCAACTCACATCCGCTTCTTAATTTCACTTTTCCTCCTAAAACCTAGAAAATGGAGAGAAAGAGAGAGTTTATTATTATTTTTAGAGTATTAAGTTATCTTTTTCTCTATTAATCATAATTATTTTACTATCTCAGCATTATTTTAAAGCATAATGTAATGCCAAACGAGCTCCATCTCATTAACTTTCCTACTTTCTTGTATATCAAACAAACAAAAGTTTTGCAAAATGAGCGTACTTTCTTTTTCATTCTACTTTTTTCTATCTTTCCCATTGCCAAACACCCAGTAATTCATTAGGTCGCGGAGTAGGAAGACGGTCTTAAATCCCATGAGAGAGCATTTAAATGGATAATCTATATGATTCATCGTGATCTGCATGTTCTAAAATGCTTGCTTACAAGAAAATCATGCATTTAGACGGTCTGCCATATGCTTAATTTTAGGCCGACTAAGAAGTCGACTTAACTCAGAAGTGCTTTCTCCCTGCACAAACGGACACACACGACTGCAATATTGTATGTTACTTGTTTAACTCTAATACACAGTGAAAGATAAATAGAAAACTCAACAATTAAAAGAAAATCAGAACATTTAATTATAGAACTTTCCTTATTAGAGCTCACTACTTTAGCTTTTTTCACTAATCGCCGATCAATCAATTAAAAAGGAAGGAAAGAGAGAAAAACATTAAATTGTTTACTAGAAAGAGAAATTTAGATTTGCTATATAAATGGGAATAATATATGTTCCGCCATGTAGAGATTCCATATAAACAGGTCGAATTTTTCAACTGCTTCCTGCAATGTTTGAGAACCATAAATCACAATTAATTTCGTAAGATAATAATAGCATGTATATATTTTGTTTATTTAATTACTTCACATCCAAATGCAATTAATTTGATAAGCTCGGATTTTCGCTATTGGTATACCAAGTCCAAATAGCAAACTTAGTTCATGTCACTCGATCGATAAATTAGAAACCTTTGGTCTCCTTGTACATCTGAGAGATCTTTAATTATGGTGTGGACCAACATGAGCACCATCGTAAATGCTATGATATATTATAAGGCATGCTGCAGATGAAAAATATGGCACAAATATGGCATTGGATATTACATACATAGAAATATACGCATTGAGATGCAGGTGCCAACTTATCAAGTTAATTATTAAGATATTAAAACTACTTAGCTCGATTTAAATGTAGGCAGGCCCAAAAGCTCCTTTACAGGCATGATATATTCCATAGCTGGGAAGAAACCCGGCGCCCTATCACATCCGTCCTAATGAGGTCAACATTTATTTTCATTATAGTACATAAATTGAAAAAGAACAAAAAAATATACCACAAAATAAATCGTGCAAATCAGTTAGGGCCGGTTTGGTTGAAAGATTATGAAATTTGGATTCCAAAAATAGTACGGTTGAAATTTCTGGATTTGGTAATTTGTTGTTTGGTTGGTTTTGGATTCTGATGGAGGTCCTTTTCGGCTCTCCGTCAGATGTTGTCTTTCGTCGATCTCCCGGTGGATCTTGGAGGTGATCTCCTGTTGCGTGTGGGTCCCAATGGGTTTTGAGGAGATTGGTGGTTTTGAGGAGTCTACACCGAGTACCTGCAAAGAAGTCACGGGATGATTTGGTACCACCGAGGACCCTCCGACGATCAAGTTAGCACAAGATCTGAGCAGAGTAACGGCTAAGTGGGGTGAAAAAAGTTTACTTGACCCCTTTGTGATGGGGGTTTATATAGTGGCGGCAGTACGCAGCAGCAGGCGTGAGAATCTCGCCGGCAGTTACGCTCCCGACGTCACGCCCGCATAACGAGCGGATTACTAGTTAATGGGGATCGTGATGGCGTGGAACGTGGGATGTTGCCGGCGGAGAATCTGCGCATGGCGAGATTTGCGGAGTGGCGGTTACGCCTGTGAGTAGTAGGGTCGGTCGGTCGGAGGGACCGAGGAAGAAGGCCTCGGCAGGAGAGCTCGGGAACGAGCGGGGGGAGGGGGGGAGGGGAGGTATCTTGGTCCTGTGGTAGCTCGGGGACGAGCTGAGAGGCCGAGGAAGCCAATTCGCAGGGGGCTCTGAGGTGAGCCAGCTTATGCTTGCAGGTCGGGTACAGAGGTGGCCTGGTCGGGCCCTGCGGGCCCTTTCTTCTGAGTTCTGGACACGTCATCTGCCACATGTCATGATCTGCGAGGTCGCCAATATAGAGCATCATCATTAGCCCCCCACTCTTGTCCCGACCAGCTGGCGGGTCGGGTCAAGAGTGGTCTGTCGGGCCGCCCGGGATGAGCTCTCTCTCAAGATTTCGTCGGGACGCGTTCCCGGGCTGTCAGCTGTCTTTTCTGCCATCGAATCAGGACGAGATCTCTGCATTTAAAGAAGGTGCGCCGGTTCGTGCATCTTGTCACTGAAGCGACGATCCGCGTGTCAAGCGTCGGTTGGCCGACGCGACGTGTGCAGACCTGCGGCGTCTGATGGGATGCGGCCCAGTATGGGAACGACGAGTGGAGCGATTGGGGCCGTCGAACGCGAGGAGGCGTTTTGGCGGGGGATAAAGGGCGCCATTGGATGAGGGCGATTGCAGTGATAAATAGGGGTGGGGCCCACTCCAGGGCCCCTACTCCTTCATATTTCCTCGTTCTAAGTCCCGGTTGCTCGGCGCTCGTCTTCTTTCTTCTGCTTTCATTTCCCGACGATCTCTCTTCTTCAGGTTAGATGTCTTCTTTCGCAGAATCTGTAGATACCGTAGGAGTAGGTTCTAGGGACCCTCTAGTTGAGCCTGAGTCTTCCCGGGGAGCAGGGGTCAGATCCTCTTCCCAGGATCGTGCGGCGAGGGTAGCCCCCAGGGAGGAGGCGGTAGACGCTACCCCCGGCGCGTCGTGTTGAGTGAGGCATGAGAACGAGCTTGCCAATGGTCGGGCTCGCTTCCATATCCCTTCACGTTATACGCTTCGTCTGGCCAAGGAGGGAGAGAGGGCAGACCAAGTACGGGGTAGGGAGATCGCTCTGTATTTGGAAGTTTTTTGGGGTGGAATGCGCCTGCCTTTCTCTTCTGAGGTCGTCGAAGCGTTGAACTTCTTCGGGTTAGCCCCTGTCCAGCCAATGCCGAACTCATGGAGGATTCTTCTCGGGTTCCTGATCCGCCTGAAGCTATAAGCGATTCCCTTCAGCCTCTCCATCCTTGATTCTTCCCTTGTTTTCAAAAATCATTCTGGGGGCCGAGCGGGCGACCCGAGGTGGGTCTACCTCTTTTTTAGAAAGCGATAGGGGGCGCCGCCGGGACAGGGGTTGTTGCCCTGCCTTCTTCCATTCACGACTGGAAGAAGAAATTTTTCTTCGTCGCGCCGCCCGAGGGCGAGGACTGGCCCGTGCACACCAAGTGGTTGAGGGAAAAGTGCTTGCCGGGGATCCAGTCCAATGACCCCGCCGCGGTGAGAGTGGCGTCGTGGGAGCCCGTCCCCCGATTTGACGTGTTGCTGTCTGAAAGGATCCTGAGTTGGGCCGGACTCAGCCCCGTCGGGTTCGTTGGTAAGTTAGGCTTGCTTTTTGGCTTGTATATTGCATGTGTCGCTGACTTCTTCGCCTTTGGTTTTGTGCAGGACCCATGGATATGGACGAGGTCCGAGCCTCCATGCGCAAGCCGAGGAAGGTCACGAAGGCTGGAAGCGCCAGCTCTTCTCGTTCAAAGCCTGTCCCGGTTCCTTCGGCCTTCGTCCCAGCGCCTCCGGTGGCCGCGTCCCTTGAACGTTCGGGGGCGGATCCCGCCCCGGGGCCCAGCAGAGCGCCGGGCCGGAAGCGGGCTCGAATTCTGGAGGACCCGGCCTCGGAGGAGGAGACCGGCTCTCCATCGGAGCCACTCAAGAGGGGGTCTCGGAGGCCTCCTCGGGGCCCGTCCTCGCCGATCATGGTGGAGGAGGGGGGCTTTCGGTTCGTGGTTCCCTTGGGGCTATCCGTCGCAGATAGCCTGCTGCACGAAATAGAGGGGTCGGCAGGGGGCAGGGTCCCCGGGGGGACTTTCAGGGCCCAGATGGCGTCCATCGCCCAGGAGTCCGTGCAGGTAAGTGCTCGGTTGCTTGTGAAATTTGGTGCTTCCTTCGTCTTCCTGACCTCTTTCTTATTTTTTCAGGTCCTCCAGCACGTCGCCCTTGCCTTACGTATGGAGGCCGAGGTGATAGCCCCGGCGATGGAGGCCGCGGACCAGCTTGCCTCGCTGGAAAAAAGCTCCAAGTGGGAGCTGGAGGCGGCGATGGTGAGGGTTGCCGCCGTGGAGGGCGAGGTGGAGGCTGGGAAACAGGAGGCTGCCCGGCACCGCGAGGCCGCCGCGGCTGCCGAGGTCGAGCTTGAGGACGCTCAGGCGCTCGCCGACAACCTGAAGAAGACGGTAAGGACCCTCCGGAAGGAGCTGGGGGCGGCGGTCAAGGCGGGGGAGCAGGACGACCTCTCGACGGCGAAGGCGGTGGAGGGCTACAAGAACTCGAAGGACTTCTACAATGATTTAGCCGTGGCCACCACCCGCATCTGGCACGAGACCCTCGACGCCGTTAAGGCCCGGATGCCGTAGTTCGCCGATGAAGAGCTCCGGGCCGAAGACCCCCTCGCGGACGCCGATGAGCAGGGGGAAGAGATTCCTGACGAGGAGTTGGCCGAGGACCCTGCTCGACACGTGGTAGATATCGAGGACCCCGAGGTCGTGCCTGGCCCCGAGGCTTAAAGCCCCCGTCTTCGTCCTCCTTTATTTTGTAAGCCTCCGGGCAGTCTGTAAGGCTTGGGAGCTCAAAATACCCTTTGTAAAGATTTTGCTTTTGGTAGTAAAATTTTTGTTTCATCAGTTTGCACTTTATCTTTTGTTTGTGAAGAATGTTCGTAAAATATCTTTGTTTGCACTGTTGGGCTTCCATGTCAGGTCGGCTATCTGTCTAGCGATCGTTCGTCAAGTTGATCGATCACTTGCCAAGTGTGCCAAGCGCTGCTGAGAAGGAGGCATCTCTATGGCCCTGAAGTCGAGAGGGGATCGCTCAGGCTTGGATAGACCTGATGTCCCTTGTTGGGGCTTCGGATCTGCTGCATGTGATGGGCAGAGGGATGTCTGCCGTAGTTGTGCCGAGCATGAATGGGTTCAGAGGCCTCGTTATGAGGGTTACAAACCCGCAGCGTCTGTTGGGCAGGAGGATGCCTGCTGGGTATGACCGGGCAAGGAAGCTGCTCGGTTACCTCTTGGCGAGGATTTTGATTTCTGACGTTACGAGCAGGAAGCCGCCAGCCGTGGATGGCCGATCGAGGGTCGGGCTCGACTGCCTCTGGGAGGACTTTTTGATCCCTGGCGTTGCGAGTAGGGAAAGTACCGGCTAGGGATAGCCGAGCAGGGTAGCTGCTGAGATGCCTCTAAGGAGGACTTTGATCCTTAGCGTTGGAGGGGCCGTAGGAGGCCGGCTAAGGATAGCCGGGCAGTGAAGCTGCACGGTTGCCTCTTGGCGAGAGCTTTGATCCCTGGCGTTGCAAGTAGGGAAGCTACCGGCCGGGGATAGCCGAGCAGGGAAGCCGCTCGGCTGCCTCTAAGGAGGACTTTGATCCTTAGCGTTGGAGGGGCTGTAAGAAGCCTGCTAAGGATGACCGGGCAGTGAAGCTGCGTGGTTGCCTCTTGGCGAGGGCTTTGATCCCTGGCGTTGCGAGTGGGGAAGTTACCAGCCGGGAATAGCCGAGCAGGGAAGCCGCTCGGCTGCCTCTAAGGAGGACTTTGATCCTTAGCGTTGGAGGGGCCGTAGTAGGCCTGCTAAGGATAACCGGACAGTGAAGCTGCGCGGTTGCCTCTCGGCGAGGGCTTTGATCCCAGCGTTGCGTGTAGGGAAGCTACCGACCAGGGATGACCGAGCATGGTAGATGCTTGGCCGATTCTTCATGAGGTTTTGCCCGACCATCCCGTGGCAGGTATGGGGAACAGGAACAGTCGTGGCGAACGTGTGCGTAGCATGCGCATTGAATGCGCGGGGAGGCGAAGCGCCAGAGTCGCGTCGTTTCGATTCTGCCAGAGAGAGGCTCAATGATTGCCGCGTGGTAGCGACTTTGTGGGCGAAAACGGGCAACTGTTGGGTTCCGTTGGGGCGCAGTAGGCTATATAAGGCTGAGGGAGCACGGGTCCTTCATAAACAGGTCGTTGAGAATGGAAGACTTCCCCTTTACCATCCCCGATATCATCCACTTCGAAGACGTATATCTCTATGACCAGAACTGCACCGAGGACACGGTGCAATTGGTCTACGGGAGCATTGAAGACCACTTCGGTCGGCTGCTCCCCCGGCGCTCCCCCTGCTGCAGCTGCTAATGTACTCCATCTGGCAGGCGTCGCCGGGGCTTTACAACCCCCTGTCCGAGCAGCTCCACGACGAGGCCGTAGGCAAGCTGCGGTCTCTGAGGCACTTCGGCTTGATCTCCGCGAGTCGGCTGACTCGCTCGGTGGCACTCGTCCGTGAGTGCTACGAACTGGGGCTCGAGGTCAATGCACGCAGGGGGAATTAAGGGCTAAGGCCGGATCTCGCGAGGCCTCGGCTGGTAGAGATCTTTATTGGGTACCGTGAGCAGTGCTCTCTGCACCCCCTTCCCCCGCTGCTGTAATTTTCTCTTTTTTTTTGTATGTATGGCTGAGGAGCCCATAATACTTTTTTGAATAAATGAGACATTTCCTTCTATTCCGCAATGTTCCATTGATCTTTATTAAATTTACAACAGATCCTAGGAATTGCCCTAAAAAAGTACATGCTAATAGATGACCTTATTAGCGTGGCCCGAGCTCCCTGGAGGCTTGTTGGTCTCCGTGCTCGGCACCGGGTACGGGGCTCCCTGGTCTCTGGACTGGTCATCTGCCGAAACGAGCATGATCTGACCGATGGTCAGCTCGGCGGGAGGGGGACGCTGCTCCTGCTCGCGGTCGCCCTGCCGCTTATCCCTCAAGTAGGCGGCGAGGTGCCCCGATCGGATGAGCTCCTCGATGTAGTCCCGGAGTTGCTTACAATCCTCCGTGGCGTGGCCCAACGTCCGGTGGAAGGCGCAGTAGGGGCCTTGGGTTCTCTTCGAGGCCTGACGCGGGATTGGAGGGTACTTGAAGAACCCCTCGCCCTGGGCCTTCTCTAGTAACACTGCGAGGGAGACGTTGAATGGGGTGTACTCCTGGAACTTCGGATGGTAGGGCTGCTGACGCTCCGGCCTCTCTTCCCGAGCCCTCTTCTTCTGGTCGGACCGTTCTGCTCGAGGGAGGTTCGCGTTCACCTCGGACTCCAGCTGGACCTCGCGCTCGGTCCACGCCTTGACCTCGGCCATGGTTTTAGGCTGCGCCAATGCGAAGGAGCGCAACCACTCCTTGTGCCTAAGACCAGATCTGAGGGCCGTGATGAAGGTTTCGTCCCAGAGCTCGTGTAGGGTTCCTAGGCACTCTAATGAGGTCTCACAAGGCATCAACCATGCCAATTTCAAATTTTACGGGTGCCGAGAAACCCTAATACGGATCGTTAACTAGATTTTATAGGCGAAAACGAAAACTAGTTAACTACTTAACTGAAAAGTAAACGGAAATACAACCTTTGTAGATCCGGTGCTCCACCTCCATAGCTCCGTGATGATGTCTCCTTGCTGCGATCATCGGATCCCGGACTCTAGCGTCGGCTTCATCGGAGAAAAGGCGGGCTAGGTCATCGACTACGATGCCGAAGATGATCTACGTCGAGGCATCACAAGATCAAGCTTCCACTTCACCAAGTCATGAAACTTGTGAAGATAACACCCCATACTACTTGGCAAGAGGTAGAGGATGAAGAAATAGGAAGTGGGTTCACTTTAGAATTGGATTTCTCACTCATTTCATCAAGTCACCATTGATGAAGTCTAGGTTTTCTTCTTGAAGAAGAAGAAGAAGAAGAAGATAATATTATGATAAGTTTTTTTAAAAGAATAATAAAAATCATTCTTATCATAATTTTAACCATGGTAATGTGTAGAGGATTGACTAAGGTTAAATGAATGGTTAGGGTTAATGAGATGAAGACAAAAGGGTTTCTTTGGTCAAAGCTTCATGAAGCTTCAACAAGCTTCATGAAAGAAAGAAACCTTTTGTTTTTCTTTTCTCTTTTCTTTTAATCCAAAAATAAATAGATAAATGAATGAATAATCAAATAAAAACCCTAACCATTTATTTAACCAAGGTTTAATTCTTTACACAAACCCTAGCAATCATGTATCATCAAATATGATACAATCAAATGCACAAAAAATATATCACATATACAATGTGCACACCAAGTGAGAAAATCCATTTAAAGTGAACCGATACTAGTTAATGCAAAGTAATATATCAAATATATAATTATGCATTAAATCATTAAATCAACACTTGATTTAATGATCCGGTCATATCGCATATAACCGACTAATATCTACAGTAACAACTTATCGAATCAACACTTGATCCGATAACCCGGCTATATCGCATATAACCGATCAATGTCACAAATCGCGAGAATCGAATACAGTATCACATACTGGTATCATTCTCGGTCCCGCACATATCTTATATGCGCTCCTATTTCGTTTTGCTTGAGCCAGGAAACCTCTGTGTAGGACTCTAAAGACTCGTCAATACGCCGGCAGCAGGTGATGATCATATCAAACACCCACAAGCCGCAAGCGGTCTGCTAAACGTAACGGCCACCCGGGTATTGAGCGATCAGAAGATCGACGAGCAAGCCCACTCACACTCCTGTGAATCCAACCAGTAACACTTACCGTACAGTCCGGTCTCGTCGTCTGATATGTCGCATACCTTGCCTAGGGGTGGTAAACGTCAGACCCCAATAGCTCGATAAGTCGTGTCGATATGAGGTCTATAACATTTCGAGAAACTACTGGTAACACTTACCAGTAAATCTCAGCAACCCTGGCCAGGGATTTCCGGTTATAGCCAATCGAACACAGCGCAACATCAACTCCCTATACCGGGAGAGACGAATCCCCTCCTGTCTCTCATTGCCTCCATATGATTCGGGACTGTACCCAAAAACCACCATTTTGCATGCCCTCTTGGACGTGGTAAGATGGAAATCAAAGCACAGTGGGAACCACACAAGACTCTATGACGATCTCGGGTCAACAGACTACTCTGCACCAGTGTCACCAGAGAACTGCCATCTGACGTAAGGTATAATACCAGCTGGGAGTTCTCGGCGAGTCCGTCCAGTGTACCCAGTCTCCACTGAGCACCCGTATATCATCTCTGATGTCAAACACCAATGGATATGGGATCATCCATCGCCCATCTGTATGGGTCGAGAAGGTATACGCTAGTCTACTCTGGTATATCGATGCCCCGTCTCGATACACCCACGACTAGGGACCTTGAAGGATGTACTTATGGACTACCATGTCCCCACTAGTATGATCTGCATCATAGTCCAGGTAGTCAAGTACTCATCCTAAGGGCTTTACCAACATGTAACAGAGAGACAATCAGTATACACGTTAAGGTAAAGAGTAACCAGATAGCATACTATCATGTCGAGCAAGAAAGTCCTCCCTATATATGTCCAAGTATCCACTACAATATACATCCTATGTATAGTAATGGCCTCTAGGGCATACATATAACTAACAGCTCGGGGATCTCGAAGAGGGCATTGTAGAAGTGGGTGACGTTGTAAGTCACGGCAATGCCCCGGCCGTCATTCCGAGGCCAAAATGCGGAAACGAAACTTTTTCAAAACTTGTAAACCGGCGCTACCGCGTACTAAAACCCTGGATCGGACCATTAACCTAATGCTGGCTAACTAAAGAAAGGGTAAAAAGCTATACCGAGCGATCCGTGCCCTTCGGTCTTCGGACTCCATCCCGATCTCCTCGCGGAATCTCCGGTCTTCATCTCCTCGTCGGAAAGGGCACCACATCGAGAAGTCTTTTTACGGGCTCGCGCTTCGTCCGAAACAACTCGGGCGCAAAGTGTGCTAGCCGACGCGTCCAAGGTGTTGTAGAGAATGTTTGTGATCACTTTGCCTCTTGCATCCATGAGTTTTGATGGAGGTTGAAGATGTTGCCATTAATGGAAGATTGTGAACTAGAGAAGAAAAAGGAAGAAGAAGAAGTTTTCTATCTTTTTTCTTTTGTTATGTTAGAATCATCAAATGAGAGAGAGTGAGAACAATAATATGAGAGTTCACTCTCCATGGCAGCCCCTTTCTCTCTCATCTTATCATATCAACACACATCCATCACATAAAGTGACACTTGCACAAGAAATGAGACCATGACTCATCCATGAAGCACATGTCTCATTTAATGCACAAAATGATGAATTCTAGCTCACAATTTCTATTTACAAACATTAATCCAAATGTTTGCAACAATAAAAAGATACGACAACATCTAAAGTAAACTCGTGACGGATCACAAGGATACCCCTCACCTGTATATACATACCTGCATCCGCATTCCGACTGAATGCGAATGCGATGAGACTAAAGTAATCCAACAAATCTAATATTAGGATCCGGCTTAAACCAAAGCCCAATAGTATGATCCGTCCGATCATGATCCGTGCAATACCGCACGTATATGATCGAACCCTGCCATATATCATACGGCCTCTACAACGTTTCCCCGAAACTTGAGAAACTGTCTGTGGGGGACTCTAAAGACTCGTCAATACTTTGGCTGTGGATTTAACCACTAGCACGTCAGAGGTACTAGCTATACGTAACGGGCCACCAGGTATTGACCAAAAGGGAGGTCGATGAGCGAACTCATCCTGACACCCTACTGAGCCTGTCAGTGACAATATCCGTACAGTCCGGTCCGTTCGTCTATGAGTATCGCATGGCGGGCCTAGGGGGTTGGTAAAAGTCAGACCCCTAAAAGCGGTATAAGTCGTGTCGGGGTGTAGCCCAGAACACCCTGAGATATTACTGGAATACCTACCAGTAAATCTCCTGCTTTGGCCAAGGACTTCGTTTAATGGCTCTCCTAGACACAGCGCGACCTCACCCCCAATACCGAGAGAGACGAACCCCTGCAGATCCGCTCACTGCCTCCATGTGGCTCGGGACTGTGCCCAACTAAAACCTGTTTGCACGGCTCCTTTGAGCCGTGGTAGGGTAGTAATCAAAGCACAGTGGGAACTCACACGAGACAAATGACGATCTCAGGTCGATGAACTAACCTGTACACATGTCACCAGGGAACTGCTATCTGACGTCTGGTATAATCCCAACTAGCAGGTTCCCGGCGAGTCTTGTCCGGTGTACTCATAACCCAATGAGCACCTGTATACATCTTAGGTGAACCAACTGACACCAGTGGCTAGTGAGAACGGCCACCGCCCCTCGTCGGGGTCTCGACTGTATACACTAGTCTACTCCGGAGTATCGATGCCCTGTCTCGAATACTCCCACGACTAGGGACCACTTTAAGGATGTGTTTATAGACCCCAGCTCCCACGTATATGATCGCCATCATACTGCTGGTAGTCAAGCAAGAATCCTAAGGGCTCTATCAACGTGTAATAGCGACTTGTAAGGTCACCTAAAGCTGTATATGATGATAAAGATAAACCAAATAGCATACTATCATCTTGAGTAAGACTGTCCTACCGGTATAGGTCCTCCCTCAATCATAGCAATCACGTGCCTGCGATCCAATAATTGACTCTGAGGGCACTATCTCCAACAATCTCCCACTTGCACTCAAGGCTAATTATTGCGATGTCGCATACTCACAGCCCGTGTGATACCGAACACCCAACTCCTCTACTAATCAGTCTCACAAAATCCGTTTGCGAAACTAATGCGTTCGAGGAATAGCCTCAGTGAGTGGATCCGCTCTGATGTTTCTTTCTATGTCTCTCTTTATCTCAAGTTCGCGGAGAAAGCCATCTCCCGAAATGAGCAATACCTGTCTTAGAATATGTCTGGATATCTGATGGGACCTAGTTCATAAATGAACTCCAAATCCAAACTTCTTAGACTGTATCGTCAACTGAACTTAATCAGTATCCTGCGCCATGCTTCCCTCAGTATCCACTTGGACCACCTGTCCAAAATACTGCCCCTCGTCAGAAGGAAAATTATAACCCTGACAGTCACTCTATCATCCAGGTCACCTTGGAAGCCTGGAATGATAATTGTCTCCCGAATGAGATTGTCGTTATCATATCCCTAAAACATCCACTTATGTTCTAAAACTGCTTCCGAACGTTTCTCTAGGATAGGATTAATATCAACTTATTGCATCTTGTGCAAAAACAATATCTGGTGTGGTACTTGACATCTCATGATTGACTCAATTGCCTAAGCAAGTGGTCTGCCAATCATGCACATCCCTCTCCCCTTTAGTCTGTAAGACACCTTTAGAGAGGGTGACTCCATCACCTGCAAGTACACTACCGTGCCAGGAGTCGTCCATTCTAAAACACCTTTAGAATGCTGTCTAAGTACCCAGATTGGGAAACTACCCAAATCTAGATCTAAAACCATAGATCTAGTAACCAGAATATCTGATATAATATCCATGTCCTATGTGGAGAAACCACTGTGTGACAACCAAAGTATAACCGATCGTAGTATAGGAATTTAACTTCCTACTCTGTGTATGCCATCCAAATATCAGGACATCACACCCTACTATCTTCTTAACAAATCCATCCCCTATTCTGATGAAGTCAAATCTATGACTGTCACATCAGAAATAGATGATCTATCTCCGCTATATCTGCTTTAGTCTATAAATAGACATAAGCTACTTGTCCACTATACTTCCGCTGCTCCCACTGACTACGACAACCCTCTGGCAGAGTCATATACACGTACACTTCTAAAGCCAGTTTAGAACGACGCTATACTCATCCTCCAGCCGGGTCTCACAGTCTGGAACAACAACATCGGCAAGTCTGGGTAAATAAGAACCTCGCTGTCACCGTCCTTGAGGCTACCGGAGTACCTTTCGGGTGCCTGAGGTTACCCACCATATCTGCGGAGTGGCCAATGGAATGTCAAACCAGATTGAATCTTTAGGTTCTTATCAAATCTTCAGTAATCGTTTGCGGTTCTGGAATCACTTCCGGTTCTACCATACTCCCACTACTGTTTTCCGAAAAAATCCATTTTACTAAAACTGTGGTGAGTCAAGAACAATATCACTATTGATCTTCCAGATGGTAGAAAATCAACCCTCGTCATAGCCCGGGTCAACCCACAAACAACCATTACAGAAACGTGCCTTGAGTTGTCCAATGTCTGGTTTTAAGCATAAGCTGGACAACTCCCCGTACCTTAACAATGTCAAGATATGAACTGTTCTATATCCAATAAAGAAACAGAGGCACTGATTTAATTGAACCAGATTCAAATCATGCAGCTGTCTCCAGTGCATGTCAACTAAATGGAAAGAGGCCGATCAGCATTACTCAACTTAGGAATTCTTCCAATTATGAGTAACCTGAAAGAGAAGCAAGTTCTCTTAATCATTACTATCAACTGAATACCATACACAAGTATCTATATCTTCGATCTTCTTGAAGAATCCCGATACTTGCAATACCTGGTTCTCTACTTTATTCATATACCTATAACTTCTCAAAATTCAGACCTTGCGTTTCTACGAAACACTTGTCTAAAAACAAGAAAAGTCACAAGTAAACAGAATATAATACGAGCACCAACTCCTCTGTCCTCATGGACACTGGACAACATACAATACTCTGTATATGTCCCCTGAGTCTAACAACTCATTCCCTGTGTGTCGTAGGTTGAAAACTGTACTTATGATTAAGAAGAATTACACCGTTGTTTAATACTCCTTACCTAACCATTCACTGATATAGGTAAATGTCACGGACATAATTTCATAAAGTTACATCTCACTCTATAAAAAATAGACGTACAGATATATCAATTTGAAATTGGTGCATTACAACGGATATTCAAAACCAAATATTTGCCGTCCGATAAACAGCCCAGGCGATTTCCTCAAATATCACCAATTACAACGAATTCCGATATAATGAAGATGATCGCCTAATTCCCAATAACTCACTCCCACTCATCATCTGTAAAACCATACAGATGTGAGAATCATACCTGGTAAATACATACCCTAGAGCAAGGGCTAATTGGGAAATCAGTTACACAGTGAAACTGAAACATGTAAATATTTCGATGGGGTATCCGGGTATTCCTAGTAATACCTCTTCCATTATCAGATTCACAACTGTAACCGTATATTTCTTTGCCATCTCTCCAAATCCCTTCATATGTCTTCAGTCGTTACCTTCTGTATACCCTCTTAGGCTAAATGGTTTTCTTCCTTCCCTACCGTTCGGCACCAGCCTATGGTTTGAAAGAAGACTATCCAATAACCATAATGGGTGTACTGTCCTAATCCTAGGAGCACTCGCAATGCGAGAGAAGGTAAAGATAAAAGACAACTGAATAAAACCTTATTCCTATTTCTCCTGAACCAGAATCCATCCCCGAACTGGAACAAGTTCTTTTCGAGTTCGTATATAACCATACGATAGAATATCCAAATAACTGTGGATCTTCGTAATGATACGGAGTGTCCTGGAGAAATACAAAGGTGAAGTGGGAGTGGTAATGAAATACTTGGTTTGGTCGTGAATAGCAGTCGCAATTTACTTTGCCCTCCTTCTAATCCCTTTATTTGTCTTTACTTAATACCTTCTGTACACCACACTTAGGCTAATCGTCTTTCTTCATTCCCTACCGTTCGGCACCAGCCTATGGTTTGAAAGAAGACTATCCAATAAGCATAATGGGTGTACTGTCCTCTAATCCAAGGGGCACTCGCAACCTGAGAGAAGGTAAAAGGAAAAGATAACTGAATAGTCCTATTCGTTTTCTCCAGAACCAGAAACCATCCTCGAATCTGGAACAAATTCCTTCGAGTTCGTATATAACTATACGATGGTTTTATCCAATGGAAGTGGATGTTCGTAGTAATACGAGGTGTTTTGGAGAAAAGGGTAAAAGTAGGAGTGGCAATGGGGTATGCAACTCTGACAATCCAAAAGCCAGTTTTATAAGAAGGTTCGGTTAATCTTGGTCACTGAGTCATAGTAAAGGGTCGGGTCATGGTCGCTGCCAAAGAGAGAGAGAAAAGAAACACTCAGCGTGCACTCTATCCTAGATCAGAATGGTTATCAGTTTATCTAATCAGGAAACCTCCCACTGTAACATCAAATTCTCTTCCAAACCTGAAAGAAGAATTAGTCGGGATCACCCAAGGAGTAAACCAACTCATCAGTGGGAATCGGGATCCAACTATCATCGCATGATAACGTGATGGAATCCACTCACGTTATCACACTCCAGAAGGTATGCGCATATCTGGTAAGTTTCAGTTTCTTTAGAAACTCCCGATGTGATTTTTATCCCATGCTCTTATGACCTTGACGAAAGTTAACAAATAATAAGTCACATGTCAAGTTCTACCCGTCATTGTCCAGGTTAATTTGAACCCACCCGTATAAGCCCTTGACGAAGGTCAACAAGGCTATACGACTGTCCCAAACCAACGCATCTATCTATGCAGCAGAAAGGTAACAAGCAGCTACCATTCACTATGCCTTGACGAAGGTCAACAAACATAGCATGAATACTACGTGCAACCCGTCTGAAATGACGGAGGGCTACGAATGGTTTTTGGCGAAAAACCTTTAACGTAATGAACTTGATATCGTTGAAGGAACCAGATAGCTTTTTATAAAAATATAGTGACGAAAACCTTTGCTAAAGAGGTCACTCCCGGTGAAGAGATCTCGGCTCTTTCCCCGTAGAATGAGGTGCAGGATATTCCAACTGAATACCACGATGCAAAGCAAAAGTAATCGACTATAGTGAAGTTATTACCCTGACGCAAATTTCTGTCCAAGGGGTCACTCCCGGTGAAGGGATCTCGGCCCTTGCCTCGTCGACTGAGGTGCTGGATATTCATAACCGAATACCACTGTGCAAAACAAAAGAGAATGTGTAAATCCCCGTTCTCCATCTATAAAATTTTCCTGTATTTTCCAAATCCCGTTTGTCTCCTGATTTTTCCTCGTATTTTCGTTGGTAATTGGCTACTCGAGATTCAAGATTTAGCTTAATCAAAACCCTAGAATTATTTTCTAATTTAAACCCCAGCCCAATTGGAAATTCTCCATTTAAAAATTTAGAACTTAAATTCTTTCCTCAGCCCGTTTCCTTTACCAAGCCCACACATATTTTTTTAAATAAATTTCCTTATAAATCCCCGGCCCGTCCCCTTTAATTTCCCTCAGCACATTCAAAATTATTTTGAAATTGAGCCGGCCCGTTTCTCCCCCTGCAGCCCACGAAGTATTTTTTAAAGGGAATTGTTTGAAATTAAACCAAGCCCAATTCCTTGGTTCAATTCCTCAGCTCACCCGACCCCACTCCTGTTCATCTCCTTCACTCTAACGGTAACATTCCCCCATTCCCGCGCGCGATCCCCTTCCTCCGCCGCGCCTCACGCCCATGCCCACGCCCCCGCTCCTGCCGTTACACCCACGATTTCAACCTCGTCTCCAACTCCTCTCGTCACTCTCCCTCTCCAATTCACTCCTCATCTCGCTCTCTACACCCACCGAGCCCCCAACTTCGAACAACATACTGCAACCTCCACCTCCGACGACGACAACCCCTCGGCAACCCTCGATCACTCCTCCTCCACCAACCTTCTCCCTCCACGACTCCACCTTCATTAACCCGAGCCCTTACCGAGCCCCCTGCACACCAACCCATTTCACCCGAGCCAACCACCACCTTACACTCTCGACGCCGACGAGCCCCCCCCCCCACTGCACCTGAACCACATCGTCGACCTCCACCTCCTCAGTATCGTCACCATCACCATAATTCTCTAGCCCCACTGCTCAACTTTTCCCTCTCTTCAAAAATTCCAAAACCCATTCTTTTGTTCCAAGCATTTCACTGTGCACGTCGCCGAAGCGACCACCGCAGACATCGTCGACCCCAGCAAGTCCCAGGCCAACCACAGAGCACCACCTCCGCTTCCAGCAAGCACTTGGCGGTTCCGGGCAACTCCGACGCAAAATCCGCATCGCGAGCCAAACTCGCGCAATTCGTTTTGCGGCGTACATCATGCGTTCGTGACACCGTTGCTGCCGTGTGACCCCGAGACATTTTCCAGGCAAGTGTTTACTTGCTTCATACTAATATAGTTGTGTTACAAACCTAAATCGTATAGTTATTAAACTTACCGATTACCGATATATATCATGACCTATGTGTTCGATGCTAGTCTCCCATGGAATTAATTGTTTATTTTGACGGAAACCAATGTTTTATGTTGGCCCATATGGTGATAAATATAGTGTATGAATCTCGCTGGTAAATACGATTGTTAGAGACAAAAATTGATACCCCCAAATATGCCGTTAAAACTAATATTTTTCTCGTATCTGAAAATGAATAAAATCACCGTAAATTACACACATACTGGATTGATGCGTTCTAGGGCTTAAATCGAAGCCGACTCGACGAAATTTAACCCTATGTAAAATTCCAATGATTTATGCTCTGTAACCATGATGATAATTAGATCGGAATGCGACTCTGGACTGCAGTCCAGAGCGTTTCTGATTATTGTATACTGTCCCAATACCTGTGTTACTGTGGTTCTCGAAGTCGTATGTTATGGAACTCTACAGTAGATTAAAGATAACTCTGTTAGCTAAATAAAACAGGTGGTTACATTCCGTTTCATCGCCATTTGCTATTTTAAACTGTATTTAAAAGGGCTGAACGTATAACTGTCCAGAACAGATTCAGAAATGACATATTGAGGTTAAACTGTGCATAACTTTCAACGTATAGATGCGATTGAGGATCTGTCTGGTGCGTTGAATACTATATTGGAAACCCTAGATTTCATTTAACTGTAACATCGCTAAATTCTGAGCCCAACTGGGTGCAATTCGTGTCGCGAAACGGACGTTCAGTTCTGAAACTGAATTTCCAGCCGCGAGCACTTAAAATGAAACAGCTGTATCTTGGAAACCGGGATCCCGATTGAACTGAAACTAATTTTGATGAATTGCTGACTGAATGTTCTATTTATCTTACTTGTATCACTTTGTTGAATTCTTAACATATGAATTTATGAAATTTCTGGAAGATGATGACATGCCTATTGATTCATATTACCCTTAGCGTAATGATGGCATACATACATATATCATATCCCATTTACCATATACTTAGTACTAGTGCGTGTTAGAGTCAGTGGACATTGCATTATCGTACGTACTTGATGTTGGTTTAGGAGTGACGAGTATACCAAAGGGGAAGTGAATATTCGTGACAGTGATTGATACAGTGAACAGTGATAAAACCGTGCCATTGGTATACTTGTACACGACTAAATCAATATCATAACTAGTGAGAATCTGGGGGAAAAGGGGAAATCAAAGTGGAAAGAGTATCGTATTTAGCGGGACCGTGTTTAGAGGATGATCATTCGAACCGTGATACTGATACATGTAGGGTAGGATCTAGCGATCCGGCTGACAGGGCTATGTCCCGGGCATGTGGGCCGTTGTCTCGGGTATGTACGAGACTCCTGTTAAACATGATCCTCCTTCCACTATGTGATTTCAAACATGACCTATAGACCGATAGGGACACATAACATATTCTGCATCATATAGTGACATAGTGATTACTTGCATTGTTTTTACACCAGTATTACCTCATATACCTGTTTCATCTTATTATAATAATAGTGTTATTGTGTCGCTCTGACGACCTGAGTATGCATGCTCAGATCCCTCGGGAGGACCAGCACAGGAGACGGATCTACCCTTCGAGTTTACAGAGATAAAGTCTGGTGTACTTACTATCTTTTTCTGCTTTCCATAAAAGTGATCGTGAGGTTGACTTTGGTTAGTATTTGTTCTTGTTATCTGTAATTTGTGAACAATGGAATATTAATGTAATAAATTAGTGATGTGATTCCTTTACCACTGCGCTTCATTTACTGATTACCATGTAATGCTAGAAGCCGAAGTGTGACTACGGCGGGATGATTCCTTGACCGTAGGAGCATGGCTGGCCTAGTTATCCCTCGTTTTCCGTATTTTGGGAAGCGGGGCGTGACAGAACGTCCCTGCAATAATAGTTTTTTTTTGAAAAATGTTCCAACAACATCATAATAGGTTTGTTTAGCTTGCATTGATCCAAATCAACACAGTCCCATCAATTGATCACACCAATAAAGAACGAAAATAATGATGTACGTATATGCCATCCGCATTCGCCACTGGGTCCCGTCATCACCCGTTAGGTTACTTAACTAACGGCAGAGCGGGGATTGGACTAGCGCGGATGTAAAACATATATAACATCTACTAGTATATATGTCAATATATAATATTCGCTCAAGGTGTGATAAAATACAACATCACAGAAATGTAATAAGTATCACAGAACAATACAGATATCTGGGATCCCCGAGTTTCATAGAGCCGCTACTGAAACCCGACGTTCTCCTAGTCGTGTGGATAGCCTGTGCAATGAAATCCTAGACCCCTACGGGCGCGGCAAGTTACCCGCCAAAACCTGAAGCGAGGCAGCCCCCTTTAACAACATGAATGGACCACCCAGCACTTCACGGAATCCAATAACTTGAGCACCCCTCTTTGGGTCAACCTGTACCCCCTACGAGTGCGGCGAATAGCCCGCCAATTCTAGAGTGAAGCCTCCTCTGTCTCAAAGCCATGAGATGCGGGCCTGTTGCCCTCTAGAACCCGGCTATCCGTGCACCCCACCACGGGGTAATCCTAGTACAGAAAGTAAAATATACAATGGGTACATCGACCTCAGCCCGGTCGTGCCCCAAAAGAATAATATACAAATAGGCAGTAACGGCAGTCCGCATGTCGGACGCTCGCCCCGCAATATCAAATGTACATATACAACCAAACTGTACTGACATTGCATTCAGGCTATCCACCACGACAAATCCGCAACATCACAGCACAACACAGAACATCAACGTGAATGTCACGTTCGCAAATCCGTCTAAAAGGGCTATAGCAGTTAGACAGGATTTACCGATCAAATAACATTCACGGTCGCAGATATAATGTAAATACTGTGAACTAACATGTTTAAAATTTTCGATTGACTAAATTTCCCGAAGTGGGCCCTAAGCACTACTGTAGCACTCAAAATAAATCTGGGCCCAAAAAGAATATACCAAAAATCCTTTCTAAAGAGAACTGTAGAAATTTGGTGCAGCGCAGCTACTGTGCGGCGGCGGAACCGCGGCCAAAAGGGGGTTATGGCCGCGGTTCCGCGGCGCTACAGTGCCTTTAAGCCACCAATTTTCTGCAGTCTACTCAGAAAACCCTGCACGTATATTTACAATACACTAAATAATTTTTTGACCACTGAAAAAATTCGACAGAAACTGATGCATGGAAACGCGGTTTTTGGAAAATCCGTTCGATCGAACTTGTAAACACGTTAGAGCAAGCTAGACTAGGTTAATGGCGTGGCTCTGATACCAATGTAAGTGCACGGCAGTGCCCCGGCCGTCATTCCGAGGCCAAAATGCGGAAATGAAACTTTTTCAAAACTTGTAAACCGGCGCTACCGCGTACTAAAACCCCGGATCGGACCATTAACCTAATGCTAGCTAACTAGAGAAAGGGTAGAAAGCTATACCGAGCGATCCGTGTCCTTCGGTCTTCGGCCTCCATCCCGATCTCCTCGCGAAATATCCGGTCTTCATCTCCTCGTCGGAAAGGGCACCACATCGAGAAGTCTTTTTACGGGCTCCCGCTTCGTCTGAAGCAACTCGGGCGTGAAGTGTGCTAGCCGACGCGTCCAAGGTGTTGTAGAGAATGTTTGTGATCACTTTACCTCTTGCATCCATGAGTTTGGATGGAGGTTAAAGATGTTGCCATTAATGGAAGATTGTGAACTAGAGAAGAAAAAGGAAGAAGAAGAAGTTTTCTATCTTTTTTCTTTTGTTATGTTAGAATCATCAAATGAGAGAGAATGAGAACAATAATATGAGAGTTCACTCTCCATGACAGCCCCTTTCTCTCTCATCTTATCATATCAACACACATCCATCACATAAAGTGACACTTGCACAAGAAATGAGACCATGTCTCATCCATGAAGCACATGTCTCATTTAATGCACAAAATGATGAATTCTAGCTCACAATTTCCATTTACAAACATTAATCCAAATGTTTGCAACAATAAAAAGATACGGCAACATCTAAAATAAACTCGTGACGGATCACAAGGATACCCCTCACCTGTATATACATACCTGCATCCGCATTCCGAATGAATGCGAATGCGATGAGACTAAAGTAATCCAACAAATCTAATACTAAAATCCGGCTTAAACCAAAGCCCACTAGTATGATCCGTCCGATCATGATCCGTGCAATACCGTACGTATATGATCGAACCCTGCCATATATCATACGGCCTCTACAACGTTTCGCCCGAAACTTGAGAAACTGTCTGTGGAGGACTCTAAAGACTCGTCAATACTTTGGCTGTGGATTTAACCACTAGCACGTCAGAGGTACTAGCTATACGTAACGGGCTACCAGGTATTGACCAAAAGGGAGGTCAATGAGCGAACTCATCCTGACACCCTACTGAGCCTGTCAGTGACAATATCCGTACAGTCCGGTCCGTTCGTCTATGAGTATCGCATGACGGGCCTAGGGGGTTGGTAAAAGTCAGACCCCTAAAAGCGGTACAAGTCGTGTCGGAGTGTAGCCCAGAACACCCTGAGATATTACCGGAATACCTAGCAGTAAATCTCCTGCCTTGGCCAAGGACTTCGTGTAATGGCTCTCCTAGACACAACGCGACCTCACCCCCGATACCGGGAGAGACGAACCCCTGCAGATCCGCTCACTGCCTCCATGTGGCTCGGGACTGTACCCAACTAAAACCTGTTTGCACGACTCCTTTGAGCCGTGGTAGGGTAGTAATCAAAGCACAGTGGGAACTCACACGAGACAAATGACGATCTCAGGTCGATGAACTAACCTGTACACATGTCACCAGGGAACTGCTATCTGACGTCTGGTATAATCCCAACTAGCAGGTTCCCGGCGAGTCCTGTCCGGTGTACTCATAACCCAATGAGCACCTGTATACATCTTAGGTGAACTAACTGACACCAGTGGCTTGTGAGACCGGCCACCGCCCCTCGTCGGGGTCTCGACTGTATATACTAGTCTACTCCGGAGTATCGATGCCCTGTCTCGAATACTCCCACGACTAGGGACCACTTTAAGGATGTGCTTATAGACCCCAGCTCCCACGTATATGATCGCCATCATACTGCTGGTAGTCAAGTAAGAATCCTAAGGGCTCTATCAACGTGTAATAGCGACTTGTAAGGTCACCTAAAGTTATACACGATGATAAAGATAAACCAGATAGCATACTATCCTCTTGAGTAAGACTGTCCTACCGGTATAGGTCCTCCCTCAATCATAGCAATCACGTACCTGCGACATAATAATTGACTCTGAGGGCACTATCTCCAACAGACGTAAGGTTTGAACGTCTCCTTATCCCCGCTCTTAATTATGAAGAGGTAGTCGACCGTGCGCTTCTGCCGATAGTTCCCGATGAAGTGGCTGAGGAACTGAGTAGCCAGCTCGTCAAAGGTAGAGATTCCTCGGAACTAGTCCTGACGAGAGCGGATGAGGGTGGCTGGGAAGGCCCTGCACTGGGCGTCGTCGGAATGGTCCTGGAAACTCATCTCCGCGGTGAAAGCATCCAAATGGTCTTTCAGGTCGGTTTTCCCGTCGAACAGAGAGACCTTCGGGGGCTTGTTGCGCGAGGAGATGTGGACAGCGAGCAGTTCCTCGGTAAACAGCTTGGTGAGCGAGTCGGCGGCGTACTTAGCCCCGTCGTCCGAGAGGTGACCTTCTCGGCGCATTCCCTCGATCTTTTTCTCGAGGGCGTCGAGTCGGCATTGGTACCCCGAGGATTCGGCGCCTTGCAATCCCGGGCCTTTGCTGTTGGAGATCTGCGTCTGGGCGCGGCCCCGGTTTTTCTCGATGAGGTTCCTTAGATCCCCGGGCGAGGTGGCCCTCGAGCACTGTGGCGAGCCCCTTCTGTGCGACATCGTCGGGGGAAGGGGTGTCGGTCATGCCGGCAGACAGGCGAGGTGACCGACATCTCCTCAGGGGGGTGAGGGTCGCGAGGAGGCTCGAGGCGAGGCGCTCTAGCGACGGATCTTGGTGTGGAGCTATGGGGTGCCCAGCGGGCCTCAGGGGGTATCGGCCCGTGAGATCTGTGGTCATGAGTCGTAATCTGCCGGTCAGCCGTGCCGACGAGGGCAGAGTCTTCTGGAGGCGGAAGAGCGGTGATCTGGGGCCCTGGCCCGGCCTTTTGGACGCGGACGAACGCCTCCACGAGGGACTGTAGTCGATCTATTCGGCTAGCGAGGGCGTTGATGACGGTCGCCGAAGGAGGTTCATCCGCGCCTCCGATGAGGGGGAGGCGGCGAATGGTACCTGGATCTTAAAGGTGATCGCTTGCCATGTGGATGGAGATCGGAAGGCAAACTTTGTTTTTTGTGAAGTTTCATTTCCCACAGACGGTGCCAACTGATGGGGGTCCTTTTCGGGTCTCCGTCAGATGTTGTCTTCCGTCGATCTCCCGGTGGATTTTGGAGGTGATCTCCTGTTGTGTGTGGGTCTCAATGGGTTTTGAGGAGATTGGTAGTTTTGGGGAATCTACGCCGAGTACCTGCAAAGAAGTCCCGGGATGGTTTGGTACCACCGATGCCCTCCGACGATCAAGTTAGCACAAGATCCGAGCGGAGTAACGGCTAAGTGGGGTGAAAAAAGCTTACTTGACCCCTCTGTGATGGGGGTTTATATAATGGCGGCAGCACGCAGCAGCAGGCGCGAAAATCTCCCCGGCAGTTACGCTCTCGACGTCATGCCCGCGTAACGAGCGGATCGCCAGTTAATGGGGATTGTGATGGCGTGGAACGTGGGATGTTGCCGGCGGAGAATCTGCGCATGGCGAAATTTGTGGAGCGGCGGTTACGCTTGTGAGTGGTGGGGTTGTTCGGTCGGAGGGACCGAGGAAGAAGGCCTCGACAGGAGAGCTCGGGAACGAGCGGGGGGGAGGGGGAGGGGGGCAAGGTATCTTGGTCCTGTGGTAGCTCGGGGGCGAGATGAGAGGCCGAGGAATCCAATTCACATGGGGCTCTGAGGTGAGCCAACTTGTGCTTGCAGGTCGGGTACAGGGGTGGCCTGGTCGGCCCCTGCGGGCCCTTTCTTCTGAGCTCTGGACACGTCATCTGCCACGTGTCATGATCTGCGATGTCGCCAATACCGAGCACCATCAGATTCCTAGTATTGGATTTGTAGATCCTTGTAATTTTTGTTTGGTTGGTGAAAATAAAGTGGGATTTGGATTTGAGGATTTTAGAGAGAGATAGACAGGGAGAGGATTATTAAATAAATAAAGTACACGGGTCCCATCTAAAAACACGATGAATAGTGCTTAATCCTTGCAATTTCTTAATATTTTTTAGGATTCAAGGATCCTTGTTTTGTGGTGGGGCCCCCATAAAAAACAAAAGAATCCTACAAATCTAAATCCATCAACCAAACACAAAATTATGGAATCCTAGGATTCCACAATCTAAATCCATACTAATTCTGCAACCAAATAGGTCCTTAGAGGTGTAGACCCAACTTATAAATAAGCGCTCATATAGCTTCTATCATTGTTCATTTAGGTCTATCATTGTCTTTTATTTTGTCATCAACTGTAACTTTGGCATTTCTCCTAACTTAGCATTAATTGGATTCCGTTGTATACGTCGTCATTTTAATTGATTATCTCTTGTGGAGTGACCTCAACTTGTTAAGAATACGCTTATTTTTTAGAGGTTAATGAGGATGTGAACGTTGAACAACAATCACAGCTCCTTAGTCGTCTAATTTAAGTTGCCAGTAGACCCAGAAGAGGGCAGTGTTTGTTGCTCACAGCCAGCCCCATTTTTCCCTGTTCCTTATTATTTCTTTTAAAGTTTTACCACACATTCATTCATGAATGAAGGCATTCTCATTTCAGCCCAATCATTCTTTGAACATGTTGCTTGCGCATGCCATTATGTACCAAAAATTACCGTCGGCCTTAGAGGTATTTATAGATATTTTCTTTCAAATTTAAAGGTAGGTCATATAGCACTCTTTCAACACTTCTTTACTTCAACGTCCCATTAAAATAAAATCATAATGCAATAAAATAGAAAATCCATTCATTCTAGAAGTAATTGAAAAGAAAAGAAAAATTACTGAGTGTAGGAGTAATGATAAGAATAGTCCCACTTTAGAGATAACAAAAGAAATACATTAGCATAAGATGCACACAATTTACTGGGGCCTTTTGGATGGATATATTCTCTCTCTATAAGCTTATATACTCTAGTAAAATCCACTCCAAATACTTAAAATTTTGATATGGTATCGTAGCCTAGATATCAATGTTAAAAATAGCAATAGTGTAAAGCATAACATTCCACTGCCGAATAGCGTAAAGTGCAAATAGCATTCTCATATCGTAAGCTACATGATTTATTAATTTATTCATAATAATTATTATAATGAACTTATTCATAATAAATTATATTATTATAAATATATAAAATTAGCTTTAGAACATATAACCATTTTAGGGAAATTAATAGACGTCATAACAATAAGTAACATGATAATATTTTATAAATTTTCAATTCTTGAGTCCATATTTATGATTCACATTAGCGTATCTACCAGGTCCAGTTGGATTCTAAATCCAAATTAATTAAAAAACTCACAGAAAACCTTATTCAAAAGTTACAGGGCCTAAATGAAATAAAAGCCTAGGGTATTTTAACAAAGATTTGAACAGCAGAGTCTTGCCGACAATTTCGGAAATTATAGGGTTTTCAGATAAACTCCGGCGGGGCCGGAGGTTTTTTTGACAATTTACCCCTCATCTAATGTCAACGTTTGAAATTAGCACACCTACTAAATTAAATTAATGTGGCGTCTTTGGTACTTGACATCATTAATTAGGTCAACTCCTTAATTTTCGCAGAACCACGCTATGTGGTGAGCCGGTGGCATGTGCCCCCATGCTCACAATTAAGTCAAACTCCTGATAAAGAGGGAAATTTATTTTAGGGCTCAAAGTTTGAATCCAAGTTTAATGTCATACCCATAAACTTTCAATATCGCAAGAGCACCCAAAATATTTTTGGGATTTATTCTGAAATACCGATATCTACATCAGTAGCTACTCATTCTTTGTATTATATTTCCTCTGTTCCTGATGATGCTCTATATTGGCGACCTTCCAGACCAGGACACACGGCAGATGACGTGTCCCAGAACTCAGGAGAGAGGGCCCGCAGGGGCCGATCAGGCCACCCCTGTACCCGACCTACAACCACAAAGCTGGCTCACCTTAGGCCCCCCCTGCAAATTGGCCTCCTCGGCCTCTCAGCTCGCCTCCGAGCTACCGCAGGACCAAGATACCTCGGCCCTCTCGCTCGTTCTCGAGTTCTCCCGCCGAGACCATCTTCCTCGGTCCCTCCGACCGACCAACTCCACCACTCATAGGCGTAACGGCCGCTCTGCAAATCTCGCCATACGCAGATTCTCTGCCAGCAACATCCCACGTTCCACGCCATCACGATCCCCATTAATGGGTGATCCGCTCTTTACGCGGGCGTGACGTCGGGAGCGTAACCGCCGGCGAGATTCTCGCGCCTTCTACTGCGTGCTGCCATCGTTATATAAACCCCCATCACAGAGGGGCCAAATAAGCCATTTTTATTCCACTTAGCCGTTACTCTGCTCGGACCTAGCACTAACTTGATCGTCGGAGGGTCCTCGGTGGTACCAAACCACCCCGGGACTTCTTTGCAGGTACTCGGCACCAAAATCCTCAAATCACCATTCTCATCAAAACCCATTGAGATCCACACGCAACAGGAGATCATCACCAAAATCTACCGGGAGATCAATGGAAGACAACATCTGACGGAGACCCAAAAAAGACCTCCATCAGTTGGCGCTGTATGTGGGAAACTAAAACTCCACAAGAACAAAAGTTGGCCTTTCGATCTCCATCCACATGGCATGCGATCACCCTGAAGATCCAGATACCAGCCTTCGCCTCCCCCCCACCGGTGGCGCGAATGAACCTCCTCCGGCGACCGTCATCAACGCCCTCGCCGGCCGAATAGACCGACTACAGTCCATCGTGGAGGCGCTCGTCCGCGTCCAAACGGCCGGGACAGGGCCCCAGATCGCCGCTCCTCCAGGAGACTCTGCCCCTCGTTGGCACAGTTGACCACCGGCAAGCTACGTCCCATGGCCACAGGCCTCACGGGCCGATACTCTCTGAGGCCAGCTGGGCGCTCCACAGCTCCACGCCGGGCTAGCCACGGCGGCTCGAGGCCCACCTCGCCCGGGGATCAAAGCCCTAGCCAAGAGGCAACCGCGCAGTTTCACTGTCCGGTTATCCTTAGCAGGCCTCCTACGGCCCCTCCAACGCTAAGGACCAAAGTCCGACTTAGAGGCGGTCGAGCGGCTTCCCTGCTCGGCTATCCCTGACGGGTAGCTTCCCTACCGCAACGCCGGGGATCAGAAAGTCCTCCCAGAGGTAGTTAAGCCCGACCCCCGCTCGGCTATCCCTGACGGGTAGCTTCCCTACCGCGACGCCAGGGATCATAAAGTCCTCCCAGAGGCAGTCGTGCCCGAGGATCCCTCGCTCGGCTATCCCTGGCGGGTAGCTTCCCTACCGCAACGCCAGGGATCAGAAAGCCCTCCCAGAGGTAGTCGAGCCCGAGGATCCCTCGCTCGGCTATCCCTGGCGGGTAGCTTCCCTACCGCAACGCCAGGGATCAGAAAGCCCTCCCAGAGGTAGTCGAGCCCGAGGATCCCTCGCTCGGCTATCCTTCAGGACAAAAGCCCTCGCCAAGAGGCACCGGACAGTAACCCTGCCCGGCCAAGGGTCCTTGGTAGGCTTCTTACAGCCCCTCCCGCGCTAAGGACCAAAGTCCTCCCAGATGCAATCGAGTCCTTGCTCGGCTATCATCGGCTGGTAGCTTTCTGCCACAACCGACAGGGATCAAAGTCCTCACTAAGAAGCACTGGGCAGTAACCCTGCTCGGTCCCCGTCCTGAAGGATCAAAAGCCCTCGCAAGAGGCAACCGAGCCCGACCCTTGCTCCGTCTGGTAGCTCCCTACCCACGACGCCAGGGATCAAAACCCTCGCCGAGAGGCAACCGCACAGCTTCACTGCCCGGTTATCCTTAGCAGGCCTCCTACGGCCCCTCCACCGCTAAGGATCTAAGCCTTCACTAAGAAGCAGCCCAGCAGCTACCCTGCTCGGTTATCCCTGGCGGGTAGCTTCCCTACCGCAACGCCAGGGATCAGAAAGTCCTCCCAGAGGCAGTCGAGCCCGACCCCTGCTCGGTTATCCCTGGCGGGTAGCTTCCCTACCACGACGCCAGGGATCAGAAAGCCCTCCCAGAGGCAGTCGAGCCCGAGAATCCCTCGCTCGGCTATCCCTGGCGGGTAGCTTCCCTACCGCAACGCCAGGGATCAGAAAGCCCTCCCAGAGGCAGTCGAGCCCGAGGATCCCTCGCTCGGCTATCCCTGGCGGGTAGCTTCCCTACCGCAACGCCAGGGATCAGAAAGCCCTCCCAGAGGCAGTCGAGCCCGAGGATCCATCGCTCGGCTATCCTTAAGGACAAAAGCCCTCGCCAAGAGGCACCGGACAGTAACCCTGCCCGGCCAAGGGTCCTTAGTAGGCTTCTTACAGCCCCTCCCGCACTAAGGACCAAAGTCCTCTCAGAGGCAGTCGAGTCCTTGCTCGGCTATCCCCGGTTGGTAGCTTTCTACCACAACCGACAGGGATCAAAGTCCTCGCCAAGAGGCACTGGGCAGTAACCCTGCTCGGTCCCCGTCCTGAAAGATCAAAAGCCCTCGCAAGAGGCAACCGAGCCTGACCCTTGCTCGGTCATCTCCGTCTGGTATCTCCCTACCCACAACGCCAGGGATCAAAGCCTTCTCAAGAGGTATCCGAGCGGCTACCCCGCTCGATCATCCCAGGCTGGTAGTTGCCTACCCACGATGCCAGAGATCAAAGCTCTCGCCAAGAGGCACCGAGCAGCTACCCTGCTCGGCCATCCTTCGCAGGCCTTTCATGGCCCCTCCAGCGTCTAGGATCAAAGCCCTCGCTAAGAGGCACCAAGCAGCTACCTTGCTCGGCCATCCTTTGCAGGCCTCAAACGGCTCCTCCAGTGCCAAGGATCAAAGCCCTCACGAAGGGGCTGCCCTGCAGCTACCCTGCTCGACTATCCCTGGCTGGTAACTTCCCTACCCCACAACGCCAGGGATCAAGCCCTCATCGCGAGGCCGCCGAGTCCCTTCCTGCTCGGCGCATCCCCAGCATGCATCCTCCTGCCCATCAGACACTGAGGATCTCAAGCCCTCATCGTGAGGCCGCCGAGTTCCTTCCTGCTCGGCGCACCCCCAACATGCATCCTCTTGCCTATCAGACGCTGAGGATCTGAAGCCCTCATCGCGAGGCCGCCGAGTTTCTTTCTGCTCGGCGCATCTCCAGCGGGTAGCTTCCTACCCAATAAGAGACATCAGGTCTATCCAAGTTCGAGTAATCCTCCCTCGACTTCGGGGCCATGGAGATGCCTCCTTCTCAGCAGCGCTTGGCACACTTGGTAAGTGATCGAAATCAACTCGGCGACCGATCGCTCCGCTTGTCGTTCCCGCACTGGGCTGCATCCCATCAGACACCGCAGGTCTGCACGTGCCGCGTCGGCCAACCGACGCTTGACACGCAGACAGTCGCTTCAGTAACAGGATGCACAAACCGGCACACTTTCCTTAAATGCAGAGATTTCGTCCTGATCCGCTGACAGAAAAGACAGCCGACAGCCCGGGGACGCGTCCTGATGAAATCTTAGGAGGGAGCTCTCCCCGGGCGGCCCAATAGTCCACTCTTGGCCCGACCCGCTAGCTGATCGGGACAAGAGTGGGGGGCTAATGATAATGCTCTATATTGGCGACCTTCCAGATCAGGACACGTGGCAGATGACATGTCCCAGAACTCAGAAGAGAGGGCCCGCAGGGGCTGATCAGGCTACCCCTGTACCCGACCTACAAGCACAAAGCTGGCTCACCTCAGGACCCTTTGCAAATTGGCCTCCTCGACCTCTCAGCTCGCCTCCGAGCTACCGCAGGACTAAGATATCTCGGCCCTCTCGCTCGTTCCCGAGCTCTCCCGCCGAGACCATCTTCCTCGGTCCCTCCGACCGACCAACTCCACCACTCACAGGCGTAACCGCCGCTCTGCAAATCTCGCCATGAGCAGATTCTCCGTTAGCAATATCCCACGTTCCACGCCATCATGATCCCCATTAATGGGCGATCCGCTCTTTACACGGGCGTGACGTCGGGAGCGTAACCGCCGGCGAGATTCTCGCGCCTTCTACTGCGTGCTGCCACCGTTATATAAACCCCCATCTCAGAGGGATCAAGTAAGCCATTTTTATTCCACTTAGCCGTTACTCTGCTCGGACCTAGCATTAACTTGATCGTCGGAGGGTCCTCGGTGGTACCAAACCATCCCGGGACTTCTTTGCAGGTACTCGGCACCAAACTCCTCAAATCATCATTCTCATCAAAACCCATTGAGATCCACACGCAAGAGGAGATCATCACCAAAATCTACCGGGAGATCAACGGAAGACAACATCTGACGGAGGCCCGAAAAGGACCTCCATCAGTTCCACAATCTTGGTTCTATCTTGCTCTTTTCCCTCCTCAAATATCCGTCTTCTTACACTATCAGGCACCTTGTTAGGTTATTTCTTTTTTCTCTTAGGTAAATTACACTAAAATATTTTTAGCCTCAATCATCACATTTTTTATCACTAAAACTCCTTAAAAGTTTTTTTATCACTAAAACTCCTTACACTGATTCTTTTTCTTAAGAAAAATAAAAATTTCCTATCTAAGTAAAGCCATTAACATATAGAAGAATGTTACCCCAATTTTTTAATTAATCAGCGGTAATAACATAAAATAAATATAACATAAGATACCACTATTTTGAAAGGCTGTATTTTTTGTAAAAAAAATAAATTATTATTGATAATAGAAATATAGTGAACAATTTATATATGGGCTTAATAAAAATAAAATGTGATGATCAACATTAGATCGAGTTTAAAATAAAAATCTTCGAACTTGTTCACAAAATTAATGTTTCTTCTACATAATGATTCTATTTCATAAAGTAATAAACTCTTAAATTTTGAACATTATCATATATCAATTTAGTAAACTGTATAACTGTTATTTATTAAATAGAATCATGGAGTGTTCTTCTCAATGTTGCAACAATAAAAAATTTCATTGATGTAGAATGTCTTTTTCCCCTATATGAGAAAAAACAGATGATGTAGAATTTTTTGATGGTAGATAAATAAATAGAAAATTTTGATTAACATTTAGGAGCATTTATTTTACAATAAAGAAATAATTTTTTCAGTAATTGTAGAAGTAGTCCTCCTTTAAATTTATTTAGAAAAGTAGACATGCAGACAATTGATTTATCCTAACTGCTTATGTGTCATGGATAGGACTATTGTCATAATTATTTATTGAAACAAGACCAGTAAAATAAATATCAGTTGTATTAGCCAGTGTATCAATATAGGCGTGCATCGATAAATTTTATATCGTTAAGAAGATTTATCGTTTTAATCTAATATCGGCCGATATTAGAAATATAGGTCGATATATCGGTATATCGTTTCGGTTTAAATTTCGCCAATGTTGTGTTTATTTAAGCAAAGGAACTAGGTTTATATTTGGGTTTCAAATCCGTACCCGAAACCCATTTAGATTCCAAAGACACAAACTAAAATATTTAAACCCGATCCAATATTCCTATTTTTGAGATTTTCTCATAAATTTTATATTTATAAAGTTTATTAAAATAAATATGTATATTGTTCGGATGTAAAATAGATCAACATATTCAATATGTATAGTGAATTTTTTGATATTGATATCGGATATGCCTGATGCCAAACCGATACACCTGATACTAGTGCTTGATATGAACATCCGATATGTAACTCGTATCGGCGATATATCGTCTGATACCGCTATCCGATATAGAAAACACCCATTCGATATGATTTCGGTATCCGGTATTTAAAACCTTGAACAAGACCATTTAAAAAAGTCGTTCTCCTTTCTAAAGCTCATATGTGTATCACACGTTATAGAATTCTAGTATTTATAGCTCTCTCCAAATTATTTCTTTATTATATTTATTTAAAGACCAAAAAATCTCCACTATCGTAAAGCAAAAAAGAGGGCTTCAAAATTGATATCCAATTTCAATGATAGCTTCGTTATAATATTTTCTTCTTTTTTAGAGCAAAAAATAAAATAAAAAGATTGCTAACTACTCCATCTCTCTCAATGTGGTAAGGCCCCATCCCCCCTCTCTCTTTCTATAATGCGGCATTAAAAGAAAGTCCTTGAAAATTAATTTTTTCCCAACCAAATAATAACCATCTAGCTGCCATGTCCGGTCCTTCTTTTCAAAATACCGAATACGATGTTGGACATTTTGACAGAGCAATAATGAAAAATTGAAAGCAAAAGTGATTCTGCAGATGAATTTTATTAGAGTAAAAACAAAGCCTTTAAATAGGCATTACAAGCTAAACGTGACTTGAAAACAGAGCAAATTCTTAGCCTAGAAAATCTCAACTATTTAACTACTTCCATCGGCACATAATCTGCCTAGAAGATTTATTCAACTTGACTACTAACAAACTACTAACAGAAATATTCGAATTACTCTAACTTCAATACTCCCCCTTTATTCGAAAGTTGAAACTCCCAATTGTGTACTGAACTCTTCATGTTTTGCTTGTGGCAAACTCTTGGTTAATAAGTCTGCAATCTGTTTATTGGTTCCACAGTTATCCAACTGAATTTCTTCTTTAGCAATCAGCTCCCTTATAAAATGATTCTTGATTTCGATGTGTTTCGTCCTACTGTGGTGCACCAGATTCTTTGCTAACATCACCGCTGACTTGTTATCACATTTCATACTAGTAGCTTTGATCTGTTCTTGCCCCAAGTCGCTTATAGTCCTCCTTAACCAGACTGCTTGACAACTTGATGCAGCAGCTGCCACATACTCGGCCTCTGTCGAAGATAAAGCCACTGAGGCCTGTTTCTTCGAACTCCAGGATATGGCTGCAGTACCTAGGACGAAACAATTGCCGGATGTGCTTCTCCTATCTTCCACAGAACCGGCCCAGTCGCTGTCGGTGAAACCTTTTAGGTTGAAGTCATCAGTCTTGCAAAACCAAATAGCATAACCTTTAGTTCCTGCCAAGTAGCGGAGAACTCTCTTAGCTGCTCCAAAATGATGGCTTGTTGGACTGTGCATAAAACGAGATAAGACACCAACAGAATAAGCTACATCAGGTCGAGAATGAGTAAGATAAATTAGTCTTCCAACCAAACTTCTGTAGAGTCTTGCATCTGTCAATCTCGTACTGTCATCCGAACTCAATTTCTCATTTATATTCATTAGTGTCGCAGCAGGCTTGCATCCTTGCATATTAAATTTCTTCAATGTGTCATCCACATATTTCCTCTATGACATGAATATCCCTTTCTGAGTTTGAACGATCTCCAGCCCCAAAAAATATTGTAACTCTCCTAAATCAGTTATCTCAAACATCTTTTTCATTGATGCTTGAAATTCATGTATAAGCTGCAAGGACGAGCTAGTATAGATCATATCATCTACGTAAAGACTTACTATGAGTAAGTCATTCGTACCTTGATTCTTTACATAGAGAGTTGGTTCGTGAAGGCTCCTTTCAAACCCATTCTTGAGGAAGAAATCGTCGATCTTACTGTACCATGCATGTGGTGCTTGCTTGAGCCTGTAGAGAGCTTTCCGCAACCGAAGTACCTTGTCTTCCTCTGTCTTGTTTTCGAAACCTGGTGGCTGACTTACATAGACCTCCTCCTTTAAATCGCCATTTAGAAATGCAGATTTAACATCGAACTGAAAAATTTTCCATTGCTTTTGGGCTGCTACCGCCAAGATTATCCGCACGGTTTCAAAACGAGCCACCGGAGAGAATGTTTCTTCGTAGTCGATTCCCTGTTGCTGTGTGAAACCTCTAACCACCAGCCTAGCTTTGTGTTTCTGAACACTTCCATCTACCAAATACTTTGTCTTGAAGATCCATTTTAAACTAATAACATTTTTACCTTCTGGAAGATCGACCAACTCCCACGTTTGATTTCTTTGGATTGCTGACAGTTCTTCTCTCATTGCAAGTCTCCATTCTTTTCTTTCCATAGCTTCTTCCATAGTGATTGGGTCCCCAGCAAATAGAACCAGTGCTGAAGTTGTGTTCCCCTCAATCTCAAACCGACGTCGAGAAACTCTCCCCCGCTCACTTCTACGTAGCTGAGCTGACTCTTTCGGAGAAGATTCTTCAGATGTTGAGACTGAGCTTGATTTCTCCGGAGTTGAAGACTGTGAACCTTCCGAACCATCATTTTCGGGCTCGACTTGTTCAAGGGCACTTTGTTCTTCTTCAGTCTGAACGTGAGGGATTTGGCTGTTGTCTTTGGCTTCCCAATCCCAACTGGCCTGTTCGTCAAATACAACATTGCGACTAACAGTAATCTTTTTACTCAAGGGATCATATACTCGGTAAGCCTTTGATTTAGTGCAATAACCAATAAACACATGCTTTTGTGATTTCCCATCTAGCTTATGTCGTTCTGTTGTAAGCAAGACATAACATATGCACCCGAACACTCGAAGATGACTTACGGAGGGTTTACTTCCGCTCCATGCTTCATACGGAGTTTGGTTCCATACTGCTTTGGTCGGTGAGATGTTGAGAATATGAACAGCTGCTGCAACTCCTTCAGCCCAAAAAGAATCTGGTATTCCATTCTGTTTCAACATCGATCGAACCATTTCCACAACCGTCCGATTCTTGCATTCAGCCACGCCGTTCTATTCGGGAGTATACGGTGCTGTGAGCTGCCTTCTTATTCCTTGTTCATCGCAGAAGGCATTGAAATCTTTTGAGGTAAACTCACCTCCACGATCGGTACGGAGTATTTTTACAACTTTCCCACTTTGTTTTTCCACAAGTGCCTTGAACTTCTTGAAGCACTCGAAGCTTTCTGATTTGTGCTTCAAGAAATATACCCATCTCATCCTACTAAAATCATCAATAAATAGGAGAAAGTATTTACTGCCAGCTAATGATTCTGTTCTCATGGGACCACACAGATCGGCATGGATGAGCTCGAGAATATCTTCAGCTCTCTTTGATTTTCCTATCGGAAAAGATTGTTTTGCTTGCTTTCCAATCATGCATCCTTCGCAGACTTTCTCTAATGACTTGATGACAGGAAGATCATTCACCATTTGCTTGTTCTTTAGCAGCTGCAGTCCTTTAATACTTAGATGGCCATATCGCTGATGCCATAGCTCGTTTTCCGCAAGAGTCTTGCTCACCATGGCTCTTTCTGTTATTTCAGCAAAATCAAGAGCATACATACGATTTGATGACATACGAGCACAAGAAAGAATTTTACCAGTGATTTTGTGTTTCACCGTGCATTTAAAATCATCAAATACCACCATGTAACCAGATTCATTCAATTGTCCAACCCTCAGCAAGTTGTGTGCTAAAGATGGAGCAAAATGAACATCCTTAATAAATTTTTTCTGGTTACCTACTGAGATCTCAGGTATGCCCTTGCCTTTAATCTGTAGTTGTTTATCATCTCCAAGCCGTACTTGTGATTTGACAGTCTCATCGAGCTCTTTGAGTTTGGAGCGATCTCCGGTCATATGATGAGAGCAGCCGCTATCAATGTACCAGATGTCATTCTTCTTTGTTGTTGTTGCTACTGTCATAAACATGAAGTTATCTTCCTTTTCTTCAGCATAATTTGTCTCTTCTGGTTTGGACCAACAATGCCTATCAGAGTGCCCAAATTTATTACAGTATGAGCACTTGACAGTATTGTTTCTGCCTCGGCCCCTGCCTCTATGGCCTCCTCGACCTCTTCCTCTTCCATATTGATTTGAGGATTCAGACTCCCCCTTGGTCTGAAAGGCTATTTCTTCTTCCTTCCCATTAGATCGGTTGATTCGCGCCTCATGAGCTTGAAGTGATCCCATCAGTTCATCAAACAAGAAGGTGGACAGGTTCTTAGATTCTTCGATTGCAGTCACCACATGATCGAACTTGGATGGCAGACTCCTTAGAACCTTGGCAACGACTGTTTCGTCTGATATCTGATCTCCGTAGGATCTCATTTGCCCTACAACTGACGAAACTCTTGCCAGAAAATCTTGCACAAACTCGTTATTTTTCATGGAAGAAGTTTCAAAATCACGCCTTAGAGATTGCAACTTTACCCTTATTACCTTGGAGGAACCCTGATATTCAGTCTTGAGCGTGGTCCACGCTTGCTTGGCCGTGGTAGCTGCGGCTATCCTGGAAAAAATCGACTCATCCACTGCCTGCTGGATGAAGAAGAGAGCTTTGGCATCCCGTTTTAGATGCTCTTTGTCGCGAGTCTCGTCTTCTTTATTTTCTTCATATCCTGTTTCGACATAATCCCATAGATCTTGAGATCGAAACAGTGTCTTCATTTTGATGCTCCAAAATTCATATGAATCTCCTTTGAACAGCGGAATTTGTGACTATGAAGTACTGACACCGGCGTTGGCAGACATGTTTGCGAGTGAAGCAGTCAAAGAAAATTCCTAGTTCTGAAAGAACCTCGCTCTGATACCACACTTGTTGGAGATTTTGACAGAGCAATAATGAAAAATTGGAAGCAAAAGTGATTCTGTAGATGAATTTTATTAGAGTAAAAACAAAACCTTTAAATAGGCATTACAAGCTAAACGTGACTTGAAAACAGAGCAAATTCTTAGCCTAGAAAATCTCAACTATTTAACTACTTCCATCGACACATAATCTGCCTAGGAGATTTATTCAACTTGACTACTAACAAACTACTAACAGAAACATTCGAATTACTCTAACTTCAACATACGAGGGTGATTAGACCATACACGCTCCTACGGTAAAGGGATAATTCCACCGCAGTCACACTTCGGCTTCTAGCAGTTACATGATAAGCAGTATACACAGCAAAAAGTAAAGAGATATAACATCCACTATGCTACAAGGATATAAGCGGTTAAATAAACAACTAACCAATGACGACAATTGTTCTCCTAAGAAAGTAGAAATGAACGATGAGCTGGTATCGTTGGTATGGGTCCCCGCGATCTTGAAATAAGGCAGGTCTTACTTTGGGCTGGGTCCACTTCTTTCTCTGAGTATGCATATTCAGGTCGTCAGAGCGACACAATATAGTAATATAATAATATATCTCAATGTGGCAAGAACAATAAATACGAACTAGAACTATAAAACAGTAACACAAGAATGTATATGTCATAAACAGTAAGCAGTAACACGTGTGAACTATAAGACCAGTCTAAGGCAATATGCATGTCATTAATCTAACAGTTTTTATTTCAGTTGAAATCGATCGGTGAAATATATCATCGTGTTTAGTAAGAGTCTTGTACATGCCCGAGACTACGGTCAAAACTATGTCTGGGACATAACCCTGTTCCCCTCCGAATGGCGGCGCGCAGGACTGCGATGTCTTGGCACTGAGACTCGGGGCAGATGCTAATTGGTGCTATCCGTCCACCTCTCCGAAGATGCCAAGTTGATTTATGGCACCATGTATCGAAGGTTTAGACGGATGCGTCCGATGTAGCAGACTTCGTCAGATTCCCCCTCGTTTGAGGGTTTTTTGATTGTGGGGACGCTCTTCCCTGCAGGCGCAAGCCCCTGCAGTTAATTACGCTACCGCATTGCGGTAACAACTTTCTCCTTCTCCAGATGGTCACTTCGTGTCGTGGGTGTTTGTTTTGTGTTTTGTTGCCCGTGGATTGTTTACGGAGACTGAGTTATGTCGTCGCCCGTAGGGCGTGGACTAGTCCAAATCCGTATTATCTTAGATTTGGGTTTGGGGGTTTGGTTTGAGGATACGTCAGCCATACTTGAGGCTAAGATCAACTCAAATGTTTGTTAAGGATACGTTAGTCTAACTTTGAGACTAAGATCAACTTAACGGGATCGTTTAGATCCGACAAAAGAGCAATTGGCTCTAATGTTCCAGTTTAGAGACCTAGTGGTCCATTAAATGTATGGCCGTCGGGACCCATCACCTCTCTGACGACGTTGAAGGATTACAATGACAGATGTCAGAGGAGTTCAGAGATGTACCCTTGAGCCAGAGTTAATTGGGGGGATTCATAGTCCAGTCTGTTTGAAGGTTTAAGGATACGTTAGCCATCTTTAAGGCTAAGATCAGCTTAAATGGGACCATTTAGATCCGACAAAAGAGCATGCAGGGGGGCTCTATTGTTCTAGTTTAAGGACATTGCGGTCCATGGGTAGTTTAAGGACATTGCGGTCCATGGGTAGTTTAAGGACATTGCGGTCCATCGTTAGTTTTAAGACATCTCGGTCAAGGTTAAGGACGTCGTAGTCCATGGGTTTAAGGACCCCACAGTCCATTGTTAGTCTTAAGACATCTCGGTCAAGGTTAAGGACGTCGTAGTCCATGGGTTTAAGGACCCCACAGTCCATTGTTAGTTTTAAGACATCTCGGTCAAGGTTAAGGACTTCATAGTCCATGGGTTTAAGGACCCCACAGTCCATTGTTAGTTTTAAGACATCTCGGTCAAGGTTAAGGACCTCATAGTCCATGGGTTTAAGGACCCCACAGTCCATTGTTAGTTTTAAGACATCTCGGTCAAGGTTAAGGACCTCATAGTCCATGGGTTTAAGGACCCCACAGTCCATTGTTAGTTTTAAGACATCTCGGTCAAGGTTAAGGACCTCATAGTCCATGGGTTTAAGGACCCCACAGTCCGGTATGTGCTCTGGATGCTTCACACGGGTTCACTGCCGTGCTTGGCGAGGACCAGGCTCCGCTCTGGACATTTTCCACGGGGTCAAAGAGTGACATTATCCGCGTTCCACGTGACCAGGAATTTTGCACTAGATGCTTCACACGGGTTCACTGCCGCGCTCGGCGAGGACTAGGCTCCGCTCTGGGCGTTTTCCGCGGGGTCAAAGAGTGACGTTATCCGCGTTCCACGTAACCAGGAATTTTGCATTAGACACGGGTTTAAGGACCCCGCAGTCCATATCAATGTGTGGTCATTGGGACCCGTCACCTCTTTGAAGACAATGAGGGATTACAATGCCAAGTATCAAAGGAGTGAAGAGATGTACCCTAGAACCGGAATGGCTTAAATAGTCCTTGACCCAATTTGGGATCAAGACCGATTAATTATGTTATGAGCCCATTAGCCCAGTTAATTACGAATTGAAGACTCATGGCCCGACTTGGGCTAAGTCCGATCATGTCTGGAATATTGGCTTCTTGTTGGTCCATTGAAGGAGAGGCTTTGCCTCTATCCATTTAGCCAATTGGGCTAAAGCCTAGTGTTAAACACTACAGAGCAATCAGTGTTGAACACTGGGAATGAGGTTGACAACTTAGTGTTTAACACTAAAAGATAATTGGTGTTAAACACCAGCAACAAGGCTATCAAATTATCATAAACACTAAAATAGATCAGTGTTGAACACTGGCAATGGAGATCTCAGATCAGTGTTAAATACTAAGGTAATCAGTGTTGAACACTGCGAATAAAGTTCTTTGATTAGTGTTGAACACTAGGGCCCAACAGTGTTTCAATACTGGATTCGAGAGTTCCAATTTAGTGTTGAACACTAAGGCAAGAGGGGTCACGTGGCAACACGTGAGGGCGCCCTCCTTTCATTTATTCTGCTGAGATTATCGCATCTTTCAGAGCATCACGTGCCATCACGTGACGGGCATTCAAATGCTTGTGTGTCCGAGGGTCACGTGGGTCACGTGGGGTGCTGCCTCAAAGGGGCTTTCTGTAGATCTCTTGGGGGGGTCACATGGTGACACGTGACCCTGCCTCTATGTATGTTGTTTAGAGGATCTGTTAATCTTTTCCAGGAATTAAATTCCTCGTAGGGTTAAACCCTGACAGTAATTTCAGAGGAATTAAATTCCTACTTCCTTTTGAAGATTTATATTCTGAATAGGGTTGGCCCCTGAATTTTCCGTAGGAATTAAATTCTTCATATATGTGAAGAACTAAATAGGGTTAAACCCTAATAAAAGCTCTTAAGGAATTAAATTCCCACTCTCTGTTAAATTATGATCAAGGAATTAAATCCCTGCTGTTCCAACAGAACTAGGTTCTTAATCAGGGTTAAACCCTGTTTCTTTTTGTTCTGAAGGAATTAAATTCCCATAACACAGGGTCAAGCCCTAGTTTTATTTTAAAGGAATTAAATTCCTATAGTTCTGTGAGAATTAAATTCTCGTGCTTCCATTCCCTCTCTATGTTTTGATCTGCATGGCAGGATCTCGACCCATTGAGAATTAAATTCTCAACTTCAAGGGGAGATGTGCACTTTGCAGATCCTCTATCAAAGAGAGAAGAAATATGTTCTTCTGTTTTATATATCAGAGTTAAACTCTGTTGAGAATTAAATTCTCTTTTCTTTCAAGGAGCCTTCCCTTTCTTACCTAGGGTTTTCTTTTGCAGAAGATCCAAGTTCCTCGAAGTATCCAGGCTCTCTCTCTTTTCTTCCCTCTGCGTGTGTCTCTCTCTATGTGTCTCTTGGCTCCTATTTATAGGAGAAGCAGCCGAATCAATTAGTTTTTGACGAATCTTCATTGAGAGATTTGATTTGCATCCATCATTCGTTTTTGACCTTTGGATTATTGGGTGAATTTTATTCACCATTGGATTTCAAGTCCCGGGATTCTCCTTTGTTATTTCGGTTAGATTTAAAGGGGAAATCTTTCCAAACCCGAGATTTTCCCATAGATAAATGATATTCAATCATCTTTAAATCTTTAATTCGATTGGTTCCAGATAATCGCTTTCCTTTGGAAAGATTCGAATCTCTTTCAGAATTTAATTCTGTCAACGAAATGGGCTTTGAAAGCCGGTCACGTGTGACCACGTGACCCATGGTCACGTGTGGGCACGTGACTCCCTTTGGAATGAGCCTACTTCTTTCTTTCTGCGCTCTGTCTTCTGGTTGCTGCTTAACCGTCACGTGCCACCACGTGACCCCTGGTCACGTGCGAGCACGTGACCCTTGTCTGAACTCTTTTTCTTGATTTAACTGGAGAACAATTCTGATGTTTTGATCGTCACATGCCAACACGTGACCCTGGTCACGTGGGAGCACGTAACCTCTTCTGAAGCTTTTTCCTTGATTTGATCAGGAAGCGTTGGGTCTTTGCTGCTGCTTTTAAATGTCACGTGCCGACACGTGACCCAGGTCACGTGGGAGCACGTGACCCTTACTGAAGCCCCTCTCTTTGATGTAGTTGGGAAACTGCACTTGCTTTGCCGGTACTTTTGGGTGTCACGTGCCAACACGTGACTGCTGGTCACGTGTAAGCACGTGACCCTCTTCTGAAGCTTTTTCCATAAGCTTTCCTGATTTTAAATCAGGAAACAAATGCCCCCACAGCGTTGTTCTCACGTGTCAGCACGTGAGTGCAACGCTGTCATCTCTTGCGACCGTTGGATTCCTTTAGGGATCTAGGGAGATGAAACGTTTCCATTGCCTTCTATAAATACCTCTGTCTCTTCATAGGAGCCTTCACTTTGCTCATCTTCTTCTTCTGAGAACTTTTTCCTTGAGAATTTAATTCTCGCTTCCAGAGCTTAGTTCTCTATCTTGAAACAATTTTCAGAGTTTAACTCTGTTCGAAAAGAATTCTTTTCCTCAGGTAATGTTCTTGGACAAACGATGGACCTTCACATTCCTCTGGATCTTAAATCCAAAACAAGGGTTTTTATCCATTTTCCCTCATGTTTTTCCATAAGAACCTGAAACCGCCTAACCTTCGAACTGTAGATCTCTCAGGATTTAGATGATGTTTGGGGAGATGATGATGGCGTTTCAACTCCATGGAATTTAATTCCATCCAAAAATATTTCTGGGAATTTAATTCCCTTTTCTTAATAAGGAATTTAATTCCAATGAAGAACTCGATTTCTTCACACAGAGGCTTCCTGGGGTCTCTTGGCCCGAGCTTGTTCTTCTGCAATTAATGAAACAGGAGTTTTCTAATGATTCTCATGACCTTTATTTCAGGTATCATGGATGCCCATCTGTATGGTCTTGACGAGATCATTTCCTATGGGAATATTCGTGCACTGGGCAGCAGTCAGAACCAGGAGTTCACCGATGCTCAATATGCCGAGATCATGACCCGCTTTGATGAGTACAACCATCGGCTACTCCCCCGTCGCTCTTCTCTTCTGAGGCTGATCGTGCTGGCGATCAGGGAGGCCCTCCCTTTATTCTGTGCTGGTGTGCCGCTTGGGGCATTGGACGCCGCCGAGGATAAAGTACACTCGGTGTATCTGATCCACTTGATCTCAAAGAGAAGGCGGGATAATCTCATTGATCTCCTGCATCAGATTTTTCAGCAATCAGCCATACTTGCCGCCTACCGGAGGGTAGAGGACATCCGCGGGGACCCCGATGCTTGTGATCGTGAGAGGAAGCATACTCGGGAGGTTCGAAATGCTTGGAAGATCTTGAATAAAGTTAATTTTGAGTTTCTCAACCCATGCCCCGCATCTGAAGTTTTACCATTGTAAATGTGTCCTCTATATTTTGTATGAACCTCTTGAAGTATGCATGCCTTTTCTCAGGGATTTTATCATTTTGCTACTGTTGTTGTTTGTGCTTTCAATATGCAGGGTGCTACTCCATTTTTTTTTTAGTGTACATCAGGTTTAGGCCTCACGTAGTCTGCACGTGGGGTCCCTTGATGTGGCTGTTCACAAAATCTTCCTATGCCCTATTTTCAGTGCACAATATCAGACGCAGAAAAAAGGGCCTTGGAAATAGTTCCATCTCCTTGATTTTCGATGCCTTTCCTTTTTTAGGCCTTGGAAATAGCTTCACCATGCAAGATTTTCCGCGCACAGCACTTAATGCATTTCCTTATATATGAGGCTATAGCTTTCTTTTCCCTTTACGGAGAGATTTATATTATTATTATTTTTTTGTAACTTGTCTTGAGAGACAAACGAGTGCCATGGCCTGCAATCGTCCCCACGCTCGTCGACAGCCATGGGAAGTTCCTATCGAGGAGATGCCCCCCCCGCTTTGCTGCTCGGTTGGTGGATCCCCTCCTTACCGACAACGGATGCGACTCAGCCATGCATGAACTCTCGATCCGTAGGGGGTCCCCCCTCCCGATGGGTTCTCTCTGGCTCCGGATGATCCTCACGGCCGTGCTTGCCGACATCCCTCCTCACCCGGCAGAGATGACCCTGGCGATGCTTGATGCGGCAGAAGAAAAGCTCGAGGGCTTTCATGAGGCGTGCCTGATTACTCAGGCTTTGAAGGACTGCTCAATTCATCTGCTGAGCGAGATAAGAGCCCGACGGGCTGTTATGTCTGCTTTTGCAGATGGCCATGGTGCCAATCGATGGGAAGCGACTTCTCGTGAGAACCGTCGCTTTGATGTGTTGGAGAGAGCAGAGAGAGAGATGGAGAACCTTGTTCTTTGTTTTGTTAACCCTTGTATTTCTGATCCCTTGTTTGGTGATCTTTTCCGTTAGCGTAGAACATTTTTAAATTAGTCCCTCCTTTTCTACGCTTTATGCCGAAATTCCATGTAGGCTTGGTGCTAGCATGTATGTTTCCGCTTGCATAAATAAACTTTGTATTCTTCTCATGAGAACTTTCTTTAATTGCAAATGCTATCATCACTTTCCTTTCTTGTTGCCTTTCACGTCAGGTGATGTGAGCGCGTTTTAGATCGATTATTCCCGTCGACTGGAAGCCCATTTATACGGTCTTGTAAATGTCTTGTTTCCAAGGCCGCGGTCACGAAAGCGAGCTTACGTGGCCTGATAGAGCGACACGTAGCGAACATATTGTTGTGCGAGAAAAGGGCTCGGCCGTAAATTTTCGGAAAGGGCATTGGCTTCTAAAGCGCTGAGCGAGCTTCAGGCCAGCCTCACAGCCAAGGCCAACAATGCATACGAACTCTGGCGGGTGCTTCAGGAGTCCACAAAAGAGGTGGTGGCTCTCGATAAAGCTGCCATGTTCACTCGTGAGAGGGTCGAGGCTCATAAAGCCACCGAGAAAGAGCTCGAAGCTCGGCTCGCTTCGTATCAGGCTCAGAAAGCTCAAGCGGAGGCTCGTCTTTTGGAGATCTTGCGTCATGAAGCCGTGGTCCAACAAAAGCAGGATGAGCTGACCAAGCTGCTGAATCGCCCGCCGGCTTGAAACATTTGTATCTTTTCCTTCCTTTTTGTACATACTCATGGATGAGAGTATTTTCTTTTTGTTTCTTTCATGAATTGTACTTTGTACCCATTTTGGTTTATGAATAAAAGATACATTTTTTTTTCCAATGATGTGTCTCCTTTTCATTGAATGTATTCTGCGGATATTCTATCTTGATCTCCTTGCAGGACAGCAATGGCTCAGGATTCAGGGTTAAGATCTGCTTCCTAAGGCTTTTGCATCTTATGAGCCACGAGGGTCTCATAAAGAGTTTTTCTCCCTACAGGTCGAGAGGATCCCATAGGTGTGAGTTCTTCTTAAGAATCGTGAGGATTCTTAAAAGGGTTTTCCCTTGAGAGTCGTAAGGATCCCACAAGAGAGTTTTTCTTCCTTACAGGTCGTGAGGACTTGTAAGTGTTGGATGCGGTCACCCTTGTCCGTGTTTTACGGAGTTAGGGGTTTCTCCAGGTATTGTAGTTTAAAGACGTCGCGGTCAAGGTTAAGGACCTCATAGTCCGTGGATTTAAGGACTCCACAGTCCGATGTTAGTTTTAAGACATCACGGTCAAGGTTAAGGACCTCATAGTCCGTGGATTTAGGGACTCCACAGTCCAATGTTTGGTTGCAGGGACCCGTCACCTCTTTGAAGACGTTGAGGAATTACAACGCCAGGTATCAAAGGAGTGAAGAGATGTTCCCTTAAACCAAGGCAGAATCCGTAGGGAATCGGGGTGGTTGATCGTTAGTTTTAAGACATCACGGTCGAGGTTAAGGACGTCATAGTCCGTGGATTTTAAGGACTCCGCAGTCCGGTATTTGCTCTGGATGCTTCACACGGGTTCACTGCCGTGCTTGGCGAGGACCAGGCTCCGCTCTGGATGCTTCACACGGGTTCACTGCCGTGCTCTGCGAGGACCAGGATCCGCTCTGGACGTTTTCCACGGGGTCAAAGAGTGACATTATCCGCGTTCCACGTAACCAGGAATTTTGCACTAGATGCTTCACACGGGTTCACTGCCGTGCTCGGAGAGGACTAGGCTCCGCTCTGGACGTTTTCCACGGGGTCAAAGAGTGACATTATCCGCGTTCCACGTGACCAGGAATTTTGCACTAGATGCTTCACACGGGTTCACTGCCGCGTTAGGCGAGGACTAGGCTCCGCTCTGGACGTTTTCCACGGGGTCAAAGAGTGACATTATCCGCGTTCCACGTGACCAGGAATTTTGCACTAGATGCTTCACATGGGTTCACTGCCGTGCTCGGCGAGGACTAGGCTCCGCTCTGGACGTTTTCCACGGGGTCAAAGAGTGACATTATCCGCGTTCCACGTGACTAGGAATTTTGCACTAGATGCTTCACACGGGTTCACTGCCGTGCTCGGCGAGGACTAGGCTCCGCTCTGGACGTTTTCCACGGGGTCAAAGAGTGACATTATCCGCGTTCCACGTGACCAGGAATTTTGCACTAGATGCTTCACACGGGTTCACTGCCGTGCTCGGCGAGGACTAGGCTCCGCTCTGGACGTTTTCCACGGGGTCAAAGAGTGACATTCTCCGCGTTCCACGTGACCAGGAATTTTGCACTAGATGCTTCACACGGGTTCACTGCCGCGTTAGGCGAGGACTAGGCTCCGCTCTGGACGTTTTCCACGGGGTCAAAGAGTGACATTATCCGCGTTCCACGTGACCAGGAATTTTGCACTAGATGCTTCACACGGGTTCACTGCCGTGCTCGGCGAGGACTAGGCTCCGCTCTGGACGTTTTCCACGGGGTCAAAGAGTGACATTATCCGCGTTCCACGTGACCAGGAATTTTGCACTAGATGCTTCACACGGGTTCACTGCCATACTCGGCGAGGACTAGGCTCCGCTCTGGACGTTTTCTATGGGGTCAAAGAGTGACATTATCCGCGTTCCACGTGACCAGGAATTTTGCACTAGATGCTTCACACGGGTTCACTGCCGTGCTCGGCGAGGACTAGGCTCCGCTCTGGACGTTTTCCACGGGGTCAAAGAGTGACATTCTCCGCGTTCCACGTGACCAGGAATTTTGCACTAGATGCTTCACACGGGTTCACTGCCGCGTTAGGCGAGGACTAGGCTCCGCTCTGGACGTTTTCCACGGGGTCAAAGAGTGACATTATCCGCGTTCCACGTGATCAGGAATTTTGCACTAGATGCTTCACACGGGTTCACTGCCGCGCTCGGCGAGGACTAGGCTCCGCTCTGGACGTTTTCCACGGGGTCAAAGAGTGACATTATCCGCGTTCCACGTAACCAGGAATTTTGCTGATTGTATCCGCATTTCACGGGATGGAGGTTTGACTGTTGGCGATATGTATACCACCGAGCCATGGAACCGGGAGTTGCCGCTGTTCCGCTTAGCTTGAAGTTGTGTCCGTTGTTACGAGACGAGTGTTGGGATGATCTCTAGGTCGCCTGTGGCCCGTCGAGATTTAGCTTCTTTCTTTGGTGAAACCTGGGGGAGGGAGGTATGTTCCCTTTTTGTTTATGCCATTGGATTGTATACAGGGTGTGATGGAACATCACCTGTAAGGCATACATTTTATTTTTATTTTATTTCTTTTTCCGCGATGCTCTATCATTTTAGCTTTTATATCGCGAAGGTCGCGATTGCCCCATCATTTCGGCTATTTTTCGCGGTGCCCAATCATTTCGGCTATTTTTCTTTTTACTCGCTGCTTTTTATTGCGAGTTGCCCCATCATTTCGGCTATTTCGTAGGCATGTGTGGCTTGCTAGCTTTTTCGCCGCAAGCTTGGATTTTAGATACCGATTTCGGCATCAGCACCGCTACAACTGGGATGTTGCCAGGAGCGAATCATCATTTGCCTCTGTTGATATTGAACAAAGGTGGCTCAGTAAACAGGGTTAAGGGTCCTGTCGACCAAGGCTTTTGACTTCATGAGCCGTAAGGGTCTCACAAAGGTATTTCTCCCTATAATTCGTGAGGATCTTGCAGGTGTATTTTCTCCTTAGGGATCGTGAGGATTCCTAAGTGTATGTTTCTCTGTAAGTCGTAGGGATCCTACAAGAGGGTTTTCTTCCTTACAGGTCGTGAGGACTTGTAAGGGTTGCTCATCATATGGACATGTCCCTAGTCACGGGTATGACTTTGCTGGGGAAATGTTTCTTCGCGCCCGTGGATTGTATACAAGGGTCAGTATTGAGCCTCTTGTAGGGCAATATCGAAGGTTGCGGAGGATTTGCTTAAGAACAGGTTTAGGTTTCTGTAACTTAAGACTTTCAAATCTCATGAGCCGTGAGGGTCCCATAAGAGAATTCTCCTTACGAGTTGTGAGGATCTCGTAAGTGTATTTGCTTCTTAGGAATCGTGAGGATCCCTAAGTGTGTTGCTCCTTTGTGAGTCGTAAGGATCTCACGCAGGTGGTTTCTCCTTACAAGGTCGAGAGGACCCTACAAGTGTCTTTTAACGAGGTTGCGCCCTTTCGGGTTTTCACAAACACTCGCTGGTAGTCCTGCTGTTTTTACTCACGGAGCCCTTTCGGGTTTTCATCCGTGCCCATTTTGCTTATGGACATACCGTTTTTTTTATTCTTTTTCACTTTTTTTTTACAAGGTCGCGCCCTTTCGGGTTTTCACGAACGCTTGCCGGCAGCCCTGCTGTTTTTACTCACGGAGCCCTTTCGGGTTTTCATCCGTGCCCATTTTGCTTATGGACATACCGTTTTTTTTTCTATTCTTTTTCATATATATAATTTTTTTATTTTTTCTTTCTCTTTCCTTTTTTTTATCTCGTCAGCCTAAAGATGCTGCGGTAGTAGTTTTAGGGACGTTTCGGTCCGTCGTTAGTTTAAGGACATTTCGGTCCGTCGTTAGTTTAAGGACGTTTCGGTCCGTCGTTAGTTTAAGGACATCTCGGTCTGTCGTTAGTTTAAGGACGTTTCGGTCCGTCGTTAGTTTAAGGACATTTCGGTCCGTCGTTAGTTTAAGGACGTTTCGGTCCGTCGCTATGGGAAGGCCGGCTGCTGCTTGTAAAGTCTGAGCCTAGGAAGATAGTGAGCGGACATAGTCGTCGTCATCTATCATTGACCCAGGCTGTGGCTTATTAAGCGTAGTATTTCTTTAAGAAGCGGCCGTTTATTGGCCTGAAAGGCCTTTCACCGTGCATGTCCATGAGTAGGTAGGCTCCACCCTGGTAGACCTTGTCTATGATGTACGGGCCTTCATAGTTTGGCTCAAATTTTCCCCGCTTGGCACGATTGGGGATCATAGGTCTTTTGACGACTAGTACGAGTTCGCCTTGGCGGAATGTCCTCGGCCTGGTCAATCTTTCGTACGAGCGCGTCATCTTTGCTTTGTAGGCCTCTAGATGTTGTTGCGCTATGAGCCGGGTTTCGTCAAGGGCATCAAGCTCCTCAAGCCGAAGGTGAGCATTTTCTTCGTTCGTCAGCTCGTGGTGGACTGCTACTCGTAGAGAGGGTAACTCTATTTCGAGGGGGAGCACTGCTTCCGTCCCAAATACCAACGCGTACGGCGTTGTGTTCGTGGCCGTCTTGAATGTAGTTCGATAAGCCCAAAGGGCTTCTTGCAGCCTTTCGTGCCAGTCTCTCTTATTCCTGGAAACGGTCTTTTTTATGATCTTCCTCAAGGTCTTATTGAAGGCCTCGGCCAGGCCGTTAGCTCGTGGATTGTAAACCGAAGAATATCTCCAGTCTATATTGTGCTGCTGTGCGAAGCGGCTAATCTTATGGCTTCGGTAGGCCGGCCCATTATCGGAGATAATCCGCCGTGGAGTTTCGAACCGATAGATGACGTGCGTCTTGAAGAAATGGAGGATATTCTCCGTCTTCACTTCCCTCAGTGGTACTGCTTCTGCCCATTTGGAGAAGTAATCAGTTGTCGCCAGGATAAAACGGTGTCCCCGGGATGATGCTGGCTCAATGGGGCCGACTATGTCAGTCCCCCACATTTCGAACGGCCAGCTAGCTACCGTTGGGTGCAGTGGATTCGGATGTTGGTGGATGAAGTCTCCATGAATTTGGCATGAGTGGCACTGCTTCGCATACTCGAGGCAGTCCTGGATCATCGTGGGCCAGTAGTAACCCATCCGTTTAATTTTTAACTTCATCTTTGGGCCTGCTTGGTGAGAACCGCAAAGTCCGTCATGAACTTCCTGAATGACTCTTTCTGCTTCGTCAGGTCCTAAGCATCTCAGCCATAGAGAATCAAACGATCTCTTGTATAGAATATCGTTGACGAAAGCGAAAGATAGAGCTCGTTTCATGAGCTGATGTCTTGAGGACGATTCTTTGGGCATTCGGTGGGACTTAAAGTAGTCTATGAAGACTTCCCTCCAGTCTTCGGCCTTCTCATGGTCTTTTATTTGTAGGGTCGTCTGCTCAGTCGCTCCCTTTTCTTCGCATGATTCCGGAGATATTTCTGCCGGGGCGAGCACTCGACGGCTTTGTACCACGATTCTGACATCATCGAGGTTCTCGTCAGCCAGTTCTTTAGCAAGTTTAGCCAACGCGTCTGCTTTGCTGTTTTCCGCGCGCGGTATGTTCTCCAAAGTATAGGAGGGAAGTTGGGTCAATAGTTGTTGCACCTTTTCGCCGTACTTTACCAACTCCGGTTTGCACGTTTGGTAGTCACCTTTTACTTGACTAACGACCAGTTGAGAATCCCCGTATATAAGGAGGTCTTCAATTCCCAGGTCGATGGCAATTTCGAGGCCTGCTATCAGAGCTTCGTATTCAGCTTCATTGTTTGTCCTCGGCTCTGTTAACGAGAAGGCGAAGCGCATTATCCCTCCTTGTGGGGTTGCAAAGACGAGGCCTATCCCCGATTTGATCATTGGGATACCTTGTTTCTGTTTCTTTACGGAGGACGCTCCATCGAAATAGAGTTCCCATCGGGTGCTTCCGCCGCTAATCGCATCAAATGCATGCTCGTCCGGCAAATCACAGTTCAGAGGAGAATCGGCCGGTATCGGGTGCTCAGCGAGGAAGTCGGCAATGGCCTGGCCTTTCACTGCCTTAAGAGGTTGATATGTTATCGAGAACTCCATCAAGAGCAGGGCCCATTTAGCGAGTCGTCCTGTCAATATGGCTTTTGACATCAAGTACTTAAGGGGATCCACTTTTGAAATGAGACGGACTTCATGTGCCAACGCATAGTGCCTGGCTTTGTTATCGCGAAGATTAGCGCCAAGCAATGTTTTTCAATGGGAGAGTAGTTGTTTTCTGCCCCCAGTAGAACTCGACTTAAGTAGTAGAGTGCTTTCTCTTTCTCTTGATCGTTCTCTTGTGCCCATAATGCGCCTAAGGAACCTTCGAGGGCGGTCGAATAAAGAATGAGGGGTTTTCCCTTAACCGGAGCAGCCAACACCGGCGGGTTCTGCAGGTATTGCTTGATCTCGTCTAGCGCGCTTTGGCATTTTTGATCCCAGACGAATGGGGTTCCCTTCTTCATCAGGTGACTGTAAGGACGGCATTTGCCTGAAAGATTAGCGATAAACCGCCGGATGTATGCGAGCTTCCCTTGGAGAGACCGCAACTGTTTGAGGGTTCTTGGGGGTGGCATTTCCATGATCGCCTTGATCTTTGACGGATCTATTTTAATACCTCGGTGTCGAACGATGAATCCCAGGAATTTGCCCGAGGAGACTCCAAACACGCATTTGAGGGGATTCATTTTCAAATTATATTGCCGAAGGCGTCGAAATACAGTCTCCAGATGCTTTAAATGATCTTCGTATGACATGCTCTTTACTACGAGGTCATCGATATAGCACTCGACGACGTCGTGTATGAGGTCATCAAAGATCTTTGTCATGGCCCTTTGATAGGTAGCGCCAGCGTTCTTTAGACCAAAGGGCATAACCCTGTAGCAGAATATACCCAAAGGGGTGCGGAAAGCGGTGTGCTTCTGGTCTTCGGGATGCATCTTTATCTGATTGTATCCTGACGAACCATCCATAAAGGAGAAAACCTCGTGAGTGGACGTGTTATCTATCATTAGCTCGGTTACTGGTACTGGGAAATCATCCTTTGGACAGGCTTTATTGAGATCCCTGAAATCCACGCATATGCGTACCGTCCCATTCTTCTTCATTACCGGGACGATATTGGCGATCCAGTCGGGATGTTGGACTTCTTGGATAAATCCAGAATCGATCAGCTTCTTGACTTCGGCGTTGATGCTCATCTCAAGCTCGAGTCGCATCCTCCTTGGCGCCTGCTTGACTGGCTTGATATCTGGGGATATTGCTAATTTATGCACAGCAATCTCCGGATCTAATCCTGGCATCTCGGAGTAGTTCCACGCGAAGCAGTCTTTATGCCGTAGAAGCACGTTCTTTAACGCAGCCACCCTTTCTTCGGATAACAGCTCGCTGACAAATGTCGGTCGCGGGTCGTCTGCCGATCCCAACTCAATCTTCTTGAGGTTATCTGCAGTAGTATGTATACCATCTTCCAGTTCTTTCGGAGCGGGCGGAAATTCTGAGATCACCTCATCATCGCTGTTCTCAAAGCACCGGGGAAGGTCATCTACGTTCTCGGGCTCTTCTCCTAATATCGTAATCGTATAACAGGTGTGAACCCGCTCCCCGGACTGAGGTGGACCCGGTTCTGCTCTTGCGGCCTTGGGCTCATGCTTTTGTGGCGGCGTTACCTTCCAGCCGTCGGATAAAGCGAATCTGCCCTGTTGGTACTGGTCCTCGACCCAGTTCTTGAAGGTGAAGCAGTCTTCGGTAGGATGTCCTATGGCTCGGTGATAAGAACAATAGCTCAGATGAGAAACCTTGTTAGCTTGCTCAGGATGTCTAGACTCTGGAAGCGCGATCATTTGATGTTTTATAGCGAGCTTGAGCAACTTCTCCGTCTTGTCTCGGGGGAAGGAGTACGCTCGACTCATCTTCTTCATGAGGGAAAAATCCGAGCCGTGCAACAACCGACCACGTAACCCTCTAATCCTGCGTCGTTGTTGTCGGCTCCTCTTTCCGCTTCTTGATTTATTTCCGTCTCTGCGTCGGGCCTTTCGTACAACGGATTGACGAGGATAAGCATCTTTGTCTTTTGCAGCCTGTTGAAATAGACGTTGCGTCCTGGCCTTTTCGTAGATGGCCATTTCGCGGTTGTGGTCTTCCCGAGCTTTCTGACTCACTTTCCTGATAGGCTTGCCCATTCGTTCTTCAAACGACGGACTCGGCGCTTCAATCGCGGGGTCTAGTTTTGATGAGGGGTTGGCATCTCCCGACGAGGCGTCCTCCTTTTCATCAAAGGTATATATAGCGTAGCTGCTGTGAGCCCGTTCCCGTTTTCCGGCTCTTGCGTATCCAAGCCCGAGCGTTTCCATTTTCCCGTTGGGCAATTTGCGTTGAGTCCCGGGGACATCCCAAATCCTGTTGTAGAACCGAGCCTGCCGAACAGTCTGTTTTAAGGGTACTCCTTGGCGCTTCAATAGCTTCTTTAATCCATTTGTATAGTATCTGGGCAGACGGATGGGTTGGAGCCTGTCAAGTGTAGCATCCGCGCCATGCCAGATCTCTTTCTCTATTTTCGACTCTGAGGATCGGTAGAATAGGATCACCTTCTCACCCCTTTGCCTGGGAGGGACGTAAAATGTTTGCAGGTCCTGCACATTATGAGCCTGAAGCGTGTCGAGATCCTTGTAGTGTTCTCGCGGTACCATGGTGATTTGCAAACTATGGTCATCGCCAGGGGGTGCTTGTATTGACAGCCGATTGGAGAACACGGCATTAACTTCATCTTCTGAATCACTTCCGAAGACCAACATGGGGGCGGGCGTCCCCAGGTTGTTGCGTTGAGATGGCCCTGCATAAACTATCTCTTCCTCTTCTTCGGTATCGCTCCCGAAAACAGGGATGGTGGCGGCGGTTTTGTTCTCCGGATTGCGACACCTTTCTGTATCCTCGAAATCTGGCAAAAAGTACTTCGCATCTTCGTATTTGTGGACTTCGTTCACGGAAAATGGGTTTAACTCACCTGTTACGGTATACGCGAAACCATCCTTAAAGTACCTCATACACTGATGTTGTGTAGAAGGGATGATGTTGTATTCGTGTAACCAAGGACGACCGAGCAAGGCGTTGTAGTAGGTCTTGGCGTCAATGACATGGAATTTGATGTCTGTGATGAGAAGTCCGAAGCGTAATGTTAGTATCACAGATCCGAGAGTCCGCGACGATTGTGAATCGAAACCGGAGATAGTAATTTTGTCACGAGCGAGGTGTTGCATACTCATGCAGATTTCCTTCAACACCCGAACATTAAGGAGATTGACGGAGGATCCATTATCCACCAGGATCTTGCCTATCTTGGTATCATGGCAGTATCCGGAGACATATAGGGGACGGTTGTGGTCGCACGTCCCGAGAAGGAGGTCTTCATCACCGAAAGTGATGTCGGCCGTATGCACTTCCTCCAGTTCATCCTTCATCTTTTCAGTGGCGAGGAAGGCTTGGAATTGCTCAGGTTCTTGTAACGCCTTAATTAGTGAGTCTCGCGCTTCTTTTGATAATAGGAGGGCATCGAGAATGCTAAGCTGAGAAGGTAGCTTCCTTAGGTGCGCGAGGATGTTATAGTCCACCTTACCCTTCCTAGGAGGGTCTTTGGCAGCCAGCTCTCTCATGACTTGGTCATCTAAAGTGATATCTTCAGTGACCTTTTCCTTTCCCTTATCCCTTTTACTTACGGGCCCGAGATTCTTTTCTGGGAGTGTGCGATTGCGCAGCTGAATGTTCTCGCAGATCTCCGATTTCTCCTCTTTCCCTGAAGCGGATTCTTTAAAGAGAGGGCCCAGAGCCATTTCTTCATCAGAGTCGCTCCCAAAGGTGAGAACTTGTGACCCCCTGGCGTTAACCATGTAACAGTTGCCAGTAGTTCTGTTGTGCCCATTGACGGTACTTCTTCGCTCCCGACGGATCTTACGTTTCATGCGCTTAAAATGTTGCCGATGAGCAACATATCCTTGCCACCATATCTTAAAGGCGTCGCACTCCTCCGTGGGGTGTGATATTTTCCGGTGATATGCGCAATAATCAGGGTGCCTCTCCATCCCATCATGTGTGTTTCCTTCCGAGGGTGGTAGCTTCATCCCCCTTGACATGGCTTTGGCAAACCTTTTCCTCGTCTTGAATATCTTCTTGTCTACTTCGGATGCCTTTCGCTCTGGCGGAGGTAGTTCAACTCTTCCGTTCAGTCGCCTGCATTTGGTTCCTTCTGACGCTGCCATCTCACGCTCCTGATCCGCTTTACTTTTTAGACGAATCTCGTCTAGAAAAGCGTCGATCATTTCGTCTGTTGGCCATGCACGCTCTGGTACAGGCTCTGCCTCCAGCTTCTTAGTGCCAGGAGTTTTCCCATCATCGGTAAACGAGTGGGAGATTACGTTACAACTCGCCACATATCCTTCGGATTCATCCGATGAGCTCTCTCCATCATCTTCCTCTTGAAAGATGTGGTTGAGGAACTCTTGCAGTGTGACAGGAGTTCGCGCCTTTTGATTGTACTCTTCCAGTGCATCGATTTGCTTCTGCAAGTTCGTGTGCTCGTTTCCAAGCTTCACGGACTTCTTGGATTTCTTCTTCTTTTTCTTCGAAGATTTTGACGATTGGGCGTGAGTATTTGGGCTCTTATCGCGAGTCTTTGTAGTTGGGCGGCGTCTTAGCATCCCTTCGATAATTTGAGGTTCAAGAGGGTCCTTCCATTCGATCGCAGGGCACGTATGAAGGTCTCTCAGCATTCTTTTGGTTTTAGTTGATAGCACGACCTCCCATGGAGCTTCTTCAATAAAGGAGCAGGTTGCCCCCGGTGTATCTGCTTTCTTAGGAGTATGCGGTTGTGGTGGGTTCACCTTCCACTTTTCGGACAGTATAAACTTCCCCTGGAGGTACTGGTCTTCAATCCATCCTTTGAAGACGAAGAAATCTTCAATCGGATGGCCTACCGTTTGATGGTAAGGGCAATAGTTAGGGTTATTCACCTCGGTGGGTTGCGGCGGTCGCCTTGGATTTGGTAGACTTATAAGTCTGTTGCGTATTGCCAGCTCGAATAACCGTATCGTCTTGTCTCGTGGGAACGAGTAGGGACGCTTCATCTTCTCATTATAATACCGACGTCTTTCCTCCAGTTGATCTGCCGGTTTTGAGGCGTTAGGTTGCTGTTGGGCATTCGCAACAAAGGTTGCCCTTCCTTTACCCTTGTCATTCCGAGGTTCCGACTTCGGGGGAGGTGGTCTATGACCCATCTGGTCCATCTGAGCCAACTTGTCGATTAAAGCCTGGAATGTGGTTGGCTTAAAGAACATCATAAACTGGGAGATAGTTGCGTGGGGGTCTAGGGTTCCCACGAACATGCCCACTGCGGGTGCCTCCTCAATGCGTTGTTCACATCTCGACCACAAGTTCCGCCAGTGTATAGCATACTGGACCCAGGTTTCGCCTGGTTTTACCCTGGCGTTAATCAGTGCAGTTATTGGAGTGCGTTCGCTGGCACTTGCGAATCGCTGAGTGAATAACAACTCCATTTCAGCGAACGTTTTGATAGAATCGTTCGGGAGTTCCGAATACCATTCGAACGCGGTTTCTGATAAGCTGCCCACGAACTGGCGGAGCAACAGTTTATCATCACCGCCGGTGTTACCGCAGAGGGCCCGGAACTGGGCGACATGTTGATGGGGGTTGCCGGTCCCCTTGTACACGTGGAATTTTGGTATCGTATAGCCTTGCGGGTATTTGATTTGGTCGTACCAGCTTGGATACGGCCGCCCCATTTTCACGACTTGACCAGCTGCCTCAGTCGCGTGATGAACCCGGATTTGCTGGGCTATGTAGTCAACCAAGTCCGCCTTAGAGATTGCCTCCTCCTTGGCCGTTGAGAGGGCTGGTGGTGGATTTGACGTTTCTCCTCGGTCGTCTTCAAGAACGATTAGGGGATCCTCGGCGGGTAAGTCCTGCTGGATCATCATTCCTATCATATCTTGGAAGAGAAGGCTCATACGTTGTATGTTGGCCGCTTGTTCAGCAGCCTCTTTGTCCTTTTTCTCCAGTATCCGGCGAAGGAATTCAGCGTCGGTTTCTTCCTCCTGGCGCGCGTCTGAGGACGTTTCTGGGTTTTCTTTTGGCCCGGTAAGTGCGGCCATAGCATTCATCATTTCCTGAAGCTTTTGTTGCTGCTCCTGGGCTTTCGTCACGGATCGGGTTAGCGGTCGGTGGCCCGTAGAAGTGCGGTTTTCCTCCTTTCCAGAGGCCATGTAAACAGTGTGCACCACCATGCCCCCAGACTTAGGGCGTCTGGGCTCAGTGCTTTTAGCCGTAGTTGCATGCTGGGGGGTCTTCTCTGGCCTCCTCCTTTTATGAGCCAGTTGATCAACAGCCTTTTGGGGTTTAGCCTGATGACCAGCTTCCGGTTGGATTTTCAGCTTCTTGTGCTGGCGGGAGAAGTTTGGATTGATGATCGAGTCTCGGGCCTGTCGCCAAACCTTATAGATTTTGGAAGACAGCCGTTGAGGAGATCGGGGCTGTTCTGGTTTTATTTCCATAACCTTTTTTAATGGGGGAGGAGACCTCTTCAGCACTGCAGTAGGAGAATTCCTTCGCACCTTATTTAGCATTTCGAAGCTGTTCCCAGTTGGAACAGCAGCATTAACTTCTGCCACCGGGGCTGATGGAGTCAACCCGGAAGGGGAGTTGCCCCCAGCCTTCTTTACTCGGCGCCAATGGCGACGTCGAGCCTGTCGAGCGGACGGCGTAGGGTCAGCGGTAAGAATGGTTTCGCCTTGCCCCCTGTCTGGGTGGGGGGTCGCTGTTGGTATTAGCCTGTCAAAGACCGATGTCCTTTGGGCAGCAGGAGCGGGAGCTGAAGCCGTCAATCTTGTAAAGACCGACCTTTTGGCCGGAGAAGCCGCCTTAACGATTTCGGGGGCAGGAGCGGCCACTTTCTTAGAAGCAGCCTTCTCTGAGATTGTAGGCCCCATGATGAGTTCGCAGGATTTCTGGCCCAATCTAGAGAAGACCGAGGCATTGACGTTGGGCGACTCGTTGAGAGGAGCCGCGGCAGGGGTAAGACGATCAAAGACCGACTTTTTGAGAGCTTCCGTTGTCAGCACTGGAGCGGTGAAGCTTGTCAGCGGGAGCATGGTCCCAAAGAACAATCCTGTGGTGGCGCGAGTGACCTGTTCCACGGGCATTGTGAATAGCGAAGCAGCTTGGGGTCCGTAAGCTATACCTCCTGGCGAGGCAGAGCGTTGGTTGCAATTGCAGTCCGAGCAGTTGGAGAATTTCGCAGAAGTAGAAGCCATCGATCCTTTGCTTTCTACAATAAGCAAGACGCCAAGTTTTAGTATCTTGAAACCCAGGGGCAACCATTAGCGAACCGCGATTGGTTCGCGAGTCACGACACACGAAGTGTGGAGTGGAAAGAGGAAAAGGTCCCACCGGACGTGCCAGAATCTGTTCCCCTCTGAATGGCGGCGCGCAGAACTGCGATGTCTTGGCACTGAGACTCGGGACAGATGCTAATTGGTGCTATCCGTCCACCTCTCCGAAGATGCCAAGTTGATGTATGGCACCATGTATCGAAGGTTTAGACGGATGCATCCGATGTAGCAGACTTCGTCAGATTGCCCCTCGTTTGAGGGGTTTTTGATTGTGGGGACGCTCTTCCCTGCAGACGCAAGCCCCTGCAGTTAATTACGCTACCGCATTGCGGTAACAACTTTCTCCTTCTCCAGATGGTCACTTCGTGTCGTGGGTGTTTGTTTTGTGTTTTGTTGCCCGTGGATTGTTTACGGAGACTGAGTTATGTCGTCGCCCGTAGGGCGTGGACTAGTCCAAATCCGTATTATCTTAAATTTGGGTTTGGGGGTTTGGTTTGAGGATACGTCAGCCATACTTGAGGCTAAGATCAACTCAAACGTTTGTTAAGGATACGTTAGTCTAACTTTGAGACTAAGATCAACTTAACGGGATCGTTTAGATCCGACAAAAAAGCAATTGGCTCTAATGTTCTAGTTTAGGGACCTAGTGGTCCATTAAATGTATGGCCGTCGGGACCCATTACCTCTCTGACGACGTTGAAGGATTACAACGACAGATGTCAGAAGAGTTCAGAGATGTACTCTTGAGCCAGAGTTAATTGGGGGGATTCATAGTCCAGTCTGTTTGAAGGTTTAAGGATACGTTAGCCATCTTTAAGGCTAAGATCAGCTTAAACGGGACCGTTTAGATCCGACAAAAGAGCATGCAGGGGGGCTCTATTGTTCTAGTTTAAGGACATTGCGGTCCATGGGTAGTTTAAGGACATTGCGGTCCATCGTTAGTTGTAAGACATCTCGGTCAAGGTTAAGGACGTCGTAGTCCATGGGTTTAAGGACCCCACAGTCCATTGTTAGTTTTAAGACATCTCGGTCAAGGTTAAGGACGTCGTAGTCCATGGGTTTAAGGACCCCATAGTCCATTGTTAGTTTTAAGACATCTCGGTCAAGGTTAAGGACCTCATAGTCCATGGGTTTAAGGACCCCACAGTCCATTGTTAGTTTTAAGACATCTCGGTCAAGGTTAAGGACCTCATAGTCCATGGGTTTAAGGACCCCACAGTCCATTGTTAGTTTTAAGACATCTCGGTCAAGGTTAAGGACCTCATAGTCCATGGGTTTAAGGACCTCACAGTCCATTGTTAGTTTTAAGACATCTCGGTCAAGGTTAAGGACCTCATAGTCCATGGGTTTAAGGACCCCACAGTCCATTGTTAGTTTTAAGACATCTCGGTCAAGGTTAAGGACCTCATAGTCCATGGGTTTAAGGACCCCACAGTCCGGTATGTGCTCTGGATGCTTCACACGGGTTCACTGCCGTGCTTGGCGAGAACCAGGCTCCGCTCTGGACGTTTTCCACGGGGTCAAAGAGTGACATTATCCGCGTTCCACGTGACCAGGAATTTTGCACTAGATGCTTCACACGGGTTCACTGCCGCGCTCGGCGAGGACTAGGCTCCGCTCTGGACGTTTTCCGCGGGGTCAAAGAGTGACGTTATCCACGTTCCACGTAACCAGGAATTTTGCATTAGACACGGGTTTAAGGACCCCGCAGTCCATATCAATGTGTGGTCATCAGGACCCGTCACCTCTTTGAAGACATTGAGGGATTACAATGCCAAGTATCAAAGGAGTGAAGAGATGTACCCTAGAACCGGAATGGCTTAAATAGTCCTTGACCCAATTTGGGATCAAGACCGATTAATTATGTTATAAGCCCATTAGCCCAGTTAATTACGAATTGAAGACTCATGGCCCGACTTGGGCTAAGTCCGATCATGTCTGGAATATTGGCTTCTTGTTGGTCCATTGAAGGAGAGGCTTTGCCTCTATCCATTTAGCCAATTGGGCTAAAGCCTAGTGTTAAACACTACAGAGCAATCAGTGTTGAACACTGGGAATGAGGTTGACAAGTTAGTGTTTAACACTAAAAGATAATTGGTGTTAAACACCAGCAACAAGGCTATCAAATTATCATAAACACTAAAACAGATCAGTGTTGAACACTGGCAATGGAGATCTCAGATCAGTGTTAAATACTAAGGTAATCAGTGTTGAACACTGCGAATAAAGTTCTTTGATTAGTGTTGAACACTAGGGCCCAACAGTGTTTCAATACTGGATTCGAGAGTTCCAATTTAGTGTTGAACACTAAGGCAAGAGGGGTCACGTGGCAACACGTGAGGGCGCCCTCCCTTCATTTATTTTGCTGAGATTATCGCATCTTTCAGAGCATCACGTGCCATCACGTGACGGCCATTCAAATGCTTGTGTGTCCGAGGGTCACGTGGGTCACGTGGGGTGCTGCCTCAAAGGGGCTTTCTGTAGATCTCTTGGGGGGGTCACGTGGTGACACGTGACCCTGCCTCTATGTATGTTGTTTAGAGGATCTGTTAATCTTTTCCAGGAATTAAATTCCTCGTAGGGTTAAACCCTGACAGTAATTTCAGAGAAATTAAATTCCTACTTCCTTTTGAAGATTTATATTCTGAATAGGGTTGGCCCCTGAATTTTCCGTAGGAATTAAATTCTTCATATATGTGAAGAACTGAATAGGGTTAGACCCTAATAAAAGCTCTTAAGGAATTAAATTCCCACTCTCTGTTAAATTATGATCAAGGGAATTAAATCCCTGCTGTTCCAACAGAACTAGGTTCTTAATCAGGGTTAAACCCTGTTTCTTTTTGTTCTGAAGGAATTAAATTCCCATAACACAGGGTCAAGCCCTAGTTTTATTTTAAAGGAATTAAATTCCTATAGTTCTGTGAGAATTAAATTCTCGTGCTTCCATTCCCTCTCTATGTTTTGGATCTGCATGGCAGGATCTCGACCCATTGAGAATTAAATTCTCAACTTCAAGGGGAGATGTGCACTTTGCAGATCCTCTATCAAAGAGAGAAGAAATATGTTCTTCTGTTTTATATATCAGAGTTAAACTCTGTTGAGAATTAAATTCTCTTTTCTTTCAAGGTGCTTTCCCTTTCTTACCTAAGGTTTTCTTTTGCAGAAGATCCAAGTTTCTCGAAGTATCCAGGCTCTCTCTCTTTTCTTCCCTCTGCGTGTGTCTCTCTCTATGTGTCTCTTGGCTCCTATTTATAGGAGAAGCAGCCGAATCAATTAGTTTTTGACGAATCTTCATTGAGAGATTTGATTTGCATCCATCATTCGTTTTTGACCTTTGGATTATTGGGTGAATTTTATTCACCATTGGATTTCAAGTCCCGGGATTCTCCTTTGTTATTTCGGTTAGATTTAAAGGGGAAATCTTTCCAAACCCGAGATTGTCCCATAGATAAATGATATTCAATCATCTTTAAATCTTTAATTCGATTGGTTCCAGATAATCGCTTTCCTTTGGAAAGATTCGAATCTCTTTCAGAATTTAATTCTGTCAACGAAATGGGCTTTGAAAGCCGGTCACGTGTGACCACGTGACCCATGGTCACGTGTGGGCACGTGACTCCCTTTGGAATGAGCCTTCTTCTTTCTTTCTACGCTCTGTCTTCTGGTTGCTGCTTAACCGTCACGTGCCACCACGTGACCCTTGTCTGAACTCTTTTTCTTGATTTAACTGGAGAACAATTCTGATGTTTTGATCGTCACGTGCCAACACGTGACCCTGGTCACGTGGGAGCACGTGACCTCTTCTGAAGCTTTTTCCTTGATTTGATCAGGAAGCGTTGGGTCTTTGCTGCTGCTTTTAAATGTCACGTGCCGACACGTGACCCAGGTCACGTGGGAGCACGTGACCCTTACTAAAGCCCCTCTCTTTGATGTAGTTGGGAAACTGCACTTGCTTTGCCGGTACTTTTGGGTGTCACGTGCCAACACGTGACTGCTGGTCACGTGTAAGCACGTGACCCTCTTCTGAAGCTTTTTCCATAAGCTTTCCTGATTTTAAATCAGGAAACAAACCCTACTAGCCGTGCCGCTAGATACAACTACCTAAATATATCACTACCACTGATATCGAATGATCGTTTTCTAAATAACTGAATCTTGCTAAATACGAGTTCAATTTCACCTTGATTTTCCCAGGTTACAGTATGTGTTTAGGTATTAGAGGGGCCATGAACAAGTACGTATCACTTTCGCTATTCATTCACACTTTCGCTTATCAGTATCACTTTTAATCACTGTTTCACTATCGTACTTGTCACAACCCAGTCACTAACACTTATCAATCGACAATGCAATTAGTCACTAGGATTTCAATGTAAACGATAAATACAAAGGGTGTAAAACAATCACAAGATATGATAGAAATGCGTTAAGTAATGTTCGCTAAATTATGGGCAGCCAGTGTCATATAACTTGCAAAAATTACTATAAATCGCACGTGCAGAATTGAGCAAAACAATATAAAAAGCATATGAAGTATACTTGATTATCTAAGCAGTAAAATTAGTTTCATATCACTAGTCATTATGGTTTAAGAGTTATGTTTATTTAAAAACGGATGTAAGCTGCTGCAATTCCAGTTTCAGAATTGGAAATTCCAATTCAAGCGTATTTTTCTACTGATTATGATCAGAATCAACAATCGCCACAGTTGAATAAATCTATGCCTGTCAGTTAGGTTTCCAACGCAATAGACGGATCAATAATAGACGCTTTATACGAGAAGATATGTTCAGTTTAATATCAATGTGTATAAACCGTCACTGCAGAAACTGCAAAACATGTCGACGATCTAAAATACTTTTAATATAGAAAACATCACTTAAAATAAATGAAACCAACACCATTTATTAGCTAACTTAATTATCTACACGGCAATATAGGACTCCGCATATTTTCAGATTTATAAAGGTATGTACATGCATTTAAAATCGGGTGTCGTCGGAAGATACTGTTCTGGACTGCAGTCCGTAACCGTATTTCTCTCAAGTTCTCTATATTGTATCGAGATCATATTAAATAAAAATTGCAGAGGGTTCTAGTTTATCTAATTGGCTCCGATAAGAGCCATATAAAATCACGTTTCGATTTGTATTTAATTTACCGTGATTTTAATAAGGCGACATGCGCGATAAAATTTCAGATTTGACGTAACTAAATGGAGGTATCATTTCATAGTGATAAAGTCAATATTTTTCTCTCAAATTCTTACACGCTATCCATTATCATTAAAGAGATTTATGGGCCATAAATTCCACCATTTTTTATAAGTTTTGGTTTAGGGTTACGCGTTGATCACTTGGAATATTTATATTGGTAACGATCGAAATGTCTGTTTCAGTCACTGATTGAACAAGAGTAGAATCTTATAAATTTTATACTACATTACTACAGGATATTTGACACGAATTGGGTATAGTTCAGTACAATCAAATACGATACGTCGTACATTAAAGTTCGTCGATAAAATACGATCAAGATATGCGTGTGGGTGTGGGTGTTTATGATTTCATACGCATGTAAATCTAACGTATATATTATCAGCATGTATGAGCAAGTGAGAGATTCACTTGCCTTTGACGATAGAAACGACGACGACGACAACACGACATGAGTAGCAGTGACCAGCAACAACACCACAAGCTTGGGCTCGGCTATGACTCGAGCTCATGACGTGGCCTCGGTGTGGGCTTGAGCTTAGCCTCGATGATTTATGACGGGGTGGCTGGCGATGGAGACGACGGTGGCTGGTTGGAGCTTGTTAGCAGCGGCGATGGCACTCTGTTGATGGTTGCAGAGGTGGATCGTTGGAGTGATGGGTTGCAGTGGGATGAAAGATATGAGGCTCGCCGGCGACGAAGGACAGAGGTAGTGCTCGGTGGTGTCTCTGATGGTGTTGTCGTTGAAGCAGGAGGAGATGGAAGGGCTTTGGTGGTGTGGGCGGCGAGAAGAGATCGTCGACGGTGGAGGGTGCAGTAGGCCTCGGGTGTAGGGAAAGGTGGTGTGTAGGTGGCAGGGGGGATGAGGAGTGGGGGCCCGGTGAGAAGAGGAGGATCGCCGGGGTTGCCAGCGAGATGGTTGCCGATGGTGATGGAGACGGGTTTGAGAGAGATAGAGAGAGAGATAGTTAAAGAATGAGAGACAGGTTGTGAAGGAGACATAACGAGATAAAGAGATGGAGAGAGAGGTTAGAGAAATGTGAGGATTTGGATGAGGGGATCTCGGGCGAACGTTGAGGGCGAGGGCTTCATCATGGCCATTGTGGGGAGCGGATTTCGTGGGGGAGGTTGCGAGGAAGGAGGCGGAGGAAGTCATGGTTTTTTTTTGAAAGAGAAGGAATAGAAAAAGAAGAAGAAAGAGAAGAAAGAGAGGGGCTCGGTTGGGTTAAGGTTTTGGGTTTTCGGCCGGGGATGAGGGTTAGGGTTTAATTTAGAGTTGGGTTAAAAAGAAAAGAAAATTGAAATAGGAAAAATTTGGGAAAATATTTATTTTTAAAAAAATACGGGAAATATTTATAAGGAACTGGGGATTTACGTACCCTCTCTCCTCATCTCATGCTACATTAAAAAAAAATCCATTGAAAATTAATCTTTCCCATAAAGCAATGCAATGGAGATGTTTAAAAAATTGCCAAATTGAAGTTCGACATGTGCAAAAAACTACATGCACTCTATGCATCTTATTATAATATCTTAAATTCAAAACTGCTTTTAAGCACTTTTTTAAACATTGTTCATAAAATAGAAGGAATCATTTTATCTCTGTATAATTTTATTCAGCTTTTACTTATATACACATGATATTTTAATGATACTGAAATGAATTGAGTGAGGCATTCACTTTTAAATGTTGCATAATAAACCCGTTTAAATATTTTAAATATTTACACGTTATTGATTTAGAGGTATTTCAATTTGCAACATGGATTTGTTTACATCACGTGCAAAACACTAGCACACACGGCGACGGTGAAATTGAAGTTTTCATACTGCAAACTCCATTCAAGTTGGTAGAATCTTTTGATCATATTAATGGATTCCACATAGGATTTAAAATTACACCTCAACAAGTGAAATGTTGAGAATGAATTTTAAATTTAATTCTTCTCTATCTTTGTTTTTAATATGTCAAATCATTAAATTATGATGCGAATGGAAAAGGAATAGAGAACTAGCTTAAAAACATGTTTCAATAAGAGCTACAAAATTATGTATGGTTCGGTAGAAGGGATCCCTCATATATATATTTTAATAGCTGAGTGCAAAACATTCAAAATTTAAAATTGGTAAGATAAATTAAGAATCAGTTTTAATATAAATTTTAAAATCCAAGAAATCCACGACGGTTACAATCTGCAATCAATGTCAACGTCTGAAACACAACAATGTGGCATCTTTGGTGCCTGATATCATTTCACTCTATATATTCAATAGCTTTTATATATCTTTTCTTTTCTTTTGCTGTTTTATAACCATGTGGCTTATTATTAGATAAATTCATGATGAATAATTACTCTTTAATTAGGTCAACTACTTAATTCTTGCAGATACACGCAATGAGATGAACTGGTGGCACTTGCCTCCATGCTTTCAAATAAGTCAACTCCACAGAAAGTGAAATTTATTTGACGTCCTTAATTACCAAAATACCTCTCCTAACTTCCTATAAAGACCCTACATGCATTTAACTTGCAACAAGAAAAACTCTCGCTAATTTTCCTCCAAAATCCAGCGAGCTTGAGTTTGAGTTGCTCTATAACCGTTATGGTATTTAGGTGTCAAGTTCCGCTTCGCAAAAGACAGTGGCATACACTTGACGAGCTCCGCGACGTATTTATACCGAGAAGTGGTCCTTATCGATATAAATACGTTAAGCATATAGTAAGCAATGTATAAAAATATAATAAGAATTTAACTTAAGAGTATAAATCCAACTAACTATTATTACATTCAAATCCCACAAATATTCAAACAGCTAACAAGAGTCTGAAAATAAAATACAATAAAATAGAGTAACGAAGCCTGAATAAGTAGGTATACTAGAAGTAAAAGCTTAAGGTAAAAAGACTAATAATCCGCATGTGGTGAAAGTTGAGCGTGATCCTCCCCAGCCAACTCGATCATCTCTGTCACTAAGCCACCTGACGAACATTCTAAAGATACGAAAGAAAATATGGAATGTCTGTCAGTGAATTTACGCTCAGTAAGCCTCCAAATTAAATAGTGTTACAATGCAAATTAATTTAACAGTAAAATATGTAAGTAGTTATGTGTTATACATGGCAGTGTAATGGATAACATGATAAAATGATTAAACATAACAAGGTGATTTAAACATGACAATACAATAACAAGTGTAAACATGAATAGTATACCGGATCAGCAGTTATTCAGAAATTCAATGTCAAAATTTACTAGGGCAATAATACAATGCAGGAAATGCAGTATGCAAATCTTAAAAATATAATCTAAGCTCTATACTATAAAATAGGTCATCTGAAATACATAATCTTATTGTTAGGGATCAATGTCATTATTCTTATCATATATGTGTGGTACTCACAGACGTCTCCCGTTGGATCCCACGTCATATGCGAATTCAAGAGATGGCTCCCACGGACTCAAAAGATGACCCCCCACCATCGTCATGGCGTGCACTTTGCTCTGTGTGGCAGTTTGTCCCACGTGATGGTTTGTTCCACACACGACTCATATTTCATTTCATATTTGTGCATGAATTCTAGAGGTGGCCCCCGTGGATTCAAGATGTGGCCTTCTCCTGGTCAGAGCGTAGCACTTTGTTCCACGTGGCACTTAGTTCTAAACATGATGCCCAAATCAATCAATTCCAAGCTCATATTAAGTTCGCATGTTCATGTATTCAAGTATTCAAGTAAGCAAGTAAATGTGTATTCACAGCCAAGTCGGGTTCATATCATGCATGCAATATATCTAAACACATGATTCATGTAAGTGCAATAAAAATGAGTAAGTCATATTGCATGAAACGAGTCAAGTACAATATTCAAGTAATGACCAGATAATATTATTGTAACGAAATGTTGTGAACTACTAATTACTCAAGTCAATTGAATTTAGAATTTAAATAAGAAACGTAAACCTATGTATTATACAAACGTAGGTTCAAGTCTCGCCTAATTATGACTAATGGTTTGGGAGATATTCGTATTTTCATATCGTAGTACAGAACAGATCAGAATCTGTCCAGCCCCAACACATTTTTAAAACACGGTTTGCGTTAATTTTCGTCGGTTTTCAAGTTTCGAAAATTATTAAAAACTTGTAGGTCTTTCGATATATTTATCCAAATAACCATGTTCCACAAGATTTGGATTTCTGAAGCTCTAGTTATGGTCATATTAACATCAGGTTTTAAAACAAAAATTCTGATTTCTGAACAGTAATTATGGGTTGTCTTGCAGGGCATATAACGGGTTGTTCTATGCGTTTCTGAGTCACTAATTTTATAGGAAATTTATAGGTCCATCAATTATACATCTATACATCTAAAGTTTGCTACGAATCAAAATCGGGAGTTCAAGTTATGTAATATTTAAAAACAGTGTGCGAATCAGAATGAATTCTGTTCAGATTCGTCATATAATTTTGTAACACAGAAATCTATAATTTATGCCTGTTTCCAGGAAATCTTTACCATTAAAAAAATCTAGATCTTTCGATCTTAATATCCAAAACACTTGATTTTTCGATCTCGGTAGACCGAGTTATGTGTCTTCGAAGGTGACCGATAAAAATAGATTTTCTGATTTTAAAAACAGTGAGTAAAAACAACGTAAATTCTAAATCATTATTCGGTTTGATCTGAAATTTTTATAGCATATACACAAAAATATATTCTATCATAAATAAATTTCTTGAAATTTCTAGAAGTTGGAATTAATTTCTAAAAATTATTTTAATGATAGAGGTATTTAGGATCATATTTGAAAGCGATAAAACTATGGTATTAGTTTGCAACTTTTTTTCTTTTATAACTACAAACATAATAATTAAGAATATACATGAGAAAATACACTAGCGATTCCATAAAATCATATCGCGAATTGAAGGATGTCATGAATATATATGATGAAATCCCTCCTATCGCTCATTGCCTCCATGTACCTCGGGACTGTACCCAAAATCCACCTGTTTGCACGACTCAGTAGAGCCATGTTAGGATGGAGATCAAAGTACAGTGGGAGGCACACAAGACTCTATGACGATCTCGGATCTACAGACTAATTTGTACCAGTGTCACCTGAGAACTACTATCCGACGATAGATATAATACCACATAGGAGTTCTTGGCGAGTCCGTTCAGTGTACCCAGTCTCACTGAGCACCCGTATACGGTCTTTGGTGTCACTACACCAATGGATATGCGATCATCCATCGCCCATCATATGGGACAAGCAACGTATACGCTAGTCTACTCTGATAATATCGATACCTCGTCTCGATACACCCACGGCTAGGAACATTTCAAGGATATACTCATAGACTACATATGTCTCACTAGTATGATCCGCATCATAATCTCAGCAGTCCTGCATATCCTAAGGGCTATATCAACATGTACCAAATGAATGAAAGCATGATCAAATGAACATGTCGAGATAAAAGATGCAACCAGATAGCATACTATCATGTCGAGTAAGAATGTCCTCTCTCTATATATATATATATATATATATATATATATATACTATCATATAATGGCCTCTAGGGCATACATATATCCAACACAGACGTCTGATGATCACCTCGACAGACGTCTGCCACTTCCTGGTCAGACGTCTACCGATACTCTGAATTTTGGCTTCTACCTCATCAGATGTCTTCCGCTTATGCCTTCAGACGTTTGGATTTGTTTTGGACTTTTGCTCGATACTTCGTGTATGGTGAGACGTCTGAACCTCTTTGTTCAGATGTTTGACGAAGATTCCCTACAATTCTAAAATTGGTTATAGCTTATGGGCCCAAAAAAAAATCACTCATCTTCCTTTGATTAAAAAAATATAGCTTACCATATATTTTTCCTCTTTTAACCCAAATTATAAGCTCAACAAACTTGAACAGCATATAATTTTCAGGTTTTCCAAGATAGCACCATCAAACTCTTAAAATGTATGAAGCCCCTTAAATAGACAATGTGATTTAAACATACAGTCTCATTTAACCTGTTTAGGGCACAGGCAAACTAGATAATCCCATAATAACATTGTAGTGGACTAAATAGTCTCATTATAAACCAAATACGGCATTTTCTTTTACGAATGTACCATTCATTTTTATTTATTTTTGATGAAATACCTTCATGGAGGTTCATGCATTGCATTTTTAAAGTTTGATGACGATTTCTCAAAATCCTTGAAAATTAGATAGTTTTATCACTACTACAAATAAGGGTTGCCCCTACAGCTATATCCGTAAGGACAATAAAATACCCTATAGGTACAAACGCCGTAGATGCAAGTTGAAGCCCTGAACTTGCCCCTACGGACAAATATTTGCCCCTACGGAGTTTTGTGTAGGTCCCTTTTGCCTTACGGATTAGGCCGTAGGGGCAACAAATTTATTTTATTTACGATTTTTTAAAATATATTACTTGTACCTATGGATGAATCCGTAGGGTCAAGTAATAGCCCCTACGGATACATACGTAGGTACTTATCCGTAGGGGCAAAATATCTGGATTCCTGATATTTTGTCCCTACGGATAACTCCGTAGGGGCATTTATTTACCCCTACGGGGCAATCCCAACCCTCTGATACTGAGATCACAGGGGAAAATATCAGTTATCCTGATAATTTGCCCCTACGGTTGAATCCGTAGGGACAATGTGTGTACCTACGGATTAATCCGTAGGTACATACTATCAGTTTTTTTTAAAAAAAGGGTTGCTTATTTTTTTCTCGTCCTGTGCACAATAATATATACATCAATCGAATATAAAATTAATCATCACACAACATATATCGCAGTATTCATAATCACATCTCACGCATATAATATACAAAAGAAATCAAAAAACAGAATATGATATAAATATAAATACCGTAGGACCACCAATATCAATATCGTCTAAAATGTAGTACAATATGTATCATATAAATAAATACATGTTTCAAAAAATAAGAATCAAAAAGCTACCCTAGCTCGGTCCAGCTCCACCTCTGATAAACGCTAGAATCTGACGCGTCTGCTCCTCGGTCAATAAATCATGCAATTCGGCGCGTGCGGGAGTCTGAGCGGGCTGTGGAGCTGGCGATGTGGTCTGCACAGCCGCTGTCGAGGTAGTAGCTTGCGGAGCCGCGGCTGCGGGAGTCTGAGCGGGCGGTGGAGCTATAGGATCTGTCTGCGGAACCGCAGCCGATGTAGTGGCTTGCGGAGCCGCAGCCGAAGGAGATGCATGTGGAGGCTCGGCCGATGTACCCTGTCGCGTCTGGACCTAACGTGTGTAATAAGCGTGTAAGAACTGTGTATTATTCAAATTCGTATCATTATCAAGTTATTTCGAAACCCCATTTGGATATCTAGTTTGGAAAACCGTAGTTTATTTTAATTAGATATGTATGTATGAGTAATCAAACCTAAGTCTACAACCAAATAAGCTCAGGCTACATACTAATATTGGATATGTTGATATCTATAATATGACATGATATTTTACTATTAAGTAGTATACATACCAGCATCTCCTTCAACTCCTGAACGGCGGCCTTCAAGCTCTCCAGTTCCTGCTGGACACGTCGCTCACTGGAGACGGAGGAAGTAACCGCCAGGGTGGAGTCCAACCTCATATGGGCCCTGCTAGGGCCCAGTCCCCGGCCTCTCTCCCAACCTTCGTGGTGCCCTCCGTGTGCGACGTCCAGGACTGGGGTCAGCAGCCTCGGATCGCTCTGTCCGGTAAAATCGATCCCCGAGGCCTCGGCCTGCTCAATCACCCGCTCCTACACCCACATTAAGCAGTAAAGTATAAGTATAAAATTTAAATTTGAACCTTCCAAAACTAAAATTTCAAATATGGGTAGAATAAATATTAACACTTACGCAATAATCCTGGGTAGTGACGTCGGGATATCGAAGCTCGCCCGTGGCGGGATCTGTCGAGGTACCATGGATGGCAAGATATGCGGACAGCACGCTCGGTGTACCACCTTGCTCCAGGGTCTGAGCTATCTGCAATATTAGAAAATAACTCTTAATATTAGATATATTAGAAAATAACTCTTAATATTGCATTATATCACAAAGACTGGTCTATTGCAATTTACCGATAACTCCATGACTCGAGTAATATTCTTCGAGCCACCTGTGTAAGTGGGGCGACCCCTCTTCACCGACTTCCTATTCTCTGTATTCTGAGTGGCATGTTTCTGCACAACGCATTCACATTTAGTTTTCTAATTAAGGAACACAAAAAAATAAATTATATCCTAAACTATGAATTACATTTAAAATACATACCTGTTTGCGTTGAGAGTCGAAATATTCGCACAATAGAGGCCATGTCTCTACGTCGACTCTCGCAAACGCCGGAGTAGATAGGAGGGCCGCTCTCTCTGCCTCGAGGGTAGCCATCCACAGGGAGTAGCAGTCGGCCTTCAGCTCATTCCTGTTGTATCGGACCTTGGTCTGCATGTTCTTCATCAGGCCATTGTACAGAGCATGAAGGTTGAGCACCCTCCCAGGATGATCAGGGTCGGCTACAGGCTGAAAATCGTAATTCAACTGAAAAAACAAAAAAAACATTATTATTAGATTGCAAGTGTTAATAATAAATATATTGGATAAATCAAATGAAAATATATATTAATACCCGAGCCTGATCAAAGAAGCGGGCGAATGAGCGCCGGTGCTGCTCGCCCCACTCAACGTGAAGTGGATAGTTCTTCACGAGCCGGCTCTCATCCCCATATACCGGCCAAACCTTTCGGCATGAGGACCGGTATAGCGATAGTCAAGGGTTAAAAATAGGGGGAATGCTGCCTCCCCCCTAGCTCTGTCAGGCCTCAGCCTATGGGACTGATTCGGGCCTCGAGTCCCCCTCTGGGGATGGGGAGGCCCTGCGTCTGCAAGAAATATCAAGACAATCAATATTAAGACAAAGTTGTATTAAGAAATCAAGATTAAACGAAAATTGAAGTGTGATATATACCTCCGGTGACTAAAGCACGAGCCTGGGCTCGGGCAGCAGCACGAGCAGGACGATAGTTCCTCCGGTGAGGAACAGCCGGTGTCCCGGATGCGGACGCATCCCCTCCAACTAAAAAATAAACATTGACGCTAAATTTCCATGAACTTCATATTTATTCTATAGAGCATATGTAAAATGAATAAATATTTTATATTTATTCATGCTAACCTACAGACGATGCGGAGGGTACGGAAGTGGCAGGAGTGGCCCCTGCGTCAGATGTGGACGCACCACCTATAATTAGACAATTAAAAATAGATTATATAAGTAATTGCAAAAAAAATGTGTAGATCAATAATAGAACGTTCTAAATCAATATGCATGCACTATAGGATATATAAACATACCCGCAGGTGCGGTGGTGTCACCATCTACAGCTAGACAATAATAAAAATTACTATTTAAGTAAGAGCAAAAGGAATGTGTGTATATTTATGATATAGCATTCTAAATCAATATACATGCACTATATGATATATAAACATACCTGGAGGAGCGGGAGTGACCTCTGTCCCTGATGTGGACGCATCACCAACAACTAGACAATCAAACATTGACAATATAAGTAATTTTGACATAAACAGGCTTGAATATCTATAATATTACATTCAAAATGGATATGCGTGCAATATACCTGGAGGTGTGGCAAAATCCACATGGAAGGAGGCATCCGAAGGGGTCTCCGATCTGGATGCAAGACCGGCCCTCTGAAGCTCTCTACGCAGCTCTCCGAGCGGCAGAACCGCTCTGCCTCTGCCTTTGCCGCGGCTGGAGCTCCTGCCACCCCTCGCTGCTCTCGACATCGTCATCAAATCTAGATAAACGGTTCGTGGACGTATTAGACAATCATTAAAAGTATTGACTATATATGTATAGATCGTAAAATGTGAAGTAATAATATAACATTACTGATAACCTTTTTCGTTTCGTGGGCGCATTATACATATCTACTTGGATTTCATCGTCGATATCATTTCTAACCCACGTAACTTCATGATCGGCCGAAGACAACCCGTCCTTCGAAACAGACGGTCGGAGCACTCTAAGCCTTCTCTCTTTTTCATCCTCATCGTTGTCCTCGAATTCTGGGACATCATAGACATCTCTGGGTTTCCATCGGCATACAACACTCCATCCCGGATGCTTCAAACACTGTGAGTAGTATACTTGGAACGCTTGGTTCGGAAAGATAAACGGATCTTCCTGACCGTAAAATCGAAGTATGTTCACACTGGTCAATCCATATTCATCTTTCCAAGTCCCAAGATTGCTTCTCCACTTATCCGTATCGGTTCGCGTATTGTACCAAGTACACTGGAATATATAAAAGGGTTCTGATCGTCCGGGATAGTGGATACCGAGTATACAATTTAAGTACCCATAATAAATCACACCGTCCGATCCTAACGTCGCAATCCCACTATTCTGAGTGGTTCTAGATATTTCTATGTCCTTAAATTCGAATTTGTATTCAAGGACACCAAATCCTTTGTAATATGCAAGCTCCATACTAGGAAATTGAGCTAAACATCTTGAATCACTCTCAAATGATGCAGACAAGTTCGGATCGTGGATCTAACAAAACAAATTTTACGAAAAATATATAACGATACAAGTTTAGATTAAAACTGATAGCAATAAAATGTTATTCGAATAACTTACATGATCTGTGACCCAATCACAAAAATTATCCTGATGATATTTTTCCAATCGTTCTTCGTTCCAATCAGGATGCCCCTCACGCACCTCGTTAAAATGAATTCTGTTTTCGACAAATAATGGTGACATTAATATTATATCATTTCATACACACACAAACACAATTATAACAATTAATCCAAAAAAACTTACTATCTAATTTGTTCAAGACATGCGCAATTAAGCAAGATAAACCGGTATATCTTATTGATAAATATAGTGTCTACCCTTTTATACTCGGTTTTATGATTGGTGTCAAAAACTATCTATTACCGCAATCAGGAACGGCGTCGCATGTAGCTAGCCGGTGAGTATGGATCGGTCCACAGGGATGTTGTGAATTTCCTAATCGCTCTTACGAGTTAATTCCAAACGGTGTGAATGGATTAATTAAATCTAAAAACTAAATTAATCTAGGTCAATTGAATTAAACATCTAACTATCTAACTAGGGCAGATAATAAATTTAATCTAGGGTAAGGAATTAAATTTAAATAGGGTAAGGAATTAAATTTAACTTAGGGCAGAGAATGAAAAATTACTTAGGGCAAGAATTGAAGTTAATTACTTACTTTATAGATGGCTCTCTCCAAATATCAATACAAGACTTGTCAGATCTGAATTTCTTAAATGAAAAGATGCATCGATGCTCTCCAAAAGAAATCTAAATTTTATTGATAAAAAGAGGGATAGGGAGACATAGCTAATACAATGATTTAGAGTTCCTATTTATAGAAGATAGGAAACCCTAGCTTACAATTGATTCGCATGTCTGCATTTACAAAAATACCCCTAAGTTGACCAGTCAAACCCTCCACCAAATTATGGTAAAATTTCCAACTCATAAATTCTTGTGTAGCATCTGGTAATTTTGGGCTTTCTATTTATTTGGTTCTTTTCTTCATTTGGCTTCTAGATATTCTCCAGATCTTCCAGTGAATACTTGTAGTGGACTTTAACCGTTCGCTTTGTAATTTTGGACCTTGCGTTGCCTTGTACTGTTCTTTTGTATAGGGTTGATTAAGATCTTTCTATTTGTTGGTCAAACTCCCTCTTTTGCATCATTTTCTATCTTTTTCACTGTTTTAAATCCAAGAACCTCTAACCTGTAATATGTAGCAGACATTCGTCAAAAGCACCTGTTTATTTATTAAACGAATAAGAATGGGGAATATAATAATACAATATTATGGTGTGAACAAATACCTCCAAACTTATTTTTTGCTCGTCCCCGAGCAAACTTAATTTTATTCTCTACAAAAACCTAACCGTACTTTCGCAGGGAAACGCAATTGCACTGAGCTCGTGCAACAAGCCGTTAAACCTCTAGATGTCCCTAGTAGGAGGAGTATTGTCTCCTGAGGGTTTTCAGTGGATACTACCCACAAAATCCTATCAATTTGGATTTTCGACTTTTGTTCTCCAATTAGGTTTCCTAACAAGGAATTCTATTATCTTTGACTCGTAAATTATCCACCCATATTCTTCAAACTTTCTCATTATTTAACTTAAGATTATATATATCCTGCAGACCTACTTAGCTTTTGGCATCTCTTAAGTTTTCCTTCTAGGGTTCCATCTCCACTTAGGAATTTTTATCAACTCTATTAAAGATACAAGTTCTATTCTTCACTCCTTTCTCTCATCTAAACTCCAATCACATATCCCCACGTGTGTGTATAAATCATCCCTACACTTGAAAATTCAAATCAAGCAATCATACCATTGTCCGTTGTCCAAAGTACTTATTAGTAGATGAATTTTTAATTGAATTTTGCTTACGCATCCTTCATGCGACCGTTAATACTTCTTGAGGTACCAACGACCGATTACAAAATGCGTTTGCACTTTTAAAGCGTAATTCCTAGTCTTGCAACACGTAAGGCTTTAGCAGTGACTCCCAAACCAGTTGGTCTAAGGCACTAGGTGATGAAGCACTGTCGCTAAATATTTTTCTATTTTTGCAGCCTTAAGTAATCACAAAAACCAGTGTTCATTTTTTTTATTCTTTATTCACACTTGTATTTTTTTATTTCATTTTCTTCATACTAAGGATTTCAGACAAGAGCATTTCAAGGTCTCCTCTACTATTCCAAGTTTCAAGGTGCGTGATTGTGCAAATTGTAGGGTATACATTTTCAGAATCTAGACTTAAATTAGGAACTATTTTTCAAACTTATACTCTAATAAGAACATCAATACTTTTCCTTTGTTTCGACTTAGCCCAAGAAGTGAACCCAAAATTTGCCTATTTCTAAATAAACTACAAAGACATATACTTTCTACCGTTAAACTTTAAGAAAGGTTATTTTTAGGGTTTTTAATTTACTAAGTTTAAGATCTAGTTGTTCCAAGCCAGTTAACCTATTTGTCAAACTCAAATCAAAATAAGGCCAAAATTGAATACAATAATTTTTATAATTTTTAAAATTTTTAAATTTTTATTGGTTTTCAAATAAATATGCAAATGCAAAAATATATATATGAATGCGAAGGAAGAAGACTTACCGAGCATATGGCGCCGTTGCATTGCAGCTAGGGCAACGACGCCATTTGATTGATCTCAAAAACTATTTATTAACCGCAATCAAGAACGGCGTCGCATTGCAGCTAGCCGGTGAGTACGGGTCGGTCCACAGGGATTTTGTGAATTTCCTAATCGCTCTTACGAGTTAATTACGAACGGTGTGAATGGATTAATTAAATCTAAAAACTAAATTAATTTAGGGCAATTGAATTAAAGATCTAACTATCTAACTAGGGCAGATAATAAATTTAACCTAGGGCAAAGAATTAAATTTAACTAGGGCAAGGAATTAAATTTAATCTAGGGCAGAGAATGAAAAATTACCTAGGGCAAGAATTGAAGTTAATTACTTACTTTACAGATGGCTCTCTCCAAACATCAACACAAGACTTGTCAGATCTGAATTTCTGAAATGAAAAGAGGCATCGATGCTCTCCAAAAGAAGTCTAAATTTTATTATAAAAAGAGGCATAGGGAGGCATAGCTAATACAATGATTTAGAGTTTCTATTTATAGAAGATAGGAAGCCCTATGTTACAATTGATTCGTATGTTTGCATTTACAAGAATACCCCTAGGTTGACCAGTCAAACACTCCACCAAATTATGGTAAAATTTCCAACTCATAAATTCTTGTGTAGCATCTGGTAATTTTGGGCTTTCTATTTATTTTGTTCTTTTCTTCATTTGGCTTCTAGATATTCTCTAGATCTTCCAGTGAATAGTTGTAGTGGACTTTAACCGTTCGCTTTGTAATTTTGGACCTTGCGTTGCCTTGTACTGTTCTTTTGTGTAGGCTTGATTAAGATCCTTCTATTTATTGGTCAAAGTCCCTCTTTTGCATCATTTTCTATCTTTTTCACTGTTTTAGATCCAAGAACCTATAACCTGTAATATGTAGCAGACATTCGTCAAAAGCACCTGTTTATTTATTAAACGAATAAGAATGGGGAATATAATAATACAGTATTATGGTGTGAACACTTTACCATATGGCCCCTCTTGAATTCTTCGAGGCCGGTTAAGTCTTGTCTCAATGTTCTCGTCCAGATAGCGGGAACAAAATATGGTTGCTTCATCAAAAAGATAACCTTGCATGATAGAACTCTCTGGTCGATTTTTATTGCGTATATACTTTTTAAGAGTGTAGAGCTACCTAATGAAAATATGTTGAATAAATAAATACGGGCATACAGGACAACAATAAATTTATAAATTGCCCGAAACGTAAAATTACACGTACCTCTCGATGGGATACATCAATCGATATTGTACCGGTCCGGCTAACTTAGCCTCAGTTGCAAGATGAACCGTCAAGTGTATTATGATTGTTCCCCTCCGAATGACGGCGCGACGGACGTCTTGCCTGAGATTCAGAGCAGATGCTAATTGGTGTTATCCGTCTACCTCTCCGAAGATACCAAGTTGATTTATGGCACCATGCATCGAAGGTTTAAACGGATGCGTCCGATATAGCAGACTTCATCAGATTCCCCCTCGCTTGAGGGGTTTTTGATTGTGGGGACGCTCTTCCCTGCAGGCGCAAACCCCTGCAGTTAATTACGCTACCGCATTGCGGTAACAACTTTCTCCTTCTCCAGATGATCACTTCGTGTCGTGTGTGTTTATTTTGTGTTTGGTTGCCCGTGGATTGTATACGGAGACTGAGTTATGTCGTCGCCCGTAGGGCGTGGACTAGTCCAAATCCGTATTATCTTAGATTTGGGTTTGGGGGTTTGGGTTTAAGGATACGTTAGTCTCATTTGAGACTAAGATCGACTTAAACGTTTGTTAAGGATACGTCAATCTAGTTTTTAGACTAAGATCAACTTAACGGGATCGTTTAGATCCAACAAGAGAGCAATTAAGGGGGCCCCTGTTGTTTAGTTTAGTGACATTGCGATCAATAGGTAGTTTAAGGACATTGCGGTCCAATGTTAGTTTTAAGACGTTGCGGTCAAGGTTAAGGACGTCATAGTCCGTGGATTTAAGGACTCCACAGTCCGGTGTTAGTTTTAAAACATCACGGTCAAGGTTAAGGACATCATAGCCCGTTGTTAGTTTTAAGACATTCCGGTCAAGGTTAAGGACGTCATAGTCCATTATTAGTTTTAAGACATCCCGGTCAAGGTTAAGGACCTCATAGTCCGTGGATTTAAGAACTCCACAGTACGGCGTTAGTTTTAAGACGTCTCGGTCAAGGTTAAGGACCTCATAGTCCATGAGTTTAAGGACCCCACAGTCCGTATCAATGTGCGGTTGTCGGGACCCGTCACCTCTTTGAAGACGTTGAGGAATTACAACGCCAAGTATCAAAGGAGTGAAGAGATGTACCCTTGAACCAAGGTAGATTAACTGATCTTTGGCCCAATTTGGAAATCAATTATTGTATTATGAACCCATTGGCCCAGTTGAATTTGAATTGAGGACTTATGGCCATCTTGGGCTAAGTCTAATTGTGTTTAGGATATTGGCCCTCTGTTGATTCATTGAAGAAGAGGCTTTGCCTCTAGAAACTTAGCCAATTAGGCTAAGGCCAGTGTTTGAACACTAGAGACCAACAGTGTTGAACACTGGTATTGAGATTGACAAACTGGTGTTAAACACTAAAGCAAATCAGTGTTAAACACTGGCCAGGGAGATTTCAAATTAGTGTTTAAACACTAAAGCGAATCAGTGTTCAACACTGGATACAGAGGTTTCAATTTAGTGTTAAACACTAAGGCAAGAGGGGTCACGTGGTAGCACGTGAGAGCGCCCTCCTTCTCTTTATCTGTTCTGCCGAGAGTATTGATTACTTTGGAGCATCACGTGCTGTCACGTGATGGGCATTTAAGTGTTTTTCTGTTAGAGCTTCTGCCAAGGGGTCACGTGGGGCACGTGAGGCGTTGCCTCAAAGCCCTGGTTCTGTGGATCTTTTCAGGGGTCACGTGGTAGCACGTGACCCTGGTTCTTTGTATGTTTTAAAGATCTGTTAATCTTTTAAGAATTAAATTCTTCGTAGGGTTAAACCCTAGCAATAAACTTTAGAGCAATTAAACTCCTATTTCCTTCTGAAGACTTATATTCTCGGATAGGGTTAAACCCTAATTTCTTTTCTGTAGGAATTAAATTCCTTATGTATGTAAAGAATTAAATTCTGGTATAGGGTGAAACCCTAATTTCTTCTTTTTTAAGGGAATTAAATTCCTGTGATTTTGAGAGAATTAAGTTCTCAATTAGGGTTAAACCCTGGATCTGTCCATTTTGAAGGAATTAAATTCTTATAACATAGGGTTAAACCCTAATTTTATCTCAAATGAATTGAATTCCTATAATTCTGTGAGAATTAAATTCTCAAAACTTGATTCCTCCTCTATATTTTGGATCTGCATGGCAGGATCTCAACCCAATGAGAATTAAATTCTCAATGCATGGGGAGATGTGCACTTTGCAGATCCTCCACCAGAGAAAGAACTAAGTTCTTTTCTTTATCTAAGAGTTAAACTCTTTTGAGAATTAAATTCTCTTTTTAAACCTCTCCTTTCTTACCTAGGGTTTTTCTTTTGCAGAGGATCAATTTCTTCCAAAATCTCAAGGCTCTATCTCTCTTTCTCTGTGTGTCTCTGTATGTCTCTGTATATTTTCTGGCTCCTATTTATAGGAGAAGGAAAAGAATCAATCAGTTTTAGTGAATCTTTCATTGAAAGATTTAATTTGTTTATTAAGAGATTTGATTTACATTTATCATTAATCCAGGCCTTTAGATTGTTAGGTGAATTTTATTCACCATTGGATTTTAAATCCAAAGATATCCCTTTGTTATTTCGGTTAGATTTTAAGGGGAAATCTTTCCAAGTTCAAGATTTTTCCATAAATTGGTGATATTTAATCACCTTTAGATCTTTAATCCAATGGTTCCAAATAATTCTTTTCCACTTTGGAAATATCTGTAAGATCTTCCCTCGGATTTTAATTCTGTCATAGAGATAGGGCTTTTAAAGCCGGTCACGTGTGGCCATGTGACCCCTGGTCACGTGTAAGCACGTGACCCCTGGAATGGGCTCCCTTCTGCGCTCTGTTCTTTGCCGCTGCTTAGCCATCATGTGCCAACACGTGACCACTGGTCACGTGTGAACACGTGATGCTTTTTCTGGAGCCTTTTCTTGAATGAGCTTTGTGCTGCCGCTTTGAACGTCACGTGCCAACACGTGACCACTGGTCACGTGTAAGCACGTGATGCCTCTTCTGAGTCCTTTCCTGATTTTTAATCAGGGAACAATGATATCGAAGAATGATGTGGGAAAATACGCTCAAACTTGCAAACTATCAACGCAATAGAATTTTCTAGTTTATCCAGCGTCACAACCTCCAGTGTTTTAGCACACAACTCTCTGAAAAAACAACATAGGTCGTTGATTACTAGACCAACCGATTCGGGGAGAGAAGTCCTGAGGGCTAATGGAAGAAGGTGCTCCACGATAATATGGTGATCATGACTTTTCAGCCCATCGATCTTGCCTTTCACAATTTTTATTTTCTTGCTGAATAATCCTGAGAAACATGTGGAAACTTTCAATCATGCAACACCTGCAGGAATCTTTTCTTCTCCGGTTGTGACATATGATAAGCGGCATTGGGAAGTACAAACTTGCCCGGTTTACCCGCTACCGGTGTAGGGTGCAATTCACTTCTTATTCCCCACTCCTGTAGATCCATCCGAGCATTCAGGTTGTCTTTCGATTTCCCGTCTTTACAAAGAAGAAAGTTGAGTATGTGCTCTGATACTCCCTTCTCTATATGCATGACGTCTAGACAATGACGCACTAAATTTGTTGACCAGTACGGAAGCTTGAAGAAAATGCTTAACTTGTTCCAAAATGGTGGTTTGACCTGTTTCGTCGGATCCATCCCGAAGGTCACATTATTGTAACCATCCCATTTAGCAGTCACGTCCTCTCCGGACAATGGGGATGGAGGTCCAAGAAGCTCCTGATGACCATCAAAGTGAACCGTGTCTAATCTATAGGGGTGGTCTGGAGGCAGGAAACGTCGATGGCCGTAATAACAAACCTTCCTGCTAAAATTCAAGAATTTCGATGTTGTGTGTTCATGGCAATGAGGACATGCTTTGTGACCATGTACGGACCAACCTGATAGCATTCCATACGCAGGAAAGTCATTAATTGTCCACATTAAAGCCGCACGCAGTATGAAGGTTGTATTTGTGTTTGCATCGTATGTCTCTACACCATCAATGAACAAAGATTTCAACTCCTCGATCAGAGGTCGGAGATAGATGTCGATATTGTTCCCCGGTGAGTTTGGTCCGTCGATAAGAAGAGGCATCATAAAGTATGATTGGTCCATAGCCAACCAAGACGACAGATTATAAATTATCATTACAACGGGCCATGTGCTGTGACTTCCAGCCATATAGTTGAATGGGCAGAAGCCATCAGTAGCCAGTCCGAGCCGGACATTGCGAGGATCGCTACTGAATATTGCGTGCCTCCTATCGAAATCCTTCCATGCCGGTGAATCTCTCGGATGGCCCATTTTTCCATCTTCACTTGGAGGAGCACGGTGATGCCAAATCATTGCCTCGGCTGTTTTCTTGCACCTGAATAGCCTCTGTAGCCTCTGTGTTATGGGAAAGTATCGTGCTATCTTGACAGGTATATCAGACTTCTTATCAGAATCTTTCGGCTTATACCTGGCCTTTCCGCATGTTGGACACTCTTTCAAATCTGAATTCTCTTTCCTGTACAACACGCAGTTTTTAGGACATGCTTGAATCTTCTCGCACTTTAGACCCAAATCAGACATCATCTTCTAGGCTCCGTACCAGCTGTCGTGCACGTTATTTCCCGGGGGCATAGAATCTTTCAAGAACGAAAGAAGCATTGTGAATGACTTGTTGCTCCATCCATTTAGGCACTTAATCTGGAAAAGTTGGACGAACCATGAGAAGGTGGAATACTTCGCATTCTCATAAATTGGTTTTCTAGCATCATTCATGAAATTTTCATATTTATCCGCACGCGGTCCTTGACCGGAAGGAATGTCATCTTCGGTACGAATAGATTCACGTAGGGCAGCCTCTACCATATCCTCCATTTCTTCTGATGGAAATAAATTACCGTCTTCTTCTTCTGCCGCATTACCGAATTCTCCTTCTTCTCCTGCCGCATTATCGTGTTCTCCTTCTTCTTCTGCCGCATTACTGCATTCTTCTCCTTCCCCGTGATATTTCCAAGTTGTATAAAGTCCAGTAAACCCATATTTTACAATATGAAGCTCTGCTAATTCTACCTTCTGCCAGTACTTATTGCCACATCTATCGCACGGACAGAGAATCTTCTCTATTATGATCTTATTATGTGCGCGTGCAAATTCAATGAAAGCAGCAACTCCTGCGACAAACTTAGGTTGCATACGTTGTTGCCAATCCACATACATCCAGTCCTTAACTCTGACGTACTCATGGGCCATGTTAGACTGTATAACATATAAATTGTAGGTTATGGTGACTATATTGAGAAATATAAGAACGGGATAGTTACTGACAAAGGAGAAAATCTATGTATATGCTTTGTGTGTGCGTTTGTCGTTGAAAAGAATAAATTATCGAACGTATGTTAACCGATAAACGGGGACTAAGTGGCGTTTTTAGTTTCATATATGAGTATCGATGAGAATATGAAGGTTTCATATTATCATCGAGTATCATATATTGGTTTTAACTTGAACATATCGAATCACTTTCTAATGATGCGTTTGTTGTGTATTCTTGTTGTATGTGTGTGTTCCGACTGTCGGGGTAAGGCTTCTATCCCATTAAGAATGTATAGAGCGAACATCCATCACTTGTGCTTTCAACCGTTTCGAGTAAATTTCGGCAGGACCTCCCCGCTGTTCTCCGAGTACACTGTAATAGAATAGATAATCATTTCAAAGCTGTGAAACAACGTTGAAATGAACATCTAATCTATCTTTGTACACGGAGAACCAGCGGAAAGGGACCGACGAAATATCTCGAAACGGATGAAAACACAAGTGAATGAAGGTGTTTGCTTTATACATTCCTAACTTGTCCACACGGGACAAATCTATCGATTACCATACGATTGAATATTCTCGTCGCATAGACTATACGACGATTGTTAGTATCGAGCTATACCGTCCGATATTTAACAACCTTCGTATAGTTCTATATCACGACGAATATCGCACGTATGTTAACGATAGACGGGGACTAAGTGGCGCTTTTAGTTTCATATATGAGTATCAATGAGAATATGAAGGTTTCATATTATCATCGAGTATCATATATTGGTTTTAACTTGAACATCTCGAATCACTCTCTAATTATGCGTTTGTTGTGTATTCTTGTTGTATGTGTGTGTTCCGGCTGTCGGGGGTAAGGCTTCTATCACATTAAGAATGTATACAGCGAACACTCATTACTTGTGCTTTCAACCGTTTCAAGTAAATTTCGGCAGTACCTCCCCGCTGTTCTCCGAGTACACTGTAATAGAATAGATAATCATTTCAAAGCTGTGAAACAACGTTGAAATGAACATCTAATCTATCTTTGTACACGGAAAACCAGCGGAAAGGTACCGACGAAATATCTCGAAACGGATGAAAACACAAGTGAATGAAGGTGTTTGTTTTATATATTCCTAACTTGTCCACACGGGACAAATTTATCGGTTACCATACGATTGAATCTTCTCGTCGCATAGACTATACGACCGTTGTTAGTATCGAGCTATACCGTCCGATATTTAACAACTTTCGTATAGTTCTATGTCACGACGAACATTGCACGTATGTTAACCGATAGACGGGGACTAAGTGGCGCTTTTAGTTTCATATATGAGTATCGATGAGAATATGAAGGTTTCATATTATCATCGAGTATCATATATTGGTTTTAACTTGAATATCTTGAATCACTCTCTAATGATGCGTTTGTTGTGCATTCGTGTTGTATGTGTAACATGATTTTAAACCATTGAGATCAAGATTGATAGAATTGATCATCCTACATTGCAATGGCATTCATCTACCAAAAACTAATATTGCAATGGCATTCATCTATAACAATCAACAATTAAAACTACAAATGTAGGATACTGATATCATAAAGCGTTATACGCAACATAAGAATTCACATGACTGAAACATGCATCAAAAAAATATGTTCATCCAAAAGAAAGGCCACTGTCAACAAATATAGACAAATACGTCATAAAAACAGAAACTAATTAACAAGTTGATTAGCATCTGGATCAAGAAAATGATAGGAAAAACAATTGACTATGATCTATAATGACAAGTCTATTACCATGACTCTCGACTAACAAAGGTGGCTTTCGTCCTCGGTAGCTTGATAATTGGGATTTCATGGCGAATAAAAATATGCATATGCCGTTTGACCGGGAAGTTCAATAGGAAACTCAATGAGGTCGGGTGTACTGAAGTACGCTTTATATTTCGCTATATCAGGTGATGAAGCCCAAGCCCTAACTAGCCCCAGACCCACCCCAACCGAACCCTATCGAAGGTAAAGAACGTCCTTACACTTTCATATTTCTATTAATGATGCAAGTATCCACCAAGTCAAATTCTTGCAACATCATTCTTTTTAGAGTATGTCTAATTTAATAGATAGAATTTTCAAAGTTGGGCAACCAAGAAAAAGTAACAAGAAATTTTACATACATGCCAAAGCTTTGATTATTTATTTATTTATTTTCCATTTCATATTAGTAATTTTATATGTTTGATGATAGCAAGAAATACAAATTATATTAGAACACTGTACATACCTAATTTCCACCTGAAATCGGTTTTTTCTTTTATCAGTACTCATTGACATACAGTAACAAATAATGTTTGATTAGAAGGACTCAAGATTTTCTCGATCAACAATAATTTTAGTAATCAAACTAGGCTAAAATTGTTGGAAATTCCTCTCAGTTTTGCCAAATTCAGCAACGGATTAAAAAATCCACGCTTCGTCCTATATTATGACGGTTTTTTTTACATTTTTTATTCCCTTTAAATGCTTTTTTGTTTCCTGTCTATCCTCGATTATTATATTAACTATGAAACATATTAGAAAAAGAATAGAAGTTCAAGATATTAATAACACGATGATAATCAAAGCAGTTGCGTACAAATGCTAAAGCCGAATATGTGAACGATATTCTTGTAAAGATAGACATGTATTAAAAGAGGAGGCGCCCAAGTAAAATCCATAACTAAATCTCTATCTTGCCCTTCCTTTTCTTCAAATCAGAAATGTGTCTTTTTTTGCATTATGAATGGTCTGGTACCACAAGCTCAATATGTTGAATCATGTTTTGGTCGGACAAAGACTTGCCAATGGCAGCATGCAAAGATTTATTTGGCCACAAACTACAACCACCATATGAATGCATACAATTATAATTTTTGGGCAATCAATCTATAGCTAGCTACTTGATTCTATATCTACAACACGAAAGACACGAATTCTTCCCATGTCTCCTCATGTCTCCATAGAAATTGGGGCAATATCATCAGAGACTACATTATGGACCTGTATAAGATCGGCCCCGGCTCCTCCACCATCTACCGCGGCTGCGATCCCCCAGCCCCAGCCCAGCGCCAACCTCAACCGAACCCTAGCCCCAGCCCCAGCCTCAGCCCCAGCCCAGCCCTACCCCAACCCTAACCCCAGCCCCAGCCCCAGCCCCAGCTAAACCCCAACCCAAACCTTAACCTTAACCCAAACCCCAGCCCCAGCCCTAGCCCCAGCTAAACCCCAACCCAAACCTTAACCTTAACCCTAACCCCAGCCCCAGTCCCAGCCCCAGCCGAACCCTAACCCTAACCTCAACCCCAACCCCAACCCCCTGCCGAACCCCAACCCCAACCGCAACCCCAGCCCGAGCCCAAGCCCCAGCCCTAACGCTAACCCCAACCGATGCCTCATCGGTACCCAAATCATGAACCATAACCCTAAAACAATCAAAAATTTGAGTAATTGAAGATTTCCTTACCTGTGCAGAGGCGACGATCGATCGGAGGCGATGACGAAAGGAGGCGACGACAAAAACTGAGATGAGGAAGAAGCAGGCGGTGGCGACGACGAATCGGCCGGCGCTGGCGACGACGAGAACGACGACGAAACACACAGGCGATCGGCGGGAACGGGGGGTTTGGGAATTTGGGTTCGCGCGCAGGCAGAAAATAATATTTAGGAATAATGAGCGTAGAGATCGATCTGTGCCTTTTTACTTAAATCCCTATTTAGATGCCCCTACGGATAAGTTCGTAGGTTCTTGGTTTGCGGCTCCGTAGGGGCAAACAACAATTTAAGATTTAATATTTTTAAATTAATATGTAAGGACCGTAGGGGCAACCTTTTGACCCTACGGATTAGTCCGTAGGGCCAAGCTAAAATTGTCCCTACGGATGTCGTTATTCGTAGGGACAACCCCCTATTTTAGTAGTAATCCGTAGGGCCAAACTAAAATTGTCCCTACGGATGTCGTTATTCGTAGGGACAACCCCCTATTTTAGTAGTGTATATAAAGTTAACCTTTTATTTTACAGTATTTCTCTTATTTTTAAAACATGCATGCATGATGATGTTTAGCTAGGAAAATCTGTACTAAAGTAACACAAACTTCTCAAATATATAGCTTTTGCTATTCACTTTTGGATTGAAATAATAATTTAGATTTTTCAAAATGACAAGGGGAAAAAAAAGGAAGATTGTCAGCTCAGCAGCTTCGAGGCAAAGAGACAAAATTCAAACTAAAAGAAAGAGCAAAAAAGGAAAAAAAATAAAAATGAACATGGCTAATTCTTAGATTTTTGTTGTAGCCTCTAATTAAGAAAGCATCCACGTCTCAAGCTCAAACCATGCAAACTACAACACAAGTGGATGAGAATTCGAACCAATATCCCTTTTATATGACGGTCCTTGGTAGGTCACTTCCTTTTTGGGGAAGAGTGTGGGGTTCGATCCCCAAAAAAGAAAGTCACCACAGTTTAATATTTTCGGGACAAATTCATGGGTCCCTTCAATGCGTGTGGTAGGCTGATGGCCCGTTCAAAATAAAAAGAAATCTACAAGGCCAATACACAAACAAGAGACCATACCCGCTCACACTTCACATGATATACATAGCCTAATATTGAAACTGAAAAAACAAACAAAAAGAAAAAGAAGAAGAAGAAAGAATTAAGGGTAAATTGTAAAAAGCCCCCGGCCTGCTCGGGAGTTGTCTAAAACGCCTGTAATTTTAGAAATTGTTGGGAAGGGCTTACTGTTCAAAATCTTTATAAAAAACCATGTGATGCATTTCATTTTAACCTTGTGTTCTCTCAACTGTTTGGATATTATGACCAATATTACAGGCAACTGCAAACTGCTTGGATATTATGGGCAATATTACATGCAATTAGTATACAAGATTTTGATTAGGCCCGGCGGTTTTTTAACAAGAGCAAAAAACCCAGAGTTTTTACACAAGTTTGGAGCGGGACAGGTGCTTTTTGACAATTTACCCAAGAATTAATGAACAAAACAAACATGCTTCAAATCTAATTTGATCATTCCATGAGAAATGTACTACTCATGATCCTTTGCCCCAATGGCTTTGGAAATATTGGGATGAACTTTCTTTCTCATCAATTTCCCAAGGAAACCACAATTAGTGCTCTTCTTCTCCTTCATCTTCATCATCTGCATCTTCATCTTCATCTTCTTGTTTGTAGAAGCAGACCCTTCTATTGTTTTGCTACTCTTCCTCTCTTGATCTTCTTGCCTTTTCTCCTTGTTTAGCATCCACTTCAAATAGAATCTAACAAGTTCTCCTCCCAATATTGATGCCATCACCCTCAACTTTTTCTACTTTTCTAAAATCTGAAACTTTTTATCTTTTGAGGTGTAGGTTTAATTAATTTGAACTGGTAAGGCCATTTAGTTGTGGTGTGTTTATATAGGTGGTTGGAGCTGTCGACCTTCGAGTCACATGTGAAAGATACAGCAGCCTGGCGGCTAAGTCTTCAAATTTTGGAAAACAAAATTTAAAATAAAAATAAATAAAAAAATTATAACGTGTTTGCATATAACTTTAAGAAATCAGAAAAAATCAAGTGATGAAGTTGAAAACGTGTTAACTTCACTCTTCTGGAAATGCGGCGCTCAATTTGGAATAAAATATTACCATATATATGAATCTTTGCTTGTTTGGTGTATTCTTCTGGAAATGCGGCGCTCAATTTGGAATACACACATTAACTGGTTTGCAATAAAAGTTGTCATCTTATGTCATAGATGCATCTGTTATCTCTATCTCTGTTATTAAGCAGAACGGAAAGAGGGTGTTATTTGTCACCCTCACAATTAATTAGAATTAAATATTTTTTTTAAAAAACGAGAAAAATGGTTGAATCTTAGATGATCCACATCATTAAATTTTTTGCAAGTGCGATACACATGTTGGTGCATAGACAAAAGATTTGAAAAGATTATTGAAGATTTTTAGTTCAGATAATATATAGATTTTTAAAGAGCTTTTGAGATTACGAAGATTCCAACACCAAACCTTTATTTTAATATACACGTTTATAGCATAACAAAAATACTAATATATTAAAACGAAAGCTAGCTAGGAGAGGTATACAAACAAAACATATTTTAAAAAATAAAGCTTAATTCTAAGATGGCTGGTCTACGGTTACAACTCATTTGTTGTGAGCAAATCCTTTTGAATTAATCTTTGGAGATTGACAACAACTTACGAACGGTCTTGAAATAATTGAGCATTAATACACACACACACACACACAAACATACCATATCTTTGAATATTAGAAAAACTTCTAAGAAGTAATTAGAAGCTATGATGCTTCCAATTGATCATTAATATCATACAAAAGACAGAGCTATATATGAAATTTTCAGTTCATGAAAACCTCAAGAATAAAGCCTAGAAAATTCTCTGTCCAGAGTTCTCTAATGCAGCCTATGAATAATAGGATAGTCTCTTGTAAGGAAAGAAATAAAGAAACAAGGAATATTAAAATAAAAAATGGTTTTCTTATATACCACCTCAACAAATATGTTATTTTCAAAAATCACCCTAAAATTCCGTAATTCTATATATCTAATATCAACCCCAACAATCATAAGTTGTCCAGAAACCTCCCCGAAGTTAGTTTTACCTGGTATATCTTGGGAATATTCCTTTTATGTTATTTTGAAACCGTATAAAACCTAGTAAAAGACCAAAATAATCTTGAACAATCATTTCTTTCTCCTCTTGATTGTTAAGATGGGTTAGGATTAGAGATTTTGCCCCCAATTAAAATTTAAGGCTTTCTAATAAACAAAAATTAGGGATTTGCACTCAACTGAATTCTTGTATTTTGATATAGGAAAGATTTCATATGTGATTGACCTAGTGTTCAAATACCGGGGATTTCTCTTTTTATTATTTTGTTTAAATCAAGCAGTTTTCCTTGTTCAATTGATGATCTTGGTGATTTGAAATAAGTGTTGGATATGTATGCCCTAGAGGCCATTATTGTATATGTATACATGTAGATGCTTGGGCATATGTATGTACAGGACAATCTTACTCGATATGATAGTATACTATCTGTTTTGTCTTTATCTTAACATGTGTATATATTTTACTTGTTATTACGTATCATCTATACATGTTGATAAAACCCGTAGGATCATTGCTTGACTACCTGCGTTGTGATGGCGATCATACTTATGAGAGCAGGATAGTCGATAAGCACATCCTTAAAAGGTCCATAGTCGTAGGAGTATCGAGACCAGACATCGATATTCCGGAGTAAACTAGTGTATATGTTTCTAGACCCCGACGAGGGGCAATAGTTGGTCCCGCAGCCATTGGTCTTTTGCATCTAAGATCATATACAGTTGCTCACTGGGGGTGAGTACACTGGATGGACTCGCCGAGAATTCAAGATGGTACTATAGCTATCGTCAGATAGCAGTTCTCAAGTGACATGAATACAGGTTAGTCTTCAGACCTGAGATCGTCATTTGTCTCGTATGAGTTCCCACTGTACTTTGATCACTACCCTACCACGGCTCTACCAAGTCGTGCAAACAGGTTTTGGTTGGGTACAGTCCCAAGCCACATCGAGACAGTGAGTGATTGTTAGGGATTCGTCTCTCCCGGTATAGAGAGTCGATATCGTATTGTGTTCGATTGGCCGGGACCATAAGACCTTGGCCAAGACAGTTGGGATTTACTGATAGGTTGATCAGTAGTTTCCCGGATTGGTCCTGAGCCGCATCAGCACGAATTATCGGGTTATTAGGTTCTGACGTTTACCACCCCTAGACCCGGTATGCGATACTCTCAGACGAAGAGACCGGACTATACAGAGATTGTCACAGATAAGTTTAGTAGGGATCCGGATGAATTTGCTCGTCGGCCTTCCTTTTCGACAGGTACCCGGGTAGCCGTTACATACATCTAGTGCCGCTGACGTGCTTGTGGTTATGGATTTATCCAGTAACTCACTGCCGGCGTAATGTCGAGTCTTCAGAGTCCCACACGGAGGGATTCTGGTTCAAGCGAAATGATATAGTAGCCATATTAGATACGTGTAGAGTTCCGATCGATTTATTATACTATATACCCGGACTTTCGATTGATAATACTAGACGACTCGGTATTGAGCCGGATTATTAAATCAGGTATTGATTTAATAATTTACACATATATATTTCGATATGTGTATTCTAGTATTATGTTCTTTGTGTTATTCTATCTCTTTGGGTATTCGTATTTTGATACGAATATATATATATATATATATATATATATATATAGATACAGTAGAGTGTAGTCTGTATTTATACGGAAAATATTCTAGAAGGTGGACACCTCATTTTTGATTTTTCCATTTATGTTTGAAAGGAATAATGAGGTGTAAAATAAGGTAAGGGAAGTATGGTGAGAACCATGCCTCAATAGTGTTGACAAATAAATTTTTAATTCATTTGTGCTAACTATTGAATCATGGTTGGTGTATTATATTGTAAAAATTGTTTTACAAAAGCAAACGTGAGGATTTTCTCTCATATGCTTGATTCATTTTTCATACTCTCACCATTTGCTTCACTCTCCTCTTCTTTTCTTGAGCTCCTCCACCTTCATCATCTACCTCCTCTCTACACTGTCATGTGTTGAGAATCAAGAGAGGAGGTGAGATAAAAACACAACTTGAACCTTAAATTATATCCTAGATATCTTAGACTAGCAATCTAAGAGCTCTAGTTGCTCTACTTGACACTTAGTGTGGAGCTAGAGCCTTGGACTACATCTCTCGGATGGATCATCTTCGACGGAGGGAGACCGACGATCAAGCGCGATCCAGGAGAACCGAAGGAGCAAGCAAAGAAAAACAAGCTCGATCAAGGAGATCACTTGGAGCTAATGAAGAGGAAAGAAGACCGAAAGACACGGATCTTTTGGTGAGACCTTTGTATCATAGTAGATAGTTCCTCTTATCTTGCTAGTTTAGGTTTATGGTAGATCCGGTGAATAGGTTATTCTAACGCCAGTTTCAAACCCTGGGAAAAATTTTGTTCCGCAAACGGCCACGGTAGATGGTCAGAGCGTTAGTGTAACCCAACAATAAGATTAACGAGTTCAAATATGAATTCTATACAAGGTGTAAATGCCAATTTGTTACAAGTATTGATTCTTAGAAGTGGATCAAGTATAGAGATGTTCTTCAACTTAACTGAATTAGAGTTTCCTTCCATGATCGGGGGCATTCTTTGAAGCTCGAAAAGGAGGAAAACATAGACTTTTATGGGTTTTTTTGAAGATTAGTAAGAATTGAAGAAACTTTGGAGCTTGAAGAAAAAAAGAGAGGAAAAGTTGTGAGAGAGAGAGAGTAAGAAGGTTTTTTTTGAATTGAACCTAACCTTAGTGAAACTTAACCAATCTCAGGTTAGAAATAGACAGAAAACAATAACGGAGAGTGTTTTTGGACTAACGAGAAACTTTTGCAGGTGATATATAGAATTTTACTATTTTTTTGGGCGTATTTATGAAATAGCATATTTTTTGGGATGGTATCTCAAAAAAAAACCAATAAAAAAATGCAGTGTGATGGTAAGTGAGAGAGAGAGAGAGAGAGCATGACTAAAGTGAACCATGAAATCTCATGTACGTTGTGCGATGTCTTGTGTAAGAGAAAGTGCGTGGGTGCTCTTTGTTTAATAATAAAAGTTTGTTAATAGAACGTCGCTTTTATCCCACTTACCTAATTCTCTACGTTTGGTTACAGAGCCAGGATACTCTACATTAATAACAGTAAAAGTCTAAAAAAAACAACTTCAAAATAATGCATTATTTAGGAAAATAATTATGGTGAACAAAAACCTCAACATGTCTATCTAAAAACATTTTTAAGAAAATCAGAGACCAAATAAATTAATAAAAAAATCATATCCCTTTTATTTATTTATTTATTATTTATATATTTTATTAATCTAATAGTATGTATTACATGTGTCAAAACGCATCCATATAATGGGTTAATTGTACTTGGCCTCTTGTATAAAGGGTTGAAAAATTATAGCCATTGAACTATCATAATAATAAGCACTTGGCATTCTCTTATAACAAAGAAAAATTGGCAATTCCCATTTCCCCCCTTTTTCGTTTTTAACAAGAACTATCAATAAGTTTTTTCATCCTTCACCATGATCGTACTTGAAATTTCTTTCATTATTTTTTTTGGGGGTAAATTTTATAAATAGCATCGAATTTTCAAGGGTTTTGAGATAACGTTGTTGAACTCTAAAAATGCCATGAGTTAGTAATGTTATCTGAGAATACTAGTTTCCTGTACTTTTTTAAGGCAGGGGTGGATTGAATAATCCACCAAAATGACATTTCTTAACAAATACCATTCAATTCTTCAATAAAATATCCTTCATGGAGAGGTTTCATAGCATTTCTAAAGTTTCCCGGTTCTATATCAAAAACCTAGGAAATTAATTGATGATGCTTTATAAAATTTATCTCTTTTAAGGAAATAAAATTACTTCTCTTATTTAAGAGACATGCATGATGATGTTTAGCTAGGAATATAAAATAGAATTAAATATCAGGGGAAAAGCCGATAACATCCAAAAATTATCTGTGCTGTTATAATTTGAACACAAGGTCTCCTAATTCAGTAAGCTCTCATTCCCTAAAAATATACTATCTTGTTTTGGAAACTTTCAAGACAGGCCACAAATGGAGGGAATTAATGCATGTCCACTAGTTTTTCTTATTACACGTACATCACATATACATGATTTTATTAGATATGGAGTAATAAACACAAGCCAGCTCAAATTATCATGCAATCGACAACACAATTAAGAGAGAGCAGCTGGAAACCAATCCTTTTATATATCTTAGTCCGATAATCAACAATAGAACATTCATTCATGCCCATTCACATTCACATAAAGTACATATCTAAATATTAAAGATCAAATTAAAATGGTAAAAAGTACAATGGACAAATTAAAGAAGTAAACAACCATATATATTATCATGCCTTGAGAACCATTCATGATCCTATGCCTTAATGCACCATTGGGATGAACCTAGCTTCTTCCTCACTAACTCATTTTCCAAAGAAACCCTTGCTCTTCTTCTCCTTCATCATCTTCTTGTTTGTAGTACAAGACCCAATATTATTAATACTAATATTCTCTTCTAGCTTCTTTCATCTTCTCCTTATGGCCATGAGCTTCTTGTTCATGACTTCATCACATAGACTTCAACAATTTGTCCTCCAAACGTGGATGCCGTCATGAGATTTCAAATTATTCAACAAAACTCTCTTTTTGTAACGATCATAAAATTCATGTATTTTCACGTATCATTTTTTTAATAAAATATTACAATTATTTATTTTTGATATATTTTGTTTTCTAATAAATATATTATTTTTTCATTTCATCTATTTTATCCATTTTATAATTTTTCAAAACTCAAATCTAAACCAAGACAAATCCATTTGATTTCTTTCTTTTCTTTTTCTAAGCCCACTTTCTTTCCAAGGTACGACATATATTTAATTCTTGTTAAATATGTGTATGAATAACTTTGTAGCTTATTGATTAAGTCCTTACATTGTTATTCCATAGGTCACATGTTCAAATCCCTATTTTTGCAATTATTTTTTATCAATTTTTATCATTCTCATAAGCTATAAATAAGACCTTTCATTTCATATTCCTTTTAACTCCCAAAATAATTAGAATGGTTATAAGTTATAATTTATTAGAATTATGGTGGTCATAAACATTTTTTTATATGTCACTTCTCTTTCTTTTCTTCATCAACATTTCTATCATTTCTCATTTTCCTCTTCATCTAGATTTCTCGAAAAAGAACAAGAAAAAGATCTCGCTAGAAATGTGAGACTACCGGCGAAATAGAAAAGCCCGGTGACAATACCGACATGTGTATGTAAGTCCCTTTCGTTTCTTCTTCTCTTGTTGAATCATCATTTTGTCATATCTCCACTGATTTTCATACTTGCTCATTTCGTCTGGAAACTCATTGTATAGATAACACGTACACATAAAATAAATAGATAACCTAATAGTTAAATGTTTTGTAAACTTATTTATCTTCATGAATAGAATACATTTTTAACTAGTAGTGATTATCTTATTTCATATTTTAGTAGTTATGAAAATATGTGAATCGTTTCATCCTATATTGCATACCATCACATAACACGATCGTTTATTCAAAACAAAATAAAAGTGTTCAATAATTTTTGTGTAGAATTTTTATTAATGTTTTATATCGATTTTAGTATATATATCATGACCGATTCGTATGCTTGTCTGTATGCCTTTCATAATTTATTTCCCGCAAATTTTATTTTATTTTAAAAAGACATACGAATCGGTCATGATATATAAGAGACATACGAACAAGCATACGAATCGGTCAAGATATATATACCAAAATCGATATAAAAGATTAATAAAAATTCTACACAAAAATTATTAAACACTTTTATTTTATTTTGAATAAACGATAATGTTATGTGATGGTATGCAATATAGGATTATACGATTCACATATTTTCATAAGTACTAAAACATAAAACAAGATAATCACTACTAATTAAAAATGTATCTTATTTATAAAGGTAAATAAGTTTACAAAACAATTAATTATTAGGTTATCTATTTATTTTATGTGTGTTTTCTAAACAATGAATTTACAGACGAAATGAGCAAGTAGGAAAATTAGTGGAGATATGACAAGATGAAAATGATTCAACAATAGGAGGAGAAGAAACGAAGAGGACTTACATACACAAGCCGGTATTGTCACTGGGCTTGTCTATCCGCCGATAGACTCGTGTTTCTAGCGAGACCTTCTTCATATGCTTCTTCGAGAAATTTAGATGAAGAGAGAGATGGGAAATGATAGAAATGCGTAATTAAGGAAAAAAAAGAATTGACATATAAAAAAGGTTTATGGCCACCATAATTATAATAAAAAGTCTCATTTGTAGATTATGAGAAGGATAAAAAAAATAATTGTAAGAATGGGGATTTGAACATGTAACCTATAGAATAACAATGCAAGAATTTAACCAATGAGATACAAGATTGTTCATACATATATTTAACAAGAACTAAATATATATATGTCGTACCTTGAAAAAAAAATGGGCTAAGAAAAAGAAAAAAAATCAGGATTTGTCTTAGCTTTAGGCTTGGGCTTAAAAAAATTATAAAATGGATAAAATAGATGAAGTGATAAAATAATATATTTATTAGAAAACAAAATATAACAAAAATAAATAATTGCAATATTTTATTAAAGAAATGATACGCAAAATTATATGAATTTTATGATCGTTATATTCTACCTTTTTAAAAATAATTTCGTTCTCGAAAATACTTAAGAAGGATATGGTAACAGAACAAGGAAATTAAATGTGGTCGCATTTCGTCGTCGCTCCACCAGTCGACAAAAGAGTAATATTGAATGTAAAAAATTGTCAAATAAATATAAGGAGACATATAAATGAATTTCTAGAAAGCAAGAAGTGGTCTTCATAAAAATCAAGAGAAGAAAGTAAGATAGATTCAAATATAGCGAGTCAGTTACACTTTTCTTTCTAAAATCCTTAACCTCTTTGTTTGAGGTGTAGGTTTCCAAATAATTGTTGGCCGGATGAGGCCATGCATGAAGCTGTGGGTGTGTGTATACAGGGGGGGAGACATCCAGGGGTCTTGAAGGTGACTTCTAATTTGAGTCATCTATGGAATCTAGCTAGGTAGCTTGGCGGCCTAGTCCTCAGACTTCAAAAAGGAAAGTACTAGAAGAAAGTTGAAAACGTACGGGTTCGCCAAACTTTATATATAGAGAGAGGAAATAAGTTCCTCCTATGACGTCGAGAAAACACGTCCTCCATCGTATTTTCCGACGACCGGAATGTATTATCTTCATCGTTATCATCTAAGATATGGATACACCAAATTTCATGTGATTCTACAACTTTTCACTGTTGAATTAGTGGGTTCAAAATTAACGGTTTACCGACAATATAACTTTTTACATTGCTAAATCAACGATGAAAAGGTTATAGAATCATATGAAATTTGGTGTACCCACATTTTAGATGATTACAATGAAAATGATGCATTTCGATTGTCGAAAAACACGATGGAGGATGTGTTTTTCGACGCCAGAGGAGAAAGTTCCCTTTTATGGCCTCTTTCCTCCATTATTCTCTCTCTCTATATATAGAGAATAATGAAGGAAAGATGTCATAGGAGGGAATTTCCTCCTATGACGTCGAAAAAATACAATTTTCATAGCGTTTTCCAAATATCGGCACCCATCATCTTCATCGTTATCATCTAAGATTTGTGTACGCCAAATTTCATGTGATTCTACAACTTTTTCACCGTTGAATTAGTGGGTTCAAAATTAATGGTTTACCGACAATAGAACTTTTACATTGCTAAATCAACGGTGAAAAGGTTGTATAATCGTCATATGAAAATTGGTGTACCCACATCTTAAATGATAACGATGAAGATGATGCATTCCGATCGTCGGAAAACACGATGGAGGGCATATTTTTTCGACGCCATAGGAGAAAATTCCCTCGTATGGCCTCTTTCCTCCATTATTCTCGTGTGTGTGTGTGTAATGAATGAAGTAAAGAGGCTATTTGAGGGAATTTCCTTCTATGGTGTTAAAAATATATACCGTTCCTCTGACGATCGGTATCCATCATCTTTATCGTTATCATCTAAGATGTGGGTACACCAAATTTCATGTGATTCTACAACCTTTTCATCTTTGAATTAGTGGGTTCAAAATTAACGGTTTACCGACAATAGAACTTTTTACAATGCTAAATCAACGGTGAAAAAGTTGTTGAATCAGATGAAATTTGGTGTATCCATATCTTAAATGGCAATGATTAAGATGATAGATCCCAATCATCGGAAATAATGAGGGAGCACATATTTTTACGACGGCAAAGAAGGAAATTCTCTTCTATCGCATCTTCCCCCCCTCTCTCTCTCTGCATTTTTCCTGGTAATTAATATGTCATCAATAACGAATATAACCGAATCCGAATCCGTAGATTATATTTTATATACATAGGGGATTAATGGGTCAATCTTGAACGCATATGCATGGTCCCTTCCATTTATGGGAACCTTATTTTTTTCCTTCTTATTTTACACTGATCTATGCAAACAACACAGGCGCACACTTGAGGATCCATGAATTTGTCCCGAAATCGTTAATTTGTGACTGCTCCGTCTTCTAGTATTCAAAACCCTCACTCTCACCAAAATTGAAAGTGCCCATACCAACTGAGCTATTGCTCATTGATCATTTATGGGATCTTAAATTAAGCGTTTTGGTTGCTAGTTGTTGATGATCAATCCCAACGTATAGTCAATTTGGAACCACAAATTGAGGTCAAAAAAATGTGATTATATTGAAATGGGACGTTTTTGCAATAAAAAGTGTTGGAATACAAATATTCAAAGGTCATGCGGTTGTTGGTTGTAATCTCAGTTTCAATTCAAACATGGGTTTGATTCACACTCCATGTTCTGATAAATATTTACCATCCGGAAAGAGGAGAAGCAAGTCTTGTTTCGTATCTTTCGTTCGGATAATGAATGCTACCCTTCTGGTATCATGTCACCTAGCCCCGATTCCGGACTGAAATAGTCCTTGTGCACCCCGACAGACCGAGCAAGGATTCGGACAGTTCTTTGGGCCGTTTCGGGTTCGTGCCAAAGGCACTCTGCGTGGCCGAAAGGTTTCCTTTCGGATCAGCGGGTTCTCCCGCCCTAGTTAGAAACGAGTGGAAGGAGCCAGATAACAGAGACTTTTCTCGGACGCAAAGCTATTGAACTTGGGTATGGTCTTTTGTCGAAATAGAATGGTCTTTTCTTTTTATTTATTTTATCGTGAAGACCGGTTTGGGAACTCCAAGTTTGGTTTCCAAATACTGTCTTCAACCGACGCTGGCTCCATACCGAGACAACTACGGTAGGGCAAACCGGCTAAAAATCTTCTTTTGAAGATTTTTAGTAGGGTTAAAAATCTTCTTTCGAAGATTTTGAGTACCGCTTTTTTGGCAGAGGGGCAAAGCCCCCCGTCGCGCGCGCGTAATCTCATCTGCGGCTTCCTTAGATTGACGCTTTTTTTCTGGGAGTGAAGACATTCCTTGGCCCCGCCCGTTATGCATTGCATAAAAGCACTTTCCCCCTTCCCTCCGGTCGCCTCAAGTCAAATGAATACGAAAGGGAGATCAAGAAAATCAATAGGCCATGAATGAAGAAGTAGTCGGCCTTTCACTTTCTTTCGGTCTCTCCCTATCGGCTATCATAGCCTCGACCGGGTTCGTGCCAAAGGCACTCTGCGTGGCCGAAAGGTTTCCTTTCGGGGAGCCGACTAGAAGACAGATAAAGGAGCAGGCTTTAGGAAGAAGGGGGTCGGAGATGGACTTGGATGATGGAAAAAGCACTGATCGGGTCTTCGGATGCCTTTACTCGACTCGGCTCAAGGAAAGACAACCCAAAGCGGCGAAGAACAAATAGAATTTGCTAGCTTGACTCACCCTCCACCCGAAAGGAGGCTTTTTTTCATGTTAGCTAAGCTAATATGCGCCGGAGAAAGCTTACGGAGTTAAGCTCTATTCGGTTCGGAGCATTGATTCCCCATAACGAATAGGCTAACTCTATCTCTCAATTGTCTATCCTGTGCTCGAGAAGGTCCCCCAGCACGAACGAGTGAGTTCACCTCGCCAAGTCAAGTCAAATCCCCAATAAGGTAAACATAGCTTTTGGTGTTCTATGATTCACTCAAAAGTCGGGTGTCGCCTTGCATGGGCAGCCAATTTTTGACAAGTCAACTATCCTAGGCGCGATATCGGACGGAAGTCTTGATTATCGGTCTCGATGTTGGCCCTTTCAGTCGGAAAATCTCGAGTGGGCATCAAGATACATAACCCCAACGATTTTCTTCTTTCTTCTTTTCGCGGGATTGAGTGTGCCAAGCCAGGATGGTCAAACAAGAAAGTCTAATTGATCCTTTTTCGGTTTTTGTTTTGGGTTTTCGATTTTCGGGCGCCTATTTATAGCAAGCAACGGCTTTCGCGTTAGCGCTGCCTGCATTGTACTTGCCGTTGCTTGTTCTATAGGCTTTCTTAGTTTGCGCTTCGACAAGTCAAAGTTAAAGTCGACGTCTTGAAAAAGCAAGGTCACCTTGCGTCCTTGAACCGATAACCATCTTTCGGCTAACCTAAGTAAGAAGAACTTAGCTTGAATAATCTTTCATCGACATTCGATTTTTTCCACAGAAAAGAAGGAGATGATTTACCTTACTTGTGATAGAACGAGATTCGACCTGTTCATACCTTTATTGTTTAACAACCGAGCGAGATTGCTGTAATGACATGATCAGGTAAGATAATTCGGACGCGATTACTATAAAGCAAGGAGTCAATATGAAACAACCTATTTTTATGCACTTTTCTTTAAAGCATTCAGCAGACGGAGGCCGATCTTCCAAGCATCCAACTCCGCTATCACTCCTGAAAAAGGCTTCTTACTTTGAAAAAAAGGGCGTCCCGACGATCCCAAACTCAATCTCTGCATCGGAAGGCTGAATTGGACCAACCACCGCCCATCTTAAAACGTTGATCCATCTATCCTCCTGAGGAGAAGTTTGGTTTCAAACTCCGATTCGAACAGGAGGGATTTCGAACATAGTCCCGGTTCAACTTCAACTTTAGTCAAAGTCAAAGTCGACGTTTTAAGAGGGGCGGTGATTGGTCCCATTCAGCCTTCCGCCCACGAGTGGGAATCCGAAATGAAGATCTAGTCAGGGCCTAAGATCAGGCCGAAAGGCGTAGTCGTCCCTGGATTGCATTGTGCTATAGATTTTGAATAAAAGGGTCACTGTCGGGGATAGGCACGACTAAACAGACTCAAATGCATAAGTATACTTGTATCGAGGAGTTCCTCTTGAAAGACAGTCAACAGTGCCGTCTAGCAAGAGACGCTCGCGCTTTCTGACTCGGAAACCGCGGTTGTAACTACATCTGATAAAACACATATTTTGCATAACATGGTTAAAATTGCATTTTGACCAAACATAAAAATGATGCTGTGGCTGCTCTAGTTGGATCTGCATGTAATTACAAATGCATTGTAATTTATCCAACTACAAATAACCAAGCATGTCCTTAGATGGTTCATAATAATCATCCTCTTCAATCTAACACATATACATGCATGCGTGAGCGGAGTTAAAAGACAACCGTTATGTTTGTTAGTACGAATCTATAAATGTCTCAATACACTAAAAAAATCAGATAGATAATGGATATTAAAGAGCATAATAAACGCTCTGTTTTGTGTGTTTTTATATTATATGCCTTTCTTTGAGTGCACATGTAAGCGAGTTTTAGCTTGCATTATATAGTTTTATTTTGAATATAAATATTGAAAATCTCCTAATTAAACGTAAATATATTTTTGTGAGCGCACCTTTGAATATTTACATAGGAATTACCGACATGTATAACATAAAATGAGAAGAGTTTGGAAATGATATTTCTCCTTTTCCATGACCCTCTTTACTGTTATAATTCAAACTAAAAGAAAACACGTGTCTCGGACAAATCAAATTAAGAATTTTAAATATGCATAAACCACAAGCTCTCCCCCTCATGTCTCTCTCTACTCCTTTCTGGGCTATCTAAATTCGTATTTAAAATTCAATTTGACGCGTCTCTTCTCCACCTTATATCTGTTCTCTCTGCTCTTGGCAAACTTGAGCATAAGGTCTCTTGGATTAAGAAGCTCACATTCTTTAAAATAAACTTTCTTGTTTTGGTAACTTTCAAGATGGGCCGCAAAAGGACGGAATTCATGCCCTCCAATCTTTTCGTTAAGCGTGCATGATTTTTTAGATCTTTACCACTATAACTATAATCCAAGAGGTGTAATGTGTCTTTTTTTCCTAATAAGTAATTAAAAATCGAGAAAATTTATTCGTTCTTTTTAAAGTAGTCCACGTCATCAAAACCTTTGTCTTATTCCAATCCCCCTTCTTGGTAATCTAAATTTCCATTTTTATTTATGTATAATAAAATCACAAGCTAGCTACCTCAAATTATATGCAAACGAAAACACAAGAGATGTCCCGAAGACGGTTGATTTCAACATAAAAAAAAAACGGACAACACAAGAGAGCAGGAAACCAATCCTTTTAATTATCTAGAATTCCACCCTTATGGACTCGAATTTTTTCTAAGCCCAATATACATCAACAATAGAACATGCATGCATGCCCATTAATCACATTCACATAAAATACAAATCTAAAAACATATTTTAAAAAAGAAAAGAAAAAAAAAATATATATATATATATATATATAATGAACAAATTAATTAAAGAACATCCATTATCATCATGCCATGAGAACTGGCTAGCTAGTGATCCTCTGCCTCAATGGGTTTGGCACCATTGGGATGAACCTTCTTCCTCATTAATTTTCCAAAGAAACCATTACTCTTCTTCTTCTCCTTCATCATCTTCTTGTTTGTAGTAAAAGACCCATCGTTACTCCACTTGTATCCCATATTCTCTTCTTCTTGCATCTTCTCCTTGTGGAGCTTCTTCATCACATAGACTTCAACAATTTGTCCTCCAAACATTGATGATGCCATGCCTTCAAATTATCCAAAAACTCTTTCCTTCCTTCCTCCCTTTCTGAAAATCTAAACCTTGTTGTTTGAGGTGTAGGTTTCAATTAATTGTGGGATGAGGCCCAGCATGAAGCTGTGGGTGTCTATATATAGAGAGAGAGAGAAAGAGGGGTGGGGTGTGTGGGAGGTGGGGGGTTTGAAGTTGACTTTTTAGTCATATATGGAAGCTAGGTAGCTTGGCGGCCAAGTCACAGACTTCAAAAAGGGAAGTAGAAGAAAGGGGAAAACGTGTTTGCCAAACTTTATAAAAATATTTGATTAGAATAGAAAGAAAGTCAATGAAGTTGAAATGTGTTTGCATATATGGGTTTTTTCTGGTAATGTGTCATCAATGACGGTATATTATCTTCTATATACATAGGGCATTATTGGGTCAGTGTTGAACGCATATGCATGGGCCCTTCCATTTATGGGAATCTTAAAATAAGTGTTTTGGTTGCAAGCTGTTGTTGATCGATCCAACATATAGTTTCGAGTTGGAAGATTTTTTGGAAATACATATTTTTCTTTGAAAATGTGTATTTATGCCAACAGTCATATTTTTTGTGGAAGAGTTATTATTTGGTGAGTATAATGGATTGAAAGAATACCATGAAAAGGTGCATTTATACTTATTAAAATTAGTGTCAGGAACAATTGCAAATACATATTTTTCTTTCAGAAGCATGTGCTTTCTCTCTCTCTCTCTCTCATACTTGTATTATCTAAACTATCCAATCTCTAATTTTGAAGTTCTAAGCAGAAACTTCAGTTTTGTTGACAGCCGATTTCGGGGCTGCTTTGATATATCCTAGAGGTGATTTGCTACAAACCCATCAGCAAACTCTTTCGAGTGGGGGAAAATATCACCTTAAGGACAGTGATATCACGATTCGAAGCAACAACTCAATTCCATTTCTATTCTCAATTTTTCAACAATCTTAAGATGATATTCACAATGGAGATTGAATCAGAGACTGCGTTCAAGGTGATGGGCTAATACTTCATGAAACTAAACCGGTTCGATGGGACAAATTTTTCTCGTAGAAAGAACAAGATGTAACAACTCTGAAATCCATGTACAGAATTATTTGTTTAAATGTATAGAAAAGGGTATTTCAGCATGTATAGAAGTTATAAGTCATTTTTGTTCAATAAAAATAAGAAACAACTTGTAACTCATTGGTAAAACCTCTGCATTGTTGTGACATAACCTGTGTGTTCGAATCTGCTCAGTCCCAATTAGTTTAAAGATATTTCTTTTTAATTTTTCGGAAGCCCAAAAGTTGCACGTGCAATTCACGGAGAATCGAAAGGTTTTAGAAAAATCAAACAGACACAAAGAGGAGTAAACACAAATCTAAACACGTAGCACGAATGTCAAGGTGATTGCTCCAAATCCGACCGCTCATTATCACTTTTTCCCCACACTATTCAATTCATCATTTAACATTAATTTAATTCTTTTAATTCAATTTTTAATTCCCAAACCCTAAATTCTTCACTATAAATACCACCCCATCCCCTATCTCTCTCCTATTCAGAAATTTCTATAAAAAATTCTCTCAAATGCTCTAAATACCAAGTGGAGCAGCAAACCAATCTCGACGACTAGAGCATCTCCGACAAGACCATGACCCCGAAGGCTTGTTTCACACTCTTGTTAATAATCTAAACCAGTAAGTCCCTTCTCCCTCTATTTCTTTTCATCTCAAACCGCCTTCTAAAAGCACATCGATAAAGTGGAGTTAGCTCCGATAAATTTCTTTTTAACTTTTGTAATCCACCTGATAAGTAAATTAGGTCAAACTAACAGCCTAATACCACTCTTAACCTTATTTACATCATTTAGCTTTTAGTGTAATAAAATTTTCCATAAGAAATAATCATAAAACGAACTTTTTCATAAAAATACCATGAACTTCAATATAACCGTATTTTCGATAATTAGAGTATATACTTTTAGATCATTCACAGGGTAACGACCTACCCCATACGCACACTATGGTTTCATAGCACGGTTTTCTAAGTATATGGTTAACTCAAAGAATAAGATTTTCATTAATATACCACTGTTTTACAAAAAAAGGTTTCTTTTAATCGATATTCTTAAATTCTTGACAATTGCGTCTCTACAACCCTCGTTAGGAAACTCGCTAATGGATGGTGCAGATTATCACATATTCTTGGGATAGTAGAGCGAGATGCAGAACTCTTCACGGAGCATTCGGTCTCGAAAGGAAATAAAAATACGGTTTTTAAGAAATACGACTTTTCTAAACAAAACAAACTTTGAAAAATTTATATAAAACTACAAATCCGTATTTTCAATAAAAACAACCTGTGAAAAATATTTTTAAAATGAAATATTAAAGTTTTAATAAAATACCGCCAAAAAGGTAGTTTTCATTAAAATACCATAAATTTTTAAAAGCTAGATTTTATCATTAAAACACCACCTAAGTTAAAATACATGTTCATCAAAATTCTAAATATTATAAGTCACCCTAGAGGCTTATTTTTAAACAATATTAACATATTTTTTCATAAAACCCCTTCAAGATATGCAAACAATATTTAAGGATTTTAGATTAATATAGGTTTAGACGGGATCAATTCTTTTGAGCCCCGGAGAGCCGGAGAAAGTGAGTGCTTACCTATTCAGATTAGAAAACATAACGGAGTTATTAATGACAATTGTCTTGGAAAAAAACATAAATCATGCCGTCCATATACAGCAGTTGTGTCACGCCCCGCTTCCCGGTGTACGGGCAAGGGGACGCGACTGGGCCCGCTACGTATTTACTCAGAAGTAAACACACTAAGCGTAACTAAGCAATATAAAGTAAAATGTACACAAAAGATATGAATATAAATGAACCACAACTTTATTTATTAAATATTCTTTTATATGTACAACTGGGAATGTAAATACATGAATAGAAAGCAATGCCTAAACAATGGCATAACTGAAATGAAAAGTATGTACAAGTGCCTACAGCTCTGGGTCGATAGCAAACTGCTCCAAGTCCTCAGCACTGGGCTCGATCTCTAGTGAGTCCGATCCACCTGACAACATTCCAAAGAAAGAAGAAAATGAATGTCGTCAGGGAACAATCGCTCGGTAGTCCCAAATATAGATAGAGATAGAGTATACAAAAAAAGAATATAACTAATAATGTTTGATTATAATATTAACGCAGTTGTTTGTAGCTTGGTATAGAATATGTCAGTGTATACGAGAGGAGTCCCACTATTCCGGAGACTAAGGTATACGGAGCGCAATGAACCGTTCAGCCACGGTACAACGGCAATGGATATTCAGGTTAGGTGTATTAAAGTGACTGTCTCGTGCTACTTCTAACACATTCCGTACCAGTCTACCCCTTTAAAACCTCGTAATGTCTTTTGTATTGATTTGTACTGTTTGATGTAGATTGTACGACTTGCCGAAACTATGGTATCAGTAAACGGAATGGAGATAAATGGATAGTTATGTAAACAGAGTATATCCATGGTTCGGTTCAGTCAATATAGATTGAATTCTGGTATTCATGTATTCATGTTGTATTGTAGTTTATACTTGAATCATATCCAAGTCAGATTGATTAGATTGAGACTCTGTCCGAGTCAGGCACTTTGAAAAAAAATTGAAGTCCCGAATTAGTTTTGATATTATCGGTAACTGCTGCACATGGACGGCAGAATGTGTATCTTTTTCCAAGACAATTACCGTGTTGATAACACTGTTATTAGATTATCTACCTTTGATAGACAAGCACCCACATTCTCCGGCTCTTTGAGGCTCAAGAGAACTGGTCCCGCTTTAACCTATATTTACTAGGGTCCTTATTGTAAATTAATATAACTTGAGGGTTTTTTATGTAAAAATAGTTTGATATATTTTCAAAATACACCTCAAGTATTTAATTATCGTATTTAGGGTTTTCATAGATGTATATTTTATAAAAGTGAAACTTTCTAGTGAGTAAAACCTAGTTTTCATTGTATATGGTATTTTAATGAAATATTGGAATTTATATTGAATTGTAATGGTAGTTTCATGAAATTGTGATTCTTTTGCTTTAGAAAACATGGAATATTTATAATATATTTTAAAATAGATATTTTGATAATAGTTATAAATATTTAATAAAATAAATTTTATTTATTTTGTAGAAATCTCATTTTCTTAAAAATTGCATCAAAAATTCCATCGAGATCGAATGCACATTGCGGAGGTCTGCATCTCGCTCTATTAGGCCCGAAGATGTGCGATAACCCGCACTATCCCGATCGAGGTTTCCTAAAATGGTTGTAGAGATACAATTGTAAGGAATTTGATTAATACACTTTTTAAAGAAAACGGTTTTGTAAGTTTAGGGTATTTAAATGTAATTTCGTATTTTGTCCCAAAAGAATGTTTTACAAACTATCGTGCTATGTCAAAGATGTGTGTTGTGATGAGGTAGGTCATTACCTCGTGAATTATCTAAAGGAATACAAGAAAATATGTTGAATTGTGTCAAAAGTAAAGTATATGGTATTTTACCGTAGAAATGCGATAAAAGTTGCATAATAGATTCTTTTGAGATGAAACTTGTTCTAATGTATTTGTTTATGATTACTAAGCAATCTATTAAAACTTTGTAGGTTTGTTATTAAGAAAAATTAGATTTTTAAAGAAAAGATAATTGGAAGCCGGAATAACTCCGCTTCCGACGAGTTTTAAAAAGTGAAAGTTTTATAATAATAAAAGAGAAGGGGAGAGGGGAATTACTGGCTATAAATAAAGAGGGGAGGTAGGGAAAGATTTTGGAACCATCGGGGCGTCGTTTCGTTGCCGGATTTTTCTTGGAACGTCGCCGGAACTTCGCCTCTTGCTAACTCCACTTGCACAACTTGGGACCTGGAAATTTTATAGAGTTTTTGTAATGAAATTCTGAGTGAGGAGGGGTGAAATGGAGTGTGGTATTTATAGAGAAAATTAGGGTTTTAAGGGTTAAAGAATGCATTAAAATGGATTAAAGAGTGATTTATTATTCTCTGGATAAATTCAGAGAATTCAAACAGTATGAGGGAAATGGGGTAGGCCAACAGGTACAAGGGGCAAAAATTTGTATCATTCCTGACGGTGGGACCCGACGCCGCCGGTCATTTGATGCTTCTCGCCGGCCGTAGGTGCTGGTCTGGGGTTGGGATTAATGACACGTGTCCCTGTCTGGTTGTATACCTTAGTGCACGCGTTTGATTTTTTTATGACCTTTCATTTTACGTGTAGTGCATATGCAATCCTTTGGGCTTCTAAAAGATTAAAAGAAAAGTCAATTAAAAATATATGTGGCTGGGGGGATTCGAACACAGGGGTTATGTCGCAGCAGTGCAAGGCTTTACCAATGAGCTACAAGTGTTTTCTTACTGTTCAAAAGCAAATCAAATACTTATAGCATACACAGGATTACAAATACTCCATTTATACCTTAACATTAAAATACATTTTCTGTACATTGAAATTGGAGTTGTTACAAGTTGTCTGATTTCTCCCGAATATAAGAATTTCAACAGTTAAATCAATTCATATGAAAAAGACCCGAACTTGAATCCAAACCCGAATCTAAACTTGAACTTGAACTCGAATCCAAACTCGAATCTAAATTTGAACATGAACTCGAACCCAATCTACTCGAACTAACTTGCCTAGAACTACAAATTGCAATTGACATGACTCGCATTTTACTCAACTCACTCGACTTCATTCTATATCTTTTGCAATGTATGGTTTCGATCAAGACATATAATAATCAATCAATCAAATTAATAAAGTATATTATACAGTTACAGACTATTTACACCCAGGATGCTTGGGATAGTTTCTTGTGTGAATCCAACGGAGATTCAGGAGTCCTGTAATCTATTTTTGATTTTACTCGAATATTAGTCGGATTGACTCCTCCACAGCCTAGAGTCTCGATACTAACATTGTTAGTGATATATACCCTAGAGGCCATTATTGTATCATACTGGATTGTATATTATATATTGGAAGCTTGGGATATTCACAGTTATAATAACAGTCTTGCTAAAAATAGTAGTATGCTACCTGGTTTGATTCTATCTCAATATGTTCATGTGTTTTTTTTAGCATATCACTTATACATATTGGTAGAGCTATTAATATCTTTGCTTGACTACCAGCGTTGTGATGGCAGTCACACTAGTGGGGGCTGGGTAGTCTATAAGCACATCCTTATACAGATCCCTAGTCATAGGATTATCTAGACGGGGTGTCGATACTCCAGAGTAGACTAGTGTATACACTTCTCATCCCAGCAGGGAAGATGGTCTGTCCCACAGCCATTAGTACGACGTATTGGAGATAGTATGCAGGTGCTTATTAGGTTATGAGTTACACTGGACAGGACTCGTCGGGAACTGCGGGTTGGCATTATACCTATCGTCAGGAAGCAGTTCCCAGGTGACATGAGTACATGTTAGTCCGTTGACTTGCCATCGCTACTTCGTCTCGATTGTGTTCCTGCTGCACTTAGATTACTACCCTACCACGGCTCAAAGGAGTCGTGCGAACAGGTAGAAGTTGGGTGTAGTCCCGAAGCATTTGGAGACAGTAGCGGTTAGATAGGATTCGTCTCTCCCAGTATTGGGGGTTGATATCGCGCAGTGTTTGGAAATCCATTACACAAAGTCCTTGGTCAGGGCAGTCGAGAAATACTGGTAGGCACTCCAGTAGTTTCTCAGGGTGTATTGGGCTCTCCTCCGGCATGAATTATTGGGCTGTTAGGGGTCTGACGTTTACCATCCCCTAGGCCCGATATGTGAGTATCTTAGACGAACAGATCAGACTGTATGAAGATGTCACAGATAGGCTCAGTAGGAGTTCGGATGAGTTTGCTCATCGGCCTTATTATCGACAGATACCTGGGTAGCCGTTACGTGCAGCTAGTACCACTGACGTGCTTGTGGTTAAACCCACTGCCAGCGTACTGTCGAGTCTTTAGAGTCCCACACAGAGAGTTTCCCTACTTCGGGCAAAAGATGTAGAGGCCGTATGGTTTTACGGCAGGGCTACGATCACATACGTATACTTGTACACGGATGATGTTCGGGAGGACAATATTAGTGGGCTTTGGTTTAAGCCAGATCCTAGTATTGTATTATTGGATTGTTATCATCTCAGGGTATTCGTATTTTTCGAAATATAAATATGGGTATGTATATACGGTGAGGGGTTGTAATTTTCTCAAGAATACCTCTAGAAGGAGACACCTCATTATTTGGTATTATCCATTTTTGGTAAATGGATTAATGAGGTGGAAATGTTGAAGACATACTTGGCATGGGTGAAGCATGGCTATTTTGATTTCTTTATTTGTATTGACTCACTATTGAAGCATGGGTGACATATTCTAATGGAATTAAATCCATGGTTCAATAAGTGATATGGGATATTTAGCCATTCTCCACACTTAGCCATTAGAATGCTAATTCATTTGCTTCTCCTCATTCTCTCTCTGGATTTTCATCTCCTTCTTCCTCAAGCTAAACCCTAACCTTCACATGTATTGTGAGCCATAAGGTTTAGTGAGATAATACAATCCATTAGACATTCTGTACATCATCTAGGCTACTTGGATTAGCGAACCATTTACCCTAGTTACCTCGGTTTAGAGGTTGGAGTTTGAAGTACAAACTCTCGGGTGGATCATTTTTGACGCAAGGAGGCCGATGTCGCAACCTTCATCCATTCTCCAAGGAGTTAAGGAGAGGAGGCAAAGAAGACCCGAAGGGCTGGTTCTTGGAGGTATAACATTCTACCGAGTAGTTAGAACCTCCTGGTTAGTTTAGTTAGTTAAGGTTTTAGTATAAATCCTGGAGTTAACTGGTGCTGCGTAGTTCGTTAAAATCGTTTTTTGAAAATTCCGCCTCCCCGCGAACCCGCGGGGTGCGCGACATTAGCTTACAGCGGTATCAGAGCCTGCAAAATCTTAACTAGCTAGTTAGTAAGTAGTTATAAATTCTATCGTCGGAAAAATACCGAAATCACGATCCAAATGCTTGTTTTATGTCGATTTTCAAAACTGGTCTAAAAATCTTTTCAGAGGCCTTAAAAATACAAACATGGTTTTTAATGAGCACAGGAGAAATTTGGTTTCGTGAGTCGTCAAGACCGCCGTGGAACCGCGGCAAAATTATATGTTTTGCCGCCGTTCCGCGGCCTAGTCAAGGCTGACTCGGTCCAAATTTCTTCCGTGGGTTTACGATCTGGAATTGTGATTTTGGGAATACTTGATTTCTACCCAGAATTGTTTGTGTGTTGGATTGTGCATTGGGTAGACTGGGAATTAGCTTATCGATCAAAATTCTATGATTAATTGGATAATCGGGTTTTCTGTGTTTGATATATGATGCTAAACGTCTGCTAATCGCTATACGTCAATTAGTAGGGGTTGCACATATCTGTGATCTGTGATGATGGTTTGTGTATATAGATTATTGGATCGTCGTGGATGATTAGCCGAGGGATGTGAGAAGAGTATTTTCTTTTCTTTCATTCATGTAATTTATAAAAATAATGTAATATTATTTTGCGGGGTACATCCGGGTTGAGGTTGTACCCACCGTTGTATTATTTCTTTTACTGTTTTTGCTTCTATGATAGACCCAAGGTGGGGTGCACAAACTACCAGGTTCATGAAGTGCCGAGTGGCCTACTCATTTTATTGAGGGAGGTTGCTTCACTTAGGGAATTTGGCGGGTAGTTTGCCACACCTGTAGGGGTGTAAGGTGGGGTTTGGCTATTCATCGGGATCGTGGAATCCGTTTTTTGTTATAGACTTAAACGAAACACGGAATTCCTAATATATCCAATATATTCATCTGTGATCTGAAATACCTATTATTGCGAGAAACGAATGGAAATATATATGATATATAATAGGCGTTGCTTATGTTTTGCACCGGCGCTAGTCCACCCCCCGCTCTGCTGGTAGTTTAGTAACCTAACGGTGTATGACGGGGCCACCTGGCGAATGCGGATGGCATAAGCGTACGTTGTATTTTCGTTTCTTTTTCTGCAATGATAGGCTTAAATGATGGGACCGCATTAAAATTGATTAATGCAAGAAAAACAAACCAAAGCTTAATCATTGGAACAATTTCAAAACCACTCGAATTTCTTCAAAAAGCAAATTTTAAATGCAGAGCCTAAACCACTCCTTTTAAAAAGCTATCATGGTTTCTTCGACTATATCAAGTTCATTACGTTCACGGTTTCGCCAAAACCATTCGTAGCCCTCCGTCATTTCATATGGGTATTCAGTAGTATTTAAGCTATGTATTTTGACCTTCGCCAAGGCATAGTAATTGGTAGCTGCTGAGTATTCATATGTAGCATAGATAGATACGTTGGTTTGGGACATTCGTACTACTATATTGGCATTTGTCAAGGGTATGTACGGATGGGTTTAAATTAACCTGAACAATGACGAGTAGAACTTGACATGTGACTTATAATATATTGGCATTCATCACGGTCATAAGAGCATGGGGCAAAAATCCACATCGGGAGTTTCTAAGGAAATTGGAACTTGTTAGTGTTGCATACCATTTGGAGTGTGATGATTTTGGTAGGATTCCTTCAAAGTTGTCACACGATGATATTTGGATCCCAATCCTACTGTGAGTATCCGCTACTCTTCGGGAGATTTTTTCACCAAACAATCAATGCTATAAACCAAGTAGGTGTCTTGTCACGCCCCGCTTCCCGGTATACGGGCGGAGGACGTGACTGGTCCGCGACGTATTTACTTCACAGTAAATACGCTAAGCGTATCTAAGCAATATAAAAGTAAAAGCACAAGAGACAAAATATAATAAAACAGCAACTTTATTTATTCACATTCTTTCTGTACAATGCATGAAAATGTAAATACATCTGATGAAAACAATACCTAAACAATGGCATAATAGAAAAAGAAAAGTACTAGAATGAAATGTGTACAATGAAGCTAGAGCTCCGGGTCTTCAATAATCTGGTCCAAGTCCTCGATGCTGGGCTCTGTCTCCAGAAGGTCCGAAACACCTGACGACATTCAAAGAAGAAAGAAAGAGAATGTCGTCAGCGAACAAATCGCTCGGTAAGTCCCAAAGATAAGGGAGAAGTAGAAAAGAAGAAAGAGAGAGTGTGGCTTTTAAAGTTGTATTATATTGTTATAATGTTAATACTGTTATTATCGTAAGTTCAAGGGTGAATGTCAACTAATCTCAAAAGTGTTCTCAAACCCAACAGGCCACAGTCCAGGGTAGGGAACCACGGGCCCGAATGATATGTTAGTAGCGGGACTTCGACCGTCGCCGAAGTATTCTAAACTCAACAGGCCACAGTCCAGGAGCATGGAAACACGGGCTCTCATGATTGCGTGCTTGTGTTAGTAGACATGGATTCATGATCTAGGGGGACTCTTGAGCTTCTGTTGGATTCACGAATGAACTATCCCAATACCCCGTGTAGTTATTGTATTGATAGTATTGTATTGCATTGTAATGTCTTGTAAATTGAATTGTATAATTGGATGACTTGCCGAAACCATGATATCAGTAAACGGATGTAACTGTAGAATTATGTATGTAACTGGAGAATCATGTAAACTGGATGATCATGTAAATGGAATGTATATCCATGGTTCGGTTCGGTCAAGTTGTATAGATTAATAGATTGAATATATAGAATAATGGATTCATGGATTCGTGTTGAATTGTAATATTGTAGATTGTAAATTGTATATTATAGATTGTAGATTGTACTTGAATCATATTCAAGTCAGATTATAGAGAGACTCAATCTGAGTCAAACAATTAGAAAAGTAAATTGAAGTCCTGATTGTTTTGATGTTATCGGTAACCGCTGCACATGGGCGACAGGATTTGTGTCTTTTTCAAAGACGATTACCGTATTGATAACACCGTTTGTTAATTGTCTACCTTAGATAGGCAAGCATCCACTTCTCCGGCCCCCTGAGGCTTAAGAGATTGGTCCCGCTTAAACCTATGTTTACTAGGGTCCTTAGGGTAATTTATAGAACTTGAGGGGGTTTTGTGTAAAAATACTTTTATATACTTTTCAAAATACTCCCCAAGTATTTAGTTATCGTCTTTAGGGTTATCATAGATGTGGATTTTATACTTGTGATATTTCTAATGAAATAACCTAATTTTCATAATATATGGTATTAAATTCTAATCTTGATCTTGCATGGAATTCATGGTATTTTAATGTAAAGTGATTCTTGTGATTTTTGAAAAGAGTTGGAATATTTATATTATTTGCAAAATAGATATTTTAATATTACTTATATATATATTTATATAAAAATAATTTTAATATATATTTATTATATCTAAAAATCTCATTTTCTTAAGATGTCGTATTTTAAATCTTTCGAGATTGAATGCTCCTCGCGGAGGTCTGCATCCCACACTACTAAGCCCGAGGATGTGCGATAATCCGTACCATCCCGAACGGGTTCCCCAAATTGGGTTGTAGCGGCGCTTTGTAAACATTTGTGTAAAATGCTAAATCATTAAGAAAAATGGTTTTATTAGTAATGTTATTTATTTGAAAAGGTGTCGTTTTCCCGTATTCTATGTTTCCGAGGGTATTGTGCTATGTTGTATATGAGTGTCTGAGGAGGTAGGTCATTACCTCATGATCTACTTAAAGGTATAGCAAGTTTAATGGTTTAAATGCCGAAATGAAACTACATGGTATTTTAATGAAAAAGTACGGTAAAATGGAAATAGCAATTTCTTTTGATATGGAACTTGTTCAATATAATTAGTTAGTGTTAAATAGTCAACATGTAATGGTTTAATAGGATTGTATTAAAGAAAAGTGAGAGTTTTAGAAAGAAACCGAATCGGAAATCAGATTTGCTCCGATTCCGTCGGGTTTTGTAATTCCGTATTTTCAGAAAGAGTAGAGAAGGGGAAAGTGGGACTTACTGTCTTAGGACTTAGAGGAGAGGAAGAGGAGTCGGGAGGAGGCACCGGTGCGTCGTTTCGTCTCCGGGATCTTCTAGGGTTGTCGCCGGAAATTTGCCGGAGCTTCGCCTCTTTGCTCACTTTCAAAACACACTAGGGTTCTAAGAATTTTCTTGAGAGTTGGCTCAGAATTTTGGAGTGAGGGGGTAGTGTGTAGGGATAGTATTTATAGGGTTAGGGTAGATGAAAGGCTTAAAATGAAAAATGTGATAGAATGTAATAAAAATGTATTAAAAGTGGAGTAATTGGGGTTTTAAAAGAGCTTTGGAAATGGTCTGAGGATACAATTTTGCAGGTGTATAGAGACCAAGAGACACATTTTTTGTGTTGGAGTCGTCGCCGGAATCGGCCGACTCGGTCGCGACGCGGCCGTAACTCGGCCTCCTGAGTCGGCCAATTCCGGCCGAGTTAGGTGGCCGAAATTCTCCCCCGACGGCTGGTCTTTCCTCTGGTATAGTTACATTTCAGGATGTAGTGGGGTTTTTGTGAGATATGCACGTGTAAATTCTTGGTATTCTAAAGGTTCAAAATAAAACAATATTAAAAATAATGTGGTGCATGGGATTTGAACTCTGGTGGCTTGACTCAGCAGTGCAAGGTATTACCAATGAGCTACAAGCTTCTTCTTGTAATTATGGAGCTAATTAATTACTTAAAGTAATAACAGTAAATGAAATACCCCAAGTATACATTAATTTTTAAGCAAATTTTGTACACTAAAAATGGAGTTGTTACATTATTTTAACTTGTAATTAAAAAGCAAATTAATTATTTATATCTTGTGCTCAGGCTAAAATACCCCTTTCTGGATTTTTGAAAAATTTGTACAGGAAATTTAGGGTTGTTACATGTCTAGAACGGTGTTAGCGGGGCTACGCCTCCAGGAAAAAGAGCTTATGTAATTAAGGAAATTCACGAAAGTGTTGGAAAACCTCTCTCCAAGTACCGACACCAGCCTAGCTAAAAGCTTAATCAAGAATTGTAAAAGTGAGATTAATCCTGGCTAATTCTTCTTTTATAGTTTGAGGAAGAATTTGAGGAACAGTGGGAGCCATCCTGTTTAGATAAATTAATAACCAATCTAAATTTGCAAGAGTATCATGCTGAGTGTTTCTTCTCTCTCTCCTAATTGTAGCAACAATAATGACCAGACTTAGGTTATTAGATAATAAATTGACTGGGCCAAACTATATTGATTGGCTAAGGAATGTCCAGATAGCACTTACCTATGACAAGCTGGACTACCTCCTTCTACCAAAGACACCGCCGTCCCAGGTCCAGATTCTACCGTCGCGGATATTGATACCCATCAGATATGGGAAAAGGATTGTGCAAGAGCCAAGTGCCTCGTGTTAGCTTCAATGGATAGTGAACACCAGAGACAGCACGAGAAGATGGACTTAGATTTCACCTTCATCCATACCAAAGTTTTATATGGAGAGCAGTCTCGTATCGCAATATATGAGACCTCGAAGATTTTGCTTCAAGTGAGGTTGGCTGTCGGGTCATCTGTAAGGGACCACGTTCTTACAATGATTAGCTATATTGAACAGCTCACGGACCGTGGGACCACGTTGGAGAACGAGTTATTTACTGACTTGATTCTACAGTCGCTCCCCTCCACCTACGCCCAGTTTATCTTGAATTACAATATTCAAGAGAAGGAAGTTATACTTCCAGATCTCTTCAACATATTGAGGAGCTCAGAGGGCACCTTGCAGGAATCCAGGGAGACACCCGCTCTGCTCATTGGAGAATCTTCCTCTTCTGGATCCAAAGCGAAAGCCAAGGGAGAGAAGAAGAAGGCCTCCACTAAGCGAATAGACGGTGTCAGTAAGGTAGAGGGAAAGAGCAGGGCAAAAGTTTCGAGGCTAATAGTAGCGAAAGAGGGATGTTTCTGTTGTCACGGGAAAGCGCATTGTCAGAAGGACTGCAGGGCTTGGAAAGCCAGAAACCAGGATTCGGAGCAAGTTGTGGCTTCGGCTTCGGGTGTGTTGATGATTGAAACTGTATGTCAATTAACTCTACTTCCTGGGTACTAGATACCGGATCAGGATCTCATATCTGTAATTCATTACATGCTTTGATAAATCGTAGAATTATCAAGGAAGGTGATATGACTCTCAGGGTTGCTAACGGAATGAGTGTGGACGCTGTATCCGTAGGGGAATATCACCTAGGATTGACAAGTGGGTAGATATTGATTTTGCGTAACTGTTTGTATGTACCTAGTCTGGCTTATAATATCATATATGTATCTTTACTTTCTAAAGAAAGATATGATTTTACATTTGTAAGCGATGTGGTACACATCCACCTTAATCAAAATTTGATTGGGTCAGGTATATTAGATAACGGTATACACGTATTAAATTAAGCTCAAGTTTTCAGCGTCCAGAACACACTTAAAAGAAAGTCTCCGAAATTAAATCAGGCTTTCTTATGGTATTGTAGACTGGATTACATCAATGAAACACGGTTGACGAACTTACATAAAGAGGGATATTTGGATCCATTCGAATATCAGTCCCATGCAACTTGTCAATCATATCTCAAAGGAAAGATGACAAAGACTCTGTTCACTAGACACGGAGAAAGAGCGAGCGAGCTCTTGGGACTCATACACAGCGATGTGTGTGGTCCAATGTCTACACATGCAAGAAGTGGTTATTCCTATTTCATTAATTTTACGGACGATTTCTCAAGGTATGGACATGTATTCTTGATGAAACATAAATCCGAGGCCTTTAAGAAATTCCGGGAATTTAAGAATGAAGTGGAAAAACAAATCGGCAAAAGTATCAAGACACTAAGATCTGATCGAGGTGGTGAATACTTAAGTGCCGAGTTCCTGGACCACTTAAAAGAGAATGGAATTCTCTCTCAGCTTACTCTTCCATACACACCTCAATACAACGGTGTATCGGAAAGGCGGAACCGAACCTTATTGGATATGGTACGTTCCATGATGAGTAACGCTGAGTTGCCACGATCCTTCTGGGGCTATGCACTAGAATCAGCTGTATATCTTTTGAACAAGGTTCCTACCAAGACTGTTCCTACCGCACCATATCAGATGTGGAGTGGGAAAAAAAACCCTCTTCAGTATTTAAAGATATGGGGATGTCCAGATTTTGTAAAAAACCAGCATGCGGACAAGCTCGAGGCACGCTCAGTACTGTGTAAGTTTGTGGGATACCCAAAGAACTCTAGGGGGTATCTTTTCTATTACGCATAGGAACAAAAGGTCTTTGTTTCTCGGCATGCCCACTTTTTGGAAACTCAGTTTTTAGAAAAAGAGATAAGTGTGAGCACAATAGAACTGGAAGAAATTCCAGAACCACAAGCTATTATTGAAAGTATGGTGGAACCAGAAGTTTCGAAAGAACCGAACATCCCCACGCCACTCTCCAGGACTAGCAGGCAGTCTCATCCACCCGAGAGATACTACGGTTTTCTCATAGACGGGGATAGAGAGGATTGCATCATTGACGATGATGAGCCAACTAGTTTCCAGCAAGCCATTTAGAGCAGAGACTCGGTAAAATGGCTGGATGCAATGCGGACCGAAATGGAGTCCATGTACACCAACAAAGTATGGACTTTGGACATTGCTCCAGAAGGGGTAAAACCCGTAGGCTGCAAATGGATCTTCAGAAAGAAGATTGGTGTATATAGACATGTTGAAACCTATAAGGCTAGACTTGTTGCAAAAGGTTTTCATCAAAGACCTGGTTTGGATTATGATGAAACCTTTTCTCCAGTGACTATGCTTAAATCCATTCGGATCCTTCTTACCATTGCTGCCTTCTACGATTTTGAGATTTGGCAGATGACGTAAATACCGCTTTTCTAAATGGAAATTTAGAAGAGTACGTCAATATGGATCAGCCGGAGGGTTTCATTCAGAGTGGGAGCAGCGGAAAGGTGTGCAAGTTGCTTAAGTCCATTTATGGATTAAAGCAGGCATCGCGGAGTTTGAACATCTGTTTTGATGAGACGGTCAAGGAATTTGAATTTATCAAAAATCCAGATGAACCATGCATCTATAGTAAAATTGCAGCGAGAACTGTGGTAATTCTCATCTTGTATGTGGATGACATTATCTTGATAGGAAATGACATTCTTATGCTACAATCAGTCAAAGGATTCTTATCACAAAGGTTCTCCATGAAGGACCTGGGTGATGCTTCCTACATTCTGAGAATCCAGATCTATCGTGATAGATCTAAACGGATGTTGTGACTTTCACAGTCAAGGTATATCGACATCATACTGAAAAGATTCAGTATGGAAGATTCAAAACACGGTAATCTACCGGCTTGTCATGGAATCACCCTCTCCAAAGAGATGTCTTCCAAGACTGATTTGGAAAGAGATCACATGTCTATTATACCCTACGCTTCTGCGGTAGGCTCTATAATATATACGATGTTGTGTACCAGACCAGATGTAGCTTATGCCCTGAGCGTTGTAAGCAGGTATCAGTCGAACCCAGAGGAGAAGCACTGGTCAGCAGTGAAGAACATTCTCAAGTACCTAAGAAGAACTAAGGAGATGTTCTTGGTGTACAGCAGAGAAGACCTCCAGATTGAGGCCTTCGCCGACTCTAGATTCTAGAGTGACAAGGATGACTCCAAGTCCATGTCAGGTTATTTCTTTACCTTCAATGGAGGGACGGTCTGTTGGAAGAGCTCTAAGCAGGACACCGTTGCTGACACGACCATGGAAGCGGAGTATATCGCTGCATGTGATGCCGCGAAAGAAGCAGTCTGGATCAGGAAGTTCGTAGCAGAATTTCAGGTGGTTCCGTCTATTGTTGATCCAATACCGCTGTATTGTGACAACAACGGCGCTATAGCTTTGGTGAAGGAACCAAGGTCCCATCAGAAGTCCAGACACATCTTAAGGCGGTTTCACCTGATCTGGGAGATCATTGATCGCCGGAAGATCAAGATGCAGAGAGTAGAGACAGAGAACAACACCACAGATCCACTCACAAAGGTCATCCCTCAGACACAGTGTAACACCCGAGCCCAATAATACTATTTCTATTACTAGTTGAGTGTTATACATTGCTCATTCCAATTATCCTGTTTGTTTGATGTTTATTGCTAAATTTTAACCGGTTAAGTCATTTTGGCACATAACAAATTTTAACACCTAAAATGAAATTAAAAATATCCATGTTGACCTACTCGTCGCCACTAGTCGCGTGGTAGCGTCCATGTGTCGAGATTTCTTCCCGTTCGGCTAAACGGGTAAGGTTGGACGGCTACGCGCGCGACTTGGGGGCATGCATCTTAATCATTAAACACCTCTTTTCAAAATTTGGAACTCGCTTAAAATCCTATAATTTGAATTTGAAATATTTGGGCGCAACCCGGGCGCGATTTGGAAATGTTTCATTTAGCGCCGAAATACCCATTTTTAATTTAATATTATTAAACCATAAAATATTCTGTTCACGTTCAAATCTTTATTTAAATCTTTCTTTTAAATTTTTCCTTTTCCCCTCAGCCAATCACGAGGGATTTAAATCCCTCGTGGGCCCCCTATCCTCTCTCTCTCTCCGCCTCTCTCTATCTCTCTCTAATTTCTCATTCTCTCTCTATCTCTAACCCTCTCTCTATCTCTCTCTAACAATCTCTCTCTCTCTATCAAATCTTTTCCTCTCTCTCCTTAACAATCTCTATCTCTCTATCTGTTTTAAATACCCCGCCTCGTCTTCGTCTTCACGGGGAACCTCGCGAGAACCCAACCCACGTCGCCGCAACCTCGCCGTCGTCGCCTATCCAGCACCTCGTCCACCGCGGACGCACCCTTCAGCCCTCTAGCCGCTGTCGACTTCTCTTCCCTTTTCTCGCCGACTTCCGCAGCACCATCTCCACCCATCTCCTCATCATCTCAACCGTTGAAACCCAACAGCCATCGTCGTCTCGCCTCAAGCACCATCACCATCACCTTCATCCTGTTCGATACTCCACCAACCAGATCATCAACGAAGACCCTTTAGCCGTCGACCCAAGGTGCTATTGCCGTCGTCGTTGCCAGAGCAACCCATCGCCCTCGTCGTCCTTCCTTGAAACCCAACTCCGGCCATCCCTCCTTCGACTTCAGCCACCCCACCTTTTACCCCACAACCCATCTCATCGTCGACAGCAACTATCAACCCCGAAACCATCTCACCTGAGTAAACCCAGACTCGAGCAGAGACCTAGCGATGTACCCGTCTCGAACACAGCCGCAACTATCTCCCCGACCTCGCCTCATCAAACACCAGCCTCAGGGCAGATATTCCTGATCTCTGTCATGAAGATCTCGTGGCGACTGTTTATCAAGAGACAAGTTTCTTTCCGGGGGAGCCCTGGTACAAGCAATTATATTCTTGGATTTGTCTAAGGAGAGGTCTGTATGAATATTGATAAGCTTGCTTATCAATGCTTCAAGAAATGCAATGATACTTACATCAGAGACTGCCTCAGGCTTATCACCATCAGGCAATTGCGTCATGACATTGAAAGGAGGCAAACACTATTGGAAGTTCAACCATTAGCCGCCTTAGGTTATCATGAAAGTGTTGTTGGATACTACACCTCATGGTTTGAGAATGGGCAACTCTATATTCAAATGGAACTTTGTGATCATAGCCTATCTACTGACAGAGGCCGTTTACCCAAGGGTGGAGAAATACTTGAAATGTTATATCAGTTCGCTGGAGCCGTGACGACATCGACGATCCCGACGCCCCAGCAAGTGTGCCTGACCCGTATGATCACCTTGTCCACTGTTTGGATCCGTTCCGTGTACCGTGCGCGCGTCGCGTGTTTTCCGCCGACGTTACAGTCGTGTTTTCCGGTTTGCGAAACCGTCGAGGCAAGTATTACTTGCTACATGCTATGCTATACCAATTAGATATGGTTGATTCATAAAACCTGCAAATATTAACTAAGTATATTTACTTTCTCATTTGGGCGAAATATGACATATCATGATACTATAACATAAACCATAATTTGCCGCTGTAACCCTGATAACAACTACCTGCTAATCATTTTGCCATTTAGAGGATGATAGTCATACACTTGTATCTTCATTACCTGCTGTTATTAATATTGCGCTACATTGTAATTATTGCACCCAAGGGTGCTCGAACCTGCTAGTATAATAGAACTGCATCATATTCATGTAACTTTGTAATTAAGTGAACCGTTATCGTTAATTACTTATTCTTGCTGCTGTCCATTATGTGATTGTATACCTGTTGTGAGCACACACTCGATCACAGTACATATTGACTCGACCCTGCTACACCTGACACATATACTGATGCACCGGACATGGTACCCTTTACTACCAACTCAACCTGTTGTACCATGACCTGACTTGTTACCTGATCTCATGCCTAATGCCAACAAACCTGACTTGGGGTCCTCATGGACCATTCCTGTTGTCTATCGAGACAAACCTGACCTGTTACCTGATCCTGTGTTGGCATTAGTCCTTGATTACTGAACACCTGACCTGACATACATAACTTGGGGGTATGGGGAAATCAAAGGTGAAACCGACTTGTAACTCAACAGTTCGATACCTGTTCTGATCAGTCTTACGGGCTTGGCCTGCCCCGGAGTGATGATGCTGACATCACTCATCCATCCTGCTACCTATTACTGCTTAGCGGCACGTCTCGGATTCAGCCCCGAGAACCTTGACCGTGGTCCCGGGCACGCACGGGATACTATTGAGTTACATCGACGATTCATCAATTGATTTCAAAGACTATAGAGTAGAAACCTGATAGGACAGTTTAGTTACCACTGCACATTACCCTGCACTGTTATTTCATAGTACTGCTTTATTCATGTATATTCATCCCTGCATTGCTTATTACCATGTTCATTTATATTATTGATTGACATGACGCGCTGACGTCTGGGTTTTGCATGGCCCAGATTCCTTGCCACTGTCGGCGACCGAGCAGGAGTACTTCAGCCAGCAGGCTGAACTGTGAGTTCCTTAGTGATTAGTTATTTATTTCATTTCATTTCCAGATGTGAGCCCGCATTATGGGACGTCCTGTTTATTTATTGTATTGGATCGTTTGCTTCCGCACTTATTGTTTATTGATTTTTGTTATTATGGATTTGGACATATATTAGATTAGTTCATTATGTTGTTCCTGATATCTCTACAACCGTAATGTGACTGTGGATGGATACTTCCTACCCACAGGTAGCATGGTTGGCTATGTCACGTGCCCAATCTTGCGTACTCTGGGAAGCGGGGCGTGACATGGTTCTTTTGGTATCAGAGCCATAGGTTAGTTGGGTTGATTCTTTTGTAGTTGGGTATTGTACCCGATACACGAATCAGAATACCCGTGCTTAGGAAACATGTCCTGCCACCTTGACCATTTTACCATTCTTCCGGATTATATCTTTTACGACATGCAGACTTACTTTGCATGTCGACTCGGAACCTGATTTCTTGTTATCCCTAGGACTTGGGCGACTTGGGTGGAGTTAAGTAATTGCGGCTATGATACCGCGGCATAGCTACAATGCGGTACTCTATTTAAGTATCTTGGAGTTCTAGCCTTGATCCACATTCAGAATCTATCATCATGCTAATGTTGGGTGTTTTGAATTCAGGATTATGACAGGTAAGAAGTTGAAGACGTACCGGAGGCGTGTGAGCGAAGCCGCCATGCTTGGAGTGATAAGAGAAATGCTGGAAATCAAAGAGACAGACTGAGCTGAATCAGCAATAGCAGATTTGTTTCAGGAAGGTTTGCAGATCGTTCAACAGTCTGTAAACAACGATGGAACTAGACCAGTCGAACGAGTAAGGACCGTAGCAGATTTCAGACTTTGGGTCCGTCTACATTTACTGGTTTAAAGGAGCTGTTACCAGCCGAGCAGAGGCTAGTGACACGGAGGATTTGCTGATTGCGGCACAGATCCCAGAGGACAAGAGAGTTGTTGTGGTGCGCTTTCAGCTAGTGGTTTACGCCAAGAGTGATGGCTTGTGGAGGAGACCCGCTTGCCCAAGCCAATTAGTTGAGCGGATTTCTCTAAGAGTTTCCTGGAGAAATTCTTCCCGCGGACTGCACGGGAGGAAATGGAAGAGAAGTTCATCGGACTAAGACAGAATGGAGCAACCGTGGACGTGCATGCAGCAGAATGGACGAGACTCAGTAGTCTCGCTGGACCTTCCACGGCCAACGATGTAGACAGCAGTTGCGGTAAGGAAGCAGTTCTGTCGGGCCAGTCGAGTTTAGGGCTAGGCCGACAAACAGTGTTCTTGCAGCTATGGAAGTTGATAGTAATGAAGAGCCGGCAGTTGTTCGCGACTTTATGGATGTATTTGCAGATGTTTCGGGCTTACCGCCGCAGCGAGATGTGGAGTTCGCGATTGACCTTATTCCTGGTGCAGCGCCAGTATCAAAATCTTATTATCCGATGGCACCAGTGGAATTGGAAGGAGTTAAGAAGCAAGTTGGTGAATTACTCGAGAAAGGTTGGATTCGAAGCAGTAACTCGCCTTGGGAAGCTCCAGTTCTTCTAGTAAAGAAGAAGGATGGCACGAGAAGGATGTGCATCAATTATCGAGAATTAACCGGGTGGCTAGTAAGAACAAGTACCCGATCCCTCGCATTGGAGAACTTTTGAGCAGCTTAGTGGCGCGAGAGTATTCTCGAAATTGGATTTGCGATCCGGATATCATCGGGTCTGAGTGAAAGCAGAAGATATTTGCAAGACGGCGTTTCGAACTCGGTATGGACATTACAAGTATCTAGTGATGCCTTTCGGAGTAACGAATGCGCCGGAAATATTCATGGACTTGATGAACCGAATCTTTTCACCGTTCTTGGACCAGTTATTGTGGTATTCATAGACGACATTCTGGTCTACTCGAGGAGTTTTGAAGAACATGCTGAGCATTTAAAGATCGCACTGCAGACGCTGAGACAGGAGAAATTGTATGCGAAGATGAGTAAGTGCGAATTCTGGCTTGAAGAAGTGAAATTTCTGGGGCATGTTGTGTCGGGCGATGGAATCGCCGTTGATCCCGAGAAGATTACAGCAGTTCATGATTGGACAACTCCAAAGAATGTTGCGGAGATAAGAAGTTTTCTTGGACTCGCCGGATACTACAGAAGATTTGTGGATAACTTCGCTCGTTTAGCTAAGCCGTTAACCAAGCTCACGCGCAAGGAAGTACCGTTTGTTTGGACGGATGGATGTGCATTGGCCTTCGAGACGTTGAAGCAGAAGTTGATAACCGCCCCTATCCTGACCGTACCAGATAATTCAGGAGGACTGGTGATTCACAGCGACGCATCCGGAAAAGGATTGGGATGTATTTTGATGCAGAATGGGAAGGTATGAAACGGGAGATTGCTCGCTTCGTGGCTAAGTGTTTGATGTGTCAGCAAGTCAAGGATGAACACCAAAGGGGTTGCTGGTTTATTGCAACCACTTCCGATTCCTCAGTGGAAGTGGGAACATGTAACCATGGATTTCGTGACGGCTTTACCGCAGAGTCCAAAGGGTAACAATGCAGTATGGGTGATTGTCGATCGGTTGACCAAGGCAGCTCACTTTATTCCTTTTCGGGTTGGTCAATCGACGGAGACTTTGGCAGAGCGGTACATGCAGGAGATTGTAAGATTGCATGGAGTACCGGTGAGCATCGTGTCCGACCGGGACACTCGGTTCTTGTCGCACTTCTGGAGGAGTTTACAAGAAAGTTTGGGGACTCGATTGAAGTTTGGCACAGCTTATCATCCTCAGACTGATGGACAATCGGAGAGAACGATCCAGACCCATGAAGATATGTTGAGGGCTTGCATGTTGGACTTCAAAGGTTCTTGGGAGGATCATCTACACCTGGTGGAGTTTCCGTACAACAATAGCTTCCAAGCGACTACTCAGATGGCTCCGTTTGAAACGTTGTATGGTCGTAAGTGCCGTTCACCCGATTGTTAGGATGACGTTGGTGAACGAAGATTACTAGGACCAGATTTGGTGGTACAGACAGTCGAGAAGGTGAATACAATCAGGAAGCATATGAAGGCAGCTCAAGACAGACAGAAAAGTTGGGCCGACACGTCAAGAAGACCTCTAGAGTTCGCCGTGGGTGATTCGGTATTCCTGAAGATATCACCGACTAGAGGGGTGATTCGCTTTGGGAGTCGGGGAAAGCTTAGTCCCTGATTCGTTGGACCCTTCGAGATATTGAAGCGTGTTAGAGAGATAGCGTACCGTTTGGCGCTACCACAGTCCTTGGCAGGAGTGCACGATGTGTTTCTTGTATCTCAACTACGGAGGTATGTTCGAGATAAAACTCACGTCTTGGATCATTCGGAGTTGACTGTACAGGAGGACCTAACTTTTGAGGAGCGACCAGTTGAAATCAAGGATCGAAGAGAAAAGGTTCTTAAGAATAAGGTTATCCCTCTTGTGCTAGTTTCTTAGGCTAATCGATCGCATGGAGAATCCACTTGGGAGCGAGAAGACGAGATCCGGCAGAAATTTCCTCACCTTTTCCTGTAGCTAGCTATCTTGTATTCTTGGAATTTCGAGGACGAAATTCTTTTGTAGTTGGGTATGATGTAACACCCGAGCCCAATAATACTATTTCTATTACTAGTTGAGTGTTATACATTGCTCATTCCAATTATCCTGTTTGTTTGATGTTTATTGCTAAATTTTAACCGGTTAAGTCATTTTGGCACATAACAAATTTTAACACCTAAAATGAAATTAAAAATATCCATGTTGGCCTACTCGTCGCCACTAGTCACGTGGTAGCGTCCATGTGTCGAGATTTCTTCCCGTTCGGCTAAACGGGCAAGGTTGGACGGCTACGCGCGCGACTTGGGGGCATGCATCTTAATCATTAAACACCTCTTTTCAAAATTTGGAACTCGCTTAAAATCCTATAATTTGAATTTGAAATATTTGGGCGCAACCCGGGCGCGATTTGGAAATGTTTCATTTAGCGCCGAAATACCCATTTTAATTTAATATTATTAAACCATAAAATATTCTGTTCACGTTCAAATCTTTATTTAAATCTTTCTTTTAAAATTTTCCTTTTCCCCTCAGCCAATCACGAGGGATTTAAATCCCTCGTGGGCCCCCTATCCTCTCTCTCTCTCCGCCTCTCTCTATCTCTCTCTAATTTCTCATTCTCTCTCTATCTCTAACCCTCTCTCTATCTCTCTCCAACAATCTCTCTCTTTCTATCAAATCTTTTCCTTTCTCTCCTTAACAATCTCTCTCTCTCTATCTGTTTTAAATACCCCGTCTCGTCTTCTTCTTCACGGGGAACCTAGCGAGAACCCAACCCACGTCGCCGCAACCTCGTCGTCGTCGCCTATCCAGCACCTCGTCCACTGTGGACGCACCCTTCAGCCCTCTAGCCGCTGTCGACTTCTCTTCCCTTTTCTCGCCGACTTCCGCAGCACCATCTCCACCCATCTCCTCATCATCTCAACCGTTGAAACCCAACAGCCATCGTCGTCTCGCCTCAAGCACCATCACCATCACCTTCATCCTGTTCGATACTCCACCAACCAGATCATCAACGAAGACCCTTTAGCCGTCGACCCAAGGTGCTATTGCCGTCGTCGTTGCCAGAGCAACCCATCGCCCTCGTCGTCCTTCCTTGAAACCCAACTCCGGCCATCCCTCCTTCGACTTCAGCCACCCCACCTTCTACCCCACAACCCATCTCATCGTCGACAGCAACTATCAACCCCGAAACCATCTCACCTGAGTAAACCCAGACTCGAGCAGAGACCTAGCGATGTACCCGTCTCGAACACAGCCGCAACTATCTCCCCGACCTCGCCTCATCAAACACCAGCCTTAGGGCAGATATTCCTGATCTCTGTCATGAAGATCTCGTGGCGACTGTTTATCAAGAGACAAGTTTCTTTCCGGGGGAGCGCTGGTACAAGCAATTATATTCTTGGATTTTTCTAAGGAGAGGTCTGTATGAATATTGATAAGCTTGCTTATCAATGCTTCAAGAAATGCAATGATACTTACATCAGAGACTGCCTCAGGCTTATCACCATCAGGCAATTGCGTCATGACATTGAAAGGAAGCAAACACTATTGGAAGTTCAACCATTAGCCGCCTTAGGTTATCATGAAAGTGTTGTTGGATACTACACCTCATGGTTTGAGAATGGGCAACTCTATATTCAAATGGAACTTTGTGATCATAGCCTATCTACTGACAGAGGCCGTTTACCCAAGGGTGGAGAAATACTTGAAATGTTATATCAGTTCGCTGGAGCCGTGACGACATCGACGATCCCGACGCCCCAGCAAGTGTGCCTGACCCGTATGATCACCTTGTCCACTGTTTGGATCCGTTCCGTGTACCGTGCGCGCGTCGCGTGTTTTCCACCGACGTTACAGTCGTGTTTTCCGGTTTGCGAAACCGTCGAGGCAAGTATTACTTGCTACATGCTATGCTATACCAATTAGATATGGTTGATTCATAAAACCTGCAAATATTAACTAAGTATATTTACTTTCTCATTTGGGCGAAATATGACATATCATGATACTATAACATAAACCGTAATTTGCCGCTGTAACCCTGATAACAACTACCTGCTAATCATTTTGCCATTTAGAGGATGATAGTCATACACTTGTATCTTCATTACCTGCTGTTATTAATATTGCGCTACATTGTAATTATTGCACCCAAGGGTGCTCGAACCTGCTAGTATAATAGAACTGCATCATATTCATGTAACTTTGTAATTAAGTGAACCGTTATCGTTAATTACTTATTCTTGCTGCTGTCCATTATATGATTGTATACCTGTTGTGAGCACACACTCGATCACAGTACATATTGACTCGACCCTGCTACACCTGACACATATACTGATGCACCGGACATGGTACCCTTTACTACCAACTCAACCTGTTGTACCATGACCTGACTTGTTACCTGATCTCATGCCTAATACCAACAAACCTGACTTGGGGTCCTCATGGACCATTCCTGTTGTATATCGAGACAAACCTGACCTGTTACCTGATCCTGTGTTGGCATTAGTCCTTGATTACTGAACACCTGACCTGACATACATAACTTGGGGGTATGGGGAAATCAAAGGTGAAACCGACTTGTAACTCAACAGTTCGATACCTATTCTGATCAGTCTTACGGGCTTGGCCTGCCTCGGAGTGATGATGCTGACATCACTCATCCATCCTGCTACCTATTACTGCTTAGCGGCACGTCTCGGATTCAGCCCCGAGAACCTTGACCGTGGTCCCGGGCACGCACGGGATACTATTGAGTTACATCGACGATTCATCAATTGATTTCAAAGACTATAGAGTAGAAACCTTATAGGACAGTTTAGTTACCACTGCACATTACCCTGCACTATTATTTCATAGTACTGCTTTATTCATGTATATTCATCCCTGCATTGCTTATTACCATGTTCATTTATATTATTGATTGACATGACGCGCTGACGTCTGGGTTTTGCATGGCCCAGATTCCTTACCACTGTCGGCGACCGAGCAGGAGTACTTCAGCCAGCAGGCTGAACTGTGAGTTACTTAGTGATTAGTTATTTATTTCATTTCATTTCCAGATGTGAGCCCGCATTATGGGACGTCCTGTTTATTTATTGTATTGGATCGTTTGCTTCCGCACTTATTGTTTATTGATTTTTGTTATTATGGATTTGGACATGTATTAGATTAGTTCATTATGTTGTTCCTGATATCTCTACAACCGTAATGTGACTGTGGATGGATACTTCCTACCCACAGGTAGCATGGTTGGCTATGTCACGTGCCCAATCTTGCGTACTCTGGGAAGCGGGGCGTGACACACAGTTCGAGCGGCTAATCGAGATGATAGGTCTGCGATATGCCAATACATGGTCTTAGTGCAAGTGGGAGATTGTTAGTGATATATGCCCTAGAGGCCATTATTGTATTATACTGGATTGTATATTAAATATTGGAAGCTTGGGATATTCACAGTTATAATAACAGTCTTTCTCAAAATGGCAGTATGCTACTTGATTTGATTCTACCTCAATATGTGCATGTGTTTCTTTTAGCATATCGCTTATACATATTGGTAGGGTCCTTAGGATCTTTGCTTGACTACCAGCGTTATGATGGCAATCACGCTAGTGGGGGTTGGGTAGTCTATAAGCACATCCTTATACAGGTCCCTAGTCATAGGATTATCGAAACGGGTTATCGATACTCCAGAGTAGACTAGTGTATACGCTTCTCATCCCAGCAGGGGAGATAGTCCGTCCCACAACCATTAGTACGACGTACTGGAGATAGTTTGCAGATGCTCATTAGGTTATGAGTTGCACTGGACATGACTCGTTGAGAACTGCAGATTGGTATTATACCTATCATCAGGAAGCAGTTCCCAGATGACATGAGTACAGGTTAGTCCGTTGCCTTACCATCGCTATTTCGTTTCGAGTGTGTTCCTTCTGCACTTAGATTACTACCCTACTACGGCTCAAAGAAGTCGTGCAAACAGGTAGTAGTTGGGTGTAATCCCGAAGCACTTGGAGGCTGTAGCGGTCAGATAAGATTCGACTCTCCCGGTATTGGGGGTTGATATCGCGCAGTGTTCGGAAATCCATTACACAAAGTCCCTGGCCAGGGCAGTCGAGAAATACTGGTAGGCACTCCAGTAGTTTCTCAGGGTGTATTGGGCTCTCCTTCGGCACGACTTATTGGGCTATTAGGAGTCTGACGTTTATCATACCCCTAAGCCCAATATGCGAGTATCTTAGACGAACATACCAGAATGTATGGAAATTGTCACAGATAGGCTCAGTAGGAGTTCGGATGAGTTTGCTCATCGGCCTTCTTAGCGAAAGATACATGGGTAGCCGTTACGTGCAGCTAGTACCGCTGACGTGCTTGTGGTTAAACCCACTGCCAGCGTACTGTCGAGTCTTTAAGTCCTATACAGAGGGTTTCCCTGCTTCGGGCAAAAGATGTAGATGCTGTATGGTATTACGGCAGGGCTACGATCATATACGTGTACTTGTACACGGATGGTGTTCAGACGAACAATACTAGTGGGCTTTGGTTTAAGCCGGATCCTAGTATTGTATTATTGGATTGTTATCATCTCAGGGTATTCGTATTTTTCGGAATACGAATACGGGTATGTATATACGGTGAAGGGTATTCTTGTAATTTTCTCAAGAATACTTCTAGAAGGATACACCTCATTATTTGGTATTATCCATTTTTGGTAAATGGATTAATGAGGTGGAAATGTTGGGGACATACTTGGCATGGGTGAAGCATGGCTATTTTGATTTCTTTATTTGTAGTGACTCACTATTGAAGCATGGGTGACATATTCTAATGGAATTAAATCCATGGTTCAATAAGTGATATGGGATATTTAGCCATTCTCCATACTTAGCCATTAGAATGCTAGTTCATTTGCTTCTCCTCATTCTCTCTCTTGATTTTCATCTCCTTCTTCCTCAAGCCAAACCCTAACCTTCACATGTGTTGTGAGCCATAAGATTTAGTGAGATAATACAATTCATTAGACATTCTCTACATCACCTAGGCTACTTAGCGAACCATTTACCCTAATTACCTCGGTTTAGAGGTTGGAGCTTGAAGCACAAACTCTCGGGTGGATTATTTTTTACGCACGGAGGCCGATGTCGCAACCTTCATCCATTCTCCGAGGAGTCAAGGAGAGGAGGCAAAGAAGACCCGAAGGACTGGTTCTTGGAGGTATAACATTCTACCGATTAGATAGAACCTCCTAGTTAGTTTAGTTAGTTAAGATTTTAGTATATATCCTGGAGTTAGCCGGTGTTGCGTAGTTCGTTAAAATCGTTTTTTGAAAATTCCGCCTCCCCACGAACCCGCGGGGTGCACGACATCGGCTTACAAATTATGAAATGGGCCCGTGTTTCCTTGCTCCTGAGGCTTCACTCTTGAGCTCGTGAATATTTCTACGGATGTGTTGACATTCATACTTAAAACTTAACGTTAACATAGTGACCATATAGAGACTTATAGTATATATTTACCCAGGAACATATACTTTTACTCGTCATATATATATTCTACACTTGTCATTTTTACTCATACTTTATTATTGGGACTTACCGAGCGCTAGTTCGCTGACGGGCATTCCACCCATCCTTATTTTCTTGGAATGTTCGTCAGATACGGTCGAGACGGAGGAAGTGGAGGCCACAGAGGAGGACTACAACCAGATTGCTACACAAGATTAACTTAGCTTCACTTTCTATTCCGCTTATATATGCCACATGTTAAGGAATTTTTTTTTATTGTATTTACTTTCCAGCTGAAACTTATGTACTTGTAAATATTTGAAGTTGAATGTAAATAAAGATATTTGTTGAAAAATTTTGCAATCTCTATTTATTCTTATATTGTGTATTATTGTTTCAATACGCTTAGTATATTTATTTAGGGAATGACCTTCTCTGAATAAATATGCCGCGGACTTGCCACGTCACCATTTCTGTCTACTGGGAAGCAGGACGTGACATAAGATGTTTTTCACGTTCACTGCGTTGAAGATCGCCTATGTTCTGCATCCTAATTTGACAGAGATTCTAGAATCTACAGAAGGAGAGTCCGAGGATTTGAAGGCACTTCGCAAGAAGCGCATGGAAGACTAGTTGCTGTGCATGGGTCACATCCTCAACACTTTGTCGGATCGATTGTATGACCTCTTCACATCGATCAAAACTCTAAGGGAGATATGAGAGGCTTTGGAATTCAAATACAACACCGAAAAGCAAGGTGCATACAAGTTTTAAATTTTGCAGTATTTTGAATTCTCCATGGTTGATCATATTTCCATTATGAATCAAGTCCATGACCTACAAATGCTAGTTTCTAAACTTTAAGATCTGAAAGTTGACATTTCTGAAAAATTGCAAGTGGGGACTGTTGGAATAGTTATAGAAAGAAGTTTGTGTACACCACTGAGAATTTCCTTTTGGAACAAATTCAAAAACATTTGCGAATTGAAGAGGAAACTCGAAATCTGCAAAAGAAACAAAATGATCAATCTGTTTCTAAGATGAATATGGTTGATGGGAATAATCATTCCCAAAAATCCGGGGCCAGACAAAAAAGAAAACATTCCGAGTACGACCATAGCTCTGGCAAACAGAACAGCAAGAATAAAAATTATTATTCCTATGGGAAGCCAGAACACTTACAACGTGATTGCAGGAACATAAAGAAACAGAAGAGGGAGAACGTCGGTGCAACAAACATGGTTCAAAATGACGAATCTGTAATCGTGGCTATGGTCCTTGATTTGCAAATCGGCATGATATCTTAATTCAGTGCAACTGCTGCAACTAAGTCACATGACTGGTGGTACGATTCCGGTGCAATTGTCCATATCTACAACAACAAATCTCAACTCAAGAACTATGAAGATATTGTGGAGAGACAGGAACTGCTGATGGGAAACTATGATAAGGCTAAGGTTCTCGGTAAGGGCAGTGTCGAACTTCACTTTACTTATGGAAAGAAACTGGTACTAACCAATGTCCTCCATATTCCGAAAATCAGGAAGAATCTTATGTCTGCAAATTTGTTGTGTAAGAAAGGCATTAAATGTGTACTTGAGTCAGACAAAATAATATTGCCAAAAAATGAGGTGTTTGTTGAGAAGGGATACTCTTGCGATAGAATATTCAAACTCAGTATCAATAAAGTTGATATTTCTACTTGTAATGTTGGGCCCTCCTTTTCTTTTTGGCATGCTAGATTAGCCCATATCAACTTTCACATTTTAAAATTTATGTCTAAGCATGATTTGATTTCTTGCAAAAATGAGGAAAATAGGAAATGAGAAATTTGCATTCAAGCAAAAAATAACTAGAAAATCTTTTTCCTCGGTTGAAAAAAATTCGGAATTGTTAGAAGTTATACATTCTGATATATGTGAATTGAATGGCATGCTTAATATGGGAGAAAATAGATATTTTATTACTTTTATAGATAATCGCTCTCGTTTTATTTATATTTATCTTATGAAGTCTATGGATCAACCTTTTGATATGTTCAAATGTTATAAATCTAAAGTTGAATATTAAAAGGTAAAGAAAATAAAGATCTTTAGGAGTAATAAAGGTGGAAAATATTTTTCCACTGAATTTTCTTCCTATTGTGCAAAAAATGTCATTATACATCAGTCTAATGCACCATACACCATACAAGAAAACGGATTGGCAGAAAGGATAAACAGGACGCTGGTTGACATGTTAAATACCATGATTCTAAATGCTGCACTGCTAATAAATTTGTGGGGGGAAGCATTACTTACAGTATGTCATGTGCATAATAGAGTGCCCCATCGGAAAACTCAAGTCTCTCTATATAAACTATGGAAATGAAAAAAACCAAATCTAAATTATTTATGAGTTTGGGGCTGTTTAGCATTTTATAGAATTCCATATCTTAAAAGAACAAAATTAAGACCAAGGGCTCTAAAAAGTGTTTTCTTGGGCTATGCAGAAAATTCCAAAGCTTATAGATTGCTGGACTTGGATTCAAATGTGATTGTGGAATCAAGAGATGTAAAATTTATCAATGATAAATTTGTAAATGATTCCAAAATTTTCGCAAAGCCTACTCAAACACAAGAAATAGCACTAATTCTGGTTTTTCTTCTAGCAATAAAAGAAAGTCCCCTTAACCTCTTCCTGAATCGAGGAGGAGTCAAAGGGCTAGAAGAGAGAAGAATTTGGCTTCAGACTTTGTTTCTTCACAAGCAATAGTCTTTTTTGTTGAAAAAAATAAAGATGTTGTACACAAAAAGATACTCATTTTACTAAACATAGAGGTATATCCAAAATCATTTGGTGAAGCAATGACATCAAGAGATGTTGCTTTCTGAAAGGACGCAATAAACGATGAAGTGAACTCCATTTTATCAAATAACACTTTGGTGTTGACAGACTTGCCTTCAGGATCATAACCCGTTGGGTGTAAGTGGGTATTCAAGAAAAAGTATAGCACGGATGGATCAATTTAAACTTTCAAGGCCAGATTAGTGGCTAAAAGATTTACACAGAAAGAGAGGACTGATTATTCTGACACACACGCACATGTGGCTGGGATAACGTCCATTAGAGTGCTGCTATCATTAGCCTCAATTTACAATTATTTGTGCACCAAATAGACGTTAAAACAACTTTTTTAAACGGTGACCTAGACGAGAAGGTTTACATGGAACAACCTGAAGGGTTTGTTCTACATGGCAATGAAAAGAAAGTTTGCAAGTTAATTAAGTCATTGTATGGATTAAAACATGCACTAAAACAATGCACGAAAATTTTGATTCTGTAATATTGTCTCATGGGTTTAAGCATAATAATGCCGACAATTGCATTTACTCCAAATTCACAAGTGAATATGGTGTTATAATTTGTCTCTATATTCATGATATGCTCATTATTGGGACAAATATATTTGGTGTGACTGAAACTAAGAAATATCTTATCTTCTCAATTTAAAATGAATGATATGGGAGAAGTACATACTATCTTAAGTATTAAAGTAAAGAAATATAGTGGGGGTTATGTTTTGTGTCAATCTCATTATATTGACAAAATATTAAATAAGTTTAAACACTTGAAAATCAAAGAAGCAAATACCCCCTATGATGTATCATACAAGTCGACTGAAAATTCTGGAAGAGCGGTTACTCAACTAGAATTTGCAAGTGCTATTGGCAGTCTCACATATGCCATGCATTGCACTAGGCCAGATATTGCTTTTGCAGTATGCAAACTTTTTAGATTTACAGATAATCTCGGTATTGCACATTGGAAAGATATAGAAAGAGTTCTTAGATATCTCAAAAGAACTATAAATTTAGGATTTTTCTATAATAATTATCCCGCGGTGCTAAAAGGATTTACTGAGGTTAGTTGGATAACTAGTGCGAGCGACAATAGGTCAACATCCGGGTGGGTATTCACACTTGGAGGAGGAGCTGTTTCTTGGACTTCAAAGAAATAGACATGCATTACTCATTCTACTATGGAATCAAAATTTATTTCATTAGCGGCAGCGGGTAAAGCAGCAGGATGACTGAGAAATTTATTATTGGATATAGAGTTGTGACCACAACCAATTCCAGTCATCACTTTGCGCTGTGACAGTCAAGCAATTATGTCTTGTGCTTTTAGTAATGTAATAACCGGTTCCTTGTGTACAATTCCGTATTTAAATAAAATTTTGATTTCATTTCCCCTAAATTTTACCTTTAATTCTTCTTTTCATTTCTCATTTCCTTTCTTTCTTTCTTTCTTTTTCTTTTATTTTTCTAGCCGGACCAGCCCATTCTCCTCCCCACTCCTTTTCTTTTCTATTTACTTTTCTTCTTCTCTAAAGCACCACCGGAGCCCAACACCTTCACCTTCCCTTCAACCCACTGTTCCCATATAAAATTTGGGCTTTCATATCAAGCACAACTTAGATGCACAAGAGCACAAAAAATCCCCACAGCTTCAAGTGGTCTCAATATGTTTAAAGGAATGTAAAGCAGTTTGTTCTTGACTATATTTTGACGTGCTTCCAAATGAGAATTAGGTAGATTATGATTGCATCGAAAGCTTCTTGAAAAGGGCTTCGATTTGAAATATTATGAGCCTTACAACTTTTCCAGAATAAAAAATTATGAGTAAACGTGCGATACAAGTATAACTTAAGCAAAGCTTTTTCAGAAGAGAAGATGTATTTAGTCCCACATTGCCCACCAAAGAATTGAGAAGTGTTTATATAACACTTCTACGTTTTATTTCTTTAAGATCAATGAAAGAGGATATGATGAAACCACACGTGCGTGTCCCTGTCGTCATGCTGTACCAAGCCAAGCGAGCGAACGCGTCGCGTTTGCCCTGCACCTGCGGACACGAATGCCGCTCCGATTCCAGTTCACGAAGTCTTGAGTACTATTTTTGCAGAAAATTAAATTAATTTTGAAAAATGTTTTATTAAAATATTTTAAGTGCGCACCTGGTCGCTACGAGAAACATGCGAAAATGTGCACTTATAACAACGGCCAAGTGACTCAAATGCGCATCTATTAATGAATCAACATGTGCGCACATGGTTAAACGAGATTTCACCGATACGTGCAATGCACGTGCGCACTATCTTAAAGTGCGCAGCTGTCCAAACGAAGCAGATGCTTCCAAATGAAGAAACAAAATTTTCTTCGTTAAAACAAATTTAACAAATCAAACTAAATTGATACGAGATCATAAGATCTGACGGTGCGCATGCACCGGGGATCAATCCAACGGCCTCGTAATTGATATGAATCAATTAAAATTATATTAAATCTAAATCAAATTAAAATCAAATCAATTAGAATCAAAACCAGCCTAATTATTGGGAACAAACACCAACAAATCCTAATTTCTTCTCTCCTATAAATAGGAGCCTCATATAAAGAATTTGGATACCACAGACCTCCCCATAAGCTTAAGAAAAAAAGAGAATTCTCATTTTCTTCCTCCCTAAACAATGTAAACGAAGAAGAAGAAGAAGACTTCTCTTATCTCAAAAACCTATGCCTTTTATATAAAATAATAAAGTTTTTGCTTTACATAGAAGCATTTGATTCTTTTATGAATCTATCAATTCACCATGAAAAAGATCTTGAGATCTTAGGGTTAATCCCTCTTTTTAAAAAAGTTTTAAATTTTGTAAGAGATTAATCGTAAGTTTTAAGAAAAAACCCTATCAAAGATACCTAGACATCATAACAACTGAAGGTTCTGCTTCTGGAAAAAGAAAAGAAGGAGGAAAAGAAAAGAAAAATTAAAGAACAGAAACCATTGCTTTTTCTTGAAAGCCTTTGCTTTATGTTCAAGATATGCGCATCCCAAAACCAAGTACGCACTTGATAAAAATCATACAGACTTGCGCATCACGTGATACACACGTTCCCGCATGGGTGAATAATGACCCTAAAGATGTGCACATCACGTGATATGCACGTTTGTGCACTTGATGAATACCGCTAATAAAAACATGCATGTCACGTGATATTCATGTGAGCGCAGACGAAAATACTACCCAGTGAACGCACGTGCGTCACGTGACAAACACATGCACGCAATTCAAAAATGTTGACTTAGTCAGATGCGCACATATATATGTGCACGCATAGAAATTTGACCCGACAACAAGTGCGCATCACGTGATACACACGTGCGCGCCCTTTTCAAAAGAATTAATATACATCTGCATCCCATACGTGCTTGCGCACTAGAAACGACAAGCCATTGCTTGATCACTTAGTCAAGAATAAAGTAAGTACAGAAGCTTTTACTTCTCATGTATGATTCATTGATCAAAACATCAATAAATATAGGTTGATCTTAGTCTCAAAGATAACTAACGGTCCTTATATCGATATTTTTTAAGTAGATCTTAGTCTAAAATAAGATTAACAATTCTTAAACCTTTGAACTGATGACAGAAAATACTTAAGTTCATCCTAAATCTGAGATTTACGGATTTGGACTAATTGGCGCCCTACGGGCGACAAAATTAGGCTCCGTATACGGGCAGCCCCAAAATAAACAACATACAACACGACATGAAGTGATATTCATGAAGCAGGAGAAATTTGTTATCGCTTTGTGATATCGTAATTAACTGCAGGCGCGCAGGAAAAGCGTCCCCACAATAAAAAACAGCTCACATACGAGGGGGGATCTGATAAATCTGCTATATAGGCCGTATCCGTCCAAACCTCCGATAAACAGTGCTATAAATCAACTTGGTATTTTCGGAGAGGTCGGCGGATATGTTTCATATAGTATCTGCCCTCAAATTCAGGCAAGACGTTCTATCCCAGTTCGTCTCTGTTTCGGCGGTAAACACCTACTGCACACCCATGCTCCTCTCCGCAACCGTCTCCGTCTCTTCTGTTGAGCCCAAGTACTCCTCCTTCCAACCGAGCTCCTCCCCCACTTCCTCTTTCACAATTCCAAACACCCATCAAACACCACCGGAGCTCTCTCTGTAGCGACCACCTCCAACGACTCACCACCACCGACCTTCTCCCATCTCGTCGACCACCACTGCTTCCTCCACCGAGCCACTACCATTCCCTGGATGGGGCCAGCACACGCACCCAGCGCGCATCGCGCCGTGTTGCGCATGCACCGCGTATCGTGTCCGGATCCGCACCGTTTCGTAGCCGTCTTGTGTGTCGAGACGATCCCTACGTTTGTGTCGCTTCTAAATCAGCGACCTAAGGTAAGTGATCACATCCACTTGCTATCATATTATTATTATTATTATTATTATGTTATATTTTATAATCGAATCATAAATTATATTTTAAAACGTTTAGTGATCGAACCAGTTTTAGATTGTGTATTGTGATTGTACGCGACATAACAAACTGAGTGCAAAGCAGATTTAATACCCTGTGTTAAACATATAGAACATATAGGGATCGAGTCCCATTCAATTTTATTAGACCAAACCTTAATTACTAAAGTTACTGTTTCATATATTAAGTGCTCGATCGAATGTTCTGAATCTAAACCTTATTTAAACTGCTCAAATTTCTGATCGTTACTTTCATTTACTGTTAATTAGTGTTTTATTTAAAATTGGAATCAAAACTTTAAGGTTTTTCATATAAAATGTCGTCCTCAATAGGAGACGACAAACCTAAACTTTTCCGTATATGTCACATTGTGAAATTCATATTAAATCACTGAAAAATCGTATTGTAACGTGTGTTAGTTCGTATCGAAGATAATTGGATAATATAAACATATATTATAAAATTTATGGAAAATTGTGTGGTTATGATATCGCAAATTGGGGAGAAATACGGGTCTGGACTACAGTTCAGAGCAGTATTCTTTAATGACATCTGTTTTTAAATTCTGATATAACCCTGTATAAATATACTAAGATGTCAAGACTTATATCGATGCATAGATAATTGAGTTAGCTAACATTTGGCATTGGTTTCATTGATTTTAATTTCTATTTGTTATTTTTAAAGTATTTTTTTTATTATCGATATGTCCTGCTGTTTTTCTGCTGTGATGTTTATACGTATTGATATTACAACGACCCTTTCCCCCTGTAAACACATGCTATTAATGTTACATCGGTTGCGTTAGAAAGTTAATTGAGAAACCTAGAATTTATTAACCGTAGCAACCCTAGATTCTGAAATAACTAGTAGTAAATTGCGTTCGAAATTAGACTTCCAGTTCTGAAACTGGAATTCCAGCAGTGTACACCTGTTTTAAAATGAGCATATCCCCCTAACTAAAACATATATTAGAATGAAACTAATTTTGCTGTTTAGCTAAACGAGTCTACTTTTTATGTCTTTTATGTCGTGCTACCAGATTCTGAATGTATGCTTTTTAATGAATTTCGCAAACTGAATGATACCATCAGTCCCTTATTAATTGAAGTTTATTTAATGCATTTTTATCATGTCGTATGATTGCTTTATACTCATGTTTAGTACCTATTTATATTGAAACCCTAGTGACTGTATTGCATTGTCGACGTCTATGAGACTTATATAAGTGTAAGTATAACTGGTATGGGACAAGTGTGGAAGCACTTATATTAGTGTCATAGGTAAGATATCGAGAACTATTCACTTGTCTCAGATACCGGTCTAGACGTGTTTGATGGAGACCTCGTCTTCAATTCTCGCGTAGACTTATCACGACACGACTGGTATTTTGAGATTTGTGGTAGGACCCCAATATAAACATATGGGGAGAATGGAGAAATCGAGGGTGGAATCGAACTCATATTTAGCAAGCTTTACAGCGTTTAGAGGATGATCATTCGATATTAGCGATATACATATGTATTAGGTCGGGGGCCTAGCGGTACGACTACAGGGTTATGTCCCGGGCAATAGCGGACCATAGTCTCGGGCATACACGAGACCCTTGTTAAACATGATAACTCTTTTCCACCGATAGATTTCAATTGACATAGAGACTGATAGGTTTAATGACATATTGTCTTGATTGCCGTCATGATTCACATGCTATACCGCTTACATGTACATGCTATTCCACACTTTTATGTTATTGCTTTTATATCCGTTATTTCATACTTATTGTTATTGCCACATATTATATATTGTTATATCACTTATATTGTGTCGCCCTAATGACCTGAGCATGCATGCTCAGTCGAAAAAGTGGATATAGCACCAGAACAAGACATGCCATATGAGATTCAAGAGATATAAACCAACGACGTCTGCTTATCGTTTCTTTTGCTTTCGAATAAAAGAATAAATTGTTATCATTTGCTAGTTTTCTCTTTTGTTATTTAAAGAATTGTATCCGTTGAACTCTTGTTTGTTAAAATGTAATAAATTAGTGACCGCATTTCTCTTTATTTGTGCTTGAGTACTGCTTTCCATGTAACACTAGAAACCGAAGTGTGACTACGTCGGGATTATACATTGACCGTAAGAGTATGGCTGGCCTACTCACCCCTCGGATTCCATATTTTGAGAAGCGGGGGGTGACATGGTTTTGTTGGTATCAGAACCAGATTTAGATTGAGATTACAGTTTCTGACCAGGGCTTGGCAATTTAAGTCGCCAAATCGGTCTAGGTTGTAAACTTGTTATCACGACTAAGGTTTTCCTTTGCATCATATCTTGTTGTATTGTCGTTCAATTTCGTATAATCATTGCCTTATTCCTTCCTTATATCTAATTCACAGTTACATTTAGGACTTGAGACTTTAGGTCGTTAAATCGGTCTAGATTTTGATCTTGTTTCCCAATTAGGAATTCCTACTTTACTGAATTTCTATAGTGTGTCCTGCTACATAGTACCAATGCGGTACTCTGCTGAGTGACTTGGACTTCTGCCTTTAATTCTCTTTATCTCGATTTAGCTGTGTTCTACCGCATATTCTTATCCTTGATTATCAAATCCTATATTCTTTGTTAACTTATATCATTTTCTAATTTTAAATTCAATTTACATTATTTATCTTTGTGAAATTCTTGACAACCCAACTCCTATTTACATTTATACTATTCGAGTGCTTGCTCGCAGCGTCGATATTCGAAGTTGTATACCACAATCCATGCTCTAACTAGTCTACTATATATTACTAATACTATTTTTCTATTAGCATAATTATATTTAGTGACATTTGTTATCCTAAATTTAGCTTTCTCTCTTTTTGTATTTAGTTAGGTTTTCTCATTTGTGTGTTATTAAGTACTTTTGTTTTACTTTCTTACTTTAAGTACTTTACTATTTTCAAATTTTTCAATAGTTTTAATTTACACTGTATATTTTATTTTCTAGTGAATTTCTCCTACTAATGCTTTTCATATTATCATTCTTTTTAAATATGTAGATCTATTATTCATGCTTCTTGTTTTGATTTTTCTCTTATTTTAACTACAGAATGTCACTTTAATTTATTTACTATTCTATATCTGCTGTAACATTTTATTGTTTATTATAGTGTTATCACTCGTATTCACTTAGTCTATTGATGTTCTTTTGTTTAACTCTCAAAATTTATATTTATTAGTTGTTTGGGTTTTCTTTAATATGAGTTTTATCTTGATTTTCTACATAGTATTCTCTTTCCATCTATTCTTATTTATGCTAACTATTTTTCATTTTCGTATTTTCGTTTATTTACTTATGAATGTACTGTTGGAGATAGTGTCCTCAGAGTCAATTATTGGATCACAGGTACGTGATTGCAATGATTGAGGGAGGACCTATCCCGGTAGGACAGTCTTACTCGAGATGATAGTATGCTATCTGGTTTACCTTTATCATCGTGTACTGTTTTAAGTGATCTGACACGTCGCTATTACACGTTGATAGAGCCCCTAGGATTCTTGCTTGACCACCAGCAGTATGAGGGCGATCATATAAGTGGGAGCTGGGGGTCTATAAGCTTATCCTTAAACGGTCCCTAGTCGTGGGAGTTTCGAGACTGGGCATCGATACTCCATTAGTAGACTAGTGTATACAGTCGAGACCCCGACGAGGGGCGGTGGCCGGTCTCACAAGCCACTGGTGTCAGTTGGATCACCTAAGATGTATACAGGTGCTCATTGGGTTATGAGTACACCGGACAGGACTCGCCGGGAACATGCTAGTTGGTCATATACCAGACGTCAGATGGCAGTTCCCTGGTGACATGTGTGCAGGTTAGTTCATCGACCTGGGGATCGTCATTTGTCTCGTGTGAGTTCCCACTGTACTTTGATTACTACCCTACCACGGCTCAAAAGAGTCGTGCAAACAGGTTTTAGTTGGGTACAGTCCCGAGCCACATGGAGGCAGTGAGCGTATCTTCAGGGGTTCGTCTCTCCCGGTATTGGGGGTGAGGTCGTGCTGTGTCTAGGAGAGCCATTACACAAAGTCCTTGGCCAAGGCAAGGAGATTTACTGGTAGGTATTCCAGTAGTATCTCAGGGTGTTCTGGGCTACACTCCGACACGACTTGTACCGCTTTTGGGGGTCTGACTTTTACCAACCCCCTAGGCCCGCCATGCGATACTCATAGACGAACGGACCGGACTGTACGGATATTGTCACTGACAGGCTCAGTAGGGTTGTCAGGCTGAGTTCGCTCACAGACATCCCTTTTAGTCAGTACCTGGTAGCCCGTTACGTATTGGCTTATACCTCTGACGTGCTAGTGGTTAAATCCACAACCAAGGTGTTGATGAGTCTTTAGAGTCCCCCACATTCAGTTACTCAGCTTTCGGGCGAAAGGTTGTAGAGGCCGTATGGAGATATGGCAAGGTCCGACCAGATACGTGCGGTATTGCACGGATCGGGATCGGACAGTTTGTACTATAGGCCGTATGGATATATGGCAGGGTTCGATTAGATACGTGCGGTATTGCACGGATCAGGATCGAACGGATATTACTGGCCGGCTTTGGTATAAGCCGGATCCTAGTATAGTACAGTGTAGAGTTTGTCTCATTGCATTTGTATTTCGGTCGGAATACAAATGCGGGTGTGTATGCACAGTATCGGGGTTTTCCTGTAATTTATTACGGGACCAGTTTTCTGGAGTTGCCAGTTTGCTTTCCGTTTCGGCCAATTTCTATTGTTCCGTTCATTGGCCGAAGATTGGTGGAGGAGGGCTTATTTGCATTGTTGCAAATAAGCTTTTGTGGAAGGGGGTCTTTGCATGTTTCCTTGTATCATGATGGTGCACCATTCTTTTGATCTTGACTTGTATCTTCATGATGGCATGACTTTTAAGCCATCATGTTTGATGATGGTTGGTGATTGAGTGTGGATGTATTTTGTTATCATGTTTTTTTCATGATTCCCTTTTGCATTATTGTTATGGTTGCACCACTCATTCCTTGGCTCACTCTCTCTCATTCTCTCCATTTCACCTCTCATGGCCGGTCAAGCTTGGAGGAGGGGTTGCCCATTTTTGTAGTGGGGATTTTTGCTCTCTTGATGTTAGAAAAATCCCCAAGTTCCTCCACATTGTTCTTGTATCATCCCTCCACCTAAAATGGCATCTCCAAGAACCCCAAAGTGAGACTTGAGGACTACATATTCTACAGCGAACCTTGGGCACGTCGAGTAGCCGGCTTCGTGCCCGAGTTGCCTCGGCATTGAGGTGGGAGCCCGTAAAAGAAGTAGGCGATGTGGTGCGCTTCCGGCGACGGGGAGGAGACGGGACATTCCGCAGGAGATCGGGACGATGATGAGAAGACCGGAGGACTTGGATCGTCGGTATATCTCTTTCCCATCTTATAGTTTGCTAGGATTAGTTAGTGGTTCGATCCGGGTATTAGTGCGCGGCGGTTTGCCAGTTCAAGAAAATTTAAAGTTTATCACCGCTTCCGCATTCCGCCGTCGGATTGACGGCCGGGGCGCCGCCGTGCACTTACATGTACTACATTCAATTTAGAATTTTTCTATTTACTGTAATACAATTATTGTTATTTTGCATGCTAGTATTTTGGTTATTTATTTTGTACCTATACCATCTCTATCTCAGTTTTACCTTTATTTCTTTTGTAATTTATCTTCTCCGAACATTTTTCATATATAGTCCAGTTTTTGTCTTTACTTTATTTACTGCTATCTGGTTTGACTACTAGGCACATTTATATTATATGACTTGCTCTATCTCTCTCTCACAATATTTTCTTACTTTTATTTCTATACTAGTAATTCTTCCTCAGCTATATATTATACTTACTCAATTTATCCATATTTGTTTCTCCTTCCACATTATTTTATTTCTCTGTTCTTTCTTGTATATACTTTACTTATTAATCTTCGTGATGTTATATTTCGTTCATTTTGTCGCTTTCTATCTTTCTTTTATAAATTTTTTTGATCTTTTACGACTTTAATTCTACTCTATACTATTGGATTCAACCTTTTTGCTTTTGAATAACTATAGCATACTTATCTTGAAAGATTAATTATATTACTTGTTATGGCCTTTTATAATCTATGCATTTTAGTAATTCTTATTCTTTGCGAAATACATTTTCTTTATACTCAGGTAGGTTACAATTTATTTGATTTTATTTTTTACACTTGTTTTTACTCGTTATTATTTCTTTTCATCATTTTATAAGATTATATTACTCTATTGACTTTTCTTTTAGGTATATATCAGTAATAGTTCTTTCATGCGGTTCATATGCTAAGTTTCTTCTAAACTTATTTATATCTTTCACTATATGTTTATCTCATTTACTCTTTGTTTAATTTACTTTTTTTTAACTCTTTCTTCTTTTCTTTTTAGCAACGTTTGATTTTCATATTATTTCATCGATCTTCTTCTCTAACTTATTTTTGACCACTGTATTTTAAAATTTTTATTACTATATTCCAGTATATGTATTATGATTATCGTATTACTATTTTTACTACTACTTATTTTACTTAACTACTCTACATTATGAGTTAATATTTTTATTTATGTTTTATATTCTGTATGCTCAAGGTCTTCTATTACTTATTGTTTTTCTATTGTTTTGCTGGTTGTTTTCAATATCTCCTTTAAACAAATGTTTTAAGTTACATATTGTTTTTAGTTTTATTATTCTCTTAATACTAATAATGTTTTTATAAAATTTAAGTTACATTTCTTTTTAATTTTAATCTACCAATATAGCTATATATTGAATATATTTTCTTTTATAAATTATTATCAAGTTAATTTTTTTTAAATTTCGAGAATGAAATTTTCTTTAAGGAGGATATGGTATAATAACCGGTTTCTTGTATAAAATTCCGTATTTAAATAAAATTATAATTTCATTTTTCCCAAAATTTTCCTTTAATTCTTCTTTTATTTCACATTTCCATCTTTCTTTCTTTTCTTTCTTTTATTTTTCTACCTGTCCCAACCCATTCTTCTCCCCATTCCTTTTCTTTTTTTTTTTCTTTTCTATTTATTTTTCTTCTTCTCTAAAGCACAACCGGAGCCCAACACCTTCAACTTCCTCTCAACCCACTGCACACCGGAGCATCTTCATGCAATAGTCGCCATCTCCTCTGTCGAGCCAAAGCACTCCTCCTTCCAACCGAGCTCCTCCCCAACTTCCTCTCTCACAAATCCTAAACACCCATCAAACACCAACCGAGCTCTCCCTGCAGCGACCATCTCCAACGACTCACCATCATCGATCTTCTCCCATCTCGTCGACCACCACAGCTTCTTGAACGGAGCCACCACCGCTCACTGCACCGACCCACCACGCACCCCGTACCGGGCCAGCACACGCACCCAGCACACACCTAGCTCGCACCGTGCTGTGTCACGCCCGCGTAGCGCACGCACCGCGCACCGTGTCCGGATCCGCACTGTTTCGTAGTCGTCTCGTGTGTCGAGGAGATTCCCGCATGCGTGTCGCTTCTAATTCAGCGATCTAAGGCAAGTGATTCTGTCTGCTTGCTATCATGCTATTATTATTATGTTATATGTTATAATCGAATTATAAATTATATTTTAAAACGTTTGGTGATCGAACTGGTTTTAGATTGTGTACAGTGATTGTGAGCGACATGACAAACTGAGTGCAAAACAGGTTTAATATCCCGTGTTAAACATATAGAACATATAAGGATCGAATCACGTTCAATTTGATTAGACCAAATCTTAATTACTAAAATTATCGTATGATATACTAAGTGCTCGATCGAACGTCTAAACCTAAACCTTATTTAAACTTCTCAAATTTTTGATATTTACTTTCATGTACTATTAATTAGTGTTGTATTGAAAATTGGGATCAAAACGTTAAGCTTTCGCATATAAAATATCGTTGCCAATAGGAGACGACAAACCTGAACTTTTCCGTATATATCGCCTTGTGAAATTCACATTCGTATTATAACGTGTGTTGGCTCGTATCAAAATTAACTGGATAATCTAAACATCTATTATAAATTTTACTGAAAATTGTGTGGTTATGATATCGGAAACTGGGGAGAAATACGGTTTTGGACTGTAGTTCAGAGCAGTATTCTCTAATGACATTTGTTTTTAAACCCTGATACAACCCTGTATTAATATACTAAGATGTCGAAACTTATATCGATGCATAGATAATTGAGTTAGCTAACATCTGGTATTGGTTTCATTTATTTTAATTGCTGTTTGATATTTTTAAAGTATTTTTATACTGTCGACATGTCCTGCTGTTTTTCTACTGTGATGTTTATACGTATCGATCTTACAACGACCCTATTTCCATGTACACACCTTCTATTAATGTTCCGTCGGTTGCGTTAGAAAGTTAATTGAGAAATCTAGAATTTATTGAACTGTAGTAAACCTAGATTTTGAACATAACTGATAGTAAATTGCGTTCAAAATTGGACTTCCAATTCTGAAACTGAAATTCCAGCAGATTACACCTGTTTTAAAATGAGCATATCCCCCTAACCAGAACATGTATCGGGATGAAACTAATTTTGCTGTTGAGCTAAACGAATCTACTTTTATATGCTTTATATCATGCTACCTGATTCTGAATGTATGATTTTTAACGAATTTCGTAAACTGAATGATACTGGCAGTCCCTTATTAGTTGAAGTTTATTTAATGCATTTCTAAACGTATGATTTTTAACAATTGCAAATATATATTTTCCCTACAGAAACGTGTGCTCTCTCTCTCTCTCTCATACTTGTATTATCTAAAATACCCAATCTCTAATTTTGATGTTCTAAGGAGAATATTCAATTTTGCTGACTGCCGATTTCTGGATTGTTTTGATATATACTAGAGATGATTTACTACAAACCGATTAGCAAGCTCTTTCGTGTGGGGGCAAATATCACCATAAGGAGAGTGATATCATGATTCGAAGGAACAACTCAATTCCACTTCATCTAAATTTCAACATTGGTAATCCAAATTTCCATTTATTATTTATGTACAATTACCCAACATATGTGCATACATGTGCATTATAATAAAATCAAAGCCAGCTCAAATTATGCAAACGACAACACAAGAGAGCAAGAAACCAATTCGTTTATCTAGAATTCCATCTTTGTGACTCAAAATTTTCCAAGTACGTACATACATCAACAATAGAACATGCATGCATACCCATTCGCATTCACAGAAAATACATATCTAAATATCAAAGATCAAGTTAAAAAAGGAAAAATATAATAAAATGAACAAATTAATTAAAGAACATCTACTATCATGCCAAGAGATCTAGTGATCCTCTGCCTCAGTGGGTTTGGCACCATTGGGATGAACCTTCTTCCTCATTATTTTTCCAAAGAAACCATTGCTCTTCTTCTCCTTCATCTTCTTGTTTGTACTCCAAAACCCATTATCACTCATATTGATCTCTTCTTCTTGCATCTTCTCTTTGTGGAGCTTCTTCTTCATCATATAGATTTCAGCAATTTGTCCTCCGAACATTAATGATGCCATTGAGACTTCAAATTATTCAACAAAACTCTTTCTTTTCTTTCTAAAGTTCTAAACCTTTATGTTTGAGGTGTAGGTTTCCAAATTATTGTGGGCTGAGGCCATGCATGAAGCTGTGGGTGTGTGTGTGTATATATATATATAGAGAGAGAGAGAGGGAGAGGGCGAGGGAGGGAGGGTTTAAAGTTGACTTTTGAGTCATATATGGAATCTTGGTAGCTTGGCGGCCAAGTCTCAACCTTCAAAAAGGAATCAATTAATAGAAGAAAGTTGAAAACGTGTTTGCCAAACTTTATTAAAATTTGATTAGAATAGAAAGAAAGCAATGAAATTGAAAGGTGTTTGCATGTATGGATTTTTATGGTGTATAATGTGTCATCAATGACGAATTGACGACATATAACTGTACATGCATGCATGCATGCTAGACATATATAGGACATTGGATTTTCTCAAAAAAGACGCATGCATGGGGGCCTTCCGTTTATGGGAATCTTAAGTGTTCGGTTTTGCTAGTTGTTGATCTGACGTTTACATGAAAGTATGCCGTTTCACTTACATTCAAATTGGACGATTTTTGCGACAATAAATCTCAGAACACAAATGTTCAAAACCAATGAGCTATATAGCTGAGTTGGTATGGAAACTTCCCCTCTTGGAAAGAGTGTGGGGTTTGAACCCTGCGAGAGGGGTGCGGTTCGGATGAAAAGTGTTTTTGAAGCTTTTTTGACAAAGATGGATATCTACCGTTCATCATCTTCAACAAATCATGGAATTAATGTATTATTTGTTTCCATTTGCAAATATTTTCTTTATTTTGTATATACCTTACAAATAGAAAATGAAAAATATTAGCCATTGATCTGTTGATTTACTGTAGCTGATGAACGGGTGGATATCCATCTTTGAAAAAAAAAACTTCTAAAATACCTTTCACCGGAACCGCGAAGCCAACCACGAATTAAGTCGGGGCAAATTTGTGAACCCCTTGGGTGCGTGTGTATGTTGTGTGCTTCTGTGATGTATGAGTGGATATGTTGTGTCTGTAGTGTGCATAGATCAGACCTTTACGGGTCAGTGCAATTGTAGCTACATCAGATAAAACACATATTTTGCAAAATATAGTTAGAGTTGCATTTTAACCAAACATAAAAATGATATATTATGCATGCTACATACAAAGATAATGAAAATTTCAAAAATCTCAACATTTCTTATTTTCTTCGGTTTTTTTCATTTATATTTTGAATGCAATAGTATATAACATTCCCGAAATTTATAAAAATTCCAAAATTATTTGTTTTCTTCAAATTTACATATTTTGCATTCTACCATACGAAAATTGAGTAATTTTAAAAAATCTTAAACTTTTCTATTTTATACGGTTTTTCAATATTTATAACAACGAGAATCACGAAATTTTCAAAAATATTTTTAAAAAATCATTTATTCGACTTTTCAATATTTTGCATGCTGCACATAAAAACCGTGAAATTTTCAAAAATCTCAAAAACTTTATGTGCTCTCACTAGTAAAATAGGGGGTTGCCCCTACGGATATTGGAATCCGTAGGGGCAGATTTAACTTGGCCTTACGGATTAATCCGTAGGGCTAAAAGGTTGCCTCTACCGGTCCAGACGTCCAAGAATAAAAATATTAATTCTTAATTTGGTGTTTGCCCCTACGGAGCCGCAAACAAAGGACCTACGGGTATATCCGTAGGGGCAAGTAAATATCGATTTAATAAAGGCACAGATCGATCGCCTACGCTCACTTTCTTTCTCTCTCTCTCGATCGCGCGCAAAAAAAATCCCCAAATCGCCGGCGTTCTCCTCGTCGCCACCGCCGTTCTCGTCGCCACCGCTGTTCAGGTGAGTAAATCTTGAGGTAAATTAAAGAATTTTTTGATTATTTTGGGCTTAGGGTTCATGGCTGGGTCTGGGGTTGTGCGCGCGAGTTGGGGTTCGGCAGGGGTCGCGGTCGGGGTCGGGGTCAGGGTTGGGGTTAGGGTTAGGGTTGGGGTTCGGCTGCTGCTGGGGCTGGGGTGGGGTTAGGGTTTGCCTTAGGGTTGGTGTTGGGGTTTAGCTGGCTGCGCTGGGGTTAGGGTTAGGTTGGGGCTGGGCTGGGCTGGGCCTGGGGCTGGGGCTAGGGTTAAGTTGGGATTAACACGTGGGGAGTTAGAAAAAAAACAAGAAAATGAAAGAGTAATGAATGTGAGAAATTAAGAATGAGAACAATTGCACAACAAATTTGTTGACAAGAAAATGAGAGAGTAATGAATGTGAGAAATTAAGAATGAGAACAATTGCACAGAGAAAGCTATGCTTGACCAGGGGGGATGGTTCTATGTGCTTTCAGAGAGCAACTTGGGGTTAGGGTTAGGTGGATTGATGACAACAAAATACCATAATTTATAACTATATTACTCATCTAATGTGTATGGCATGTGAAAGCTAAATAAAGGTCGAGGCAAGCACAACAAATTTGTTGGATAGGACAATGTCAATAGGAGCTCAATGCTATTTGGAAAAATAATAATTCAAAGATATAGTAGAGTTTCCGATTGGTGGCATGGACTAGTTTGATGTATGTAGTTGGTTTGATTTATGAAAAAATGGGGAGACAACATGCATGTATGCATATAGGTAACATCTGCCAATATGCCATATCCAGACCGCAATCTATTTTTGCCTATTGGCTAATATGAAAATATCGGCCCGCGTATACGACATAATCAAAGTTGTTAAATCTTGATACGGTTTGTGTTTCGTTTTTTTATTTATCAGTTCTATCAATGTTGCGTATAACGCTTTATGATATCAGTATCCTACATTTGTAGTTTTAATTGTTGATTGTTATAGATGAATACCATTGCAATAATAGTTTTTGGTTGATGAATGCTATTGCAATGTAGGATGATCAGTTCTATCAATCTTGATCTCAATGGTTTAAAATCATGTTACACATACAACACGAATGCACAACAAACGCATAATTAGAGAGCGACTCGAGATATTCAGGTTAAAACCAATATATGATACTCGATGATAATATGAAACCTTCATATTCCCATCGATACTCATATATGAAACTAAAAGCGCTACTTAGTCCCCGTCTATCGGTTAACATACGTGCGATGCTCGTCGTGACCTAGAACTATACGAAGGTTGTTAAATATCGGACAGTATAGCTCGATACTAACAACCGTCGTATAGTCTACGCGACGAGAAAATTCAATCGTATGGTAACCCATAGATTTGTCCCGTGCGGACAAGTTAAGAATGTATAAAGCAAGCGCCTTCATTCACTTGTGTTTTCATCCGTTTCGAGATAATTCGTCGGTACCTTTCTGCTGGTTCTCCGTGTACAAAGATAGATTAGATGTTCATTTCAACGTTGTTTCACAGCTTTGAAATGATTATCTATTCTATTACAGTATACTCGGAGAACAGCGGGGAGGTGCTGCCGAAATTTACTCGAAACGGTTGAAAGCATAAGTGATGGGCGTTCGCTCTATATATTCTTAATGGGATAGAAGCCAACCCCCGACAGCCGGAACACACACATACAACAAGAATACACAACAAACGTATAATTAGAGAGCGATTCGAGATGTTCGGGTTAAAACCAATATATGATACTCGATGATAATATGAAACCTTCATATTCCCATCGATACTCATATATGAAACTAAAAGCGCCACTTAGTCCCCGTCTATCGGTTAACATACGTGCGATGCTCGTCGTGACCTAGAACTATACGAAGGTTGTTAAATATCGGACAGTATAGCTCGATACTAACAACCGTTGTATAGTCTACGCGACGAGAAAATTCAATCGTATGGTAACCCATAGATTTGTCCCGTGTGGACAAGTTAAGAATGTATAAAGCAAACGCCTTCATTCACTTGTGTTTTCATCCGTTTTGAGATATTTCGTCGGTACCTTTCCGCTGGTTCTCCGTGTACAAAGATAGATTAGATGTTCATTTCAACGTTATTTCACAGCTTTGAAATGATTATCTATTCTATTACAGTGTACTCGGAGAACAGCGGGGAGGTGCTGCCGAAATTTACTCGAAACAGTTGAAAGCACAAGTGATGGGCGTTCGCTCTATACATTCTTAATGGGATAGAAGCCTACCCCCGACAGCCGGAACACACACATACAACAAGAATACACAACAAACGCATAATTAGAGAGCGATTCGAGATGTTCGGGTTAAAACCAATATATGATACTCGATGATAATATGAAACCTTCATATTCCCATCGATACTCATATATGAAACTAAAAGCGCCACTTAGTCTCCGTTTATCGGTTAACATACGTGCGATGCTCGTCGTGACCTAGAACTATACGAAAGTTGTTAAATATCGGTCAGTATAGCTCGATACTAACAACCGTCGTATAGTCTACGCGACGAGAAAATTCAATCGTATGGTAGCCCATAGATTTGTCCCGTGTGGACAAGTTAAGAATGTATAAAGCAAACGCCTTCATTCACTTGTGTTTTCATCCGTTTCGAGATATTTCGTCGGTACCTTTCCGCTGGTTCTCCGTGTACAAAGATAGATTAGATGTTCATTTCAACGTTGTTTCACAGCTTTGAAATGATTATCTATTCTATTACAGTGTACTCGGAGAACAGCGGGGAGGTGCTGCCGAAATTTACTCGAAACGGTTGAAAGCACAAGTGATGGGCGTTCGCTCTATACATTCTTAATGGGATAGAAGCCTACCCCCGACTGCCGAAACACACACATACAACAAGAATACACAACAAACGCATAATTAGAGAGCGATTCGAGATGTTCGGGTTAAAACCAATATATGATACTCGATGATAATATGAAACCTTCATATTCCCATCGATACTCATATATGAAACTAAAAGCGCCACTTTGTCCCCTTCTATCGGTTAACATACGTGCGATGCTCGTCGTGACCTAGAACTATACGAAGGTTGTTAAATATCGGACAGTATAGCTCGATACTAACAACCATCGTATAGTCTACGCGACGAGAAAATTCAATCGTATGGTAACCCATAGATTTGTCCCTTGTGGACAAGTTAAGAATGTATAAAGCAAACGCCTTCATTCACTTGTGTTTTCATCCGTTTCGAGATATTTCGTCGGTACCTTTCCGCCGGTTCTCCGTGTACAAAGATAGATTAGATGTTCATTTCAACGTTATTCCACAGCTTTGAAATGATTATCTATTCTATTACAGTGTACTCGGAGAACAGCGGGGAGGTGCTGCCGAAATTTACTCGAAACGGTTGAAAGCACAAGTGATGGGCGTTCGTTCTATACATTCTTAATGAGATAGAAGCCTACCCCCGACAGCCGGAACACACACATACAAACGCATAATTATAGAACGATTCGAGATGTTCGGGTTAAAACCAATATATGATAATATGAAACCTTCATATTCCCATCGATACTCATATATGAAACTAAAAGCGCCACTTAGTCTCCGTCTATCGGTTAACATACGTACGATAATTTATTCTTTTCAACGACAAACGCACACACAAAGCATATACACGGATTTTCTCCTTTGTCAGTAACTATCCCGTTCTTATATTTCTCAATATAGTCAGCATAACCTACAATTTATATGTTATTCAGTCTAACATGGCCCATGAGTACGTCAGAGTTAAGGACTGGATGTATGTGGATTGGAAACAACGTATGCAACTTAAGTTTGTCGCAGGAGTTGCTGCTTTCCTTGAATTTGCACGCGCACATAATAAGATCATAATAGAGAAGATTCTCTGTTCGTGCGATAGATGTGGCAATAAGTACTGGCAGAAGGTAGAATTGGCAGAGCTTCATATTGTAAAACATGGGTTTACTAGACTTTATTCAACTTGGAAATATCACGGGGAAGGAGAAGAATGCAGTACTGCGGTAGAAGAAGAAGGAGAACACGATAATGCGGCAGGAAAAGAAGAAGAATTCGGTAATACGGCAGGAGACAGAAATTTATTTCCATCAGAAGAAATGGAGGATATGGTAGAGGCTGCCCTAGGTGAATCTATTCGTACCGAAGATGACATTCCTTCCGGTCAAGGACCGCGTGCGGATAAATATGAAAATTTCATGAATGATGCTAGAAAACCAATTTATGAGAATGCGAAGTATTCCACCCTCTCATGGTTCGTCCAACTTTTCCAGATTAAGTGCCTAAATGGATGGAGTAACAAGTCATTCACAATACTTCTTTCGTTCTTGAAAGATTCTATGCCTCCGGAAAATATGTGCCCGAAAGCTGGTATGAAGCCCAGAAGATGATGTCTGATTTGGGTCTAAAGTGCGAGAAGATTCAAGTATGTCCTAAAAATTGCGTGTTGTACCGGAAAGAGAATTCAGATTTGAAAGAGTGTCCAACATGCGGAGAGGCCAGGTATAAGCCGAAAGATTCTGATAAGAAGCCTGATATACCTGTGAAGATAGCATGATACTTTCCCATAACACAGAGGCTACAGAGGCTATTCAGGTGCAAGAAAACAGCCGAGGCAATGATTTGGCATCACCGTGCTCCTCCAAGCGAAAATGGAAAAATGAGACATCCAAGAGATTCACCGGTATGGAAGGATTTCGATAGGAGGCACGCAATATTCAGTAGCGATCCTCGCAATATCCGGCTCGGACTGGCTACCGATGGTTTCTGCCCATTCAACTATATGGCTGGAAGTCACAGTACATGGCCCGTTGTAATGATAATTTATAATCTGTCGCCTTGGTTGGCTATGGACCAATCATACTTTATGATGCCTCTTCTTATCGACGGACCAAACTCACCGGGAACAATATCGACGTCTATCTCCGACCTCTGATCGAGGAGCTGAAAACTTTGTTCATTGATGGTGTAGAGACATATGATTCAAACACAAATACAACTTTCATACTGCGTGCGGTTTTAATGTGGACAATTAATGAATTTCCTGCGTATGGAATGCTATCAGGTTGGTCCGTACATGGTCACAAAGCATGTCCTCATTGCCATGAACACACAACATCAAAATTTTTGAATTTTAGCAGGAAGGTTTGTTATTGTGGCCATCGACGTTTTCTGCCTCCAGACCACCCTTATTGGTTAGACACGGTTCACTTTGATGGTCATCAGGAGCTTCTTGGACCTCCATCCCCATTGTCCGGAGAGGACGTGACTGCTAAATGGGATGGTTACAATAACGTGACCTTCGGGATGGATCTGACGAAACAGGTCAAACCACAATATTGGAACAAGTTAAGCATTTTCTTCAAGTTTCCGTACTGGTCTACAAATTCAGTGCGTCATTGTCTGGACGTCATGCATATGGAGAAGGGAGTATCAGAGCACATACTTAACTTGCTTCTGTGTAAAGACGGAAAATCGAAAGACAACATGAATGCTCGGATGGATCTACAAGAGTGGGGAATAAGAAGTGAACTGCACCCTAAACCGGTAGCGGGTAAACTGGGCAAGTTTGTACTTCCCAATACCGCTTATCATATGTCACAACCGGAGAAGAAAAGATTCCTGCAGGTGTTGCATAATTTGAAAGTCCCCACAGGTTTCTCAGGATCATTCAGTAAGAAAATAAAAATTGTGAAGGGCAAGATCGATGGGCTGAAAAGTCATGATCACCATGTTATGTGGAGCACCTTCTTCCATTAGCCCTTAGGACTTCTCTCCCCGACTCGGTTGGTCTAGTAATCAACGACCTATGTTGTTTTTTCAGAGAGTTGTGTGCTAAAACACTGGAGGTTGCGAGGCTGGATAAACTAGAAAATTCTATTGCGTTGATACTTTGCAAGTTTGAGCGTATTTTCCCACCGTCATTCTTCGATATCATAATACACTTAACGGTTCATCTTGCAACTGAGGCGAAGCTAGCCGGACCGGTACAATATCGATGGATGTATCCCGTCGAGAGGTACGTGTAATTTTTTGTTTCGCGCAATTTATAAATTTATTGTTGTCCTGTATGCCCGTATTTATTTATTCAACATATTCTCATTAGGTACCTTTACACTCTTAAGAAGTATATACGCAATAAAAATCGACCAGAGGGTTCTATCATGCAAGGTTATCTTCTTGATGAAGCAACCACATTTTGTTCCCGCTATCTGGACGAGAACATTGAGACAAGGCTTAACCGACCACGAAGAATTCAAGACGGGCCATATGGTAAAGCCGAGTATAAGAGGGTAGACACTATGTTTATCAACAAGATATACCGGTTTATCTTGCTTAATTGCACATGTCTTGAACAAATTAGAGAGTAAGTTCTTTTGGATTAATTGTTATATCTGTGTTTGTGTGTGTATGAAATGACATAATATTAATGTCACAATTATTTGTTGAAAACAAAACTCATTTTAACGAGGTACGTGAGGGGCATCCTGATTGGAACGAAGAACGTTTGGAATTACATTTAAGTTATTCGAATTACATTTTATTGCTATCAGTTTTAATCTAAACTTGTATCGTTATGTATTTGTCGTAAAAATTTTTTTGTTAGATTCACGATCCGAACTTGTCTGCATCATTTGAGAGTGATTCAAGATGTTTAGCTCAATTTCCTAGTATGGAGGTTGCATATTACAAAGGATTTGGTGTCCTTGGATACAAATTCGAAATTAAGGACATAGAAATATCTAGAACCACTCAGAATAGTGGGATTGCGACGATAGGATCGGACGGTGTGATTTACTATGGATACTTAAATTGTATACTCGGCAACCACTATCCCGGACGATAAGAATCCTTTTATATATTCCAGTGTACTTGGTACGATCCGCGAACCGATACGGACAGGTGGAGAAGCAGTCTTGGGACTTAGAAAGATGAATATGGATTGACCAGTGTGAACACACTTCGATTTTACGGTCAGGACGATCCGTTTATCTTTCCGAACCAAGCGTTCCAAGTATACTATTCACAGTGTTTGAAGCATCCGGGGGGGAGTGTTGTATACCGATGGAAACCCAGAGATGTCTACGATGTCTCAGAATACGAGGACAGCGATGAGGACGAAGAAGAGAGAAGGCTTAAAGTGCTCCGACCGTCTGTTTCGAAGGACGGGTTGTCTTCGACCGATCATGAAGTTACGTGGGTTAGAAATGATATCGACGATGAAATCCAAGTAGATATGTATGATGCGCCCACGAAACGAAAAAGGTTATCAGTAATGTTATATTATTACTTCACATTTTACGCTCTATACATATATAGTCAGTACTTTTAATGATTGTCTAATGCGTCCACGAACCGTTTATCTAGATTTGATGACGATGTGGGGAGCAGCGAGGGGTGGCAGGAGCTCCAGCCGCGGCAGAGGCAGAGGCAGAGGCAGAGGCAGAGCGGTTCTGCTGCCCGGAGAGCTCCGTAGGGAGCTTCAGAGGGCCGGTCTTGCACCTAGATCGGAGACCCCTTCGGATGCCTCCTTCTGTGTGGATTTTGCCACACCTCCAGGTATACTGCACGCATATCCATTTTGAATGTAATATTGCAGATATTCATACCTGTTTATGTCAAAATTACTTATATTGTCAATGTTTGATTGTCTAGTTGTTGGTGATGCGTCCACATCTGGGATAGAGGCCACCCCCGCTCCTCCAGGTATGTTTATATATCATATAGTGTATGTATATTGATTTAGAATGCTATATCATAAATACACACATTCCTTTTGCTCTTACTTAGCAATTTTTATTATTGTCTAGCTGTAGGTGGTAACACCACCGTATCTGCGGGTATGTTTATATATCCTATAGTGCATGCATATTGATTTAGAACGTTATATTATTGATCTACACATTCTTTTTGCAATTACTTATATAATCTATTTTTAATTGTCTAATTATAGGTGGTGCGTCCACATCTTCCGCAGGGGCCACTCCTGCCGCTTCCATACCCTCCGTATCGTCTGCAGGTTAGTATGAATAAATTTATAATATTTACTCATTTTACATATGCTCTATAGAATAAATATGAACTTCATGGAAATTTAGCGTCGATGTTTATTTTCTAGTTGGAGGGGTTGCGTCCGCATCCGGGACCCCGGTTGTTCCTCACCGGAGGAACTATCGTCCCGCTCGTGCTGCTGTCCGGGCCGAGGCTCGTGCGATAGTCACCGGAGGTCTATATCACACTTGAATTTTCGTTTAACCTTGATTTCTTAATACAACTTTGTCTTATTATTGATTGTCTTGATATTTCGTGCAGACGCAGGGCCTCCCCATCCCCAGAGGGGGACTCGAGGCCCGAATCAGTCCCATAGGCTGAGGCCTGACAGAGCTAGGGAGGAGGCAGCATTCCCCCTTTTTTTTACCCTTGACTATCGCTATACCGGTCCTCATGCTGAGAGGTTCGGCCGGTATTTGGGGGACGAGAGCCGGCTCATGAAGAACTATCCACTTCACTTTGAGTGGGGCGAGCAGCACCAGCGCTCATTCACCCTCTTCTTTGATCAGGCTCGGGTATGTATTAATATATATTTTCATTTGATCTATCCAATATATTTATTATTAACACTTGAAATCTAATAATAATGTTTTTTTGTATTTTCGGTTGGATTACGATTTTCAGCCTGTAGCCGACCCTGATCACCCGGGAAGGGTGCTCGACCTTCATGCTCTGTACAATGGCCTGATGAAGAACATGCAGGCCAAGGTCCGATACAACAGGAATGAGCTGAAGGCCGACTGCTACTCCCTGTGGATGGCGACCCCCGAGGCAGAGAGAGCGGCCCTCCTATCTACTCCGGCGTTTGCGAGAGTCGACGTAGAGACATGGCCTCTATTGTGCGCTTATTTCGACTCCCAACGCAAACATGTATGTATTTTAAATGTAATTCATTATTTATGATATAATTTATTTCTTTGTGTTTCTTAATTAGAAAACTAAATGTTAATGCGTTGTGCAGAAACAGGCCGCTCAGAATACAGAGAACAGGAAGTCGGCGAAGAGGGGTCGCCCCATTTACACAGGTGGCTCGAGGAACATTACTCGAGCCATGAAGTTATCGGTAAATTACAATAGACCGACGTTTGTGATATTCTGCAATATTAAGAGTTATTTTCTAATATTTCTAATATTAAGAGTTACTTTCTAATATTGCAGACATCTCGGACCGTGGCGTCAGGTGGTACACCGAGCCTGCTGTCCGCATATCTTGCCGTCTACGGCACCTCGACAGATCCCGCCACGGGCGAGATTCGATATCCCGACGCCGCTACCCAGGAGTACTGCGTAAGTGTTAATATTTTTTCTACCCAAATTTGAAATTTTAGTTTTGGAAGGTTCAAGTTTAAATCTTATACTTATACTTTACTGCTTAATGTGGGTGTAGGAGCGGGTGGTTGAGCAGGCCCAGGCCTCGGGGATCGATTTTACCGGACAGAGCGATCCGAGGCTGCTGACCCCAGTTCTGGACGCCGCACACGGAGGGCACCACGGAGGTTGGGAGAGAGGCCGGGGACTGGGCCCTAGCAGGGCCCATATGAGGTTGGACTCCACCCCGGCGGTTACTTCCTCCGTCGCCGGTGACCGACGTGTCCATCAGGAACTGGAGAGCTTGAGGGCCACCGTTCAGGAGTTGAAGGAGATGCTGGTATGTATACTGCTTTATAGTAAAATATCATATCATATTATATAGATATCAACATATCCATAATTAGTACGTAGCTTGAGCTTATTTGGTTTTAGACTTAAGTTTGATTAATCATACATACAGATGTAATTAAAATAAACAACAAACTAGATATCCAAACGGGGTTTCGAAATAACTTAATAATGATACGAATTCGAATAATACACAGTTCTTAAACGCTTATTCCACACGTTAGGTCCAGACGCGGCAGGGTACATCGGCCGAGTCTCCACATGCATCTCCTTCGGCTGCGGCTCCGCAAGCCACTACATCGGCTGCGCTTCCGCAGACAGCTCCTGTAGCTCCACCGCCCACTCAGACTCCCGCAGCCGCGGCTCCGCAAGCGACTACCTCGACGGCCGCTGCGCAGACCACATCGCCAGCTCCACAGGCCGCTCAGACTCCCGCTCGTGCCGAATTGCAGAGTTTATTGACCGAGGAGCAGGCGCGCGTTATTCTATCGTTATTGAGAGGTGGAGCTGGACCGAACTAGGGTAGCATTTTGGTTCTTATTTTTTGAAACATGTATTTATTTATATCATACACATTGTACTACATTTTGAAACGATATCGATATTGGTTTATATTTATATCATATTCAGTTTTTAGATTTCTTTTGTATATTATATGCGTGAGATGTGATTATGAATACTGCGATATATGTTGTGTGATGATTATTTTTATATTTGATTGATGTATATATTATTGTGCACAGGGCGGGAAAAAATCAGGCAGCACTTTTTAAAAAAAAAATACAGACAGTATGTACCTACGGATTAATCCGTAGGCACACATGTTGCCCCTACGGATATATCCGTAGGGGCAAAATGTCAGCAGTAACTGATATTTGCCCCCTGATCTCAGTACCAGGGGTTGGAAGTGCCCCTACGGACATATTCGTAGGGGCTACAGCCTCTCCCCTACGAAGATATCCGTAGGGGCAAAATATCAGGAATCCTGATATTTTGCCCCTACGGATAGGTACCTACGCAGTTATCCGTAGGGTATATAACTTGGACCTACGGACATATCCGTAGGTACACTTAAAATATTAAAAAAAACCATAAATAATATAAATTTTTTTACCTTACGGCTTCGTCCGTAGGGACACTAGGACTTACACAGAAATCCGTAGGGGCAAGTTCAGGGCCTCAACTTGCACCTGCGGCCTTTGCCCCTACGGGGTATTTTTTCGCCCCTACGCATATATCCGTAGGGACAGTGGTTTGCCCCTACGGATAAATCCGTAGGGGCAACCCTTATTTGTAGTAGTGTCTTTGGTTGTTAAATATTTTGCTTGTTATAACACCTGCAAGTCATGATGTTTTTTCCCTTCAAAATTTCAATATTTTACACGTTACATAGCATACGAAAATTGCGAGATTTTCAAAAATTTCTATTCTCTTTGGGTTTTCAGTATTTTACTCGACATATAGCATAAAACCCGTAAAATCTTCAAAAGTTTTAAGGAATTTCTGTTTTTCAGTTTTTCAATGTTTATTTGGTATGGTACACGGAAATCGCGAAATTTTTAAAAGTCTCAATATTTTTATTTCTTCAATTTTTCTATATTTTATATCTTACAGCATACGAAAATCGTAAATTTTTCAGAAATCTAAAATATTTCTGTTTTCTTCCATTATTTCAGGATCACGCATGCTATGGACACATGAATATCACGAAATTTTTAAAAATCTGAATTTTTTTTACTTCAGAATATTTTAATCTGTTCGATGTTATAACACATAAAAATAGAAAGTTTTTCAAAAATATCAAAAATTTCATTTTTTCATTTTCTTTTCAATACTAAACGAATATCGCGAAAACCAACTAAGCTTAGTTCAGTTAGTACCAATTTTCTTTTTAATGTGAAAGATCGCAAGTTCGATCTTCAAAAGGGCACTACTACAAATAAGGGTTGCTCCTACCGATTTATCGGTAGGGGCAACCCACTGCCCCTACGGATATGTGCGTAGGGGCGAAAAAAGACCCCGTAGGTGCAAAGACCGCAGGTGCAAGTTGAAGCCCTGAACTTGCCCCTACGGGCTAAATCTTGCCCCTACGGATTTCTGTGTAGGTCCTGTTGCACCTACGAAGTATGCCGTAGGGTAAAAAAATTTATATCATTTACGGTTTTTTTAAATATATTAACTGTACCTACGGATATTGTCACGCCCCGCTTCCCAGTGTACGGCGAAGTGGACGTGACGAGGCCCGCTACGTATGTACTCAGAAGTACATACGCTAAGCGTAACTAAGCAATATAAAATAATCACAAGAGACAAAAGATATTGAAATAACAACAACTTTTATTAATATCATTCTTTGTACAATACATGAAATGAAAATACAACTGGAATGGAAAAGCAATGCCTAAACAGTGGCATAATAATAAAAGGAAATACTGGAAAGAACAAAGTACAATTATCTAGAGCTCTGGGTCTTCTTGGAACTGCTCCAAATCTTCACTTGTGGGCTCGGTCTCAACTTGGTCCAACGCACCTGACGACATTCAAAGAAGAAAGAAATAGAATGTCGTCAGCGAACAGGTCGCTCGGTAAGTCCCAAAGAAAAGAAGAATGAGAATGGCAGAGTAGCAGTATTTTCTAAAGTATTATGTTGTTGAATATTATGGAATATTGTTTAACGCCGTTGTTTGTAGCTTGGTACAGAAGGATGCCAGTGTATACGAGGGGGATCTCTATATGCTAGAGATCAGGACAAATGGAGAGTACAAGGAACCGTTATGCCACGGTACAACAGCAACAGTATTCATGTTAGGTGTCTTAATCTGACCACCTCGTGCCACCTTTAACACCTTCCGTACCAATCTACCCCTTTAAACCCCGTAGTGTTTTAACAGTGTTGTAGTATTGGAATATGTAAACTGGATGACTGACCAAAACCATGATATCGGTAAACATGTTGTAACTGTATAATCAGGAAAATGGAATATCAGGATAATGGATGAATATTCATGGTTTGATTCAGTCAAAATGAATATATTGTTAACTGGATTCAGGGATTCTTGTATTCAAATTTGTATTGGAATATGATTGAATATAGGTTGACTTGAATTATATTCAAGTCAGAATTAGTCAGACTCCAACCCGAGTCAGACTAAAAGAAAGATAATTTGAAGTTCAATATTAGTTAGGGGCCTTATTGTAATTTGTGAAACTTGAGGGGGTTTTATGTAAAAAGTACTTTTGTATAGTTTTCAAAATATACCTCAAGTATTTAATAATCATCTTTATTATTATAATGAATGTGAATTTTATTTGTGTTATTCTAGTGAATATATCCTAATAGAAGAATTAATTGTTTATTTGAAATTCGTGGTATTTTAATGTAACTTTTAATCTTGAATTTTAGGAAAAAGTGGAAACTTTATATTATAACAAAATAGGTGTTTAAATGATAATTATATATAATTAAACACATAAATAATTTTCTTTTATATGAATATTTTATTTACAAAAAGTCTCACGTTCCTTAAATATCGTATTTTAAACCTTTCGAGACCGAATGCTCCTTGCGGAGGTCTGAATCTCGCACTACTAGCCTGCGGGTGCACGATAAACCGTACTATCCCTAACAGGTTCCCCAAAGATGGGTTGTAGCGGCACTTTGCTTAGGTTTTATAAATACTTTTCATTTAGGAAAACGGTTTTATAAATATAGGGTGTTTATTTGCAAAAGAGTATGGTTTCCGTATTTTAGTTATTAGGGTTTCCTAAGCCAACTAGCCTATTTCTAGGGTCTAAACGATGAGTCATTAGAAGCCTCAAATCGCCTCTTCACCGTCAATTGCGGCCAGATAAGTGCCAGGTAAGTGGGAAGGAACCACAGTCGTGGGCCTAATTAAAAACCACTAGCCTTAGACACACTTGCCTAGACCCACAAGACAGTTTAGATAAACGATCGATGTCCATGACCAATCGTGCTTTCATTTTATATAAGATTTTATTTAGAAAAGTTTACAATTTAAAGATTTAACTAAAGGTTATAAAGGTTATGGTATTTTAGTGAAAAGTCCTGTAATTTCGTATTCTTTATTTTTGATATTTATCATTTAGGGTTATATTGAGTGTGTGTAAGGGTAGGTCATTACCCCGTGACTTATATTAGGTTTTGGTGAAGTTTAAAGGTGAAATAAGCTATGTTAAACCTAAAGGTATTAAAGTGAAAGAATACGGTATTCGTAAACGTTATCATTTCATGTGTGAAATTTCATTCAAATTGATTGAAACAAGTTTAGTTATCACAATAAACATGTTTAGGAGTGAGGTACTTGATTACATTAAGAAAAATGAACTTCATGGTATTTTAATGAAAGAAATACGGTTTTGTAAAGAACTTATCATTTCATGTAGAAAAGTGTGATTAAATTGGTTTAAGGGTGATTAATAGTCAACATGCATATGGGTAGATAATATGTATTAGGTGACAAGTGGAATTTTAAAGAAAAATCGAATCGGAAATCGGTTTGTCCGATTTCCGTCGGGTTCCAGAAATTCGTATTTTTACATTAAAGAAAAGGAAGGTAGAAGAGGTGGGACTTACAGGTTTAAACTCTTCTAAAGAGTAAAGAGAACTAGGGAGGAAGGCCGAGGGGTGATTACGTCGCCGGTTGCTCCAAAACGCGTCGTCGGAATTCCGTCAGAGCTTCGCCGGGAACTCGATTTCGAAGCACACTTCTTGTGGAAACTTTTGAGAGAGTGGCTCAAGATTTTGGGGGGTGAGAGGGTAGTGTGTAGGGTTGGTATTTATAGGGTTAGGTTAGGGTTAGGGTAGATGAAAAGTTAAAAATAAAAATATGATAAAATGTAATAAAAATGTATTAAAAGTGGAGTAATTGGGGGTTTTAAAGAGCTCTGGAAGTGGTATGAGGCTGAAACTTTGCAGGTGCGTAGGGAATACCAAAAGACACAACTTTCATGTTGTGATCCTCGCCGGAATCGGCCGAATCGGGGGTGACTCGGCCGTGACTCGGTCGGATCACTGAGTCGGCCGAGTCAAGGCCGAGTTGGCCGATTCCCGACCGAGTCCGGTGACCTGGATCTCCCCCGACGGTTCATCTACCCTCTGCAAGTGTTACATCTTTGGGTGTAGTGGGGGTTTTTGTGAGATATGCACGTGTAAACTCTTGGTATTCTAAAGGTTTTTTAAAAAATCCATATTAAAAATAATGTGGGGTATGGGATTCGAACTCTGGTGGTTTGGTTCAGCAATGCAAGGTATTACCAATGAGCTACAAGCTCCTTCTTGTAATTATTGTAAGGAATTAAATATTTAAGTTGTTTCCAGCAACAACAATACTCCAATTGTACACTATTTTTAAAGCAAATTTTTGGTATACAAAATTGGAGTTGTTACAATCTACCCTCCTTACAAAAATTTCGTTCTCGAAATTTATAACTTTTATTTGAGGACTAGTTTATAAAAAGGTGCGGATATCTTGCACGCATCTCATCTTCCCTCTCCCACGTGGATTCTCCTGGAGTGTCTTTCCTCCACATTACCCGGACCAAATTAACTTCTTTGTTCCGAAGTGTCTTCACTTTCCTGTCCAGGATCTCCACAGGTTGCTGCTCACAAGACAAATCGGGCTGTATCGTGAGCTCTGAATGATCAAGTACATGGCTGGGGTCACTCACATACCTTCTGAGTTGAGATATGTGGAACACGTTATGCACTCCTTCCAATGAAGGTGGAAGCGCTAATCGGTATGCCACTTCACCGACTCGTTCGAGTATATCGAACGGTCCAATGTATCTCGGACTCAACTTTCCCCGTCTCCCAAATCTGATCACTCCGCGGTTCGGAGATATCTTCAAGAATACATGATCTCCTGGCTGGAACTCCAAGTGTCGTCTCTTCGCATCAGCCCAATGTTTCTGTCTATCTTGGGCTATGCGCATTCTTTCTCTGATGGTATGAACCACATCAACGGTCGCTACTATCATCTCTGGTCCAAGGAGTTCCCTATCTCCGATATCGTCCCAACTTAATGGCGATCGACACTTCCTTCCATATAATGCTGCAAAAGGTGCCATTCCTATGCTTGCTTGGTAGCTGTTGTTGTACGCGAACTCCACAAGATGCAAGTGATCTTCCCACGATCCTTTAAAGTCGAGCATACATGCTCTGAGCATATCCTCCAAGATCTGAATAGTTCGTTCCGACTGACCATCTGTTTGTGGATGATAAGCCGTGCTGAAGTTCAGACTTGTTCCCAAGCTAGCTTGCAGACTCTGCCAAAATTGTGATCGGAACCTGGTGTCACGATCGGAGACAATGCAGACCGGTACTCCATGAAGTCTCATAATTTCCTGTATGAGTTCATGGGTATCAGAGATAGTACATTATGAAGAGTTTTTAAATCTAAATTAGATTATTACCTCCATGTACTTCTTTGCTAATGTCTCAGTTGATTGGCCAACTCGAAATGGGATGAAGTGAGCCGACTTTGTGAGTCGATCCACAATAACCCAAATCGCATCGTTACCCTTTGTGCTGCGAGGAAGAGCAGTTACAAAGTCCATCGTGATGTGCTGCCACTTCCATTCTGGGATTGGTAACGGTTGAAGTAGTCCAGCTGTCCTATGATGTTCAGCCTTTACCTGCTGACACACCAAACATTTTGCGACACTCCTGGCTACTTCACGCTTCATTCCATGCCACCAATAATTCTGACGTAGATCTTTGTACATTTTGGTACCTCCAGGATGTACTGAATAGGGAGAGCTGTGAGCTTCTTTCATTAACTCTTCCCGAACAGGACCTTTTGGTACACACAATCTGCTGCCGTATCTCAAAGATCCGTCTTCATGGATGATGAAATCTGTTCTGAGTCCATTCTCCACTTGTTCTCTGATCTTTTGCAACTTAGCATCGCTGGCTTGAGCTGCTTTGATCTGATTGACAATAGTTGATTGAACTTGTAGATTCATCAAATTTGAAACATCACCTGGCATGACTAGTTCGATCTCCATCTGATGTAGGTCTTGCTGAAGCTTCCACTGTGCGGTGAGATTCATTGCTAATGGTTGGCGACTAAGAGCATCAGGTACTACGTTCACCTTTCCTGGATGATATTGCAAATTGATGTCGAAGTCCGCCATAAGTTCTAACCATCTTCTCTGCCGCATATTCAATTCCTTCTGAGTAAACACATACTTCAGACTTTTGTGATCTGTGTAGATGTTCACTCGTTCACCAAGTAAGTAGTGGCGCTAAATCTTGAGAGCAAAAATAACAGCTGCCAACTCTAGATCATGCGTCGGATAATTGCGCTCATGAGTCTTCAGTTGTCTTGAAGCATAAGCCACAACCTTACCGTGCTGATGTAGAACACATCCTAATCCCTTACCGGATGCATCGCAATGCACTTCGAATCCTCCAGATTGATCCGGTATGACGAGAATAGGTGCAGATGTCAGTCTTGACTTGAGTTCTACGAAAGCTTGCTCGCATGCTTCTGACCACACAAATTCCTCATCTTTTCGTGTGAGCTTGGTCAGGGGTGTTGCTATCTTCGAAAAGCCTTCAATGAATCTTCTGTAATATCCAGCTAAACCCAAGAAACTCCGAATATCCTTCACTGATTTTGGTGTAGGCCATTCGCTGACTGCTGAAACTTTTGCTGGATCCACAGAAATCCTTTCTCCTGATACGATGTGTCCAAGAAAACCAACTTGTTTTAGCCAAAACTCGCACTTGCTGTACTTGGCATAAAGCTTATGTTGTCGAAGTGTTTCCAGGACAATTCGTAAGTGCTCTGCATGCTCTTTCCGATTCTTAGAATACACCAGGATGTCGTCGATGAAGATGACAACGAACCTGTCTAAATACTCCCGGAAAACTTGGTTCATAAGGTTCATGAAGATTGCTGGTGCATTGGTCACTCCAAATGGCATTACTAGAAATTCGTAATGTCCATAACGAGTTCTGAAAGCTGTTTTGTGAATATCAGCCTCCTTGACCTTCACTTGATGATATCCTGAACGAAGATCTAGTTTAGAGAAGACACAAGATCCACTTAGCTGATCGAATAAATCGTCGACGCGCGGGAGTGGATACTTGTTCTTTATAGTAACTTCGTTCAAGGCCCTATAGTCGATGCACATTCTGTATGAACCTTCCTTCTTCTTCACCAACAGTACAGGTGCTCCCCAACTTGAAGTGCTGGGACGAATCCATCCTTTCGCCAGTAATTCGTCCAACTGTGTTCGTACTTCCTTCAATCCTTCCGGACTTAGTCTATAGGGTGCTTTGATTACTGGTTGTGCTCCTGGTACTAAGTCAATACTGAATTCAAGAGCTCGATCAGGAGGCAAACCTGATATATCGTCAGGGAATACATCATCGAACTCTCGAACTACCTCCGGTCTTGTTTCTTCTTCTGCATGAACTGCTGCAACTACTGCTTCCCTTAGCTTTGCTTTGTAAGTGCTTGGTTCTAGTGTACGATCTCCACTCTTGAAATAGAAGACCGGATGATCTGGAATCTCAAATACTACCCTCCTTTGACGACAGTCGATGGTAGCATAAAAGGTTCCAAGCCAGTCCATTCCTAGAACCACATCGAAGTTTGGTATGTCCAGTACTTTGAAGTCGGCGTAAAACTCTCGACTGCAGACGATGACTGGACACATGCTGTATCCCATAGTTGCCTTTAGAACACCATTTCCAGAACTGACGTTCCAGCTGGATACAAGCGGTGAGACTGGAATCGCATGGGTTCGGACAAACCGTTGCGACATAAAGCAGTGGGATGCCCCAGTATCAAACAGTGCAAGTGCAGGTAGTGAAGCTACTAGGATTGTACCTAAGGTATATGGGATAGGTTTTAGGTATAGGGAAAGTGTGTAGGTAAACAAAACTAAAAGATAAATTTGAGAAAGTAGGTTTACCAGTAATGACTTGGCCAGTGGCCTCAGCTTCTTCAACAGACATCATGAACGCCTGGCGCTTCGGCACATTCCTCCTGGCCTGAGGAGCATTCCTCTGAACGTTCCTTTGTGCTTGATGGAACTGTCGAGGAGGTGGTGCAGCTTGTGGTCCCCTAGATGGTGCAGGCAGTGCAAGTCTGGTAGCAGGTGCCGGAAGAGCTGGTCGCTGCTGATAAGTATTTGCTGGCCGGAATGCAGCAACCGAGTTCTGCCTTTGAGGACAAGATCCAATATCATGAGTGGCTGAACCGCAGATCAAGCAAAGGCGGTTGGCTCGACGGCAATCCTTCTTCATATGCCCCTTTCTCTTGCAGTAGGTGCAAAAGGCTGGTCTAGGACGATGAGTTGGTATTCCGGGTCGCCTTGGCACGAAGGGTGGTCTGGACATGGCTCCACCTGCCATCTGGTTGGCAGGGCGCTTGACTCCTACAGAGTGAGGTCTTCCCCTCTCTTTTATCACTGCCTCGTAACTGCGGGCAGCTTCAAGGGCTTCCTCATGAGTCAAAAACTTTCCGGTGGCTAGAGCAGCCTTAATCTCGGTGTCCAAACCTTGCTGAAAACGACGGGCTCTGATCTCGTCCGTCGGTATCAGGTGTGCCGCGAATCTGTTTAAAGATTGTGTTAGCTGTGTAGTATGTGATATTAAAAATTGAACTACTGTGACAGATCTTACCGGCTCAACATAGTGAACTCAGCATCGTATTCATCTACCGATTTCTCCCACATTGATCCTTGCTGTAGATGAATAAATTGCTGCTCCATCGCGAACCTAGCAGTCACAGGGAAGTATTTCGCGTCGAACTTCTCGCGAAATGTCTTCCACTCAATCGGCTGTGCCAGACGGGTTTCTTCCGCCTTCCACCAATTGCGAGCGTTATCCGTGAGCTGTAGCTTCGCTACACGGACCAGAGCATTATCTGGCACTTGAGCTGCTGCCAGATCGTCTTCGATACTTTGTACCCATTCTTCTGCTTCGAGAGGGCTTCCTTTACCCGAGAATTGCTTTGGGTGCAAAGCTCTGAATTGTTTTATTCCCGGTGCATCTGTCTCAGGACGACTCAGAAGTTGTTGCTGTCCCTCTAGCAGACTGCGGATCGCATCGAATAGCATGGTTTGCTCAGTGGATGGTGCGGGAACAACTGGTGTGAAAGGTAGTGCTGAAGGGGTATTGTTGGCGTTGGTGCTGGTGTTGTTCGGGGAATTGTTCGGGGAATCCATAACCCTGAAGAAAAATTTGGATTAGGACAGATTCAAATACATGAAATGATAAGATTCAAGGAATAAAGACTTGTAAGATTCAAAGAACATGCATTGTAAAGAATGTTTTAGTTGCTGTTTCTTGTGTTATATTGCTTAGGTTGTTCACGCAGACCAGAACTGCATGACAGGGATTCACACAGCTCTGACCTGCATGGGCCACCAACAAAACCTGTCACGCCCTGCTTCCCAGTGTACGGCGAAGTGGACGTGACGAGGCCCGCTACGTATGTACTCAGAAGTACATACGCTAAGCGTAACTAAGCAATATAAAATAATCACAAGAGACAAAAGATATTGAAATAACAACAACTTTTATTAATATCATTCTTTGTACAATGCATGAAATGAAAATACAACTGGAATGGAAAAGCAATGCTTAAACAGTGGCATAATAATAAAAGGAAATACTGGAAAGAACAAAGTACAATTATCTAGAGCTCTGGGTCTTCTTGGAACTGCTCCAAATCTTCACTTGTGGGCTCGGTCTCAACTTGGTCCAACGCACCTGACGACATTCAAAGAAGAAAGAAATAGAATGTCGTCAGCGAACAGGTCGCTCGGTAAGTCCCAAAGAAAAGAAGAATGAGAATGGCAGAGTAGCAGTATTTTCTAAAGTATTATGTTGTTGAATATTATGGAATATTGTTTAACGCCGTTGTTTGTAGCTTGGTACAGAAGGATGCCAGTGTATACGAGGGGAATCTCTATATGCTAGAGATCAGGGCAAATGGAGAGTACAAGGAACCGTTATGCCACGGTACAACAGCAACAGTATTCATGTTAGGTGTCTTAATCTGACCACCTCGTGCCACCTTTAACACCTTCCGTACCAATCTACCCCTTTAAACCCCGTAGTGTTTTAACAGTGTTGTAGTATTGGAATATGTAAATTGGATGACTGACCAAAACCATAATATCAGTAAACATGTTGTAACTGTATAATCAGGAAAATGGAATATCAGGATAATGGATGAATATTCATGGTTTGATTCAGTCAAAATGAATATATTGTTAACTGGATTCAGGGATTCTTCTATTCAAATTTGTATTGGAATATGATTGAATATAGGTTGACTTGAATTATATTCAAGTCAGAATTAGTCAGACTCCAACCCGAGTCAGACTAAAAGAAAGATAATTTGAAGTTCAATATTAGTTAGGGGCCTTATTGTAATTTGTGAAACTTGAGGGGGTTTTATGTAAAAAGTACTTTTGTATAGTTTTCAAAATATACCTCAAGTATTTAATAATCATCTTTATTATTATAATGAATGTGAATTTTATTTGTGTTATTCTAGTGAATATATCCTAATAGAAGAATTAATTATTTATTTGAAATTCGTGGTATTTTAATGTAACTTTTAATCTTGAATTTTAGGAAAAAGTGGAAACTTTATATTATAACAAAATAGGTGTTTAAATGATAATTATATATAATTAAACACATAAATAATTTTCTTTTATATGAATATTTTATTTACAAAAAGTCTCACGTTCCTTAAATATCGTATTTTAAACCTTTCGAGACCGAATGCTCCTTGCGGAGGTCTGAATCTCGCACTACTAGCCTGCGGGTGCACGATAAACCGTACTATCCCTAACAGGTTCCCCAAAGATGGGTTGTAGCGGCACTTTGCTTAGGTTTTATAAATACTTTTCATTTAGGAAAACGGTTTTATAAATATAGGGTGTTTATTTGCAAAAGAGTATGGTTTCCGTATTTTAGTTATTAGGGTTTCCTAAGCCAACTAGCCTATTTCTAGGGTCTAAACGATGAGTCATTAGAAGCCTCAAATCGCCTCTTCACCGTCAATTGCGGCCAGATAAGTGCCAGGTAAGTGGGAAGGAACCACAGTCGTGGGCCTAATTAAAAACCACTAGCCTTAGACACACTTGCCTAGACCCACAAGACAGTTTAGATAAACGATCGATGTCCATGACCAATCGTGCTTTCATTTTATATAAGATTTTATTTAGAAAAGTTTACAATTTAAAGATTTAACTAAAGGTTATAAAGGTTATGGTATTTTAGTGAAAAGTCCTGTAATTTCGTATTCTTTATTTTTGATATTTATCATTTAGGGTTATATTGAGTGTGTGTAAGGGTAGGTCATTACCCCGTGACTTATATTAGGTTTTGGTGAAGTTTACAGGTGAAATAAGCTATGTTAAACCTAAAGGTATTAAAGTGCAAGAATACGGTATTCGTAAACGTTATCATTTCATGTGTGAAATTTCATTCAAATTGATTGAAACAAGTTTAGTTATCACAATAAACATGTTTAGGAGTGAGGTACTTGATTACATTAAGAAAAATGAACTTCATGGTATTTTAATGAAAGAAATACGGTTTTGTAAAGAACTTATCATTTCCTGTGGAAAAGTGTGATTAAATTGGTTTAAGGATGATTAATAGTCAACATGCATATGGGTAGATAATATGTATTAGGTGACAAGTGGAATTTTAAAGAAAAATCGAATCGGAAATCGGTTTGTCCGATTTCCGTCGGGTTCCAGAAATTCGTATTTTTACATTAAAGAAAAGGAAGGTAGAAGAGGTGGGACTTACAGGTTTAAACTCTTCTAAAGAGTAAAGAGAACTAGGGAGGAAGGCCGAGGGGTGATTACGTCGCCGGTTGCTCCAAAACGCGTCGTCGGAATTCCGTCAGAGCTTCGCCGGGAACTCGATTTCGAAGCACACTTCTTGTGGAAACTTTTGAGAGAGTGGCTCAAGATTTTGGGGGGTGAGAGGGTAGTGTGTAGGGTTGGTATTTATAGGGTTAGGTTAGGGTTAGGGTAGATGAAAAGTTAAAAATAAAAATATGATAAAATGTAATAAAAATGTATTAAAAGTGGAGTAATTGGGGGTTTTAAAGAGCTCTGGAAGTGGTATGAGGCTGAAACTTTGCAGGTGCGTAGGGAATACCAAAAGACACAACTTTCATGTTGTGATCCTCGCCGGAATCGGCCGAATCGGGGGTGACTCGGTCGGATCACTGAGTCGGCCGAGTCAAGGCCGAGTTGGCCGATTCCCGACCGAGTCCGGTGACCTGGATCTCCCCCGACGGTTCATCTACCCTCTGCAAGTGTTACATCTTTGGGTGTAGTGGGGGTTTTTGTGAGATATGCACGTGTAAACTCTTGGTATTCTAAAGGTTTTTTAAAAAATCCATATTAAAAATAATGTGGGGTATGGGATTCGAACTCTGGTGGCTTGGTTCAGCAATGCAAGGTATTACCAATGAGCTACAAGCTCCTTCTTGTAATTATTGTAAGGAATTAAATATTTAAGTTGTTTCCAGCAACAACAATACTCCAATTGTACACTATTTTTAAAGCAAATTTTTGGTTTACAAAATTGGAGTTGTTACAGATATAGCCGTAGGTCCACGTACTATCTCCTACGGATACCTACGTAGGTACTTATCCGTAGGGGCAACATATCAGGATTCCTGATATTTTGCCCCTACGGATAACGCCGTAGGGGCTAAGCAATGGCCCCTATGGACATATCTGTAGGGGCACTCCCAACCCCCTGGTACTGAGATCAGGGGGGAAATATCAGTTACTGCTGATATTTTGCCCCTACGGATATAGCCGTAGGGGCAAAATGTGTACCTACGGATTAATCCGTAGGTACACATTATCTGTATTTTTTTTTAAAAAAAGGGCTGTCCGATTTTTTCCCGCCCTGTGCACAATAATATATAAAACAATAAAATATAAAATTAATCATCACACAACATATATCGCAGTATTCATAATCACATCTCACGCATATAATATACAAAAGATACCCAAAAACTGAATATGATATAAATATAAACCAATATCAATATCGTTTCAAAATGTAGTACAATATGTATGATATAAATAAATACATGTTTCAAAAAATAAGAACCAAAAAGGTACCCTAGCTCGGTCCAGCTCCACCTCTGAATAACGATAGAATAACGCGCGCCTGCTCCTCGGTCAATAAAATCTGCAATTCGGCGCGAGCGGGAGTCTGAGCAGCCTGTGGAGCTGGCGATGTGGTCTGCGCAGCCGCCGTCGAGGTAGTCGCTTGCGGAGCCGCGGCTGCGGGAGTCTGAGCGGGTGGTGGAGCTATAGGAGCTGTCTGCGGAACCGCAGCCGATGTAGTGACTTGCGGAGTCGCAGCCGAAGGAGATGCATGTGGAGGCTCGGCCGATGTACCCTGGCGCGTCTGGACCTAACGTGTGTAATAAGCGTGTAAGAACTGTGTATTATTCGAATTCTTATCATTATCAAGTTATTTTGAAACCCTGTTTGGATATCTAGTTTGGAAAACCGTAGTTTATTTTAATTAGATATGTATGTATGATTAATCAAACCTAAGTCTACAACCAAATAAGCTCAGGCTACGTACTAATATTGGATATGTTGATATCTATAATATGACATGATATTTTACTATTAAGTAGTATACATACCAGTATCTCCTTCAACTCCTGAACGGTAGCCTTCAAGCTCTCCAGTTCTTGCTGGACACGTCGCTCACTGGAGACGGAGGAAGTAACCGCCGGAGTGGAGTCCAACCTCATATGGGCCCTGCTAGGGCCCAGTCCTCGGCCTCTCTCCCAACCTCCGTGGTGCCGTCCGTGTGCGGCGTTCAGGACTGGGGTCAGCAGCCTCGGATCGCTCTGTCCGTTAAAATCGATCCCCGAGGCCTCGGCCTGCTCAACCACTCGCTCCTACACCCACATTAAGCAGTAAAGTATAAGTATAAAATTTAAATTTGAACCTTCCAAAACTAAAATTTCAAATATGGGTAAAAAAGAGGGGGAATGCTACCTTCCCCCTAGCAACTGTCAGAACATTATATTTAGCACATACTGGTCTATAAAATTGACAAGAAATACCAAAATCAACAAATTCAAAGCCTTACCTACAGAGATAGCAGATGTGCTCCTCTGGTATCTGCATGTATCAAAATTTGAATAATATTAATTAATTTCAGTACATACATATTAACAAGATAAACTCTCATATAGCGCTGCTTACACATAAGACAAGGAGTGAACAAGCTCTTGTAGATCATCAGGCGCAAATCTAATCTCATCAAGCAACACATGATAATGAGTTGGACGCGTGGTGCCCTATTTCTCATAAGTGCATGCTGCGTGAATAAATATTGTGTTAATTTCAAACTAAATACAAATATAACAAGCTTATCAATTATATAGTATTCAATTTGATTTCAAACAAATACCAAATAAGAATTTATTGTACAGGTCCACGACTTACAATCATTCCCGCATGCGAGCACATATAAAAATCATAGTTTCTAGGATGACAAATTTTATTGTTAACTACTGTCACCACCTACAGCTAGACAATAATAAAAATTACTATCTAAGTAAGAGCAAAAGGAATGTGTGTATATTTATGATATAGCATTCTAAATCAATATACATGCACTATATGATATATAAACATACCTGGAGGAGCGGGAGTGGCCTCTGTCCCTGATATGGACGCATCACCAACAACTAGACAATCAAACATTGACAATATAAGTAATTTTGACATAAACATGCATGAATATCTATAATATTGCATTCAAAATGGATATTAGAGAACGCACCTGCAGTGAGAAGTGGTAAAAGTATCACCCAATAAGGGTGTAATTTACAGAATCAGTTGAAACTCTTGAAAGTCATAGAAGAAGCTGACCTGCATAAATCTGATGTATACTTTCTATTGGACACTAAGAAGTCTCTAAAAGGAAAAGCCAATGTGAAAGTCATCATTAGTTCATATCAGAAGATTGATGCTGAAACAGAGAACAAGGAATGTCATTTTCTTCTTCTTCTGCCACATTATTGTCTTCTTCTTCTTCTTCTGCCACATTACTGTCTTCTCTTTCTTATTATGTGCGCGTGTAAATTCAATGAAAGCAGAAACTCCAGTGATAAACTTAGATTGCATACGTTGTTGCCAATTCACATACATCCAGTCCTTAACCCTGACGTACTCATGAGCCATGTTAGACTGTATCATATAAATTGTAGGTTATGATGACTATATTGAGAATATGGATTAATAGTGGGTAGGAAAAGTATTTCTCAAATGAATTTTGCATCTGAAAACCATAAACTACTAAGTAATAGCATATATAATTTTTTTAGTATAAAGGTTGTTATTTTAAGTTTTCCCTTATTAAATCAAATTTGTTTCACGTATCGAGGAATATACCAAAACGTGCACAGGCATGCAATGTCTTGGTTTCTAGTGTGTGATCCACCATACACAATAGAACACAATACAATATTTCGTATAGTGATATGATCTAACTGCCTTTATAAACTACAAGTGTACAGAAATATACTTCCTCCGTATAAACCGTTTTCAGGAAGATGGATTAACAATGACAAATTATCCATATTAGAAAAACACGGTATTACCCTTCTTAAGATAATACATTGTATAAGCACACCATAGCCCAGAACATGTCCTATCTACGCAAAACATAAACAACATATAGCAATAAAAGGAAAAGAACCACCATATCGGAGATGAAAGACAGAGAATTCAAGCATTGTTTCATACCTTTAGAGCACGCTGCCAAAAGAAACAGAAAGACAATAGAACAGATTATCACATAGGAATTGATAGATAAATAAACATTAGAGTTCTGAGAATCTTGCCTTGAAATTTATGCTTTATTACTAACAACTATCATATCAAGTATCATGGTTCATGGAAAAAATATTATTAAAATAGAAAAATTCATAAAGAAAAAAGTGTTTCGAAAGAACTTATACCTCATAGCACTTCTGAGCCTCCTCAAGTTTTCGCTGGACAAGATAAAATTGCCCTAGGTTGTGTAAAGCAGCCCCCATTCTGCAAAAGCAAGAAACCTTAAAGAATGACAAATGTGTCCATCATCCAATTTAGGTGACTAAAAAAGGAAAAATACATAAAATCATATATTAAAAAACAGAATTACTATATCTGTTCTACACATATAATGTAAGTATATATCATTATAAAAAAGTCAAAAAGGCTTAAAGACCCTTCACTGAACTTCATTAATAACTATTTATACAAATTATTAGATTTAACATTAGTTACTTACTAAGCATACATATCTACAAGGTTAGAAAATAAAATAAATTTCAACTGAAATAATATACACACCGTACGTCATCAGAACCAAACACTTCCTCCAGAATGGTTATGGCTTCTAAATATAATGGCCCAGCTTTATTAATTACTTTCCTTACCCTGTAAAGTTCTGCCTACAATACCAAGCATACATCAATAGATAAGTTTAAAACAATTAAGAAAGTCAAATTTCTTGACAAGACACTGGCTTCTTTTGTTTAAAGGACGGAAAAACAGCATGTAAGATATGCTAAGATAAAGGCAGGTAGCATATACATACATTAAGCTCCACAAATATATTTTATAATTCTTGAAACTTCAACTTCTTAACAGTGTGTAGCTCGCTCAGTTATAGCTTTCCAACATCGCTTCTTTTGTTTTTGGGCTATGTCAAAAACCTATGCTAGATTTCTTACTTTCAAAAACTGGTAAAATTCATGTCTACCAAACAATTTTCCAAACTCATTTTATTAATGGAAGAGTAAATGATGTAACTTCTTAGGTATTTTTTCTTCTTTCAACATTACATAAACAAACACATAAAGTAACTTCCAAAATTACTTCCATAAATGTTTTTATGAAGTATTTTTTAAGAGCATCTCATACTCGCAATTATCCAAACAGGTCCTAAATACAACTGATGCCTGACTGATTATTACAGTTACTAGTCAGGAAATTACAACTGAACCATCAATTTCAACTTCCTCTTCTACCACTTCCAAAACCTAACCCCACCCCACCGGAAATTATTCCCAACGCTGGTTGCATACGCCAAGACGAGATTGGCGAGATCGGCGATGAGAAAAGGGGATTTGGGAGGTTTCGCGGGCACGAGCGAGGAGAGAGGATAATCGGCGCGGGGGGGATGGTCCCAAACTCGAAGCCTAAGCCTTTGAAGAAAGTAGAAGCTTAAGGATACATAGGTCCACCTCTATTGGTGGATAGCGATGATTACAACAATCTAATAATGTTTGTCGCGGCTAAGTTTTGAATCTGTCCGGGAAGCACCGTTCTGTTGGCTATGCATGCAATATTTGTTAAAAAAAAAATCTCGTTTTTTATATCTGGCTACCAGACTGTGATATTACGAAAAAAAAAGCCGCAACAAGTATTAGAAAAATAAGAACATAAGACCATATCATTATTGTCAAATTAAAACCTGTTGATATCTTTTTTTGAGAAAATTCATTGAGCAGAGAAGTGTTGAATGCAAATGACATTTGACTTTTCTATGCATCACATGTGATCCAACGTCACCTAACGGAAGTTTGTGATGACCATAATAACCATCTTTAGCAAGAAAAAAGATAATGCAGATATATAAATATTAGGAACAAAATAGATATATAATGCAGTGATGATAGATTCAACCATATTCATTTTGGTTAACAGGAAGTAATTAGGGAGAAGTTAGAAATAGATGAGAGAGAGACCGAGCGAGTGATCGTGTGTGTGTCATGAGTGTAAATAGGAGTGAAAGCGGAGGGCACTAAACAGAAGGAAGCACGGATCTCGTTTTGTCGTTTTGGCGGGTCTTGCCGACTCTACGCTTACGGCTGTCTTCATATAAGAGGATGTCATTAGGCACGTTTATGAATATCAAAAACACATTTAACTTTAATTTCTATATATTAGCTTGGATTACAATATAAAAATACGAGGGGGGGGGGAACCATACCTTAATGCTAGCTAATCCCAATCTTAATCTTGACTATACTAGTCCATACATTCATGAGCTAGGACAACATAATAGGTTTCTTAATTTTGTCATCAAACCAACCCCAATCCGAACCCTAACCCTACCACCAGCCTCAGCCCCAACCCCAGCCCCAACCCCCTGCAGAACCCCAACCCCAACCGCAGCCCCAGCCCGAGCCTGAGCCCGAGCTCGAGCCCCAACCCTAACGCCAACCGCAGCCCTAGCCGCAGCCCGAGCCCCGGCCGCAGCCCGAGCCGCAGTCCGAGCCCAAGCCCCAACCCCAGCCCTAGCCCAAGCCCCAGCCCCAGCCCGCAGCCCCGGCCCCAGCCCCAATCAAAAATTTGAGTAATTGAAAATTTCGTTACCTGTGCAGAGGCGACGTCGAGAACGGAGATGAGCCGGCGCTGGCGACGACGAAAGCAGGCGGTGGCGACGACGAATCGGCGGCGCTGGCGACGACGAGAACGACGATCGATTGTCGGGAACGAGGGTTTGAGAATTTGGGTTCGTGCGAGAATTAGGAATAATGAGCGTAGGGATCGATCTGAGCTTTTAACTTAAATCCCTATTTAGATACCCCTACGGATAAGTCCGTAGGTTCTTGGTTTGCGGCTCCGTAGGGGCAAATAACAATTTAAGATTTAATAATCTTTAAATAAATATGTAAGGACCGTAGGGGCAACCTTTTGGCCCTACGGATTAATCCGTAGGGCCAAAATAAAATTGCCCCTATGGATACCGTTATCCGTAAGGGCAGCCTCCTATTTTAGTAGTGGGGGTTGGTTTCAAAAAAGAAAATAAGTACTGAGAGAAAAGGAAGAAAGCGAATTTAAAGGGTAGGGTCAATCAAGATTTTTTCACTCTACAAGGCCAATTTTATGGGATGAAAAGTGATAAATATCGAGAAGGAAGCGGGAAAAATCTCTATGGCCTAAATATAGTAAGAAAATAAAATAGAGACTAGATATCAAACTTTCAATCAACACTGAAACTAGATAAGGAAATACTAATATTCTATCATATATAGTTATTTATATATTAAAGTTAAAAATTCTGTCTTGATACCATATGTATTTCTATTATTATAAAATTAATAAATAAAAATGAAGCGGTTGATGATGGGTTACCATTATCCTTTTTCTTATATTTTTTCCAAAGAAAAGAAATTTGTCCATCTATTTTTTTGAGACCTCCAAAAATATGATGACATGAAAACACAAACACACAATGGAATGGAAATTGAAAAGACATGTATCTCCCGTTATTTCAGAAATGGTAAAAGCTTTGGCTCAAGAAGATGGATAAATGTAGAACGCAAAGAAGATATATGAAGCACCCATTCATTCACATTTTCTCATCAAATTAATACATATATACCCAAATAATTAAAGGCAACAAAATCAATAAACAAATAAAAGAAGAGCCTCCAAATACAAAAAGTCCATCAAATTAATCAACTCCATCCTCTCATTGAGATTGAGAGGCATTGGGATGGACCTTCTTCCTCATGATTCCAAGGAAACTACTATTCTTCTTCTTATCAATTATAGTACTGTTTCCTCATCACATAAGCTTCAGCTAACTCTCCTCCCATTGATGCCATTTGCTTAATTTGAAGTTTCCTTTACTTACCCTTTTATTTTCTTTCTTCTAATTTGAGTTTAATTAGGTTACTTTTGCTCCCCCCCTTTTATTTTGCTCCCCACACTCAAATATCTATATATATATATATATATATATACATATATATATATATATATATACAAGGCTAAGAAAGAAAAGGCGCTATAGGAGGGAATTTCCATATATGGCGTCGGAAAAATGCACCATTCATGATTTTTTTCGATGATCGGCATACATCACGTCCTTTTTTATCATCTAAGATGTGGATACACTAAATTTCATGTGATTATACAATTTTTTCACCGTTGATTTAGTTGGTGCAAAATTAATGGTTTACCGACAATAGAACTTTTTACATTGCTAATTCAACGGTGAAAAAGTGGTGGAATCACATAAAATTTGGTGTATGCGCATCTTAGATGATAACAATGATGATGATGGATGTCGATCGTCGAAAAAAATGGTAGAGCTTGTATTTTTTCGACACCATAGGAGGAAATCCCTTCTTATGGCCTCTTTCCTCCATTATTCTCTCTCTCTATATATACACACACACTAGCAAATGCATGCCTCAGGGCACTTGTCCAAAAGTTAAAAATAGTTTGAGCAAAAATATTATTGTAACTTTATATTAATGTTTTATGGGATATATATATATACACACACATCGCGCGCGAGAATAATGGAGGAAAGAGGAAATAAGAGTGAATTTCCTTCTATGGCGTCGAAAAAATACGCCCCCACCGTGTTTTCCGACGATCGGAATCAATCATCTTCATTGTTATCTTCTAAGATGTGAGTACGCCAAATTTCATGTGATTCTACAACTTTTTCACCGTTAATTTAGCAATGTAAAAAGTTCTATTGTCGGTAAAACATTAATTTTGAACCCACTAATTCAACGGTGAAAAAGTGGTAGAATCACATAAAATTTGGTGTATCCACATCTTAGATAATAACGGTGAGTATGATGGGTTCCGATCGTCGGAAAACAAGACGGATGGCGTATTTTTTCGAGACTATAGGAGGAAATTCCCTTCCATGGCATCTTTTCTCCATTATTCTCTCTCTCTCTCTCTTTATTTATATATATATATATATATATATATATATATAATATCAAATAAAAGGATAAAGAAAATTACAGCACCACAATTCGTCAGAAAAAAGTAAAAACTACATCACAAATTCGGACAAAATATTGACAACAATAACAAATATTGACAGCAAAGGAAAATCAGCCTTAAGATTTTCAAAAAAAATAAACAATCTTGCTTTGAAAATACAAAAACCATTAACAAAAATTTGCTCTCTCTTGTTGTCATGTATTCCAGCATTTCCTCCCGTACACAAATGCATATTAGCCAACACATATACTCAATGATTTTGGCGGCCTAATAATTCTCATATATGTCCATCGATCGGTTCAATTTGTTAACCAAGTGCAAATTATATGTACGCTTAGACCTATGAGATGATTTTTTAGGTACGTATAGGATTGCATATGAGTATTACCATATCTGTATGCAGTACATAATTGCATATGCAAATACGGATACAGATAGTTGTCGATAAAAAAAATTACTATCCATATCTGTTACAAATCGAACACGGATACAGACAAATATAGAAAGTCATGATTTATAACTACAACTAATAAAATATGTAAATAGGTTCACCAATATTTTTTGATTAAAATAATCACATCAAGTCTCAATAGTTTCAAATTATAACTTTTCATGTAACAAAATTTTTGTTAGTAACCGGATTGGGATCCGAAAATTTTGTTAGTATCCGGATTCAAATTCGAATCCAATTTGGATACAAATTTTCTATTTGAATCTGTCCGGATATGAATTTTTAATATCCATATCCATAAATTGTCGGATTCAAAAACTGATCCGGGTCCGATTACCCGGGTCCATTCACATCCTAAATATTTTTTTAAGAACTTTTTCAAGAAGTTAATTAATTAGAGCTAATATATATTATATTGCTGTGAGTCGAATAATTCAAAAAAGAAAACTCTAGTTGAGGACATAAGAGAAATTAAAGCTAAAAAGAGGGGGAAATTAAGGGAGGAAGCTTGAAATCAAGCTACCTAAATGTTTACAGTTATTATTATTATATATATAACAATAACACACAAAGGTTAAAGTGTCTGAAAAAGAAAATATATAAAAATAGTAAAAGGAATGAAATTGAAACTTGAGTTCTTTATATATACATTTTTAATCTTTCTCAAATTGTGTCATCAATGACGATAGCTGATGTAACAGAATAAATTCCTCTGAATTTTTATGTACACTTAAGAAAATTCAGGAATGTCACTCATGTATGGGTATGCATCATTTGATAGTACACGGCAAAAGTCGGGCATTTAAAAAAAAAAACCCAAAATATCCGCTTGTCGTTCCCATGGTACACTAATATTGTCCAAATTTATTTCCTTCCAAAATTTTCCCGCCCTCGGGTCGCCTCCACCTCCCTCGTCGCCTCCTTCCACATCTAGCGCCATCATCGCCTCCTCCGACTTCATCGCCTCCTCCTTTGTCGTCTCCTCGGACCTTCTACGACCTCCAGCGCCACTTCCATCACCTCCAGCGTCTCTCCTCCGATCCTCCAGCACCGTCGAAGCCCTCCTCCTTCTCCTTCTCCTTCCCGGTGTAGCCTCGTCGAGCAGGAGCCGTCGATTCCTCCACCGTTTCGCCGTTTAGCCGTCCGTCGATTCCTTCACAGGTCAGTTATTTATTCCATTTTGAATTTTAATTTTCCAAATTAATTTCGATTTTGATTTCTTTAATTGTAGGAATTAATTTATTATTTGGTTATTTTTGTTCTTAATGTTGTTGCATTTAGGATTAGGGTTAGGGGTACGAGATCGGTTAGGGGCTGGGGTAGGGATTAATTAGGGTGATTAGGATTACGGTTAAAGTTGATTAAGAGGTTAAGGTTAGGGTTAAAGTTAATTAAGGGGTTAGGGTTATGATTGGAGTTAGGGATAGGGTTAGGGTTAGGGTTAAGGGCAGGGTTAGAGTTAATTAGGGTTATTGTTATGATTAGGGTTAATTAGGGATTAATAGTTAGGGTTATTTTTATGACTTAGTTTAGGGCTAAACTTATTATCAATTAGCTAAACTTATTATCAATTAGGTTAAGTGTTAAGATTAGGGTAACTTTTTAGTGAATTGTTGTAAGTAATTTAGTGAAAAACAACCGTAGTTTAGTGAAAAACAAATATAGTTTAGAGTATTTTAGTGAAAAACTTATAATTGTTAAGGATATTTTAGTGTAAAAAATAAAATTTAGTAATGTGCTTTTTACTAAATTTTTTAAATAATAGTTTAGTGAATAACAACAATAGTTAAGGGTATTTTAGTGAAATTTATGGTCATTTAGTAAATTTAAGAAGATGAATAATTAGTTAAATTTGTTAAGATAGTTTAGTGAAAAACCGACAATAGTTAAGGGTATTTTAGTGTACTTGGTGTACTTGGAATATAGTTGATACTGTCGTAGTGTCTCCAGGACAACGCGTAAGTGCTCGACGTGTTCTTTCTGATTCTTGAAATACACAAGGATGTCATCGATGAATATAACAACAAACATGTCTAAATACTCTTGGAAAACTTGATTCATCAAGTTCATAAAAATGGCTGGTGCATTGGTCACTCCAAATGGCATTACGAGATATTCATAATGACCATAACGAGTTCTAAATGCTGTCTTCTGAATGTCGGTTTCTCTGACCTTCACTTCATGATAGCCTGAACGAAAATCCAACTTTGAGAAGACACAAGATCCACTCCGCTGATCGAAAAGGTTATCGATGCGGGATAGCGGATACTTGTTCTTAATTATCACTTCGTTCAGTGCTCGATAATCCACGCACATCCGGTACGTACCTTCCTTCTTCTTCACAAGCAGCACCGGAGATCCCCAACTTGAGATACTGGGTCTGATCTAACCTTTCTTTAAGAGTTCATCCAACTGAATACGGATCTCCTTTAATCCCTCCGGACTTAAACGGTATGGAGCTTATATTACAGGTTGTGTACTGGATTGTAAATCAATGCCAAACTCTAAAACTCAACAGGGAGGCAAACCTGTTATGTTTTCAGAGAATACATCCTCGAACTCTCTGATGACCTTTGGCTTTGATCCTTCTGCTTGCAACGCTGCAATCTCTGCTATCTTTGGTTTCACTCGATAGATGCTAGGCTCCAAAGTCCGATCTCCGCTTTTGAAATAGAACACTAGGTGATCTGGTATTTCAAACACTACTCTCCTTTAGCGACAGTTGATGGTAGCGAAGAAGGTTCCCAACCAGTCCATTCTCAAGACTACGTCGAAATTCGGTATGTCCAATACCTTGAAATCCGCAAAGAATTCTCGACTGCAGATGACCACTGGGCACAAATCGTATCCTAAAATTGCTTTTAGAACGTCGTTCCCTGAACTGACATTCCAGCTGATTAGTACGAGCAACTTAACTGGGATCGCATGAGTTCTTACGAATCGTTGCGACATGAAGCAATGCGATGCCCCGGTATCGAAGAGTGCGAGTGCAGATAAGGTGGCTAACCTTCTTGATTCTTATGCGGATACCCTCGTATTTTGTGCTTGTCCGAGACATGAATGACCATCACTTGATCTTGTCCCTTGTTCTGGAAAGCGGCACCTGACGGATGTGGATAATCAGAACCCGTATTTTTATCCGTTTATCGGCAGTTGTCCTGAATTTGTCATAACTGTGTGATTTGCATTATTCTAGACTGAAAACCTGTAACCTGTAATTATTTAGCAAATACGGATCAAAAGCATCTACTTATATGCAATACGACCAAGAATGAGTGGTATAAAAGTGCAAAATTCTGATATGAACAAATACCCCCAATCTTATCTTTTGCTCACCCTGAGCAAACAATTTTATTTTCAAAAAGTCATAAGCTCACTTTCGTAGGCATCACGGTTGCATTTAGCATGTGCAAGAAACCGTTAAATCCCTAAGTTTCCCTAGAGGAGGAGTTTGTCTCCTGAGAGTTTTCGGCGAATACCACCCACAAAATCCTGTCAAGTTAGTCGTCGGCTCTAATCCAACTGTTTAGCATCCTAGTTAGAAACTCTATCATCCTAAATTAGAAATATCCACCCCTTATTTTTCACACCTCCTATTCATTTAACTTAAGATCCTATACGTTTTGTCAGTTTATAAAGACCTCGGTTTCTCTTGAGTTTTCCTTCTAAATCGTAGTCTCCAATCTGGAATTTTTATCATCTTTAAAGAAAACGTAAGATTTATTTTTCATTCCTATCTCTCTTCCAAATATCGATCATATGCCCCAACGTATGTGTAAATTCACCCTTCCACTCAAGAATTTAATTTAAGCTATAGTACCCTTACCCTAATACTCAGTACTACTACTTTTTATTAATTATGGGCGGATTCGCTCATACACCTTTCATGCGACTACTACTGCTTCCTGAGACACTAATCAGCCGATTACTGAGTGTATGAGCTTATTAAGGTGTAAATAACAGTTTCCAGGTCTTGCAATATACACATATATATATATATTTTTTTGAAGACCGAATATATTTTTCAGCGACACTCTTTTGGTGGTTAGCTTCAAATAACATATTTTTCTTTCATACCAGGCTTTCAGGCAAGAGAATTTCTAGGTATGCTCTACTATCCAAAGTTTTATGGTGTGTGTAAGTACAGTTTGTAGGGTATATACTTTCTAAATTTGGACTTAAGAATAGAAACTAATTTTCAGACTTATCCTTCAATAAAACTTTCAATACTTTCCTTTCATTTCAACTTAACTCAATAACTAAATTCAAGATTATTTACTTCTAAACAAACTGTAAGGACATATATTTACTATGGTTTCACTTCAAGGAGAGTTATTTTTAGGGTTTTCAATCCCTAAGCCTAGGATTTAGTTATTTTTAATTAGTTAACCATCATATAGAACTCAAGTCTAAATATCCATCTTTAACGACAAAATTTTTATGTTTTTTTTTGGAAAAGAAGGTTTCAATTTTTTTATGGGTTTTTAGGATTTTCAAATTTTTATGGGTTTGAAAAACAATCCAATGCAGAAATATAAACATGATGCGATACGGATTTTAAACATGCAAACAAAAAAAATATTTACAAGCAAAAAAATAAACGTGCAAATGCAGAATGCATGGATAACTATTTACAACAAACCTCACCCCCAAACTTACATGCAGCGGTGCCCTTACTGCTGCCCACTACGTCTCCTAGAACCAGACGAGGCACCACTCATGCCAGCACCACTCGTGTTGGGTTACGGCAGCGCCCCGTCCGTCAATCCGAGACTAAATGCGGAACAAAAACTTTTCAAAACGTGACGCTACCATAACCTTTACCCGGATCGTTCCATTAACCGTTAACTAGCAATCTTCAAAGAAGTTAGAATGGCTATACCGATCGATCCGTGTCCTTCGGTCTTTAGCCACCATCTCTTGCTCCTCGCGGCATCTCCGATCTCGCTCGATCTTCGGTCTTCTCGTCGAAAAGGGCACCACATCAAGAAGTCTTTTTACGGGCTCCCGCTTCAAACCGAATCAACTCGGACATGAAGTTTGCCAGCCGACATGTCCAAGGTGAAATAGAGAATGTGTGTGATAACTTTGTCTCTAAACATCCATTGATTCTCAACACATGAGATTGTATGGATGGAGGTTGAAGATGAAGCCATTAATGGAAATTGTGAGCTCAAGAAGAAAGAGGAAGAAGAAGAGCTTTCTTTTGTTATTGTGTTGGAATGATAATGAGAGTGCTAGAATAAAATCTCAAGACCAACCCCAAACCTCATGGCTGCCCCCTCTCTCTCCTCATATCATTTCAACACAATAATCAATCAAAAATGTGACATTTGCACAAATAAAAAGACCATGAGTTATCACCCATGCACATGCCACAATTAATGCTCCTCATGATAACTTGAGCTCATAATTACCACTAATAAACATTAATCCAAATGTTTAATCCAAAAAGAGAATGACAACATCTAAAGTAAGCTCGTGACGGATCACAAGGATACCCCTCACCTGTATATACATACCTGCATCCGCATTCCGACTGAATGCGAATACAATGAGACGAAAGCATTCCAACAAATCTAATACTAGGATCCGGTTTAAACCAAAGCCCACCAGTATGATCCGTCCAATCATGATCCATGCACAAGTGCACGTATATGATCGAACTCTGCCATAATACCATACGGCCTCTACAACGTTTCGCCCGAACTTGGAAAACTTTCTGTGTGGGACTCTAAAGACTCGTCAATACACTGGCAGTGGGTTTAATCATAAGCATGTCAGTGGTACTAGCTGTATGTAACACCCGGCCCCTTTTATACCAAGTCCGTATTTTGTTACTTTAGAATTCCATTCATTTTATTTATAATTCTATGTGTTTTATTTAGGAAATTATTTATTTATTATAACCTCTTTTATAAACCCAAATTTTAAACCAAACTATATTTATTTCACTCAGCCCATTCCTTTTATTTAAATAAAACCCAAACCCTATTATATTTTTTCCAACAAATTCCCTTAGGCAAGACCATTTTTCTTTTAATTGAACCCCAATTCCCATTCCCTTATTTGAATTCATTCTTCTCTTTTTCCCCAATTAATATATTTTCCCGACGGCCCATTTCCCCCTCTTTCTCATCAAATTTTCTTTTCAAGCCCACTGCTATTTATTTCCTTCTCTAAATTCTCCTCGGCCCAGCTCCGGCCCGTTGCTCTATTTCTCCCTAATTGATTTTTTCTATTCTGGCCCAACTTCAGCCCAGCCCACATCCCTCACTAATTCTCCTTTATTCCTGTGGCCTGCTTCATTTTCCCCACGCCCGCGCCGCTACGCCCTCAACCCGAGCCCCGTTACTGTTTATCTCCTTTAAAACTCCCCAACGGTAACTTTCCTTCAACCGCGCGAGATCCGCTCTCCTCGCCGTAGCTCACGCCACCCCCTCCGCTCTCGTTCTCGCGACGTTACACCCACGACGCGCACGTTATCCCCGCGACCCGCTCCCTCAATGGTTCACTCCTCTTTCCCATTCATCCTCGTCTTCATTTTCTCCTCTTTCCTTTTCCCGCTACCCACAGATCAAAACTCCCCCGCACACCGACGAGCTTCTCTGTTGTCCCGCTGCTTCTCGTCAACCCCACCAGCGTCGTCGTCGTCGTCACCCCCTCGTTCCCTCTGTCGTCACCGGAAAACCTCACCGTCTCATCACTCCGCCGTCAACGCCGACGACAACGAACCCCTCCCTCGTCTTCCTCCTGCTCACCAAGCTCGAACCCCCTGTGCATCCAACCTCCTTGCACCCTCACCCTGGCCGACGAACTCTCCACTCCCGAGCACCCCTGTCGAGCTTCCCTGCATACCCACCCTTTTCACCGGGCTCGACCACCGGGCACCCACACCGCCGGCGCCCCGTCCGTAGACTCCCTCATCATCGTCGTCGTTCTCATCATCTCCCATTCTCTGTCCCTCTTCTTTTCTCTCTCTCTCCCGATCACTCTCTCTCTCTTTCCCAGCTTTTTCTTTCCCTCTCTCTCAATCTCACTGCTTCTCTCTCTCAGCTCTCTCTCCCACTCACTCTCTCTGTCTCTCTATCTCTAACCTCCCCCTCTCTCTAAATTTAACTCTCCTCTCTGCCTCTCTCTCTCACTCTCTCTCTAACTGCCTCTCTCAACTCTCCCTCTCTCGTACCCACCAGCACCATGCCACCATGCCACCAGCACCATGCCACCATATGCCCAGAGCCCGAGCACGAGCCAAGACCGCGAACCTTGCACGCGTCATTCATCGCGCGTTCACGTCGTTGCCGCTGCCGTGTGCTCCAAGACGTCTCCAGGCAAGTTTTTACTTGCTTTCATGCTATTTATCATTAAATTACCAATCAAAATCGTAGATATTCCATGTTTTGCTTGATGCTAAATATTGCCATAAAACCGTTCGATGCTTGTTCTCATAGAAAATCATTATCCAATTTGACGGAACTAGATATAATGCTGTGGCCCTTGATATGTTGAATACCTTGTGCAAGTTTCATTAGAAAATACGACTGTTAAAGATTAAAACGACTACCCCCAAGTCTAGCCGTAAAACTGTAATTCTGTTGCATCTGAAAATTGTTAAATTCGCCATAAATCATATACATACTAGAATGGTGCGTTCGAGGGCTCAAATCGAAGCCAACTCGACGAGCTTTAACCCTGTACTAGTTTACAGACATTCCTGTACTTAAACCATGATGAAAATTAGATCGGAATGCGGCTCTGGACTGCAGTCCAGAGCGACTCCAGTTATTGGTTGCTGTTCCGTAATGGGTACCACAGGATTTACTTAACTCTTAGGTTGCGGAACTCCACTGTTTATTGTAGAGAAACCTGTTAGCTAAACAACACAACTGGTTTCATTCTGTTTCATTACCGTTTGATATTTTATCGGTGATTTAATATACCGGGACACCTAACAGTCCCAGCAGATTCAGAATTGACATGTTGATATTAAACAGATTATAACTCCTAACATACAGACGCGATTGAAGATCCGTTTGTTGCGTTGAAAACTTTACTGAAAACCCTAGAATTCTTTCAACTGTAGCGTCGCTAAATTATGATCCCAACTGGGGTTAAAATGCGTTGCGAAATGGATTCCTGATTCTGAAACCGGATTTCCAGCCGCGTGCGCTTAAAATGAAACAGTTATAACTAATGATCCTGAAACCCGATTGGCTCGAAACCAAATTAGATGGATAGATAACTGAACATACTAATTACTACCTGTTTGTCATTTCGCCAAATTATATACATATGTTTCATGATAAATCGTGCAAGTGAAAGAATGCGGTTTTATAACATCCTCACCATGTTTATATACTTGTTCACGCATCATATCATACCCATGTCATTGTATTGATAACCTAGTGACATCGTGCATTTACCCAGTGTTAGATTTTAGTGTTGATTGTGGCAAGTACGTCAGTGTTCGTGTATTCGTGATTAAGTGAAAGTGATACGTACTTGTGCACAATCAGTGTCCCTTTTATTCTATTGCATTGTCGACGTCTGTGGGATGCGTGTACGTGTGACTATAAGTGGTATGGGACACTTATGGAAGCGCTTGCACGGATGTCACAGATAAGACATCCGACACTGCCATTTATCTTAGGTATTAGTCGGGACGTGCTTGATGGAGGTCCTGCCTCCAGTTCTCGCGCAGACTTGTCACGGATCGATTAGTATTTAGGGTTATGGTTAGCGTTTGATGTAGACCACGGGGTGTGGGGTAGTTCAAGTGTGAATTCAACAGAATCTCGGGAGTCCCATGCCGGCTTATATATTTAGGGAGTTATATGGAGATTTACAGGGTATGTGCTATATACACCGTGATACATTCGTTACATGTTGGGCCCGTGGTCCCTTGCCCTTGGGTTCTACCCTTGGGTGGAGGACACTCGCGAGTGGTTGACTCTCACACTTGGACTGACGATAGGCTTATTGACCTGTGCAGTGAGACTTAGAGACTGATAGGGTTACTGTCGTTTACATTCCTTATATACTGTGTTGACATACATGACATATCGTTATACTGCTTTACTGCTCCGCTGCATTTATCTCTGCTCATTTATATTCATGCTGTTATTTATTTACTGTTATTCATATCCTTCACCGCTGTTAGAACTGTTACTTGATTATATACATTATATTGCTATTGTGTCGCTCTGACGACCTGAGTATGCATGCTCAGTGTGAGGAGAAGATTTAGCCTGGATTAGAACTAGATGTGCTTCACAGACTTCTTGACTCGCCTTCCTGAGTTACTTTCATTTGTTCCGCTTCAGGTCAGTCTTTACGTTGTTCCTTTCAGTTACTGCATTTTCTCATTACCTGCGCATCGTTTACTGTTTACCATGATAAACTAGAAGCCGAAGTGTGACTACGGCAGGACTTTTCCTTGACCGTAGGAGCATGGCTGGCCTTGTCTACCCCTCTTATTCCGTATTTTGGGAAGCGGGGCGTGACATGGTTTAGTTGGTATCAGAGCCCAGGTTTTACATCGATTGGGATTGCAGTTTTCCGGTTAGAGTTTGGCAATCTAAGACATCACTCGGTCTAGATTATAAACTTGTCATTCTTGATCCATATTCATATCGTGTGTTCAGCTATCCATTCATTATGGTTTCGGGTGACTTGACAAGGGTACGTGGTGGCAATTGCACTACCGTACTCTATTCAAGTGACTTAAAGTGATACCGTTAATTCCCCGCTTGTAATGATATTCATCATCTCTGATATTCTTGAATCCTTGTTCTATCCATATCATATTTTAATTCATTTAGCATGTGACTCGTATCATTCTCGAAATTGTTGTTTCAGGATCATGTCTTCCAACAACTCTTCATCTGTTTCCGCTCCCCAGAATCAGACCGTTGAGATTCTGAGTGCACTGAGAGGTCTAAGGGAAGCCCAAGAGCGAACGAACGACTTGTTGGCTGAAGGACTGAGAAGACAGGTGAGTCAGGCCCCAGCGGGAGTCTCCTATCATAAAGGGATCCCTATTGGACGAGGAAAGGAGAAGAAGATGAAGCGTCAACAGAAGCATCAGAAGAACCCTTGCTGTGGATATTGTAAGAGACCAGGACATCTTCAGAAGGATTGTCGCCGTGCCCAAGGGAAATGTCTGATATGCGGTTCCGACAAACACCTCATCAACGGTTGCCCAGAAAGGAAAGAACTACAAGGAGGAAACTCGTCCATACTTCCCACTTCTGCAAATGAGGATTCATCGCGTAGTTTGAACTTCGACCATAAGGCGGATCTAACGCAGGATTCAACTCGCGTAACGATGATGCAGCGTTCTGGCAGTCAAAGGAGAATTTTATGTTTTCCAATTTCAGTATTTTGTTGTCGTACTTTTATAAACATTTCCTTCCATTTGAACCTTGTGTCCGCTGAACTTTTAGTTGAATGCAATAAAATTTGAATCGTATTATATGTATCATTCTCTTGTCATTTCCCTTGTTCATATTATTCAGTAGCATAACCTTTTAATCTTGATTCTACAATTCCTGCTACTGTATATCTTTTGATACTTCGTACACTTGGCCATTTTCCTTATTCCTTCCATTGTTTAATCACGACTCTCTTTCTTTCAGACCATGGCCCACCCTGGAGTAGCGCAGCATCTAGTTGAGGATACACAGTCATACGTTTCCTTAGATCACACACTGACGAGTTCTGATGATGAGGTCAACGGTCCACAGGTCAACTTCGAAAACAATGATTCAGAGGACGAAGGAGCAGCCGCCCCAGAATTTGACATGATAGCCGATTCTGACGGAGAAGAAGGAGATCCTGAAGAGAACTCTATAGAGGAAGACCCGATAGAAGAAGTCCCCGAGGAAGAACCGATAGAAGAAAATCCAGCGGAAGAAAACCCAGAAGAGGAAAATCACATGGAATCGGATCTCGAGGAAGAAGGACCAGAAGATCAAGCCCCGATGGTGGAAAGACTTCCAATAGAGGTACCTGCGAGACGCTATGGAAATGGACGCCCCTACCTGAGTGCGCGAGCCTACCGCAACCTATTGAATCTCCACAACCGCGGCTGACGGAATTTCTTTCGATGTTGTCTTTCTGGCCAAATAAAATATGTATAGTTTAGGACCATTTTCCGTATTTGAGAATGCCTTGTTCCAAAATTTTCTTGAATGAAATAAATCTTCTGTATTCGTAAACCTTTTGATTATTGGTTCGCTTGATACTTGTTTACTGCCCATATCTATTTATTCTTCTGTTGAGTTCCTGACTGTCCATCCCTACTCATCGTATAGTTTTCACGTTCGTTTCAATTAGGGAGTACCGCACCCTGATCCTTAGAATGAGCCACCCTCCATTCTTCTCTCGTGCCTCGTTCGTAACCCTTTTGGGAGGAGAAAATTTTGGAGAAATTTCTGAGTTCGCTCACCCTTCACATCTTGATTCATATGTCGTACCGACCGCTATCCTACCCATACTTTTTCCCTTGTAGCCATTTGTTATTCGACCTTACTTCCTGTGCTGATCCGATCCAAATCCCCTTGGTCTTCAGCCTAAAGCCACCACACTCCGACCTTCTGACTGAGCCACACTTTCTTGTAATCATTACCCTAACTAGCCTATGCAATTTTGTGTTCTTTCTATTACCCTAACTATATATAGGGACTGTGTTATTCAAAAATTTAGTTTTCAGTACTTTGGATTTATCAAAGAGAGTGTGTTATTGATTACTCTATTTCACATATTTTTCAGTAGTGCAAACTAACATTGCGCATATATTGTTCCATGTTCCCCTTTTTTTCGTTATGTGAGTTTTCTAAGTTGATTTAAAACTATTCGATCGATAAATTAGCTCAAAATGTTTTAACCTATCGACTAAGCTTTCACTACCTCATTGTCATTACTATATTTTCGGGTGTTGTGCCTATTTTTACCATCATAAACGATTGTCTTATACTTATTATTTCTACCTTACTACTTTTGATATACTTATATGTACACATATTTGGGTTCGATTCTATCGAACAAGCCTTGAGTATTATTATTCGCTATTGATACCTATATTCTCGTATACATGTATTTACCCTTATAGTTGTTCCTGTCTTATATCTATTAGACCTACCATTCCGTATGTTGTTCTTACTTATATATATAATTTTCAAGTTTCCTCGTTCGCGGATTTTTAGTAAATCCTTATATATTAGTTTGCAACTATGATGGCTTTCGCTTATGTTCTATAACTTATTATTTCTTTAAATTTCGAGGACGAAATTTTTATATAAGGGTGGTATGATGTAACACCCGGCCCCTTTTATACCAAGTCCGTATTTTGTTACTTTAGAATTCCATTCATTTTATTTATAATTCTATGTGTTTTATTTAGGAAATTATTTATTTATTATAACCTCTTTTATAAACCCAAATTTTAAACCAAACTATATTTATTTCACTCAGCCCATTCCTTTTATTTAAATAAAACCCAAACCCTATTATATTTTTTCCAACAAATTCCCTTAGGCAAGACCATTTTTCTTTTAACTGAACCCCAATTCCCATTCCCTTATTTGAATTCATTCTTCTCTTTTTCCCCAATTAATATATTTTCCCGACGGCCCATTTCCCCCTCTTTCTCATCAAATTTTCTTTTCAAGCCCACTGCTATTTATTTCCTTCTCTAAATTCTCCTCGGCCCAGCTCCGGCCCGTTGCTCTATTTCTCCCTAATTGATTTTTTCTATTCTGGCCCAACTTCAGCCCAGCCCACATCCCTCACTAATTCTCCTTTATTCCTGTGGCCTGCTTCATTTTCCCCACGCCCGCGCCGCTACGCCCTCAACCCGAGCCCCGTTACTGTTTATCTCCTTTAAAACTCCCCAACGGTAACTTTCCTTCAACCGCGCGAGATCCGCTCTCCTCGCCGTAGCTCACGCCACCCCCTCCGCTCTCGTTCTCGCGACGTTACACCCACGACGCGCACGTTATCCCCGCGACCCGCTCCCTCAATGGTTCACTCCTCTTTCCCATTCATCCTCGTCTTCATTTTCTCCTCTTTCCTTTTCCCGCTACCCACAGATCAAAACTCCCCCGCACACCGACGAGCTTCTCTGTTGTCCCGCTGCTTCTCGTCAACCCCACCAGCGTCGTCGTCGTCGTCACCCCCTCGTTCCCTCTGTCGTCACCGGAAAACCTCACCGTCTCATCACTCCGCCGTCAACGCCGACGACAACGAACCCCTCCCTCGTCTTCCTCCTGCTCACCAAGCTCGAACCCCCTGTGCATCCAACCTCCTTGCACCCTCACCCTGGCCGACGAACTCTCCACTCCCGAGCACCCCTGTCGAGCTTCCCTGCATACCCACCCTTTTCACCGGGCTCGACCACCGGGCACCCACACCGCCGGCGCCCCGTCCGTAGACTCCCTCATCATCGTCGTCGTTCTCATCATCTCCCATTCTCTGTCCCTCTTCTTTTCTCTCTCTCTCCCGATCACTCTCTCTCTCTTTCCCAGCTTTTTCTTTCCCTCTCTCTCAATCTCACTGCTTCTCTCTCTCAGCTCTCTCTCCCACTCACTCTCTCTGTCTCTCTATCTCTAACCTCCCCCTCTCTCTAAATTTAACTCTCCTCTCTGCCTCTCTCTCTCACTCTCTCTCTAACTGCCTCTCTCAACTCTCCCTCTCTCGTACCCACCAGCACCATGCCACCATGCCACCAGCACCATGCCACCATATGCCCAGAGCCCGAGCACGAGCCAAGACCGCGAACCTTGCACGCGTCATTCATCGCGCGTTCACGTCGTTGCCGCTGCCGTGTGCTCCAAGACGTCTCCAGGCAAGTTTTTACTTGCTTTCATGCTATTTATCATTAAATTACCAATCAAAATCGTAGATATTCCATGTTTTGCTTGATGCTAAATATTGCCATAAAACCGTTCGATGCTTGTTCTCATAGAAAATCATTATCCAATTTGACGGAACTAGATATAATGCTGTGGCCCTTGATATGTTGAATACCTTGTGCAAGTTTCATTAGAAAATACGACTGTTAAAGATTAAAACGACTACCCCCAAGTCTAGCCGTAAAACTGTAATTCTGTTGCATCTGAAAATTGTTAAATTCGCCATAAATCATATACATACTAGAATGGTGCGTTCGAGGGCTCAAATCGAAGCCAACTCGACGAGCTTTAACCCTGTACTAGTTTACAGACATTCCTGTACTTAAACCATGATGAAAATTAGATCGGAATGCGGCTCTGGACTGCAGTCCAGAGCGACTCCAGTTATTGGTTGCTGTTCCGTAATGGGTACCACAGGATTTACTTAACTCTTAGGTTGCGGAACTCCGCTGTTTATTGTAGAGAAACCTGTTAGCTAAACAACACAACTGGTTTCATTCTGTTTCATTACCGTTTGATATTTTATCGGTGATTTAATATACCGGGACACCTAACAGTCTCAGCAGATTCAGAATTGACATGTTGATATTAAACAGATTATAACTCCTAACATACAGACGCGATTGAAGATCCGTTTGTTGCGTTGAAAACTTTACTGAAAACCCTAGAATTCTTTCAACTGTAGCGTCGCTAAATTATGATCCCAACTGGGGTTAAAATGCGTTGCGAAATGGATTCCTGATTCTGAAACCGGATTTCCAGCCGCGTGCGCTTAAAATGAAACAGTTATAACTAATGATCCTGAAACCCGATTGGCTCGAAACCAAATTAGATGGATAGATAACTGAACATACTAATTACTACCTGTTTGTCATTTCGCCAAATTATATACATATGTTTCATGATAAATCGTGCAAGTGAAAGAATGCGGTTTTATAACATCCTCACCATGTTTATATACTTGTTCACGCATCATATCATACCCATGTCATTGTATTGATAACCTAGTGACATCGTGCATTTACCCAGTGTTAGATTTTAGTGTTGATTGTGGCAAGTACGTCAGTGTTCGTGTATTCGTGATTAAGTGAAAGTGATACGTACTTGTGCACAATCAGTGTCCCTTTTATTCTATTGCATTGTCGACGTCTGTGGGATGCGTGTACGTGTGACTATAAGTGGTATGGGACACTTATGGAAGCGCTTGCACGGATGTCACAGATAAGACATCCGACACTGCCATTTATCTTAGGTATTAGTCGGGACGTGCTTGATGGAGGTCCTGCCTCCAGTTCTTGCGCAGACTTGTCACGGATCGATTAGTATTTAGGGTTATGGTTAGCGTTTGATGTAGACCACGGGGTGTGGGGTAGTTCAAGTGTGAATTCAACAGAATCTCGGGAGTCCCATGCCGGCTTATATATTTAGGGAGTTATATGGAGATTTACAGGGTATGTGCTATATACACCGTGATACATTCGTTACATGTTGGGCCCGTGGTCCCTTGCCCTTGGGTTCTACCCTTGGGTGGAGGACACTCGCGAGTGGTTGACTCTCACACTTGGACTGACGATAGGCTTATTGACCTGTGCAGTGAGACTTAGAGACTGATAGGGTTACTGTCGTTTACATTCCTTATATACTGTGTTGACATACATGACATATCGTTATACTGCTTTACTGCTCCGCTGCATTTATCTCTGCTCATTTATATTCATGCTGTTATTTATTTACTGTTATTCATATCCTTCACCGCTGTTAGAACTGTTACTTGATTATATACATTATATTGCTATTGTGTCGCTCTGACGACCTGAGTATGCATGCTCAGTGTGAGGAGAAGATTTAGCCTGGATCAGAACTAGATGTGCTTCACAGACTTCTTGACTCGCCTTCCCGAGTTACTTTCATTTGTTCCGCTTCAGGTCAGTCTTTACGTTGTTCCTTTCAGTTACTGCATTTTCTCATTACCTGCGCATCGTTTACTGTTTACCATGATAAACTAGAAGCCGAAGTGTGACTACGGCAGGACTTTTCCTTGATCGTAGGAGCATGGCTGGCCTTGTCTACCCCTCGTATTCCGTATTTTGGGAAGCGGGGCGTGACACTGTACGTAACGGGCTACCCATGTATTAAGCGAAAGGGAAGCTGACGAGCGAACTCATCCTGAAACCCTACTGAGCCTGTCAGTGACAATATCCGTACAGTCCGGTTTGTTCGTATAAGAGTATTGCATATCGGGTCTGGCGGGGAGGGGTGGTGGTGGATAAAGTCAGACCCCCAACAACGCGATAATTCGTGTCGGTATGAAGCCCATCACCACCAGAGAAACTACCGATCCTAGATCGGTAATTCTCGACTACCTTGGCCAAGGTTTTCTGGTGATGGCCACCCGTGCACTGTGCGACATCAACCCCCAATACCGGGAGAGATGAATCCCCGACGATCCGCTCACTGCCTCTATGTGGCTCGGGACTGTACCCAACTAAAACCTGTTTGCACGACTCCTTTGAGCCATGGTAGGGTAGTAATCAAAGCATAGTGGGAACTCATACGAGACAAATGATGATCTCAGGTCGACAGACTAACCTATACACATGTCACCTGGGAACTGCTATCTGACAATAGGTATAATACCAACTAGCAGGTTCCCGGCGAGTCCTGTCCAGTGTACTCATAACCCAATGAGCACATGTTTACGTCTTAGGTGAACCAACTAACACCAATGGCTTGTGAGACCTGGCTACCGCCCCTCTTCGGGGTCTCGATCAGTATACACTAGTCTAGTCTGGAGTATCGATGCCCTGTCTCGAAACTCCCTCGACTAGGGACCATTTAAGGATGTGCTTATAGACCCCAGATCCCACGTATATGATCGCAATCATACTGCTGGTAGTCAAGCAAGAATCCTATGGGCTCTATCAACATGTACAAACCAGATATCATACTATCATCTTGAGTAAGACTGTTTTATCGGTATGGGTCCTCCCTAAATCATTGCAATCATAAGCCTGCGATCCAATAATTGACTTTGGGGGCACCATATCCAACAATCTCCCACTTGCACTTAAGGCTAATTATTGCAATGTCGCATACTCACAGCCCGTGTAATACCGAACATCTAACTCCTCTACTAATCAGTTTCACAAAGCGCGTTTGTAAAACTATTGCATTCGAGAAATAGCCTTAGTGAGTGGATCCGCCCTGATGTTTCTTTCTATGTCTCTCTTAATTCTCAAGTTTGCGGAGAAAGCCATCTCCCGAAAAGAGCAATACCTGTCTTAGAACATATCTGGATATCTGATGGGACCTAGTTCATAAATGAACTCCAAATCCAGTAAACTTCTTAGACTGTATCGTCAACTGAATTTAATCAGTATCCTGCGCCACACCTCCCTCAGTATCCGCTTGGACCACCTGTCCAAAATACTGCCCCTCATCAGAGGGAAAAACTATAACTCAGACAGTCACTCTGTCATCCAGCTCACCTTGAAAGCCTGGAATGATAACCGTCTCCTTAAGGAGGCTGCCGTTGTCAAATCCCTAGAACATCCACTTTATGTTCTAAAACTGCTCCCGAACGTTTCTCCAGGATTGGATTAATATCAAATTATTGTATCTAGTGCAAAAACAACATCTGGTGTGGTACTTGACATCTCATGATTGACTCAATTGCCTAAGCAAGTGATATGCCAATCATGCACATCCCTCTCCCTTTTAGTCTGTAAGACACCTTCAGAGAGGGCGACTTCATCACCTGCAGGTACACCACCATGCCAGGAGTCGTTCATTCTAAAACACATTTAGAATACTGTCTAAGTACCCAGATTGGGAAACTACCAAAATTTAGATCTAAAAGCATAGATCTAGTAACCAGAATACCTGATATTATATCCATATCCTATGTGGAGAAACCACTGTGTGACAACCACAGTATAACCGATCGTAGTATAGGAATTTTACTTCCTACTCTGTGTATATCATCCAAATACCAGGACATCACACCCTACTATCTTCTTAACAGATCCATCTCCTATTTTGATGAAATCAAAGCACATGATTGTCACATCAGAAATAGATGATCTATCTCCGCTATATCTGCTTTAGTCTATAAATAGACATAAGCTACTTATCCACTATACTTCCGCTGCTCCCACTGACTACAACAACCCTCTGGTAGAGTCATATAAACGTGCACTTCCAAAGCTAGTTTAGAATGGCGCTATACTCATCCTCCTGCCGGGTCCTATAGTCTAGAACAATAGCAATGGCAAGTCTGGGTAAAACAAGAACCTCCCTGCCACCGTTTTTGAGGACACCGGAGTACCTCTCGGGTGCCTGAGGTTACCCACCATATCTGCGGAGTGGCTAATGGAATGTCAACCTTGATTGAATCTTTAGGTCCTATTAAATTTTCAGTAATCATTTGCGGTTCTGGAATCATTTCCAGTTCTACCATACTCACACTACTGTTTTTTGAAAAAGTCCATTTTACTAAAACCGTGGCGAGTCAAGAACAATATCACTATTGATCTTCCAGATGGTAGAAAATTAACCCTCGTCAAAGCCCGGGTTAACCCAAAAACAGCCATTACAGAAACGTGCCTTAAGTTATCCAGAATCTGGTTTTAAGTATAAGCCGGACAACTCCCCGTACCTTAACAACGTTAAGATATGAACCATTCTATATACAATATAGAAACAGAGGCACTGATTTAACTGGAACCAGATTCAAATTATGCAGCTGTCTCCAGTGCATGTCAACTAAATGGAGAGAGGCCGATCAACATTACTCAACTTAGGAGTGCATCCAATTATGAGTAAGCTGAAAGAGAAACAAGTTTCTCAAAACCATTACTATCAACTGAATACCAAACACAAGTATCTACATCTTCGATTACTTTGAAGAATCCCGATACTTGCAACACATGGTTCTCTACTTTATTATTGTACCTATAACTTCTCAAAATTTAAACCTTGTATTTATACGAAACACTTGTCTAAAAACTAGAGAATTCACAAGTAAACAGAATATAGTACGAGGACCAACCTCTCTGTCCTAATAGACACTGGACAATATACAATACTTTGTATAAGTCCCCTGAGTTGAATAACTCAAACCCTGTGCGTCGTAGGTTGAAAACTGTATTGTGGTTATGAAGAATTACACCGCTGTTGAATGCTCCTTACCTAACCATCAACTGATATAGGTAAATGTCATCGACATAATTTCAAAAAGTTACATCTTACTTTATAAAATAAACGTACAGATATATCAGTTTGAAATTGGTGCATAACAACGGATATTCAAAACCAAATATTTGCCGTCCGGCAAAAACCCAGGCGATTTCCTCAAATGTCACCAATTTCAACGAATTCCGATATAATGAGGATGATCACCTAATTCCCAATAACTTACTCCCACTCATCATCTGTAAAACCATACAGATGTGAGAATCAAACCTGGTAAATACATACCCTGGAGCAAGGATCTAATTGGGAAATCAGTTTTCTATTAACAATACACAGTGAAACTGAAACATTAAAATGTTTCGAAAGGGTATCCGGGTATTCCTAGTAATGCCTCTTCCATTATCCAGATTCATGACTATAACCGTATATTTCCTTTCCATATTTCCAAATCCCTTTATTTGTCTTTACTCATTACCTTCTGTACACCAGTCTTAGGCTAAATGGTTTTCTTCCTTCCCTACCGTTCGGCACCAGCCTATGGTTTGGAAGAAGACTGTCCAATAAGCGTAACAGGTGTACCCTCCTAATCCTAGGAGTACTCGCAACCTGAGAGAAGGTAAAGATAAAAAGCAACTGAATAAATCTTATTCCTATTTCTCCTGAACCAGAATCCATCCTCGAACTGGTCAATTTCCTTCGAGTTCGTATATAACCATACGATGGATTTATCCAATGGAAGTGGATGTTTGTAGTGATACGGGGTCTTATGGAGAAATTCAAAGGTGAAGTAGGAGTGGCGATGAAATACGTGGTTTGGTCGTGAATGATTACAGTCGCAATTTACTTTGCCCTCTTTCTGATCCCTTTATTTGTCTTTACTTATTACTTTCTGTACACCACACTTAGGCTAATTGGTTTTCTTCATTCCCTACCTTTCGGCACCTGCTTATGGTTTGGAAGTAGACTATCCAATAAGCGCAATAGGTGTATCCTCTCCTAATCCTAGGAGCCCTCACAACCTGAGAGAAGGTAAAAGGAAAAGACAACCGAATAGTCCTATTCAATCTCTCCAGAACCAGAATCCATCCCCGAACTTGGAACAAGTTCCTTCGAGTTTGTATATAACCATACGATGGATTTATCTAATGGAAGTAGATGTTCGTAATAATACGAGGTGTTCTGGAGAAACTCAAAGGGTAAAAGAAGGAGTGGCAATGTTGTATGCAACTCAGACAATCCAAAAGCTAGCGTTTTAAGAAAGTTCGATTAATTGGGTTCATGAGTTTTAGTCAAGGGTCGGGTCATAGTCGCACCAAGAGAGAGAGAGAGAGAGAGAAAAGAAACACTCAGCGTGCACTCTAACCTAGATCAGAATGGTTAATCATTTTATCTAATCAGGATGTCTCCCACTGTATTCTCAAATTCTCCTTCAAACCTGAAAGAAAAATTAGTCAGGATCACCCGAAGAGTAAACCAACTCATCAGTGGGAATCGGGATCCAACTATCATCGCATAATAACTTGATGGAATCCACTCAAGTCACCATACTCCAGAAGGTATGCGCACGCCTGGCAAGTTTCAGTTTCTTTAGAAACCCCCGATATGATTTTACCCCTAAGACCAAAGTGACCTTGACACAGTTAACAAATCAAAGAGTCCTAGTCAAGTTCAACCCGTCATTATCCAGGATTGCATTAAACCCACCCGTACGAGCCCTTGACACAGTCAACAAGGCCGCACGACTGTCCTAACCAATCGCATTAATATGCCACAAACAAGCACTACTTAGCTACCGCACACTACGCCTTGACACAGTCGACAAACGCAGCACGAATACTAAGAAATACTTGTAAGAAATGACAGAGGGCTATGGCTGGTTTTTGGCGAAAAACCTTTAACGTAATGAACTTGATATCGTTGAAGGAATCAGACAACTTTTTACAAATGTATGTGGCGAAAACCTTTGCTAAAGAGGTCACTCCCGGTGAAGGGATCTCGGCTCTTTCCCCGTAGAATGAGGTGCAGGATATTCCAAACTGAATACCACAATGTAAAGAAAAAGTAATCGACTATAGGGAAGTTATTACCCTGATGCAAACCTCTATCCAAGGGGTCACTCCCGATGAAGGGATCTCGGCCCTTGCCTCGTCGAATGAGGTGCTGGATATTCATAACCGAATACCACTGTGCAAAACAAAAGAAAACGTCCTTGTAATAACAGTTTTTTTTTGAAAATTGTTCCAATAACATCGAATAGGTTTGTTTTCCTTGCATTGATACGAATCAACGCAATCCCATCAATTAATCACACCAGAAAAGAACGAAAATATGATGTAAGTATATGCCATCCGCATTCGTCACTGGGTCCCGTCATCGCCCGTTAGGTTACTTAACTAATGACAGAGCGGGGACTGGACTAGCGCGGGTGTAAAACATATACAACATCTACTAGTATATATATCAATATATAATAATCGCTCCAGGCATGATAAATGCAACATTACAGAAAAGTAATAAGTATCACAGAACAATACAGATAATCTGGGAGCCCCGGGTTTCCTTTGAGCCGCAAATGAAACCCGACGTTCCCCTGGTCGTGTGGATAGCCTGTGCAATGAAAACCTAGACCCCTACGAGTGCGGCAAGTTACCCGCCAAAACCTGAAGCGAGGCAGCCCCCTTCAGCAAAGTGAATGGACCACCCAGCACTTCACGGAATCCGGTAACTTGAGCACCCCTCCTTGGGTCAACCTATACCCCCTACGAGTACGGCGAATAGACAGCCAATTCTAGAGTAAAGCCCCATCCGTCTCAAAGCCATGAGATGCGGGCCCGTTGCCCTCTAGGACCCGGCTATCTGTGCACTCCACCGCGGGGTAATCCTAGTACAGAAAAGAAAATATATACAACGGGTACATCGACCTCAACCCGGTCGTGCCCCAAAAGAATAATATACAAACAGGCAGTGACGGCAGTCCACATGTCGGACGCTCGAACCGCGATATCAAATGTACAAACAAATCAAAACTGCACTAACATTGCACCAAGCTATCCACCACGACAAAACCGCAATATCACAGCACAACACAGAACATCAACGTGAATGTCACATTCGCAAACCCGTCTAAAAGGACTATAGCAATTAGACAAGATTTACCGTTCGAATGACATTCATGGTCGCAGATAGTAATGTAAGTACTGTGAACTAACGTATTTAAAATTTCGATCGACAAAATTTCCCGAAGTGGGCCCCAAGCACAAATCCAGTACTGTAACAAATCTGGGCCCAAACAAAATATTCCAGAAACCACAATTCCAAGTGAAAGACCACCTAAAGAAAAATGGTGCAATGAAGCCCCAGAACGGCGGTGGAACCGCTGCTAAAACGTGGGTAAGGCCGCGGTTCCGCGACGTTCCTGTGGGATCACTCTACCAAATTTCAACAGTGGTCTTAAAAACGCCCGCATGATTTTCTGACATACTGAAAATAATTTTTCGACCACAAAAAAATTTCGACAGAAACTTCATGAAATGGAATCGCGGTTTTGGAAATTTCGTTCGATTGATATTTTAAACAAGTTAGAACAAGGTTAATGGCGTGGCTCTGATATCATGTTGGGTTACGGCAACGCCCCGGCCGTTAATCCGAGGCCAAATGCGGAACAAAAACTTTTCAAAACGTAACGCTACCATAACCTTTACCTGGATCGTTCCATTAACCGTTAACTAGCAATCTTCAAAGAAGTTAGAATGGCTATACCGATCGATCCGTGTCCTTCGGTCTTTAGCCACCATCTCTAGCTCCTCGCGGCATCTCCGATCTCGTTCGATCTCCGGTCTTCTCGTCGAAAAGGGCACCACATCAAGAAGTCTTTTTACGGGCTCTCGCTTCAAACCGAAGTAACTCGGACATGAAGTTTGCCAGCCGACATGTCCAAGGTGAAATAGAGAATGTGTGTGATAACTTTGTCTCTAAACATCCATTGATTCTCAACACATGAGATTGTATGGATGGAGGTTGAAGATGAAGCCATTAATGGATATTGTGAGCTCAAAAAGAAAGAGGAAGAAGAAGAGTTTTCTTTTGTTATTGTGTTGGAATGATAATGAGAGTGCTAGAATAAAATCTCAAGACCAACCCCAAACCTCATGGCTGCCCTCTCTCTCTCCTCATATCATTTCAACACAATAATCAATCAAAAAGGTGACATTTGCACAAATAAAAAGACCACGAGTCATCACCCATGCACATGCCACAATTAATGCTCCTTATGATGACTTGAGCTCATAATTACCACTAATAAACATTAATCCAAATGTTTAATCCAAAAAGAGAATGGCAACATCTAAAGTAAGCTCGTGACGGATCACAAGGATACCCCTCACCTGTATATACATACCTGCATCCGCATTCCGACTGAATGCGAATACAATGAGACGAAAGTAATCCAACAAATCTAATATTAGGATCCGGCTTAAACCAAAGCCCACTAGTATGATCCGTCCGATTATGATCCGTGCATAAGTGCACGTATATGATCGAACTCTGCTATAATACCATACAGCCTCTACAACGTTTCGCCCGAACTTGGGAAACTTTCTGTGGGGGACTCTAAAAACTCGTCAATACGCTGGCAGTGGGTTTAACCATAAGCACGTCAGTGGTACTAGCTGTACATAACGGGCTACCCATGTATTGAGCGAAAGGGAAGCTGACGAGCGAACTCATCCTGAAATCCTACTGAGCCTGTCAATGACAATATCCGTACAGTCCGGTCTGTTCGTCTAAGAGTATCGCATATCGGGTCTGGAGGGTGGATAAAGTCAGACCCCCAACAATGCGATAATTCATGTCGGTATGAAGCCCATCACCACCAGAGAAACTACCGATCCTAGATCGGTAATTCTCGACTACCTTGGCCAAGGTTTTCTGGTGATGGCCACCCGTGCACTGTGCGACATCAACCCCCAATACCGGGAGAGATGAATCCCCGACGATCCGCTCACTGCCTCCATGTGGCTCGGGACTATATCCAACTAAAACCTGTTTGCACGACTCCTTTGAGCCGTGGTAGGGTAGTAATCAAAGCATAATGGGAACTCACATGAGACAAATGACGATCTCAGGTCGACAGACTAACCAGTACACATGTCACCTGAGAACTGCTATCTGACAATAGGTATAATACCAACTAGCAGGTTCCCGGCGAGTCCTGTCCAGTGTACTCATAACCCAATGAGCACATGTATACGTCTTAGGTGAACCAACTAACACCAATGGCTTGTGAGACCTGGCCACCGCCCCTCGTCGGGGTCTCGATCAGTATACACTAGTCTACTATGGAGTATCGATGCCCTGTCTCGAAACTCCCTCGACTAGGGACCGTTTAAGGATGTTCTTATAGACCCCAGCTCCCACGTATATGATCGCCATCATACTGCTGGCAGTCAAGCAAGAATCCTATGGGATCTATCAACATGTACAAACCAGATAGCATATTATCATCTTGAGTAAGACTATTTTATCGGTATGGGTCCTCCCTCAATCATTGCAATCACAAGCCTGCGATCCAATAATTGACTTTGAGGGCACCATATCCAACAACTCGTGCCAGCCCCACTAGTGTTAGCACCATGACCTCTCGACCTTGCCCGATCACTACGTGCTAATAGGATAGACATGCCATGCTCCAGACTCGTAATACGCTAATCAAAACTCGTCATCATCCCTAACATCCTCTCGACCCCCCTATTAGTGCGCCGCAACAAGAATGCTTGCTCGGCGGAGGTCAGCTCCTCATCAGTCACTGTGGAACTCGAGCTAGGGGTCTCCGAGATCACATTCTCGGTCGGCTCGGTGTGCGACGATAACTCGTGAAGCCTAGTGTATGAAATGGATGCACCTTCTACTAAAGGTTGAATGGGTACTCTCATCTGCATATAAGCATCGAATTTTTCCACAGGAAGAAAATAGCGACACAATTGTGTTACTAATATCGGGTACGGATAATTGGCTGCCCATTTGCCGACGCCAATCGAATGTAACAACACTGTGCACATGTAATAACTTGGATTTTTCATTATTAGTGTGTGCATAATTTGTAGGTATGGAGTGAAAAAGGTAGTGTTATGTGAATTACCAAAAATGTTATTTTGGGCCCAACGACATACGATCAACACGTTCGAATACAGTGTACTTCCAAGAATTCTTTTCTTTGGCTCCCTAGCACAATTTCTCCCATCAGCGACATGTAATTCTCAAATCAGAGGGGTTGGTCATGAGCCAGAATTCAGGGTATCAAACTTACTTCATAAAACATGTCTCGATTTACAATAATTTCCTGATCCCCCAAAACAAACGTATGTATCCATAACTTCCTAAACACCCCTTCTCCATACTCTCATAGAAGCATTCAACGAGATCCAGAAGCACGAATGCATTTGGATGGTTGTATAATAAGTAATTCCACCCGCGCTTCCGAATTTCGTCGCCAAAGTAACTATCGTAAAAGTCATGAGCGAACATGGATGAAAAATCACTCTCGGGTTGAAATTTGGGAGACATTGAAAATAAATTGCTTGTTTAACAGTACTGAAGAGAAGAGATAGGGAATGCAAAGCTCCCCTGAAAATTTCAGAGGGTGAAGCGTTGAAACAGCGGTGGAAGGGCGAAATTTTGCTCCCTTTGGCAGTTGTTGCACGGTCTCCTTGGCGGATCTTCAGTGGATTTTTTTGTGGCTACTAGGATTTAGTGAGTTGGGGAAGAAGGAGCCTCAGGTTGAGAAAAATAAAAGAGCAGATGTGTTTTAAAGGGGTAAGTCAAAAAGTGGTCAAAAAATTACATCTTTTGCACTAAAACCCCTCCAAACTTGGTATTGTTCCAGAAAAATTTTCCTCTTCTCATTTCCTTTTGAATATTTACAACAAGAACCCTTATTTTTTTTCTTTTATTTTTTTCCAAAAGGGAATTTCACCAGGCAAGCAATATCCCGATACGCAAAACTGAGCATTTACCAGACAAGGATGCTCGTCAGAAGAAAAAAATGGACACACTCCGGATAAGAATATCCATATATATACAAGATAGTATATACATACCCCCAAACTTATTTGAACCAATGTTTTCACTGTTTATGGATGGATAACCGAAGTTTGGTGGTAAACAAAGGAAGATTAGGCAAGGTAAACCGGCTCCTGCAATATCAAGAGCTCCTCCGATAGTTCTATGGTAAAGAATGGTTTTAATCTGTGTCCGTTCACTTTGAATAGTGAACCATCTTTTGGATTCTCCAAATCCACCGCACTGTGCGGGTATACACACCGCACCAAAAAATGTCCCGTCCAACGAGATCGTAACTTAACCAGATGAAAATGTAGTCGGGTATCGTAAAGAAAGACTTGTTTTCCTGGCATTATCGTACGCTTCATCCCAAAGCTCGTTCAATTCGTTTATCTGTAGCTTCCGAAAGCTATCAACTTGAGAAAGATCGACGTTAAGTTTCTTGATTGCCCAAATAGTTCTATGCTCGATCTCGACCGGGAGGTGGCAAGTCTTACCAAAGACAAGCAGATATGGAGACATGCCAAGGTCGGTCTTATATGCGGTTCGAAATTCCCAAAGGGCATCAGTCAATTTCGAAGACCAATCTTTACGATTTGTGGAAACCGTCTTCTCTAGAATCTGCTTGATTTGCCCGATTGGAGACCTCAGCTTGTGTTTGATTCCATACTTCCGCATTATAGCCTCAAAAGAACAATTGCATAAGTGTAGTCCGTTATCACTGATAATAGCTCGAGGGTGCCCAAACCGAGAGAAGATACTTTCTTTTAGAAACTTAACGACAACCTTGTTGTCGTTAGTTCGGCTAGGGACGACCTCGATCCATTTTGAGACATAATCAACCGCAAGTAGAATGTACAGGTTCCTACATGAATTAGGGAACGGGCCCATGAAGTCAATTCTCCAGACGTCGAAAATCTCAACAACCAAGATTGGTTGGAGCGACATTTGATTTCTTCCCGAAATTCGGCCAATGTGCTGGCATTTAGAGCAGGTCTTGCAATATTCATTCGAATTCTTGAATATCGTCGGCCAGTAAAAACCGCATTGCAATATCTTTTCCGCAGTTTTCTTGGAGCCAAAATGACCGCCACATGTGTGATTATGACAGAAAGATAGAACACTCTGAAATTCAGTGTTGGGCATGCATCGGCGAACGATCTGATCAGAACAATATTTGAACAGGTAGGGTTCCACCCAGTAAAAGTGTTTTACTTGGGAAAGAAAACGATATTTGTCCTTACTTAACCATTCGTTTGGTACAAGTCCAGCAGTAAGATAATTTATAATATCCGCGAACCAAGGTTCGCATAATATTGTCAAGAGTTGTTCATCAGGGAATGAATTATTGATTGACACGATAGGTGATGGAGCTGAAGGGAGTCGAGAAAGATGATTGGCAACAACGTTTTCACATTCACTTTTGTCTTTGATGACAAGATTGAATTCTTAGAGTAAGAGAATCCAATGTATTAACCAAGACTTGGCATCCTTATTCCCGCCAAAATTTTTGGCCAAAACTTGATATTCCTTTTATAAAAATAGAAGTCAGCGCCCCACGTGCAAAGCACGTGAGTACCTGCTGTAGTTAGGATTAAATCGTATAGCAGCGCTCACGTGTTAAACACATGAGCACTCACATGCAAAGCATGTGAGTACCGGTTTCAGATAGTCTTAAATCCTCTGATATCCCCACATGTTAAACACGTGAGTTCAATTGCCACATTCTTATGGCAGTGCTCACATGCAAAGCACGTGAGCGCCGCTGCCATATATGTATATGGCAGCGCTCACGTGATAGCACGTGAGCGCCCCAATTTAAAATGCTCCCATCTGATAGAATTAAATTCTATGTGATAGAATTAAATTCTATTTAAGAAATATTTTCTCTGACCTTTCTAATATGGAAAGATCTTTCTCTAGAGGAGAACTTGGATTTGAAATCCAATGGTGATAAAATCACCAATTAAACTATCTGATAGAATTAAATTCTATTTGGTAAATATTTTCCCTGATCTTTCTAATATGAAAAGAACTTTCTCTAACAGAGAATCTTGGATTTGAAATCTAATGGTGATAAAATCACCAATTAAACCATCTAATAGAATTAAATTCTATGTGGGAAATATTTTCCTGATCTTTCTAAAATAAAAAAGATTTTCTCTGCTAAATAGAATAAAATTCTATGTTAGAAAAATATCTTCCTAGTCTTGTTAAACCAACAAGATATTTATATGATAGAATAAAATTCTATGTTAGGAAGATATCTTTCTAATCATGTTAAACTAATAATATATTCATCTGATAGAATAAAATTCTATCTTTGGAAAATATTTTCCTAATCTTATTAAAACAAATAAGAAATCTTCTCTATTAAACAGAGAGCCTTTGGATTAAAAATCCAACGGTGAATAAAATTCACCGGTTGATCTTTAAAATCATTTTGATTGATTATGAAATTGATCATGATCTCTCAATGAGAGATTTTCTCAACAAATTGATTTTTCTCTTCTCCTATAAATAGAAGTAAAGAGATCAAATCTAAAAAGAGGAGAACACCTCATAAGTTTCTGTTAAAAAAAATACAGAAGGCTCTCAAAACAACAGAGAATTTAATTCTCTCAAAGAAAAAGATCTCCCTTCACTCAAAACCCTAGGTAAAAAAAAGCAGAGATCAATTATTTACCTATCATACCGTATCTAAGGGTTTAACCTTTCTCAAGAACTTAGTTCTTTCTCTGGATCTGAGATCCACAAGACAATTCTTCCACAAGTTGAGAATTTAATTCTCATCGGGAATATCATGTTCCCGAGAATCAAAGATTCAGGGTAGAACAAAGTTGAAAAAGAAGAAGATGGAGTTCATAATACTCCAGAAACTTAGTTCCTTCAAATTAAGAACTTAGTTCTTAAAGAACCCGATCCTAGATGCTCAAAATAGTGATCTTGGTGATCGTTAATAGCCAAAATACTATTAACAGAGGTTTATGTTTTCTAAAAATATCAACAGAGATTAAATCTCCAAAAGAACGCAGAGCCTCATGTGAAAAGCACGTGCGCACCCAAGGCCAAGTTACATAGCGCCTCATGTGAAACACACGTGAGCGCCAGAAAACAAAAAAATTTAGTGCGTATCACTAGTGCAACGTCTCACGTGAAATACACGTGAGCGCCAAAACTCAATGCCTCAAGTGAAATACACGTGGGCGCTCAAAAGAAACCAAAAGCTCAACGCCTCACGTGAAACACACGTGAGCACCACAAAATACTAGTGCTTATCACTATTTCAGTACCATACGTGAAACACGTGAGCGCTGTATATCTTAGTGCTTAGCACTGCTGGGTAGTACAGAAATCCAATTTTAGGCCAAATTGGCTAAGTTTCCTGAAATTAAACCTCTTTGATTTTAAATCAAGTAAGCTCATATGCTCGTGATTTCCAAACTGATCTTAGTCTCAAACAAGACTAATGATCTCTCATCGATGATATCCAAAATGATATTCATCCCATATCACCTAAGTTAATCTTAGTCTCAAATATGATTAACGACTATTAGGTCCACCGCGATTTTCCCCTCAAATACGGGATTTGGTTCAAGGGTATATCTCCCCACACCTCTGATATATATCGTTATAATTTCTCAACGTCTTCAGAAAGGTGGCGGGTCTCGACAACCAACAACAACTGCTCGTCCCAACTTGATGAAAGATATGAAAGTTCATCAAGATAGGGAATGATACATCCCACATTTATGCACTTTCACATCGATGTTATAACAACCCTAAACTTTCTGTACAATTTTTTCAAAAATACAGAAATGGGTACTTGAGCCTGAGCACAAGTTATAAGTTTGATTTGCTTTTGAACAGCAAGAAGGAGCTTGTAGCTCACTGGTAAGACCTTACACTGCTGAACCAAAGCACCAGAGTTCAAATTCCATCAGCCATACTTTTATTAAAATTAAATTCTTTTAATCTTTTAAAAGCCCAATAGTCTACACGAGCACAACACGTACACTGAAGAATAACAAATAAAACAAACGAGTTCACTGCAGTAGACCAATCGACCTCGACACGTGGCGAAGAGACGAGCCTCGACTCGTCCGATTCGGGCCGGCGAAAGGCTTGACTCGGCCGGCGCCGCCGGTCTGACTCGGTCCAAACCCCATTTTTCTTTAACTCTGGCGACTCTTGGACTCCCCCCATAACTCCTGTATTATTTGTTTTTCCTGCACATTTACATAGCACATTAAAACACACATTTAATCCATTTTAATACAAAATTTTTAATACACCTTTTCACTACCCTAAAACCCTAATTTTCCCTATAAATACCACCCTCAAATCACCCCTCCTCACTCCCAAATCCCTGTCCAAACTCTCAAGAAAATTTCCAAGTCTTTTGTGTGCAAGTGGAGTTAGCAAAAGGGTGAAGCTCGGACGAACTTCCGACGGCAATCCGAGGAGATTCCGACGACAAAATGATGCACCGGAAACTCCCACATCTTCCTCTTTATCTCCTCTAGACAATAATCTAGTAAGTCCCTACTTCTCCTTCTTTTCTCTATTCTAAAACCATTCAAAACTAAAACCCGACGGAAGCGGAGTTAGTCTGACTTCCGATTCGGTTTTCTTTAAAAACTACAATTTTTTCTTAATCAAGATACCTTCATATCATCATATATTGTTCATTAAATATTAATAAACATCTTTAACAAGTTTCATCACAAAATATTGTTATATGCATCTTTTATCGCAATTTTACATTAAAATACCACAAACTTTAGTTTCCGACATAAACTCTATAATACCCTTATACCTTTAGAAAACTCACGAGGTAATGACCTACCTCTTCACAACACACAGATCTAACATAGCACAATGGAATTTAGGAACATAGATTCGAAAAAATACGACTTTACATATAACTACCTTCAACTATTAAAACATTTTTCTACAAGAAGTGTATTTTAACAAATCTTTGCAATTGCGCCTCTACAACCCATTTTGAGGAACCCGTTCGGGATGGTGCGGATTATCGCACATCTTCGGGCTTAGTAGAGTGAGATGCAGACCCCGCAAGGAGCATACGATCTTGAAAAATTTAAAATACAATTTTCTTTAGAAAATGTGATTTCTATTGTAAATAAAACTTATATTTTTAATAAATAAATATATATGTAATTAATATCAAAATATCTATTTATAATATTTATAATATCCCACATTTCCAAAATTTAAGAAAAACATCTCATTTACAAGAAAATACCATACAAATCCAATATTACAAATAAATACCATATATTATGAAATTAGGTTTTATTCACTAGAAATGTCACATTGATAAAATATACATCCATGAAAACTCTAAAGATGATAATAAAATACTTGAGGTGTATTTTGAAAATTATACAAGATTATTTTTACATAAAACCCTCTCAAGTTAAATTAAATTATAATAAGGACCCTAGTAAACATAGGTTTAAGCGGGACCAGTCTCTTGAGCCTCAGGGAGCCGGAGATATGGGTGCTTGCCTATTTAAGGTAGACAACTTAACAAACGGTGTTATCAACACGGTAATTTTCTTTGAAAAAGACACAAATCCTGCCGTCCATGTGGAGCAGTTATCGATAGCACCAAAACATAATTCAGGATTCAATCTCTTTTCTAATTGTCCGACTCAGACTGAGTCGCAATATAATCAATCTGACTTGAATATGATTCAAGTATCAAACTTCAATACAATATGGATCTATGAATCCGTCTATTCAATCTAATCAATCTATATTGACTGAACCGAACCATTGATATATTCCATCTACATGTTCATCCATTATATCCGTTCCATTACTGATATCATGGTTCTGGCAAGTCATCCATCTATATAAATCAAGACAATACAATACAAACAATATAATCAAGATATCGCGGGGTTTATAAGGGGTAGACTGGTACGGAAGGTGTTAAAACTGGCACGAGACTGTAACCATAATACACCTAACCTGAATTCAATTGCCGCTGTACCATGGCTGAACGGTTCCTTGTGCTCCGTATACCTTAGTCTCCGGAATAGTGGGACTCTTCTCGTATACACTGGCATTCTTCTGTACCATGATACAAACAACAGCGTTAACACTAAATACAATATTATAACAATATATATTCTATTCTGTCTATTCCATTCTTGTCTATTTACGGGACTTACCGAGCGATTTGTTCGCTGACGACATTCTCTTTCTTCTTCTTTGGAATGTCGTCAGGTGATTCAGACTCACTGGAGATTGAGCCCACCAGCGAGGATTTGGACCAATTAGATTTTGACCCAGAGCTTTAGATTCCTTATAAACATTTACATTCTGTATTTTCCATTTCTGTTATTCCACTGTTTAGGCATTGCTTTCCATTCCATATATTTACTTTTCAGATGTATTGTAAAAAGAATGTTAATAAATAAAATTGCTGTTCATTTATATCTTGTCTCTTGTGTACATTACATCTTAAATTATTTAGATACGCTTAGCGTGTTTACTTATGAGTAAATACGCAGCGGCCTCGTCACGTCCTCTGCCCGTATACTGGGAAGCGGGGCGTGACAGGTTTTGTTGGCGGCCCATGAAGGTTAGAGCTATTGTTCCCTCCTAAAATACAAAGAAAAACCCCAATGGGGCGTCACGTGCGCATACGTGATCGGGGGTCACGTGTCGACACGTGATGGCTTCCTGAAAGCTCTGAAATGATAAGAATTGAATCCTAATCAAATGGGGTCACGTGTCCGCACGTGATAGACCTTTAAACCCACTAAAAGAATTAAAGGTAGAATAAAACAGTAAGAAAAACCCCAATGGGGCATCACGTGCCTACACGTGACCAAGGGTCACGTGCTGACACGTGATAAGTTCCTGAGTTCTTTAAAAATAATAGAATTAAATTCTGGTTAAATGCTTAATCCGTGGGTCACGTGCCACCACGTGATAGGGTCTTAAAAACCCTCTGAGTTAAAGGAAAGAAAACCCTAAATGGGGCATCACGTGCCCACACGTGACAGGGGGTCACGTGCCAACACGTGATGAGTTCCTAAAGATCTCTGAACTAATAGAATGGTCAATCACGGGGTCACGTGCTAACACGTGATATGCTCTTAAACCTTCTGAACTAATAGATTTAAATTCTAATTAAGGGAAATTAAAAACCCTAGTTGGAAAAATATTTCCTAAGATCTTTCCAAACGAAAAGATTGCGCTCTGTAAAGTGAAGCACCGTTGGATTAAAAATCCAACGGTGATTAAAAATTACCAGTTTATGGAAAGATTCTATAACAGAGAGATATTTCTCTAAAATTTGCCAGGAATAACAGACAAAATATCTTTTGGATTAAAAATCCAATAGTGAATAAAATTCACTGAATGATCTAAAAGATCATGTTGGTTACAAAATCAATTGACATATTTCAATGAAAGATTGACTAAACAAATTGATTCTTTTCTTCCTCCTATAAATATGAGCCAAGAAGAGAAGAGGAGAAAAAGGAAGGGATACAACAATAGAGAGAAAAAAGAAAAGAATTTAATTCTCCAGAGAGAAAAGAAGATTTCTTCAGAAAAGAAAGAAAACCCTAGGTAAGAGAGGGAAAGAGATCATTCTATAAGATCCTACAAAACAAAAAGAGAATTTAATTCTCAAACTAAGAGTTTAACTCTTCTGAATAAGAACTTAGTTTTTCCTCTGGTTGAAGATCTGCAGAAGCAGATCTCCCCATAAGTTGAGAATTTAATTCTCACCGGGGAGATTCTGCCATGCAGATCCTAAACTTAGAGGGAGAATTGAGTTTAAAGAATTTAATTCTTCCAAATACTTAGGAATTTAATTCCTCCAACAAAAATAGGTTTAACCCTTAATACAAGAACTTAATTCTTCTTCATGGTTGAAGATCTGCAGAAGCAGATCTCCCCAAAAGTTGAGAATTTAATTCTCATCGGGGAGATTTTGCCATGCAGATCCAAAACTTAGAGAGAGAGTTGGGTTTAAAGAATTTAATTCTTCCAAAGACATAGGAATTTAATTCCTCTAAACAAAATTAGGGTTTAACCCTACCAAAGAATTTAATTCTTAAACAAGGGATTTAAAACTCTCCATGCACGTAAAAAGATCAGTATCCAACCTGATCACGTGTGTCCACGTGACTCCCCTTCTCAGTGATCAAAAGAGAACGAGTGAAATTGGGTCACGTGCTCTCATGTGACCCTTGGATAAATTCCTCAAAATAAAGAGAACAAAGCCAAGGCAGAACAGACTTCGAGCGCCCTCACGTGTCCCCACGTGACCCCTGACAAACACCTCTTTAAAAAAGAGAAGATGGAAAGAACTGAAGGATTAAAATCCAATGCATGGGCACCCTCACGCGTCCCCACGTGACCCCTAGCAAATCCTTTTAATATCCAGTGCATGGATGCCCATCATGTGCCCACACGTGATGGCCTTGAAGACTAAAAGTGTTTAACACTTATTTGAATATTATGAGAATAAAATAAAGGAATCTTGGCCCAATCCTAAGGCGCCTCACGTGTCCTCACGTGAGCGCCTCATTTTTCTAGTGTTTAACACTATTTTGAGCATTTCATCTCTAGTGTTTAACACTATTTTAAATGCATCACGTGGGAACACGTGACCGCCAGATAGGTGATAGTGTTTAACACTATATGCAAAATAGTCTTATCCCAAATCGGCTAAGTCTTCCAAAGGCAAGACTCCCCTTTTGACTGAGACTCAAATACATTCTTGTTTTTTCCAAGATTGATCATCTCATATGGCATATGAGTGCTCAGCACTCAATAAAAGACAAAATACGGTCAAAACCCAGACTCATGCTTAGCACTGCTAAATAATGGGGGGCTGAGCCCCGACAAATGTTCAACAGTCCAAACAATGGTCCAACATTTTAAACCTAATTGGACTTAGCCCAAGTTGGCCATAAGTCCTCAATTCAGATTTAACTGAGCCCATGTGCTCATAATCTAATTAATTGATCTTAGTCCCAAATTGGTCTACAGATTTCCCAATCAACATTGGTTCATGGGTACATCTCTTCACTCCTTTGATATTTGTCGTTGTAATCCTTCAACGTCTTCAGAGAGGTGACGGGTCCCGATAACCAATCATTCCATGGACTGTGGGGTCCTTAAACTCATGGACTATGATGTCCTTAAACTTTATAGACTATGACGTCTTTAAACTACGGACTGTGGGTCCTTAAGCCCATGGACTATGATGTCCTTAACCTCGGACAGTGGGGTCCTTAAGCCCACGGACTATGATGTCCTTAACCTTTACAGACTATGATGTCTTTAATCTGGACCACCATGTCCTTAAACTGGTAATCAACCGCAATGTCCCTAAACTAAACAATAGAGCCCGAATGCTCTTTTGTTGGATCTAAATGATCCCGTTAAGTTGATCTTGGTCTGAAATTAGACTAACGTATCATTAACATACGTTTAAGTTGATCTTAGTCCTGAATGAGACTAACGTATTCTTAAAACCAACCCCAAACCCAAATCTAAGATGATACGGATTTGGACTAATCCACGCCCTATGGGCGACAACATAAATTAGTCTCCGTATACAATCCACGGGCAACCAAAAACAAAACAAACACACACGACACGAAGTGACCATCTGGAGAAGGAAAAAGTGGTTACCGCGATGCGGTAGCGTAATTAACTGCAGGGGCTTGCGCCTGCAGGGAAGAGCGTCCACACAATCAAAAACCCCTCAACGAGGGGGAATCTGACGAAGTCTGCTACATCGGCCGCATCCGTTTAAACGTTCGATACATGGTGTCATAAATCAACTTGGCATCTTCGGAGAGGTGGACGAATAGCACCAATTAGCATCTGCCCCTAAATTCAGGCAAGGCGAACCTACGCGGTTCCGTCTCTGTATTCGGAGGAGAACAGATTCTGGCACGCCCGGTAGGACCTTTTCCTCTTTCCATTCCACACTTCGTGTGTCGTGTTTTTCCCGCGATCAGGTAATCGCAGTGTGTATGTTTGTGGTTGCCCTTAAGGGAGTGGATACTGAAGCCGGCATTTCGTCTTTTCCGAGAATGGCGTTTGCTTTTACTCACCCCAACTCAGGTTCTGTTACATCTGATGGAGTCAAGTATGGGCCACTTGCAGCCTCAAATCTCTGCAATCTGGCTCTTCAAGAAATCAACGGGCTTCTCTTTGGATCGGTGCTCCCACCTCCCACTCTCGGTGCCTCAACGCCGATGGAAGAAGCCCAGAGGAAGTCTGTCTTCCGCAAGCTGGTTCTCCAAGCTGCAGCTTTGCTAATGCAGGGGGCAGGATATTCAAGCTCTCAAAGAAAACATGGGGCAGGCTCGGCAAAATCGTGAAGCTAATCAAATCCCGGCCGTAAGAAACGGTCGACGTCGATATCAGCGTCATACAAAATGAGCTGAGGCAGTTCTCCGTATGGTCCTGTTTTAACCCCAGTGGTGAATGTTGTTGTTCCAACAGCTTCAAATTGTTGTGAAGGGTCAGACAAAGTTCTTCTACCGCAATATTGAAGAAGTCTCCGTAGCCCATGGAGATCCCACGAGAGCAGAAACCAATTCGCTCCCTGAGACAACTTTCCTCATCTATATATAAAGTGTGGAAGCCGGTGAAGAGGACTTACCCCAAGACGGATCCTGATACAGCGGTTCCTCCCGAAACCAAAGTGGCTTTTCAAAACAAGAGGCCCAATAAAGCTCAAGTGCCCAAGGGTATGGCTGACCTCCCCTGGTGCTTCGAAAACGATGATGAAGAAGTGATCTCAGAGTTTCCACCGGTGCCAAAAGAGCTGGAAGATGGGATACATACTACTGCAGATAATCTCAGAAAAATTGACTTGGGGACGGCAAACGACCCACGGCCGACGTTCATCAATGCACCGTTGTCTGAAGAAAAGGAGGCTACGCTTAAAGACGTGCTCATGCAATATAAAGATTATTTCACATGGAACTATTCCGAGATGCCGGGACTAGATCCAGAAATAGCCGTACATAGATTGGCGATATCTCCGCATATCAAGCCAGTCAAACAAGCGCCGAGAAGAATGCGGCTCGAAATTGAAATGAGCATCAACGCCGAGATCAAAAAGCTAATCGACTATGGCTTCATCCAAGAGGTTCAGTATCCTGACTGGATCGCCAACATCGTCCCAATGATGAACAAAAATGGGACGGTGCGCATATGTGTGGACTTTCGGGATCTCAACAAAGCTTGCCCGAAAGACGACTTTCCAGTATCGGTCACTGAGCTGATGATAGATAATATGTCAACTCACGAAGTTTTCTCCTTCATGGACGGCTCATCAGGATACAATCAGATAAAGATGCATCCCGAGGACCCGAAGCATATCGCTTTCCGGGCCCCTTTGGGCATATTCTGCTACAAGGTGATGCCTTTCGGTCTAAAGAACGCCGGTGCCACTTATCAGAGGGCCATGACGAAGATTTTCGATGACCTCATACATGAAATCGTCGAATGCTATATTGACGACCTCGTAGTTAAAAGCAAATCATACGAGGAACATTTAGAGCATCTGAAGATCGTGTTTCAGCGCCTTCGGAAATACAACTTGAAGATGAACCCTCTCAAATGCGTGTTCGGAGTTTTCTCGGGCAAGTTCCTAGAATTCGTCATCCGACACCGAGGCATCAAGATAGCCCCGTCAAAGATCAAGACGATTATGGAAATGTCTCCGCCAAGGACTTTCAAGCAACTGCGGTCCCTCCAAGGAAAACTCGCGTATATCTGGCGGTTCATAGCTAACCTCTCCGGAAAATGCCGTCCTTACAGTCACCTAATGAAAAAGGGAACCCCGTTCGTCTGGGATCGCAAATGCCAAAGCGCACTGGACGAAATCAAGCAATACCTACAGAATCCTCCGGTGCTAACCGCTCTAGTCAAGGGAAAGCCCCTCATTCTGTATACAACTGCCCTTGAAGGTTCCTTAGGCGCGCTATGGGTACAAGAGAATGACCAAGGGAAGGAGAGAGCCCTCTACTACTTGAGCCGAGTTCTCCTGGGAGCAGAAAACAATTACTCACCCATTGAAAAACACTGCCCAGCGTTGATCTTCGCGATAACGAAGCTCAGACACTATGCGTTGGCACATGAGGTCCATCTCATATCAAAAGTGGATCCTCTCAAATATTTGATGTCAAAGGCCATATTAACGAGACGACTTGCTAAATGGGCCCTACTCTTAATGGAATTCTCGATAACTTACCGACCCCTCAAGGCAGTGAAAGGCCAGGCCATCGCCGACTTTCTCGCTGAACATCCGATACCTGCCGATTCTCCTTTGAACTGCGAATTGCCCGACGAGCACGCGTTTGACACGATCGACGGGGAGAGAAGAGAGAATGATACCCGATAAGAACTCTGCTTCGATGGAGAATCTTCCATGAAGAAGCGCAAACAAAGCACCCCCATAATCAAACCAGGGGTAGGCCTCATCTTCGTGACCCCACAAGGAGGGATAATGCGCTTTGCCTTTCCTTGACAGAGCCGAGGACGAACAATGTGTTAGTGTATATGCCCTAGAGGCCATTACTGTATCATACTGGTTTGTATATTACTTAATGGAAGCTTGGGATATTCACCTTGTATATACAATCTTGCTCAAAATGGTAGTATGCTACTTGGTTTGTTTCTACTTCAATGTGTACATGTGTTTATTTTATGATATCACCTATACGCATTAGTGGAGCCCTCAGGATCTTTGCTTGATTACCAGCGTTGTGATGGCAGTCACACTGGTGGGGGCTGGGTAATCTATAAGCACATCCTTATGCAGGTCCCTAGTCGCAGGACTATCGAGACAGGGCATCGATACTCCGGAGTAGACTAGCGCATGCGCTTCTCATCCCAGTGTGGGAGACGGTATGTCCCATAGCCGTCAGTACGTCGTACTTGAGATAGTATGCGGGTGCTCGTTAGGTTACGAGTACACTGGACAGGACTCGTCGGGAACTGACTAGTTGGTATTATACCTATCGTCAGTTATCAGTTCCAAGGTGACATGAGTACAGCTTAGTCCGCTGACTTGACACTGGCACTTCGCCTCGAGTGTGTTCCCACTGTACTTTGATTACTACCCTACCACGGCTCAAAGGAGTCGTGCAAACAGGTGGTAGTTGGGTGCAGTCTCGAAGCACTTGGAGGCAGTGATGGTTAGACAGGATTCGTCTCTCCCGGTATTGGGGGTTGACATCGCGCTGTGTCTAGGAGAGCCATTACACGAGTAGTCCCTGGCCAGGGCAAGCGAGATATACTGGTAGGCTTCCAGTGTTATCTCAGGGTGTTTTGGGCTTCACTCCGACACGACTTGTACTGCTATTAGGGGACTGACGTTTACCGCCCCCTAGGCTCGACATGCGATGTATCAGACGAACAGACCGGACTGTACGGAGACTGTCACATTCAGACTCAGTAGGAGTTCAGATGGGGTTCACCTCGTCAGTCTTCTTATCGGCATCTACCTGGGGACCGTTACGCACAGCTAGTGCCGCTTGCGGTCTGTGGTTAAACCCACTGCCAGCGTAGTGTCGAGTCTTTAGAGTCCCACATAGAGGGCTATTCGCCTCTGGGCAAAACAGAGTAGAGGTCGCATGGTTTTGCGACAGGGTTCGTTCTCATCCGCGCACTTGTGCACGTTTGGAGTCCGGACGGATATTACTAGCGGGCTCTGGTTTGAGCCAGATACTGGTATATGTTTTGGGGTTGATTTTATCTCATAGTATTCATGTTCCTCGGAACAAGAATGCGGGTGTGTATGCACAGTTGATTGAGGCGGAGGAAGAGAATTTTCATTAGGGTTTCGGAACGGGTGCGCATGCACAGTTGACAGTCGTCTTTTTCCAAACCCTAATGAATTTATGATATATCAATTAATAATATTAATTAAATGAAATTGTGTCATGGTTGAGTTTGTTGACTTGTTGACCAAGGTTGACTAGTTGACCATGGTTGAAACTTTGACTATCATCATTACATATCAAAGATGCTCTTTGATTCTAGCAAAACCATTTAATGTGTGTAATGATAATTGTCATTTCAAACCATCCATCAACTATTTCATTTTGATTATTATTATTATTTTGATAATTCATTTGATATTATGTTATGGTTGTAAAAAGCTTTTCATTCTATCATAACACTTCTCTCTCCTCTCTTCTTCTTCCTCCTCCTCTAGTTCAAGGAGCTTCCTTCTCATGTGTTGAGAATCTCTCTCCTTGAGATAAAAACACCCCAAAGCCACTCTCAACTCACTCTAGGGTTAGAGCTTTAGCAAGCCAAAGATCCTAGTTCTCTTAAAGTTCGAGAAAGGAGCCCGAAGGTTGAACCCTCAAGTGGATCCATCTTTGACGGAAGAAGGCGACGAGGAAAAGCACCATCCAACCCCTATAAAGGTTTCAAGAAGAAGGAGTTCAAGTTAGGTATAACCACTTTTCCGAGTAGCTAACTCTCTTTAGTTTTGTAGCTAGTTTAGTTTAGAAAAGATCCCGACTTTGTTAGTCTATGTTGCCCTATGCGCTAAAAATTTGATTTTTATACCGTTTCCGCCTCCCCGCAAGAACCGGGGTTGGCAACGTGGACTTACAGTGGTATCAGAGCCTAACTAAACTTAAACTAGCTTAGTAGTAAAGTGTATGGAAGTTCGATCGGAAAAATCGCAAAAACCTAAACATCAAAACCCTAACTTTCTGTTGAAATTTTTTGTGCTCTAAAAATAAAAAGTTTTACTCCAAAATTCGGCTCAGGGTTTTGTGAAGACACCCTCCAAAAACGGTCGCATGAACCCATCAAAGAGCCGCGGTTCCGCGGCAGAACCATGCCCATTGCCGCGGAACCGCGGCCGTCTTGTCACTGTTGTCGACCGGGTTTGCTGCAGTGTTCTTCTGGTTGGGTTTTGGGATTTTTCAGATGGTTTATATGTGCCCAGGTTTTCCAGAAAAGAAATTTATTTTTGGGGGCCTATAAATCCGTATTTTTTATCGAACTTCACTACACTTTGACTATAATGGTTATATCTGTGATGTTTATATGTATTGAACGTCGGCTAATCGCTATATGTCGATTAGTCGGGGTTATACATATCTGTGATCTGTGTTTGATGATGGTTTGTGTATATGAATGCGTTGGACTGTCACGGGTGAATAGCCGGGGTGGATGTGAGATGAGTGTTTCTTTTTCTTTCATTCATTGTAAAATGTAAATTGATGTAATATTATTATTTGTATGGCCGCACAACCGGGTCGGGGTTGTAGCCGTCATTGTATAATTCTTTTTACTGTTTTTGCTCCTAGAATAGACCCATGGAGGGGGTGCACAAACTACCGAGTATCTCAAAGTGCCGAGTGGCCTACTCACGGCGTTGAGGGAGGTTGCTCCATTTCGGGTACTTGGCTGGTAGTTTGCCGCATCCGTAGGGGTCTTGGGTGGGGTATTGGCTATTCACCGCGACCGTGTAATCCGCTTTTCGTTGCAGGCTCGAACGGATTGCGGATTCCTAGTATATCCAATGTATTCATCTGTGATCTGTAATGTCTATCATTGCTATATATTTATAACTATTTAGGCGTTGCTTATGTTTTACAGCCGCGCTAGACCAGCCCCCGCTCTGTCGTTAGTTAAGTAACCTAACGGGTGATGACGGGGCCCCGTGGCGAATGCGAATGGCATAAGCGTACGTCATATTTTGGTTGTTTTCTGCAATGGTAGGATTAAATGATGGGACGCATTAAAAGAACTAATGCAAGAATATCACGCATTAAAAGAACTAATGCAAGATAATAAACCAAGCAATAGTCGTTGGAACACTTTCAAAAAACCACTCGGTTCTTTTCAAAACTAACTTTTAAATGCGGAGCTTGAGCCACTCCTTTTAAAAGCTATCTCGTTCCATCGATCATATCAAGTTCACTACGTTCACGGTTTAGCCAAAACCATTCGTAGCCCTCCGTCGTTTCACATGAATAGTCAATAGTATTCAAGCTGTGTTTGTTGGCCAAAGTCAAGGCATAGTGATTGGTAGCTATTGGGTATTTATGTGCAGCATAGATAGATGCGTTGATTTGGAACAGTCGTACTGCCTTGTTGGCCAAAGTCAAAGGTAAGTACGGGTGGATTCAAATTAACCTGGAGAACGACGGGTAGAACTTGACATGTGACTTATGATTTGTTGGCCAAAGTCAAGGTCATAAGAGCATGGGGCAAAAATCTACATCGGGAGTTTCATAAATACTGAAACTTGCTAGAGTTGCATACCATTTGGAGTGTGATGATTCTGGTAGGATTCCTTCAGTTTCGTCACGCAATGATATTTGGATCCCGATCCTACTGTGAGTATATGCTACTCCTCGGGAAATTTTTCACTAAACGATCAATGCTATAAACCTAGTAGGTGTCTAGAAAGGTGTTAGCGGGGCTACGCCCCCAGGGAAAAGAGGTTCTTAAATTAAGAAACTTCGCGAAAGCGTTGGAAAACCTCCCTCGAAGTACCGACACTGGCCTGGCTGAACGGTTAAGCAAGTATTGTGCGGTGGGATTAATCCCGACTAATTCTTCCTTTATGGTTTGAGGAGGGATTCGAGAGACAGTGGGAGCCATCCTGTTTAGACAAACTAAAAACCATTCTAAACTTGCAAGAGCATCGTGCTGAGTGTTTCTTCTCTCTCTCCTAATTGCAGCGACCAATCGACATGACTGGACTTAAGTTACTTCTAGATAAAAACATACTGACATGGCCAAACTACAAAGATTGGCTCAGGAATGTCAAAATGGCAATCACTTACGACAAGCTGGGGTATCTTCTTACCACCAAAGCTCCTCCCGTCCCAGGTCCCACCTCCAGCGTCGCGGATATGGAAATCCGTAAGACTTGGGAGATTGATTGCGCGAAGGCCAAGTGCCTCGTGCTTGCCTCTATGGACAACGAACATCAGAGGAGGCACGAGAATATGGACCTGGAATCCATATTTCTCCATACAAAAGAAATGTATGGAGAGCAGTCTCGTATCGCAAGATAGGAAGTGTCGAAGAAGTTATTTTCGGCAAGATTGGCCGTCGGATCATCGGTAGCGGAACACGTGCTTAAGATGATTGGCTACATTGAGGAGCTCGCAGAACTTGGGACCACGTTGGAGAGTGAGCTCTATACGGACTTGATTCTCTAGTCCCTTCCTTCCAGTTACGCCCAGTTTATACTGAACTTCAACTTACAAGAAAAGGAAGTTGAACTTTCAGAACTCCTCAACATGCTGAGGAGCGCAGAGGGCACCCTACAGAAAGGTAGGGAAACACCCACTTTGTTTGTAGGAGGATCTTCTTCTTCTAGGTCCAAGGCGAAAGCCAAGGGAAAGAAGAAGAAAGCCCCCGCCAAACCAAGGGGCGGTGTTAGTAAAGTGGATACGAAGGGAAAGGCAAAAGCAACAAAAATAGCGGGGAAGCTTGTGGGTAAAGAAGAATGCTTCTATTGTCATAAGAGTGGACACTGGAAGAAAGATTGCAGGGCTTGGAAGGCCAGGACACAGGAACTGAAGCAGGTTGCGGCTTCAGCTTCAGGTGTGTATGTTATTGAAAACTGTCTTTCGATAAACTCTACTTCCTGGGTATTGGATACCGGATCAGGATCTCATATCTGTAATTCTTTGCAGGCGTTGAGAAACCGTAGGGTTTTGAAGGCAGGTGACATGACCCTCAGAGTTGCGAACGGAGCTAGCATGGATGCTAAAGCCGTGGGGGACTATCACCTGGGAATGTCAGATGGACATGTTTTGGTTTTGCGTAATTGCTTTTTTGTACCCAACGCAACTTGTAATATCATTTCTGTATCTTTGGTTTTAAAAGAAGGTTATGAATTTGCGTTTGTAAGTAATGTTGTAAACATTCACCTTAATCAAGTTCTGATTGGGTCAGGTACACTGAGCAATGGTATATACGTATTAAACCAACCACAGATTTTCAATGTCTAGAACACACACAAAAGAAAGTCTCCAGATATCAATCAGACTTTCTTATGGCATTGTAGACTGGGTCACATCAATGAGAGAAGGTTGACTAAGTTACATACAGAAGGATATTTGGATCCGTTCAAATATCAATCGTATGCCACTTGTCAATCCTGTCTCAAAGGAAAGATGACAAAGACTCCGTTCACTGGACACGGAGTAAGAGCGAGCGAGCTCTTGGGACTCGTACACAGCGACGTGTGCGGTCCAATGTCTACACATGCGCGAAGCGGTTATTCTTACTTCATTACTTTTACGGATGACTTTTCAAGGTATGGTTATGTCTTCTTGATGAAGCATAAGTCCGAAGCCTTTGAAAAGTTCCAGGAATATAAGAATGAAGTAGAAAAACAAACCGGCAAAAGTATCAAGATTCTAAGATCGGATCGAGGTGGAGAATACTTAAGTGCCGAGTTCCTGAATTACTTAAAAGAGAATGGAATTCTCTCTCAGCTCACTCCTCCATACACTCCGCAACATAACGGTGTATCGGAGAGACGGAACCGGACCCTATTGGATATGGTACGGTCCATGATGAGTAACGCTGAGTTACCAAGATCATTCTGGGGGTATGCGCTAGAATCAGCTGCATACCTTTTGAACCGAGTTCCCACTAAGACTGTGCCTACCACACCATATGAGATGTGGTGTGGAAAGAGGCCCCATCTTAATCACATTAAGACATGGGGATGTCCAGCTTTTGTCAAAAAGCAGCATGCGGACAAACTCGAGGCACGCTCAGTACAGTGCAAGTTCGTGGGATATCCAAAGAACTCCAAGGGATATTTCTTCTACTGCGAAGAGGAACAAAAGGTTTTTGTTTCTCGTCATGCCTACTTCTTGGAAACTGAGTTTTTGGAAAACCAGATAAGTGGGAGCACAATAGAGCTGGAAGAAATTCCAGAACCACGAGCTATTACTGAAAGCTTAGAGGAACCAGAGGGTTCAAAAGAACAGGACATTCCTACGCCGCTCCGCAGGAGTAGTAGGCAGTCTCATCCGCCCGAGAGATACTACGGTTTTCTCATAGACGGGGATAGAGAGGATTGCATCATAGATTATGATGAGCCTACTAGCTTCCAGCAGGCCGTTCAGAGCGTTGACTCGGTAAAATGGCTGGATGCAATGCGGACCGAAATGGAGTCCATGTACACCAACAAAGTATGGACGTTGGACATTGCTCCAGACGGGGTAAAACCCGTAGGATGCAAGTGGATCTTCAAAAGGAAGATTGGTGTAGATGGATAGGTTGAGACCTATAAAGCTAGACTGGTTGCAAAGGGTTTTCGTCAAAGACCTGGTTTGGACTATGACGAGACCTTTTATCCAGTAGCTATGCTGAAATCCATTCGGATCCTTCTTGCCATTGCTGCCTTCCACGATTATGAGATTTGGCAGATGGACGTAAAGACCGCTTTTCTAAATGGAAATTTAGAGGAGTGTGTCTATATGGACCAGCCAGAGGGTTTCATTCAGAGTGGGAGCAGCGGAAAGGTGTGCAAGTTGCTCAAGTCCATCTATGGACTAAAGCAGGCATCGCGGAGTTGGAACATCTGTTTTGATGAGACGGTCAAGGAATTTGGCTTTATCAAAAATCCAGATGAACCATGCATCTATAGTAGATTTGTAGCGAGAACTGTAGTATTCATCGTTTTATACGTGGATGACATTCTCTTAATAGGAAATGACATTCCTATGCTACAATCTTTCAAGGGGTTCTTGTCGCACAAGTTCTCCATAAAAGACCTGGGTGATGCCTCATACATCCTGGGGATCCGGATCCATGGTGATAGATCCAAGAGGATATTAGGACTTTCACAGTCCAGGTACATCGACACCATACTGAAAAGATTCAGTATGGAAGATTCCAAGCGCGGTAACCTACCGGCTTGTCACGGGATCACCCTCTCTAAAGAGATATCTCCCAAGACTGATTTGGAGAGGGATCGCATGTCTATTATACCCTACGCTTCTGCGGTAGGCTCTATAATGTATGCGATGTTGTGTACCAGACCGGATGTAGCTTATGCACTGAGTGTAGTAAGCCGGCATCAGTCAAACCCTGGGGAGAAACACTGGATAGCGGTAAAGAACATTCTCAAGTACTTGAGAAGGACTAAGGAGATGTTCTTGGTGTATGGCGGAAAAGACCTCCAGATCGAGGCCTTTGCTGACTCCAGCTTCCAGAGTGACAAGGATGATTCCAAGTCCATGTCGGGTTTTGTCTTTACCCTCAATGGAGGGGCGGTGTGTTGGAAGAGTTCCAAACAGGAAACCGTTGCAGACTCGACTATGGAAGCGGAATACATCGCTGCATCTGATGCCGCAAAAGAAGCTGTCTGGATGAGGAAGTTCTTGAAAGAACTTCAGGTGGTTCCGTCCATTGTTGATCCAATACCTCTGTATTGCGACAACAACGGGGCTATATCTTTAGCGAAGGAACCCAGGTCCCATCAGAGATCCAGACACATCTTGAGGCGGTATCACCTGATCAGGGAGATCGTGGATCGCCAGGAGATCTCGGTTCGGAGAGTCGCTTCAGAAGAAAACACTGCAGATCCATTCACCAAGGCCTTGCCCCAGACTCAGTTCGAGCGGCTGATCGAGATGATAGGTCTTCGATACGCCAGTACATGGCCTTAGTGCAAGTGGGAGATTGTTAGTGTATATGCCCTAGAGGCCATTACTGTATCATACTGGTTTGTATATTACTTAATGGAAGCTTGGGATATTCACCTTGTATATACAATCTTGCTCAAAATGGTAGTATGCTACTTGGTTTGTTTCTACTTCAATGTGTACATGTGTTTATTTTATGATATCACCTATACGCATTAGTGGAGCCCTTAGGATCTTTGCTTGATTACCAGAGTTGTGATGGCAGTCACACTGGTGGGGGCTGGGTAATCTATAAGCACATCCTTATGCAGGTCCCTAGTCGCAGGACTATCGAGACAGGGCATCGATACTCCGGAGTAGATTAGCGCATGCGCTTCTCATCCCAGTGTGGGAGACGGTCTGTCCCACAGCCGTCAGTACGTCGTACTTGAGATAGTATGCGGGTGCTCGTTAGGTTACGAGTACACTGGACAGGACTCGTCGGGAACTGACTAGTTGGTATTATACCTATCGTCAGTTATCAGTTCCCAGGTGACATGAGTATAGCTTAGTCCGCTGACTTGACACTGGCACTTCGCCTCGAGTGTGTTCCCACTGTACTTTGATTACTACCCTACCACGGCTCAAAGGAGTCGTGCAAACAGGTGGTAGTTGGGTGCAGTCCCGAAGCACTTGGAGGCAGTGATGGTTAGACAGGATTCGTCTCTCCCGGTATTGGGGGTTGACATCGCGCTGTGTCTAGGAGAGCCATTACACGAGTAGTCCCTGGCCAGGGCAAGCGAGATATACTGGTAGGCTTCCAGTGTTATCTCAGGGTGTTTTGGGCTTCACTCCGACACGACTTGTACCGCTATTAGGGGATTGACGTTTACCGCCCCCTAGGCCCGACATGCGATGTATCAGACGAACAGCCCGGACTGTACGGAGACTGTCACATTCAGACTCAGTAGGAGTTCAGATGGGGTTCACCTCGTCAGTCTTCTTATTGGCATCTACCTGGGGACCGTTACGCACAGCTAGTGCCGCTTGCAGTCTATGGTTAAACCCACTGCCAGCGTAGTGTCGAGTCTTTAGAGTCCCACATAGAGGGCTATTCGTCTCTGGGCAAAACAGAGTAGAGGTCGCATGGTTTTGCGACAGGGTTCGTTCTCATCCGCGCACTTGTGCACGTTTGGAGTCCGGACGGATATTACTAGCGGGCTCTGGTTTGAGCCAGATACTGGTATATGTTTTGGGGTTGATTTTATCTCATAGTATTCATGTTCCTCGGAACAAGAATGCGGGTGTGTATGCACAGTTGATTGAGGCGGAGGAAGAGGATTTTCATTAGGGTTTCGGAACGGGTGCGCATGCACAGTTGACAGTCGTCTTTTTCCAAACCCTAATGAATTTATGATATATCAATTAATAATATTAATTAAATGAAATTGTGTCATGGTTGGGTTTGTTGACTTGTTGACCAAGGTTGACTAGTTGACCATGGTTGAAACTTTGACTATCATCATTACATATCAAAGATGCTCTTTGATTCTAGCAAAACCATTTAATGTGTGTAATGATAATTGTCATTTCAAACCATCCATCAACTATTTCATTTGGATTATTATTATTATTTTGATAATTCATTTGATATTATGTTATGGTTGTAAAAAGCTTTTCATTCTATCATAACACTTCTCTCTCCTCTCTTCTTCTTCCTCCTCCTCTAGTTCAAGGAGCTTCCTTCTCATGTGTTGAGAATCCCTCTCCTTGAGATAAAAACACCCCAAAGCCACTCTCTACTCACTCTAGGGTTAGAGGTTTAGCAAGCCAAAGATCCTAGTTCTCTCAAAGTTCGAGAAAGGAGCCCGAAGGTTGAACCCTCAGGTGGATCCATCTTTGACGGAAGAAGGCGACGAGGAAAAGCACCATCCAACCCCTATAAAGGTTTCAAGAAGAAGGAGTTCAAGTTAGGTATAACCACTTTTCCGAGTAGCTAACTCTCTTTAGTTTTGTAGCTAGTTTAGTTTAGAAAAGATCCCGACTTTGTTAGTCCATGTTTCTCTATGCGCTAAAAGTTTGATTTTTATACCGTTTCCGCCTCCCCGCAAGAACCGGGGTTGGCAACGTGGACTTACACAATGAAGCCGAATATGAAGATTTGATAGCAGGTCTTGAAATCGCTGTCGACATGGGAGTCGAAAGCCTCCTCATATACGGAGACTCCCAACCGATCGTTAGTCAAGTAAACGACGACTATCAAACGTGCAAGCCTGAGTTGGTGAAGTATGGCGAGAGAGTGCAGCAACTGCTGACTCAAATTCCTTTCTACACCCTGGAAAGCATACCGCGTGCGAAAAATAGCAAGGCGAATGCATTAGCCAAGCTCGCTAAAGAACTGGCCGATGAGAACCTCGATGACGTGAGGATCGTTGTGCAAAGCCGTCGGGTTCTTGCACCGGCAGAAATATCTCCGGAGTCGTCCGAAGAAAAAGGAGGGACCGAGCAAACGGCTCTATAAATAAAAGACCAGGAAAAGGCTAAGGATTGGAGAGAAGTCTTTATGGACTACTTCAAATTCCGTCGAACGCCTGAAGATGCGTCCTCAAGACATCAGCTCATGAAACGAGCTCTATCTTTTCCCTTCGTCAATGATACGCTATATAAGAGATCATTTGATTCTCTGTGGCTAAAATGCATGGGACCTGAAGAAGCAAAGAGAGTCGTCCAAGAAACTCACGACGGACTCTGCGGTTCTCATCAAGCCGGGCCAAAAATGAAACTAAAGATCAAAAGGATGGGCTACTATTGGCCCACGATGATCCAAGACTGCCTCGAATATGCGAACCAGTGCCACTCGTGCCAGATTCATGGGGACTTCATCCACCAGCATCCAAATCCACTACATCCAACGGTGGCTAGCTGGCCGTTCGAAATGTGGGGAACCGACATAATCGTGCCCATCGAACCAGTATCGTCCAGAGGACATCGATTCATTTTGGCGACAACTGATTCCTTCTCCAAATGGGCAGAAGCAGTCCCGCTGAGGGAAGTGAAGACGGAGAATATTCTCCATTTCTTCAAGACACGTCATTTACCGGTTCGGCACTCCGCGACGGATTATCTCCGATAACGGGCCAGCCTATAGAAGTCACAAGATCAGCCGCTTCGCACAACAGCATAACATAAACTGGAGATAATCTTCGGTCTATAATCCCCGAGCTAACGGTCTAGCTGAGGCTTTCAACAAAACCTTGACGAAGATCGTGAAAAAGACGGTGTTTTGAACTAAGAAGGACTGGTACGAGAGACTGCATGAAGCTCTCTGGGCGTATTGAACTGCGTTCAAAACGGCCATAAACACAACGCCGTATGCATTGGTATTCGGCACGGAAGCAATACTCCCCGTCGAGACAGAGTTACCCTCTCTACGAGTGGTAGTTCATTACGAGCTAACGGATGAAGAGAATGCTCACCTTCGACTTGAGGAGCTCGACGCCCTTGATGAAACCCGGCTCATGGCGCAACAAAACCTGGAGTCTTACAAAGCAAAGACGACGTGCTCATATGAGAGATTGACTAGGCCGAGAACATTCTGCCAAGGCGAACTCGTGCTAGTGGTCAAGAGACCCATGATCCCCAATCGTGCCAAGCGGGGGAAATTCGAACCGAACTATGAAGGCCCGTACATCATAGACAAAGTTTACCAAGGTGGAGCCTATCTACTCATGGACATGCATGGTGAAAGACCTTTCAGGCCAATAAATGGTCGCTTCCTGAAAAATACTATGCCTGACGAGTTACGGCCTAGGTCAACGATAGATGACGACGCCTATGTCTGCTCGCTATCTTCCTAAGCCCAAACTCTATAAGTAGTAGCCGGCTATCGGACCGAAACGTCCTTAAACTAACGATGGACCACTATGTCCTAAAACTGGCTGCGGACCGAAATGTCCTTAAACTAACGATGGACCACTATGTCCTAAAACTGGTTATTGACCGAAACGTCGATAAACTACTACGGACTGCAGCATCCCAAGGCTGACAAAAAAAAATAAAAATATAAAAAAATAAAAAAATATAAAAAAAGAAAGAAAACGGTATGTCCATAAGCGAGATGGGCATGGATGAAAACCCGAAAGGGCTCCGTGAGTAAAAACAGCAGGACTACCGGCGAGTTTTGTGAAAACCCGAAAGGGCGCAATCTCGTTAAAAGACACTTGCAAGGTCCTCTCGACCCTGTAAGGAGAAACCACCTGCGTGAGATCCTTACGACTCACAAGGGAGCAACACACTTAGGGATCCCCACGATTCCTAAGGAGAAATTACACTTACGAGATCCTCACGACTCGTAAGGAGAATTCCCCCTTTGAGACCCTCATGGCTCACAGGGTTCAAAATCCTTAAGCTACAGGGATCTGAACCTGTTCTTAAGCCATCACAATCCCCGATACTGCCCTGCAAGCGGTTCAATATTGACCCTTGTATACAATCCAAGGGCACGAATAAACATTTCCCTTACAAAGTCCTACCAGAGACTGGAGCTATGCTCGCACGGTGAACAACCCTTGTAAGTCCTCTCGACTCATAAGGAGAAAACTCTCTTGTAAGATCCTTACGACTTATGGGAAAAACACACACTTAGGAATCCTCATGATTCCTAAGGAGAAAACGCACCTACGAGATCCTCACGACTCGTAGGGAGAAATACCTTTATGAGACCCTTACGGCTCATGAAGTCAAAAGCCTTAGTCGACAGGATCCTAACCCTGTTTACTAAGCCACCCTTGTTCGACATCGACAAAGGCAAATGATGATTCACACCTGGCAATATCCAGTTGTAGCAATGTTGATGCCTAAATTGGTATCAAATCCCAAACTCGCAGCGAAAAGTCAGCGAGCCACAAATGCATATGAAATAGCCGAAATGATGGGGCAACTTGCAACAAAATCAGCAAGTAAAAATGTATGCATACAAAATAGCCGAAATGGTTGGGCAGCTCGCAATAAAAAGAAGCGAGTAAATAAAATAAATAGCCGAAATGATTGGGCGCCGCGAAAAATAGCCGAAATGATTGGGCAAACGCGACTTTCGCGATCTAAAAGCTGAAATGATAGAGTATCGCGGAAAGAAAAATATATAAAATGAAACCTTTTGCCCTACAGGTGAGATCACATCGATCCATGTATACAATCCAGGGGCACAAACAAAGAGGGAACCATACCTTCCCACCAGGCTCCATCAGAAAAAGAAGCCAAATCTCGACGGTTCACAGACAACCTGGAGCTCATCTCAACATTCATCTCATTACAACGGACGCAACATCAGCAAATCGGAGCCGCGGTAAAGTTCGCAGTTCCATGACTCGACGATGTACAGACAACCAAGAGTCAACCCCTCCTGGTCCCGTGGAACACGGCTAATGTAAATCCTGACCCCATGGGAAGTGCCCAGAGAAAATCCTGGTCCCGTGGAACACGGCTAATGTCAATCCTGACCCCGTGGGAAGCGCCCAGAGCACATCCTGGTCCCGTGGAACACGGCTAATGTCAATCCAGACCCCGTGGGAAGCACCCAGAGCATATCCTGTCCTGTGGAACACGGCTAATGTCAATCCTGATCCCGTGGGAAGCGCCCAGAGCACCTCCTGGTCCCGTGGAACACGGCTAATGTCAATCCTGACCCCGTGGGAAGTGCCCAGAGTACCTCCTGGTCCCGTGGAACACGGCTAATGTCAATCCTGACCCCGTGGGAAGCGCCCAGAGCAAATCCTGGTCCCGTGGAACACGGCTAATGTCAATCCTAACCCCGTAGGAAACGCTCAGAGCACCTCCTGGTCCCGTGGAATATGGCTAATGTCAATCCTGACCCCGTGGGAAACGTCCAGAGCAAATCCTGACCCCGTAAAATGCGGATAAGGTCAACCCCTGACTCCGTGAAATGCGGATAAAGTCAACCCCCTGACCCCGTGAAATACGGATAAGATCAACCCCTGACTCCGTGAAATGCAGATAAAGTCAACTCCTGACTCCGTGAAATGCGGATAAAGTCAATCCCCTGACTCCGTTAAATGCGGATAAGGTCAAACCCTGACTCTGTGAAATGCGGATAAAGTCAACCCCTGACTCCGTGAAATGCGGATAAAGTCAACACTCGACTTTCCCGTCAAAGCAATTCTTTGATTCGGGAGCAGGTCAACTCATCAATCACTTACGGGTCCTCTCGACTTGTAAGGAAGAAAATTCTTTTCTGAAATCTTTACGACTCTCAAGAGAAAACACACTTAGGAATCCTCACGATTCCTAAGGAGAATCTTAGGTGGCAGATCCTAACCCTGTCTCCTAAGCCATCGTTGCCTCGCAGAGAGGTCAAGGTAGATTTTCTACGGGCCACACTCTCCGACAAGAAAGAAAACAACCACTTATAAGTCCTCTCGACTTGTAAGGAAGAAAATTCTCTTGTGAGATTCTTACGACTCTCAAGAGAAAATACACTTAGGAATCCTCACGATTCCTAAGAAGAAATTACACTTACAAGATACTCATGACTCGTAAGGAGAAATACCTTTATGAGACCCTCACGGCTCATAAAGTTGGAAAGCCTTAGGAGGCAGATCTGAACCTGACTCCTAAGCCATCGCTGTCCTACGAGGAGATCAAAATAGACTATCTACAAAATGCATTTACTAAAAGGGACACACCACCATGAAGCAAAATATGTCTTTTATTCATGAATCAAAATGAATACAAAAGTACAATTTATGAAAGAATCAAAGAATACTCTCATTCAGGAATACGTACAAAAGAAGAATAAAAAGAAAAAATATACAATTCTTCAAGCCGGCGAACGATTTAATAGATTTGCCAGTTCATCCTTTTTCCGCTGGGCCTCGGCTTCATGATTCATTATCGCTAAGAGACGGGCCTCCGCTTGAGACCGTTGGGCCTGGTACGAGGCAAGCCGACTTTCAAGCTCCTTTTCGGTAACTTTATGAGTTTCGACCATTTCGCGAGTGAAAATGACGGCTTTATCAATGGCTACCACCTCCCCGATAGCTTCTTGAAGCACTCGCCAGATTTCATATGCATGAGTGGTCTTAGTAATTAGCCACAAACCGTTTGATACATCCTCGCAGACTTGATCTCAGGTTTAAGATGTCGGAAGGAGGCCGGATGCATTCAAACCCGTGTGGGCAGACCTCCACTCGATGCCAATCCTCGATCCAAAACACGCACAAACTATTTTCTCTTTCTGGTAACAAGGAAAGTCTTCGGTAGGTATCCCTTTAAGTATGTGTTCATGACTATATGCCTATGGTATCTAGAACGCGCAGATCTATGGACAACACAACGACGATGTTCGCACCTAAAATAAATTCCCAGGGGTCAAGTATAGCGCTCATGTACTCAGGCGGGATGCACGTGCGAATATATAACGAAAAGAAAAAAATTCAATAGAAAAGCATTCAACAGCCAATGATAAACGGGATACATTGATTTAAATATACTACGCTACAGGGAAACGATCACCAAATACGGGATCAGAGATACAAGGGTTAACAAAGCAAAACACAAAATTTTTCAGCTCCCTCTCCACCTTCTCCAGCACGTCAAAACGACGGTTTTCGTGAGGATTCGCTCCCCATAGGTTGGCGCCGTGCTCATCAACGAAAGCGGACATGACGGCCCGTCGGGCCTTTATCTGACTCAGTATATGAACTGAATGATCCTTCAGAGCTTGAGTGATTAGACAAGCCTCGTGAAAGCACTCGAGCTTGTCCTCCGCCGCGTCAAGGATCGCCGAAGTTATCTCCGCCGGATGAGGGGGTATATCGGCAAGCACAGACAGAAAGATCATCCGGAGCCAAATGGAGCCCATAGGAAGAGGAGATCCCCGACGAGTCAGAAGCTCATACATCACCGCGTCACATTGAGCGTCGGTGAGGAGGGGATCTGCCAGCCGCGCAACGAAGCGAGGGATTATCTCTTCAATGGGCACCTCCCATGGTTGCCGACGAGTGTGGGGACGATTGCAAGCCATAGCAATTGATCGGTTTCTCAAAGATGATCACCTTAAGGTATGAATGGGTTTCTCTGTGAGGAAAGGAAGAAAGGCATGGTTTCAGGATAAAAAGGGGAGCATTTAATACTGTGCACAAAAAATATTATGCATGGTAGAACTATTCTCAAAACCCGGAAAAAAAGGGGAGAGCGTTGGAAATGAAAAGCAATGACGCATTGAAATCAGATCAGGGAAATGAAACGTCCCCATCAAGCAGAGCCCCGCATGCGCAACATGTGAGCACAAGCCTTGATCAGATGATAAAGCGGCACTGCACATACATGACACAGGATTGAGCTCTGAGGAAGAGAATTAAATTCTCAAGGCAAGAACAAGGAAGAAAGAAGATGAAGGAGTGGAGGCACTGCTGAAGAGACCTTTGCATTTATAGGATGTGATGGGAAATGGTTCATCTACCCCCTTCTCTAGGGAGATCCAACGGCCACAAAAGTTACAATGTTGCACTCACGTGCAAACACGTGAGAACAACGCTGTGGGGGAATTTTTTCCCTCCTAAAATACAAAGAAAAACCCCAATGGGGCGTCACGTGCGCACGCGTAATCGGGGGTCACGTGCCGACACTTTATGGCTTCCTGAAAGCTCTGAAATGATAAGAATTGAATCCTAATCAAATGGGGTCACGTGCCCGCACGTGATAGACCTTTAAACCCACTAAAAGAATTAAAGGTATAATAAAACAGCAAGAAAAACCCTAATGGGGCATCACGTGCCCACACGTGACCAAGGGTCACGTGCTGACACGTGATAAGTTCCTGAGTTCTTTAAAAATAACAGAATTAAATTCTGGTTAAATGCTTAATCCGTGGGTCACATGCCACCACGTGATAGGGTCTTAAAAGCCTTCTGAGTTAAAGGAAAGAAAACCCTAAATGGGGCATCATGTGCCCACACTTTTTTTAAAATTAAATTCTTTTAATCTTTTAGAAGCCCAAGAGTCTACACGAGCACAACACGTAAACTGAAGAGTTATACATAAAACAAAATGAGTTCACTGCAGTAGACCAGCCGACCCTGACACGTGGCGAAGAGACGAGCCCCGACTCGCCCGACGCAGGCCGGCGAAAGGCTTGACTCGGCCGGCGCCGCCGGTCTGACTCGGTCCAAACCCCATTTTTCTTTAACTCTGGCGACTCTTGGACTCCCCCATAACTCCTGTATTATTTGTTTTTCCTGCACATTTACAGAGCACATTAAAACACACATTTAATCCATTTTAATACAAAATTTTTAATACACCCTTTCACTACCCTAAAACCCTAATTTTTTCTATAAATACCACCCTCAAATCACCCCTCCTCACTCCTAAATCCCTGTCTAAACTCTCAAGAAAATTCCCAAGTCTTTTGTGTGCAAGTGGAATTAACAACAGGGCGAAGCTCCGATGAACTTCCAACGGCAATCCGAGGAGATTTTGATGACGAAACAACGCACCGGCAACTACCACCTCTTCTTCTTTCTCTCCTCTAGCCAATCATCGAGTAAGTCCCTACTTCTCTTTTTTTCTCTATTATAAAAACATTCAAAACTAAAACCCGACGGAAGCGGAGTTAGTCCGACTTCCGATTCGGTTTTCTTTAAAAACTACAATTTTTTCTTAATCAGGATACCTTCATATCATTATATATTGTTCATTAAACATTAATAAATATCTTTAACAAGTTTCATCATAAAGGATTGTTATATGCATATTTTATCGCAATTTTACATTAAAATACCACAAACTTTAGTTTCCGACATAAACTCTATAATACCCTTATACCTTTAGAAAACTCACGAGGTAATGACCTATCTCCTCACAATACACATATCTAATATAGATAGAATTTGGGAACATAGATTCGAAAATATACGACTTTACATATAACTACCTTAAACTATTAAAACCTTTATCTATAAGAAGTGTATTTTAACAAATCTTTACAATTGCGTCTCTACAACCCATTTTGGGGAACCCGTTCGGGATGGTGCAGAATATTGCACATCCTCGGGCTTAGTAGAGTGAGATGCAGACCTCCGCAAGGAGCATACGATCTCGAAAGATTTAAAATACAATTTTCTTTAGAAAATGTGATTTCTATTATAAATAAAACTTATATTTTTAATAAATAAATATATATGTAATTAATATCAAAATATCTATTTTTAATATTTATAATAATCCACATTTTCAAAATTCAAGAAAAACATCTTATTTACAAGAAAATACCATACAAATCCAATATTACAAATAAATACCATATATTATGAAATTAGATTTTATTCACTAGAAATGTCATGTTGATAAAATATACATCCATGAAAACTCTAAAGACGATAATAAAATACTTGAGGTGTATTTTGAAAATTATACAAGATTATTTTTACATAAACCCCCCTCAAGTTATACTAAATTACAATAAGGACCCTAGTAAATATAGGTTTAAGCGGGACCAGTCTCTTGAGCCTCAGGGAGCAGGAGATATGGGTGCTTTCCTATTTAAGGTAGAAAACTTAACAAACTGTGTTATCAACACGGTAATTGTCTTTGAAAAAGACACAAATCCTGCCGTCCATGTGCAGCAGTTACCGATAGCACCAAAACATAATTCAGGATTCAATTTCTTTTCTAATTGTCCGACTCAGACCGAGTCTTAATATAATCAATTTGACTTGAATATGATTCAAGTATCAAATTTCAATACAACATGGATCTATGAATCCGTCTATTCAATCTAATCAATCTATATTGACTGAACCGAACCATGGATATATTCTATCTACATGTTCATCCATTATATTCGTTCTATTACTGATATCATGGTTCCGACAAGTCATCCATCTATATAAATCAAGAAAATATAATACAAATAATACAATCAAGACATCGCGGGGTTTATAAGGGGTAGACTGGTACGGAAGGTGTTAAAAGTGGCATGAGACTGTAACCATAATACACCTAACCTGAATTCAATTGCCGTTGTACCGTAGCTGAATGGTTCCTTATGCTCCGTCTACATTAGTCTCCGGAAAAGTGGGACTCCTCTCGTATACACTGGCATTCTTCTGTACCAAGCTATAAACAACAGCGTTAACACTAAATACAACACTATAACAATATATATTCTATTCTTTCTATTCCATTCTTGTCTATTTACGGGACTTACCGAGCGATTTGTTCGCTGACGACATTCTCTTTCTTCTTCTTTGGAATGTCGTTAGGTGATTCGGACTCACTGGAGATCGAGCCCACCAGCAGGATTTGGACCAGCTAGTTTTCGACCCAGAACTTTAGATTCCTTGTACACATTTCCATTCTGTATTTTCCATTTCTGTTATGCCACTGTTTAGGCATTGCTTTCCATTCCATGTATTTACTTTTCAGATGTATTGTAAAAAGAATGTTAATAAATAAAGTTGTTCATTTATATCTTGTCTCTTGTGTACATTACATCTTATATTGCTTAGATACGCTTAGCGTGTTTACTTTTGAGTAAATACGTAGCGGCCTCGTCACGTCCTCTGCCCGTATACTGGGAAGCGGGGCGTGACAGATGTGCACACCTCAAATTGGATGGCACCCCAAATTGGGCGCATCCCATGTCACCATCGTTCACTTCGCCACGTAACAAATACACATGCACGCAAGATGAATGTTGGAATGAAATGTCCTTAAACTAATACTCGTCCCCAAAATGGGAATATTGGACCAAAATGTCCTTAAACTAACATTCGTCCCAAACAGCGAATGTTGGACCGAGATGTCCTTAAACTAACATTCATCCCAAACATGGAATGTTGGACCGTGATGTCCTTAAACTAATATAATTGAGTCCATATGCTCATTTTTTCATAAGTTGATCTTAGTCTCAAATATGAACAACGATCCTCAGATCAAACCCATATATCTCATGAATGGATGGACCCCACAAATGTGAGATATGCGTCCTAAGTTCATTCCCGTTGGCAAACCATGCTAACAATGTGGATCCCGTCAAGCAAATCCTTGACCCAAACCCAAATTATGAAAATATATATACGGATTTAGATTAATCCGCGCCCTACGGGCACGACATAAATTAGTCTCCGTATACAATCCACGGGAAACCAAAATAAAAGAAATATTGTTGGCTATAGTGCCCTCATGTCAATTATTGGATCGCAGGCACGCGATTGCGATGAGTGAAGGAGGACCTATACCGGTAGAACAGTCTTACTCGAAGATGATAGTATGCTATCTAGTTTGCCTTTATCATCATGTACCTGCTTTAGGTGGCTTTACTGATCACTATCATCATGTACCTGCTTTAGGTCTCTCCCGGTATTGGGGGTTGATGTCGCGGTGTGCACGGGTGGCCATCACCAGAAATTCTTGGCCAAGGTAGTCGAGAATTACTGATTCGGATCAGTAGTTTCTCAGGTGGTGATGGGGTTCATACCGACACTAAATGTCGCGTTATTAGGGGTATGACTTTATCCACCCCCTAGACTCGATATGCGATACTCATAGACGGACGGACCGGACTGTACGGATATTGTCACTGTCAGGCTCAGTAGGGATTTCAGGATGAGTTTGCTCCCCGGCCTTCCTTTCGCTCAATACTTGGGTAGCCGTTACGTACAGCTAGTGCCGCTGACGTGCTTGTGGTTAAACCCACTGCCAGCGTATTGACGAGTCTTTAGAGTCCCACACAGAGGGTTTCTCTGGTTCGGGCGAAACGTTGTAGAGGCCGTATGGTTTTATGGCAGGGTTCGAACATATATGTGCACTTGTGCATGGATCATGATCGGACGGATAATACTAGTGGACTTTGGTTTAAGCCGGATCCTAGTATTATATTGTTGGATTATTATCGTCTCGTTGTATTCGTATTCAGTCGGAATACGGATACGGGTATGTATATACGGAAGAGGGGTATTCTTGTAATTCGTTACAAGTTGCCATTTATTTTTCTTTGATTAAACATTTAGGTTAATGTTTATTGTGTGGAAAGTATGAGTGTAAGTTTTAGCTTGGCATTGATTGTGGCATGTGCACATAATGACTCATGGTGTGAGTCATGTAGTGACTCATGAAACCACATGTGCCATGCTTGATTCAATTATTGTGTTGTAAGATATTTGTGAGGGATGGGGCAGTAGATATTTCGAGAGGAGAAGTTTTCTTTTGTAGCACATTCTCAAAACAATGATCACACAACAACAAAAGAAAAATGCAGCCAACTCATTTTCTTTACTTTCTCTTTGTTTTTCTTTGTGCTCTCACTTTTCTCCCCATGACATCTTCTTCAACCTCCACCTAAACCCTCTCATGAGTTGAGAATCTTTAGGTATTTTGAGAGAAAGTAATCACACACTCTTTCTACTTCATCTTGGCTATCTAGGCTAGCAAACTATATACTCGAGTTGCTTCGGTTTTAAGGCGGGAGCCCGTATTACTAACTCTCGACGTAGATCTTCTTCGATGTGGGGAGACCGGAGACCAAACATGATCAAGGAAGCTGCGAGGAGATTGGGACAGAGGTTGAAGACCGAAGGACTCGGATCGTTCGGTATAACCTCTCTAAACTCCTTTACATATTGCTAGTGTAGGGTTAATGGTTCGATCCGGGAATCGGGTTCCGTTAGCGCCGGTTTAATAAAAGTTTTTGTTCCGTTAGCCATGGATTGATGGTCGGGGCGCTGGTGTAACCCAACATGGTATCATAACCAACCCATTAACCCCATACTAACTAATCGTGACATTAGAAATCCACCGTTTTTGTCGTGCAAAACTGCCGACAAAAACAGTTCCAAAAACAGAAAGTTTGAGATGTTTGCACACCCCGCGGGCTCACGGCTTGAACTGAGAAGCCGTGGGGTGGTGCATGGGCACCCTGGGGAACCCACGCGGGGGACCGAATGGCTGGGCCCACTCCCCAAGACCACCACAAGGTGGTCTTGGTGGTGGGGACCCGAAACTGCCCCACCTTAGGCAGTTTCGGGTCTGCCTCACCCCCTGGCCACCTCGTGGTGGCCTCGAGGGTGGGGTACCCCTTTTAGGTCCTCCGACTCGAACTTAATTTCGTGCTCTAACACCCCGCGAAGGTTCGAGCGTGTTTCGTTTTGATTCGGACTTCCGAATTGACTTTAAACGGTTGGTTTTTGGAACTTTAGCTCACTGTTTTTTTTTTCCCATGGTTTGGAAATTGGATTGGTTTGCTAATTGCGTGCGGAATTCTAATGTCGTAGTTTACAGTACATACATTACTATCTGCGACCGTGAATGTCATTAGAGCGGTACAAATTGTCTAATTGCTATAATTCATTTAGACGGGTTTGCGAACGCGACATTCACGTTGATATTCTGTGTTGTGCTGTGTGTTGGATGGATCGTCGTGGTGGATAGCCTGGGTGCAATGTTAGTACAGTTTAGTTTTATTTATACGTTTGATATCGTAGGGCGAGCGTCCGACATGTGGACTGCCCTCATTGCCTGTTTGTATATTATTTATTTGGGGCATGACTGGGTTGAGGTCGATGTCACCGTTGTACTTATTTTCTTTTTTGTATTAGGATTAGCCCGCGGTAGAGTGTACGGATAGCCGGGTTCTAGAGGACAACGGGCCCGCATCTCATGGCTTTGAGATGGAGGGGGCCTTACTCTAGAATTGGAGGGCTATTCGCCACACTCGTAGGGGATACAGGTTTACCCAAGGAGGAGTGCTCAAGTTACCGGATTCCGTGAAGTGCCGGGTGGCCCATTCACTTTGATGAAGGGGGCTGTGTAACAAATCCAATTCTTGTGTACATAAATTTTGATTAAAAGTTAATGTATACTTGGGGTATTTACATTTCCTGAGAGTACTATAAGTATTTGATTTAATTTTGAACCGCAAGAAAGAGCTTGTAGCTCACTGGTAAGACCTTGCACTGTTGAACCAAAGCACCGGAGTTTAAATCCCATCAGTCACATTATCTTTTTAATTTAATTTCTTTTAATCTTTTTAGAAACCCAAGAGTCTACACGTGCACAACCCGTAAAATCATGAGTCACATATAAAACAAACGGGTCCACGAGATAGACCAAGCGACAGGAGACACGTGGCGACGAGTAAAGGCCCGACTCGGCCGACTCGGGCCGGCGGAGCGGCGGACTCGGCCGGCGGCGCCGGGTCAACTCGGTCGAACTCAAATTTTTCTTCTGTTCACTGCAACCTTTGGCCTACCCCATAACCCATGTATTGTTTAAATTCCCTGCACTTTTACAGAGCAAATTAAAAACCCCATTTAATCCATTTTTAATACAATTTTTATCACACCCTTTTATTTACCCTAAACCCTAATTTTTCCTATAAATACCACACCTAAACTCACCCCTCCTCACTTCCAAATATCTGTCCAAACTCTCAAGAAAATTCCCTAGACTTTTTGTGTGCAAGTGGAGTTTGCGAAGGGCGAAGCTCCGGCGAACTTCCGACGACGTTCCGAGGAGATTCCGGCGATGAAACGACGCATCAGCGCCTCCTACTTCTTCCTTTTCCTCTCCTCTCCATTACAATCCAGTAAGTCCCTATTTCTCTTCTCTTCTATATTCTAAACAATATTCAAAACTAAAACCCTACGGTAATCCGACTTCCGATTCGTTTTTTCCTTAAAAATCATATTTTTCTTAAGAACAATAATACATAACCATCACTTCATGATCATTAAACATTAACAAAACATCTTGACAAGTTTCATATCAAAATAATTCATATTTCAATTTTTATAGCACTTTTACAGAAAAATACCATATTGTTTAGTTTCGACATAAAACATTATTAGTCCTTACTTTACCTTTAGATAGTTCACGAGATAATGACCTACCTCCTCATAACACACATCTCTATCATATCACAATATCTTTTGGGAACCTAGAATATGGAAATACGATTTTTACAAATAAATACCATAAACTACAAAACCTTTTTTTACAAGATGTGTATTATAACAAATCTTTGCAAATGCGCCGCTACAACCTATTTCGGGGAACCCGTTCGGGATGGTGCGGATTATCGCACATTCTCGGGCTTAGTAGTGCGAGATGCAGACCTCCTCAAGGAGCATACGGTCTCGAAAGATTTAAAATACAATTTTCTTTAGAAAATGTGATTTCTATTATAAATAAACTTATATTTTTAATAAATAAATATATATGTAATTAATATCAAAATATCTATTTTTAATATTTATAATATTCCACATTTCCAAAATTCAAGATAAACATCTCATTTACAAGAAAATACCATACAATTCCAATATTACAAATAAATACCATATATTATGAAATTAGGTTTTATTCAATAGAAATGTCACATTGATAAAATATACATCAATCAAAACTCTGAAGACAATAATAAAATACTTGAGGTGTATTTTGAAAACTATACAAAATTATTTTTACATAAAACCCCCTCAAGTTATATTAAATTATAATAAGGACCCTAGTAAACATAGGTTTAAGCAGGACCGGTCTCTTGAGCCTCAGGGAGCCGGAGATATAGGTGCTTGCCTATTTAAGGTAGACAACTTAAAAAACGGTGTTATCAACACGGTAATCGTCTTTGAAAAAGATACAAATCCTGCCGTCCATGTGCAGCGGTTACCGATAACACCAAAACCTAATTCAGGATTCAATTTCTTTTCTAATTGTCTGACTCAGACTGAGCTCAATATAATCAATTTGACTTGAATGAGATTCAAGTATATATAACAATTCAATATGAATCCATATATTCAATCTGTTCAATCTATCAATCTATACAACTTGACTGAATCGAACCATGGATATACATCCATCTACATGATTCTCCAGTTACATCGATTTACTGATATCATGGTTTCGGCAAGTCATCCATTTATACAATCTATAATACAAGACAATACAATTTACAATACAATACAACAATACAATTAAGACATCGCGGAGTTTTAAGGGGTAGATTGGTATGGAAGGTGTTAGAAGTGGCACGAGACTGCAACCATTAAGACACCTAACCCGAATTCAATTGCCGTTATACCGTGGATGAACGGTTCCTTGTATTCCGTCCACCGTAGTCTCTGGTCTAACGAGACTCCTCTCGTATACACTGGCCTCTTCTGTATCAAGCTACAAACAACAGCGTTAACACTAAATATAACATTATAACAATATAACTTTAAAAGCTACACACACTCTCTCTGTCTATTCTACTTCTCCCTTATCTTTGGGACTTACCGAGCGATTTGTTCGCTGACGACATTCTCTTTCTTTTTCTTTTGAATGTCATCAGGTGATTCGGACCTTAAGGAGATCGAGCCCACCAGCGAGGACTTGGATCAGCTAGCCTTCGACCCGGAGCTCTAGATACTTGTACATTTCATTTAAGTACTTTCCATTTCTGTTATGCCACCGTTTAGAAATTGCTTTTCATTCCATGTATTTACTTTTCAGACGTATTGTATAAAAAATGTGAATAAATAAAGTTGCTGTTCATTTATATCTATGGTCTCTGTCTCTTATGGATTTTACTTATATTGCTTAGTTATGCTTAGCGTATTTACTTCTGAGTAAATATGTAGCGGCCTCGTCGCGTCCTCTGCCCGTATACTGGGAAGCGGGGCGTGACAGGCTGCCTCGCTTCTGGTTTTGGCGGGTAACTTGCTGCGCTCAGAAGGGTCTAGGTTTTCATTGCACAGGCTATCCACACGACCAGGGGAACGTCGGGTTTCAGTTGCGGCTCAAAGGAAACCCGGGGCTCCCAGATTATCAGTATTGTTTTGTGATGCTTATCGCTTATCTGTGATGTTGCATTTATCATGCCTGGAGAGATTATTATATATTGTTATATATATATTAGAAGATGTTGTATATGTTTTGCATCCGCACTAGTCCAGTCCCCGCTCTGTCGTTATTTAAGTAACCTAACGGGTGATGACGGGACCCAGTGGCGAATGCGGATGGCATATACGTACATCATATTTCGTTCTTTTCTGGTGTGATTAATTGATGGGACTGCGTTGATTCTGATCAATGTAAGTAAAACAAACCTATACGATGTTGTTGGAACAAATTTTCAAAAGCTGTTATTACAAGAACGTTTTTTTTTGTTTTGCACAACGGTATTCGGTTATGAATATCCAGCACCTCATTCGACGAGGCAAGGGCTGAGATCCCTTCATCGGGAGTGACCCCTTGGGTAGAAGTTTGCGTCAGGGTAATAACTTCACTATAGTTGATTACTTTTTGCTTTGCATTGCGGTATTCAGTTGGAATATCCTGTACCTCATTCCACGAGGAAAGAGCCGAGATCCCTTCACCGGGAGTGACTTCTTTAGCAAAGGTTTTCGCCACTATATAATTGTAAAAAGCTATCCGGTTCCTTCAACGATATCAAGTTCATTACGTCAAAGGTTTTTCGCCAAAAACCATTCGTAGCCCTCTGTCATTTCAGACGGGTAGCACTTGGTATTCATGCTATGTTTGTTGGCCTTAGTCAAGGCATAGTGTATGGTAGCTGTTTGTTACCTTTCTGGTGTATAGATAAATGCGTTGGTTTAGGACAGGCGTACAACCTTGTTGGCCTTAGTCAAGGGCGAGTACGGGTGGGTTCAAATTAACCTGGACAATGACGGGTAGAACTTGACATGCGACTTATGATTTGTTGGCCTAGTCAAGGTCATAAGAGCATGGGGTAAAAATCACATCGGTAGTTTCTAGAAACTGAAACTTGCCAGGCATGCGCATACCTTCTGAAGTGTGATAACTTGAGTGGATTCCATCAGGTTATAATGTGATGATAATTGGATTCCGATTCCCACTGATGAGTTGGTTTACTCCTCGGGTGATTTTAGATGATCCCGACTAATTCTTCCTTTGGGTTTGGAGGAGAATTTGAGGATACAGTGGGAGACATCCTGATTAGATAAAGTGATTAACCATTTCGATCTAGGTAAGAGTGCACGCTGAGTGCTTCTTTTCTCTCTGTCTTTGGCAGCGACCATGGCCCGACCTTAGACTAAAACTCGGATACCAAGTTAACCGAACCTTCTTAAAACACATTGGCTTTTGGATTGTCAGAGTTGCATACTTCATTGCCACTCCTACTTTTACCCTTTACATTTCTCCGGAACATTCCGTATTACTACGAAGATCCCCTTTTATTGGATATGTCCATCGTATAATTACATACGAATTCGAAGAAACCTGTTTCAGTTTCGAGGATGGTTTCCGGTTCTGGAGAAATTGAATAGGACTATTCAGTTGTCTTTTCCTTTTACCTTCTCTCAGGTTGCGAAGGCTCTTAGGATTAGAAGAGGGTATATCTATTGCGCTTATTGGATAGTCTTCTTCCAAACCATAGGCAGGTGCCGAAAGGTGGGGAAGGAAGAAAACCGATTAGCCTAAGTGTGGTGTACAGAAGGTAATAAGTAAAGAAAAAATAAAGGGATTAAAAGAGGGCAAATTAAATTGCGACTGTTATCATTCACGACCAAACCGTTTATTTCATCGCCACTCCTACTTCACCTTTGAATTTCTCCAGAACACCCCGTATCACTACAAAGATCCACAGTTTTTGGATAATCCATCGTACTCGAAGGAACTTGTTCCAGTTCGAGGATGGATTCTGGTTCAGGAGAAATAGAATAAGGATTATTCTGTTGTCTTTCCTTTTACCTTCTCTCAGGTTGCGAGGGCTCCTAGGATTAGGAGAGTACACCTATTACGTTTATTGGATAGTCTTCTTCCAAACCAGAGGCTGGTGCCGAACGGTAGGGAAGGAAGAAAACCATTTAGCCTAAGGGAGTTGTACAGAAGGTATTGAGTAAAGACAAATAAAGGAATTTGGAGAGATGATAAGGAAATATACGGTTACAGTCATGAATCTGAATAATGGAAGAAGCATTACTAGGAATACCCGGCTATCCCTTTGAAACATTTTTATGTTTCAATTTCACTATGCGTTATTAATTGAAAACTGATTTCCCAATTCGATTCTTACTCCAGGGTATGTATTTACCAGACTTGATTCTCACATTTGTATAGTTTTACAGATGATGAGTAGGAGCAAATTATTGGGAATTAGGTGATTATATCCTCATTATATCGGAATTCGTTGCAATTGGTGATATTTGAGGAAATCGCCTGGGGTTTTGCCTGATGGCAAATATTTGGTTTTGAATATCCGTTATTATACACCAATTTCAAACCGATATATCTGTACGTTTATTTTATAAAGTGAGATATAACTTTTTGAAATCATGTCCATGACATTTACCTAAATTAGTTGATGGTTAGGTAAGAAGCATTAAACAGCGGTGTAATTATTCTTAACCATAGTACAGTCTTCAACCTACGACGCACAGGGTTTGAGTTATTCAACTCAGGGGACTTATACAAAGTATTGTATGCTGTCCAGTTTCCATTAGGACAGTGGGGTTAGTCCTCGTACTATATTCTGTTTACTTGTGACTTCTCCAGTTTTAGATAAGTGTTCCGTAGAAATACAAGGTCGGAGTTTTGAGAAGTTATAGGTACAAGAATAAAGTAGAGAACCATGTGTTGCAAGTATCAGGATTCTTCAAGGTAATTGAAGATGTAGATACTTGTGTTTGGTATTCAGTTGATAGTAATGTTTTTGAGAACTTTCTTCTCTTTCAGGTTATTCATATTTGGATGCAATCATAGCTGAGTAATGCTGATCGCCCTCCTTCCATTTGGTTGACATGCACTGGAGACAACTGCATGATTTGAATCCGGTTTCAATTAAATTAGTGCCTCTATTTCTATATTGTATATAGAATGGTTTGACGATGTCACGCCCCGCTTCCCAGTGTACGGGGACGCGACGATGTCCGCTACGTATATACTTAGAATTACATACGCTAAGCGTATCTAAGCAATATAAAATAAATACACACGAGACAAGGGATAATAAAAACAACAAATTTTATTTATTAACATTCTTTTGTACAATGCATGAAAAGGAAGTACAACTGAAATAAAAAGATGCCTAAACAATGGAATAACAGGAAATGAAAAGTACTGAATGGAAAATGTACAATGAAACTAAAGTGCAGGGTCTTCGGCAAACTGCTCCAAGTCATCTTGAGATGGCTCGATCTCTGCCGGGTCCAAACCACCTGATGACATTCAAAGAAGAAAGAAATATAATGTCGTCAGCGAACAGGTCGCTCGGTAAGTCCCAAAGATAGACAGAGAGTAAGAGAGAGAGAGAGTAGATTTTAATGTTGTATTATAATATTGTAATGTTGTATTAACGCTGTTGTTTGTAGCCTGGTACAGAAGATGCCAGTGTATACGAGGGGAGTCCCACTTACACCGGGGACCTTGGTAACCTGTAGTACAAGGCTCCGTTGATAATACCACGGAACAACGACATGGATGTAATTACGTCTTAAGTGACCAGCTCGTGCCACCTTTAACATATTCCGTACCAGTCTACCCCTTAAACCCCGCAGCGTTTTGATTGTATTGTTTGTCTTATAAATTGTATTGATTGTATAATTGATTGACTGACCGAAACCATGATATCGGTAAACGGATATAACTGTAGAGTCATGGAAATGGAATAAATGGAGAATCATATAAGTGGAATATATCCATGGTTCGGTTCAGTCAAGTCATATAGATTGATAATTGGATTCATGGATTCATGTGTTTCTATTGAATTGGAATATTGTAGATTGTAGATTGACCTGAATCATATTCAAGTTAGATTAATCAGACTCAAACTCGAGTCAGACAATTAGAAATGTAAGTTGAAATCTTGATTATTTCTTAAACCTATAATTGCTAGGGTCCTCAGGGTAATTTATAAACTTGAGGGGTTTTTATGTAAAATATACTTTTATATACTTTTCAAAATACTCCCCAAGCATTTATTATTCGTCTTTAGAGTTGTAATGAATGTGGATTTTATATTGAGCCATTTCTAGTGAAAATATCATAGTTTTATAAATAAGGTATTTATCTGTAATATTGATTTATTTGAAGTTCATGATATTTTAGCGTAAAATTTATTCTTGTGATTTTTTAGAAAAAGGTGGAATATTTATATCATAACAAAATAAATGTTTTAATGATAAATATAAATATATTTATACAAAAAATAATTTTAATAAATATTTTATATTCTAAAAATCTCATTTTCTTAAGATGTCGTATTTTAAATCTTTCGAGACCGAATGCTCCTTGCGGAGGTCTGAATCTCGCACTACTAAGCCCGAGGATATTCGATAATCCGCACCATTCCGAACGGGTTCCCCAAGGTGGGTTGTAGCGGCGCTTTGCAAAGATTGTAAAATACTAAATCCTTTAGAAAACGGTTTTATAAAGTAAAAGATATTTATTTGTAAAAATATCAATTTTTCCGTATTCTATGTTTTAGGGTCTCCTAAGTCAACTAGACTATTCCTAACTGGTCCAAACGATAAGTTGTGAGATACCTCAAATCGCCTCTTCACCGCCAATTGTGGCCAGGTAAGTACAAGTGAGGAAAGGAGGGATCCGCTCACGAATCACCGTGAGACGGGCCTTTTAAAGTTACCTTTCTCACTTGCCTAGCCTAGACACCACAAAGTCAGGTTTAGATAAACGATCGATGTACACAACTTATCGTGTTTTCCTAATAAGAGGTATTTATTTAAAAGTGTATCAAAGCTAAAACTTTTATGAATGGTTTTATTAAGAATATGGTATTTAAATGAAAGTATTGTTTTATCGTATTCTAAGTTTTTGATGATATCGTTTTAGCTTGTATATGCGTGTGTGTGGAGGTAGGTCATTATCTCGTGCTCTACTTCAAATGTATAGCAAGGTTAAGTGGGTTAAATGTGAAATCGAAACATTATGGCATTTAAGTGAAAATACGATAAATTGAAAAGGCTATCATTTCATGTGATAAAACTTGTTCAAATTGTATGTTAAATGTTTAATAGTCAACATAAAGATGTTTAAGCATGAATGTATTGGTGAGAAGTGAAATTTTATAGAAAACCGAATCGGAAATCGGATTTGTTCCGATTCCGTCGGGTTTGTAAATTCGTATTTTTTTAGAAAAGAAAAGAGAAGCTAGAAAGGGACTTACGGGTTTGGACAACACTAGAGAGTGAGAGGAAAGTAGGGGATTCGCCGGTGCGTCGATTTGTCGCCAAGAGTTCTTAGCACGATCACTGGAAGTTCGCCGTCGTTTTCGTCGGCGCTTCGCCTTTCGCTCGTTTCCAAAGCACACAATATTTTCTTGAGATTTTGAGAGAGTGGGCTCAGAATTTTAGGATGAGAGGGTAGGAGGTAGGGGTGTATTTATAGGGTTAGTCTAGGGTTAGGGTAGGTGTAGGGTTTTTAAATAAAAAAATTATAAAAATGTGAGAAAATCATTAAAAATCGTAGTAAATAGTGTATATTGAAGTCTCGGGAACCGATCCATTAATTTGGAGTATACAGAGGGTTAGAGAAGGCGAAGAAGCGAACTTTTGGTATTGGGGACTCGGCCGTCCGGCCGAGTCCGGCCGGCGGCGCCGGCCCGAGTCGGTGGTCGAGGAGGTGGGGGGCCTCATGGGGTAAGCACTGTTATATTTACTTTTTAAAGTTCAGTTCAAGTTTTGGGAGTTATGGTGTGTGGACTGTTGGGCTTCCAAAGAATTTAAAACAAAATAATATTAAAAATAATGTGGGGTATGTGATTTGAACTCTGATGGCTTGGTTCAGCAGTACAAAGTATTACCAATGATCCACAAGCTCCTTCTTATAATTAAATTGCTAATTAATTACTTAAGTCTTTTGCTCAGGCAATAAATACCCCATTATGTTTTTTTTTTGAAAAAAAATATTTGAAAAATTTGTATAGGAAAAAGTGTATAAGAAAATTACGGTTGTCACATTCTACCCTCCTTATACAAATTTCGTCCTCGAAATTTGTAAAAGGAAAGTGTAACAGATTCAAGGAAAGTTTGGTGAGAGTGTGTGAAGAATGACAAAGTGATGCAAGGGTGTGAAAAAGGTTGAAGAGAATTACCAGGGTTATCCTGACCAACTGTATCAGCTTCTACGGCCGCTAAATTGTAAACCTGGCATCTCGGCACGTTCCTCCTAGCTGGAGGCATATTCCCCTGTACTCGAGGCATGTTTCTCAGTGCCTGATGGAATTGGCGATTTGGCTGAGCAGGGAATCCACGTGGAGGTAGTGCTGGGAGTGCAGGACGAGTTGCAGGAGCCTGGATAGCTGGCTGCTGCGGGTAGTTGGCGGGTGTGTGTGCTGGGTTGCGTCTATAAGGACAGTTTCCAATTCCGTGATTGGACGCGCCACAAACCAAGCATAGGCCTTTTGCGCGCCTACAGTCCTTCCACAAGTGTCCTTCCCTCTTGCAATAAAAGCAAAAATCGGGTCTTGGCCGATCCTTGACTTTTTCCAGTCTTCTGAGTTCAACAGCTGGCCTTGAAGAGGCCCCTCTTGCCATTTGAGTGGCATGGCGTTTCACTCCTGCAGATTGAGGTCTGTCCCTTGCCTTTATCACTGCTTCATAACGGCGGGTAGCTTCCAGAGCATCCTCGTGAGTCGGAAATTTCCCTGTGGCTAGTGCAGCCTGGATTTCCGTGTCCAAACCTTGTTGAAAGCGACGGGCTCTGATCTCATCCGTCGGAATCAGGTGTGCCGCAAATCTGTTACGGTCTTGTGTTAGCTGTGTATTATGTGATATCAAAAATTTGAAATACTGTGACATATCTTACCGGCTTAGCATGGTGAATTCAGCGTCGTACTCATCTACTGATTTTTCCCACATCGATCCTTGTTGTAGATGAATGAACTGCCGCTCCATGGCAAACCTGGCAGTCACAGGGAAGTATTTCGCGTCGAACTTCTCGCGAAAAGTCTTCCATTCAATAGGCTGTACGAGATGGCTTTCTTCCGCCTTCCACCAGTTGCGAGCATTGTCCGTGAGCTGCAGTTTCGCTACTCGGACCCGAGCTATGTCTGGCACTTGTGATGCCGCCAGATCATCCTCTATACATTGTGCCCATTCCTTAGCTTCAAGTGGGCTTCCCTTTTCGGAGAACTGCTTAGGATGTAAAGCCCTGAATTGCTTTACCCCAGGTGCGTTAGTCTCGGGACGGTTCAGGAGTTGTTGCTGTCCCTCAAGAAGGCTGCGGATTGCCTCAAGCAGAACCGTTTGCTCGTTGAGTGGAACAGGAATGGCAGGTGTGAGTGGTAGTAGTGGAGGTGTGTTGTTGACATTGGTGCTGGTGTTGTTTGGTGAATCCATAATCTAGAATGAAAATTTTTGGTTTGGACAGATTCAAGATATATGATTCAAGGAATATTAAATTGATAAGATTCAAGAAACATGAATTGTAAAGAATGTTTTAGTTGCTGGTTCTTGTGTTTTATATTGCTTAGAGTTCTATACAGCTCTGACCTGCATGAGCCACCAAAAAAACCTGTCACGCCCCGCTTCCCAGTGAACGGTGACGCGACGAGGTTTGCTACGTATATACTCAGAAGTACATACGCTAAGCGTATCTAAGCAATATAAAATAAATACACAAGAGACAAGGGATAATAAAAACAACAACTTTTATTTATTAACATTCTTTTGTACAATGCATGAAAAGGAAGTACAGCTGAAATAAAAAGATGCCTAAACAATGGCATAACAGGAAATGAAAAGTACTGAATGGAAAATGTACAATGAAACTAAAGTGCAGGGTATTCGGCAAACTGCTCCAAATCTTCTTGAGATGGCTCGATCTCTGCCGGGTCCAAACCACCTGACAACATTCAAAGAAGAAAGAAATAGAATATCGTCAGCGAACAGGTCGCTCGGTAAGTCCCAAAGATAGACAGAGAGTAAGAGAGAGAGAGTAGCTTTTAATGTTGTATTATAATATTGTAATGTTGTATTAACGCTGTTGTTTGTAGCCTGGTACAGAAGATACCAGTGTATACGAGGGGAGTCCCACTTACACCGGGGACCTTGGTAACCTGTAGTACAAGGCTCCGTCGATAATACCACGGAACAACAGCATGGATGTAATTACATCTTAAGTGACCAGCTCGTGCCACCTTTAACATATTCCGTACCAGTCTACCCCTTAAACCCAGCAATATTTTGATTGTATTGTAAATTGTATTGATTGTATAATTGATTGACTGACCGAAACCATGATATCGGTAAACGGATATAACTGTAGAGTCATGGAAATGGAATAACTGGAGAATCATATAACTGGAATATATCCATGGTTCGGTTCAGTCAAGTCATATAGATTGATAATTGGATTCATGGATTCATGTGTTTCTATTGAATTGGAATATTGTAGATTGTAGATTGACCTGAATCATATTCAAGTTAGATTAATCAGACTCAAACCCGAGTCAGACAATTAGAAATGTAAGTCGAAATCTTGATTATTTCTTAAACCTATAATTGCTAGGGTCTTTAGGGTAATTTATAAACTTGAGGGGGTTTTATGTAAAATATACTTTTATATACTTTTCAAAATACTCCCCAAGCATTTATTATTCGTCTTTAGAGTTGTAATGAATGTGGATTTTATATTGAGCCATTTCTAGTGAAAATATCATAGTTTTATAATAAGGTATTTATCTGTAATATTGATTTATTTGAAGTTCATGATATTTTAGCGTAAAATTTATTCTTGTGATTTTTTAGAAAAAGGTGGAATATTTATATCATAACAAAATAAATGTTTTAATGATAAATATACATATATTTATACAAAAAATAATTTTAATAAATATTTTATATTCTAAACATCTCATTTTCTTAAGATGTCGTATTTTAAATCTTTCGAGACCGAATGCTCCTTGCGGAGGTCTGAATCTCGCACTACTAAGCCCAAGGATATTCGATAATCCGCACCATCCCGAACGGGTTCCCCAAGGTGGGTTGTAGCAGCGCTTTGCAAAGATTGTAAAATACTAAATCCTTTAGAAAACGGTTTTATAAAGTAAAAGATATTTATTTGTAAAAATATCAATTTTTCCGTATTCTATGTTTTAGGGTCTCCTAAGTCAACTAGACTATTCCTAACTGGTCCAAACGATAAGTTGTGAGATACCTCAAATCGCCTCTTCACCGCCAATTGTGGCCAGGTAAGTACAAGTGAGGAAAGGAGGGATCCACTCACGAATCACCGTGAGACGGGCCTTTTAAAGTTACCTTTCTCACTTGCCTAGCCTAGACACCACAAAATCAGGTTTCGATAAACGATCGATGTCCACAACTTATCGTGTTTTCCTAATAAGAGGTATTTATTTAAAAGTGTATCAAAGCTAAAACTTTTAGGAATGGTTTTATTAAGAATATGGCATTTAAATGAAAGTATTGTTTTATCGTATTCTAAGTTTTTGATGATATCGTTTTAGCTTGTATATGCGTGTGTGTGGAGGTAGGTCATTATCTCGTGCTCTACTTTAAATGTATAGCAAGGTTAAGGGGGTTAAATGTGAAATCGAAACATTGTGGTATTTAAGTGAAAATACGATAAATTGAAAAGGCTATCATTTCATGTGATGAAACTTGTTCAAATTGTATGTTAAATGTTTAATAGTCAACATAAAGATGTTTAAGCATGAATGTATTTGTGAGAAGTGAAATTTTATAGAAAAGCGAATCGGAAATCGGATTTGTTCCGATTCCGTCGGGTTTGTAAATTCGTATTTTTTTAGAAAAAAAAAGAGAAGCTAGAAAGGGACTTACGGGTTTGGACAACACTAGAGAGTGAGGGAAGTAGGGGATTCGCCGGTCCATCGATTTGTCGCCAAGAGTTCCTTGCACGATCACTGGAAGTTCGCCGTCGTTTTCGTCGGCGCTTCACCTTTCGCTCATTTCCAAAGTACACAATATTTTCTTGAGATTTTGAGAGAGTAGGCTCAGAATTTTGGGATGAGAGGGTAGGAGGTAGGGGTGTATTTATAGGATTAGTCTAGGGTTAGGGTAGGTGTAGGGTTTTTAAATAAAAAATTATAAAAATGTGAGAAAATCATTAAATATCATAGTAAATAGGGTATATTGAAGTCTCGGGAACCGATCCATTAATTTGGAGTATACAGGGGGTTAGAGAAGGCGAAGAGGCGAACTTTTGGTGTTGGGGACTCGGCCGTCCGGCCGAGTCCGGCCGGCGGCGCCGGCCCGAGTCGGCCGGTCCGCCTGCCAACTCGGCCGATCCCGGCCGAGTCGGGGGTCGAGGAGGTGGGGGGTCTCTTGGGGTAAGCACTGGTATATTTACTTTTTAAAGTTCAGTTCAAGTTTTGGGAGTTATGGTGTGTGGACTGTTGGGCTTCCAAAGAATTTAAAACAAAATAATATTAAAAATAATGTGGGGTATGGGATTTGAACTCTGGTGGCTTGGTTTAGCAGTGCAAGGTGTTACCAATGAGCCACAAGCTCCTTCTTGTAATTAAATTGCTAATTAATTACTTAAGTCTTGTGCTCAGGCAATAAGTACCCCTTTATGTTTTTTTTTTGAAAATAAATATTTGAAAAATTTGTATAGGAAAAAGTGTATAAGAAAATTAGGGTTGTTACAGACGATGTTAAGGTATATGGGGTTGTCCGGCTTATGCTTAAAACCAGACTCTAGGCATACTCAAGACACGTTTCCATAATAGCAGTTTATGGGTTATCCCGGGCTATGACGAGGGTTAACTTTCTACCATCTGGAAGATCAATAGTGATGTTGTTCTTGACTCGCCACAGTTTTAGAAAAAATGGATTTTTTCAGAAAACAGTAGTGGGAGTATGGTAGAACTGGAAGAGATTCCAGAACCACAGACGATTACTAAAAAATTAATAGAACCTAAAGATTCAATCTGATTTGACATTCCATTAGCCACTCCGCAGATATGGTGGGTGACCTCTGGCGCACGAGAGGTACTTCGGTATCCTCAAAAACGGTGACAGAGAGGTTCTTGTTTACCCAAACTTGCCATTACTGCTGTTCTAGACTATGCAGGAGGATGAGTATAGCGTCGTTCTAAACTAGTTTTAGAAGTGCACGTGTATATGACTCTGCCAGAGGGTTGTTGCAGTCAGTAGGAGCAGCGGAAGCATAGTGGATAAGTAGCTTGTGTCTATTTATAGACTAAAGCAGGTATGGCGGAGAAATATCATCTATTTTTGATGTGACAGTCATAGGCTTTGACTTCATCAGAATAGGAGATGGATCTGTTAAGAAGGTAGTAGCGTGTGATGTCCTGGTATTTGGATGACATACATTTTGTAGAAAGTGAAATTCCTACACTACGATCGGTTATACTGTGGATGTCACACAGTTGTTTCTCCACATAGGATATAGATATAATATCAGGCATTCTGGATACTAGATCTATGGTTTTAGATCTAGATCTGGGTAGTTTCCCAATCTGGGTACTATGACATTATTCTAAAGATGTTTTTAGAATGGATGACTCCTGGCATGGTGGTGTACCTACAGGTGATGGAGTCACCCTCTCTAAAAGTGTCTTACAGACTAAAGGGGAGAGGGATGTGCATGATTAGCATATCACTTGCTTAGGTAATTGAGTTAATCATGAGATGTCAAGTACCACACCAGATGTTGTTTTTGTACTAGATGCAATAAGTTTATATATTAATCCAATTCTGGAGAAACGTTCGGAAGCAGTTTATGAACATAAGTGGATGTTCTAGGGATTTGATAACGGCAGCCTCCTTCGGGAGACTATTATCAATCCAGGCTTCCAAGGTGATTAGGATGACAGAGTGACTGTCAGAGTTATAGTTTCCCTCTTAACGAGGGGCAGTAGTTTGGACAGGTTGTCCAAGTGGATACTGAAGGAGGCATGGTGCAAGATACTGATTAAATGCAGTGGACGATACAGTCTAAGAAGTTTGCTGGATTTGGAGTTCATTTGTGAACTGATTCCCATCAGATATCCGGACATATTCTATGACAGGTATTGCTCATTTCAGGAGATGGTTTTCTCCGTGAACTTGAGATAAAGAGAGACAAAGAAAGAAACATTGGAGCGGATCCACTCAATGAGGCTATTTCTCGAACGCAATAGTTTTACAAACGAGCTTTGTGAAACTGATTAGTAGAGAAGTTGGGTTTCGGTATCACATGGGCTGTGGGTATGCGACACCGCAATAGTTAGACTTAAGTGCAATTGGGAGATTGTTGGCTATAGTGCCCTCAAGTCAATTATTGGATCGCAGGCACGCGATTGCGATGATTAAAGGAGGACCTATAACGGTAGAACAGTCTTACTCGAAGATGATAGTATGCTATCTGGTTTGCCTTTATCATCATGTACCTGCTTTAGGTGGCTTTACTGATCACCATTACATGTTGATAGAGCCCATAGGATTCTTACTTGACTACCAGCAGTATGATAGCGATCATATACGTGGGAGCTGGGGGGACTATAAGCACATCTTTAAATGTCCCTAGTCGTGGGAGTTTCGAGACTGGGCATCGAAACTCCAGAGTAGACTAGTGTATACTGATCCAGACCCCGACGAGGGGCGGTGGCCGGTCTCACAAGCCATTGGTGTTAGTTGGTTCACCTAAGATGTATACAGGTGCTCATTGGATTACGAGTACACCGGGCGGATTCGCCGGGAACATGCTAGTTGGTATTATACCTATTGTCAGATAGCAGTTCCCTGGTGACATGTGTACAGGTTAGTCTTTCGACCTGAGATCATCATTTGTCTCATGTGAGTTCCCACCGTGTTTTGATTACTACCCTACCACGGCTCAAAGGAGTCGTGCAAACAGGTTTTGGTTGGGTACAGTCCCGAGCCATATGGAGGCAGTGAGCGGATCGTTAGGGGATTCGTCTCTCCCGGTATTGGGGGTTGATATCGCGGTGTGCACAGTTGGCCATCACCAGAAATCCTTGGCCAAGGTAGTCGAGAATTGCTGATTCGGATCATTAGTTTCTTAGGTAGTGATGGGCTTCATATCGACACTAAATGTCGCGTTATTAGGGGTCTGACTTTATCCACGCCCCTAGACTCGATATGCGATACTCCTAGACGGACGGACCGGACTGTATGGATATTTTCACTGTCAGGCTCAGCAGGGGTTTCAGGATGAGTTTGCTCGTCGGCCTCCCTTTCGCTCAATACCTGGGTAGCCGTTACGTACAGCTAGTGCCGTTGACGTGCTTGTGGTTAAGCCCACTGCCAGCGTATTGACGAGTCTTTAGAGTCCCACACAGAAGGTTTCCCTGGTTCGGGCGAAACGTTGTAGAGGCCGTATGGTTTTATGGCAGGGTTCGAACATATACGTGCACTTGTGCACGGATCATGTTCGGACGGATAATACTAGTATGCTTTGGTTTAAGCCGGATCCTAGTATTATATTGTTGGATTATTTTCGTCTTGTTGTATTCGTATTCAGTCGGAATACGTATGCGGGTATATATATACGGAAGGGGGGTATTCTTGTAATTCATTACAAGTTTACTTTAGAAGTTGCCATTTCTTTTTCTTGGATTAAACATTTAGGTTAATGTTTATTGTGTGGAAAGTATGAGTGTAAGTTTTGGCTTGGCATTGATTGTGGCATGTGCACATGATGACTCATGGTGTGAGTCATGTAGTGACTCATGAAACCACATATGCCATGCTTGATTCAATTATAGTGTTGTGAGATATTTGTGAGGGATGGGGCAGTAGATATTTCGAGAGGAGAAGTTTTCTTTTGTAGCTCATTCTCAAAACAAAGATCACACAACAACAAAAGAAAAAGGCAGCTAACTTATTTTCTTTACTTTCTCTTTGTTTTTCTTTGAGCTCACACTTTTCTCCCTATGGCATCTTTTTCAATCTCCACCGAAACCCTCTCATGAGTTGAGAATCCTTGGGTGTTTTGAGACAAAGTAATCACACGCTCTCTCTACTTCATCTTTGCTATCTAGGCTAGCAAACTAGATACCCGAGTAGCTACGGTTTTGAAGCGGGAGCCCGTATTACTAACCATCGACGTGGATCTTCTTCGATGTGGGGAGACCAGAGACCAAACATGATCAAGGAAGCCGCGAGGAGCTTGGGACAGAGGTTGAAGACCGAAGGACTCGGATCGTTTGGTATAACCTCTCTAAACTCCTTTACATATTGCTAGTGTAGGGTTAATGGTTCGATCCGGGAATCGGGTTCCGTTAGCGCCGGTTTAATAAAAGTATTTATTCCGTATTTGGCCACGGATTGATGGCCGGGGCGCTGGCGTAACCCAAAAAATATAACACGACACGAAGTGAACTACTGGAGCAGGAGAAAGCTGTTATCGCAACGCGATAACTTAATTAACTGCAGGGGCTTGCGCCTACAGAGAAGAGCGTCTCCACAATCAAAAACCCCTCATAAACAAGGGGGAATCTGATGAATTCTGCTACATCGGTCGTATCTATCCAAACCTACGATATACGATGCCATAAATCAACTTGGTATCTTCGAAAATGTGGGTAAATATGTCCAAATAGCATCTGCCCCCAAATTCAGGCTAGACTTCCCAACGTCTCAGTCCGGTCTTCGGCGGTAAACAGATTCTGGCACGCCCGATGGGGCCTCTTTCTCTTTCCACTCCACACTTCGTGAGTCGTGTTTTTTCGCGATCAAATTATCGCGGTATATATATATTTGCAGTTCCCCTTAGGTTATAGGATACCGAAGCTGGAGTTTCGTCTCTATGTAGAATGGCGTTTGCTTTCACTCACAGCAACTCAGGCTCTGTCACATTTTATGGAGTCAAATATGGGCCACTTGCAGTCTCAAATCTCTACAATCCAGCTCTTCAAGAAATCAATAGGATTATCTTTGGGTCTATGCTCCCATCTCTTACCCTCGGTGTCACAACGCCGAAGGTGCAAGCCCAGAAGAGGCCTGTCTTCCACGGATCGGATCCTCTAACTTCTGCTTTGCCGTAGAATTAGTTCTCAAACAATTGGCACCTGCTAAAGACCAAAGTCGACGCAGGGGGCATAATACTCATGCTCTCAAAGAAAGCAGTGGGCAATCTCAACAAACTCTTGAGATAGATAAATCTCCGGTCGCAAGATATCATTGACGTCGAAACGGGCATCATACAAAACGAGCTGGGGGCAGTTCTCCGTCAGCGTTGACTCCACTTGCTTTAACTCTGATGATGAATGTTGTTGTTCCAACCGGGAACAGTTTCAAACTGCTGCGAAGGGCCAGACAAAATTCTCCCACCGCAGTATTGAAGAAATCTCCGCAGCCCGTTGAAATCCAACGAGAGCAGAAACCGGTTTGCTCTCTAAAAGAACTTTCCTCATATATATATAAGGCGTGGAAGCAGGTTTAGGACCCAGTTGTCAACCGTGGATCATCCCCTAAACGTCAGCCAAATTCTGACAAATCCTCTTTCAAATACAAGAGGACTAATCCCAAGACGGTTTATGATACAATGATTCCTCCTAAAGCAGCTTCTCATAAAAAAGAGAGGCTAGATAAAGCTCAAGCGCTCTAAGAAAACTCTCAGGGTCAAGATTTATAACGCCCTAAGCTGGGGGCATATTATTTCACACAGTATACATGATGAACTCCAAAGACGAAGGTCACACTTATACTAGTCACGGACCGCATACTCGGTCCTTGACAAAGGCTCAACAGTAACGTGAAATGCTGCAAGAGATACTTGCTCAGGCGGCAGCACCCGCTAATCCATCGCCTAGGGAAAATCTAGAGGATACACCCAAAGAAAGAGTAGGGAAGGAGTCAAATATTGATTTTCTAAAGCGCACTTTCAAAAAAAGAGATGAGGAAGCGGCAGGGATGTCCGTTAAAATGAACCCGATAGCCCTTCTAATCCAGAATATGGCTGGAATGATGGTTCATTAGAAACCACTGTCAGATGAACCGCCAATAGTCGCTTTTAAAAACAAGGGTGACACCTCAAATCTTGCGCAAGCTTCATCAACGGCTGAGGAGGAAATGATCCCAAAAGCAAAACTGGATGGATATATCACTCAGCAAATCAAAGCTCACTATGCCAGTGAAGCCGAAAATAGGTCAATCAAGACTGGTCGACCGTATCCGGCGTGCTACGATCAAATACAGTACCCGCTAGAATATATACTTCCGAAGTTCCATATATACAAAGTAACCAGGAATTCTCGCCAGACATCGCGCGATTTAAATCCACGTGCGACAACACTGGAGGAAATTATATACTACTCCTTCGACAGTTCGTCAGCAGTCTGGCGGGTACTGCGTTCGAATGGTATGCAGAACTCCCAAATGACTCCGTGAATACCTTTGACGAGATGGAGATGTTCTTCTGCCAGAGATTCGCTAGTGTGAATAAACGTACTACCGTAACGACGTTCGTCAATGAAAGAGTTAGACCGAATGAGACCTGAGTTCAATTTGCTACCCGATGGTGAAATCTCTGGTAAAAATGCGAGCAACGCATCGACGAAGCACCGGTCGTGAGAATGTTCATAGCCATCCTTGACTCAAATTCAAAGGTGTTCCCATATATGGCCCTCTTCAAGCAGACGACCTTTCAAGAGCTTATAGATAAAATGGCTTGATTGGATCAGATGGGTCAAGACCCTTCCTATTTCGATGAAGATGTATGAAAAGCAAAGGTAAGGTGGCGTTTGTCGATAACGCTCAACGAAGAATGAGCAGCTCCGAAGCAACCTATCGCCAAAATAGCGACAGAACGGGTTCTACCCTTCGAAAGATTGGGGCGTGAATACTCGCTCCCTCGGGATATATGCAGGGGGCATATTGCTCATTGGCGGAATAATCTCTACGCCAGATAGTCCTTTTCTCAAAAAACAAAAAGGATATTAAGAGACCTACAAATGGGTCCTACAATCAAGTGGAATATCCTGCTTGAACCAAAAAACCATGGAAAGGATTTGGAATTCATGTCCTACTCTGAATCGGATGATGAGGGAAAAACCCCCCAAGTCAAATTCATTCTTCCAAGGAAGAAGGAGACTCAGCAGAAGGAATTGTTGGGCTTCCCTTGCATCTAGTTTAGGGTTTGGTAGCATCACTCATGCCACTTTAAAATTTAGAGAGGTGCAAAGCAAACTAACCATGAATTTTTACTAGAAATACTAGGGTAACAAGTTTGTATCACATACAAAGAAGTAAAGAGATAGGGATTACAACCTTTGTAGTCCGTTCCTTCGCTTCATAAGTTCCGTGTTGAGGTCCCTTCGCTGCAATCATCATGAACTCCGACTCTAGAGAGGCTCCATGAGGTAAATGAGGCACCTTGCTTGTAGTCTTCATGATCTAAGATGATCTACCTTGAAGAATCTCAAACCCAAACTTACACTTCACTAATGAAGTAATTAGAGAAGTGAACACCCTAATCTAAGTGGCTAGAATAGATACGGATGATGAAGTAGGAATTTTGATCTCTTTTGTTTTCTATTTCTCACACTAAATCATCATAACACAAAAGGCTAGCAAGCTTTTTTCAAGAGCAAGAAGAAGAAGAAGAAGATGAAGCTAAACCTTTTGTGATGAATAATGAATTATTGTTGTGGTTACAATTGCAACCATGAGTTAATGATGAAGGCTTTAAATCATGTAGAGAATAAACTAAGGTTAAGGGTTTGGGTTGGGTTAACAAATATCTTCACAAAATATCCGAGCTAAATGACAAAGTCAAAGCTTCATGAAGTATCCAAAAGCTAACCCAAAAGCTAACCCTAATCCAAACCCTAACTTGGTTTAAACTTAACAACCATGTTGCATTTGTAACCCTAACATGTTACACTATTATATATCACATATATAATATATAAATGTAACAAAAGAAAATAATACAATTAACATATATCACATATATATCAATGTATTATCCGGGGAGAAAATGAATCAATAAAGCGAGCTTATATTAGTTAACGTAATGTAATATATCACATATGTAATTATACATTAAATTATCGAATCAACACTTGATCCGACAATCCGGCTATATTGCATATAACCGACTAAAATAACATGTATCAATTCATCGAATCAACACTTGATCCGATGACCCGGCTATATCACATATACCCGACTGATATCTCATATCGCAAGAATAGAATACGGTATCTCATATCGTATTATTCTCGGTCCCGCACACATCACATATGTGCTCCTACTCTGTCTTACCTGAGGTAGGAAACCTCTGTGTAGGACTCTAAAGAATCGTCAATACGCCGGCAGTAGGCGATGATCATATCAAACACCTACAAGCTGTAAGCGGTCAGCTAAACGTAACAGCCACCCAGGTATTGAGCGATCAGAAGATCAACAAGCAAGCCTATACATTCTCCTGTGAATCCAATCAGTAACACTACCGTACAGTCTAGTCTCTTCGTCTCATATGTCGCATATCAAGTCTAGGGGTGGTAAACGTCAGACCCCAGTAACCGATAAGTCGTGTCGATGTGAGGCTCATAACGGGTCGAGAAACTACTGATAACTCTTACCAGTAGCACTCCATATCATTCCGGGCCAGGGACTTCCAGTTATAGCCAATCGAACACAGCACAACATCAACTCCTTATACCGGGAGAGACGAAACCCCTCCTATCGCTCATTGCCTCCATGTGATTCGGGACTGTACCCAAAAGCCACCGTTTTGCACGCCCTCTTGGACGTGGTAAGGTAGAAATCAAAGCACAATGGGGATCACACAAGACTCTATGAAGATCTCGGGTCTGCAGACTAACCTGTACCAGTGTCACCGGAGAACTGCTATTTGATGATAGGTATAATACCATCTAGGAGTTCTCGGCGAGTCCGTTCAGTGTACCCAGTCTCCACTGAGCACCCATACACCATCTTTGATGTCAAACACCAATGGATATGGGATCATCCATCGCCCATCAAATGGGTCAAGATGCGTATACGCTAGTCTACTTTGGAGTATCGATGCCCTGTCTCGAAACTCTCTCGAATAGGAACAGTTATAGGATGTACTATTTGACTACCCTGGCCCTACTAGTATGATCTGCATCATAGTCCTAATAGTCGAGTACATATCCTAAGGGTTTTATCAACATGTGAGAGCAAGACAGTAAACCAATACAAGTCAACATGTTAAGACAAAGTGAAACCAAATAGCATACTATCATGTCGAGCAAGAAAGTCCTCTCTATATATATCCAAGCATCCACTATAATATACATCATATGTACAACAATGACCTCTAGGGCATATATATAACTAACAGGAATGACGTAATATCTTGTTCCTTCGTATATGAAGAAGATGCTCCATCAGTATCAGAAAGAGACATTGATGAGCAGGGAGCAGGTGCCGTGTAAAATGCCCGGTATTTTCCGCAAAACAACACGATTACTGCGATGGAAAAATAAGCAGTCCAAAAGGGTGAAGTTAGCTCAAGGTGTGAAGTGTCCATACATACAAAGGACAAGCATCAACGCCTATGCAAACAATCGTTGGAAGGAATGAGTTATGCAACTCCCCAAACAAATGATGATAATGGACTGAAACGTCTCTAAACTAGTGTGTCGCCTCAAACATGGCGCGTCGCCTCAAAAACGACGATGCTGGACCGAAATGTTCCTAAACTAGTGCGTCGCTTCAAACATGGTGATATTGGACCGAAACATCCTTAAACTAATACGTCGCCCCAAATATGGCGATAATGGACCGGAACATCTCTAAACTAGCGCGTTATCCAAAATACAGCGATGATGGACTGGAACGTCTCTAAACTAGCGCGTCGTCCCAAATACGACGACGATGGACCGAAATGTCCCTATACTAGCGCGTCGCCCCAAATACGGCGATATGCTCTCTTGAGATCCATATTGCAATCGAAGTCCCAACAGCGAAGGTTGCAACTTAAGTCCCACTGGCTATACAGCTACTCCAGTGATGAAACCACCCCCAAGTCCCACCAGCAAACAGGTGGGCCACCTGCGATGAAGCTACTTTTGAGAGTTTCACCGTTCGTAAAAAAACGTTACGTCTATAAGCGAAATGGGCACGGATGAAAACCTGAAAGGGCGCCGTGAGTAAAAACAGCTGGGCTATCGGCGAGCTTTTGAAAACCCGGAAGGGCCCAAACTCGTTTAATAAAAACAAAAACAAAAAAAAATGGTATTTCCACAAGCAAATAGGCTTGGATGAAAACCCGAAAGGGCGCCGTGAGTAGAAACGGCGGGACTGCCGGCGAGTTTGTGAAAATCCGAAAGGGTGCAATCTCATAAAATAAAAAAATGTGCACTTGCAAGATCCTCTCGACTTTGTGAGGAGAAAATACCTACCGAGATCCTTACGACTCACAAAGAAATAACACACTTAGGAATCCATACAAATCCTAGAGAGAAATTACACTTGCGAGATCATCACGACTCATAAGAAGAACCCCCCTATGAGACCCTCACGGCTTATGGGATTCAAAAGCTTTAATTTACAGGGTACTAAATCTGTTCTTAAGCCATCATATTTCCTAAGTTTCCCTACAATTAGTTTGATATCGACTCTTATATACAATTCATGGGTACGAAAAAATTATGTTCCAACCGAGTTCTAGCAATGGCGAGAAAGATCCTCATACGGTGAACGAAACTTGTAAGTCCTCTCGAATTACAAGGAGAAAATACTTTTGTAAGATCCTTACGACTTACAAGAGAAAATACCACTTAGGAGTTCTCATGACTTCTATGGATAACATACACCTATAAGGTCCTCTCGACTCGTAGGGAGAAATACCTTTATGAGACCCTTACAGCTTATGAAGTCAAAAGCCTTAGTCGACAGGATCCTAACCCTGTTTTTTAAGCCACCTTTGTCCAAATCAACAAAAGCAAATGATGATTCGCTCCTGGTAATATCCAGTTGTAGCGATGCTGATGTCTAAACAGGCATCAATCTCCAAGTCCTTTCACGGCAAATGATGATTCGCTCCTGACAATATTCTAGTCGTAGCGATACTGATGCCAAAATTGGTATCAGGACCCAAGTCCCCAACTCACAACAAAATCAGCGAGTAAAAAAATGCATTTGAAATAACCGAAATGATGGGGCAACTCACAATAAAAATCAGCGAGAAAAAAATATGCATATAAGAACAGCCGAAATGTTTAGGCAACTCGCAATAAAAAGCAGCGAGTAAAAATATAAAAAATAGCTGAAATGATTGGGCACCGTGGATAAAAGGCCGAAATGATTGGGCAATCGCGACTTTCGCAATATGAAAAGCTGAAAAGATAGAGCATCGCGGAAATAAAAAATAAAATAAAATAAAAATTCGTTTTCCCTACAGGTAGGTCCACACGGACCCCTATATACAATCCATGGGCACAAATGAAAGAAAGGGAACTATATTTTTCCACCAGGCTTCGTCAAAGGGAGAGCCAAATCTCGACGGTAACATCTACAGCCTAAAGATCAGCTCAACATTCTTCTCATTCCAACAAGATGCAGACGTGACGTCAACAAAGCTCCAAGAAGCCAAATCAAAAAGGAGTAATGGCAAAATCCCAGCTCCAGCTCGACGTTCCTTCTCGGTGTAGATGCAACGTCAACAAAGACATAAGGGTCAAATATAAGCGGTTCAATGGCAAAATCCTTGCTCCAGATCTCAATGGTGATAGCTACATCCTAGAGGTCTTCCCGACGTTCTTTTCATTCCAGCAGAATGCAGACACAACGTCATCAAAGACCTAAGGGTGAATTAAAAGCAGAGTAATGGCAAAATCCTAGCTCCGGCTCGACGTTCCTTCTCGGTGCAGATGCGACGTCAACAAAGACCAAAGGGTCAAATAAACAAAAGCGGAGCAATGGCATATTCCTACCTCCAGATCTCGATGGCACATTTACAACCTAGGGATCATCTCGACGTTCCTCCTCATTCCAGCAGGGTGCGGACGCAACGGTCTAATAAAAGTGGAGTGACGGCAAAATCCTATCTCCATCTCCAGATCTCGATTGCAATACATACAACATAAAGGTCATTCGGATGTCTACCCTACTTCAGCAAAGAATTGGCACGACATCAACAAAGCAAAAGGGAAGTGATGACATATTCCTAATTTCGGGTCTTGACTGCAATACATACAAAACCTAAAGACTATTGGAGATCATCCCACCCCAGAAGGGTGCTGTTATGACTCATCGGGGCTTCAAATTAACCCTAACCTCAAGTAAAAAGTGCCATGGAAAATACCTAACGCTTGTTCTTCCGACAGCAAAATGGATATTCTGACCTAGGAAGATTACTTGAAGGCGTCTTGTCCAGCCCCAGAAGGGATCAGAGACACGACAGATGCAAGGCTACTCGAGCAGTAACCTAAGGGACTGCATATCGAGGATACATCAGCCAATGCGACGGTATGAAAGACTTAAACCTAGCACTACCAACCTAACGGACCCCTATCATAAAAGAAAGGGGGTTATCTACATTTTATGTTAGGATACACCTACGAGATCCTCTCGACTAGTCTCGAATCGTAGGGAAAAACGTCTTCATGAGACCCTCATGGCTCATAAAGGTGAAAAGTCTTAGGTGACGCGGATATCAACCTGTTTCCTAAGCACTGTTGCCCTACAAGGGGGTCCAAACTGACTCTTGTATACTATCCACGGGCCACATTCTCCAAAATCGCATACCGATGAGGAGAAGAAGCCACTTACGAGTCCTCTCGACTCGTAAGAGGAAAATACTCTTGTGAGATCCTTACGATTCTCAAGAGAAAATATCACTCAGGAGTTCTCACGACTTCTAAGGAAAAAATACACCTATGAGATCATCTCGACTCGTAGAGAGAAACATCTTTATAAGACCCAAAGTTGAAAAGCCTTAGGCGACAGATCTAAACCTGCTTCCTAAACCATCGCTGCTCTATAAGTAGTTCGATCGACTCTTGTATACTATCCACGGGTCACATTCGCCAAAGTTGCATTCCAATGAAGTGAAGAAGTCAATTATGGGTCTTCACGACTCGTAGGGGAAAATACCCGAGTGAGATCCTTATGACTCACAGAGGCGATGGACACTTAGGAATCCTCATGATTTCTAGGGAGAATATACACCTATGATATTCTCACGACTGATAGGGAGAAAAACCTTCTTGAGACCTTTACGGCCCATGAAGATAGACAAAGCCTTAGGCGACAGAGACCTAAACCTGTCTCTTGAGCCGTCAATTCTGTAGCGATGCATAACATTGCACTACTTAACCCACGTATATACCTACGTGGGCAAAGTAATGGGGGGCATTTGTTCCCGCCAAAATTTTTGGCCAAAGCTTGTTGTTCTTTTTATAAAAATAGAGGGCAGCGCCCCACGTACAAAGCACGCGAGTACCTGTTGCAGTTAGAATTAAATCATATAGCAGCAGTCACGTCTTAAATACGTGAGCACTCACATACAAAGCATGTGAATATAGGTTTCAGATAGGATTAAATCCTATTATAGCCCCCACGTGTTAAACACGTGAGTTCACTTGCCGCATTCTTGTGGCAGTGCTCACATGCAAAGCACGTGAGCGCCGCTGCCATATATGTATATGGCAGCGCTCACGTGATAGCACGTGAGCGCCCAATTTAAAATACTCACATCTGATAGAATTAAATTATATGTGATAGAATTTAATTCTATTTTGGAAATATTTTCCCTGATCTTTCTAATATGGGAAGATTTTTCTCTAACAGAGATTCTTAGATTTGAAATCCAATGGTGATAAAATCACCAATTCAACCATCTGATAGAATTAAATTCTATTTGGGAAATATTTTCCCTGATCTTTCTAATATGGAAAGATGTTTCTCTAACAGAGAATCTTGGATTTGAAATCCAATGGTGATAAAATCACCAATTAAACCATCTAATAGAATTAAATGTTATGTGGAAAATATTTCCCTGATCTTTCTAAAATTAAAAAAAATCTTCTCTGTCAAATAGAATAAAAATCTATGTTAAGAAAATATCTTTCTAGTCTTGTTAAACCAACAAGATATTCATATGATAGAATGAAATTTTGTATTAGGAAAATATCTTTCTAATCTTGTTATACTAACAATATATTCATCTGATAGAATAAAATTCTATCTTAGGAAAATATTTTCCTAATCTTATTAAAACAAGAAAGGAATTTTCTCTGTTAAACAGAGAGCTTTTGGATTAAAAATCCAACGGTGAATAAAATTCACCGGTTGATCTTTAAGATCATTTTGATTCATTATGAAATCAATCATGCTCTCTTAATAAGAGATTTTCTCAACAAATTGATTTTTCTCTTCTCCTATAAATAGAAGTCAAGAGATCAAATCTAAAAAGAGGAGACCACCCCATAAGCTTCTGTAAAAAAAATACAGAAGGCCCTCAAAACAACAGAGACTCTCAAAGAAGAAGATCTCTCTCCTCTCAAAACCCTAGGTAAAAAAATCAGAGATCAAACATTTACCTATCATACCGTATCTAAGGGTTTAACCCTTCTCAAGAACTTAGTTTTTTCTCTGGATTCGAGATCCACAAGAAAAGTCACCTGTAAATTGAGAATTTAATTCTCATCGGGAAGATCTTGTTCTTGAGAATAAAAGATTCATGGGAGAACAAAATTGAAAAGAAAGAAAATGGAGTCCATAATACTCCAGAAACTTAGTTTCTTCAAATCAAGAATTTAGTTCTTAAAGAACCCGATCACAGATCCTCAAAATAGTAATCTTGGTGATCGTTAATGGCCAAAATACCATTAACAGAGTTTTAAGTTCTCTAAAAATATCAATAGAGATTAAATCTCCAAAAGAACTCAGCGTCTCACGTGAAAAGCACGTGAGCACCCAAGGCCAAGTTACATAACGCCTTATGTAAAACACACGGTAGCATCAGAAAACAGAAAAGTTTAGTGCTTAGCACTAGTGCAGCGCCTCACGTGAAACACACGTGAGCGCCAAAACTCAATGCCTCACGTGAAATACATGTGAGCGCTCAAAAGAAGCCAAAAGTTCAGCGTCTCACGTGAAACATACGTGAGCGCCACAAAAGACTAGTGCTTTGCACTATTTCAGCGCCTCACGTGAAACATACGTGAGCATTGTATATCTTAGTGCTTAGCACTGCTGGGTAGTACAGAAACCCAATTTTAGCCCAAATTGGCTAAGTTTCCTGAAGTTAAACCGCTTTAATTTTAAATCAAGCGAGCCCATATGCTCGTAATTTCCAAACTGATCTTAGTCTCAAACATAACTAATGATCTCTAATCGATAATATCCAAAATGATATCCATCCCATATCTCCTAAGTTAATCTTAGTCTTAAATATGACTAACGATTCTTAGGTCCATCACGATCTTTTCCCTTGAATACGGGATTTGGTTCAAGGGGACATCTCTCCACACCTCTGATATATGTCGTAATTTCTCAACGTCTTCAGAGAGGTGGCGGGTCCCGATAACCAACAACAACTTGTCGTCCGAACTTGATGAAAGATATGAAAGTTTATCAAGATAGGGAATGATACATCCCACATTTTTGTACTTTCGCATCGATGTGCACACCTCAAATTGGATCGCACTCCAATAGGGAATGAACCATCGTTCACTTCGCCACGTAAAAATACACGTGCACGTAAGATAAATGTTGGATCGAAATGTCCTTAAACTAATACACGTCCCCAAAATGGGAATGTTGGACCGAAATGTCCTTAAACTAACATTCGTCCCAAATAGGGAATGTTGGACATTCGTCCCAAATAGGGAATGTTGGACCGAGATGTCCTTAAACTAATATAATTGAACCCATATGCTCATTTATTCATAAGTTGATCTTAGTCTCAAATATGACTAACGATTCTCAGATCAAACCCATACATCTCATGAACGGATGGACCTTACAAATGTGAGAAAGGCGTCCTAAGTTCATCCCCGTTGGCAAACCAAACTATCAATATGGACCCCGTCAAGCAAATCCTTGACCCAAACCTAAATCATGAAAATACATGTACAGATTTGGACTAATCCGCGCCCTGCGCGCATGACATAAATTAGTCTCCGTATACGATCCACGGGCAACCAAAATATAACAAACATAACACGACACGAAGTGAACTACTGGAGTAAGAGAAAGTTGTTATCGCAATGCGATAACGTAATTTACTGCAGGAGCTTACGCCTACAGGGAAGAGCGTCTCCACAATCAAAAACTTGTCATAAATAAGGGGCAATCTGATGAAGTCTGCTACATTGGTCGCATCTATCCAAACCTCCGATATACGGTACCATAAATCAACTTGGTATCTTCGGAGAGGTGGGTGGATATGTCCAAATAGTATCTGCCCCCAAATTCAGGCTAGACGTCCCAACGTCTCAGTCCGGTCTTCGGCGGTAAACAATCGTTTTTAGCGAAAAGATACTTCAGAGCAGAATGGTCTGTGTAATAGATGATTGGGGATCCGATAAGGTATGGCCTAAATTTCTCTAAAGCAAATACAACAGCTAAGAATTCCTTCGCCGTCGCCGCATAGTTCAATTGGACGTCATTCAGTGTACGGCTTGCGTAATAAATTACGTGCAACTTCTTATCGATATGTTGTTCTAAATCAATACCAATGGTAAAGTCGGAAGCATCACACATAATTTGAATGGGCCTTTTAAAGTTACCTTCTCGCTTGTCTAGTTTAGGCACCACAAAGTCAAGTTTAGATAAACGACCGAATGCCCACAACCTTTCTCTGTCATATTGATCACGACAAGTTTTTAATTGGCCGAGTCTAGATATTTTTTAATTAAGCTCAATGGTAATGAGTATGCTTTTTATGATTTTTGGGGTCTTAGGAAGGGTGATGAAATCCTCACCCAATTTGAATTGGTGTTATAGCCCCTTAAAGTCCGTATTATTTATGCAAAAAAAATAATCAAAATCTAAAACACTTGCAAATATTTTATTGGGCGGCGGTGCAAAAAAATCTTGCACAAAAACAGTTTATTGGAAAGGGGAAAAGAGTTTGTGCAAAGAACACAGCAGAAAAGGCAATTCAGTAGAGTTAAGAGGGAGTTTCTGGAAGAAAGAAGTAATCACAAAAAAATTTAGGCTCTGATGCAAGGATGAGGCCGCGGAATCGCAGTAAAATCCATTCACTGGCCGCAGAAACGCGGTGGAAATTTGGAGTTTGGAATTAAAATTTCATGGGTGTACTCATCTGATTTTGTTCTTCTATGTTTCAGCCCCTGGTTCTTTATTGGATCACCGTATTGATTCCAGATTTTGGTACGGTTTTGCCTTGATCCACCGCGGCATAGCCGTGAGATGTGGGTCTAACTTCCCATGACTTTGGCACTGAACTTGCTCTTCTCCTTATCCTGCACACTCGTACAAAAAGAATAAAAAAATAACAAGATGGTGTTTAAGGTTTTGTTTTGTTTTTTATCCACAAATTAACCTGAAACTACAAAAATAAATAAACTATTGTCTCCCCGGCAACGACGCCATTTGATTAAAAGGTTTTTCACCTTAGTTTTTAAAGTCATATTCTGCAATCAAGACGGGTTCCCTTGATAGCTAACTGGTTGAATATGGGTCGATCCACGGAGAGATGGGCACTTTTTCTTTATATTTTAACAAGTTAAGTCAAGTTTGTTCGATGCTAATTATGTGTTTGGATATGTATGTTAATGGAATCTTATTAGGGTTAGGATTAGCTTAGTTTGAGTTAGGAGTTCACATACTTTTTCCATTTGTCTCTTTTGATATTGATGTTACGGTAATCGGCAATAATAGAGATTAACACGACTAGGAAGGATACCTGCGAGTATAAGCTAGGCTTCCAGCACTTAGTTCCTTCCCTTTGGTCCTTGTCCGTCCGTTCTTGTCTCTTAGCTATAACCTCCGGTCAATCCAACCACAACCGGTCTTACTAGGGTGTCATCACTATCATAAAGGATAGGGTGCCGTAGGAGCGGATTGTGGATGCCTTGACGGGAGTTCAATTCAAGCTGTTGGGTAAAGAAAAGAGGGAGGGAGATTTCCTTCTCTCAAACTTTCCTTATCCTACTCTAACAAGTGAGAAAACTGCTCACTCATTATAAATAAAAGGAAAATGAAACAAGTAGAGAAGATAGAAAGAAACGACATAGAAGACGGTAACTAACTACTTGGGATCTCATCTGAGCAAGAATCACGCTTGAGTTTCAAGGTTGCAACGATAAACAAATGGAAGAAAAAGAAGAAATGAAAACCAATAAATAAAATTTATACTACTAAGAAAATAAAAGCAAGTCTGTAAAAACTAGTTAACAATTGAAGCAAAACATTAACATAAAACTCTCAAACTTCATTTATCATCCATTCAAAAAGTTTTCATACAATTTTAATGGAGGAAAGATGATGAAGAAGAAGAAGTTTACACTAAATTAAAACTAAAACTAGGGAAAAATAAATATCCATATTTGCCTATAATCTGGAGTATTTATAGGCAGTGAAGTGAAACTCTAGGGTCTTTTTCTGAGCTCTTGTACAATGACCAAAACACTCAAAAAAAATTGTCACAGTTGGCCATGTCATGGCCACGGATCCGTCGCCAAAACATTCATAATTTTGCCATTCACGGTCAAGTACTGGAATTAGAGCTTCAAATTTCTTGTGCTTCCTTGTGTTGCTTTATTTTTCTGTTTGGTAGACTTATATTTGCAAAATCATTCCAAAATACTCCCAGATATTCAACAATCCAAAATGAACAATCATTTGACTTATGTGCCTTGATCTTTCTCGAGCTCCGCGTTGCCTTCTTGATCCTTGGGCGGTAACCCTCGTGCTTTGTGCTTGTCTGAGACACGACTTGTTAGTTGTATGTATGCCCTAGAGGCCATTATTGTACATATGATGTATACTATAGTGGATGCTTGGACATATATAGAGAGGACTTTCTTGCTCGACATGATAGTATGCTATCTGGTTGCTCTTTATCTTAACATGTATACTTGCCTCTTGATACTGTCTCGTGGTTACATGTTGGTAAAGCCCTTAGGAAGTGTACTTGACTACCAGGATTATGATGCAGATCATACTAGTGGGGACATGGTAGTCCATAAGTTCATCCTTTAATGTTCCTAGCCGTGGGTGTATCGAGACGGGGCATCGATATACCAGAGTAGACTAGCGTATACGCTTCTCGACCCATATGATGGGCGATGGATGATCCCATATCCATTGGTGTTTGACATCAGAGATGGTATACGGGTGCTCAGTGGAGACTGGGTACACAGGACGGACTCGCCGAGAACTCCTAAATGGTATTATACCTGACATCAGATAGCAGTTCCCTAGGTAACACTGGTACATGTTAGTCTGTAGACCTGAGATTGTCGTAGAGTCTTGTGTGATTCCCACTGTGCTTTGATTTTCACCTTACCACGTTCAAGAGGACGTGCAAAACGGTTGTTTTTGGGTACAGTTCCGAGTCACATGGAGGCAATGAGCGGTAGGAGGGGTTTCGTCTCTCCCGGTATTGGGGGTTGATGTTGCGCTGTACTCGATTGGCCATAACAGGGAAGTCCCTGGCCAGGGCTGATATAGAGATTTATTGGTAAGTGTTATCAGTAGTTTCTCGACCCGTTATGAGCCTCATATGGGGTCTTTTACCACCTCTAGACTGGATATGCGACATATCAGACGAGGAGACCGGACTGTACGGTAGTGTTACTGACAGGCTTTACAGGAGCTAGAGTGGGCTTGCTTGCTGATCTTATGATCGTTTAATACCCGGGTAGCCGTTACGTCCAGCTAGTACCGCTGACGGCTTGTGGGTGCTTGATGTGATCATCACCTACTGCCAGCGTATTGACGAGTCTTTAGAGTCCTACATAGAGGTTTTACTGGCTCAGGCAAAACGAAGTAGGAGCACATATATGATATGTGCGGGACCGAGAATAATACGAGTATGTGATACCGTATTCTATTCTTGCGATATTTGTATCGGTCGGTTATATGTGATATTGCCGGGTTATCGAATCAAGTGTTGATTCAATAAGTTGGTATATATTATATTAGTCGGTTATATGTGATATAGCCAGATTATTAAATCAAGTGTTGATTTGATAATTTAGTGTATAATTGTATAATTGATATACTAGTTTACATTAACTAAAATTAGCTCACTTAAGCATTTATTTTTCTCACATGTGCACACTTAATATATATGTGATATATATTAATTGTGTTCTTTTTTGTGTCATGGTTGTTGACACACACTACATGGGTGTATGAGACTTACACCATACTAATTATAATGTAGGGTTTAAGTATTTAAAGTAAATCCAAATTAGTGGATAATTAGCCACATGCATGAAGCATGTAGAAGCTTGTGGATGCATTGACTTTGTCCACTCATTTTGTTTTACTTAAGATATTTATTAACCCAAATATTATAATTTAGCCATGCTTATGTCTCTACATGAGTTAGTATATGATACAAACTCACCCATGGTTACCATTTACTCTCACAACATTATCTCTCTTCATCTTCTTCTTCTTCAAAACTCAAGAGCTCTCTAGGTTTTGTTAAAAGTGAGAAAATATAGTGAGAAAAATAAAATTAAAGTGAGCCCACTTCATACTTCATCATCCTCTACTAGATTAGCACTTTAGTATAGGGTGTTAGCTTCACTAATCTCACATTAGTGAAATAGCAGCTTGAGTTAGTATCTCCTCGACGTAGATCATCTTCGGCCTCGAAGACTTCAAGCAAGATCGTTCCTTTCACCTTGAGAAGCTATGCAAGAGTCCGGGAGTTCCATGATCGCAGCGAAGGGACCACTACAAGGAGCTATTGAAGTGAAGGACCGGTCTACAAAAGTTGTATTCCGTTATCACTTAGATGTAAAGAAGTTTACTTTCTAGTTTAGCTCCTAAAACTCTAGTTAGATCCTAGGTTAGGGTTGTTTGGCACACTAAATTTTTAAATACGGCATGTTTGATGCCTTGTGGAACCTTATGGTTGTGCCTAAGAACCTTACACGACTGACCACCTCCTGATCTTTTCCCTTGTTCTGGTACACGGCACCTGACGGATGTGGATGACCAGAACCCATATTTTTATCCGTTTGTCGGTAATTGTCTTGAATTTGTCATAACTGTATATGATTTGTATTGTTCTGGACTGAGAATCTATAACCTGTAATTATGTAGCAAACAAGAATAAAAAACACCTACCTATATCCAATACGATCAAGAATAGGTGGTATAAAAGTGCAAAATTTTGATATGACACCCTACAACAGTTCTTCACTAGATGCCATGTTTTTTTGCAGTGGTTGCAAAAGTCTGGCTTGTTGGTAGCAAACGAACCTCCTGGCCTCCGAGATGATCCGTTGAAAGCTGGCCCGGAAGAGGCCCTTCCTGTGATCTGGTGCTTAAGGTGTTTCAAACCGGCCGACTGCGGCCTGCCCTTCTTCTTTACAACCGCCTCATATCGTCAGGCAGCCTTCAAAGCGAGTTTGTGGGTTAGGAAATCCTCTGTAGCGAGTACAGCTTAGATATCAGGGTCCAACCCCTGCTGGAATCTCCATGTCTGGATCTCAGCAGTGGGAATGAGGTGTGCGGCGAACCTGTTACGAACTTACGTTAGCAGTGTTTGAGTGAGATAGGAAAATTTAACTTGAGACTATAACTTACCTGCCGAGAATGGTAAACTCAGTATCATATTCATTTACAGACTTGACTCATATCGAGCCTTGCTGTAAATAGATGAATTGCTGCTCCATGTCAAAGCGGGCAGTCTTCGGAGAGTACTTTGTATCGAAGAGGTCTAAGAATGTTTTCAACTTTATTGGTTGTTCGAGACGGCTCTCCTCTTCCCTCCACCATACCCTGGCATTATCTGTCAGATACAACTTAGCAACTCTTACCTAAGATATATCTAGCACTTGAGCCACTGCCAGTTTATCCTCAATCGCTTAGGTCCATTCCTCCGCTTCAAGTGGGCTCTCTTTACCCGAGAAGTTCTTTGGGTGTAGTGCCCTGAACTGCTTGACTCTAGGTGCTTCTACCTTAGGGAGAGCAGTTGCTTGGTGCATAAGGGTTTTCTGCTCCCGCTGTCCCTCCAATAGGCTTCTGATAGCCTCAAGAAGTATCGTCTGTTCGTTGATAGGCGCTGCAATGGTAAGTAAAGGCGGTAGTGTAGGCGGTGGTGTGTTACCATTGACGTTGGTGCTGGTATTGTTGGGAGAATCCATCAACTTGATAGAAAAAACAGAGTAGAATAGATTCAAAAAATTTGAAATGCAAGGAATATAAATGTTTGTTGAATTCATTAATTCTTGTGGTATTTTTGTTTAAGACTTCATGCAGAACAGACCTGCATGGGCCACTAATAAAACCTGTTATGCCCCGCTTCCATGTAGACGGAAACGGTGATGTGGTAAGCCCGCGACATATTTATTCAGAGAAGGTCATTCCCTAAATAAATATGCTAAGCATATTAAAACAATAATACTCAATGCAAGAATAAATAGGGACTGAAATTTTTCAACAAACATATTTATTTACATTCAAACTTGAAATATTTACAATACAAGAGTTCAACTGAAAAGTAAATACAATAACAGAAATGCCTAAACATGTGGCGTATATAAACTGAAAGAAAAGATAAGCTAATCTAAGTCTGAGCAGCGATCTGGTCGTACTCCTCCTCTGTGGTGTCCACCTCCTCAGTCTCAACAGTATCTGACGAACATTCCAAGAAGATAAAGGTGGGTAGAATGCCCGTCAGCGAACTAGCGTTCGGTAAGTCCTAAAGATAGGGTAAAAGTGAAGAGTGACAGGTATAGCATAATCATGAAGTAATGTAAATAACAAGTAAAAAGTATATGGAAATGAACATGGGTATATGTCCTATAGATCTCTATATGATCACTATGTAAATATTATGTTCTAAGTGTGAATGTCAATGCAACCGTAGAAGTATTCTCAAGCTCAAGAGTGGGGCCCTAGGAGCAAGAAAACACGGGCCCATTTCATGTGTTGGTATCGGGACTCCAAGCTGTGGAGGAGTCGATCCGACTGAGATTCGAGTAAATAGAATTCGAGTAGGTTAATATGGGACTCCTGAAGTTCCATTGGATTCACGCATGAAACTGTCCCAAACACCCCGAGTATAATAAATTATAATTGTTGTATCAACTTAGTTGATTTGATTGGTTGATTATAACATGTCTTGATCGAAACCATAGATTATAAAAGTGAATACTGTAGTCGAGTAAGTCATATAGAATGCGAGTCATGTCAATTACAATCATAGGCTGAGTCAAGTTAGTTTGAATAGATTGAGTTCGAGTTTAAGTTCAAGTTTAGGTTCGAGTTTGGATTCGAGTTATACTCATTTCATATTACTAGATTTAAATCTTGTGAATAGCTTTAATCTTTTAAATTCTTGAGATTGGAAAATTATTGATAACCGCTGAACATGGACGGCAGGATTTGTGAATTTTTCAAAGACGATTATCATTTGATAATTTCCACCCTAAGATTACGATCTATATTTCGGGAAAAACAAGTGGTGCATCATTGTCTTCGACAACCCCGAGGCAACTGTCAAGAGAAGATACTACTCAAACCAATCCGCGACCTAAATACGTAACCTATGTGGGTTGTCTAGCACGACAGCAAGGTTTTGGGAGGCATCGTCCATGGCAATTTCAAAATTTTACCGTTCTAGATAACCCTAACCTAGAATCGATACTAGAGAATCATGCGGAATCTTAAAGCAAACATCTTTACTACTAAGAGATTAGGGATTACAACCTTTGTAGTCCATTCCTTCGCTTCATAAGCTCCGAGTTGAGGTCCCTTCGCTGCGATCATTAAGCTCCCGGACTCTAGAGAGGTTTCATGAGGTGAATGATCCATGCTTGCTTAAAGTCTTCACTATCAAAGATGATCTACCTTGAGGAGTCACAAACCCAAGCTATCTCTTCACTAATTAGAGGTTAGTGAAGCTAACACACTAATCTATATGGCTAGTATAGAAGAAGATGATAAAGTAGGAATTTTGCTCTCTTTAGTTTTTTTTTCTCATAATCTTTTATCACATGGAAAAAATCTAGCAAGCCCTTATGTGAGCAAGAAGAAGATGAAGAAGTGATGAATGAAAATGAATTATATTGTTTAAGGTTAGAAATGCAACTAAGAGTTAAGCATATCATGCTTAACCCTTATAGAGAATTAACCATGGCAAAGTGGTTAGGGTTAGGTTAAAAAATATCTTAGAAATATCAAGAGAGTGGACTAAGTCAACAAGAAAAAATATCTTTAACATTAATCCACAATTTTGAATTATCTAAAACAAATAAAAACCTAACCCTAATAACAAAGCATGGTTTAGTTCTCATAAACCCTAGTTGCATGTATAACCTAACATGTTATAATTATACATATCACATATATATAATTTTGTAACAAAAGAAAATAATACAATTAACATATATCACATATATATATCAATGTATCATCAAGTGAGAAAAAGAATTGCTTAAGTGAGCTTATATTAGTTAATGTAATGTAATATATCACATATATAATTATACATTAAATTATTAAATCAATACTTGATTTAATAATCCGGCTATATTACATATAACCGACTAATATAATATGTATCATTTATCGAATCAACACTTGATCTGATAACCCGACTATATCACATATAACCGGCCGATATCACATATCGCGAGAATAGAATACGGTATCACATACCGTATTAATCTCGGTCCCGCACATATCACATATGTGCTCCTACTCCGTTTCTCCTGAGCCAGGAAACCTTTGTGTAGGACTCTAAAAACTCGTCAATATGCCGGCAGTAGGTGATGATCATATCAAACACCCACAAGCTGCAAGCGGTCAGCTAAACGTAACAGCCACCCGGGTATTGAGCAATCAGAAGATCAACAAGCAAGCCTGTACACACTCCTATGAATCCAATCAGTAACACTACCGCACAGTCCGGTCTCTTTGTCTGATATGTCGCATATCCAGTTTAGGATTGGTAAACGTCAGACCCAAGTAACCGATAAGTCGTGTCGATGTGAGGCATATAACGGGTCGAGAAACTACTGACACCACTTACCAGTAGATCTCCATATCATCCCTGGCCAGGAACTTCCAGTTATATCCAATCAAACACAGCGCAACATCAACCCTTAATACCGGGAGAGACGAAACCCCTCCTATCGCTTATTGCCTCCATGTGATTCGGGACTGTACCCAAAAGCCACCGTTTTGCACGTTCTCATGAACATGGTAAGGTGGAAATCAAAGCACAGTGGGAATCACACAAGACTCTATGACGATCTCGGGTCTACAAACTAACCTGTATCAGTGTCACCACAGAACTGCTATCTGACGATAGGTATAATACCATCTAGGAGTTCTCGATGAGTCCGTTCAGTGTACCCAGTCTCCACTGAGCACCCGTACACCATCTTTGATGTCAAACACTAATGGATGTGGGATCATCCATCGCCCATCATATGGGTCAAGATGCATATACGCTAGTCTACTCTGGAGTATCGATGCCCTGTCTCGATACACCCTCGACTAGGAACAATTATAGGATGTACTCTTGGACTACCCTGGCCCAACTAGTATGATCTGCATCATAGTCCTAGTAGTCAAGTATATATCCCAGGGCTTTATCAACATGTAAGAGCAAGACAGTAAACCAATACAAGTCAACATGTTTAGACAAAGTGAAACCAGATAGCATACTATCATATCGAGAAAGAAAGTCCTCTCTATATATATCCAAGCATCCACTATAATATACATCATATGTACAACAATAGCCTCTAGGGCATATACATAACTAACAATCTCCCACTTTAACTAAGGCCAGCTGTTGTAGTATCTCATACCCAACATTCCGAAGAGTCTCTCAAATTGTATCTGGGGTATGGCCTTTATGAGTGGATCCGCAGTGTCGTCCTTCGTGTCAACTCTCCTGACCTCGATCTCTCGGCGATCAACTATCTCCCGGATCAGGTGATACCGCCTCATAATATACCTGGATCTCTGATGGGACTTGGATTCCTTGGCCAAAGCCACAGCTCCATTGTTATCACAATACAAAGGTATTGGATGCTCAATGGACGGAACCACACCAAGTTCAGTGATGAACTTCTTCATCTAGATAGCCTCTTTGGCAGCATCATTGGCAGCGAAGTATTCAGCCTCTATCGTCGAGTCTACCACGGTTTCCTGTCTGGAACTCTTCCAACAAACCGCCCCTCCATTGAGGGTAAAGACAAATCCCGAGTGCGACTTAGAGTCGTCCTTATCACTTTGGAAGCTTGAATCGGTAAAAGACTCCACTTAGAGTTCTCCGTTACCATACACCAAGAATATCTCATTAGTCCTTCTCAAGTACTTGAGAATGTTCTTCACTGCTGTCCAGTGACTCTCTCCTTGATCTGCTTGATACCTACTCACTACACTTAGTGAGTATGCTACATCGGGTCTGGTACATAGTATTGCATATATGATAGAGCCTACTGCCGAAGCATAGGGTATCCCTTGCATGCGAGCTCTCTCCAAATCAGTCTTGGGAGACATTTCTTTGGAGTGAGTGAGTCCAGAGATCGTGGGTAAATTCCCACACTTGGATTCTTCCATACTAAACCTCTTTAGTATTGTGTCAATATACCTAAATTGGGACAATCCCATTATCCTTTTAGATCTATCTCTATAGATCTTAATCCCCAAGATGCAGGAGGCATCACCTAGATCTTTCATTGAGAATCTATGTGATAAGAAGAGCTTGACCGAGTGCAGCATAGGAACATCATTTCCTATCAAGAGTATGTCATCCACCTACAATAAGAGGAAGAAAACCTTACTCTCTTCCACCTTCTTGTAAATACAAGGTTTATCTACATTTTTGATGAAGTCAAACTCTTTGACTACCACATCAAAACAGATGTTCCAACTCCGCGATGCCTTCTTAAACCCGTAGATGGATTTGAGCAGCTTGCACACCTTTCCGCTGCTCCCACTGTCTACGAAGCTCTCTGGCTGAGTCATGTACACACACTCTTCTAAATCACCATTTAGAAAGGCGGTCTTAACATCCATTTGCCAGATTTCGTAGTCATGGTATGCATCAATGGCAAGTAGGATCCGGATGGACTTAAGCAAAGCCACTGGAGAAAAGGTTTCGTCATAATCCACACCTGGTCGTTGACGAAAACCTTTTGCAACAAGTCTAGCTTTGAAAGTCTCAAATTTTCCATCTACACCAAGTTTCTTCTTAAAGATCCATTTGCTCCCAATGGGTTTTACCCCTTCAGGAGCAACTTCCAAAGTCCATACTTTGTTGGTGTACATGGATTCCATCTCAGATCGCATTGCATCCAGCCACTTCACAGAGTCCCCACTCGTGATGGCCTGCTCAAAGCTAGTCGGGTCATCATCTTCCATGATGCAATCCTCGTTCCCACCATCAATGAGAAAACCATAGTATCTCTCAGGTGGATGGGGAACCCTACTAGATCGGCGGAGCGGATGAGGTTCGTCGGGAACTGCTGAATCCTCTGGCCCCAACAAATCATCAGTTGTAGATTGTGCTGCTGGAACTTCTTCCAGCTCTACCTCTTCGCCACTAATTTCTTTTACAAGAAATTCATTTTCTAAAAAGGTGGCATATTGAGAAAAAAACACATTTTGTTCCTCACCGTGGTAGAAGATATATCCATAGGAATCTTTTGGATATCCCACAAGTTTACATAGACCTGATCTTGCCTCGAGTTTGTCCGGATTTTGCTTTTTATCATAGGCCGGACAACCCCATATCTTAACCCATTTAAGAGATGGTCTCTTCCCATTCCATATCTCATATGGAGTGGTAGGCATCGATTTGGTTGGAACTCTATTCAATAGGTATGCGGCCGTCTCCAGCGCATAACCCCAAAAGGAAATAGGTAACTCAGCGGTGCTCATCATTGAACGCACCATATCTAATAGGGTGTGATTCCTCCATTTCGATACACCGTTGTGCTGTGGTGTATAGGGAGGAGTAAGATGAGAGAGAATCCCATTCTCTTTTAGATAGTTCCAGAACTCATTGCTCAAGTATCCTCTTCCTCGATCAGATCGAAGGATCTTAATACTTTTACCCGTTTAGTTCTCGACTTCGTGCTTATATTCTTTGAATTTCTCAAAAGCTTCAGACTTGTGTTTCAACCGGAACACATGTCCGTATCTTGAGAGATCATCAGTGAATGTAATGAAGTACGAAGAACCATTCCTGGCATGTGTAGACATGGGACCACATACATCACTATGTATCAGTCCCAAGAGTTCCGTAACTCTTTCTCCGTGTCCACTAAACGGAGTTTTGGTCATTTTGCCTTTGAGACATGACTGGCAAGTATCATAAGATGAAAATTCGAATGGATTCAAATATCCATCCTTATGTAACATAGCTAGTCGTGTCGCATTGATATGACCTAGTCTACAATACCACAAGAAGGATTCGTTCATTTCTGAACTCTTTCTCTTGTGTGTGTTTTGTACATTAAGAACTGTGGTTTGGATTAGAACATATATGCCATTATTTAACGAGCTTGATCCAATCAACTTTTGATTCAGGAAGATGTTCATAACATTATCATGTATTGTAAAATTATATCCTTCTTTATTTAATAAAGAAACTGATACAAGATTGCATATCAGGGTCGGAATGTAATAGCATTCGTTCAGAATCAATGTATTACCATTTGGTAATACAAGGTGATATTCGCCAACAGTTTTGGCTGCAACATTTGCACCATTCCCTACTCTTATAGAATGATCACCCATTCCCAGTTTCCTACCTTTCCTTAGCCTATGTAACATATTACATATGTGGGATCCTGATCCGGTATCTAATACCCAGGACGTAGAGTGAACTGAGAAACAGTTTTCGATAACAAACACACCCGAAGAAGATGCATCAACATGCTTATTCTTCATTTGGGCGGCGTGAGAATCCGGATATGTCCCTATTCCCTGCTTAGTCTTATAACAATTATAAAAAAGAACGGAACCAACGTTCCCCTGTTCAGTATAACAAGCGGGTTCAGTCAATACATCCATATTATTATCTTGATTAAGGCCTGACATGGTCGCTATCTGGAGAGAGAGAGAGAGAAGAAAACACTTTAGCGTATGCTCTTGCAAGATTAGATTGGTTATTATCTTATCTAATCAGGATGGCTCCAACCGTTTTCATCAAATCTTCCTTCAAACCTTTAAAAGGTAAGACTAGCCGGGATTAATTACATCTTACAAGTTCGCCAATCTTTTGGCCAGGCCAGTGTTGGTACTTTGAGGGAGGTTCCCCGTGCTTTCGCATGTACCTAATTAAAATAAATCTCGTTTTCCCAGAGGCATAACTTCGTCAACACCTTTCTTGAAACGTACTTGATCGGCTAATTGTCATATGTAAAACTCTCCCAGGAGTAACTCTTACTCACAGTGGGTATCATGATCCAACTATCTCATAGAAGGTATGCAATCTCATTGCAAATTTCAACACTTGAAATTCCCGATAATTCTTTTTACCCCTAGTGACTTATGACCTAAACTATGGTCAATAAATCATAAGCACTAGTCAAGTTCTACCCGTCATTTCTTGATTAATTAGACCCACCCATATGACCCTTAACTATGGTCAACAAAGTCATATGACTATCCTAATGTAATCACATCATATGCTATGTAGGAAGACATCACTCAGCTATCGTACACTGCGCTTTCACTATAGTCAACAAACGCAGCACGAATACTAAGTACTCTATTTCCTAAAATGACGGAGGGTTACGACGGGTTTTTCAGAAAACCTTTTGCGTAATGAACTTGATACTCCCAAAATATTTGGATTTGGAGTTAAACTCCTATGTAATAAATTGGATGTGGATTTGGTGTTAAACTCCTAAAAGGCTTGGATTTGGAGTTAAACTCCTAAAAGGTCAAGATGTGGAGTTAAACTCTTTTGACGATTTGGATCTTGGAGTTGAACTCCTCGAAGATCTTCGGAGATGATCAAAGGGGACCCATTTCTTCTCTTTGGAGCCTCGGATCCTATCGAAGTGGGATTTTTGGAGGTGGGTTTTTTTCCTTCTCCTCTCCTTTTGATAGATCTTGGAGAAAAAGGGAGGTGAGATCAAAAGTCTTCCTTTGATGGGAGATCTGAACTCCCATTCGAGAATTTTATGGTGAAAAATTATTTCTGTTTGGAAAAAGAAGAGTTGCACTCTTGATTTAATTGGAAAAGAAAAGGAAATGGAGAACTTGAGAGAAAGGAGATGGATGCACAAATCCTAGAATTTTTTGAGAGAATGAAAAGTTTTATTGATTTTTTTTATCATGTTTGCCTTTATAGGCTACACACTTTATATACAGCCCCTTGGATTTTTCTAAATGGCACTTGTTCCTCCCCATGTCTCATGTGCTTATTTCTTTTTGCACATAAGCCATGGGGTTTATAAAATTTTGGCTTTTTACCCATATTCCATACATTTATTTCTAAAAAAACATTAAACTAATTTATGGCTTCATTCTTTTTGTCTTGGGGCCGGTCCCTTCCATGCTCGGTCTTGACCTGGGCTTAGGCCCACTTGGCTCGGGCTCGGGCCCACTTGGCTTGGAGCTGACTTTGATTTTGACTTGGTCAACTGGGGTGTAATTTTCGACCCCAATATACACTTGTTTACCGCCGGAAACAGAGACGAGCTGGGATGGATCGTTTTGCCTGAATTTAGGGGCAGATGCTATTTGGATTTATCCGTCCACCTATCCGAAGATACCAAGTTGAATTATGGCACCGTATATCGGAGGTTTGGACGGATGCGACCGTTGTAGTAGACTTCATCAGAGTCCCCCTCATTTTATGAAGGATTTTTGATTGTGGGGAAGCTCTTTCCTGCAGGTGCAAGCCTCTGCAATTAATTACGTTACCGCATTGCGATAACCACTTTCTCCTGCTCCGAAAGTTCACTTCATGTCATGTGTGTTTTTGTTTGTTTTGGTTGCCGTGGATTGTATACGGAGACTAGTTTATGTCGTCGCCCGTAGGGCGTGGATTAGTCCAAATCCGTATATTTTTAGATTTGAGTTTGGATTATTTAAGGACCATTAATCTGATTTGAGATTAAGGTCGACTTAAACATATGAGCATTTGGACCCAATTATTTTCGTTTGAGAACATCAAGGCCCATTATTGCCATGTTTGAGGCGAATATTAGTTTATGGACATTTCGGTCCAACATTCCCATTTTGGGGACGAATATTAGTTAGGGACAGTTCGGTCCATTATCGCCATGTTTGAGGCGAATAATTAGCTTAAGGACTTCTCGGTCCGACATTCATCTTGCGCGCACGCGTTTTTTTTTACGTGACGAAGTGAACAATGTTGATATGGAATGTGCCCAATTTGGGGAACAATCCGATTTGAGGCATGCACGTCAATTTGGAAGTGCATCAACGAAAGAAGTTATTGGTTGTCGAGGCCCGCCACTTCTCTGAAGATGTGAGGAATTACAACGACATGTATTAGAGGTGTGAAGAGATGTACCCTTAAACTAAATCCCGTATTTGAGGAAAAAGATCATGGTGGATCATGTAAGAATTATTAGCCTTATTTGAGAGTAAGATTATCTTAGGAGATATTGGATGAATATCATTTGGGATATCATCAATGAGAGATCATTAGTTATGTTTGAGACTAGATCATGGTGGATCATGTAAGAATTATTAGCCTTATTTGAGAGTAAGATTATCTTAGGAGATATAGGATGAATATCATTTTGGATATCATCAATGAGAGATCATTAGTTATGTTTGAGACTAGAATCAGTTTGGAAATCACGAGCATGTGTGCTCGCTTGAAAAAATCAAAGAGGTTTAACCTCAGGAAACTTAGCTAATTTGGGCTAAGACTGGGTTTCTGTACTACCCAGCAGTGCTAAGCACTCAGTTATACAGCACTTACGTGTGTTTCATGTGAGGCGCTGAAATAGTGCTAAGCACTAGTTTTTGTGGCGCACACGTGTGCTTTACGTGAGGCGCTGCACTAGTGCTAAGCACTAGCTTTTTGTGGCGCCCACGTGTGTTTCAAGTGATATGTTGCACTAATGTTAAGCACTATCTTTTTATGGCGCCCACGTGCGTTTCAAGTGATATATTGCACTAATGTTAAGCACTAGCTTTGTATGGCGCCCACGTGCGTTTCACGTGAGGCGCCGCACTAGTGCTAAGCACTAGCTTTTTATGGCGCCCACATGCGTTTCACGTGAGGCACTGCACTAGTGCTAAGCACTAACTTTTTCAGGCGCTCACGTGCGTTTCACGTGAGGCGCTGTGTAATTTGGCCTTGAGCGTGACGTGTTTTTCACGTGAGGTGCTGAGTTCTTTTGGAGATTTAATTTCTGTTGATATTTTTAGAGAACATAAATCTCTGTTAATGGTATTTTGACCATTAATGATCACCAAGATCATTATTTTGAGGATCTGGGATCATGTTATTTAAGAACTAAGTTCTTGATTTGAAGAAACTAAGTTCCTGGAGTATTATGAACTCTATGTTCTTCATGTTCAACCTTGTTCTTTCTTGAATTTTTGATTCTCAAGAACAAAATCTTCCCGATAAGAATTAAATTCTCAACTTGTGGAAGACTTGTCTTGTGGATCTCAGATCCAGAGAAAGAACTAAGTTCTTTGAGAAGGGTTAAACTCTTAGATGTGATATGATAGGTAAAGGAGATATTTTGATATCTTCTTTTTTCTTTATCTTGGGTTTCAACGAGGAAAATCTTCTTCCTTGAGAATTAAATTCTCTGTTCTCTCAAGAGCTCACTGTATTTTGCAAAAGCTTATCGGGGGTTTTCCTCTTCTTTATTCCTCCTCCTCTTGTTCTCCTTTTTGATTAATCTCTTTGCTCCTATTTATAGGAGAAGAGAAAAATCAATTTGTTGAAAAAATCTCTCATTGAGAGATCATGATTGATTTCATAATAAATCAAAATGATCTCGTAGATCAATCGGTGAATTTTATTCACTTTTAGATTTTTAATCCAAAGGCTCTCTGTTTAATAGAGAAGATTTCTTGTTTGTTTAACAAGATTAGGAAATATTTTCCTAAGATAGAATTTTATTCTATCATATGAATATCTTATTAGTTTAATAAGTTTAGAATTTTATTCTATCATATGGATATCTTGTTAGTTTAACAAGATTAGGAATATATTTTCTTAATATATAATTTAATTTTGTTATATGAATATCTTATTAATTTAACAAGATTAGAATTTTATTCCAACATAGAATTTAATTTTATCACATTGAATTTTATTCTATCATATGAATATCTTATTAGTTTAATAAGATTAGAATTTTATTTTATCATATGAATATCTTATTAGTTTAAAAAGTTTAGAAATATATTTCCCTAACATAGAATTTAATTCTGTTATATGAATATCTTGTTAGTTTACTACGATTAGGAAAATATTTTCCTAAAATAGAATTTTATTCTATCAGATGATCTCCGTTGGATCTTTGATCCAAGGGTCTTCTGTTTAACAGAGAAGATCTTTCTAGTTTGAGAAAGATCAGGAAAATAATTCCCACATAGAATTTAATTCTATCAGATGGTTTAATTGGTGATATTTTATCACCATTAGATTTTAAATCCAAGATTCTCTGTTAGAAAAAGATCTTTTCATATTAGAAAGATCAGGGAAAATATTTCCCAAATAGAACTTAATTCTATCAGATGGGATCATTTTTAATTGGGGCGCTCATATGCTTTGCATGTGAGCGCTGCCACAGAATGCGGCAAGAGAACTCATGTGTTTAACATGTGACCCCTAGTGTGTGTTTTAGCCTATTTATTTTCAGTGCTCATATGTTTTGGATATAAGCGCTCACGTGTTTAACACGTGAGGGCTGTTTGGCCATTGGTTATTTATGTTCAGGGCTCATATGCTTTGCATATGAGCGCTTACGTGTTTAACACGTGAGGCCAATTTGGCTTTTAGGTTTATTTTATTCAGCGCTCATATACTTTGCTTATGAGCGCCCAAGTGTTTAACACATGGGGCCAATTTGATCCTTAGTTATTTGTTTTCAGCGCTTATATGCTATGCATATGAGCGCTCACGTGTTTAACACGTGCTCACGTGTTTAACACGTGAGGCCAATTTGACCCTTAGTTATTTGTTTTCAGTACTTATATGCTTTGCATATAAGTTCCCATGTGTTTAACACGTGATGCCAAACTATGAGGATTCTTTTCCTCTTTCTTTTCTCTCCCTTTTTTTTATAAGGGAACAAATAACTCTTTGCCAAAAATTTTGGCGGGAATAAATGCCCCCACTACTTTGCCCACGTAAGTATGTACGTGGGTGAAGTAGTGCAAAGTTATGGATAGCCATACAATTGATGGCTTAAGAGACAGGTTTAGGATTCTTGTAGCCTAAAGCTTTTTTTTATCTTCATGAGCCATAAGGGTTTCAAGAAGGATTTTTTCCCCTATGAGTTTTGAGGATCTCATAGGTGTGTATTCTCCGTAGAAATAATAAGGATTTCTAAGTGTTCATCGTCTCCGTGAGTCGTAAGGATCTCACTCGGGTATTTTTTTCCTTGCGAGTCGTGAGGTCCAGTAAGTAGTTTCTTCATTTCATTGGCGAATGTAGCCCGTGGATATTATACAAGAGTCAGTTTGGACCTCCTTGTAGGGCAGCGATAGCTTAGAAAACAGGTTTAGATCTGTCGCTTAAGACTTTTCAACTTTATGAGCCGTGAGGGTCTTATAAAGAATTTTCTCCCTACGAGCCGTGAGGCGCTGCAGTAGTGCTAAGCCCTAGCTTTTTGTGGCGCCCACGTGCGTTTCACGTGAGGCGCTGCACTAGTGCCAAGCACTAGCTTTTTGTGGTCGTGCGTTTCACGTGAGGCGCTGCACCAGTGCTAAGCACTAACTTTTTCAGGCGCTCACGTGCGTTTCACGTGAGGCGCTGTGTAACTTGTCCTTGAGCGCTCACGTGTTTTCACGTGAGGTGCTGAGTTCTTTTAGAGATTTAATTTCTGATGATATTTTTAGAGAACTTAAATCTCTGTTAATGGTATTTTGATTATTAACAATCACCAAGATCATTATTTTGAGGATCTAGGATCACGTTCTTTAAGAACTAAGTTCTTGATTTGAAGGAACTAAGTTCCTGAAGTATTTTGAACTCTATGTTCTTCATGTTCAACCTTATTCTTCCCTGAATCTTTGAATCTCAAGAACAAAATCTTCCTGATGAGAATTAAATTCTCAACTTGTGGAAGACTTGTCTTGTGGACCTCAGATCCAGAGAAAGAATTACGTTCTTTGAGAAGGGTTAAACCCTTATATGTAATATGATAGGTAAAGAAGATATTTTTATCTCTACTTTTTTCTTTACCTAGGGTTTTAACGAGGAAAGTCTTCTTCTTTGAGAATTAAATTCTCTGTTCTCTTAAGAGCTCACTGTATTTTGCAGAAGCTTATAGGGGGTTTTCCTCTCTTTTTCTCTGTCTTTTTACTCCTATTTATATAAGAAGAAAAAAGATCAACTTGTTAAGAAAATCTCTGATTGAGAGATCATGATTGATTTCATAATCAATCAAAAATGATTTTTTAGATCAATTGGTGAATTTTATTCACCGTTGGATTTTTTAATCCAAAGGCTCTCTGTTTAACAGAGAAGTTTTCTTGTTTGTTTAACAAGATTAGGAAATATTTTTCCTAAGATATAATTTCATTCTATCAGATGATCGGTGGGTGATTTTATAATCAATGTTGGATCTTTAATTCAAGAGTTCTCTGTTTAACAGAGAAGATCTTTCTAGTTTGAGAAAGACTAAGGAGATATTTCCCACGTAGAATTTAATCCTATCAGATGATTTAATTGATGATATTTTATCATAATTGGATTTTAAATCTAAGATTCTCTGTTAGAGAAATTTTTTTCCATATTAAAAAGATCAGGGAAAATATTTTCCAAATAGAATTTAATTCTATCATATAGAATTAGATATGAGTATTTTAAAATTGGGACGCTCACATGCTTTGCATGTGATCACTGCTAATTTATATGGTAGGAGAACTCACGTGTTTAACACGTGATCCTTAACATGGGTTTTGTCCTGTTTATTTTCAGCGCTCATATGGTTTGCATATGAGCGCTCACGTGTTTAACACATGGGACATATTTGGCCTATCAATTGTTTGATTGCAGCACCTATATGCTTTGCATATAGGCGCTCATGTGTTTAATGCGTGAGGCTTATTTAGCCTATGAGTTATTTTAACTGCAGCGCCTATATGCTTTGCATATAGGCGCTCACGTGTTTAACACGTGAGGCTTATTCAGCCTATGGGTTATTTTAAATACAGTGTCTATATGCTTTGCATATAACCGCTCACGTGTTTAACACGTGAGGCTTATTTAGCCTATGAGTTGTTTTAACTGCAGTGCATATATGCTCTGCATAAAGGCGCTCACGTGTTTAACACGAGAGGCTTGAGTAGTGGGGAATTTTCTCCCATTTTCTCTCGTTTTATGAGGGAACAACAATTTTATTGATCCAATGTTAATAAAAGAGTGTATTTCTATTCTGTTTTCGAGTTATAAGTTATTATTGACAACTTATATAAAAGAAACAGTTTGTAGCTCACTAGTTAAGCCTCTCCACTGCCGTTCTTTAGCTTGCAAGTTCAAATCCCATCAGTTCCAATTATTTTTAATATTTTTCTTTTTAATTTATCAGAAGCCCAAGAGTTTCACGTGTATTACACGGAGAAACGAAGAGTTGCAAACAAATCAAACAATAAAAATGATACATAAATACCCAGAAGAATGCACTGCACGAACCCCGAGACCCAACTCTTCATCTTGGCCTCCAGTTTTGCCCATATGGCCGCTACCGACGGTTGGATTTTCCCCAATCAACTGCGTGCTTCGCCCATGTTCCCCTACAGCTCCCCTCTGCTCCTTTTTCTTATTTGATTTTCCTGAAACTAAACAGAGAACTCTCAACCTTTCATTTACCCTATTAACTCTTTTTATATCATTTAGTTGTCTTATTTTAATTCACCATACTCCCTTACATTCCCCTATAAATACCTAGTCTTTCTCCTAAATTATTCTGAAAATACCACTCAAAATTGTAACTCTCAAGTACCCTCAAGTTCATCTATTTTAAGATCAAAGTGAAAGCAAGCTCTCAAAATCGAAGCACTCAAAAATCTGTAACACCCTAATGCATTTATACTATTTATTTTGGGTATTTCAAATCTTACGGCAAAATTCTTTGTTATTATTGCTTTTGGGTTGCGGATTGTGCAATTAGCAGCCGTGATTATTATTTGACCCGACCCGCATGTTTAAAATCTATCATGGTTCAAGATTACATCAAATATTTGCTAGTACAGAGAATCCATGCAAATCTAGATTCTATACACATATATAATATATTCCACATATCCTTTAATAATACAAAATAAAAACCAAATAACATATTTGGTTATCTAGCCTTGCACGTCATAATACCCCATATGATGTGGTTGCGCCCATATATTATGTTGATACCCCGATTGTTAAACAGACTTGTTTTTGATTGCTACATATATTTACGTAGATCCGTACTTGGGGGTATATGTTTTTATTATCTGGATATCGCATTATGGTTTAAATTCTTACGCATATTCTCCATATTGAAAAACTAGTTTTTTGAAGGGACACGAATAATATTCGGAGTAATATGATATTATCTGTAAAATCCCATAATATATATATATATATATATATATATATATATATATATATAATATTTTATAAAAATAATAATATATAAACTGTTATATTATATATAATATATTAATTAATTTAATTAATAATCACTCTCTTCTCTCTCTCTATAATATATATATATATAAAATAAAATTATAACACCCTCTTTTCTCTCCTCTGCTCTTCTCCTGATCACTTTTCACCCCTCACGGCCATGACAACCTCGCCACCGACGACTTCGCCTCGTCGCCGTAACCTTGTCCCCACCATCTCTCTTCTGTCCTCGCCAACCCAGTAACCCCAATAGATAGTCTTATTTTTCTTCTTCTTCTTCTTTATTTTCCTTCTCTATCCCCGATCGTTTCGCCGGAGTTGCACACGTCACCGAAAATGCAGACGATCTAGCCACCGTCGTCATCTAGCCCTGTTACCACATCACGCAGCCGCTCAGCCAGGACCAGTCTTGCGCACGCAAGTTTTGCGTCGCAACGTTATTCCGACATCGGACGTGATATCCGTATCTTGACGTGAGATCCGATCAGGCAAGTTCTAAACTTGCAACATACTATTTTAATTATATTGATATTTATATACTTAGACTATAGTACATACGTATTGATATTCAGCAAGTAGTACCAAGTTACAGTTTTATAGTATTCGACAGTATGCGTACTGGTAATGGGTTATCCAGTTGCATGCCGGAACATCACGATATTATTATAATACTATATCAGTTTAGTATTTTATCTAGTTTTTAATATACATGGTAATGGACGTATAACGGTTATTACAGATAGATACATATACATTCTGGCATTAGTTAAGTTTACCATGTTTCGATATTTGTTGCAGTTCTACATTTGGTGTCTATTTTGGTTAATATACATTGTATGGCATGTTCATGACATATTACCAGACTTGTTACTTGGATCTTTTACTAATGCCGACCATCCTGACTTGTCCAGACGGACGTGACCTGTTATCTACATAGACAAGACCTGTACCTGTTTGATCCTGTGTTAGCATTAAATTTATATCATCAATACCTGACTTGAACACAAAACCTAGGGAGTAAGGGAAAATCAATAATGAAACCTGACTTGTAACTCAACAGTTCGATACTCCTGATACTGATCAATTTTTACGGGTTCGGCCAGCCCCGGAATGATGCTACTAACATCATTCATCTATACATGTTACCTGTTTACTGCTTAGCGGCACGTCTCGGATTCAGCCCGAGAATCTTGATCGTGGTCTCGGGCACGCACGGGATACTATTGAGTTACATCGACGATTCCATTAAATTGATTTTAAAGACTTGTAGAATAGATAACCTAGAGGCACATATTTTAGGATACACATCACATACATGTACCTCACTGTTTTATACCTGTTTTTATTATTTATATTCATGTTTAATCATAGCATCCTATCCTGGTTATTATTATTGTTTTGATATTTGTGACGTACTGATGTCTGGGTTTTGCATGGCCCTGTTCTTCTGACATTATCGCAGGCAGATGAAGAGTACTTTAGTAAGCAAGCCGGGCAATAAGGAGCTAGACGTTTAGTTTTGAGAAACTTAGTTTCTTTTATTTCCGTAGTTTTATTTTTTTATCGATGTGAGCCCATAAGGGACAAGGTTCTGAGATTGTTTTATTTGGATCTTGAATCCTTTCCGCTATATGCATTTCTTGATTTTATTTACTGTGGCAGATGAACATGTGTTAGCTAGATTTTATTTTACTGTTCTTGATATCCGATAGACAGCCGTAATGTGACTGTGGATGGATAATTCCTTGCCACAGGTAGCATGGTTGGCTCTGTCATATGCCGTAGTTACGTATCTTGGGCAGCGAGGCATGACAAAATCCTTCCAAGATTCCTTGAAGGTGCTCCACAACTCGCGTAGGGGACGTCGGTAGATCAAGTCTACTCTCTTAGTCGCAATCTCGGTCTCGGTTCTACAAACCGAGGTATCTACTCATCCTTCTTGTTCGTATGAGTACGAACGCGCAAATGTAAGTCTCCATCCCTATCTCCTTTCTCTTTCCTCTCCTACATCTAAATTCATAAGTCCTAACCCTCTTGACTCATTCTTTTTTGCATCTTCTTACTTCATCATCAAAATACGGCTTTTAGCGGTTAATTTCACAATTAAATTAATTGTTGTAAAACTTTGAATTATCCATTATAATTTCATGCTAATGTTAACAAAGAATTGTCACTCACCATCATACCATCATTACATATCACGCTTCACCTATATATCATATGAATTTAAAATGAATTTTATTATTGTTAAAACAACCCTAGAATTCATGTAACGCCAAAATACCATGAATTTTTTTATACCCTTTTAATCTTATCATGAATTATAACTCTAGAAAATTTACAGGATAACGACCGACCCCATCAAATACACATTACTTTCATAGCACGATATTTTAGATTATAAATTTTTATCCGAAATGAAACAATTTACATTAAAATACCCCTACTTCTATAAAATGCTTTTATCGCTATTTTTAACCCTTTGCAATTACGCCTCTACAACTCTCGTTAGGGGACCCATTTGCGGATGGAGCGTGTTCCCCTCATAATTAAACATATAATAAAAAGTGCTAAGCTCTGTTAAATTCTAATAAGGCAGCGCCTCACGTGCTCCACACGAGAGGGCCAGCGCCAACCTCCTATAGAATTAAATCTTATGGTGGCGCCGCACGTGAAGTTCACGTGGCCGCCAATGTGTAAAGCACAAGATCGCCTATCATATATAAGAATTAAATTCTTAAATGGCGCTCACGTGCACAACACGTGAGCGCCGACGCCCAATTGAAAAGTAGGTAGAATTAAATTCTACATGGGGGATATTTTCCTAAAATCCGGGATATTCCCCTAAAATCCGAGATATTCTCTGTTAAACAGAACCATTGGATCAAAAATCCAATGGTGTTGATAAATTATCAAATAATAGAATTAAATTTTACTAGGAGAAAATATCTCCCTAATCTTTTCAAGTGAGAAAGATATTCTCGGTTGAATCAAACATCCAATGATAGAATTAAATTCTATTTTGGGAATATATTTCCCCAATCTTTCCAAAAAAAAATGATTGTTCTCTGTAAAACAAAGAGCTCTTGGATTAAAAATCCAATGGTGATTAAAAACCACCGTTTAATAGAAAAAATTATATATATAGGTAAATATTTCCCCAATCTTGTTAAAAATAAGAAAACATATTCTGTAAAACGGGAATCCTTGGATTAAAGATCCAATGGTGGATAAAATTCTCCTAATAATCCTTGAGACCAATAGAATCAATTGGTATCTCTCAAAGAGAGATTTTCTCAAATTAATTAACAAACTTACCTCTCCTATATAAAGAACACGAGACTTCAAGTCTCATATAGAGGATCGACCCATAAGTTTCTCGAAATAAACAGAGAATTCAATTCTTAAAAGAAGAAGAAGATCTCCTTCCTTTCAAACTCTAGGTAAAGAAAAAGAAGAGATCAAAATATCTCCTTTGCCTAGTATAAATGGAAATAAGGGTTTAACCCTTTATACAAGAACTTAGTTCTTTCTCTGATTTGAGATTTGCAAAGCAAATCTCCCGACAAGTTTAGAATTTAATTCTCATCGGAGAGATTCTGTTCTTCCGACTCAAAATCTAGGGGTAAAGAACTAGATTAAAAAAAGAGAAAAAAAGAACCTATATTCCTGGAATTTAATTCCTCTGAAAATAGGGTTTAACCCTAAAAAGAAACTTAGTGTTTATAAAAGAAAAAACATAAGAGCTTAGTTCTTAAAGGAGATTTGATCCTAGATCTTCAAAATAAAGATCTTAGTGATCATTAATGGTCAAAATGCCATTAACGGAGATTCAATCTCTAAGAAAAAAACGGAATTAGTGCCTCACGTGTTTCCCATATGGGCGCCCCCTACAAGGAACTAATTGGGCAGCACCTCACGTGAAAAACACGTGGGCACCCAAAACAGAAGGTCGGCGCCTCACGTGAAATACACGTAAGCGCTGAATAAAAGTGCTTAGCACTTCATATATGTTCCCCGCCGAAAGGGCGCGGCCGGGATGTTGGGACGTTCGGCCTGAAATTCAAGGGCAGATGCTAATTGGTGCTATCCGTCCACCTCTTCGAAGATGCCAAGTTGATTTATGACACAATGTATCAAAGGTTTAAACGGATGCGAGCGATATAGCAGACTTTGTCAGATTCCGCCTCATTGAGGGATTTTTGATTGTGGGGATACTCTTCCCTGCAGGCGCAAGCCCCTACAGTTAATTACGCTACCGCATTGCGGTAACCACTTTCTGCTTCTCCAGATGATCACTTCGTGTCGTGTGTGTTTGTTTTGTTTTTTGGTTGCCCGTGGATTGTATACGGAGACTAATTTATGTTGTCGCCCGTAGGGCGTAGATTAGTCCAAATCCGTATTTTCTTAGATTTGTGTTTTGGTTTGGGTTTAAGGATACGTTAGTCTCATTTGATACTAAGATCAACTTAAACGTTTGCTAAGGATATGTTAGTCTAATTTTAGACTAAGATCAACTTAACGGGATCGTTTAGATCCAACAAAAGAGCATTTGGCCTCTGTTGTTTAGTTTAGGGACATTGCGGTCGATTACCAGTTTAAGGACATGGTGGTCCAAGTTTAATGATATCATAGTCCATAGGCTTAAGGACCCCACAGTCCGAGGTTAAGGACATCATACTCCATAGGTTTAAGGACCCCACAGTCCATGAAATGTTTGGTTGTCGGGATCCGTCACCTCTCTGAAGACGTTGAAGGATTACAACGACAAATATCAGAGGAGTGAAGAGATGTACCCTTGAACCAATATTGGTTGGAAAATCTGTAGTCCAATTGAGACTAAGATCTGTGATTTATGAGCATATGGGCTCAATTAATCTGAATGAGGGGTTTGTGGCCAACTTGGGCTCGGCCCACTCAGTTAAAATGTTAAACATTTGACAATGCTGAGTATTGATTTGAGTTCTGACAATGTTTTTGCCTTTTACTGAATGCTACGCATTCCTCATAGCTCTGGGCTTTATAGAACAATTTATGTTCTCTTAGCTCATACGTGAAGAGAACGTGGCGCGCTTGGAGCTTTGCGCCAGTCAAAGAGCGCAGAGCGCTTCTGCTGGGTAGCGCACACGTGAGCACGTGGCGCGCTTGGCCCTAAGCGCCAGATAATAGGCGTATTGCGCCAGTTTATGAGTGCAAAGCGCTATTTGTGAGCGCAAAGCGCTGTTTGTTCAGTAGCGCACACGTGAGGAGCACGTGGTGCGCTTGGCGCTAAGCGCCAGTCCAAGAGCGCAAAACGCTATTTGTTAAGTGGCGCACACGTGAGGAGCACGTGGTGCCCAGTCCAAGAGCGCAAAGCGCTAGTTTATGAGCGCAAATCGCTATTTGATCAGTTTTATGATCTGAGAAATAAATTCTCGTTTATAAGAGACTTTGTCTCAAGATTCTAAGAACAGAGTTCTTATTGTATAGGAGATGTTTCAATCTCTTATTTTGGTGAAAGTCTTTGCCTTTATGGATATGTGATCCTAAGAGAATTGAATTATTCTCCCCCCTTTTTTTATAATGAGATGTTCATGCTCTCTTTTTGTAAAATAGTTTTGTCTTATAGATCTATAATCTGTGAGAAGAATTATGTTTTTCTTCTTATTCTTTTATGATGAGATTCTTTGATCTCTTTGTGAAAGACCTTGGTCTTATAGATTTATGATATTAGAAAAAGAAGTAAATTCTTCTTTTTATATGAGACGATTTCGTCTTTCTGTTCTTTTTACCTTGAAGAAAATCTTCTTCTTCTGAGAGCTTGCTCTTTGTCTTTGAATTTCTCAAAGTTTATGGGGGGTTCTTCTATCTGTTTCTCTCTTTTTGAGACTTGAAGTCTTAGGTCCTTTTTATAGGGCGAGCTGATTTGTTCAATCGGTTAAGGAGATCTTTTCTCCAATTGATTTGGGGATTTCCCCACCGTTGGATCTTTGATCCAAGGGCTTCTGATTTACAGAAGGCAATTTTCTTGTTTTTAACAAGATTGGGAAATCTTTCCCCATACAGAATTTATTCTGTAATTTTGGTGATTTTTAATCATCTTTGGATCATTGATCCATCGGTGCTCTGATTTACAGAGCACAATCTTTTTGTTTGGAAAGATTTTGAGGAATCTCTCCTTAACAGAATTTTATTCTGGTTAATTGAAGATTTTTCATCTTTATTAGATCTTTGATCTGACGATGGGGAGCTTTTAGTTCCTACGCTAGCGCACCTGTGCTTTGCACATGGGGCGCTGCTTAGAGTGTAGCGAACTTAACGCTAGCGCATACGTGCTTTGCACGTGGTGCGCTGCTTGGAGTGTAGTGCTCTTAGCGCTAGCGCACACGTACTTTGCACATGGTGCGCTGCCTGGAGCGCAGCGCACTTGGCGCTGCTATGAAGCGTTGCTTCATTTCAAAATTTGAAAGTTGAACAGAGCTTTGCTCTGATTGGGGGAAAAATGCCCCTACCGTCGCGCGCACGTGGCCTACATGTGAGTGCAGCGGTGGCAGCACCTGCGCCTTTGGATCAACTCAGAAGTTGAAACGGCATCTCAGTGCCTATAAATAGGACCCTTGGCCCTTGAGATAATTTATGTTCATCTTCTTTCTTGTTTTCTGTGAATTTTTATTCTCCTTCAGAGCATAGCTCTTCGTCTTAAGAACTACCTTAAGGACAGAACTCTGTCAAAATTTAGGTAAAGATTAAATCTTTTAAAGGATTATTTAATAATCTAGGGTTTCACCCCTCAACAGTAGATCTTCGATCTAAAGAAAACCTTTTTTAGGGTTTCATTAACAGAGCTTTGCTCTCTTGAAATCATAGATCTAAAGAGATCTTTCTTGGGGTTTCTTAACCCATTAACAGAGCTTTGCTCTTTTCAAATCATGTAGATTTATTAATCTCCTATGAAGAACTCTTTAGAGTTTGTCCATGGATCTTGAAGATCTCAGAATTTTAATTCATCAAGAATTTTACTTCAATTTTTCTGATGGGTTATTCCATCATTCTTACAGAACATGGCTCTTAGAATTCTCGGGGAATTTTTAATTCCCCTCATAATTGACTTTGACAGGTGTCATTCCTATCTGCAGAGCATTGCTCTCGAGGAGTTTAACTCCTTGGCCCGAGGAATCTTTTCATTAAATGCGAAATCCTTTTTAGGATTCCTTCCTTAATTGCACAGAATTAATTTCATTGAGTGATTTAATTAGTACTTATTTCCTCCTCGGGGATATCATGAGTTGTTTAAATCCCGTGTCTGTTTTTAATAAGGATTTTCTTAATCAGTCTGTCCACTTACTCCCGCCGATTTTCTTTTTCAGACGTTATGGACGCTCATATGTATGATCTTGACGAAATTATTTCTTACGGAGACATTCGCGCAGTCGGCCGTTCTCAAAATCAGGAATTCACGAACGCCCAGTGTGCTGAAATTATGGGTCGCTTTGATGCATACAATGGTCGACTGCTTCCTCGTCATTCCTCTCTCTTGAAGTTTATTGTGGAAGCGATTTGGGGAGAACTTCCTCTATTCTACGCCGGCATGCCGCTTAAGGCATTGGACGACGCCGAAGATAAGGTGCACTCGGTGTATCTGATGGGCTTAATCTCAAATAAAAGGTGAGACAACCTTGTTGATATCCTGCATCAAGCTTTTCAGCAGGCGGCGATACTCGCTGCCTATCGAAGGGTGGAGGATATCAGTGGGGATCCTGACGCTTGTGATTATGAAAGAATGCACACGAAGATGGTCCGAGAGGCCCGAAATTTTTTGGATGGCCTCACTTTTGAATTTCTCAATCCATGTCCTGGATTTGATGTCTTGCCTTTGTAAACATTTTAATAGCGTTTTTGTTTACTGTTTTCATCAATGAAGGAATTTGCTGAAGTATGAATAGCAAGCTTTTCCATTTCCATGTGTTTATTTTATGCATTAAACCTTTTTGCACATGCATGAATGGGTACGCTTTGAACGCTTAACTGAATGCGAAACAAATGTTCTTCTTACTGTCGCTTTCTTCTCTTTGTTGTGTTGTTGCCATGTGATTTTAGCAAGTATGCTCTGTAGATAGTAAGTGACGGTCCATCTTGGACTCTTTACGGGGTGTAGATGGCTTAGGAAACAGATTCAGGTCTGTTGCCTAAGACTTTTCAATTTTATGAGCCGTGAGGGTCTCATAAAGACTTTTCTCCCTACGAGTCGAGAGGATCTCGCAGGTGTATTTTCTCCTTAGGAATCGTGAGGATTCCTAAGTGCGTTTTCTGTTGAGAGTCTTAAGGTTCTCCTGAGAGAATTTTCTTCCTTATAAGTCGAGAGGACTTGTAAGTGGTTGTTTCCTTTCTTGTCGATGTTTGACTTATGAAAGTGTGGCCTGTAGAAAATCTACCTTGACCTCTCTGCGAGGCAATGATGGCTTGGGAGACAGGGTTAGGATCTGCCACCTAAGACTTTTCAACTTTATGAGCCGTGAGGGTCTCATAAAGAATTTTCTCTCTACGAGTCGAGGGGATCTCATAGGTGTGGTTTCTCCTTTGGAATCGTGAGGATTCCTAAGTACGTTTTCTCTTGAGAGTCGTAAGGATCTCACAAGAGAATTTTCTCCTTACAAGTCGAGAGAACTCGTAAGTGATTGATGAGTTGACCTGCTCCCGAGTCGAAGCATTTCTTTGACGGGGAGTTCGAGGATTTACTTTGGCTGTTTCCCACGGAGTCAGAATTGACTTTGGCCGTATTCCACGGGACCAGGGGTTGACTTTATCCGCATTTCACGGAGTCAGGGGTTGACTTTATCCGCATTTTACGGAGTCAGGGGTTGACTTTATCCGCATTTCACGGAGTCAGGGGTTGCTCTGGACGTTTCCCACGGGTCAGGATTGACATTAGCCGTGTTCCACAGGACCAGGATTTGCTTTGGGCGTTTCCCACGGGGTCAGGATTGACATTAGCCGTGTTCTACGGGACCAGGATATTCTCTGGGCGTTTCCCACGGGGTCAGGATTGACATTAGCCGTGTTCTACGGGACCAGGATGTGCTCTGGGCGTTTCCCACGGGGTCAGGATTGACATTAGCCGTGTTCTTTGGGACCAGGAGGTGCTCTCTCGGTTGTCTGTGAACCGTCGAGGTTTGGAACAGGGACTTTGCCATGGCTCCAAGGTTGATTGTCGCGTTTGAATCCTGCTGGAATGAGGAGGAACGCTGTTGGTGATCTCTAGGCTGTAGATGCGGCTTTCGAGACTTGGAACAGGGACTTTGCCATGGCTCCGAGGTAGTCTCTAGGTTGTCTGTGAACCGTCGAGATTTGGCTTCTCTTTCTGATGGAGCCTGGTGGGAAGGTATGGTTCCCTCTTTGTTTGTGCCCCTGGATTGTATATAGGGATCGATGTGATCTTACCTGTAGGGCAAAAAGTTTCATTTTATATATTTTTCTTTCTGCGATGCTCTATCATTTCAGCTTTTATATCGCGAAAGTCGCGATTGCCCAATCATTTTGGCTATTTTTCGCGGTGCCCAATCATTTCGGCTATTTGTTTTATTTACTCGCTGCTTTTTGTTGTGAGTTGCCCAACCATTTCGGCTATTTTGTATGCATATATTTTACTTGCTGATTTTGTTGCAAGTTGCCGCATCATTTCGGCTATTTCATATGCATTTGTGGCTCGCTGACTTTTCGCTGCGAGTTTGGGATTTGATACCGATTTAGGCATCAATATCGCTACAACTGGGATATTGCCAGGAGCGAATCATCATTTGCCTCTGTCGATGTCGAACAAAGGTGGCTTAACGAACGGGGTTAGGATCCTGTTGACTAAGGCTTTTAACTTCATGAGCCGTAAGGGTCTCATAAAGGTACTTCTCCCTACGAGTCGTGAGGATCTCGTAGGTGCGTTTTCTCCTTAAGAATAGTAAGGATTCCTAAGTGTGTGTTCTCTTATAAGTCGTAAGGATCTTACAATAGTGTTTTCTCCTTATAAGTCGAGAGGACTTACAATGGCTGTCCACTGTGTGAACATATCCCTAGTCGCGGGTGGGACTCTGTTAGGGAAATGTTTATTCGTGCCCGTGGATTGTATACAAGGGTCGATATTGAGACGCTTGTAGGGCAGCATTGGAGATTGTGATGGCTTAAGAACAGGTTCAGATCCCTGTAGCTTAAGGCTTTTGAACCCTGTGAGCCGTGAGGGTCTCAAAGGGGAATTCTCCTTACTAGTCGTGAGGATCTCGTAAGTGTAATTTCTCCTTAGGAATCGTGGGGATCCCTAAGTGTGTTGCTCCCTTGTGAGTCGTAAAGATCTATATTTTCTCCTCACAAGGTCGAGAGGACCTTGCAAGTGTCTTTTAACGAGCTTGCGCCCTTTCGGGTTTTCACAAACTCGCTGGTAGTCCTGCTGTTTTTACCCACGGAGCCCTTTCGGGTTTTCATCCGTGCCCATTTCGCTTGTGGACGTACCCTTTTTTTTGTGTCAGCCTTGGGATGCTGCGGTCCGTAGTAGTTTATAGACGTCTCCGTCAACAGCCAGTTTTAGAACATAGTGGTCTATTGTTAGTTTAAGGACGTTTCGGTCCGTTTGCCGGCTACTACTTATAGAGTTTGGGCTTAGGAAGATAGCTAGCGGACATAGGCATCTTCATCTATCGTTGACCTAGGCCGTGACTTGTCAGGCGTAGTATTTTTTCAGGAAGGGACCGTGTATTGGCCTGAAAGGTCTTTCACCATGCATGTCCATTAGTAGATAGGCTCCACCCTGGTAAACTTTGTCTATGATGTACGGGCCTTCGTAGTTCGGCTCAAATTTCCCTCGTTTGGCACGATTGGGGATCATAGGTCTTTTGACCACTAGCACGAGTTCGCCTTTGCAGAATATTCTCGGCCTAGTCAATCTTTCGTATGAGCGCGTCATCTTTGCCTTATAAGCCTCCAGGTTTTGTTGCCCCATGAGCCGGGTTTCATCAAGGGCATCGAGCTCCTTAAGCCGAAGGTGAGCATTTTCTTCGTCTGTTAGCTCATAGTGAACTGCCACTCGTAGAGAGGGTAACTCTATCTCAAGGGGGAGTACCGCCTCTGTGCCGAATACCAATGCATACAGCGTTGTGTTTGTGGCCGTTTTGAACGTAGTTCGATACGCTCAGAGAGCTTCATGCAGTCTCTCGTGCCAGTCCTTCTTATTTCGAGACCCCGTCTTTTTCACGATCTTCGTCAAGGTCTTGTTGAAAGCCTCAGCTAGAGCGTTAGCTCGGGGATTATAGACCGAAGAATATCTCCGATCTATGTTATGCTGTTGTGCGAAGCGGCTGATTTTATGGCTTCTGTAGGCTGGCCCGTTATCGGAGATAATCCGTCGCGGAGTGCCGAACCGGTAAATGACGTGTGTTTTGAAGAAATGAAGGATATTCTCCGTCTTCACTTCTCTTAGCGGTATTGCTTCCGCCCACTTGGAGAAGTAATCAATTGTCGCCAAAATGAATTGATGTTCTCTGGATGATGCCGGTTCAATGGGCCCGATTATGTCGGTTCCCCACATTTCGAACGGCCAGCTAGCCACCGTTGGGTGTAGCGGATTTGGATGCTGATGGATAAAGTCCCGTGAATCTGGCATGAGTGGCACTGCTTCGCGTATTCGAGACAGTCTCGGATCATTGTGGGCCAATAATAGCCCATCCTTTTGATCTTCAGCTTCATCTTTGGCCCGGCTTGGTGAGAACCGCAGATCCCGTCGTGAGTTTCTTGGATGACTCTCTTTGCCTCTTCACGTCCCAGGCATCTTAGCCACAGGGAGTCGAACGATCTCTTATACAGAGTATCATTGACAAAGGCAAAAGATTGAGCTCATTTCATGAGCTGATGTCTTAAAGACGCATCTTCAGGTGTTCGACGGGATTTGAAGTAGTCTATAAAGATTTCTCTCCAATCTTTAACCTTTTCCTGGTCTTTTATTTGTAGAGCCATTTTCTCGGTCGCTCCCTTTTCTTCGGACGACTCCGGAGATATTTCTGCCGGTGCAAGAACCCGACGGCTTTGTACCACAATCCTTACATCATCGAGGTTTTCGTCAGCCAGTTCGTAAACGAGTTTATCTAACGCATCCGCTTTACTATTTTCCGCACGCGGTATGCTTTCCAGGGCGTATGTGGGAATTTGAGCCAGCAATTGTTGTACCCTTTCACCGTACTTTACCAACTCCGGTTTGCACGTCTGATAGTCTCCGTTTACTTGGCTAACGACCAGTTGGGAGTCTCCGTATATGAGGAAGTTTTCGATTCCCATATCGACAGCGATCTCATGACCTGCTATCAAAGCTTCATACTCGGCTTCATTATTTGTCCTTGGCTCTGTTAAGGAGAAGGCAAAGTGCATTATCCCTCTTTGTGGAGTCACGAAGATGGGGCCTAGCCCTGATTTGATTATGGGGGTGCTTTGTTTTCGCTTCTTCATAGAAGATGCTCCGTCGAAATAGAGTTCCCACTGGGTATCATTCTCTCTTCTCTCCCTGTCGATCGTGTCAAATGCGTTTTCGTCGGGCAATTCGCAGTTCAAAGGAGAATCGGCAGGTATCGGATGCTCAGCGATGAAGTCGGCGATGGCCTGGCCTTTTGCCTCCTTGAAGGGTCGGTATGTTATCAAGAATTCCATTAAGTGGAGGGCCCATTTAGCGAGCCGTCCCATTATTATAGCCTTTGACATTAAATATTTGAGAGGATCCACCTTTGATATGAGATGGACCTCATGTGCCAACGCATAGTGTCTGAGCTTCGTTATCGCGAAGATCAACGCCAGGTGGTGTTTTTCAATGGGGGAGTAATTGTTTTCTGCCCCCAGGAGAACTCGACTCAAATAATAGAGGGCTCTCTCTTTCCTTTGGTCATTTTCTTTTGCCCATAATGCGCCTAGAGAACCCTTGAGGGCGGTTGTATATAGAATGAGAGGCTTTCCCTTGACTGGAGCGGTTAGCACCGGAGAATTCTGCAGGTATTGCTTGATTTCATCCAGTGCGCTTTGGCATTTGCGATCCCAGATGAAAGGGGTTCCCTTCTTCATCAGGTGACTGTAAGGACGGCACTTGCCGGAGTGATTGGCTATGAATCGCCGGATATATGCAAGCTTTCCTTGGAGAGACTGCAGCTGCTTGAGAGTTCTTGGCGGAGGCATTTCCATGATCGTCTTGATCTTCGACAGGTCTATCTCGATGCCTCGGTGTCGGACGATGAATCCTAGAAACTTGCCCGAGGATACTCCGAATGCGCATTTGAGAGGGTTCATCTTCAAGTTGTATTTCCGAAGGCGCTGAAACATGATCTTCAGATGCTCCCAATGCTCCTCGTGCGATTTGCTTTACACCACAAGGTCGTCGATATAGCTTTCGACGATTTCATGTATGAGGTCATCGAAAATCTTCGTCATTTCCCTCTGATAGGTGGCGCCGGCGTTCTTCAGACCGAAGGGCATCACTTTGTAGCAGAATATTCCCAGAGGAGTCCGGAAAGAGGTATGCTTCTGGTCTTCGGGATGCATCTTTATCTGATTGTATCCTGATGAGCCGTCCATGAAGGAGAAAACTTCGAGAGTGGACGTATTATCTATCATCAGCTCGGTGACCGGTACTGGAAAATCATCCTTCGGGCAAGCTTTGTTGAGATCCCGAAAGTCCACACATATGCGAACCATCCCATTTTTCTTCATCACCGGGACGATGTTGGCGATCCAGTCAGGATACTGAACCTCTTGGATGAAACCGAGTCGATTAGCTTCTTGACCTCGGCGTTGATACTCATCTCAAGCTCGAGCCGCATTCTTCTCGGCGCTTGTTTGATCGGCTTGACGTCCGGAGATATCGCCAATTTGTGCACAACAATCTCCGGATCTAATCCGGGCATCTTAGAATAGTTCTATGTGAAACAGTCTTTATACTGAATGAGCACGTCTTTGAGCGTAGCCACCTTTTCTTCAGACAACAGCTCACTGACGAACGTCGGTCGTGGGTCACTTGCCGTCCCCAAGTCGATTTTTCTGAGGCTATCTGCAGTAGTATGTATCCCATCTTCCATCTCTTTTGGCGCTGATGGAAATTCTGAGACCACCTCGTCTTCGTCCTCATTTTTGAAGCACCAGGGGAGGTCATCCATATTCTCGGGTTCTTCTTCTGACAGCGTTATTGCGTGACAGGTACGAGATCGTTTCCAAGACCGATGTTGATCTGGTTCTACTCTCGCTATACACGTCACTTTCGGTTCATGCTTCTGTGGCGAGGTTATCCTCCAACTGCTGGATAGAGCGAACCTGCCTTGTTGATATCGGTCTTCAATCCAGTTCTTGAAGGTGAAGCAGTCTTCGAGAGGATGTCATATTGCTCGGTGATAGGAGCAACAGTCTGGGTGAGAGACCTCGTCTGCTTGCTCGGGATGCTTGGACTCTGGGAGCGTAATCATCCGATGTTTCATGACGAGGTCGAATATCTTCCTTATCTTATCTTGGGGAAAAGAATATGCTCGACCCATCTTCTTTATAAGAGATGGATCCTGGCTGCTCGATTCTCGATCGCGTGGCTTCTTAGACCCGCTTTGCCGCTGTCGAACGTTTTTTCTGTTCTTTGGTTTATTTTTTCCTCTGCGCCGGGTCTTTTGTATGACGGGCTGGCGACGAAGAGCATTGTCATTCTCCGCGGCCTGCTGAAGGAGGCGCTGCGTCTTGGCTTTCTCGTAAATGGCCATTTCGCGGCTATGGTCGTCTCGAACCTTTTGACCCGCTTCCCTTATAAGCTTGTCCATCTGTTCTACAAACGACGGACTTGGCATTTTCACGGCGGGACCTCGTTTTGGTTCAGGGTTAGCATCTTCCCACAGAGTATCTCCTTCTTCATCGAAGTCATGTATGACGTAGCAGCCATGGAATCGCTCCTGTTTCTTGGATCGGATATATCCAAGACCGATCGTTTCCATTCTCCCGTTGGACAATTTTCGTTGAGTTCTGGGGACGTCCCGGATCCTGTTGTAGAACTGAGCTTGTCGCGTGGTTTGCTTAAGGGGTACGCCTTGGCGCCTCAACAGCCTTTTTAATCCTTCTGTGTAGTATCTGGGCAGATGGATGGGCTGGAGCCTGTCAAGCGTAGAATCGGCGCCATGCCAAATTTCTTTCTCCACTTTGGTTTCCGCGGATCGATAAAAGAGGATCGCCTTTTCATCTTTTCTCCTGGGAGGGACGTAGAACGTCTGCAGTTCCTGCACACTATAGGTATCAAGTGCGTCGAGCTCTTTGTAATGCTCTTGCGGAACCATGGCGATTTGCAAACTCCGATCATCGTCAGCGAAGGCTTGTATCGATGGCCGAACAAAAAATACGGTATTGACCTCATCTTCCGAGTCGCTGCCGAAGACCAGAATAGGGGTGGACAGTCCCGGCTTGTTGTATTGGGGTGGTCTTGAATAAACTATTTCTTCTTCCTCTTCGGTATCACTCCCAAAGACCGGAATAGTAGTGATAGCTTTGTTCTTCGGTTTGTGGCATCTTTCCGTGTCTTCGAAATCTAGTAAGAAGTATTTTGCATCTTCGTACTTTCTGACTTCATTCACGAAGAATGGGTTCAATTCCCCTGTCACGGTATATTCGAGACCATCCTTGAAATACTTTGTCATGCCCCGCTTCCCAGTGTACGGCGAAGGGGACGCGACCGGTCCGCTACGTATATACTCAGAAGTACATACGCTAAGCGTATCTAAGCAATATAAAATAAATACACAAGAGACAAGAGATAATAAAAACATCAACTTTTATTTATTAACATTGTTTTGTACAATGCATGAAAACGAAATACAACTGAAATAAAAGATGCCTAAACAGTGGTATAACAGGAAATGAAAAGTACTGAAAGAAAAGTGTACAATGAAACTAAAGTGCAGGGTCTTCGGCAAACTGCTCTAAGTCTTCTACAGATGGCTCGATCTCTGCCGGGTCCAAATCACCTGACGACATTCAAAGAAGAAAGAAATAGAATGTCGTCAGCGAACAGGTCGCTCGGTAAGTCCCAGAGATAAGAGGGAAGTAGAATAGACATAAGAAGAAGATATCTTTTAAAGTTGTATAATATTGTTGTAATGTTGTGTTAACGATGTTGTTTGTAGCTTGGTACAGAAGGATACCAGTGTATACGAGGGGGGTCTCTATATGCTAGAGACCAGGGCAAACGGAATGTACAAGGAACCGTTAAGCCACTGTACAACAACAACGGAATATAGGTTAGGTGTCTTAATCTGACCATCTCGTGCCACCTTTAACACTTTCCGTACCAATCTACCCCTTAAACCCCGCGATGTCTTGTTTGTATTGTTATCTTGTAAATTGTATTAGTGGTATGAGTGATTGACTGACTGAAACCATGATATCAGTAAACGGTTGTAACCGTAGAGTCATGTAAATGGAATAACTGAGAATCATGTAAGAGGAATATATATATATATATATATATATATATCCATGGTTCGGTTCAGTCAAGTTGTATAAATTGATAATTGAATTCATGGATTCATATGTTCATATTGAATTGGAATATTGCAGATTGTAGATTGACTTGAATCATATTCAAGTCAGATTAATCAGACTCAAACCCGAGTCAGACAGTTAGAAGTGTAAATCGAAGTCCTATAATTGCTAGGGTCCTTAGGGTAATTTATAAAACTTGAGGGGGTTTTATGTAATTATATTTCTATACACTTTTCAAGATACACCCCAAGTATTTATTAATCGTCTTTAGAGTTGTAATGAATATGGATTTTATATTATGGTATTTCTAGTGAAAATCTCCTAGATTCATAATTAAAGGTATTTATTTATAATATTGATTTATTTGGAATTCATGGTATTTTAGTGTAAAATTTGTTCTTATGATTTTTAGAAAAAAGGAGGAATATTTATATCATAATAAAATAGGTATTTTAAGGATAAATATACATATATTTATACAAAACTAATTTTAATATATTTATTATATTCTAAAAATCTTATTTTCTTAAGATGTCGTACTTTAAATCTTTCGAGACCGAATGCTCCTTGCGGAGGTCTGAATCTCGCACTACTAAGCCCGAGGATGTGCGATAATCCGCACCATCCCGAACGGGTTCCCCAAAAAATGGGTTGTAGCGGCGCTTTGCAAAGATTGTAAATACTAATCATTTAGAAAACGGTTTTATAAAGTAAAAGGTATTTATTTATAAAAATGTCAATTTTCCGTATTTTAGATTCTAGGGTTTCCTAAGTCAACTAGCCTATTTCTAAATGGTCTAAACGACAAGTTGTTAGATGCCTCAAATCGCCTCTTCACCGCTAATTGTGTCCAGGTAAGTATGAGTGAGGAAAGGAGGGATCCGCTCACGAATCACCGTGAGACGGGCCTTTTAAAGTTACCTTTCTCATTTACCTAGCCTAGACACCACAAAATCAGGTTTAGATAAACGATCGATGTCCACAACTTATCGTGTTTTCCTAATAAGAGGTATTTATTTAAAAGTGTGTCAAAGCCAAAACTTTTAGAAATGGGTTTATTAAGAATATGGTATTTAAATGAAAGTATTGTTTTATCGTATTCTAAGTTTTGATGATATCGTTTAGGGTTGTATTTGCGTGTGTGAGGAGGTAGGTCATTACCTCGTGCTTTACTTTAAATGTATAGCAAAGTTAAGGGGATTAAATGTGAAATTGAAATATTGTGGTATTTAAGTGAAAATACGATAAATTGAAAAGGCTATCATTTCATGTGATGAAACTTGTTCAAATTATTTGTTAAATGTTTAATAGTCAACAATAAGATGTTTAAGCATGATTGAATTGGTGAGAAGTGAAATTTTATAGAAAACCGAATCGGAAATCGGATTTGTTCCGATTCCGTCGGGTTTTGTAATTTCGTATTTTAGAGAATAAGAAAGAGAGATAGAATGGGACTTACAGGTTTCGATTAAGCAAGGGAGTGAGGGGGGACTAAAGGGGTTGCCGAGGCGTTGCTTCGTCGCCGGTTGTTCCAAAAACGTCACCGGAATTTCGTCGGAGGTTCGTCGCGAACTTGTTTTCAAAGTACACAACTCTTGAGAAGATTTTGAGAGAGTGGGCTCAGGATTTTGGGATGAGAGGGTAAAGGGTAGGGGGTGTATTTATAGGATAGGCTAGGGGTAGGGTAGGTGAAGGGTTTTTGATAAAAAAATGTAAAAATTATAGAAAATTCATTAAAATTTGAGTAATTAGGTGTTAATGGGTATTCTGGAACCGATCCATTAAATTAGGGTATGCAGGGGGTTAGAGAAGGCGAAGAGGCGGATTTTTTATGTTGACGACTTGGCTGTCCGGCTGAGTCCGGCCGGCGGCGCAGGCCCGAGTTGGGCCGAGTCGGGGTGCCGGGGGTAGGGGGTCTCGTGGGGTAAACATCGGTATTTTTACTTTTTCAGGTGAAGTTCAACTTTTTGGAGTTATGGTGTGTGAACTGTTGGGCTTCCAAAGGATTTAAAACAAAAACAATATAAAAATAATGTGGGGCAGGGGATTTGAACTCTGGTGGCTTGGTTCTGCAGTGCAAGGTGTTACCAATGAGCTACAAGCTCCTTCTTGTAATTATTGTGGGAAAATAAATACTTAAAGTGGTAACAGCAACATTAAATACCCCAAGTATACTTCAAATTTAAATCAATTTTATGTATACAAAAAATGGAGTTGTTACATACTTCATACACTGATGTTGTGTAGAAAGGATGATATTGTACTCGTGTAGCCAAGGCCTGCCGAGCAAAGCATTGTAACATGTCTTGGCGTCAATGACGTAAAATTTAATGTCCGTGACGAGCAGCCCAAAGCGTAACCTCAGTATCACAGACCCGGGCGTCCTTGATGACTGGGAGTCAAACCCGGAGATAGTGATCTTATCCCGAGCGAGGTGCTGAACACTCATGCAGATTTCCTTCAACACTCTTACATCGAGGAGATTGACGGAGGACCCATTGTCAACCAGGATCTTACCTATCTTAATATCATGACAGTATCCGGAGACATAAAAGGGACGGTTATGCTCGCACGTCCCGAGGAGGAGATCTTCATCGCCAAAGGTGATATCGGCTGTATGCACTTTTGCCTAAAAGAACAAAGGGCTGAGCAAACAAAACCCAAATAAGTGCTTAGCATTTTTAAATAAAAGAAAAAGAAAGAAGAAAAGACTGAGCATACCAAGCCCAAATTAGCTAAAAGTCTCTCTCTCAAATTTTTAGCATCTGAGCCTAAATGCTATGTTGTTGGATCTTAATAAAAAATGATCATTAAAATTCTGCTAAATTGATCTTAATCTCAAACAGGACTAACGTATCCTTAGTTAAAATAAATTGAGCCCAAATGCTCATATATTTAAGTTGATCTTAATCTCAAACTAGATTAACGGTTCTTAAATAAAATGAAACATTTTTGAACTAAAGCAATATATAATCTAAGTTTAAAACCCAAACCCAAATCTAAAAATATACGTGTTTAGACCGATCCGCGCCCTATGGGCGACAACATAAATTAGTCTCCGAATACAATCCACGGGCAAGCTTAACAAACAAAATAACATACGACACGAAGTGAACAACTGGAGCAGAAGAAAGTGGTTATCGCAACGCGATAGCGTAATTAACTGCAGGGGCTTGCGCCTGAAAGGAAGAGCATCCCCACAATAAAAAAACACTCACAAATAAGGGAAAATCTGATGAAGTCTGCTACAACGGTCTATCCAAACCTCCGATATATGGTGACATAAATCAATTTGGTATCTTTGGAGAGGTGGATGGATAAGTCCAAATTGCATCCACCCCCAAATTTAGGCTAGAAGTCCCAACGTCTCGGTCTGGTCTTTCAGCAGTGAACGGATTCTGGCACGCCCGGTGAGGCCTTTCCCTCTTTCCACTCCATACTTCGTGTGTCGTGTTTCGCGAACAAAATCGCGGTTCGCTATGGTTGCCCTTGGATTCAAGGTACTAAAACTTGGTGTCTTGCTCCTGTGCAGAAAATTAATCGCTCACAGCTCTACCTCATGCAACAGCAACTCCCGCTCCATCCTAACTGGAGGAGTGGCCTATGGTCCCAACGCGGCCTCTATTTTCACAATGCCAGTGGGGAAGGTCACACAAGCCATTATCGTACTGTTCTTCAGGACCATTCTCTCATCTTTGAGTTTCGGTGCCTCAACGCCACCAGAAGAAGCTCCCCGAAGGTCGGTCTTCGATCGGCTAGAAACCATGACGGCCCACATCAGCAAGCCGTCAAACTCTGGCATCTCTGTCTTCAACAGGCAGAGCAAGAACTCAAACCGAACCGCAAAGAAGCTCGAGATACCTGAAGGGGCTACCCCAAAACGGCTAGCCCTTCCTAATCCTGCTATAGTCGAAGCCGTCAAAGGTGCTTCCCCCATCTGGCAGTTGGTCTTCGAAAGATTGGCCGGCTCTCCTCAAACTCCATCAAGGACGTCGGTCTTCAATAGGCTGACGCCGATTGAAACCCCTCAGCAAAGTCGGGGGCATGATGAAGCCGCTTCCAAAACTGAGGCGGTCCCTTCTGCGAGGCACGCTCGACGTCACCACTGGTGCCGAGTGAGAGAGGCTGGGGACAACTCACACTCTGGACTCACCCCACCAGCTCCTATGGTGGAGGTCGACATTGTTGTTCCAACCGGGAACAGTTCTAAACCGCTTAGGAGGGTGTGCAAAAACTCCCCAACTGCAGCGCTAAATAAATCACCCCACCTGCAAAATTTACAGTGCAGGCAAAACCGGAGCGGCCTTACCAGCGGCTCTCATCGCAAATTCATAGGGTTTGGCGAAAATTCTAAGTCTCTGTGATTGGCAAAATTTAGTCATGTCAACCAAAGAAATCGAAGGTCCGACAAGAAAAAGACCACTTCTCCGCCATACAACGGGGGAATTCTCCTAAACAGGTGCCTGTCACAACGGCTCTTTCAACTCCAATCTCTTATAAAAGAACGAGGGTGGAGAAAGCTCTACCGCTTCGGCAAATTCCAAAGACGATAGATCTAAACGTCCCAAGTCTGAGGGCATAACCGTACATACGGTCTATATGGCCAACGGTAAAGAAGAGAACCGTGCTTCGGTGAGTAACCGACCGCAAACCTAATCGCTGACAAAGGCTCAGGAGAAACAACAAAAGCTCCAGGAAATGCTGACCAAAATGGCAGCACTTACAGGAAAGAAAGAAAGTCCAGAAAGAGAGGCCGAACAGCGCCAAGAGTAGGATACCGATACAGAGTTTCTGTGAAGGGCGCTAGAGAGGAAGGAAAAAGAGGCCGCTTTGCAAGCTGCTAAGATAAAGCAGATGGCTCTCTTGTTCCAAGATATGGTTGGAATGATGATCCAGCCAGAACCCTCGGCCGAAGATCCGCCAATAATCATCAAGGATGACAGAGGGGAAATATTAAACCCTCCTTCAGCCTTATCAGCGGCCAAGGAGAAAACGATCTCGAAGGCCGCCCTTAATGATTACATTGCTAAAAAAATAAGAGCTCATCAAGCTAATGAAGCCGCTGAAAAAGCCGGTATGATCAAATTAAATACCCGCCGGGATATACGATCCCCAAGTTCCATGTCTATAAAGGAACAGGAAACCCTCATCAACATATCGCACATATCAGAACTCTGTGCGGCAACACCGAAGGCGATGATAAACTGTTGCTTTGCCAGTTCGTTGGCAGCCTGTCAGAAACAGCCTTCGAATGGTAGTCGAAGCTCCTAAATGACTCTGTGAAAATATTTGCAGAAATGGAGCTACTGTTCACACAGCGGTTCTCCAGGGCGAGCGAATGCACTCCGATCAGAGCATTAATCAATACCAGGGTAAAGCCGGGAGAAACATGGGTCCAATACGCGATCCGATGGCGAAACCTGTGGCCTAAGTGCGAACAACGCATTGAAGAATCCCCTGCCGTGGGCATATTTATCGGGATCCTTGATCCTCAAACAACGGTGTCCCAGTTCATGACATTCTTCAAACCAACTACCTTCCAGGCTCTGATAGATAAACTGACCCAAATGGACTAGATGGGCCATGGGCCTTCGTCCTTAAATAAGGACCCTCGAAATGCAAAGGGTAATGGGAAAGCAGCCTTCGTTTCCAACACGCAACAAAATCCGAGTGGCCCAAAACTAGCTGCTCGCCAAAACAACGCGCGCCCACGCCTGTCCTTGGAGGAAAGACTAGGATGCGCTTACTCGTTTTCCTGCGACAAGACGAGGAGACTGTTCCAATTGGCAATGCGTAATAAACTCATCACATTGCCAGACATACGGCGTCTACCGCTAACCGGCGACGTCAACAACCCTAACTACTGCTCCTATCACAGAATGGTGAGCCACCCAATTAAAAATTGCTACGTCTTCAAGAACCGGGTCGAAGATCAGCATTAACAGGGGAAATTTGCGCTATCTGTTAACTGGAGGGTAAACCCACCCCAGAAGCACACTCCCAAAAAGGTGGATGCACAGGGGCATCATGCTCACTCATGGAAGAAACTCCATGGGAAGTCGTTCTTTCAGCGAAAACTAAAAGAATGTTGAAGGATCTGCAAGCATGTCCGGCAGTCAGGTGGAAAAGCCTACTTGAATCCGAAATAATCGAAGGGATGTTAAAATCTCATCCCGCACCGAAAATTGTTAGCGAGGGGAAAACCCCTAAGTCAATCCTTCGAAGTCTTCGAAGAAAAAAAAGAAGACCAATAAGCCTGTGCAGCCTGCTGAGTATGATGAAAAGCGCACAAATCTATAAAAATACATTAACACGCTGGAGGAGTACAACCAGAAGGCGCGGACACCGGTCATACTCGAAGTGTTCCTCAAGCATATTCCAGAGGATGAACATGGTGATAATGATGAGGAAAATGACTCATCAGAATACACCGAAGAACGTGGAGGAGGTTGCCACATGGTCTCCCATTCGTCATTATATGACGAAGAAGCTCCCTCAGTATTAGAAAAAAATGCAGAGGAACTGGGGACTGAATTGGCGCTAAAATCTCCGTAACTGCCTGATTGATCTGTAAAGTGTGTGTAGTAACCGCAATCAATAATGGTGTCGCGTGTAGCTAGATCGAGATGAGTACGGGTCTCAGGGAAACGTTGAATCTTTCAATCTTACTTTAGACAAGTTGAAAAAGAGGAAGAATAAAAGAATAAAGAATAGTGGAGAATAGTTTCTAGATCTACGTCAAAATACGGATGTAGAAAATAGATCTAGTTTAAATAAAGATGTAGATTTTATATCAAAAGAAAGCTTGTAGGGTTCGTTCGGATTTAGTAGTAATTGATGACTAATAAAGATGACTCCTTTTATCTATTGATAGATTTAAAACTAGATTGATAGTGATGAATGAGGATTAGGGTTCTTCGAAGAAACTAGTGTTTCCACACTATTGACCCTTGTCCCTTCATTGATCTCTTTTCATGTCTAGCCTTTAACAAAACAATTGTAAATCTAATCTCAAATTGCGGTCGAGATTAGCAATAAATTGGTAGCGTGCCTGATTTGGATGTTAACGATTCTTTTGCTAAAGTTTATAAACTTCATAAGACTCAAAAGAAGTTAAAGTATTTTCTCATCCATTGTTCTACCTTAATCCTACGAACCCTATCAAGCGGGGAATTACTCGCGCAAGATGGAGATAGAAGAAGAACGGATAGAGATCATGATGTAAATACAGAAAATAAATGAAAACTAATTAATCTAATGATCTACCTTTATTAATCAACTTCACAATTACAAAACTATCGAGTTTAGATTACAAGAGGAAGAAGAAGTTGCTCTCGATCTCTGTCTCGTAGGAAATAGATGCTCCGTCGAATCTCACGTCGCCTTATCACGTCGAATCGCGGACCTGTCGTGGATCACTTGTTCTTTTGACGTTGATTTGCTTCGTGTAAAAGGTTGATGATTTCTAAGTTTAGCTCTCGATCCTTTATATAGCCCCAAAACCATAAACTATAGATCCCCAAAATTAGAGTTTGTTGTTGCAAATCACAACTAAAAATCACAAATCCTGACTCAGTGGATCGGCCGCAGATCCACCGCATTGATGCTAGTTTGGCCGCGGAAGTGCGGTTTGTTGGTGAGATCTTGGCTTCAGAATTCTGGAGCTGCTTCATTGTGACACATGAAGATTTATTTGATATCTGGAATCTTCATTTCTTTTCTGAGTTTCTGCCAGTTTTGATTCTTCGATTTTATTTAACTTTATCGGCAGATTTTTGATTCCCGACATCTCAACATCTCGATCTCCTGACCTGAACTAAACCTTGCACAATATCTCAATGAATAATGTTAGTAATATTTGGTATTTTTGAGATATTATCCTAACCAATTTGACATGATATTATATTTTAAGAATATTGATTAAGGATATTTGATATGATATGCATATTTAAATTATCAAAATATTATATGCTTACATTTTCCTTCATAATGTTAATTATAATATATAAATATATGGTAAATAATATTTTTACAGATAAACCCAAATATGTTCTATATTTATAATAAACACCTTTAGATTTTTAAGAAAAGTAAGTAAAATGTTATATCAAATGTGCGATATTTTCGACTGAACAAATACCCCCAAACTTAACTTTGATCGTCCCGAGCAAACTTATTTATTCAAGAGAGGGAGAAAAATAAAAAGAAAAACCTAATTAGCACACTTTCGTAGGCAACACGATTGCACTGAGCACGTGCAACAACCCGTTAAACCTCTAGGTGTCCCTAGTAGGAGGAGTGTTGTCTCCTGAGGGTTTTCACCGGATTACACCGACAAAATCCTATAATAAAATAAAGATAGTGAAAGTTACATACAAAGATAAGAACTATAAGAGAAATAACTTGAAAAGAAGAGTTTCCAACTACATCAGCTTTTTAGTTGCCGTGTGTCTTATCTTAATAGTCATGAAAAGATATTAGAAATCACATCATCCCTCAATAAAATATCGTCTTTAGTCTTCCTCCCTATCTTTCTTCCAAATATCGATCATATACCCCTACGTGTGTGTAAAAACATCCCTACACTTAGAGAATTCAATTCAAGCTATCATACTCTTGTCCATCTTCCAAAGTACTTTTTAGTCGAGGAATTTTTTGATGGAATTACTCACGCATCCTTCATGCGACCGTTAATATTTCTTGAGATACTAACTAACCAATTACTAAATGTGCTCGCGCATTTAGACGTAATTTCTCGTCTTGCAACACCTAAGGCTTAGCAGTGGCTCCCAAACCAGTTGTTCTAAGGCACCAGGTGATAAAACACTCTCGCTATATTTTTTTATGCTGCCTTAAGCAATTACAAAACCAGTGTTTATTTTTTTTCCTTCACCACTTATACTTTTTTTTATATTTCATACTAAGGCTTTTAGACAAGAGCATTTCAAGATATCCTCTACTATCCCAAGTTTCAAGATGTGTGTAAGTGCGTATAGTAGGGTATCAACGTTCAAATGTTTGGCCTCAAGAATAGAGACTATTTTTCAGACTTATTTTTATTCTCAGATTAGCAATTTCCTTCATCTTACTAACCCTTGGGACAACGGCTCATAACTACTTATTACTAGTTTCGTTTAAGAAAATATCTAACTTTCTTTCTTTTCTCAAACTATTCCTACCTTTCGAATGTAAATTTTTCACTTTCAAACTTTCATTATCAATTTTTTTTTGCTTATATATAGTATAATGCAAAGTAATGCGTGAATAAGCACAAACCTCCCCTAAACCTGTTTACAGCAGTGTCCTCACTGATGTCATCTGTTAAGCTTAAAAAAACTGTAGACTTGAGAGGAAAAGTTAGTAACGGAGACATGAAATAATGAAAGTAAAATTCTCCCCCAAACTTACTTTTTGGCTCACAATTTTATAAAAATTTTCTTTCAAGAGACAAAATATTCCCCCCCAAACTTGAGTAAAATAGTATCAAGCATTTAAAATTGTGGGGGAGTTAAAGCTATCGGTCAAAGTAAAGCCTTACAAAGACCAAAAGTCAACACCAACCATTCAAAATTTTTATCGATGTAGCACACCGGTTGGTAGAAAATCAGAGATTTGAAGAAGTAGGGAGATAGGAGGCGGTATGGTTTACGTCTCTGTTGATAGAGACGAAACAATAATGGTGAACGGAGAATGTGAATGATTAGGAATGGGAAGAATGGTTACATTCTCGTATGAGATAAGAAGAAATGGTGGTGGTTCAACTTCTTTACGTGGAGCTTGATTAATCACAAAATCCGTGTCGTTTAGGAATGTGAGTTCGTCGGCGAAAATATCTTTGAAACTTTCATCGATAGTCTGATTGAACTTTTCAATGTCAATAAGTGTCGCGCCAGAATTCAACACACTTGATTTGTCAAAAATTATGGAGGTAGGAGACCCGTAAAGCTCATCTACCTCATTCTCAAAAGAGTCTAAATCAAGTTGTCTTTCTAGAATTATCGAACTCGAAATATCGGATTGTGATTCATCAACACACGCTATCATTAAAGAAGGATTAGAAGAAGAACCAGAGAAAGTGGGAAATGAAATGGGTAAAAAAATTGGTGTGTCGAGTATTGTTGAACCAGATATGGAAAATGAAGGCTGAATTTCGTTCTGCTTTTCGGTTATACATTTATCATTAACTTCAAGATGCATATGGGGTTCGAGAAGAATAGTTAAAGGTTCGAGATGATGACCACACGGGAGTGAAAGGACCTGATGAACCGGTAGGACAAACTCATCCAAAATTTTGGGTTCATCATCCAATATATCCCCAACGTCAGTATCCTCAATCAAGTGAAGGTTACAAGTCCCAAACACCTCATAAAAAGCAGGGTTTTCAATCAATTATGGTTCTAGAGTGGAGGTGTAGAGATCACAAGGGTTGGGTGTGGCTTCATTTGAAATGGACCCTTCACAATCGGGTAAATCAAACACTACAAAGTCACACAACTCATCAGACATTCTATCTTCAATTGGTGAATCATTTGTTGTACTCGATAGATCTGTGAAACTGGGGTTATGGATTTCGATTTGGGATGGGGAGGTTTGATTTGGAAAGGTGTACCGCGCTCTCTCACTACCCAAATTCTCAATTTGTCCTATGGCCATATCATACGTTGGAAAATTTTGAGCTGGTTTGAAACTAGTTGCTCGTTCGTTTTGTTTATTGAGGACGGCCTTGCACTCATTCAATTCCTCTCTGGCGCGGCGCGACGCTACCACATATTCTTCCACAGTCCGTTCAAGACTAGACATAGGTCGGTAAGGGGTTTCAGCATAAGATTGAAATTCTTGTGGATAAGTAAAACTCCTAAATGACTGATTAGAAGGAATGTCTCGAGAAGGTGTAAAAGTCGGGTAGGATTGATAGGAATCGAAAGGTTGTGAAAATTGGGCAGGAGTAGGATCAACATTGTGATAAGAAGAATATTGATATTGGTTGTGTGGTTGGCGACTGTCAACAGATGTCATATACGCCACAAACCGAGTAGTAAAATCTTCTTTAGAAGGTGGTGGCGTTTGTTGTCCTAACGGTTTGACCAGATTGAAACTTTGGCCGTTAGTCCTTGCTATATACTCAGCGATGGACATGCGTTTAGGAGTTCCCTCACACGCTTTAGATGGTGTATCAACAAAAGTAGATGTAGAATTTTGATGAGGTTGATAGGACCTAGAGTGAGGTGGCCAACTGTTTCTTTCCGCTTGCTCTATCCGATCTCTTAAAGTCATAGTAGAGTCGGATGGTATACCGAAGCGATTACGATAACAAGAAATATCTGGATCTGGATAGCAAAGCTCGGCAAGAGTTTTTTTATTTGGGTTACCCATTATAAGAAGGTGAAAAGAGGGAGGAGGGTGAAAAGATTTAAGCTCTATTTGGATTGTTTTGCTTTGAAAGTCGAACTTGAGGGTTGACTCAACAAATCACAAAATGCACAAGCAAACCCTAGAACTAAGGTTACCTAGGTCAAGCACTAGACCGCTCCTAGACTTCCAAAAGACAAGCTGCGGGATCAATTCTCTACCACCTCTTTATAACTCTTATGGCCAGGTAAGTTGGAGGTATCCGCTATACAAATCACCGAAAATAACGGGCCTAATTAAGTAACCACTTGCCTTAGACACACTTGTCTAGACACCACAAAAGAAATACGGATAAGCGATAGATTACCCATGACCTTCCTCTGTCCTTATTGAGCGCAACGGTCCTTAGAATCCTGGTCTAGATATTTTTTTAATTAATGTAGGGTGATGTGGATGCTCGTTTTGTGATTTGTGGGGCTTAAGAAGGGTGATGAAATCCCCACCTAATCTGAATTGTGGTCTTTCCCCTTAAAGTCCGTATTAAAATATGTACAAACCAATTACAAAACACGCAAAAATATTTTTGAGCGGCGATATTTTGCAAAGAATCCTGCAGAAAAATATATTATTGGATTTTTCAGAAGATAGAGAAAGAGATAGAAAAGTTACCAGAGAAATTTGGATGTAGAATTCCCCAACTCCGCCGTCCAACCGCCGCAAAATGCAACCTTATGCCATGGTTCCGTCGCAAGAGGGAGGGTTCTTTGTAAAAAAAAAATCTGCAGTGCCTGCCTAGCTCCTCTGGACCTCTCTGAAAGTTTCTGAATCTTGATTTCCTTGCACGAGTGTCTCCAGATTCCCTCGGAAAATTCGCACACTAATCGTTAAATATGCAAGTTGCGGTTCTGTTATATTTTTATGATATGGATCGAATAAGAATTCAAAACGAATAGCAAAAAAAAATTACGCACGTATCCCTGGCAACGACGCCATTTGATTGATATGTAAAGTGTGTGTAGTAACCGTAATCAATAACGGTGTCGCGTGTAACTAGACCGAGATGAGTACGAGTCGTCCGCAGGGAAACGTTGAATCTTTCAATCTTACTTTAGACAAGTTGAAAAAGAGGAAGAATAAAAGAATAAAGAATAGTGGAGAATAGTTTCTAGATCTACGTCAAAATACGGATGTAGAAAATAGATCTAGTTTAAATAAAGATGTAGATTTTATATCAGAAGAAGGCTTGTAGGGTTCGTTCGGATTTAGTAGTAATTGATGACTAATAAAGATGACTCATTTTATCTATTGATAGATTTAAAACTAGATTGATTGTGATGAATGAGGCTTAGGGTTCTTCGAAGAAACTAGTGTTTCCACACTATTGACCCTTGTCCCTTCATTGATCTCTTTTCATGTCTAGCCTTTAACAAAACAATTGTTAATCTAATCTCAAATCGCGGTCGAGATTAGCAATAAATTGGTAGCGCGCCCGATTTGGATGTTAACGATTCTTTTGCTAAAATTTATAAACTTCATAAGACTTAAAAGAAGTTAAAGTATTTTCTCATCCATTGTTTTACCCTAATCCTACGAACCCTATCAAGCGGAGAATTACTCGCGCATGATGGAGATAGAAGAAGAACGGATAGAGATCATGACGTAAATACAGAAAATAAATGCAAACTAATTAATCTAATGATCTACCTGTAACATTTCGAAATAATAGAAATATTATTTTTAGGGAATATTTATAATTTAGTATTATTTTATTGAATATTTTAATAATTCGGTATAATTAAATACAAATAAATAGGGAAAAATTATGGAAAATTCTAAAATAGAGTAAATTAGAGAATTATGCCATTTCTAAGTTTAATTGGTTAGTTATATGCTAATTTAGTGCTAATCGCGATTAAAAATCGCTAATCGGTTTTTCTAGCTTTTTGTGCAAAACATGCACATATCACTTTTCACACTTGTGCATTTTCTTGCCATGGTTCACTTTGGGTTTACTATTCTTGGGAGAAGGATTTTTTTAGAGAAAAGAAATGAAATGGAAAATGGGTTTATATTAAAGAATTTAGTAGTTGGTGAGAGAGAGAGAGAGAGGTATGGGCTTCTTTGACCAAGACTTAGCCATTCCTCCATTGTCTTCACCATTTCTCTCTCCCTCTTCTTTGCTTGCTGCTGCTGCTCCTGCACCTCATTCTCCCTCCCCTCTTCAACTCCTCAAATCACCATGAAAACAACTCCAAAATCCCACTCTCATTTCATTAAAAGTGTGCACAAGCTCAAGATCTACACATTGGACCAAGGAAGCAAGGATTTTGGCCACTAGGGGCAACTCAAGAATTTTCTTGAGTTGCCAAATGAGGTATTTTCTGGACTATTAGATTAGTTTTAGCATTACTTATACCCTCATGTTTAGATTGAACCGATATTGTTGATTTTGTGGACTTAAAGAAAACCTAGTTAGGGTTTGAGGAAATTATGAGTTGTAATGTGAAATTAAGTTCAGTAGAGGCTACACCAACACCCTAGTGCATGAATTGAGACCCAAATCTAAGACTTAAGGCCCAGAATACGGATTTAGAAACCGATATCGGAAAGTTTGTGGAATCTGTGAAGGTTATTTGAGATCTGCTATCACCCGAGACATCCTAAATTAAAATTGATTGGACAGTGGCATGTGCAGGCACCCAGGAAGCTAACCCCAAGACCCTAGCCCTTACCTCCTATACCCGGCCGCAGATTTATCCATTCTGGCCGCAATTTGCGGCCAGACCATGGTGGATTTGCCTCGTTTTGGTTTTGGTGTTCCCTTATCTGTAGATTAGGCCCCTGGTATGTATAGATTTGTCTAATTTGACCTATGGTGGAATCTGGAGCCTATTTCCTAAGTTGCTGATTGGGATTCGTATTTCCGTATTCCGTATTTTTAGTTCTGAATTGTGTATTGTGATTTACCTCGACTAATTGGCGTTTATACGACGATATCGAGTATTTGTTGATGGTTTTGAAGGCGTGCCCATAGGTTCTAACCTATAGGCCCCTTATCGTATCGTTTTGGGTTTCGTGTACCGGGTTAGCCTTGATTTGGTTTTAATACGCATATATGATACTTTGATGTGTAGGTACCCCATGAAGACTTCGGGACGACAAGCAATGCGCGTGGTGACGTCAACAAATGAAGACGCAAGGTGAGTAGATTATATCTACTGGGGGAAGTCGGGTGGATGGCGTATAGCACCCCCGCAGTCCGTAGTTGGTAAACTATATATTATGTTTGATAGTTATAGTGTGTCATAGATATTGTGTTAGGTGTAGTATGGTTAGCTTAGGGTTAACAATAAACTAGTATAGTTCATAGTCACGAACCCTAGAATAGGTTTACACCACACGCGCACCCTTGCATATTCACTATACTTACACAGTGTTGATGATGATATTGGATGACATTGGAGATGAGTTGATGATTTTGGGCATTGCGCTTGCGGTACGACATGTGATCTTAGCGGGCCGTTGGGCATGTGTTTTACCCCCGCTTTCATACTTATATAGATGGTATCGATTTGTACTAGACTTAGATTCAGTATCCCAGATTATGTGTTATGATGATAAGAATACCAGGTACTTGATGAAATAATGTGATATTGACCCTTACCCAGCTATTGGGATGTCGTACGACGATTTACCGTACGAGCTTTATATTGATGATAGATCCGCACTCATGACTTGAGGATTGTCATATGATATACTGTATTGTACGCGATACTATTGAGGCGGGATCACTGACTATTATATGTATATATATATATATATTTATATCGACTTAGATTTAGGTGGATTCTATACCCCTCCCGGTTGACTTGATATTTAGATCTGTGGTTTGCATAATAGATGTTAGACTAGACCCAAGTCATACCTATTACAAAAACCCCGATTTGTCTTATTTCAAATGGCAAGCTGTATTATTATTCATTTACCATTTATTCTACGGCTCGCATTGCATTGCATGCTCATATGTTAATGATTCATATTCCTTGTGCACATGCCTTTACATAGTTTCATGCTTATATTAGTGTTCTTGTTGCATGTATTATAATTCATGGATTTCGCACTGTGATATGGTTGCATATGATGATTCTGGATTGTTTTACTCCTGCGTATATATATCAGTGGTATGGGGCGCTGAAATATATATGTATACCCATAGAGTATATATATATTAGTGGTATGGGACGCTGATATATATATATATATATATATATATATATATATATATATATATATATATACGCATACTTAATATATAATCAAGATGATCTATGCAATTTACATATGCATTGTGAGAGGAGCCTATGTGCTCGGAGCCTATGAGCTCGATGTGAGAGGAGCCTATGAGCTCGATTGGAGAGGAGCCTATGTGCTCGGAGCCTATGAGCTCTATGTGCTCGGAGCCTATGAGCTCGATTGGAGAGGAGCCTATGTGCTCGGGGCCTTTATGGTCGATGGTATATTATATCTCCCCTACCCCACATTTATTGTATATGCATTGCATCACATATTAGTAGTACCTGATAAAGTACCTTCATGAATGCTGCATACATGTCGGATACATGATATATGGGTTTCATTTGATATTGAGATATATAGTTTGTGTCAAGGCTCGACGTTGATTTTCTAATGATTTCATTCACGATATCTCCTGTTTTCATTTTACCGCATACATACATCATATTTGTGATATATTGTTACGTGAGGCACTGGTACGAGTACTTGGCACTACACTTATGTTCAGATGTTACATTGCCACTTTATTATGCTTCAAACTTATTCATTTGAAGTTTATATTATATCTGATCGTTATGACTTAGGTTTATGTCATCCTTCCAATTTCTGCTTGTAGATATTTTCTATTCACGAGTTGGCAACTCACCCCCGTTGTGCCACAGTTCTTGCAGGTTTTGCCGTACAGGTTCCATAGCGGCATTTCCGGCACATTGCTTCCTTTGCGGGTGATTTGCTTGGTAGGTGGGTTCTTTGCATCAGAACCACTCTTGTATATGTATTATTCTTTGTATCTAGAAATTCCATCAACCAAAACTTGTATATTGTTTCAGACTTAGACGCAAGTGATGTATTATTTCGACCTTAGAGTCGCGCTCAGTAGTATTACGATTTTCTTGCTTATTGGAGATTCTCTTGGGTTTGATCCTCGCCCTTCGGCGTTGTATATTATATTGCTTGTGTGGGTTGTGCTCTTTGTTTAGGCGTAGTAAGTGTGTGATAAAATGCCACATTGGAAAATAATTTACAAAATATGTTTCTTTACTCTAAATGGTTTTAGATTTCTGGGCTTTTGGCTTACTTGGATCAGATGGAGTCCTATAGACTTCATATGGTTAAAGGGCCAGTCACGTGCTCTTTCGGGTCGTGACAAAGTTGGTATCAGAGCGCTAGATTAACCTTGGTTCGAGTCTAAGTTTGACTATGTGGAGCCTAGGGCGTCTATATATATACGGAACTTAGGCTTGACCTTACGGAACTTAGACTTAGTCGAGGGGGTATTAGACCCGAACTTTCGTCGCGTAGGATGACCCTTGGTTGATGGAATAGGTGATTAAAGTAGAGTGACGTACCGTAGGTATGTTCCGCGGCATACTTACGATACGCTACTCCGCTTGAGGAACCTTAGGATGAATATATTTTCGAGATCAGTGATTCTTTTCATATCCATGATTATATATCCATTTGAGATTCTCGATTCTATTAGTTTCATGATCATACCTTCATTGATGTTGTTCCTTCTTATGATCATGTATCCACTCTGGATCTGTTGTTCTCTTTCTTGTTATTGATCTGCTCTCTTCGATACTCGATTGAGGTTCCTGTCGCCATGTTTGAGCGCAGTTTGGGTTGCTGCTAGGGTTACGGTCAGTGCGAGCTCGTCTGGTACGAGGGCCGGCCATTGTGTTTTCTGGTGACATGGGAACATCTCGAGTTAATTTTGGTGATTGTGACCTCTTGTGGAGGCGAGTGCTTGATTTTACATCGGATGATCGGGCCATTGTTAGAGCTGTCAGTTGAGAGAGGACTGTTGATGTACAACATACCTTGGAGATTATGATGTTGCCTATCGTGCAGACATATGAAACAGCTGTTACTAAGATGGACAGGATGTCGCTTCCGGAGCTTACGAGCTAAAATCGCCGGAGCTTCCAGGCCGATATGAGACAGATGATAGCTAGTCTACCCGATTTGAGAGACGAAGGTGATTCGTCCAATTTATGCGCCGGAGCAGGCCCCGTTGAGTTAAAGATTTCCAGTGTGGAGAGTCTTACTCGGATTTAGAGCAGACCGATTTCGAGATAACCGCCAATGTATTGCCTTTCCTGGAGGATTGAGGCGCTATTCAGTGTACAGACGAATGAGCCAGTTGTCGCTGCAAATGACGAGATATCGCCCAAATGATTGGAGCTATGCAGCATGAGTATACACTTAGAGATATGATGGAAGGTCGCTAGTCACTAAGGATGAAGGACTAGGATGTGTGGTTCGTTCGCTTACCGACGCGAGGTCATCAGATAGGTTGCTTCCAGCTAGAGGCGACTTCACGCGGAGACGTTGAGAGTCGACAGAGACGATCGAATGTCAGAAACCGGCTATTCCAAGTTTAAAGTATTCGGAAAGACATACAGGCAATTCTATGGACCCTCTAGAAGAATGAAACCCTAACTCGACATAATGACCGTGTGAAAGCCTTTGAACCTTAGGGTTTGCGGCAGTTCTGCGACACCATTAGCGAGGCTTGAGTTTGCCCTTTCTACGGCTGGATCATTGATACTGTGGTATGCACTCGATGCTATTAAACTGTACCCAAGATGTTGAGCTCTTGGAGGATTAAGGGGTTTTGACGAATCGATCGAATGGTTTGACTTCCTTCGGATTCTAGGTGGTGAGATGCATTTCTTGGGAGACTCCAGATACGAGGATAGCCGTTGGAGCGCCGCCCATGCAGCCACGATAAGACGAGTCCGAAGCATTCGACATTGAGGCAGAGTGAAATAAAGAGTTCGCAAGAGATTTCGACGAGATGACGTCCCACTCCGCTGACATCAGAGATGCGATACGCACGCAGAGGCGTTGTATATGGATGCATCTTCCAGAAAGAGGCGCGATAAGTATGCAGCCTTTCCGGAATAAGAATTAGTTTTAGCAATGGATGATGACTTCCGGGAAATCCGGCAGGAATGAGATTTGAGAGAGAGACCTCGACAGGACCTTTCTGGAATACGATATGAGAAGACCTAGACCCAGGAGTGGTCATGTTGCGCAGACCCAGCAGGCCAGAGTTCGGCATCGTCGACGAGGTAGTTGACCAGGTTCGGATAAAGGACCTTACCCAGATGCGTTTCGAATTGATCAAGGACGGACAAGTATTGAGTATTCCTCCGATGGTTGGGACGCGTTCCCGAGGAACTGTTCGGCCAGACATCTTCTATAGAATGGTGAAGCTACAGAGTATGCGATTTCGAGTCCGTGCGAGAGACTTCGGATTGACTGTGGCCGAGAACAGTGCAGTGCGTAGATAGCATGGCGTGGCGCCATAGTGGACGACGATAGAGACAAGTGGAACCAGAGGTTCGTGCGAGACGCTGACGAGCTGTCATTACTTCCCGTCAAGGCTAGAGACCTGATATGCTTACAAAGGCGTTAGGATGCGACCAATTTCCGAGAAAATGTTGTGCAGAGGACACAAATGTCCATCGAGTGAGAAGAGATTATGCAAGAGAGCCAGCCTCCGTACAGTTCGGCATAGGCAAGATCGGAAGAGTCCTTGAGCAGGATTCCTTCCAGGACATTGCTGCAATGATGTTTGCACCTAGGATCAGATGCGTGATGTGCATTCAGAGAGCCAGAGGCCGACGCCAGTGACATAATGCTTTATGAGTGGTCATGAGGATTGACCGAGAGATGACCAGAGAAGTGCCAGAACGGAATCGTCCCCGTTAGCACACCTGACAGGGCCGATGAGCCGATTGACTGCGAGGTAGGTAATCCGCAGAGAAGATAAGGACCCAGAGTCAGAGGACGCCAGACCGTGAGCAAGAGGCAAGTAGATATCTTGCGCTGCTAGCATTGGATGCACCGACTCCTTCTCGACCTTGAAGAAGGCACTACTGACGACGGTACTTATGATTTGGTTTTGATTTATGATCTTGGTGCATGCCAGATGCACTAAATCGAAATTCTTCGTGCATGTCAAATGCGCCTGATTTTGCTGTCAGGCACACACGCTGCCTACGACAGATGTTTCGTGCACACCAGTTGCACCTAGATGTTGTTTTGTTCACCTGTATGACACATACATGGATTTTGTTTCCGTGCGCACCAGACGCACCGGATATTCTTATATACGTTTTTTTGGGGGATTGATTTCTTAGAGAGCAGTACACCTTGATGATATTCGCTATGTATTGATGTTTTCGAAGCTCCGACAATTTGGATTTTGCTGAAATATTTTAGTGTTGGGGGTTTAAATTTAAATTCGGGGACCGAATTTATTTAAGGGGGGTAGATTGTAACATTTCGAAATAATAGAAATATAATTTTTAGGGAATATTTATAATTTAATATTATTTTATTGAATATTTTAATAATTCGGTATAATTAAATACAAATAAATAGGGAAAAATTATGGAAAATTCTAAAATAGAGTAAATTAGAGAATTATGCCATTTCTAAGTTTAATTGGTTAGTTATATGCTAATTTAGTGCTAATCGCGATTAAAAATCGCTAATCGGTTTTTCTAGCTTTTTGTGCAAAACATGCACATATCACTTTTCACACTTGTGCATTTTCTTACCATGGTTCACTTTGGGTTTACTATTCTTGGGAGAAGGATTTTTTTAGAGAAAAGAAATGAAATGGAAAATGGGTTTATATTAAAGAATTTAGTAGTTGGTGAGAGAGAGAGAGAGAGGTATGGGCTTCTTTGACCAAGACTTAGCCATTCCTCCATTGTCTTCACCATTTCTCTCTCCCTCTTCTTTGCTTGCTGCTCCTGCTCCTGCACCTCATTCTCCCTCCCCTCTTCAACTCCTCAAATCACCATGAAAACAACTCCAAAACCCCACTCTCATTTCATTAAAAGTGTGCACAAGCTCAAGATCTACACATTGGACCAAGGAAGCAAGGATTTTGGCCACTAGGGGCAACTCAAGAATTTTCTTGAGTTGCCAAATGAGGTATTTTCTGGATTATTAGATTAGTTTTAGCATTACTTATACCCCCATGTTTAGATTGAACCGATATTGTTGATTTTGTGGACTTAAAGAAAACCTAGTTAGGCTTTGAGGAAATTATGAGTTGTAATGTGAAATTGAGTTCAGTAGAGGCTACACCAACACCCTAGTGCATGAATTGAGACCCAAACCTAAGACTTAAGGCCCGGCATACGGATTTAGAAACCGATATCGGAAAGTTTGTGGAATCTGTGAAGGTTATTTGAGATCTGCTATCACCCGAGACATCCTAAATTAAAATTGATTGGACAGTGGCATGTGCAGGCACCCAGGAAGCTAACCCCAAGACCCTAGCCCCTACCTCCTATACCCGGCCGCAGATTTATCCATTCTGGCCGCAATTTGCGGCCAGACCATGGTGGATTTGCCTCGTTTTGGTTTTGGTGTTCCCTTATCTGTAGATTAGGCCCCTGGTATGTATAGATTTGTCTAATTTGACCTATGGTGGAATCTGGAGCCTATTTCCTAAGTTGCTGATTGGGATTCGTATTTCCGTATTCCGTATTTTTAGTTCTGAATTGTGTATTGTGATTTACCTCGACTAATTGGCATTTATACGACGATATCGAGTATTTGTTGATGGTTTTGAAGGCGTGCCCATAGGTTCTAACCTATAGGCCCCTTATCGTATCGTTTTGGGTTTCGTGTGCCGGGTTAGCCTTGATTTGGTTTTAATACGCATATATGATACTTTGATGTGTAGGTACCCCATGAAGACTTCGGGACGACAAGCAATGCGCGTGGTGACGTCAACAAATGAAGACGCAAGGTGAGTAGATTATATCTACTGGGGGAAGTCGGGTGGATGGCGTATAGCACCCCCGCAGTCCGTAGTTGGTAAACTATATATTATGTTTGATAGTTATAGTGTGTCATAGATATTGTGTTAGGTGTAGTATGGTTAGCTTAGGTTAACAATAAACTAGTATAGTTCATAGTCACGAACCCTAGAATAGGTTTACACCACACGCGCACCCTTGCATATTCACTATACTTACACAGTGTTGATGATGATATTGGATGACATTGGAGATGAGTCGATGATTTTGGGCATTGCGCCGTGAGATCGGTGATGTGATGTGATTTGTACTTGCGGTACGACATGTGATCTTAGCGGGCCGTTGGGCATGTGTTTTACCCCCGCTTTCATACTTATATAGATGGTATCGATTTGTACTAGATTTAGATTCAGTATCCCAGATTATGTGTTATAATGATAAGAATACCAGGTACTTGATGAAATAATGTGATATTGACCCTTACCCAGCTATTGGGATGCCGTACGACGATTTACCGTACGAGCTTTATATTGATGATAGATCCGCACTCATGACTTGAGGATTGTTATATGATATACTGTATTGTACGCGATACTATTGAGGCGGGATCACTGACTATTATATGTATATATATATTTATATCGACTTAGATTTAGGTGGATTCCATACCCCTCCCGGTTGACTTGATATTTAGATCTGTGGTTTGCATAATAGATGTTAGACTAGACCGAAGTCATACCTATTACAAAAACCCCGATTTGTCTTATTTCAAATGGCAAGCTGTATTATTATTCATTTACCATTTATTCTACGGCTCGCATTGCATTGCATGCTCATATGTTAATGATTCATATTCCTTGTGCACATGCCTTTACATAGTTGCATGCTTATATTAATGTTCTTGTTGCATGTATTATAATTCATGGATTTCGCACTGTGATATGGTTGCATATGATGATTCTGGATTGTTTTACTCCTGCGTATATATATCAGTGGTATGGGACGCTGAAATATATATGTATACCCATAGAGTATATATATATTAGTGGTATGGGACGCTGATATATATATATATATATATATATACGCATACTTAATATATCATCATGATGATCTATGCAATTTACATATGCATTGTGAGAGGAGCCTATGTGCTCGGAGCCTATGAGCTCGATGTGAGAGGAGCCTATGTGCTCGGAGCCTATGAGCTCGATTGGAGTGGAGCCTATGTGCTCGGAGCCTATGAGCTCGATGTGAGAGGAGCCTATGTGCTCGGAGCCTATGAGCTCGATTGGAGAGGAGCCTATGTGCTCGGGGCCTTTACGGTCGATGGTATATTATATCTCCCCTACCCCACATTTATTGTATATGCATTGCATCACATATTAGTAGTACCTGATAAAGTACCTTCATGAATGCTGCATACATGTCGGATACATGATATATGGGTTTCATTTGATATTGAGATATATAGTTTGTGTCAAGGCTCGACGTTGATTTTCTAATGATTTCATTCACGATATCTCCTGTTTTCATTTTACCGCATACATACATCATATTTGTGATATATTGTTATGTGAGGCACTGGTACGAGTACTTGGCACTACACTTATGTTCAGATGTTACATTGCCACTTTACTATGCTTCAAACTTATTCATTTGAAGTTTATATTATATCTGATCGTTATGAATTAGGTTTATGTCATCCTTCCAATTTCTGCTTGTAGATATTTTCTATTCACGAGTTGGCAACTCACCCCCGTTGTGCCACAGTTCTTGCAGGTTTTGCCGTACAGGTTCCATAGCGGCATTTCCGGCACATTGCTTCCTTTGCGGGTGATTTGCTTGGTAGGTGGGTTCTTTGCATCAGAACCACTCTTGTATATGTATTATTCTTTGTATCTAGAAATTCCATCAACCAAAACTTGTATATTGTTTCAGACTTAGACGCAAGTGATGTATTATTTCGACCTTAGAGTCGCGCTCAGTAGTATTACGATTTTCTTGCTTATTGGAGATTCTCTTGGATTTGATCCTCGCCCTTCGGCGTTGTATATTATATTGCTTGTGTGGGTTGTGCTCTTTGTTTAGGCGTAGTAAGTGTGTGATAAAATGCCACATTGGAAAATAATTTACAAAATATGTTTCTTTACTCTAAATGGTTTTAGATTTCTGGGCTTTTGGCTTACTTGGATCAGATGGAGTCCTATAGACTTCATATGGTTAAAGGGCCAGTCACGTGCTCTTTCGGGTCGTGACACTACCTTTATTAATCAACTTCACAATTACAAAACCTTCGAGTTTAGATTATAAGAGGAAGAAGAAGTTGCTCTCGATCTCTGCCTCGTAGGAAGTAATGCTCCGTTGAATCTCATGTCGAATCGCGGACCTGTCGTGGATCACTTGTTCTTTTGACGTTGATTTGCTTCGTGTAAAAGGTTGATGATTTCTAAATTTAGCCCTCGATCCTTTATATAGCCCAAAATCATAAACTATAGATCCCTAGAATTAGGGTTTGTTGTTGCAAATCACAACTAAAAATCCCGAATCCCGACTCAGTGAATCGGCCGTGGATTCGTCGCATTAATGCTAGTTTGGACGCAGAAGCGCGGTTTGTTGGTGAGATCTTGGCTTCAGAATTCTGGAGCTGCTTCGTTGTGATACATGAAGATTTATTTGATGTCTGTAATCTTCATTTCTTCTCTAAGTCTCTGCCGGTTTTGATTCTTCGATTTTATTTAAGTTTATCGGCAGATTTTTTATTCCCGACATCTCAATATCTCGATCTCCTGACCTGAACTAAACCTTGCACAATATCTCAATGAATAATGTTAGTAATATTTGGTATTTTTGAGATATTATCCTAACCAATTTGATAAGATATTATATTTCAAGAATATTGATTACGGATATTTAATATGATATGCATATTTAAATTATCAAAATATTATATAAATATTATATGCATACAATTTTCTTCATAATGTTAATTATAATATATAAATATATGGTAAATAGTACTTTTACAGATAAACCCAAATATGTTCTATATTTATAATAAACACCTTTAGATTTTTAAGAAAAGTAAGGAAAATGTTATATCAAATGTACGATATTTTCGACTGAACAAATACCCCCAAACTTAATTTTGATCGTCCCGAGCAAACTTATTTATTCAAGAGAGGGAGAAAAAGAAAAAGAAAAACCTAAGTAGCACAATTTCGTAGGCAACACGATTGCACTGAGCACGTGCAACAACCTGTTAAACCTCTAGGTGTCCCTAGTAGGAGGAGTGTTGTCTCCTGAGGGTTTTCATTGGATTACATCGAAAAAATCTTATAATAAAAGAAAGATAGTGAAAGTTACATACAAAGATAAGAACTATAAGAGAAAGAACTTGAAAAGAAGAGTTTCCAACTACACCGGCTTTTTAGTTGCCGTGAGTCTTATCTTAATAGTCATGAAAAGATGTTAGAAATCACATCATCCCTCAATAAAACATCGTCTTTAGTCTTTCTCCCTATCTTTCTTCCGAACATCGATCGTATACCCCTGCGTGTGTGTAAAAGACATCCCTACACTTAGAGAATTCAATTCAAGTTATCATACTCTTGTCCATCTTCCAAAGTACTTTTTAGTCGGTGAATTTTTTGATGAAATTGCTCACACATCTTTCATGCGACCGTTAATATTTCTTGAGGTACTAACCAACCGATTACTAAATGTGCTCGCGCATTTAGACGTAATTCCTCGTCTTGCAACACCTAAAGCTTTGCAGTAGCTCCCAAACCAGTAGTTCCTACATTCGGGAGCGATTCCGCGAATGAAACGTCCCTCAACCCTCACTTCAAAGACTCCGCCTCAGAAAAAGAAGAGGAGGAGAAGAACTGTGAAAATATTCAGCTGCGTAACCGCACGCTGCCTGAGAAGAACCTCGGACCTACATACAAAAGTTCGAACAAAAAAGACAAAGGGAAAGGGAAAATCTCTGAGGAAATAGCCATCGATGACGGAGTGGTAAAAGCGCTCACCACAAAGGGCCCACCTAAGAAAAATAAGGTGGATAACAATGTCCTGGCACATCTGAGGAAAATACCCTCGCAACTGAGCATATTGGATACTCTCCTTCTGTCCAAAGAGGCACGAGATTCCCTGATCAAGGTATTACAAGAGCCCGAACAGTTCCGGGCTTTCCTTGCAGAAGAGAAGATGAAAAATGAACTGGCAGAGGTCCACACAGCTGATATTACATTCAGCGATGAAGATCTCCTCCTCGGTACATGCGAGCATAATCGCCCGTTATACGTCACTGGATACTGCCATGATATAAGATAGAGAAATTCCTTTTCGACAACGGATCCTCCATTAACCTTCTCGATGTGAGATTGCTGAAAGAAATTTGCTTGAACATTCAGCATCTTACCCGAGATAAAATTGCCATCTCTGGGTTTGAATCACAGTCGTCACGGACGCTTGCGTCCGTAATACTGACGCTAAGTTTCGGACTGCTCGTTACTGACATCAAATTTCATGTCATTGACGCCAGTAATCGGCAGACCTTGATTACACGAGTACAATTTCATCCCTTCTACACAACATCAGTGTATGAAGTACTTCAAGGTGTTGGGTTTCGGTGCTCGCGCCGCGAAAACCGCGGCCGAGGCGGAAGCGTAAAAAAAATTTTAGCAAACACCGAATGCCTGTAAAAACCAGGATATGGTCCAATAACCTAAACTAGCTAACTAAAAGTGTAAGAGTTAAGAAACTACAGCCTTTGTCGTATATCCACCCAATTATGGAAGACCCCTCCAAGCTCGTCGCCGCCGGGATCGCGCTTGAAGATCGACCACTCTCGCCGAAGACGATCCACCCGAGGGAAACCGGAGGAGGCTTTAACCGATGATCCAAACTCGCTAGGTGTGGATGGTCGATGTTGTAGGAATTTTTCACTAAAAATTTCTCTCATGAACCATGCTCAAAAGGAGAGCAAGAAGAAGAAGGAAAAGAGGAGAGGATGGTTGCTCATGTTAGATGAGATGAAAAAAATCATCAAGTGTAAATGAAAAAGAATGGCTACATCTATAAGCAACCATGGTGCAATAGTGCACAATAAATGCATATCACAATCAAAGCCATCCCTCATCACCATGCTTCATTAAAACTCATTTTCCACCTCATTTCCTTATTTGATTTTCCAAATGAAAATCAAATATGAATTGTCCATCTTCTAGAAGTATTCCCATATAAATACGGAATACTTCACCTGGTCTATGCATCGCTACATATACACGTATCCGTATAAAAATATAGATAGTACCAAAGAGAGAAAATAAATAGTTAACAATAATACTAAAATATATGTATCAAAATACATATATAAATCATTAAATCAAAACCTGATTTAATAATCCTGCATAATCCTAAGCCAGCTAGTATTATCAACCGCCCGATTAAAATCTGTATATCACGTACACGTATTTAATCAGACCCCTGTACGTACCAACGTACGGCTCCAACATCTGTCGCCTGAACCAGAAAAACCCTCTGTGTGGGACTCTAACGATTCGACAATACGCTGGCAGTGGGTTTAACCACAAGCACGTCAGCGGCACTAGCTGTACGTAACGGCTACCCAGGTACTTGTTGAAAGGGGGGTCGATAATCAAGTGCTTCCTTACCCTACTAAGCCTGAATGTGACAATCTCCGTACAGTCCAGTCTCTTCGTCAAAGAGTATCATATATCGGGACTAAGGGTGGATAACGTCAGACCCCTACTAACCCGATAAGTCGTGTCTGAGTCAAGCTCAACACCAACAGAGATATTACTGATCAACTATCAATAAATCTCATCCACTTGGCCACGGATTTCTGGTGATAGCCAACTGAACACGGCGCGACATCGACTCCTAATACCAGGAGAGTCGAATCCCTAACAGTCGACCGCTGCCTCCATGTGGCTCAGGACTGTACCCAACTAAAACCTTTTTGCAGGACTCCTTTGAGGCATGGTAGGGTAGTAATCAAAGTACAATGGGAACTCACACAAGACAAATGATGACTTCAGATCAAAGGACTAACCTGTACTCATTCCACTTGAGAACTTCCATTTGACGATAGATATAATATCATCTAGAAGTTCTCGGCGAGCCTGTCCAGTGTACTCACCTCCAGTAAGCACCTGTATACTATCTTAGATGAGACAACACCAATGGCTTGTGAGACCGGCCACCGTCCCTCATCGGGGTCTAGAAGCGTATACACTAGTCTACTCCGGAATATCGATACCCAGTCTCGATACTCCCACGACTTGGGACATTTAAGGATGTGCTTATAGACAACCTAGCTCCCACATATATGATCGCTATCATAATGCTGGTGTTTCCTGATTAAAAATCAGGAATTACCTCAATGAGGTATCACATGTTCACACATGACCAACGGTCATGTGATGACACGTGATGGTTAAAATCTCATCAAACAGAAATGATAACAAACGGCTGAAAAATAACTCAATTGAGGGTCACGTGCTCACACGTGACCAATGGTCACGTGCCAGCACGTGACAGGCTTTGCAAGCCTTACAGCTTAAAAGAATTTAATTCTAAAAGTCAGAAAAAATACCTCAACGAGGTGTCACGTGCTCACACGTGACCAATGGTCACGTGTTGACACGTGATGGTTAAAAACAACATAAACAAACTGCTGAAAAATAACTCAATTGAGGTTCACGTGCTCGCACGTGACCAAGGGTCACGTGCCAGCACGTGCCAGGCTTTGAAAGCCTTACAGCTTAAAAGAATTTAACTCTAAAAGTCATAAAAATACCTCAACGAGGTATCACGTGCTCACACGTGACCAATGGTCACGTGTTGACACGTGATGGTTAAAACAACGACATAAACAAGCGGCTATTGAAGGACTCAACTGGGGGTCACGTGCTCACGCGTGACCAAGGGTCACGTGTCAGCACGTGACTGGCTTCGAAAGCCTTACAATTAATAGAATTAAATTCTAAAAGCTTCTAAATCTTTCCAAATGGAAAAGGATTATGGGGACCGTTGGATTAAAGATCCAAGGGTGATTAAAAATCACCAATTTATGGAAAAATCTTAGACAAGGAAAGATTTCCCTAAATCTCACCAGAAATAACAGACAGAATATCTTTAGATTTAAAATCCAACGGTGAATAAAATTCACTATATAATCTAAAGGCTCAAATTAATTATGAAAAACAATCAAATCTTTCAATGAAAGATTTACTAAACAAATTGATTCTTTTCCTTCTCCTTTACAGAGGGACCAGAGGAGAGTTTTGAGGGAGAGTTTTTGGAATCTTGAAATTTCAGAGAGAAAAGAGAGGAGAATTTAATTCTCTACAAAGAAAAACCCTAGGTAAGAAAAGAAAGGGGATCAAAACTTCAATAAAGAGAATTTAATTCTCAATCTAAGAGTTTAACTCTTCTACAAAAAAGAACTTAGTTCTTCTTCTGGTTGAAGATCTGCACAGAGCACATCTCCCCATAAGTTGAGAATTTAATTCTCATCGGGTCGAGATCCTGCCATGCAGATCCTAAACTTAGAGGGGGAATTGAGTTTAGAGAATTTAATTCTCCCAAAGTTACAGGAATTTAATTCCTTCAAGATGGACAGAACTAGGGTTTAACCCTAATTGAGAATTTAATTCTCCCAAACTTACAGGAATTTAATTCCTCCTAAAATGAAATTAGGGTTTAACTCTATATAAGAATTTAATTCTTTCACAATAGGAATTTAATTCCTCCAAAGTTATAATTAGGGCTTAACCCTACGGAGAATTTAATTCTCAGAATAAAATAAAGAGACTAAAGAGATCTCTGTGCATGAAAAAGACCGAGGTCACGTGTCCCCACGTGACCTCTGAAAAGATCCCCAGAAATGAGAAGGGAAGAGCTCAGAGGCAATGCCTCATGTGCTCCACGTGATCCCCGAAACACAGAAAGAAAAAGCAAAGGAAATAGAAGCTTTGGGTGCTCTCACGTGCTCTCACGTGACCCCTTAGCAGGTGCTTTAATAATCAGTGTATAAATCTCCATCACGTGTCAACACGTGATGCTCAAAATAAAAATAAAAGTGTTTAACACTTAAAAGGAATCTGATCCCACCTTTGGGCGCCCTCACATGTCCACACGTGACCCATTTTCCTTTAGTGTTTAACACTAATTCGAGAACTTATACCCAGTGTTTAACACTGGTGTTTTCTAGTGTGTAATACTAATTTGGGGACTATACTTCCAGTGTTTAACATTGTTACCTTCTAGTGTTTTACACTAACTTGAGAGCTTTAACACTGTTGCTATCTAGTGTTTAACACTAGTTTTAACCAAATTGGTTAATCTTCCAGAGGCAAAGCCTCCCATTCAAAATTGAGTAAAAATCAGAACTCTAATATCATAGATAAAAATGTTATCAGAGCCCTCAAACTTTTGTTTAGCATTGCTAAATAATATGAGCCTGAAACAAGACATATAGACTACTGGTCTAACAAAGGGCCAATATGTCAAACTTAGTTGGACTTAGCCCAAATTAGCCATAAGTCCTCAATCCAGACTTAACTGAGCCCATGTGCTCATAATATAATTAATTGGTCTTTGTTCCAAACTGGGCTACAGATCATTTAATCCACCTTGGTTCAAGGGTACATCTCTTCATCCCTTTGATATTTGTCGTTGTAATCCCTCAACGTCTTCAAAGAGGTGACGGGTCCCAACAACCATACATTCCACAGACTGTGGGGTCCTTAAACTCATGGACTATGACGTCCTTAACCTTGACCGTGATGTCTTAAAACTAACAATGGACTGTGGGGTCCTTAAACTCATGAACTATGACGTCCTTAACCTTCACCGTGATGTCTTAAAACTAACAATGGGCTGTGGGGTCCTTAAACTCATGGACTATGACGTCCTTAACCTTGACCGTGATGTCTTAAAACTAACATTGGACTGTGGAGTCCTTAAATCCACGGACTATGATGTCCTTAACCTTGACCGCGATGTCTTTAAACTAACAATGGACCGTAATGTCCATAAACTAATTATCGGCCACAATGTCACTAAACTAAACACTAGAGCCCACCCCCAATTGCTCTTTTGTCGGATCTAAACGATCCCGTTAAGTTGATCTTAGTCTAAAAATTAGACTAACGTATCCTTAACTAACGTTTAAGTTGATCTTAGTCTCAAATGAGGCTAATGTATCCTTAAACCCAAACCCCCAAACCCAAATCTAAGAAAGATACGGATTTAGACTAGTCCACGCCCTACGGGCGACAACATAAATTAGTCTCCGTATACAATCCACGGGCAACCGAACATAAAACAAACACCCACGACACGAAGTGACCATATGGAGAAGGAGAAAGTTGTTACCGCGATGCGGTAGCGTAATTAAGTGCAGGGGCTTGCACCTGCAGGGAAGAGCGTCCCCACAATCAAAAAATCCTTCAGACGAGGGGGAATCTGACGAAGTCTGCTACATCGGCCGCATTCGTTTAAACCTTCGATACACGGTGCCATAAATCAACTTGGCATCTTCGGAGAGGTGGATGGATAGCATCAATTAGCATCTGCCCCGAAATTCAGGCAAGACGTACGCCGCGTCTCCGCCGCGTCTCTCGGTGGGGAACAGATTCTGGCACGCCCGGTAGGACCTTTTCCTCTTTCCACTCCACACTTCGTGAGTTGTATTCGCGAACGAATCGCGGTTGTTAATGGTTGCTCTTGGGTTTCAAGTTACTAAGATTTGGTCTCTTGCTTGGCGCCGAAAGCAAAACAGCAATGGCATTCACCTGATCGAAGTGCTCCAACTGCAGCTGCAACTCGCGTCCTGCCTCAACTGGGGGCATAACCTACGGGCCCCAAGCGGCTTCTCTGCTCACGATGCCCGTGGAGCAGATTACTCAATCCACCACAGGGTTATTTTTTGGGACCATGCTCCCGCCAACGAGCTTCACCGCTCCTGTGCTGATACCGGAAGCTCCCAAGAAGTCGTTCTTCGATCGACTTACAGCTGATGCGGCCCCACTCAACGGGTCGTCCAACACTAGTGCCTCGGTCTTCTCCAGGTTGGGCAAAAATTCTTGTGGGCCCACAATGAAGCCTGCAATCCCAGAGAAGGTTATTCCGAAGAGAGTAACCAAATCTGCTCCTGAAATCGTCAAAGCGGCTTCTCTTGCCAAAGGGTTGGTCTTTACAAGACGGACCGTCCCAACTCCAACTCCAACTCCTGCTCCTGCTACTCAAAGGACATCAATCTTTAATAGGCTGACACCGGCAGCAGCCTCTCACTTGAACAGGGGGAAAGACAAGGTCATCCCCGTCACCGAGCCAACTCCAACAGCTCGACACGCTCGACGTCGCCACTGGCGCCGAGTAAGGAAGGCCGGGGGCAACTCCCCTTCTGGGCTAACTCCACCAGCCCCAACGGCGGAAATTAATGTTGCTGTTCCAACCGGGAACAGCTTCGACCTGCTGAATAAGGTGTGTAGGAATTCTCCTACCGCCATACTGAAAAGATCTCCTCCTCCGGTGGAGAATGTTGCGGAAGCAAAGCCAGAACAGTCCCCTCAGCGGCTGTCCTCCAAGATCTACAAAGTCTGGCAGCAGGTCCGGAACTCAGTGGTTGATCAAGATTACCCTCGCCGACAAAAAAGGGCGAAGGTTCAAAAAGAAGAAAGCCATCCTGCCAAACAATGAAAAACTATCTGGGTGCCCACTGCGCCGGCCCCCTCAACGTCGACCGCTCATAAGAAAAGAAGGCCGGAGATGATCCCCATGCCTGCGATAAATGTCAAAGGCACTGAACCTAAACCCCCTAAGTCTGGGGGCATGGTAGTACATACTGTTTACATAGCATCCGGGAAGGAGGATAGCCGCGCTTCTACGGGCCACCGACCACTCACCCGATCCATCACAAGAGCCCAGAAACAGCAGCAGCAGAAACTCCAGGAGATGCTGACTGCGATGGCCGCACTCACCGGGCCAAAAGAAAGCCCAGAGGCATCCTCGGAGCAATGTCACGAACACGAGACTGATGTTGAATTCCTTCGGAGAATGCTAGAGAAGAAGGACAAGGAGGCTGCGGAACAAGCGGCCAATATAAAGAAAATGGCTCTTCTGTTCCACGTCACGGTGGGCATGATGATACAGCCGGATCCTCCAGCCGAAGATTCTCCGATTACCCTTGAAGACGAAAGAGGAGAAACGTCAAATCCATCTCCGGCTCTTTCAACAGCTAAAGAGGAAACTATCTCCAAAGCTGCCCTGGATGATTATATTGCTCAACAAATACGAGTTCACCAGGTAAATGAAGCGGCTGGCCAGGTCGTGAAAACGGGGCGACCATATCCAAGCTGGTATGATCAGATAAAATACCCGCCGGGCTACACGATCCCGAAATTCCATGTCTACAAGGGGACAGGCAATCCCCATCAACATGTCGCCCAGTTCAGGGCTCTTTGTGGCAACACCGGCGGCGATGATAAGCTCTTGCTTCGCCAATTCGTCTGCAGCTTATCGGAGACGGCGTTTGAATGGTACTCCGAGCTTCCAAACGACTCCGTCAAAACATTCACAGAGATGGAGTTTCTATTCACTCAGCGATTCGCGAGCGCCAGCGAACGCACCCCAATAACGGCGTTGATCAATGCAAGGGTGAAACCGGGCAAAACTTGGGTTTAATACGCAATTCGATGGCGGAACCTGTGGTCGAAGTGCGAACATCGCATTAAAGAAGCACCAGCGATGGGCATGTTCGTGGGCACCTTAGACCCTCATGCAACTATTTCACAGTTCATGATGTTCTTTAAACCGACCACATTCCAGGCTTTAATCGATAAGCTAGCCCAGATGGATCAAATGGGTCACAGACCGTCTCCCCCGAAGCTGGAACCGCGGAACGATAAGGGTAAAGGGAAGGCGATCTTCGTTGCGAACACCCAACAGCAGACCAGTGCCCCAAAGCCAGCGGATCAACTGGAAGAGAGACGGCGGTATTATAATGAGAAAATGAAGCGCCCCTACTCATTCCCACGGGACAAAACGAAGAGGCTGTTCGAGCTGTCTATGCGCAACAAGCTTATCAATTTGCCGAATCCCAGGCGACCACCGCAACCCAACGAAGTGAATAATCCCAATTATTGCCCTTACCACCAAACGGTAAGTCACCCGATCGAGGATTGCTTCGTCTTTAAGGGATGGATCGAGGATCAGTACCTACAAGGAAAGTTTGCGCTATCTGAGAAGTGGAAAGTAAACCCACCACAACCGCACACTCCTAAGAAGACGGACATACCGGGGGCAACGTGTTCTTTTGTTGAAGAAGCTCCATGGGAAGTCGTGCTTTCAGCCAAAACCAAAAGGATGCTGAATGATCTTCAGACATGCCCGGCGATCAGGTGGAAGAACCCGTTAGAACCCCAGATCATCGAAGGGATGCTGAAGCCACGCCCAACTCCAAAGATGGGTGGTGATGGCCCAAGCACTCACACCCAGCCATCAAAATCTTCAAAGAAGAAGAAGAAGAGATCCAAAAAGTTCGTGAAGCCTGGCGACAAGCGCACAGACCTGCAGAAACAGATCGACGCGCTGGAGGAGTATAATCAGAAGGCGCGGACTCCAATCATGCTCCAAGAGTTCCTCAGCCATGTCCTTGAGGACGAGGATGATGGAGAAGGCTCATCGGATGGATCTGAGGATTACGTAGCGAGTTGCCATGTGATCTCTCATTCATCGCTAGACAATGAAGAAGCTCCCTACACCGGGAGACTGGGGGCAGGTCCCGAACCGGAACTTCTATGGCCATCAGACCAAATGATCGACGCCTTCCTGAATGAGATTCATCTGAAAAGTAAAGCCGATCGGGAACGTGAGATGGCCATATTTGAAAGAGCCAAACGTCGGCGACTGGACGAAAAAGTCAAGCCACTCCCGCCGAATCAAGGAACATCCGTCACGGATAAAAGCAAGTTCAAGACGAGGAAAAGGTTTGCTAAAGCCATATCAATGGGAATGAAGTTGCCACCCTCCGAAAAAAACACCCTTGGTGAAGCGGAAATACATCCTAGCTACTGCTTATATCATCAAAAGATTTCACACCCCACCGAGGAATGCGACGCTTTTAAAAGATGGTGGTAAGGATATGTTGCTCACCTGCAACATTTTAAGCGAATGAAACGCAAAACTCGTCGGGAGCAGAGAAGTACGACCGAGGAGCATAAAAGAACTACCGGTAACTGTCGCATGGTCAACGCCGGAGGATCACAGGTTCTCACCTTTGGGAGCAACTCTGACGAGGAAATGGCTCTTGGCCCCCTCTTTAAAGAATCCGCATTGGGGAAGGAGGAAGAACCGAAGGCTTGTGAAAACATCCAGCTGCACAATCGCACACTTCCGGAGAAGAATCTCGGATCCATGAGTAAAAAAGATAAGGGAAAAGAAAAGGTCTCCGAGGATATCATCCTGGATGACCAAGTCATGAAAGAACTGACATCCAAAGACCCGCCAAAGAAAAGTAAGGTGGACTATAACGTTCTGGCGCATTTGAGGAAGTTACCCTCGCAGCTCAGTATTCTCGGCGCCCTTCTACTATCCAAAGAAGCGAGGGATTCATTGATCAAGGCGCTCCAAGAACCAGTGCAATTCCAAGCTTTTCTCGCCGAAGAAAAGATGAAGGAGGGGCTAGAGGAAGTACACACATCCGATATCACCTTCGGCGACGAAGACCTTCTCCTTGGGACGTGCGAGCACAACCGTCCCCTCTATCTCGGGATACTGTTACGATATCAAGATAGGCAAAATCCCGGTCGACAATGGGTCTTCCGTCAATCTCCTCAACGTGCGAGTGTTGAAGGAAATCTGCATGAGCGTTCAATACCTCGCTCGTGATAAGATCACCATCTCCGGGTTCGACTCCCAGTCATCACGGACCCTCAGGTCTGTAATACTGACGCTGCGCTCCGGGCTGCTTGTCACAGACATTAAATTTCACGTCATTGACGCTAAGACATGCTACAATGCTTTGCTCGGTAGGCCTTGGTTGCATGAGTACAACATTATTCCTTCTACACAGTATCAGTGTATGAAGTATTTTAAAGATGGCCTTGAGTACACTGTGACGGGAGAATTGAACCCATTCTCCGTGAACGAAGTCCGTAAGTATGAAGATGCAAAATACTTCTTACCAGACTTCGAGGATACGGAAAAATGTCACCAACCGAAAAACAAAACTATCACCACTATTCCAGTTTTTGGGAGTGATACCGAGGAGGAAGAAGAGATAATTTATTCGGGGCCGCCTCGACGCAACAACCCGGGACCCTCCGCTCCTATGCTTATCTTCGGCAGCGATTTGGAAGATGAGGTTAATGCTGTATTCTCCGCTCGGCCGTCAATACAAGCATTCGCTGGTGATAATCAGAGTTTGAAAATTACCATGATTCCGCGGGAGCACTATAAAGATCTCGACGCACTTGAAGCTTATAGTGTGCAAGACTTGCAGACATTTTACGTCTCTCCCAGGCGAAAGGGTGAAAAGGCGATCCTATTCTACCGGTCCACGGAAACAAGATTGGAGAAAGAAATCTGGCACGGCACGGATTCTACACATGACAGGCTCCAGCCCATCCGTTTGCCCAGATATTACTCGGAAGGCTTAAAAAGGCTCTTGAAACGCCAAGTGGTACCTTTCAAACAGACCATTCGACAAGCTCGGTTCTACAACAGGATTTGGGATGTCCCTGGAACTCAGCGCAAGCTGCCCAACGGGAGAATGGAAACGCTCGGGCTTGGATATGTGAAATCCGGGAAACAGGAACGAGTCCATGGTAGCTACGTCATATATAACTTCGATGAAGAAGAGGACGCCTTATCAAAAAACGCTGACTCCGAACCAAAACAAGATCCTGCAATCAAAATGCCGAGCCCGTCATTTGAAGAACGAATGGACAAGCTTATCAGGGAAGCGGGTCAAAAGGCTCGAGACGACCATAATCGCGAATGGCCATCTATGAGAAAGGCAGGACGCAACGCCTTCTTCAACAGGTTGCAAAAGATGAAAATGCTCCTCCCTGTCAACCTGTTGTGCAAAGGGCCCGACGCAGAGGCAGAAACAAGTCAAAGAGCGGAAAATGCGTTCGTTAGCAACAAAGCGAAACCAAGAAGCCACGCGATCGGGAATCGAGCAACCCGGATTCGTCCCTTATGAAGAAGATGAGTCAGGCATACTCTTTTCCTCAGAATAAAACACGAAAGATACTTGAGCTCGCTATAAAACATCTGATGATTACACTTCCGGAGTCCAAACACCCCGAGCAAGCAGGCGAAGTCTCTTACCCGGACTATTGCTCCTATCATAGGGCAATAGGACATCCTATTGAAGACTGCTTCACCTTCAAGAACTGGGTCGAAGATCAATATCAGCTCGGCAAATTCGCTCTATCCAGCAGTTGGAGGGTAACACCGCCGCAAAAGCATGAACCCAAATCCGCGAGAGTAGACCCAGATCCACATCGGTCTTGGAAGCGAGCTCGTACTTGTCATATGATAACACTATCAAAAGGAGAGCCTGAAGGGAGGGGTGATCTCCCCTGGTGCTTCGAAAACAATGATGACGAGGTGATTTCAGAATTTCCACCGGCGCCAAAAGAGCTGGAAGATGGGATACATACCACTGCGGATAACCTCAAGAAAATTGATTTGGGGACGGCAAGTGACCCGCGACCAATATTCGTCAGTGAGTTGCTGTCTGAGGAAAGGGTAGCTACACTAAAAGTCGTGTTTATGCAGCATAAGGATTGCTTCGCGTGGAACTATTCTGAAGTGCCAGGATTAGATCCAGAGATTGCTGTCCACAAATTGGCAATATTCCCAGACATCAAACCAATCAAACAAGCACTGAGAAGAATGCGGCTCGAGCTTGAGATGAGTATCAACGCCGAGGTCAAGAAACTAATCGACTCCGGCTTCATCCAAGAAGTTCAATACCCTGATTGGATCGCCAACATCGTCCCAGTAATGAAGAAGAATGGGACAGTGCGCATATGCGTGGACTTCCGGGATCTTAATAAAGCCTGCCCGAAGGACGATTTCCCAGTACCGGTCACTGAGCTGATGATAGATAACACGTCCACTCATGAAGTCTTCTCCTTCATCGACGGCTCATCAGGATATAATCAGATAAAAATGCATCCCGAAGACCAGAAGCACACCGCTTTCCGGACCCCTTTGGGTATATTCTGCTACAAGGTGATGCCCTTCGGTCTAAAGAACGCTGGTGCCACCTATCAGAGGGCCATGACGAAGATCTTCGATGATCTCATACATGAAATTGTCGAATGCTATATCGACGACCTCGTGGTGAAAAGTAAATCATACGAGGAACATCTCGAGCATCTGAAGATCGTATTTCAACGCCTTCGACAATACAGCTTGAAGACGAACCCTCTCAAGTGCGCATTCGGAGTTTCCTCGGGCAAATTCCTAGGATTCATCGTCCGACACCGAGGTATCGAGATAGATCCGTCAAAGATCAAGACGATTATGGAAATTCCCTTGCCAAGAACTCTCAAGTAGCTGCGGTCTCTCCAAGGAAAGCTCGCATATATCCGGCGATTCATAGCCAACCTTTCAGGAAAGTGCCGTCCTTACAGTCACCTGATGAAGAAGGGAACCCTTTTCGTTTGGGATCACAAATGCCAAGGCGCGCTGGACGAAATCAAGCAGTATCTGCAAAACCCGCCGGTGCTGGCCGCTCCGGTCAAGGGAAAGCCCCTTATTCTTTATACAACAGCCCTCGAAGGTTCTTTAGGCGCATTATGGGCATAAGAGAATGACCAAGGGAAAGAAAGAGCTCTTTACTACTTAAGTCGAGTTCTCCTGGGGGCAGAAAGCAACTACTCCCCCATCGAAAAACACTGCCTGGCGTTGACCTTCGCGATAACGAAACTCCGGCACTACGCATTGGCACATGAAGTCCGTTTCATATCGAAGGTGGATCCTCTTAAGTACTTGATGTCAAAGGCCATATTGATGGGGCGACTCGCTAAATGGGCCCTGCTCTTGACGGAGTTCTCAATAACTTATCAGCCTCTTAAAGCAGTGAAAGTCCAGGCTATTGCCGACTTCCTCGCTGAGCACCCGATACCTGCCGATTCTCCTTTGAACTGCGAATTGCCGGACGAACATGCGTTTGATGCGATCGACGGTTGTGATATCCGATGGGAACTTTATTTTGATGGAGCGTCCTCCGTGAAGAAGCGCAAACAAAACGCCCCTATAATCAAATCGGGGGTAGGCCTCATCTTCGTGACTCCACAAGGAGGGATAATGCATTTTGCTTTCTCCTTAACAGAGCTGAGGACGAACAATGAAGCCGAATATGAAGCTTTGATAGCAGGTCTCGAGATCGCTATTGACATGGGAATTGAAAACCTTCTCATATACGGAGACTCCCAACTGGTTGTCAGTCAAGTAAATGGCGACTACTAAACGTGCAGACCAGAGCTGGTAAAGTACGGCGAGAGGGTACAGCAACTGCGGACCCAAATACCTTCCTACATGTTGGAAAGCATACCGCGTGCGGAAAATAGCAAAGCGGATGCATTAGCTAAGCTTGCTAAAGAATTGGCCAATGAGAACCTCGATGACGTAAGAATCGTGGTACAAAGCCGTCGTGTCCTCGCACCGGCAAAAATATCTCCGGAATCATCCGAGGAAAAGGAAATGACCGAGAAGATGGCCCTGCAAGTAAAAGACCAGTAAAAGGTTGAGGATTAGAGAGAGGTCTTTATTGACTACTTCAAATCCCGTCGAACGCCTGAAGATGCGTCCTCAAAACATCAGCTCATGAAGTGAGCCCTATCTTTTGCCTTCGTCAACGATACTTTGTACAAGAGGTCATTTGATTCTCTGTGGTTGAGATGCCTAGGACCTGAAGAGGCGAAAAGAGTCGTCCAAAAAGTTCACGACGGACTTTGCGGTTCTCACCAAGTTTTTTCGAAGATGAAGTTGAAGATTAAACGGATAGGCTACTACTGGCCCACGATGATTCAGGATGCCTCGAATATGTGAAGCAATGCCACTCATGCCAGATCCATGGGGACTTCATCCACCAGCATCCAAACCCACTACATCCGACGGTGGCTAGCTGGCCGTTCGAAATGTAGGGAGCTGACATAATCGGTCCCATCGAACCGGCATCGTCCAGAGGACATCGGTTCATTTTGGCGACGACTGATTACTTCTCCAAATGGGCAGAAGCAGTACCACTGAGGGAAGTGAAGACGGAGAATATCCTCCATTTCTTCAAGTCACACGTCATTTATCGGTTTGGAACTCCGAGACGGATCATATCCGATAATGGGCCAGCCTACAGAAGCCACAAAATCAGCCGCTTCGCACAACAGCACAACATAGACTGGATATACTCCTCAGTTTATAATCCCCGAGCCAACGGTCTAGCTGAGGCTTTCAATAAGACCTTGACCAAGATCGTGAAGAAGACGGTGTCCCGAAATAAGAAGGATTGGCATGAGAGACTGCATGAAACTCTCTAGGCATATCGAACTACGTTCAAGACGGCCACGAACACAACGCCGTACGCGTTGGTATTCGGTACAGAAGCGGTACTTCCCCTCGAGATAGAGCTACCTTCTCTGCGAGTGGCAGTCCATTACGAGCTGACGGACGAAGAGAACGCTCACCTTCGGCTTGAGGAACTTGATGCCCTTGATGAAACCCGGCTCCTGGCGCAGCAAAATCTAGAAGCTTATAAGGCAAAGATGACGCACTCATATAAAATATTGACCAGGCCGAGGACATTCCGCCAAGGCGAACTCATGCTAGTAGTCAAAAGACCTATGATCCCCAATCGCGCCAAGCGGGGAAAATTCGAGCCGAATTATGAAGAGCCGTACATCATAGAAAAAGTCTACCAGAGTGGAGCCTATCTACTCATGGACATGCATGGTGAAAGACCGTTCAGGCCAATAAACGGTCGCTTCCTGAAGAAGTACTACGCTTGACGAATCACGGCCTAGGTCAATGATAGATGATGACGACTATGTCCGCTCGCTATCTTCCTAAGCCCAAACTCTATAAGTAGTAACCGGCTTACTTTACAACGGACCGAAACGTCCTTAAACTAACAACGGACCGAAACGTCCTTAAACTAACAGCGGACCGAAACGTCCCTAAACTAATGACGGACCACTATGTCCTAAAACTAGCTGTTGACTGAGATGTCGAGAAACTACGATGGATTGCAGCATCCCAAAGCTGATAAAAAAAGGGAGAATAAAAAAAAAGAAAACGGTTTGTCCATAAGCAAAATGGGCACGGATGAAAACCCGAAAGGGCTCCGTGAGTAAAAACAGCAGGGCTACCGGCGAGTGTTTGTGAAAACCCGAAAGGGCGCGACCTCGTTAGAAAAAGAAAAGAATATAAAAAAAAAGAAAACGGTATGTCTATAAGCAAAATGGGCACGGATGAAAACCCGAAAGGGCTCCGTGAGTAAAAACAGCAGGGCTACCGGCGAGTGTTTGTGAAAACCCGAAAGGGCGCAACCTCGTTAAAAGACACTTACAGGGTCCTCTCGACCTTCTGAGGAGAAACCACCTGCGTGAGATTCCTACGACTCACAAGGGAGCAACACACTTAGGGATCCCCACGATTTCTAAGGAGAAATTACACTTGCGAGATCCTCACGACGCGTAAGGAGAACTCTCTTATGGGACCCTCACGGCTCATAAGATTTGAAAGTCTTAAGCTACAGGGATCTGAACCTGTTCTTAAGCAGGCCCCACAACCTCCACTATGGCCCTACAAGCGGCTCGACGCTGACCCTTGTATACAATCCACGGGCGCGAATAAACATTTCCCTAACAAAGTCCCATCCATGACTAGGGATATGTTTACACGGTGAACAACTCTTGTAAGTCCTCTCGACTTATAAGGAGAAAGCACTCTTGTAAGATCGTTACGACTTATAGGAGAACATGCACTTAGGAATTCTCACGATTCTTAAGGAGAAATCGCACCTATGATATCCTCACGACTTGTAGGAAGAAATACCTTTACGGGACCCTTACGGCTCGTGAAGTCAAAAGCCTTAGTCGACAGGATCTTAACCCTGTTTACTAAGCTACCTTTTTTCGTCACCGACAGAGGCAAATGATGATTCGCTCCTGGCAATATCCCAGTTGTAGCGATGCTGATGCCAAAATCAGTGTCTAATTCCAAGCTTGCAGCGAAAAGCCAGCAAGCCACACATGCATACGAAATAGCCGAAATGAAGGGGCAACTTTGCAATAAAAAGCAGCAAGTAAAAGATGTATGCATGCAAAATAGCCGAAATGATTGGGCAACTCGCAATGAAAAGCAGCGAGTAAAAATAAATAAAAAATAGCCGAAATGATTGGGCACCGCGAAAAATAGCCGAAATGATTGGGCAATCACGACCTTCGCGATATAAAAGCTGAAATAATAGAGTATCGCAGAAATAAATAAAATGAAAGTAAAAATGAAATTTATGCCCTACATATGATATCATGTCAATCCCTGTATACAATTCAGGGTCGCAAACAAAGAAGGAATCACACCTTTCCTCACCAGGTTTCATCATCAGAAGAAGCCAAATCTCAATGGTTCATAGACAGCCTAGAAATCATCTCAACATTCGCCTCATTACAACAGACACAACATCAGGCAAAGCGGAACAGCGGCAACTCCCAGTTCCATGGCTCGTCGGTGTACAGATGACCGAGAGTCAAATCCCAACTCCGTGAAATGCGGATATAATCAACAAAATTCCTGGCTACGTGGAATGCGGATTATGTCACTTCTGACCCCGTGGAAAACGTCCAGAGCGGATCCTGGTCCTCGCAGAACATGGCAGTGAACCCGTGTGAAGCATCCAGAGCGGAGCCTAGTCCTCGCCGAACACGGCAGTGAACCCATGGGAAGCATCTAGAGCAAAATTCCTGGTTACGTGGAATGCGGATAACGTCACTTCTGACCCCGTGGAAAACGTCCAGAGTGGATTCTGGTCCTCGCAGAGCACGACAGTGAACCAGTGTGAAGCATCCAGAGCGGAGCCTAGTCCTCGCCGAACAAGGCAGTGAACCCGTGGGATGCATCTAGAGCAAAATTCCTGGTTACGTGGAACGCGAATAACGTCACTTCTGACCCCGTGGAAAACGTCCAGAGCGGATCCTGGTCCTCGCAGAGCACGGCAGTGAACCCATGTGAAGCATCCAGAGCGGAGCCTAGTCCTCGCCGAACACGGCAGTGAACCCATGGGAAGCATCTAGAGCAAAATTCATGGCTACGTGGAATGCCGATTATGTCACTTCTGACCCCGTGGAAAACGTCCAGAGCGGATCCTGGTCCTCGCAGAGCACGGCAGTGAACCCGTGTGAAGCATCCAGAGCGGAGCCTAGTCCTCGCCGAACACGGCGGTGAACCCGTGGGAAGCATCTACAGCAAAATTCTTAGTTACGTGGAACGCGGATAACGTCACTTCTGACCCCGTGGAAAACGTCCAGAGCGGAGCCTAGTCCTCGCCGAACACGGCAGTGAACCCGTGGGAAGCATCTAGAGCAAAATTCCTGGTTACGTGGAACGCGGATAACGTCACTTCTGACCCCGTGGAAAACGTCCAGAACGGAGCCTGGTCCTCGCCAAACACGGCTGTGAACCCATGTGAAGCATCCAGAGCGGAGCCTAGTCCTCACCGAACACGGCAATGAACCCGTGGGAAGCATCTAGAGCAAAATTCCTGGTTATGTGGAACGCGGATAACGTCACTTCTGACCCCGTGGAAAACATCCAGAGCGGATCCTGGTCCTCGCAGAGCGCGGTAATGAACCCGTGTGAAGCATCCAGAGCGGAGCCTGGTCCTCGCAAAGCACGGCAGTGAACCCGTGTGTGAAGCATCCAGAGCAAACATCGGACTGTGAGGTCCTTAAACTCATGGACTATGATGTCCTTAACCTCGACCGTGATGTCTTAAAACTAACATCGGACTGTGGAGTCCTTAAATCCACGGACTATGATGTCCTTAACCTCGACCGTGATGTCTTAAAACTAACAATCAACCGTAATGATTTTTAGCCAATTTCACCTTGGTTCAAGGGTACATCTCGTCATCCCTTTGATATTTGTCGTTGTAATTCCTCAACGTCTTTAGAGAGGTGACGGGTCCCGGCAACCACACATTTCATGGACTGTGTGGTCCTTAAACTCGCGGACTATGATGTCCTTAACCTCGACCGCGATGTCTTAAAACTAACAACGGACTGTGGAGTCCTTAAATCCACGGACTATGATGTCCTTAACCTCGACCGTGATGTCTTAAAACTAACAACGGACTGTGAGGTCCTTAAACTCACGGACTATGATGTCCTTAACCTCGACCGTGATGTCTTAAAACTAACAACGGACTGTGGAGTCCTTAAATTCATGGACTATGATGTCCTTAAGCTCGACCGTAATGTCTTAAAACTAACAATGGACCGTGGAGTCCTTAAATCCACGGACTATGATGTCCTTAACCTCGACCGCGACGTCTTTAAACTATGGCACCCGAAGAACATCCAGAACGGAGCCTGTTCCTCGCCAAACACGGCAGTGAACCCGTGGAAAACATCCAGAGCAACCCTTAACTCCGTGAAATGCGGCTAAGGACAACTTCACCCATCACTTGCGGGTCCTCACGACTTGTAAGGGAGTAAATTATCTTGTGAGATCCTTACGACTTTCAAGAGAAGGCAGGCACATAGGAATCCTCATGATTCTTAAGGAGAAATTACACCTATAGGAGCCCCTCGACTTGTAGGGAGAAAAACTCTTTATGAGACCCTCATGGCTCATAAAGTTGAAAAGTCTTAGGAGGCAGATCTTAACCCTGAATCCTAAGCCATCGTTGTCCTGCAAAGAGATCAATATAGACTATCCGCAAAATACATTCAATAAAAAAGGGCACGCCATTGAGGAGAAAAATATGTCTTTTATTCATGAACCAAAATAGATACAAAGTACAATTCGTGAAAGAACAAAAAAAAATATACTCTCATTCAGGAGTATGTACAAAAAAAGGATATACAAGTCTTCAGGCAGGCGGGCGATTTAGCAGAGTGGTTAGCTCATCCCTTTTCCGCTGGTCCTCGTCTTCGTGTTTCAATATCGCCAAAAGGCGGGCTTCCGCCTGAGCCTGCTGGGCCTGATACGAGGCAAGCCGGCCTTCATGCTCTTTTTCGGTAGCCTTGTGAGCCTCAACCCTTTCGCGAGTGAACACGGCAGCTTTATCGAGGGCCACCACCTCTTTGATAGACTCTTGAAGTACTCGCCAGAGTTCATACGCCTTGTTGGCTTTGGCTGTAAGGTTGGCTTGGAGCTCGTTCAGCGCCTTAGAGGCCGGTTCCCTCTCCGAGAATTTACGGCCGAGCCTCTTCTCGCACGACACCATGTTCGCCGCGCACCGCTCAATTAGACCCCGCAAGCCCGCTTTCGCAGCCACAGCCTCTGGAGTAGGACATGTACGCTCAAGACTGTATAAACAAGCCTCCATTCGACGGCAATAGTCGATCTGAAACACGCACACATCACCCGATATGGGAGGCAAAAAGGGAAATTTCCGATGCGGACCCTATCAAGCATGCATTTGCGACTATATGAATATTCGAAAAGAAATGATACCCGAAGCTCTGATGTGCATGCAACATAATAGTAGTACTCGCAATTAAAGAAAGTTCTCATGGGAGGAATATGAAGCTCATTTACGCAGGCAAAACACACGTACGAGTGCACAAAAAACATGAAAATTTAATATAAAGCATGCAACAACTAATAAAAAAGGAGTACACTAATTTGAATATACTACGCTAGCGGAGAAAGGTCACCAAACAAAGGATCAGTAGCACAAGGGTTAACAAAACAAAGAGCAAAATTCTCCATCTCTCTTTCTGCCTTCTCCAACACATCGAAGGTTCTCGCGAGGAGTCGCTCCCCACTGGTTGGCACCATGTTCGTCCCCAAAAGCAGACATAATAGCCCGCCGGGCTCTTATTTGGCCCAACAAGTGAACCGAGCAATCTCTCAAAGCCTGAGTAATCAGGCACGCTTCGTGAAAACACTCGAGCTTGTCTTCAGCCGCGTCAAGTATCGCCAGGGTCATCTCCGCTGGGTGAGGAGGGATGTCAGCAAGCACGGCAGCAAGAATCATCCGGAGTCAAAGGGATCCCATTGGGAGGGGGGACCCTTATGGATCAAGAGATCATATATCGCCGAATCACATTCGTCGTCGGTAAGAACGGGATCCACCAGTCGTGCAGCAAAGCGAGGAATCATCTCCTCGATAGGTACTTCCCATGGCCGTCGACGAGCATGGGGGCGGTTGCAGGCCATGGCACTCAGTTGTTTTATCAAGATAAATCACACTAAAGTGAGAATAGATTTCTCTGTGAAGAGAAAAAGAAGACCATGGCCTCAGGTTATAAAGAGGGGCATTAAATGCTGCGCACGGAGAATATTGCATGGTGGGACTATTTCCAAGACCCAAAAAAAGGAAGGCATTTGAAATCAAGGAGATGGAATTATTTCCAAGGCTCCTTTTCAGCATCTAATGCTGTGCACAGAAAATATGGCATGAAAAATTAAACAGCACCATCAAAAGGGCCCCACGTGCGGAGCATGTGAGCATCACACTTGATGTGCACTGAAAAGTGAAATAGTGCCTCACACGCCAAACACATTAGCAGCAACAATGACAAAATGACAAAATCCCCATAAAGAAGGCATGCAAACACAGAAGGGCACAATAAAGCTTATCACTCATACTTTAAAAGTTCATACAAAAATAAAAAAGAAAACGATTACAACGGCAAGACCTCAGATGCGGGGCATGGATTGAGAAACTCAAAAGTGACTTTTTTCATGATCTTCCAGGCATTTCGAACCATCCTAGTATGTTTTCTTTCGCGGTCACAAGCGTCGGGATCTTCACGGATGTCCTCCACCCTCCGATAGGCAGCAAGTATGGCCGACTGCTGAAAAGCCTGGTGCAAGAGATCAATGAGGTTGTCTTGCCTTCTCTTCGAGATTAGGCTCATCAGATACACCGAATGCACCTTATCCTCGGCGGCATCCAATGCCCTCAGCGGTACGCCGGTGCAAAAGAGAGGGAGTGCCCCCTAGATCGCTAACACGATGAGACTCAAAAGAGAAGAGCGACGAGGGAGTAGCTGACCATTGTACTCGTCGAAGCGGCTCATGACCTCAGCACACCAAGCATTGGGGAACTCCTGGTTCTGGCTGCGGCCCAGTGCGCGAATATTTTCGTAAGAAATGATTTCGTCAAGGTCATACAAATGGGCATCCATAATACCTGAAATAAAGATCATGGAAATTCATTACAAACTTCTTCTTCTCGGATGTGAGAGAGACAACTCAGGGCAAGAAAACCCGAGAAGTCCCCCGGGAAGAACTAAGTTCTTCGTAGGAATTAAATTCCTTTTTTGAAAAAAGGGAATTAAATTCCCAGAAATTTTTGTTCTAGAGGCAGAGCTCCTTTATGATGGAATTAAACTCCATGGAAAAGACAAACACTACCACCGATCCCTAAAGATTAGAGAAACCCTAAGAGATTCTACTATTTGAAGGTTAAATGGTTTTCTGTTCTTGCCAAAGAACTTGAAGAAAGATAGGTTCTTGATTAAAGGGAAAGCCCTTGGTGTGGATTTAAAATCCAGTGAAGGTTTCTGTGAAAGTTCTTCGATCGTTCAAAAATCATTACCTGAAGAGAGGGTCTTTCTTAAACAGAGTTAAACTCTGAAAATTTTGGAACAGAGAACTAAGCTCTGAGAACGAGAATTAAATTCTCAAAAGAAAACTTTGCAATGAAGAAGATGAAAGAGTGGAGGCGCTTCTGAAGAAACCCCTGCATTTATATGATGTGATGGAAACGCTTCATCTTCCCGATTCCCTAGATGAATCCAACGGTCACAAAAGTGACAGCGTTGCACTCACGTGCAGACACGTGAGAGCAACGCTGTGGGGGCATTTGTTTCCTAATTAAAAATCAGGAATTACCTCAATGAGGTATCACGTGTTCACACGTGACCAACGGTCACGTGATGACACGTGATGGTTAAAATCTCATCAAACAGAAATGATAACAAACGGCTGAAAAATAACTCAATTGAGGGGCACGTGCTCACACGTGACCAATGGTCACGTGACAGGCTTTGAAAGCCTTACAGCTTAAAAGAATTTAATTCTAAAAGTCAGAAAAAATACCTCAACGAGGTATCACGTGCTCACACGTGACCAATGGTCACGTGTTGACACGTGATGGTTAAAAACAACATAAACAAACTGCTGAAAAATAACTCAATTGAGGTTCACGTGCCAACACGTGACAGGCTTTGAAAACCTTACAGCTTAAAAGAATTTAATTCTAAAAGTCATAAAAATACCTCAACGAGGTATCACGTGCTCACACGTGACCAATGGTCACGTGCTGACACGTGATGGTTAAAACAATGACATAAACAAGCGGCTGTTAAAGGACTCAACTGGGGGTCACATGCTCACACGTGACCAAGGGTCACGTGTCAGCACGTGATTGGCTTCGAAAGCCTTACAGTTAATAGAATTAAATTCTAAAAGCTTCTAAATCTTTCCAAATGGAAAAGGATTATGGGGACCGTTGGATTAAAGATCCAAGGGTGATTAAAAATCACCAATTTATGGAAAAATCTTAGACAAGGAAAGATTTCCCTAAATCTCACCAGAAATAACAAACAGAATATCTTTGGATTTAAAATCCAACGGTGAATAAAATTCACTATATAATCTAAAGGCTCACATTAATTATGAAAAACAATCAAATCTTTCAATGAAACATTTACTAAACAAATTGATTCTTTTCCTTCTCCTATAAAGAGGGACCAGAGGAGAGTTTTGAGGGAGAGTTTTTGGAATCTTGAAATTTCAGAGAGAAAAGAGAAGAGAATTAAATTCTCTACAAAGAAAAACCCTAGATAAGAAAAGAAAGGGGATCAAAACTTCAATAAAGAGAATTTAATTCTCAATCTAAGAGTTTAACTCTTCTACAAAAAAGAACTTAGTTCTTCTTCTGGTTGAAGATCTGCACAGAGCACATCTCCCCATAAGTTGAGAATTTAATTCTCATCGGGTCGAGATCCTGCCATGCAGATCCTAAACTTAGAGGGGGAATTGAGTTTAGAGAATTTAATTCTCCCAAAGTTACAGGAATTTAATTCCTTCAAGATGGACAGAACTAGGGTTTAACCCTGAGTGAGAATTTAATTCTCCGAAACTTACAGGAATTTAATTCCACCTAAAATGAAATTAGGGTTTAACCCTACATAAGAATTTAATTCTTTCACAATAGGAATTTAATTCCTCCAAAGTTATAATTAGGGCTTAACCCTACGGAGAATTTAATTCTCAGAATAAAATAAAGAGACTAAAGAGATCTCTGTGCATGAAAAAGACTGAGGTCACGTGTCCCTACGTGACCCCTGAAAAGATCCCCAGAAATGAGAAGGGAAGAGCTCAGAGGCAATGCCTTACGTGCTCCACGTGATCCCCGAAACACAGAAAGAAAAAGCAAAGGAAATAGAAGCTTTGGGCGCTCCCACGTGACCCCTTAGCAGGTGCTTTAATAATCAGTGTATAAATCTCCATCACGTGTCAACACGTGATGCTCAAAATAAAAATAAAAGTGTTTAACACTTAAAAGGAATCTGATCCCACCTTTGGGCGCCCTCACATGTCCACACGTGACCCCTTTTCCTTTAGTGTTTAACACTAATTCGAGAACTTATACCCAGTGTTTAACACTGGTGTTTTCTAGTGTGTAATACTAATTTGGGGACTATACTTCCAGTGTTTAACACTGTTACCTTCTAGTGTTTAACACTAACTTGAGAGCTTTAACACTGTTGCTATCTAGTGTTTAACAGTAGTTTTAACCAAATTGGTTAATCTTCCAGAGGCAAAGCCTCCCATTTAAAATTGAGTAAAAATTAGAGCTCTAATATCACAGATAAAAATGTTATCAGAGCCCTCAAAATTTTGTTTAGCATTGCTTAATAATATGAGCTTGAAACCAGACAAATAGACTACTGGTCTAACAAAGGGCCAATATGTCAAACTTAGTTGGACTTAGCCCAAATTTGCCATAAGTCCTCAATCCAGACTTAACTGAGCCCATGTGCTCATAATATAATTAATTGGTCTTTGTTCCAAATTGGGCTACAGATCATTTAATCCACCTTGGTTCAAGGGTACATCTCTTCATTCCTTTGATATTTGTCGTTGTAATCTCTCAACGTCTTCAAAGAGGTGACGGGTCCCAACAACCATACATTCCACGGACTGTGGGGTCCTTAAACTCATGGACTATGATGTCCTTAACCTTGACCGTGATGTCTTAAAACTAACAATGGACTATGGGGTCCTTAAACTCGTGGACTATGACGTCCTTAACCTTCACCGTGATGTCTTAAAACTAACAATGGACTGTGGGGTCCTTAAACTCATAGACTATGACGTCCTTAACCTTGACCGTGATGTCTTAAAACTAACATTAGACTGTGGAGTCCTTAAATCCACGGACTATGATGTCCTTAACCTTGACCGCGATGTCTTAAAACTAACAATGGACAGTAATGTCCTTAAACTAATTATCGACCGCAATGTCACTAAACTAAACACTTGAGCCCACCCCCCAGTTGCTCTTTTGTCGGATCTAAACGATCCCGTTAAGTTGATCTTAGTCTAAAAATTAGACTAACGTATCCTTAACTAACGTTTAAGTTGATCTTAGTCTCAAATGAGGCTAATATATCCTTAAACCCAAACCCCCAAACCCAAATCTAAGAAAGATACGGATTTGGACTAGTCCACGCCCTACGGACGACAACATAAATTAGTCTCCGTATACAATCCACGGGCAACCGAACATAAAACAAACACCCACGACACTAAGTGACCATCTGGAGAAGGAGAAAGTTGTTACCGCGATGCGGTAGCGTAATTAACTGCAGGGGCTTGCGCCTGCAGGGAAGAGCATCCCCACAATCAAAAAACCCCTCAGACTAGGGGGAATCTGACGAAGTCTGCTACATCGGCCGCATTCGTTTAAACCTTCGACACACGGTGCCATAAATCAACTTGGCATCTTCGGAGAGGTGGACGGATAGCACCAATTAGCATCTGCCCCGAAATTCAGGCAAGACATTCGCCGCGTCTTCGCCGCGTCTTTCAGAGGGGAACAGCTGGTTTTCAAGCAACTATCCTACGGGCTTCATCAACGATGAAGACAAACAAGATAGCGTATTATCATCTCGAGTAAGACTGTTATACCTGTATAGGTTCTCCCTCAATTATCATAATCGCCTACTTTCAATCATAATAATTGCCTTAAGGGCACTATATCCAACACAAGGATGGTTCGGAGTACACCGTCACGGGAGAGCTAAACCATTTCTCGGTAAACGAAGTCCGGAAATACGAAGACGTAATGTAACATTTTGGAAAATTATAAATATTTATTTATAATTTTAAATATAAAAATAATGAATTTAATGAGTTTATAAAACTGTTATCACATACAACTTTTGGTATCAGAATTATATCCGTAAAAATGCAATTATATTGGTAAATATGAAGAAAATGTATGATATCATAAAAATGATATTTTGATTGTTCTAAACATGACATGAGGAGTTATTATAAGATAATGGTATTTAACTGTTATAAAAAGTATTGTGTTTCTTTTAAAAACATGGATTTAGATTTTGTGACATGAAGGGTTTAATTAAGGGAAAAAGAGTTTTCTCTAATTATTGCATTCTTTTAAATCATGGTTGGTATATGTTAGTTAATTTAAACCCTCACCCTCAACACACCCTCACCATGCTCAACTCCCTCCACATCCTCCTTCACATTTTTACACCTCCTCCTTCCACCATGCCACTTCCACCTCACAACCCTCCACCTCATGCTTTCTCTACACAAACCCAACATCTCTCATCTTATCTTATCACAATAATTAGAAATTCTTTTAGCTTTTCTAAACTGAACACAACTAATTTCTTCAACTCCAAAACAAGAAAAATTCCTAAGTGTTCATCAATCCTAATGAAGAAAATCTTAACTCTTTCATCAACTTATGCACCTCATCAAGCTTGATCCACTACAAACCCTAGATGTTTCAATAAGCAATTCTTGAGTTGGTGTTCTCTTGTGAATCATCTCCATGGGTATAATTCTTTACTTCTTTTCAAATATCAATTCTGGTTATAATCTGTTTTGATGTGCAGTATTACAAAAACTGCTGTTTTGTGATATTTAGCATACTGAATTTGAATCTGGAACCACTAGGTGTAATCACTAGGAAAACTAACAATACCATAAGTATAATGAGACCACTAGGAGACTTCAACTAAAGCCCGAGCCCCTATCTTCTAGGTATGTCCGGCGACATTCACAAATTTTCCGGCACCGCCGGCCCCCGGCCCCTAGGCTGTTTGGTGTTGGTTTTTCTTCTGTAGCTTTGTTTGGGTATGTTATAAGCCATGGTATTATTTGATTTGTTCCAGTATTCATACAGAGAAATCTGGGAATGTTTTAGTAAGGGTTTTTTCAAGTTTCCGATATTCCGATATGGGTTTTTCGTATTTCTGTACTGCAACTGAAACGTTGACGTTCGTACGTTAATTTCAGGGGCGTCTGTTCGTTTTTGGGGTAAGTAAGCTGTAGGTTCTAACCTACGGGTGCTTAGCTCGTTGCTTTGGTTTTTGATATGATATTTACATCGATATGATTTAATTACGATTATAGGTACGATCGCGAAGATTTCCGAGACGAGTGACGGATTTAGCAGCATGGACTTCAGCGAGTTCGACCAGTTAGTGAGTAGATTTACATCTACGGGGGAAGTCGGGTGGATGGCGTATAACACCCCCGCAACCTTATAAATAGCATAGTATGATATATAGTTAGTTTTTAGTATTTATTCAAGATATTGATATTGGAATTAAGTTGCATCTAGTATGATATTTATATGCATGTAGTTTATTCATGATTTGGTGAATTGGTATGAGGAATCATACCATACTGGTGATGACGAGATTAGCTTGCCGAATAACGGCCAAGTTTCCTTTAGAATCATAGAGTTACGTTTTATTTCGTTTTAGAACGTAATACTTGAGTGATCTATACTCTTTTAAAAACTAACGATTCATTTCTCTTTTTAATGATAAAGGATAAGTATGCGATACCAATTTCCAAAACGAATATCTATTTTAACCCAAGGCAGCTTCCTTATTTCAAAACTAACGTTTCATTCCATTTTCAACGATAATGGTATAGCTCATAGCAAGTAGTTACTTTAATAGTTACGTTTAGATTTACTTTACATGTTCGCGATATATTTATCGATGTTATATGTTTCCGTAATACGAACACCCTGATAGAACACCGCACAACTACCAATGAGTACTATGTGGCACAAGCACGTACGCACATGTTACACTACACCTTATTGGTACTGTCATGTGTTAGTTATATGTATGCCCTAGAGGCCATTACTGTACATACGATGTATATTGTAGTGGATGCTTAGACATATATAGGGAGGAATTTCTTGCTCGACATGATAGTACGCTATCTGGTTGCTCTTTATCTTAACATGTACTCTGATTGTCTCTATGTTACATGTTGATAAAGCCCTTAGGATATGTACTCGACTATTGGGACTATGATGAGATCATACTAGTGGGGCCACGGTAGTCGACGAGTACATCCTATAACTGTTCCTAGTCGAGAGTGTATCGAGACAGGGCATCGATACACCTGAGTAGACTAGCGTATACGCATCTTGACCCATATGATGGGCGATGGATGGTCCCATATCCATCGGTGTTTGACATCAAGGATGGTGTACGGGTGCTCAGTAGAGACTGGGTACACTGGATGGACTCGCCGAGAACTCCCAGACGGTATTATACCTCACGTCAGATGGCAGTTCTCTGGTGACACTGGTACAGGTTAGTCTGTAGACCCGAGATCGTCATAGAGTATTGTGTGATTCCCACTGTGCTTTGATTTCCATCATACCACGTCCAAGAGGGCGTGCAAAAAGGTGGCTTTTGGGTACAGTCCCGAATCACATGGAGGCAATGAGCGATAGGAGGGGATTCGTCTCTCCCGGTATAGGGAGTTGATATTGTGTTGTGTTCGATTGGCTATAACTGGAAATCCCTGGCAAGGGTTGCTGAGATTTACTGGTAAGTATTATCAGTATTTTCTCGAACTGTTATAGATCTCATATCGACACGACTTATCAAGCTACTGGGGTCTGACGTTTTCTACCCCTAGACGAGATATGCGACATATCAGACGAAGAGACCGGACTTTACGGGAGTGTTACTGATTGGATTCGTGGGAGAAAGTACAGGCTTTCTTGTTGATCTTATGATCGCTCAATACCTGGGTGGCTGTTACGTTTAGCTGACCGCTTGCAGCTTGTGGATGTTTAATATGATCATCACCTACTGCCGGCGTATTGACGATTCTTTAAAGTCCTACACAGAGGTTTCTTGGCTCAGGAAAAACGGAGTAGGAGCACGTATATGATATGTGCGAGACCGAGAACAATACGTGTATGTGATACCGTATTAGATTCTCACGATATGAGATATCGGCCGGGTATATGCGATATCGCCGGGTCATTGGATCAAGTGTTGATTCGATGAACTGATACAGATTATATTAGTCGGTTATTTGTGAAATAGCCGGATTATCGGATCAAGTGTTGATTCGATAATTTAATGTATAATTATATATTTGATATATTAAATTACATTAACTAATATAAGCTCACTAAAAGATTCTTTTTCTTACTCAGGTAATACATTGATATATATGTGATATATGTTAATTGTATTATTTTATTTTGTTACAATAAATATTGTATATGTGATATATAATATTGTGACATGTTAGGGTTATTAATGCAACATGTTTAGTGGAGATTAAACATGGTTAGGGTTTGATTTGGGTTAAGCTTTTCTAGAAGTTTCTAGAAGCTTTGCTTTTTGTTTTTGCAAAGATATTTTGTAAAGATATTTAGTTATGATATTTGTTAACCCAACTCAACCCTTGACCATGGTTCATTCTCTACATGGGTTAAGTTATCATACTTAACCCATGGTTGCATTTCTAACCTCACCACAATTCATTATTCATCACAAAAGAAATGGTTCTTCTTCTTCCTTCTCCTTTTCAATGGAAAAGCTTGCTAGCTTTTTCATTAGTGATGATTTTGAGTGATATTAAGAAAATAAATGAGAGCTAAAATCCTACTTCATCATCCTAATCTATCCTAGACATTTAGATTAGGGTGTTGACTTCATTTGTGAGTGAGAGCTTGTGTTAAAGAAACTTCAAGGTAGATCATCTTTGTTATCGAAGATCTGAAGCAAGCTTGCATCGTCTCTTCGTGGAGCCTCTCTAAAGTCCGGGTACATGATGATCGCAGCGAAGAGAGCTCAACATGGAGCTTATGAAGCGAAGGACCGGACTACAAAGGTTGTAATCCCAAACTCTTAGATGTTAATGTGTTTAACATGCTTTGTTTCGCCTAATCTTTAGTTTAAAGATCTTGGTTAGGGTTGTTCGGCACGTCTAAATTTTGAATCGGGCATGGTTGATACCTTATAGACCCTTGTGAGAGTTCCTAGTAACCCTACAATGGTATCAGAGCCAAGCTAGAGCTTTAGGCGAAGTCTAGGCGAAATTTAATGTCCGATCGAACTCCGAATACCCGTAAAACCCTAGTTTATGGAAAAAATTTCAAATGTTGATTTTTTCGGTATTAAAAATACTCAGAAAATTAAGCAGGGTATTTTAGGAATTACTGTGCAAAACGAGCCTCTAATACGATTAAAGCGCCGCGGAACTGCGGCCGTACTGTGCATTGTGCGGCGGTTCCACGGCCATACAGTAGACTTAGGGTTTGGGTTTTGAACAGTAATATCCGTATGTACTTCTGCTTGTTTCTGGGGATTTTTAATTATACTCAAGTGTTGAGTTTTCTGGGCTGTATTGGGAACTAGTTGATTCGATCGGAAAGTTTAACTTCGTTTAGTTTTTCCGGATAATTTAGAACGTGTTAAAAAGTTCGACCGGATATCAATAACTCACTTTTTCCCCTGCCGGAAAATTTCCAAGTGTTGGATTTTTCCATAGTTTAAGAACGTTCTAAGTCGTGCAAGTAACGTGGTGGACCCTTTAGAAGAACACAAACCATAACTCGATTATGTGACCATCTGAACCGCCTCTAAACCTTAGGGTTTATGGCAGTACGGCGTTGCCACATGTGAGGCGTTGGCTTGGCCCTTCTACGGCTGGACCATTGGTACTATGGCATGTAATGGATGTTTTTAAACTAATTTCAAGTGTTGAGAATTATTTGGGAAAACTTGGGTGTTTGATTATTCGATCAGAAAGTTTAACATTGTCTATTTATCTGGAATGTGATACAATATTTGGAATCCACAAGTAGTTATGAGATAACTAATTTGAATGTTATAAATCTAGCAGTTCAGTCTCAGATGATCGGTTTCCACGGAATTTTGATGTGATCAAAATTCCGTCGCAATCACGTAGCATACGCGGATACTCGCCGGGTAAACTTAATAGACAGCCACGTCCCATAGCCCCGACCAAGTGACTGTAGGAGAACCCCGTCGCCAAAAGCATCCGTTCGGGTGCTCGCGGCAGCGGTGTTCTGCCATAGCGCACTTCGTCGACGGCATCCGGAGGTGCGGCCGTCTACTAAAGTTTGCGACGGGCATTCGATCAGGATGTCGGGAATCTTGTTGAATTGCCCGACATGATATTGAAAAGAGTTTTCGATAATGAGACTAAAATGCGGGGTTTATAATTTTTAGGTATGTGATGTCTAAGGAATTCATTTGGTTAGGCATGCGATGTCTAAGGAGGTTGCGGATTCCAACTGTTGTAGTTTTACACTTTCTTTATTGGGACCGTAAGTGTAGTATGTAGTTGTATCGCCGGTTTTCGTTGCTATACATCAACGACAATCAGTGTATACATACTTACTTACGTTGATGATATGTGATATTATGTGTTGCTGTGATATGTTATATTGGATCGTCGTGTTCTGAATAGCCGGGGGTTTTATGTGAGATGCGAGTTTTTTTTCATTCATGTAAAATTCATTGTATGTAAAGTTCTTTTATTGGGGCACTTCCGGGCTGAGGATGTGTCACTATTGTATATTATTTACTTTTCCGTATTAGGATAGACCCAACGCAGGGAGCACAAGTAACCGGGTTCTAGTGTCCAGCTGGAGACCATCTCGAGGAGTCGAGACCGGGTCTCCTAACCCTAGAATTGGCAGTGTTGCTTGCCGCTCTCGTAGGGGTCTAGGGATGTGGGTTTGGCTATTCATCACGACCGTGGAATCCATGTTTTATACAGGCTCGTATTAAAAAACAGGGACGTCCTAGTATATCCAATATTTCATATGTGTTCTTCTGCTGCAATGTTCTGTGATGAGATCATATTACTGCCTGAGACGAATGTTTATATTATATATATGAGATATATATTATATATTATTGATTTCGTTTCTTATCTGATGCTTGTGAAGCATGATTAAAATGGGATTTCATTAATGAGATTAATGAAATAAAAGAAACCTAAAGATTTTGTAGAAACTTGTTTAAAAACTGGTAGCTCTAGTTCTTGCTTTGCATAGCGGTGTTCCTAGTAGAACATCCAGCACCTTATTCGATAAGGAAAGAGCCGAGATCCCTTCACCGGGAGTGACCTCTTTAGCGAAACTAGCAGATGCTGCATACCCGGTTTGTCTTTTGATTGCTTCTATAGTTTTTGCTTTGCACAGCGGTATTTGTGAAATATCCTGTACCTTATTCGATGAGGAAAGAGTCGACGATCCCTCCACCGGGAGTGACCTCTTTAGCAAAACTAGAAAAGGCCTAAAAAACACTCCATTTAAAATCACTCGATTCTACAACGATATCAAGTTCATTACGCAAAAGGTTTTCTTAAAAACATGTCGTAGCCCTCCGTCATTTCAGATAAGTAATAGTTAGTATTCATGCTGCGTTTGTTGACCTCTGTCAAGGCGTAGTGTGCGGTAGCTGATTAGTGCTTATCTGTATAAACATATGATGTGATTGATTTAGGGTAGTCGTGCGACCTTGTTGACCTCTGTCAAGGGTCGTGCGGGTGGGATTACTTCAATCAGGAAATGACAGGTTGAACTTGACTAGCAGCCTATGGTTTGTTGACCTCTGTCAAGGTCATAGGACGATTGGGGCAAAATATTATTGAGAATTTCAAGTGTTGAAATTTGCAATGAGATTGCATACCTTCTATGAGATAGTTGGATCCCGATACCCGCCGCGAGTAAGAGTTACTCCTGGGAGAGTTTTACACATTACAATTAGCCGATCAAGTAGGTGTCTAGAAAGGTGTTAACGGGGTTACGCCCCTGGAAAAACGAGATTTACTTTAATTAGGTCCGTGCGAAAGCACGGGGAACCTCTCTCAAAGTACCGGCACTGGCCTGGCTAAAAGATTGGTGAACTTTTAGGGTGTAATTAATCCCGGCTAGTCTTTCCTTTTAGGGTTTAAAGGAAGATTTGACTAAAACAGTGGGAGACATCCTGATTAGATATATTGATAACCAATATAATCTTGCAAGAGCATACGCTGAGTGTTTTCTTCTCTCTCTCTCTCTCCTGGTTGCGACTATATCACGCCTTAATCAAGATAATAATACGGATGTATTGACCGAACCCGCTTGTTATACTGCGCTAGGGAACGTTGGTCCCGCTCCAACTTATAATTGTTATAAGACAGAGCAGGAAATAGGGGATTACCAGAATTCCTGTGCCGCCCAAACGAAGAAAGTACATGTTGATGCATCTTCTTCGGGTGTGTTCATTACACAGAACTGTTTCTTAATATCCTTTACGTCCTGGGCATTTGATACCGGATCAGGATCCCACATATGTAATTTGTTACATGGGCTACAGAGAGGTAGAAAACTGAGAACGTGTGATAAGTTTCATGAGATAGAAACGGTGCAAGTGTTGTAGCCAAGTCTGTTGGTAGTTATCACCCTGTATTACCAGAATACATTGATTCTGAATGAATGTTATTAGATACCGAACCTGATATACAACATCATATACAACATCATATCAGTCTCTTTATAAGTAAAGAAAGGATATAATTTTGTATTGTTGGATAATGTTTTGAACATTTCCTATATCAAGAGTTGATCGGTTCAGGCACGTTATCTAAAAGTATAGACGTTATAAATCAAACCACAGTTCTTAACGTACAGAACACACACAAGAGGAAGAGTTCAGAAATGAACGAATCCTTCTTGAGGCATTGTAGACTAACTCATATCAATACGACCCGACTAGCTGAAGTTACATAAAGATGCATATTTAAATTAGTTTGGATTTACATCTTGTAAAAACTTGCCAGTCATGTCATAAAGATAAGATGACCACAGCTCCGTTTATTGGAAACAGAGAAAGAGTTAGTGAACTTTTGGGATTGATACATGCTGATGTATGAAGGTCCCCTATCTACACATGCCAAGACCGGTTCTTTGTACTTCAATACATTCACTGATTATCTCTCAAGATCCGGACATATGTTCCTGTTGAAATACAAGTCTGGAACTTTTGAGAAATTCAATGAATATAAGTTAGAAGTAGAGAACCAAAAACGGGTAAAAGTATTATGTCCTTTGATGTGATCAGGGAGGAGAATACTTAATCAGCACGGGATTCCTGGACTATTCTAAAGGAGAATGAGATTCTCTCTCAGCATTACTCCTCCGTATACACCACAACACGTCGGTGTATCGGGACGGAGCAATCACACCCTATTTGATATGGTGCGCTCTATGATGAGTACTACTGAGTTTCCTATTTCCTTTTGGGAGTTATGCACTTATGAAGCTGCATACCTATTGAATAGGGTTCCAATCAAATCAGTTGCCTACCACTTCATATGTAATATGGAATGGGAAGAGCGCATATCTTAAGTAAGTTAAGATTTGGGGTTGTCCAGCCTATGTCTAAAAGCAAAATCCGGACAAGCTCGAGGCAAAGTCAGTTTTGTGGAAGTTTGTTGGGCATCCCAAGCATTCGCAAGGGAATATCTTTTACTGAACCGAGGAACAAAAGATGTTTTGTTTCTCAGCATGTCACCTTTGTGAAAGGGAATTTCTTGTGAAGAAATTAGTGGCCATGAGGTAGAACTGGAAGGAGTTCCAGCTATACAAACTGCAGCTGATGATTTGGTAAACCCGGAGGATTCAATAGTTTCCAACGAACCTCAGCCTCTCCGCCGATCTGGTAGGGTTCCTCACTCACCTGAGAGATACTTCGGTTTTCTCTATGACAGTGGGAGCAAGTATTGCATCATGAGATGATGACCCAACTAGTTTCGAGCTGGCCATCAGGAGTGGGACTCTGTAAGAATAGCTGGATGCTTAGCGATCTGAGATGGAATCCTTATACACCAACAAAGTATGGACTTTGGTTGCTTTATCTGAAGGGTTAAATCCCCATCAGGAGCAAGTATATCTTGAGAAGATTACTTGGTGTACATGGAAATATTGAGACTTTCAAAGCTATGCTTAAGTCCATCCAGATCCTACTTGCCACGGCTACATTCCATGACTACGATATCTGGCGGTTGGGTGTCATGACTGCTTTTCTAAATGATGTTTTGGAAGAGAGCGTCTATAAGTACAAAGCCAGAGGACTTCGTAGATAGTGGGAGCAGCGGAAACATGTGCAAGTTGTTTTATGCGATAAAACAGGCATCGCGGAGTAGGAACGTCTGTTTTGATGTGATAGTCAAAGATTTTGACTTCATCAAAATGGTAGATGAATCTTGTATATACAAAAAAGGTAGTAGGGAGTATGGTGGTGATCCTCGTAGAATACGTGGATGACATACTCTTGATAGGGAAGGAGTTTCCTATGCTACGCTCAGTTAGTCGTCTCTTATCACAAAGATACTCTATAGGATCAAGGTGATACTTCCTAAATCCTGGGTTATGGATCTATGAGATAGATCTAATTGGATGTTAGGATTCTCACTAGTTGTAGTGAGATGGTATCAATCGATCCTGGGGAGAATCACTGGAAAAGTTCCTGGGTGATAAGGACGACTGAATGTCAGTCAAAGGCATTGTCTTTACCCTCAGTAGAGGGACGGTATGTTAGAAGAGTTCCAAGTTAGATACCGTGACATACTAGATGATTAAAGGCAAGATACATCGTTACCAAGGATGCTACCAAAGAGGCAGTCTGGATATATATATAAGTTCATGAGATGAACTTCGTTCCAACCATTGTATGACAATGGGAGTTATGGTTTTGGCCCAGGAACCCCCGTCCCATCAGAAATCCAGATATAATTCTTAGGCAGTATCACTTGATCATGAAGATGGTTGATCTCTAGGGAGATCGAGGTTAGGAGACTAGACACAGAGGACAACAGCGCGGATCCACTCACAAAGGCCTTTTTCCCGGTAGAGATTTTTATGGGATGGTTGAGTTTGAGATACTTCAACCGCAGCTAATTGTTGGGTATGCGATACCACAACAGATGGCCCTAGTGCAAGTAGGACATTGTTAGTTATATGTATGCCCTAGAGGCCATTACTGTACATACGATGTATATTGTAGTGGATGCTTGGACATATATAGGGAGGAATTTCTTGCTCGATATGATAGTACGCTATCTGGTTGCTCTTTATCTTAACACGTACTCTGATTATCTCTATGTTACATGTTGATAAAGCCCTTAGGATATGTACTCGACTACTGGGACTATGATGAGATCATACTAGTGGGGCCACGGTAGTCGACGAGTACATCCTATAACTGTTCCTAGTCGAGGGTGTATCGAGACAGGGTATCGATACACCTGAGTAGACTAGCGTATACGCATCTTGACCCATATGATGGGCGATGGATGATCCCATATCCATCGGTGTTTGACATCAAGGATGGTGTAGGGTGCTCAGTAGAGACTGGGTACACTGGACGGACTCGCCGAGAACTCCCAGATGGTATTATACCTCACGTCAGATGGCAGTTCTCTGGTGACATGGTACAGGTTAATCTGTAGACCCGAAATCGTCATAGAGTATTGTGTGATTCCCACTGTGCTTTGATTTCCATCATACCACGTCCTAGAGGGCGTGCAAAAAGGTGGCTTTTGGGTACAGTCCCGAATCACATGGAGGCAATGAGCAATAGGAGGGGATTCGTCTCTCCCGGTATAGGGATTTGATGTTGTGCTGTGTTCGATTGGCTATAACTGGAAATGCCTGGCCAAGGTTGCTGAAATTTACTGGTAAGTGTTATCAGTAGTTTCTCAAACTGTTATAGACCTCATATCGACACGACTTATCAAGCTACTGAGGTCTGACGTTTTCCACCCCTAGGCGAGATATGCGACATATCAGACGAAGAGACCGGACTGTACGGGAGTGTTACTAATTGGATTCGCGGGAGAAAGTACAGGATTGCTTGTTGATCTTCTGATCGCTCAATACCTGGGTGGCTGTTACGTTTAGCTGACCGCTTGCAGCTTGTGGGTGTTTGATATGATCATCACCTACTGCCAGCGTATTGACGATTCTTTAGAGTCCTACACAGAGGTTTCTTGGCTCAGGCAAAACGGAGTAGGAGCATGTATATGATATGTGCGGGACCGAGAACAATACGTGTATGTGATACCGTATTAGATTCTCACGATATGAGATATCGGCCGGGTATATGAGATATAGCCGGGTCATCGGATCAAGTGTTGATTCGATGAACTGATACAAATTATATTAGTCGGTTATTTGTGAAATAGCCGAATTATAGGATCAAGTGTTGATTCGATAATTTAATGTTTAATTATATATTTGATATATTAAATTACATTAACTAATATAAGCTCACTAAAAGATTCTTTTTCTCACTCGGGTAATACATTGATATATATGCGATATATGTTAATTGTATTATTTTATTTTGTAACAATAAATATTGTTTATGTGATATATAATATTGTAACATATTAGGGTTATTAATGCAACATGTTTAGTGGAGATTAAACATGGTAGGGTTTGATTTGGGTTAAGCTTTTCTAGAAATTTCTAGAAGCTTTGCTTTTTGGTTTTGCAAAGATATTTTATAAAGATATTTAGTTATGATATTTGTTAACCCAACTCAACCCTTGACCATGGTTCATTCTCTACATGGGTTAAGTTATCATACTTAACCCATGGTTGTATTTCTAACCTCACCACAATTCATTATTCATTACAAAAGAAATGGTTCTTCTTCTTCCTTCTCCTTTTCAATGGAAAAGCTTTCTAGGTTTTTCATTAGTGATGATTTTGAGTGAGATTAAGAAAATAAATGAGAGCTAAAATCCTACTTCATCATCCTAATCTATCTTAGCCATTTAGATTAGGGTGTTCACTTCATTTGTGAGTGAGAGCTTGTGTTAAAGAAACTTCAAGGTAGATCATCTTTGTTATCGAAGATTAGAAGCAAGCTTGCATCGTTCTCTTCGTGGAGCCTCTCTAGAGTCTGGGTACATGATGATCGCAGCGAAGGGACCTCAACACGGAGCTTATGAAGGGAAGGACCGGACTACAAAGGTTGTAATCCCAAATTCTTAGATGTTAATGTATTTAACATGCTTTGTTTCGCCTAATCTCTAGTTTAAAAATCTTGGTTAGGGTTGTTCGGCACGTCTAAATTTTGAATCGGGTATGGTTGATGCCCTATAGACCCTTGTGAGAGTGCCTAGTAACCCTACAGCATGTCGATGTAAGTCTGTTATACTACGTAATGCATATGTAGATATCGATACGAGTATGGTATGTACACTTATAGAACACTTGCACAAATACTAATGATTGCCATGCTGCACGAGCACAGACGCGTATGCTACACTACACATCATTAGTATTGCCATGACACAGTAGGATTGTTACGTTTATTACTTGTATGATTTTATTTACGTGTTTTACCTGTATTACATGTTAAACATTGCGAATACCAGTACTATGGGTATTCATATTTGATTCTTATAAGTTTTCTGGATGTTTTACTTTTGATGATATATATCAGTGGGATGGGATGCTGTTATATATGTATATATGCAATATATCATCAGAATGATTTATGCAAGTATTCTTTTCTTTACTTGTTATCCTTGGATATGGTGAGTTGACGTCCACCATGAGCTTGATATTTTCTGATTGTCTTTATTTCGAACCGAGTGGGGGAGATATACGGTTATGGACTTACTACTTATCCGGTCTGAGTGGGGGAGTACACAGACGGATACATGGTGGACCCGGTCGAGACCGAGGGGCAGGATAGCCGCATTAGAGGCGGGGAGCCTAGCGAGGATACTCGATACCGGAGATAGAGATGGGCATGGCAGATATCCTGGGGATACTGACCGGGGTTCGATTGGGCACTACGGATATCCAGGGGATACCGACCGGGGCCATGGATATCGAGTGGCGATCATCTGTTGATATGGTGTCGACGATATCTGCATTTGCGTGTCGGTGATGGACACGAGTGATTTTTGATTTCGGGTGTCGGTGCTGGACATCCAAATGTTGATATATCACTATCATATGAGATATACGGTTATGTTATGAGTTATTGTAGCAGACCAGAATTGATCCGGGGGACAGAACCTGCATATCGTTTACGGGCATTCGCATACGTAAAAAGGAATTCAAAAACGAGCTATAGTCTCATTATTTTGACATGTCTGATATGGCACTGGGATCTTGAAATTGTAAACCTCTTAACATTCTTTACCAAAACAGCTGGACGTATATCTTAAATAAGAAACCTATTATATTTCATACTATCACGTCTGCTTTTATGCCGTGACATATGTATTCCGTGGCTAATTTAAAGAAGAAGTTGTACATTTATATTTTTGGCTACTTATGAGATTATACCTAGATACAGGTTATTTGCATTCCCTTGTGGGTTCATGTGATAGATAGAGTTGCATTTCGTACGATACATGCGCATATTATATATTATATTAGTGCAGGTTATGATAGTATTACATTTATGACCTAGGTAACGTTGTGTATTTCGATTTCTACCTTGTGTTGTACTTTTATTCACTGAGTTGGCAACTCACCCCCGTTGTGCCACAGTTTTTTACAGGTTTTACCGCTTGGATTATTAGCGGCTTGGGCACACATTCCTTTCGGTGATTTTTTTGGTAAGTGGGTTACTGTTGTATCATACTCACACTCGTTTATCTATATATTCTTGTATCTGGTAAAACTCCATCAACTTAGAAATTGTATATTGTAGACTTAGAAGCGGGACTTAAAGTTTGTATGTTGTGGTTGTCGTACTCTTGGAGTCGACTTTTCATATCGAGCTACTTCTTTGAAGTCTTTTTCTGGGACCTGGGACTAGTTGGGATTGAGCTTGTTTCTCTTTTCTTTCTTTCGCCTTTGAGCATCGTATATTGTTTGTTTGGTTGCTCCGCCAATTGGGCGTGGAAGCTAGCTCCCGTGGGGATGATATTGATTATATTATGTATGTATCAGGTTTTATGCAAAATTTACAAAGGAGGTAATGTCGAATTTTAAAACGTTATAGAAGTTTTTCAAACATACTTAGTTAAACTCAAATGGTTATTTTAAAATGATTCCATTTGATGACTATTTCAAACTTCACCTCCAATGTTTTCAAAAACAAAGGGGTTTAGATTCCGGGTTTCGGCTCACTTGAACCGCGTCGACGTCTTTAGATGTCACGTGATTTAAGTGCCGGTCACGTGCAACCTTCGGGTCGTGACACGCAAAGTACTTCCTACCAGACTTCAAGAATACTAAAAGGTGTCATAAGCCAGAGAATAAACAGAAGTCCATCGCCACTATCCCAATCTTTGGGAGCGATACCGAGAAAGATGAAGAAATAGTCTACTCGGTGAAACCCCAAAAAGAAAACAATAAGCCTGGACTATCTACTTCTATCTTGGTCTTTGGCAGCGACTCTGAGGGCGAGGCCAATACAGTGTTCTCCGTCCGCCCGTCAATGCAAATTTTTGCCAAAGCAGATCAAAGTTTACAAATTACAATGGCTCCGCCTAGGCATTACAAGGAACTTGATGTGTTTTATACATACAGCGTACAAGAACTGCAAACTTTCTACGTACCTCCCAGGCGAAGAGGTAAAAAAGCGATCTTCTTCTATCAATCTATGGAGACCAAAGTAGAAAAAGAAGTCTGGCATGGTGCCGATTTTGCACTCGACAGCTTTCAACCCATCTACCTGCCAAGATATTATACAAAGTGATTGAAAAGGCTGTTAAGATACTAAGGTGTACCCCTTAAACAAACTGTTCGACAAACCCAATTCTAAAAAAATATTTGGGATATTCCCGGGACTCGGTGAAAGATGCCCTACGGAAAGATGGAGACAACCGGGCTCGGATATTTTCGTTCCAAGAAACGGGAGCAGATCTATAGTTGCCACGTCGTAAACAGCTCAAGTGAAGCGGAAAACGCTCTTCCAAATAGCCGTGATATCAAATCGGAGCAAGCTAATGTTCTAAAAACGTTGAGTCCGTCGCTGGAAGAACAAATTGACAAGCTAAAAAAAGAAGCTTGTCAAACGAGCCAAGACAACCACAGCCGCGAAATGGCCATTTATGAAAAGGTCAAGACGCAGCATCTCAACCAGCAATCTGCGAAGAAAATATACCGTAACGCTCTTCATCCCCGTCCCAACATATGTTCTCACTAAAGGAAAAAACCCTGAAATGGAGGCAAAAACAGGGCCAAGAACGCAAACAGCGTTCGAAAACAACAAAGCGGATCCAAGACGCCGGGCAATCGTGGAAAACTCAGTTGGAGCCCATCCTTTATAAAGAAGATGGGTCGGGAATACTCTTTTCCCCAAGAAAAGATAAGGAAAATATTCAACTTTGTTATGAAGCACTAAATGATGACGCTTCCGAAGTCTCGGCACCCCGAACAAATAAACGAGGTCCATCATCCAGATTATTGCTCCTATCACCGAGTAATAGGTCACCCCCTTGAAGACTGCTTCACCTTCAAAGATTGGGTAGAAGACCGGTATCGACAAGGCAGGTTCGATTTATCCAACAGCTGGAGAGTAACCCCTCACAAAAGCATGTGCCAAAGAGGACCTATACCATCAGGATAGGACCAGCTCAACATCGAGAAGGGAAGCGAACTCGTACTTGTCATATGATAACACTCTTAAAAGAGGGATGGCACGAGACTATGAATGACCTCTTCAGGTGCTTCACAAACGAAGACGAGAATGAGGTGATTTCAAAGTTTTCACGAGCACCAAAAGAGCTGGAAGATGGGATACAAACTACGGCGGACAACCTAAGAAAAATTGACTTAGGGACGGAAAATGATCTAAGGCCAACGTTCATTAGTGGGCTACTATCTGAAAAACAGGTGGCCACGTTAAAAGACTTGCTCATACAGTATAAAAATTGCTTCGCCTGGAACTACTCTGAAATGCTGGGTCTAGATTCAAAAGTGGCAATACATAAACTGGCAATATCGCCAGATATAAAGCCAATCAAACAGGCGCCAAGAAGGATGCGACTCAAGCTTGAGATGAGTATCAATATTGAAGTCAAGAAACTAATAGACTCCGGCTTCATCCAAGAAGTTCAATAGCCCGACTGGATCGCTAATATCGTTCCAGTGATGAAGAAAAACGGTATGGTTCGCATCTGCGTGGATTTTTGGGACCTTAACAAAGCCTGCCCAAAGGACGACTTCCTAGTGCCTGTTACTGAGCTTATAATCGATAACACGTCTACATATGAGGTTTTCTCCTTCATGGATGGATCTTTAAGATACAAACAAATAAAAATGCATCCTGAAGACTAAAAGCATACCGCCTTCCGGACCCCGTTGGGCATATTCTGCTATAAGGTGATGCCCTTCGGTTTGATGAACGCCGGCTCTACTTACCAGAGGGCCATAACAAAGATCTTCAATGACCTCATACATGATATCGTCGAATACTATATCGACGACCTTGTGGTAAAGAGTAAATCTCACGAGGAACATTGGGAACATTTAAAAATAGTGTTCCAACATCTTCGGAAGTATAATCTGAAGATGAATCCTCTAAAATGCGCGTTTGGAGTTTGCTCAGGCAAATTCCTAGGATTCATCATACGTCACCGGGGTATTGAAATCGATCCCTCAAAGATCAAGACGATTATGGAAATGCCCACGCCAAGAACCCTCAAACAACTGCGGTCTCTCTAAGGGAAGCTCGCGTATATCCGGAGGTTCATAACTAACATTTCCGGAAAATGCCGTCCATACAGTCATTTGATGAAGAAAGGGACCCTGTTCATCTGGGATCAAAAGTGCCAAAATGCACTGGACGAAATCAAACAGTACTGCAAAATCCGTCGGTATTGACTGCTCTGGTTAAAGGAAAACCTCTTATCCTATATACAACGGCCCTGGAGGGTTCTCTAGGCGCGCTATGGGCTTAAGAGAACGGTCAGGGAAAAGAGAGAGCTCTATGCTATTTAAGTCGAGTTCTCCTAGGGGCAGAAAACAGCTATTTCCCCATCGAAAAGTATTGCCTGGCACTGATCTTCGCAATAACAAAGCTCAAACATTACGCCCTGACACATGAGGTCCATCTCATATCGAAGGTGGATCCTCTCAAATATCTAATGTCAAGGGTCATACTGACAGGAAGGCTTGCCAAATGGGCCCTCCTACTGATGGAGTTCACGATAATGTATCGTCCCCTCAAAGCAGTGAAAGGGCATGCCATTGCCGACTTTCTCACGGAGCATCCAATACCAGCTGACTCCCCAATTAAATTTTGAATTGCCAGACAAACATGCGTTCGACGCAATCGAAGAAGAAAATGATCCCTCATGGGAATTCTACATCGATGGAGTATCTTCCGTGAAGCGGCGAAAGAAAAACACCCCCATAATCAAAGCCGGGGTGGGCCTTATATTCATGACTCTGCAAAGAGGAATATTGCGTTATGCACACTCCTTAATAGAGCCAAAAACTAATAACGAAGCTGAAAATGAAGCTTTGATAGCAGGTCTTGAGATCGCTATCGACATGGAAATCAAAGACCTCCTCATATATGGAGACTCCCAGCTGATCGTTAGCCAAGTAAATGGAAACTATCAGACATGCAAGCGGGAGCTGATAAAGTATGGCGAAATAGTGCAGCAACTGCTAACGCAATGATACCTTGGAAAGTATACCGCGTGCGAAAAATAGCAAGGTGGATGCATTGGCCAAATTGGCTAAGGAATTGGCCGATGAAGACCACGATGACGTGGGGATCATTATGCAAAGCCGCAGGGTTTTCGCGCCAACAGATATATCTTCGGAAGACCTGATAGAGCCATCCGAAAGAAAAGAAACGACCGAACAAGTAGCCCTTCAAATAGAGGACGAAGAAAAGGTCAAGGACTGGAGGGAAGTCTTCAAAGATTACTTTAAGTCCCAACGAACGCCCGAAAATGCGTCGTCTAGACATCAGCTCATAAAACGAGCTTTGTCTTTCGCCTTCGTCAATGATACTCTATATAAGAGATCGTTCGACTGTCTGTGGCTAAGATGCTCTTCGCCTTCGTCTATATAAGAGTCATAAAATAAGCCACTTCGTACAGCAGTATAAAATAGATTGGAGATACTCTTCAGTCTATAATCCTCGGGCCAACGGTCTAGCTGAAGCGTTCAACAAGATCTTGACAAAGATTATAAAAAAGATGGTGTCCAGAAACAAAAAGGACTGGAATGAAAGATTGCATGAAGCTCTCTGGACGTACTGAATAAAGTTCAAGAAGTCCATGAATACAACACCATACGCATTGGTGTTCCGCACAGAAGTAGTGCTTCCATTGGAAATAGAACTCCCCTCTTTACGAGTAGCGGTTCGATACGAGCTGACAGATGAAGAAAATGCTCATATTAGTCTTGAGGAGCTCGACGCTCTCGACGAAACTCGCCTTATAGCACATCAAAATTTGGAGGCTTATAAGGCAAGAATGACACGGTCATACGAAAAACTAACCAGGCCGAGAATATTCCGCCAAGGCGAACTCATGCTAGTCGTCAAAAGACTAATGATCCCTAATCGAGCAAAACGGGAGAAGTTCGAGCCGAACTATGAATGCCCGTACATCATAGACAAAGTCTACTAAGATGGAGCCTACCTGCTTATGGATATGCATGGCGAAACACCATTCCGGCCAATAAACGATCGATTCCTAAAAAAATACAACGCTTGACGAGTCATGACTTAGGTCAATGATAGATGACAACGCTTGTGTCCGCTCGCTATCTTCCTGAGTCAGAACCCTGAGAGTAGCATCCAAAAAGCTCTGTCGTCCCGAAATACGGCGATACTGGACCGAAACGTCCTTAAACTAATACTGGACCGAAACGTCCTAAAACTAACAATGGACCGGATTGTTCTTAAACTAAAGTTCATCCCCAAAATGGGAATGTTGGACCGAAACGTACTTAAACTAACAATGGACCAGAATGTCCTTAAACTAAAATTCGTCCCCAAAATAGGAATGCTGGACCGAAACAGCCTTAAACTAATGCTAGACCAAAACGTACTTACACTAATACTGGACCGAAACGTCCCTAAACTAATATTCTTCACAAAAACGGGAATGTTAGACCGGAACGTCCTTAAACTAGCATTTTGCCCCAAATAAGGCGATAAAGTACCGTCATGTCCTCATACATTTAGCCTAACAGTGAATCCCCATATCGATTACCGTATACAATCCATAGGCCTAAACGATTAATAACTCTTCCTGGTCCCATATGACTAAGTCCTTAGAAAAAGATCGGTGCCTACAGCAAACAGTGCGTTACCTTATGGGCCGCCTAAAAAACAAAAAAATGGTATGTCTACAAGCTAAATGGGCACGGTTGAAAACCCGAAAGGGCTCTGTGAGTAAAAACAGCAGGACTGCCGACGAGCTAGTGAAAACGTGAAAGGGCACGAACTCGTTAAAAATAAAAATAAAAAAATCCTGCGTGAGATCCTTACGACTCACAAAGGAACAACGCACTTAGGAGTCTCTACGATTCCTAAGAAGAAATTACACTTGAAGGAGAATTTCCCCTTATGAGACCCTCATGGCTCATATGATTCAAAAGCCTTAAATTACAGAGATTTAAACATGTTCTTAAGCCATCAAAAAACCCTACAAAACCCTTTGCCCTACAGGCAGTCCAATATTGACCCTTGTATACAATCCACGGGCATAAATAAATATTCTCCCATCAAGTTCCACCAATGGCGAGAAATGTCCCCATATGGTGAACGACACTTGTAAGTCCACTAGACTTATAAAGAGAAAATACTCTTATAAAATCCTTACGAATTATATGAGAAATACACACTTAGGAATCCTCACGACTCCTAAGAAGAAAATGCACCTATAAGATCCTCTCGACTCATAGGATGAAATACCTTTATGAGACCCTTACGGCTCATAAATTCAAAAAGCCTTAGTCGACAGGACCATAACCCTATTTGCTAAGCCATATTTGTTCAAATCGACAAAGGCAAATGATAATTCGCTCGTGGAAATATCCCAGTTGTTGCAATACTGATGCCTAAATAGGTACCAAATTTCAAGTTCTCTCACGGCAAATCCAAAAAAAAATAATAAATAATAAAAATATAAATATAATAAAAATATATATATATATATAAATATATATAAATAAAAGCCGAAATAATAGGGCAACTTGCAATAAAAAGCAGCGAGTAAAAACAAAAACAGCCGAAATGATTGGACACCGCGATAAATAGCCAAAATGATTGGGCAATCGCGACTTTCGCAACATAAAAGCTGAAAAGATAGAGTATCGCGGAAAGAAATAAAAAAATGAAAATGAAACTTTTCTGCCCTACAAGTATGTCCATATTGATTCTTGTATACAATCCATGAGCACAAATAAAAGAAAGGGAACCTTATTTTCCTACCACGCTTCGTCAAAAGGAGAACTAAGTTTCAACGGTACATATACTACCCAGAGACTACCCCTGTCTTCCTCCCTCATTTCAACAGGTTGAGGACACAACAATCAAATAAAAGTGAAGTGACGGAAAAATCCTAGTTTGAGATCTTGATGGCGACATCTACAGCATGAAGATCATCCCAACGTTCCTTCTCGGTGCAGACGCGATGTCAATAAAGGCTCCAAGGAGCTGAATTAAAAGGAATGATGGCAAAATCCTTATTCCGGCTCGACGTGCTTCTCATACCAGCGGGATGCAGATGCACATCAACAAAAGCCCCAAGGGTCAAAGCAAAAATAGAGCCATGAAAAAATCCTAGCTCCAAGTCTTGACGGTACATATACAATCTAGAGACTATCCCTGTATTCCCCCTCATTCCAGCATGTGCGGACACAAGAATCAAATAAAAGTGAAGTGACGGCAAAATCCTAGCTTCAAGTCTTGATGGCAATATATATAGCCTAAAGATCATCCCGGCATTCCTCCTCATTCCAGCAGGATGCAGGCGTAATGTCATCATAAAAAAAAAAGAGACCCAAATGCCAGAGCAAAAATTGGTGCAATGGCATATTCTTAGCACCGGACTTCAATTGCAATAGATACATCATAAAGGTCCTACAAATGTCCACCCTACTTCAGCAAAGAATCGGCGCGACATCGTCAGAGAAAAAAATGAAGTGATGGCATATTCCTAGTTTCTGGTCTTGACGGCAATACATACAAAGCCTTAAGATCTTTGGAGATCATCCCACCCCAGAAGGGTGCGGTTATAACTCGTCAGGGCTCCAAATTGAACCTAACTTCAAGTAAAAAGCGTCATGGTAAATACCTAACGCTTGTTCTTCCAACGGTAATATGACATAAGGAGATTACTTGAAGACGTCTTGTGCAGCCTCAGAAAGGATCAGAGACACGACAGTCACGGGGCTACTCGAATAGCGGCTTAAAGACTGCATATCGAGGAATATATCAGCCAACGCGACAGTAACACGGACTAAAACGCTAGCACCACAAACCTAACGGACCTCTATCATAAAAGAATGGGGGTTATCTACATACAACATTAGGACGAGTTTGCCTGTAACCTCAAGGAAGGTAAACTAAAAACACACCGAAATGAGTACATAAGCTAGAGACTCTGAAATCAGTGAATAAACTATAAACTCCAAAACGAGTACGTAAACTAGAGACTCCAAAATGAGTGAATAAACTATGAACTCCGAAATGAGTACATAAACTACTTCGCGCCAGATCAAGATATCAAACACAGAAGAGAGTATGCAAAAGAAAAGAACATATATTCTTTATTCATGAATCAAAATTCTTGAAAGATACAATTTATATATAGAAAAAATAATACAATTCTAGCCTCTAAGAAGGCGGGGCTTTCAATAAAGCAACGACCCGCTCATTCTCTTGCCGCGGCTCCTTTTCATGCTTCACTATTGTTGTTAGCATTGCTTCGACTTGAACCCGTTGTTCCAAGCACAAAGAGAGCTTCTTAGAAATTTCCTGCTTAGTAGCCTCAGTGTCTCATATTCCTCGCTCACTAGAGTCAAGGTCCCGCCTCAGCGCCACTCCTTCAGAAATACATTGTTGAAGATTTTCGAAGATAACTCGGAGCCGCGCATCATTTGTTTTTACCTGGGCACATAATTGGCTTGATTCGCTAAAAGCCTTCTCATGCTCCTTCTGCATCAGGACTAGTTTCTGCTCGAAATATTGAACGGAAGCAGCATTTTGTTCAATCCATGCGACCAATTGAGCATTCGAGGATAATGCCTCAGACATAAGACGTTTGTGCTCAATCTCAAGGACGAAACCCTCGATTCGCTTACAGTAATCAACCTAGATGCCTACGAAATCTTCATTATGGAAAGTTACAAGAGTCGCCAGCATAGGGTTGATCTCGTCCGCGAAGTCCGCAGCAGAAGTGAGAGCCTCGACATCAAGGTCTTCAATAAACTCACTTAGCATGCGCCTGCTATTTGCTGCACCTCTGGAAGATTGACGTTTAGCGAAGGGCCCTGCGATCATAGAAATACGAGACTCAAAAGGAACCAAAGCTGGTGTAACTGCTACGGAATAAGACACGTACAAAGAAGGGTCAGATTTCAGCCTAAAATAAAAAAAATGATGAATGAGATCTAACCTACCAATAGTCAAAAGTGGCGAATCGGGGAGCATAGAGGGCTCAGCTATTCCTTCGTCCTCTCCTTCAAGACATAAGACTGTGGTCAATACGGGAAAAGCTTATCAAAAAAATGATTACTCCTAGAAAGATAAAATAAGAAATAAAAGATATACTGATCAACGCCAGATGGAGGGACGAATCCTGATTGGAAGGCAAAGTGCGAGGTTAACATTTGGCACAAGTGGTTGAAAAACACTCCTGCAAGATTGCAACAATATTCGGTAAGAAATTAATCCAAGGAGTAATATCAATATTGAAACGAGGAAATAAAAGATCTTTACCTTCCGTCGCTGAGCCTGAGAGAACTCGGAGGGTGCGAAAGAGATAGGTGGAACAACAACAGTCATAGTGATGGCTGACGGGGGTTCTTCAATCACCAGATCGCCAGGGTTTACCGTGCCTATATCAAGAAATAAAGGAGATGTTAGCGAATGTGTCTAGCAGGATTGAGAGTCCAAAAGTGATAACATGAGAAATACTTGACGGTGCGGAAACTATAGTGGTATCTATTGGATATAGTACCCTCAAGTCAATTATTGTAATCGCAGGCAGGCGATTGTGATGATTGAGGGAGGACCTATACGGGTAGAACAGTCTTACTCGAGATCATAGTATGCTATCTGGTTTGACTTTATCATCATGTACATGCATTATGTGGTATTACATATCACTTTTACATGTTGATAGAGCCCATAGGATTCTTGCTTGACTACCAGCATTATGATGGCAATTGTCATGCCCCGCTTCCCAGTGTACGGGTAAGAAGACGCGACGAGGCCCGCTACGTATTTACTCAGAAGTAAACACGCTAAGCATATCTAAGCAATATAATGTAAAATATACACAAGAGACATGAATGTAAATGAACAGCAACTTTTATTTATTAAACATTTCTTTACAATATAATTGAAAAGTAAATACAATGATGAAAGTAATGCCTAAACAATGACAAGAACTGAATGAAAAGTAAGCAAATTCTAATGGTCGTGCTACTCAGTGGTCTGCTCCAAGTGTTCCTGGCCGGTCTCGAATTCCTCAGAGTCGGGTCCTCCTGAAAAAATTCCAAAAAAAAGAAGAGAAATAGGAATGTCGTCGGCGAACAATCGCTCGGTAAGTCCCAAAGAAAGAAAGAAATAGAATAGACAGGTGGGAGAATATAACTGTTATAATGTTTGATTGTTCTGTTAACGCAGTTGTTTTTACCTTGGTACAGAAGATGCCAGTGTATACGAAGGGAGTCCAACTTACACCATGGAATTTGGTAACCCGTAGTACAAGGCCTCATCGATAAAACCACAGAACAATGGCATAGATGTATAGCTACGTCTTTTAGAGACCACCTCGTACCACCTTTAATATGTTCCGTACCAGTCTACTCCTTAAATACCCCGTAATGTCTCTTGTATTATTTGTATTGTTTTGTAATGTATGGTTGTATACGTCTTGCCGAAACCATGATATTATGTAAACGGAATGGATATAAATGGATAGTCATGTAATCAGAGTATATCCATTGTTCGGTTTAAGTCATGTCATGTAGATATAGATTGAATTCTGGTATAAATGGATTCATGTTATATTGGAGTTATACTTGAATTGTATTCAATGATAGATTGATTTCTTATTAGACTGAGACTCTGTCTGATTCAGACACTTTAAAACAAATTGAAGTCCTGAATTAATTTTGATGTTATCGGTAACTGCTGCACATAGATGTCGGGATTTGTGTCTTTTTCCAAGAAAATTACCGTATTGATAACACCGTTTTTAGGTTGTCTACCTTAGATAGGCAAGCACCCATATTCTCCGACTCCCTGAGGCTCAAGAGAACCGGTCCCGCTTAAACCTATGTTTATTAGGGTCCTTATTGTAAATTAATATAACTTGAGGGAGTTTTATGAAAAATAGTTATAATATATTTTCAAAATACACCTCAAGTATTTCATTATCATCTTTAGGGTTTTCATAATTGTAATTTTTTATAAAGTGAAATATTCTAGTGGATATAACCTAGATTTCAATGTATATGGTATTTTAGTGTAATATTGGAATTGTATTGATTTGTAAAGGTAGTTTCATGAAATTTATGATTCCTTTGATTTAGAAAACATGGAATATATATATATATATATATATATATTATATACTTAAAGTATATATTTTGATAATATATATATATATATATATAAAAAATAGAAATTATTTATTAAATAGAAATCATATTTTTGTTAAAAATTGCATTAAAAATTCCATCGAGATCGGATGCTCCGTGAGGAGGTCAAAATCTCGCTCTACTAGGCCCGAGGACGTTTGATAACCCACACCATCCTGATCAGGGTTTCCCAAAATGGGTTGTAGAGGCGTATTGCAAGGAATTAAATAATACACTTTTTTAAAGAAAACGGTTTTTGAATGTTTAGAGTGTTTAAATGTAAACTCGTATTTTCCCACAAACTAATGTTCCAAAAGTTATCGTGCTATATCAAAAATGTGTTTTGTGACGAGGTAGGTCATTACCTCGTGAGTTTTCTAATATGGGTAAAATTAATAAGCAATGTCATATGTAAACATGATGGTATTTTACCGTAAAATTGGAATAGAAGTTGCAATACATATTATTTTGAGATGAAACTTATTCTAATGTGTTTGTTTATGATTGCTATACAATATACAAAAAGATGGTGAATTTGTTCTAAATAAAAATTTTGTTTTTAGTTAAAATAGAATCGGAAGTCGGATTAACTCCGCTTCCGACTAGTTTTGAAGAATGAATTCGTTTTAATAAAAGAGAAGAGAGAAAGAGGGAACTTACTAGTTGGAATTAGAGAGGAGAGGTAGAGGGAGATTTTTGGATTGTCGGGAAGTCATTTCGTCACCGGATTCTTCCCGAAACGTCACCGGAACTTTGACCTTTGCTAACTCCACTTGTACAATTTTTGGACTTAGAATTTTTTAGAGAGTTTTGGCATGGAATTTCTGAATGAGGAGGGGTAAAATGTAGTGTGGTATTTATAGGGAAATTACGGTTTAGGGTAATGAATAATAAATTAAAAATATGCATTAAAATTTGGTTTTAAGGCTCTTTTTAATTCTCTGTTAATGTGCTAGAAAATCAAACAGTACTGGGGTTGAGAGGGGAGGCCAAGGGGTGTAGGATTAGAAAATTAGAGCAATAGAGGCAGGGGGATCGGCGGCGCTGGCCCCATGGAGAATCTCGCCGGCCAATTTTGGGGTGTGGGGCTCTGGATCTTTGACACGTGTCCTAGGCTGTGTAAATACCAATTTCCACATGTTTGTTTTTATTGTGACTTTTCATTTTACGTGCAGTGCACGTGCAAAATTTTGAGCTTCTAAAGTTTAAAAGAAAAATCAATAAAAATAATATATGGCTGGAGGGATTTGAACACAGGGGCTATGTCACAGCAGTGCAAGACTTTACCAATGGGCTACAAGTTGTTTCTTGCTGTTCTAAAGCAAATTAAATTTATAACTTATGCTCAGGCTTAGGTATTCCTTTATGTATTTTAGAAAAAATTCTGTACAGAAAGTTTAGGGTTGTTACATTCTACATTCCTTATAAAAATTTCGTCCTCGAAATTTATAAATGGAAAGTGTAATGGATTCAAAAAAAGTTTGGTGATAGAACCATTGATAGTGCATGAAAAATATTTGGAAGAACGAAAAAATGCAAAAGTTTTGGAAAGATTGAAAAAGATGTGAGGGAATTACCAGGGTTACCTTGGTCTACAGTCTCGGCTTCTACGGCCGCTAATGTAAAAGCTTGACGCCTGGGTACATTCCTTCTAGCTAGAAGCACATTCCTCTGTCTTTGAGGCATGTTCTTCAGTGCCTGTTGGAATTGGCTATTTGGCTGTGCAGGAGGTCCACGTGGAGGTGGAGCTGGGAGAGCAAGACGAGGTGCAGGAGACTGGATACCGCTGCAGATAGTTGGTGTGTGTTGGAGCTGGGTTGCGTCTATAAGGACATGTTCCAATTCCATGATTGGTTGCGCCACAAACTAAGCACAGACCTTTTGCGCGCCTACGGTCCTTCCACAGGTGTCCATCCCTCTTGCAGTAGAAGCAAAAATCTGGACTTTGCCGGTTATTGATTACTTCCGGTCTCCTGGGTTCATGAGTTAGTATTGAAGAGGATCCTCCTGTCATCTGGGTGGCAGGGCGCTTCACACCGGCAGATTGAGGTCTGCCCTTCTTCTTCACTACTGCCTCGTATCGGCGGGCAGCTTTCAGAGTTAGGTCATGGGTTGGGAAATACCCTATAGCTAAGGCAGCTTGGATCTCCGGATCTAACCCTTACTGAAATCGTCTGGACCTGATCTCAACAATCGGTATCAAGTGTGCCGTGAACCTGTTGAGGTCTTGTGTTAGCTGTGTAGTATGTGATATTTGAAAATCGAATATTGAGACATATCTTACCTACTGAGCATGGTAAACTCGGCATCATACTCATCCACAGATTTGGTCCACATCGAACTCTATTGTAGGTGGATGAGTTGCTGCTCCATGTCAAATCGGGCAGTCTCTGGAAAGTACTTCGCGTCGAACATGTCGCGAAAAGTTTTCCATTCGATAGGTTGGGCAAGATGGCTTTCTTCCGCCTTCCACCATACTCGGACGTTGTCGGTGAGTTGCAGCTTTGCAACTCGTACCCAAGCGATCTCTGGTACTTGTGCTCCTGCCAGATCATCCTCAATGCTCTGAGCCCATTCTTCCGCTTCTAAAGAGCTCTCTTTCCCAAAATATTGCTTTGGGTGCAATTCCCGGAATTGCTTCACTCCGGACGCTTCCGCTTCTGGACGGTTCAGTAATATAGCAGTCTGCTGTTGTTGTCCTTTCAGGAGGTTTCGGATTGCCTCAAGCAGTACCGTCTGCTCATTGATCGGAGCAGCAATGGTAGGTGTAAGCGGTAGAGGTGGTGGTGTGTTGTTGAAGTTGGTGTTGCTATTGTTTGGAGAATCCATAACCTTGAAAGAAAAATAGGGTTAGGATAGATTAAAAGTATATGAAATTGTAAGATTCAAGGAATATGAAATGTAAAGAATGTTTTTAGTTGCTGATTCTTGTGTTATATTGCCTAGGACTTCATGCAAAATTGACCTGCATGTCCATGCAGAACCGACCTGCATGGGCCACCAACAAAACCTGTCACGCCCCGCTTCCCAGTGTATGGGTAAGAAGAAGCGACGAGGCCCGCTACATATTTACCCAGAAGTAAACATGCTAAGCGTATCTAAACAATATAATGTAAAATATACACAAGAGACATGCATATAAATGAACAACAACTTTAATTTATTAATCATTTCTTTACAATATAACTGAAAAGTAAATACAATGATGAAAGTAATGCCTAAAAAATGGCATGAACTGAATGAAAAGTAAGTACAAGTAAAGTCTAATGGTCGTGCTGCTCAGTGGTCTGCTCCAAGTGCTCCTGGCTAGTCTCGAATTCCTCAGAGTCGGGTCCTCCTGACAGCATTCCAAAGAAAGAAGAGAAATAGGAATGTCTTCAGCAAATAATCGCTCGGTAAGTCCCAAAGAAAGAAAGAAATAGAATAGACAGGTGGGAGAATATAACTGTTATGATGTTCGATTGTTATGTTAACGCAGTTGTTTGTAGCTTGGTACAGAAGATGCCAGTGTATACGAGGGGAGTCCAACTTACACTGTTGACTTTGGTAACCCGTAGTACAAGGCTCCGTCAATAAAACCACGGAACAACAGTATGGATGTATAGTTACGTCTTTTAGTGACCACCTCGTGCCACCTTTAACATGTTCCATACCAGTCTACCCCTTAAATACCCCATAATGTCTCTTGTATTATTTGTATTGTTTTGTAATGTATGGTTGTATACGTCTTGCCGAAACCATGATATCATGTAAACGGAATGGATATAAATGGATAGTCATGTAATCAGAGTATATCCATGGTTCGGTTCAAGTCATGTCATGTTGATATAGATTGAATTCTAGTATAAATGGATTCATTTTATATTGGAGTTATACTTGAATTGTATTCAAGAATAGATTGATTTCTTATTAGACTGAAACTCTGTCTGAGTCAGACACTTTAAAACAAATTGAAGTCCTGAATTAGTTTTGATGTTATCGGTAACTGTTGCACATGGACGGCAGAATTTGTGCCTTTTTCCAAGAAAATTACCGTATTGATAACACTGTTTTTTGGTTGTCTACCTTAGATAGGCAAGCACCCATATTCTCCGGCTCCCTGAGGCTCAAGAGAACTGGTCCTGCTTAAACCTATGTTTACTAAGGTCCTTATTGTAAATTAATATAACTTGAGATGGTTTTATGAAAAATAGTTTTGATATATTTTAAAAATACACCTCAAGTATTTAATTATCGTCTCTAGGGTTTTCATAATTGTAATTTTTTATAAAGTGAAATATTCTAGTGGATATAACTTAGATTTCAATGTATATGGTATTTTAGTGTAATATTGGAATTGTATTGATTTGTAAAGGTGGTTTCATGAAATTTGTGATTCTTTTGATTTAGAAAACATGGAATATACATATTGTATACTTAAAGTAGATATTTTGATATTATATATATATATATATATATATATATATATTTATAAAAAATAGAACTTATTTATTAAATAGAAATCACATTTTTCTTTAAAATTGCATTAAAAATTCCATCGAGATCGGATGCTATGTGAGGAGGTCTGCATCTCGCTCTAATAAGCACGAGGACGTGCGATAACCCGCACCATCCCGATCGGGGTTCTCCAAAATGGGTTGTAGAAGCGCATTGCAAGGAATTAAATAATACACTTTTTTAAAGAAAACCGTTTTTGAATGTTTAGGGTATTTAAATGTAAACTCGTATTTTCCCACAAACAAATGTTCCAAAAATAACCGTGCTATTTCAAAAATGTGTATTGTGATGAGATAGATGATTACCTCGTGAGTTTTCTAAAGGTAATATGGGTAAAATGAATAAGCAATGTCGTATATAAACATGATGGTATTTTACCGTAAAAATGGAATAGAAGTTGGAATACATATTATTTTGAGATGAAACTTATTCTAATGTGTTTGTTTATGATTGATAAACAATATACAAAAATATGGTGAATTTTTTCTAAAGAAAACTTGTGTTTTTAGTTAAAATAGAATCGGAAGTCGGATTAACTCCGCTTCCGACTAGTTTTGAAGAATGAATCCGTTTTAATAGAAGAGAAGGGGGAAAGAGGGAACTTACTGGTTAGAATTAAAGAGAAGAGGTAGAGGGAGATTTTAGGATCGTCGGGGAGTCGTTTCGTCGCCGGATTCTTCCCGAAACTTCGCCGGAACTTTGACCTTTGCAAACTCCTCTTGTACAACTTTTGGACTTAGAATTTTTTTAAAGAGTTTTGGCATGGAATTTCTGAATGAGGAAGGGTAAAATTTAGTGTGGTATTTATAAGGAAAATTAGGATTTAGGGTAATGAATAATGAATTAAAAATATGCATTAAAATTTGGTTTTAAGACTCTTTTTAATTCTCTGTTAATGTGCAGGAAAATCAAACAGTACAGGGGTTAAGGGGGGGCCAAGGGGTGTAGGGTTAGAAAATTGGAGCAATAGGGACGGGGGGGACCGGTGGCACCGGCCCCATGGAGAATCTCGCCGGCCAATTTTGGGGTGTGGGGCTCTGGATTTTTAACACGTGTCCTAGGCTGTGTAAATACCAATTTCCACATGTTTGTTTTTATTGTGACTTTTCATTTTACGTGCAGTGCACGAGCAAACTTTTGAGCTTCTAAAAGTGTAAAAGAAAAATCAATAAAAATACTATGTGGCTGGAGGGATTTAAACACAGGGGAAATGTCAGAGCAGTGCAAGACTTTACCAATGAGCTACAAGTTGTTTCTTGCTGTTCAAAAGCAAATTAAATTTATAACTTGTGCTCAGGATTAGGTATTCCTTTTTGTATTTTTGAAAAAATTTTGTACAAAAAGTTTAGGGTTGTTACAGCGATCATATATGAAGGAGCTGGGTGGTCTATAAGCATATCCTTAAATGTACCTAGTCGAGGGAGTAATAAAACTGGGCATCGATACTCCAGAGACGACTAGTGTATACTTTTCGAGACCCCGACAAGGGGCGGTGGCCGGTGTTATAAGCCATTGGTGTCAGTTAGTCACCTAAGATAATATACAGGTGATCATTGGGTTATGAGTTACACTGGACGGACTCGCCGAGAACTTGCTAGATGGTATTATACCTATTTTCATATAGCAGTTCTCATGTGACATGAGTACAGGTTAATCCGTCGACCTGAGGTCGTCATTTGTCTCATGTGAGTTCCCACTGTGCTTTGATTACTACCCTACCACGGCTTAAAGGAGTCTTACAAACAGGTTTTAATTGGGTACAGTCTCGAGCCACATGGAGGCAGTGAGCGGATCGTCGGGATTCGTCTCGCCCGGTATTTTGGGTTGATGTCGCGCTGTGCACGGGTGTCCATCACTAGATATCCTTGGCCAAGGTGGACGAGAATTACTAATTTGGATCAGTAGTTTCTCAGTGGGTGATGGGCTTCACACCGACACAAAATATCGCGTTATTAGGGGTCTGACTTTATCTACCCCCTAGACCTGATATGTGACTCAAAGACGAACAGACCGGACTGTACGAAGATTGTCACAAACAGGCTCAGTAGGGATACGGCTGAGTTTGCTCGTCGGCCTTCCTTTCGCTCAATACTTGGGCAGCCATTACGTACAGCTAGTTCCGCAGACGTGCTTATGGTTAAACCCACTGCCAACATATTGACGAGTCTTTAGAGTCTCACACAGAGGGTTTTTCCGGTTCAGGTGATATGATGTAGATGACGTATGTTGGTACATATAGGTGTCTGATTAAATATGTGTACAGGCTACACAGAATTTAATCGGACGGTTGATAATGCTAGCGGCTTAGGATTAAGCCGGATTATTAAATCAAGTTTTGATTTAATAATTTATATATATATATATATATGTATTCTGGTATTACTGTTCACTATTCATTTTCATTCTTGGCTATTTGTATTTTTATACGAATATGCGTATATGTATTTCGATATGTATACCTAATTGTATTCCGTATTTATACGGAATATCTTCTAGAAGATGGACACCTCATTATATGATTTTCTTTTTAGAAAATCATTTGCAAATGAGGTGGAGGATGAGGTGGTATGAGCATGGTTGGAGGTATGTAAAGAGGAATGCGCTTTATTTTTTTAATGTAAAAATGTGTGAGATATTTTTTGCATAGTTGTAAAAATTGTAAGCTATTCTATTCTACATACAACACTTTTCATTCTATCATTCTTCATAGCTCTTCTATGCTTGCTCATTTTTCTTATGCCTTAGTTTTCCTCACTTCCTCCTCCTTATTTAGTTGCTCACTTGAGATTTGGAAATGAAAGAAAAAGATAGTGAAAAATTCCTGCATTCCCACTCTCCATTGCTAGCAACCTTGGAGTGTCGGTTACTTCGCTAGGCGATACTGGAGCTTGGATCGTTTCCCTCAAGTGGATCATTTTCGGCAAAGGAGGACCGGCTTGTAAGCGCGATCTGGGGCACTTGAAGAAAGCTTGAGGATGTGAGTATTCTACATATAGTAGATTAGTTTAGCTCATTAGGTTTTGTATACAAGTCCTAGCTCTTTAGTTCGATTATTAGTTTAGGAGCTTTAGCGAACTAGAAAAATTTTGAAATCCATCTTGGCATCTTCGAAAACTAGTTTTCTAGTGTGCCAATGTTCCCAGCGGTATCTGGAGCGTCACTGGATATGACAGCTTCCTCGATTTCCATCATCACCGGGAAGTCGGATTCAACGTTTACACCTTCGTTTCCCGAATCAATAAGGGCCGTCATTACGCTAGCGTCACCCGTGGATATTGTGGATCCACAAGTAGAGGAAGTGGCCGCTGGAATAGCGTCAGACTCAAAATGAAGGTCCAAGGTCCTAGAATCCCCAAACGCTGGCACCTCACCTATAGCGCTGACACCTAAACATGGCCCTGCTGTATCATTCAAGGAAAAATGTGTTATAATTCAAGAAAAACTGTTGTGGAAAGAAACTTGGAAAAGTAAATAAGTCCTACTAGGTTTCATTAAAATATCGTGCCCTATCTCATCCTGAAGTAACCGCTCAGCCTCTTCACGAGCTACATGCGCGATCTGCCTATGAGCGGTTGACAAGGCAGAAGGAATGTCCTCCATGGGAACATCAGGGAGTCGTATCTCACTCGAACCCGCACCTATGGCCAAGTTAGCCTGACGCTCCCTCACTGCATGCTTCCGACGCTTCTTCTCAGCTTTAGCTATGCGGAGAGATTTCTCCAGAACCACAGACAGATGAACATCTTTATCCGAATCAGACTCAGCCTCCGGATCTGCTACAATGTCCGTCATTAGCTACTTTAGCGACGCTTCCCATAGCGGCCCTGGTAGCCAGTAGCTGTGAAGGTTCCGTAGGTACCATCGAGGAAGGAATATCCTCCGCACCACCACCTAAAGATGGCAACGCGCTCGGAACGGCACAAGATGCGGTGGTTCCTGTAATAAAAAAGAGGGGAGTCATGGTGTGAACAAAATGAGTTAAATATTTTAAAGGCATCGCAAAACGAATCATACCGAGGCCTATAGAAGTACGAAATCTCTCCTCTTCCTCGAATGTTTTGAGGGACGCCAAAAGAGTCTCTTCAGTGGAGATGCCTGTTAAGAAGGGAGCGTTAATAAAATGTAATAAACTCTAAAATATACAAAACGGTATAAATGAGATATACCTGATGCCGCAAGAGAAGCAAACGCTGGTTGCTCGCGGGCTAATCGCTCAGAAGCCTTAATAGCAGCTTGAAGATTAGTTGCGGCATTCTCATCAGTAGAAGCTTCAAATAGACTGTTGTTGGTGTCATATTCGGATAAGCCTTCGCTATAGGGAGCATGAGGTTCCCGGCCAAATACAATGTCAATCGAAAACATGGATTTTTCTTCTTCTGAGAGCCGGCAGCAACACTTGACGATAAGAGCTTGCGCTTTACAGGCCTCTTGGGACGGCAAGTCCCGATTTCTGAGCCAATACCTGACTCAGGAGATGCTGCAGCCATCACGTCGCCAGAAGCACTTACGTCCAGTCATGGCTTAGCAGTCGACACCATTGGAAATGCTCACGGAACTACAACCGCATCGCTCTCTCTCAAGGAAGGACGGACAACCGCTTGTCGTTTCAATGGAACCTCGGGATTACTGGCTGGGACAGAATCCTTGTGATCAAGGAGTATCCGCCTTTCTTCTTTGATAACGGCGCCCGTCGCATGCAGATACTAGGCTATGTAGGCATGTGAAGCCTTTGGGATATGACTCGGCTCAGCAATCAAAAAATAAGACCTTGTGTTCAGCCACATAAAATGGTGCACCATTTTGCGAACGCTCTCCTCTGAAGCAACCGGATCGAAGAGAAATGCTTCGAGGGGAACGCCTTGGTTATAGCCGGATTGCTGAGCAAAGCGATGCGGGTTATACCTCATGAATAACGCCGAGGCATTTTACCTGAATACCAGGAAATCCGGCCTGATGGAATACAGATGCACGATCTCCCAGGCCCTCAAAGCAGAAACCCCATCCTTAAAGACATCGTGAAGCGGCTGGACCACTTTAGAGGGTTCTTTAACAATAGTCAGGACCCTGTGAACAAAGGTCATGCTGTCCCCAACCATGCACGGTCGCAGGAGCAATCGCCGTGCCTCTCGCTGTGTTGGGTCCGGAGAAGAAGCGTCGACCAGTTGCATGACCTGGGGGAAATTGTACCCTTCATAAAATCTAAGTCTTTTATGTATACCAAAGGCACCCAACACGTGCATCTCGATTCATGAGGTGAAGTAATGCAAAGGGAGATTTACGGGCTTCAAACCCGGCTGGGTGGTGTCGACCGCTATACTTAGACGATGATACAAGTGGGCCAGTCCTGCAGCCCTAACAGCCTTGCGCGTCCCCGCCGCAACACGATGAGCCGGATAGAAAACAGACGGTCTCATGTAGCGAGGATGCATTGGGAGTGCAAACCAACTCAGCCATAAACCAATGAAGCCCATGAAAAACGTTTCCTCATCAATGTCCGAAGCGGCAATCTCTGCAAAAGAGACAATGGGGGTGTCTGGAATAAAGAACTGCTTTAAATCTGCATCTGCAGTCAGCAATTTGTCGAAGCCAAACCCGAACGGATCATCAAGATTGCCAAACTTCGCAGCCTTCTTCGATAAAACCTCCGGACGAAGGAAACGGGCAACAAAGTCCGTAAAGCTAACCCCATTCTCCCCGGACTCCAGAAACAATCTTTCATAGATATTTAACACTTTGATCAGAGTAGGGAACTTGTGCTGGATAGCGTTTTCCGGAGTAAGGCCCATGACTACCGATTCGTTAGCGAAGATATACTCGTCCTCATAGATGAAGAGATTTCCGTTCCGGATCGTAGTCCCAGATTAAAACAAGGACTTCACGATCAGTAGGCACGTCAGCAAAAGCACTCTCCGAACGAACATAGAGAAAAAAGGAACCAGAAGCCATAGCACTTGAAAAGAAAAACAAGTGGAGGGTTAGCAAACAAAATGCTAAAATCACTAAGTAAAAAAAACACAGTGGACCCCATAAAATCAAGGTGGTGGCTCATCAATGATGAGACATGTGCCTATTGTGAGAATCCAAAAGGATTCTCATTAAATGAATAGTGCTCATTAAACAGTGGAGTTAAAAACTCCCATTATTCCCCGAAAGGCGGGTTCTTCAAAACCAACAACAGATTCAAATCTGTATAAAAAAGAGAGAGAAAAGGGATTAAAACCCCAAAAATTCCATAAAAGAAAAGGAACAGTAAAGGGAATAAAATTCATAAAGTTCTTAAGATCCAAATCAGAGCTAAGGTCTGCAAAAAAAAGGAATTAAATTCCCCCAAATAGTAGGATTAAATTCCAGAGAGCCCCATATTAGAAAAAAACTCATGGGTTAATCTATGGTATCAAATTCTAGAAAAAAAAATGTCAAGATTGACAGCAGGGTAAAACCCTAAGAAGGAGAATTAGAGATTCTTAAGTCTTGGATGAGGACATTAAGATCCACGATCTATAAAAAGAAAGTTTTTATAGATCTCCAAGCGATCGAGAGAAAGAGGTAAGCTCTGTCGAATCTGATAATGGACTTAAAATCCGAAACTAAGAAAATATATACATGTTTAAGAGGGGTTAAGAGCTAAGCTCTGTTCATAGTTCTTACCAAGAAATTTGGCAGAGTATACTCTATTCAAAAGAGTTCTGGGAGACAGAGATCTAAGTTTTAAGAAACGAGAATTAAATTCTCAGAAGAAAGGAAGGTTCAAGAAAGAAGATGAACAACTAGCAGTTATCGGAGACGTGGGTGTTTACCGCCGAAGACCGGACTGAGACGTTGGGACGTCTAACCTGAATTTGGGGGCAGATACTATTTGGACTTCTCCATCCACCTCTCCGAAGATACCAAATTGATTTATGGCACCATATATCGGAGGTTTGGACAGATGCGACTGTTGCAGCAGACTTCATCAGATTCCCCGTCATTTGTGAAGAATTTTTTATTGTGTGGACGATCTTCCATGCAAGCACAAGCCACTGCAATTAATTACGTTATCGCGTTGCGATAACCACTTTTTCCTGCTCCAGCAGTTCACTTCATGTCGTGTGTATTTTTGTTTATTTTGGTTGCCCGTGGATTGTATACGGAGACTAGTTTATGGCGTCGCCCGTAGGGCGCGGATCAGTCCAAATCCGTATATTTTAGATTTGGGTTTAGATTTTGAACTTAGGTTATATATTCCTCTAGTTCAAAAAGTTTTGGTTTTATTTAAGAACTGTTAATCTAGTTTAAGATTAAGATCAACTTAAATATATGAGCATTTGGCCCAATTTATTTCAACTAAGGAGACGTTAGTCTTATTTGTGACTAAGGTCAAATTCGCAATGTTTTCAGGATCATTAAATTTTATTATGATCTAATCAACAAAACATTTGGGCTCAGCTGCAAGAGACTTAGCCAATTTGGGCTTAGTCAGCTCAGTCTTTTTGTTCAAAAGTGCTAAGCACTCATTTGGGCTCTGTTTGTTCAGCCCCCCTCTTTTTTATGCAAAAGTGCTAAGCACTTATTTAAAACTCTGGCTCTCACATGGGTATCATGTGAAGCCTTCAGTTATGGACGCTGCCCAATCAGTACTAAGCACTTTAGTTATTTTGACTGAATATATATATATATATATATATATATGTATATATATATAGTGCTAAGCACTTTTTTATATGGCATCCTCGTGAGGAGCACGTGACATACTGGGAGCTGCCCAATCAGTGCTAAACACTCAGCCATTTTGGTTGTATATGAAGTGCTAAGCACATTTGTATGACGTCCATGTGAGGAGCACGTGAGGCGCCGGGTGCTGCCCAATCAGTGCTAAGCATTCAACCGTTTTGGCTGTATATGAAGTGCTAAGCACTTTTATTCAGCGCTCACGTGTATTTCACATGAGGCGTTGTCCTTATCTTTTGGACGCCTGCGTGCTTTTCACATGGGGCGCTGGGCGCTATTGGAAGGGAGCCCACGTGTGAAGCACGTGAGGCGCTATGTTTTTTTCTTTTTTTTAGAGATTGAATCTCTATTAATGGCATTTTGACCATTAATGATCACCAAGATCTTTGTTTTGAAGATCTGGGATCAGGTTTTCTTTAAGAACTAAGTTCTTTTATAAGAACTGAGTTTCTTTTAGGGTTAAACCCTATTTTCTGAGGAATTAAATTCCCATAGGATAGGTTCTTTTCCTTTTTTTCCTTTCTTTTTAACTCATTTCTATTCTGAATCTTTGATTCTCAAGAACAAGATCTTCTCGATAAGAATTAAATTCTTAACTTGTGGAAGACTTGTCTTGTGGATCTATAATCCAGAGAAAGAACTAAGTTTTTGAGAAGGGTTAAACCCTTATATATGCTATGATAGGTAAAGAAGATATTTTGCTCTCTGTGGTTTCTTCACCTAGAGTTTGAGAGGAAAAATATCTTCTTCTCTATTGAGAATTAAATTCTCTGTTATTTTTTAGAGCATTCTGTATTTTTGCCGAAACTTATGGAGGTTCCTTTCTATCTGAGACTTAAAGTCTTGGGTCCTTTATATAGGAGAGGCAAGTTTGTTAATTAATTTGAGAAGATCTTTCATTGAGAGACTCTAATTAATTTTATTGGTCTCAAAGATCACTTGGGAAATTTTATCCACCATTGGATCTTTGATCCAAGAATCTCTGTTTTACAGAATATGTTTTCTTGTTTTTTTAACAAGATTGGAAAAATATTTTCCTATGTACAACATTTTATTCTGTAAAATGGTGATTTTTAATCACCGTTGGATTTTTATTCCTAGGGCTCTCTGTTATACAGAGCATATCTTTCTTTGTTTAGAAAGATATAGGGAGATATTTTCCCATAATAGAATTTTATTCTATTATTTGATGATTTATCATCACCATTGTATTTTTGATCCAATGGCTCTATTTAACAGAGAGTATCGCAATTATTAGGGAAATATCCCCATGTGGAATTTAATTCTACTTGATTTTGCTTGGGCGTCGGCGCTCACGTGTTGTGCACGTGGGCGCCACTCAAGAATTTAATTCTTATATATGATAGGCGGTCATGTGCTTTGCACATTGGCGCCCATGTGAGCTTCACGTGCGGCGCCATCAAAGGATTCAACCCTAAGGGGTTGGCGCTGGCGCTGGCGTCCTCTTGGGGAGTACGTGAGGCGCTGCCTCATTAAATTTTAACAGAGTTTAGTTCTTCAATTACATTCAAATATTTGGGGAACAAATGCCCCCATCGTTGTTCTCACGTGGCTCACACATGAGTGGAACAATGTCACTTTTACCACCGTTTGATCCTCTAGGGAGTTGAACCGTCCCTTTACATTCTATAAATAGGGCCTATGGCCCTTGAGATGACTGCCGTCTCATCATCTTTCTTAAATTTCCTTCTTCCTTGATTATTTAATTCTCATTTCAGAGCTTAGATCTCTGCCCACAGAACTCCTTCTGATCAGAGTTAAACTCTGCCACAAAAAGAAATTGGTAAAGATTGTGAACAGAGTTTAACTCTTAAAAGAACCTCCCTTTTTGTTTTGGATTTTTAACCCATTAACAGAGCTTGGCTCTTTTCTTGGAATGATCTCTCGAAGATTTTAAAATGGAACTTTCTCCCCTTTTTTGAGTAGACCATGGGTCTCAAATCAATAGGTATTCTTGAGAATCGTTAGTTCTCATCTTAGGATTTTACCTTATCATTAATCCTGATCTTTGAAGGTTTCTGGAACTCAATTCCATCATATTTCCCATCTGTCTCCCAACATGGGGGGATTTCTGGGATTTAACCCCATTATCAGAGGAATTTAATTCCATTTTGTCTACAGAGCTTAGCTCTGAGAAATTTTGGAACTGTTAGGAATTTTATTCCCCTTAATATTCCTTTTTTAGGGTTCTAATATCCTTTTTACAGATTTGAATCTGTTGCTATCTTTCAACAGAACTCGTTTTTCGAGAACATTGAAAGTTTTTAATTCCACTGCTCAATGGGACTATTCATTTAAAGAGAATCCTTTTAGATTCTCACAATGGGCGCATGTTTCATCATTGATGAGCCATCACCTTGATTTTGTGGGGCCCAGTCTTTTTTCCTTTAGACTGTAGTAATTTTAATATGCTAATCACTGACTCTTCACTGGTTTTTCTTTTCAGGTACTATGGCATCCGATTCCTTTTTCCCTTATGTCCGTTCGGAGAGTCCTTTTGTTGACGCGCCTACTGATCGTGAAGTCCTCACTTTAATCCGGGACAACGATCCGGAGCAGAAATCTCTTCATCTATGGGGATCGTGGTATAGCTATATTATCCGTAGTCGGCGCAGCTTTACTTGTCGGTGCCATCAGAACCGATCCTGTCAATTCATTATGCTGACCCTCCGTAGGTCGCTTATGCTATGGAAGAGGTCAATTGGACCGCGGAAGATCGTCTCCAACCATCTATGGCATCGATACCAGTCCAGCCGCCGATGGCCCTAGATATTTTGGGGCGTCGTATATATCTAGGAGAGGCGCGTCCTTGTGGTCAGGTTTACACAATAGGAGTGACCCCTCGTCGTCCAGCTGGTTATCTCCAATGAGCCCGTTACATTTTATCGGCCAAGAAATCGCTACTGCTGAAAACCGGTTTATACCCAGCGGTCTACGCGTCTCTCTTTTATTACCACACTCCTCATGTATGGTGGGTTAAATCCTTCCAGGAGCAGTGGAATATTCCGACCCACACGTTTCTTCTGTTGTACCGTGAGGTATCAATTTCGCTGGAAGAATTTGCAAAAATTTCCGGGTTACCCATGAGGAGGTACTTCCTCCTGACGAGTATATCTTCGCTACCGAATCGGTAGTCATAGGCCTTACCCCGAAAAATGCTACTCGCCATAAGTTCCCGAGTTTGATCAAAGTGTTAAACATCTTTGAGAGCTTGTTTTTGGATTCCGGGGGGCATGGAGTCAGCTTTACGGACTTTGTTGCCCGTTTCCTTCATCCGGAGGTTTTATCGAAGAAGGCTGCGAAGTTCGCTAAGCTTGACGATCCATTCGGGTTTGGCTTGGAAAAATTGCCGACTGCGGATGCGGATTTAAAGCAATTCTTTATTCTGGACACCCATATCTTCCCTTTTACAGAGATTGTCGCTCCGGATATTGACAAGGAAACGTTTTTCATGGGTTTAATTGGTTTGTGGCTAAGCTGGTTTGTACTCCCAATGCACCCTCGCTACATGAGACTGTCTATTTTCTATCCGGCTCATCGCGTTGAGGCGGGGACGCGTTTGGCTGTTTTGGTTGCAGGACTGGCCCACTTGTATCATGGTCTAAGTATAGCGACCGACACCACCAAGCCGGGTTTGAAGCCCATAAATCTCCCTTTGTATTACTTCACCTCATGGATCGAGATGCACGTGTTGGGTGCCTTTAGTGTACACAAAAGACCTAGATTTTCTGAAGGGTACAATTTCCGTCGGGTCATGCAATTGGTTGACGCTTTTTCTCCGGACCTAACACAGCGAGAGGCTCGACGATTGCTCCTGCGTCCGTGCATGGTTGGGGACAGCATGGCCTTTGTTGATAGGGTTCTGACCACTAGTAAAGAACCCTCCAAAGTGGTCTTGCCGCTTCACGACGTCTTTAAGGATGGAGCTTCTACTTTGAGGGCCCGGGAGATCGCGCATTTGTATTCCATCAGGCCGGGTTTTCTAGTATTCAGGCAAGATGCCTCGATGTTATTCATGAGGTATAACCCGCATCTTTTTGCTCAGCAATCTGGCTATAACCAAGGCGTTCCCCTTGAAGCATTTCTCTTCGATCCAGTTTCTACAGATGAGAGCGTTCGCAATGCGGTGCACCATTTTATGCGGCTGAATACGAGGTCTCATTTTTTGATTGCTGAGCCGAGTCGTATCCCGAAGGCCTCCAATGCTTACATTGCCTGGTATCAGTATGCAACGGGTGTCGTTATCAAGGAAGAAAGGCAGATGCTTCTTGATCATAAGGATTTTGTTCCGGTCAGCAATCCTGCGGTTCCGCTAAAGCGACGGGCAGTTTTCCGTCCTTCTTTGAGAGAGAGCAATGCGGTTGTAGTTCCGCGAGCTTTTCCGATAGTGTCGACGGCTAGGCCACGACCGGACGCAAGTGCTCCTAGCAACGTGATGGCTGCGGCGTCCCCTGAGTCGGGTATTGGCTCGGAAATCGGGACTCGCCGTCCTAAGAAGCCTGTAAAGCGCAAGCTTCTACCATCAAGTGCTGTTGTCGGCTCTCAGAAGAAGAAAAGGTCCCTATTTTCGGCTGACGTTGTATTTGGTCAGGAGCCTCATACTCCTTATAGCAAAGGCTTGTCCAAATACGGCACCAACGACAGTCTGTTTGAAGCTTCTACTGATGATAATGTCGCAACTAATCCTCGAGCTGCTATTGAGGCTTCTGAGATATTAGCCCGCGAGCAAGCAGTGTTTGCTTCTCTTGCGACGTCGGGTATATCTTATTTATACTCTTTTGTATATTTTAGAGTTTATTGCGTTTTATTAATGCTCTTTTCTTAACAGGCATATCCACTGAAGAGGCTCTTTTGGCGTCCCTCAAAACATTCGAGAAAAAGGAAAGGCTTCGCGCTTCTATGTGCCTCGGTATTATTCGTTTTGTGACACCTTTGAATACGCATATTTAGCTCATTTTGTTCACACCCTGACTCCCCTCTTTTTTTATTACAGGAACGACAACAATTTGTGTTATTCCAAGTGCGGAGGATATCCCTCCCTCGATGGCACCTACGGAGCCTTCAGAGCTACCAGCTACCATTGAGGTCACCCTAGGACCGCTACAGGAAGCTTCACTACAGCAGCCAATGAAGGACATTGCAGCCAATCCGAAAGCTAAGCCTGATTCGGATAACATCGTTCCCCTGTCTGTGGCTCTGAGGAGATCTCTCCGCACGGATAAAGCCGAGAGGATGCGTCAAAAGCACGCAGCGCGGGAGCGTCAGGCTAGCTTGGCCATAGGTGCGGGATCGAGTGATATACGACCCCCTGATGTTCCCATGGAGGAAATTCCTTCTGCCTTGTCGACCGATCATAGGCAGATTGCGCGCGTAGCTCGTGAAGAGGCTGAGCGATTACTTCAAGGTAAGACAGCGCACAATATTTTAATGAAACCTAGTAGGACTTATTTACTTTTCCAGGTTTCTTTCCACAGCAATTTTTCTTGAATTATAACACATTTTTCTTTAAATGGTACAGTAGGTCCGAGTTCAGGTGTCAGCGCTGCGGGTGAGGTGCCAGCGTCTGGGGATTCTGGGACGCCGAGCCTTCATTTCGAATCTGAGATTGTTCCAGCTACTACTTCTTCTCCTTATGGATCCCCGATATCCGCGAGTGATGCTAGCGTAACGATGGCCCTCATTGACTCGGGAGACGAAGGTGCAGACGTTGAATCCTTCTTCCCGGAAATCGAGGAAGCTGTCATAACTGATGATGCTCCGGATATCGCTATGGTTTCTGCCCCGTCAGGTATTCCTGGTGTTATCACTTTTAGGTTCTCAGTCCTGCTAGACACAATCGCTAATATTTCCTTTATTTCAAACATAGGTGCGGTAAACCCTGGCGTCGAAGAATCCCCGTCAGCCGTCACCATGATTGTCGCTGTTCCACCTATCTCTTTTGCACCCTCCTGAGTTCTCTCGCATTCGGAGACGGAAGGTAAAGATCTTTTATTTTCTTGTTTCAGTATTAATATTACTTCTTGGATTAATTTCTTTACCGTATATAGTTGCAATCCTGTAGGAGTGCCTTTCGACCGCTTATGCCAAATGTTAACCTCGCACTTTGCTTCCCAATCAGGATATGTCCCTCCTTCTGGCGTTGGTTAGTATATCTTTCCTTTCTTATTTCATATTTCCACAAGTAACCCCCTTTTTAATAATATTTTCCCGTATTGACCACAGTCTTACAGCTCGAAGAAAAGGATGAAGAAATAGCCGAGCCCTTTACACTCCCTGATTTGCCCATTTCAACTATTGGTAGGTTAGATCGCATTCCTCAATTTTTATTTTAGGCTGAAATCTGACTCTTCCTTGTGTGTGTCTTATTCCGTAGCAGCTACACCAGCTTTGGCTCCTTTGGAGTCTCGTATTTCTACGCCCGTGGGGCCCTTTGCTAAATGTCGGTCTTCCAGAGGTGGGGAAAATAGTAGGCGAATGCTAAGTGAATTTATTGAAAACCTTAATGTCGAAGCTCTCACTTCTGCTGCGGACTTTGCAGACGAAGTCTACCCCATGTTGACGACTCTTGTGACTTTCCACAATGAAGATTTCATCGGCATCTAAGTTGACTACTGTAAGCGAATTGAGGCTTGCCTCTATGAGATCGAGCACAAACGTTTTGCGCCTGAGCCATTATTCTCGAAGGCTCAACTGATCCCATGGATCAAGCAAAGTGCCGCTTCCATTCAATACTTCGAGCAGAAGTTGGTCCTGAAGCAAAAGGAGCATGAGACGGCTTTCAGCGAATCAAGCCAATTGCATTCCTAAGTCGAAGAGAATGCTGCGCAACTGCAAGTTATCTTTGAAAATCTTCAACAATGCATTTCTGATGGAGTGGCGCTAAGGCAGAACCTTGATTCTACTGAGCGAGAAATGCGAGATTGCGAAGTTGCTAAGCTGGAAATTTTTTAGAAGCTTTCTTCATGCTTGCAACAACGGGCTCAAGTCAAAGCAATGATAGCCGCAATAGTAGAGCGTGAGAAAGATCAGCGGCAAGAGAGTGAACTCCTCTGTGTTTGATGTCTTGATCTAGTGCGAAGTAGTTTATGTACTCATTTTGGAGTTTGTAGTTTATTCACTCATTTTGGAGTCTCTATTTTATGTACTCATTTTGGAGTTTGTAGTTTATTCACTCATTTCGAAGTCTCTAGTTTATGTACTCATTTCGGAGTTTTTTTTAGTTTACCTCCCTTGGATTTACAGGCAAATTTGTCCTAACGTTGTATGTAGATAACCCTCATTCTTTACAACAGGGGTCCGTTAGATTTGTGGCACTAAGGTTTTAGTCCGTGGTACCATCGCGTTGGCTGAGGTATTCCTCGACATGCAGTCTTTAAGCCGTTGTTCGAGTAGCCCCACGACTGTCGGGGGCTGGACAAGACGTCTTCAAGTAATCTCCTTAGGTCATATTACCGTCAGAAGAGCAAGCATTAGGAATTTGCCATGACACTTTTTACCTGAGGTTAGGCTCAATTTGGAGCCCCGATAAATCATAACCGCACCATTCTAGGGTGGGATGATCTCCAATGGTATTTAGGCTTTATATAAGTTGTCGTCAAGACCCGAAGCTAGGAATATGTCGTTGTAACTTCGTTTTTTTTTTTTGCTTTGACGATGTCGTGCCGATTCTGTGCTGAAGTAGGGTAGACATATGTAAGATCTCTATGTTGTATATATTGTAATTGAAGTCCGGAGCTAGGAATATACCATTGCTCCAATTTCATTTGATAGTTGTATCCGCACCCTGCTGAAGTGAGGGAGAACGCCGGGATAGTCTCTTGGTTATATATGTACCGTCAAGACTTGGAGATAGGATTTTGCCATAGCTCTATTTTTGCTATGACCCTTGGGTCTTTTGTTGACGTTGCGTCTGCATCCTGCTGGCATGAAAAGGAACGCCTGGATAGTCTTTAGGTTGTATATGAACCGTCAAAACTTGGAGCTCCTTTTGACGAAGCATGGTGGGAAAACATGTTTTCCTTTTCTTTATTTGTGCCCATGGATTGTATATAAGAGTCAATATGGACCTACTTGCAGGGCAAAAAAGTTTCATTTTCATTTTTTTTCTTTCCGCGATACTCTATCTTTTCAGCTTTTATGTCGCGAAAGTCACGATTGCCCAATCATTTCGGCTATTTATCGCGGTGCCCAATCATTTCGGCTATTTCATCATCATCATTTTTTTTTTGAAATATGATACCAATCTTGGCATCAGTATCGCTGCCACTGGAATGTTGCCAGGAGCGAATCATCATTTACCGTGAGATGACTTAAAATTTGATACCTATCTAGGCATCAGTATCGCTACAACTGGGATATTGACAAGAGTGAATCATCATTTGCCTTTTGTCGATCTAGACAAAGGTGGCTTAGCAAACAGGGTTAGAATCATGTCGACTAAGGCTTTGTGGCTTTATGAGCCGTAAGGGTCTCATAAAGGATTTCTCCTATGAGTCGTGAGAATCTCGTTGGTGTATTTTCTCCTTAGGAATCGTGGGGATTCCTAAGTGCGTTTTATCTTGTAAGTCATAAGGATCATACAAGAGTGTTTTCTCCTTATAAGTCGGGAGGATTTACAAGTGTCGCTCACCATATAGGGGCATTTCTCGCCATTGGTGGAACTTGGTGGGAGAATATTTATTTATGCCCATAAATTGTATACAAGGGTCAATATTGGACCGTCTGTAGGGCAGCTTGGGAGATATGACGGCTGAAGAACAGGTTTAGATCTCAGTAACCTAAGTCTTTTGTATTCTATGAGCCGTGAGGATCTCGTAGGGAGGATTCTCCTTACGAGTCATGAGGATCTCGCAAGTGTAATTTCTCCATAGGAATCATGGGGATTCCTAAGTGTGTTGCTCCTTTGTGAGTTGTAAGGATCTCACACAGGTATTTTCTCCTCACAAAATCGAGAGGACCTTGTAAGTGCACATGAATTTTTTTATTTTATGAGTTTACGCCCTTTTCGGGTTTTCATAACTCGCCGGCAGTTGATTGATCGTTCGAAGGTGTGTATATATGCTGTAAATAACCGCAATCAAAACGGAGTCGCAAATAGCTAGCCGCGATGAGTACGGGTCTTCCGCAGAGAAACGTGAACTTCTTTTCTTGCCTTAGACGTGTTGATATAAGAGAGGATAGTTTTTTGTCGTTTTATTTTAAGATGGAGATAAAATTGATAATAGAAAGGCGTGTAGGTTTATAGGACTTGGTAGTTAATGGATCAATGTTTAGAAATGACTCTTTTTAAGTTTTAATAGTTTAAAACTATAGAGATAGCGATGAATGTGGATTAGGGTTCTTGGAGGGATTAAGGTTTTTCCACTAATAACCCTTGTCCTTCTATTGATCTCTATTTATCTCAAGCCTTTAACAGAAACAAGTATTAACCAATCTCAAATCGTGGTCGTGACTATCATTAATTGATAGCGCGTCCGATAAGAAGGTTAACCTTTATTTTGCTAAAATTTATAAACATTAAAATATCAAAAGAAATTTAAATGATATTTCATCCATTATTCTACCCTATCCTACAAACCCTAGCAAGCAAGAAGTTACTCGCTCATAGTTAGTAGCATAAAAGAGAGGTTGAAGATGAATGAAACCATAATTAAGATGCAGAAAGGTAATGCGTAAAGTAAATGCGGAAAAAACAAATGCAAAAAGAATTAAAACAAAAACTACATTTATTATTAATCAACTATTGCATTACAATTTTCTTCTTAGAAAGGTAGATTACAAGAACCTTAGTTTGACTCGTAAATCTCTCTATATATAGAGGTAGATGATGAGATGTGGAATGATCTTCTAATGCACAGCTCTCGGTCCTTTATATAGTCTCCAAAACTAAAAACCCTAGATTCCATATGAGAGCAAATTTAGTTACAATCATACTCATAAAATCCCAGATCCAACGGCTCAGATATGACCGTGGTTCCGCCGCCCTTGCCCCTTGTTGACCGCGGATCCGCCGCCCTTTTGTGGGATTGGGTGTTGAGGTTTTTTCTGGCTTTTCTTCTCGATATTTGGAAATCCTATTGATATATAAATTCTGAAAATATTACTCTGAGTCTCTGCCGTTGCTAGATTTCTCGATTTGCTTCTAAAATTTGACAGATTCGGTTTCGATATCCCGATTTGACTTAGATCTCCTACATAGATTTCAGGCCTGAGCTAATATCTGCACAATATCTCAAATTAAATTGTTAGTAGTATTTGGTATTTTTGAGATATTATTCCAACCATTTATATGATATAATATTTTAAGAATATTGATTAGGAATATTTGATATGATATGCATATTTTAATTACTAATATTTCATTTAAATATTATATGCATATATTTTCCCTAATTATATTAATTAAAATGAAGAAATATATGATAATAATATTTTTACAAATAAACCCACATATGTTCTTTATTTACAACTAACACATTTTAGCAATTAATAATAGTAGAGAAAATGTTCATACAAATGTGCACTATTTTTGACTAATCAAATACCCCCAAACTTATTTTTGATCGTCCCGAGCAAACTATTTATTAAAGAGAAAGAAGAAAAAAAAAACCAGTACACTTTCGTAGGCAACACGATTGCACTTAGCTCGTGCAATAAGCTTTTAAAGCTCTAGGTGTCTCTAGTAGGAGGAGTGTTGTCTCCTGAAGGTTTTCAGCGAATTATATCCACAAAATCCCATAATAAAAGAAAGAAGATGAAGATTACATGTAAAGATAAGAACATATGAAAGACAAACTTTGAAAAGCAAAGTTTCAAACTACACTAGCTTTTTAGTTGTCATGAGCCCTATCTTAATAGTCATGAAAAGATGTCATAAATCACATCATCCCTCAATAAAATATCGTCTTTAGTTTTCCTCCCTACCTTTCTTCCAAATATCGATCATATACCTCTACGTGTGTGTAAAAGATATCCCTACACTTGGAGAATTAAATTCAAGCTATCATATCCTTGTCTATCTTCCTTAGTACTTTTCAGTCGGTGATAATTTATATGGATTTGCTCACACATTCTTCATGCGACCGTTAATACTTCTTGTAATACCCAGCTTCTTATTATACCAATATCTGTATTTTGTGTTCTTGAATTTTATTTAAATTATTTAAATTTTTATTTCTTCCCATTTATACAAACCCATCTTTCCCAGCTCAAGTTTTTTTCCCCAACAGCCTGGTTCCCACTTCAATTTATTTTTCCAGGTTCTTTCCTTACGGCCCATTGCTCAGCCCACTCCTTTTTAAATAAATCCCTAATTAAATTTATCCCTTCAGCCCAGCAGTTCCCGGCCCACTTCATTTATATTTTTCCACTGATTTTCTTTTAATCCTTGGTTCGGCCTGCCTCTGTTCCAACCCGAGCCCACTCCTCATTTCTTTTAATTGCTCGGCCCGTTCTTTTACAAGAATTTCCCTTATTATTCTATCGGCCCGGCCCACTCCATTTATTCCCAAATATTTCCTTTATTTCTTCTCTGGCCCAGCTCACGGCCCACGCCCGACCACTGTTCATCTCCCCCAACGGCTATTTTCCCCTTCTCCCGCGCGCGTTTCCTCCGCCCACGCCGCCTCCTTCGCCCACGTCGCCGCTCGTCGCGCGCCACGCTCGCGAGCGTTACACCCACGACGCTCATCCCCTCGTCTCCCCATCTCTTCTCCCTCACTTCCATCATACCCTCCTCCTCGCTCGCCCCCTCCCTCGTTCTTCTCTTCTTCACCCTGCACCCGTCATCGGCCAACCCCTTCACTCGCCTCGCCGACGACGACGACGTCGACGACTGCAAACTACCCGAGCTCCCTCGCCTTCCTCCACTCTACACCCATCACCTCCTCACCTCCCTCCAATACCCGACGACCCAACACCCAAGCACCCAATAAACCCATCCACCACCGCCGACCCCCTCGTTCCCTCGTCGTCACCACCACCTCCGTCACCACCTACATCTCCCTCTCCATTCCCGAGCTCCCCACACTCCCCCGACCTCCGATCACTTCCCCCTCTCCCTGCAGTTTTCCCCTCTCTCTCAATTTCTCACACTCTCTCTAATTCTCTTCCCTCTCCCTCTGTTCTCCTTCTCTCTCTCTATGTCTCTCTCTCTCTCTCTCTCAGTCCCCATTCTCTCTCTCTCTCCCTCACTGTCTCTGTCTCTCTCCCAGTCTTCTCTTTCTCTCTCTAACTCTACCTCTCTCCAAATTCTCCCTCTCCTCCTCTGCAATCTCTCCACCGGCTTCGACAGCATCAGCGGCCCCCAGCCGCAACATCGCCTGAACACATAGCGAGCCCCAACTTTCACGAGCCTCGACTGCATCCTAGCCGAGCCCAAGCTTGTGGTCACCGTGTCGCGTTAGTGGCGTTACCGTCAGCGTACAACCCCTAGACTTTCTCAGGCAAGTTTTTACTTGCTTTCATGCTATTCTATATATGTTACAAATCAATATCGTATATAAATTATGCTTCTCTTTTCCGTAAGATTATTCAACACAACTGTTCGATACTTGTTCTCTTAGGAAATCTTTATCAAATTTGACGGAACTCAAGGGTGTAGGTTGGCCCGTAGGGCTGTGAACATAGTGTGTGAATTTTGTTGGATGATGTAATCGATAATGACTAAAACAACTGCCCTCAAGTTTAACCGTAAAACTGTAATCCTGTTGCACCTGAAAACCGTTAAATTCACCATAAATCATATACATATTAGAATGGTGCGTTCGAGGGCTCAAATCGAAGCTAACTCGACGAACTTTAATCCTATACTATCTTACAGATATTTCTGTATTTAAACTGTGATGATATTCGGATCGGAGTACGACTCTGGACTGCAGTCCAGAGCGACTCCAGTCGTGCTTGCTGTCCGTAATGGATACCATAGGATTTCCTTAACTCGTAGGTTGCGGAACTCCACTGCTTATTGTAGGTAACTCTGTTAGCTAGACAACACATTTGGTTTTATTCTGTTTCATTACCGTTTGATATTTAATCTGTAATTTAAAAGATCGGGACACATAACAGTCCCAGCAGAATCAGAATTGACATGTTAATATTAAACAGATTATAACTCCTAACGTACAGACGCGATTGAAGATACGTTTGTTGCGTTAAAAACTTTACTGAAAACCCTAGAATTCATCCAACTGTAGCGTCGCTAAATTATGATCCCAACTGGGGTGAAAATGCGTTGCGAAATGGATTCCTGATTCTGAAACCGGATTTCCAGCCGCGTGCGCTTAAAATGAAACAGTTATAACTAATGATCCTGAAAGCCGATTGGCTCGAAACCAAATTAGATGGATAGCTAACTGAACATATTAATTACTATCTGTTTATCATTTCGCCAAATTATATACATATATTTCATGATAAATCGTGCAAGTAATAGACTGTTGTTTTTATGACACCTTAATTGTGCTTTTTATACTGTTCATGCATCACATCATACCCATATCATTGTAAGTGATAACCTAGTGACATCGTGCATTTACCCAGTGTTAGATTTTAGTGGTGATTGTGGCAAGTACGTCAGTGTTCGTGTATCCGTGATTAAGTGAAAGTGATACGTACTGGTACACAATCAACGATCCTATTATTTCTTTGCATTGTCGACGTCTGTGAGATGCGTGCACGTGTGACTATAAATGGAATGGGACATTTATGGAAGCGTTGCACGGGTGTCACAGATAAGACACCAGACACTGCCGTTTATCTTAGGTATTAGTCGGGACGTGCTTGATGGAGGTCCTGCCTCCAGTTCTCGCGCAGACTTGTCACGGATCGATTAGTACTTAGGTTGATGGTTAGCGTTTGATGTAGACCATGGGGTGTGGGGTAGTTTAAGTGTGAGTTCAACAGAATCTCGGGAGTCCCTTGCCGGCTTATATATTTAGGGAGTTATATGGAGATTTACAGGGTACGTGATATATACACCGTGATATTCTTGTTACATGTTGGGCCCGTGGTCCCTTACCCTTGGGTTCTACCCTTGGGTGGAGGACACTCGCGAGTAGTTGACTCTCACACTTGGACTGACGATAGTCTTAGTGACCTGTACAGTGAGACTTAGAGACTGATAGGGATACTGGCATTTTATTTCCTTATATACTGTGTGGCATACGTGACATATCGTTATACTGATTTACTGTTCCGCTGCATTGATTACTGCACACTCATATTCATGCTGTCATTGATTTATTGTTGTTCATATCTATTACCACTGTTAGAACTGTCACTTGAATATATATACATTATATTGCTATTGTGTCGCTCTGACGACCTGAGTATGCATGCTCAGTGTGAAGAGAAGATTTAGCTTGGATTAGAACTAGACGTGCATCGCAGACTTCTTGACTTGCTATTCCGAGACTCATTCTTTTGTTCCACTTCAGGTCAGTTTATATTATTGTATCTTTCAGTTACTGCATTTCTCATTACCTGCGCATCGTTTACTGTTTACCATGATAAACTAGAAGCCGAAGTGTGACTACGGCAGGACATTTCCTTGACCGTAGGAGCATGGCTGGCCTTGTCTACCCCTCGTATTCCGTATTTTGGGAAGCGGGGCATGACATGGTTTAGTTGGTATCAGAGCCCAGGTTTTGCATCGATCGGGATGGCAGTTTTCCGTGTAGGGTTTGGCAATCTAAGATACCCCCTTCAGTCTAGGCTGTAAACTTGATATTCTTGATCCATATTCACATCGTGTGTTCAGCTATCTATTCGCTAAGGTTTACTTAAAATCATAACGTTGATTCTTCACTTGTAATAGATTCATCACCTCTAATATTCTTGAATCTTTGTCCTATCCATATTACGTGTTGACTCGTATATCTTGTGACTTATATCATCCTTAAAATCATTGTTTCAGGATCATGTCTTCCAACGACTCTTCCTCTATCTCCACTACTCAGAATCAGACTGTTGAGATCCTTAATGTACTGCAAGGTCTAAAGGAAGCCCAGGAGCGAACAAATGACTTGTTGGCTGAAGGACTGAGAAGACAGGTGAATCAGGCACCAGCGAGAGTCTCCTATCATAAAGAGATCCCTATTAGACGAGGGAAGGGGAAAAAGATGAAGCGTCAACAGAAGCATCAGAAGAACCCTTGCTGTGGATATTGTAAGAGGCCAGGACACCTTCAGAGGGATTGTCGCCGCGCCCAAGGGAAATGTCTGATATGCGGTTCCAACAAACATCTCATCAATGGTTGCCCAGAACGGAAGGAACTACAAGGAGGAGTTTCGTCCACACTCCCCACTTCTGCCAAGTGAGGATTACCGCGTAGTTCGAACTTCGACGATGAGGCGGACCTAACGCGGGATTCAACTCACGCGACGAGAATGCAACGTTATAGTAGTCGAAGAAGGATTTTCATGTTATCTACTTTCAGTAATAAAGTTGTCATCTTTTTATGAATATTTCGTTCCATTTGAAATCTTGTATCCGCTGAACTTTTGATTGAATGCAATAAAAATTTGAATCATAATATATGTGTCATTCTCTTGCTTTCTCTTTGTCAAATTCTATTCATTATCACAGAATTTTCATTCTGATCTTTCAGTTCCTACAACCGCATATTTTCCTATATTTCGTACCTTGAGCTTTCCTTGATGTATTCCACTGTCTAATCATAACTTCTTTTTTCAGACCATGGCCCATCCTGGAGCAGCGCCGCATCTAGACGAGGATGTACAGTCATGTGTTTCCCTAGACCGCACGCTGATGAGTTCTGATGATGAGGTCAATGGTCCCCAGGTCAACTTCGAAAACGATGATTCAGAGGACGAAGGAGCAACCGCCCTAGAGTTTGACATGATAGCTGATTCCGACGAAGAAGAAGAAGATCCTGAAGGGAACCCTATAGAAGAAGACCCGATAGAGGAAGATCCAATAGAAGAAAATCCAGTGGAGGAAGACCCCATGGAAGAGAACCCAGAAGGAGAAGATCACGTGGAATCAGATCTCGATGAAGAAGCCCTATCTGAGGAAGAAGGACCAGAAGATCAAGATCCTGTGGTGGAAGGACTTCCAATAGAGATACCTGCGAGGCGCTATGGAAATGGACGTCCCTACCTGAGTGCGCGAGCCTACCGCAACTTGCTGAATCTCCACGACCGCGACTGACGGAATTTCTTTTGATGTTGTCTTCTGGCCAAATGAAATGTGTATAGTTAGGGCCACTTTTCGCCTTTGGGAATGCCTTGTTTCAAATTTTCTTGAATGAAATAAATCTTCTGAATTCATAAACCTTTTTGATTATTGGTTCGCTTAATACTTGTTTATTGTCCTTATCCATTTATTTGTTCTGCTGAGTTCCCTGACTGTCCACCCCTACTCATTGTATAATTTTCACCCTCGTTTCGATTAGAAAGTATCGCACCCTGATCCTTGGAATGAGCCACCCTTCATCCCTCGTCTGTGCCCCGTTGAGAATCCTTCGGGGAGGAGAACAGCTCCTATGAAACTTCCGAGTTCACTAACTCTTCAATTTTGATTCGTGGGTTGTGCCGACTGTTGTTTTACCCACACTTTTCCTTTGGTATTCCTTTGTTGCTCATCCTTACTTCCTGTGCTGACCCTATCCAATCTTCTTAACATTCAGCCTAAAGCCGCCACACTCCGATCTTCGGATTGAGCCACACCTTCTCGTAATCCCTACCCTAGCTAGCCCTATTCACATTGGTGATTTCTCCATTACCCAAATATATTTAGAGACATTATTATTCAAGATTTAGTTTTCATTATTTTAAATTTATCAAAGAGTGTGTGTTATTGATTATTCTGTTTTACGTATTTTAAGTACACTATTAGTATTTTCATTTTCAGTAGCGCAACCTTACACCGCGCACATTTTGTTCCATGTTTCTTATTTTCACTATATGGGTTTTCTAAGCTATTTTAAAACTATTTGATCGATACGTTTCCTAAAATGGTTTAACCTACCGGCTAAATTTCCACTACTTTATTCTTGTTATCTTATTTTCGGGTTGTGTGCTTATGATTTCTATTATAAATAATTGTGCCTTATACTTAGTTTTCTGTCGTGCTATCTTTAATACACTTATACGTGCACATGTTTGGATTTCGACTTTTATTAAACACACTCTGATTATTATTGTTCGCTATTGACACCTATATTCTCGTATACTCGTAGTTGCTCTTATAGTTATTCTTGCTTTATACCTATTTAAACCTATTTTTTTGTATGTTGTTCCTACATATATATAAATTTTCAAATTTCTTCGTCCACGTACTGCTAATAGATCTTGGGTGTTAGTGTGCAATCTAAATAGCTTTCGCTTATATTTATATAACTTATCGTTTATTTTAAATTTCGAGGACGAAATTTTTTTAAGGGTGGTATGATGTAATACCCAGCTTCTTATTATACCAATATCTGTATTTTGTGTTCTTGAATTTTATTTAAATTATTTAAATTTTTATTTCTTCCCATTTATACAAACCCATCTTTCCCAGCTCAAGTTTTTTTCCCCAACAGCCCGGTTCCCACTTCAATTTATTTTTCCAGGTTCTTTCCTTACGGCCCATTGCTCAGCCCACTCCTTTTTAAGTAAATCCCTAATTAAATTTATCCCTTCAGCCCAGCAGTTCCCGGCCCACTTCATTTATATTTTTCCACTGATTTTCTTTTAATCCTTGGTTCGGCCTGCCTCTGTTCCAACCCGAGCCCACTCCTCATTTCTTTTAATTGCTCGGCCCGTTCTTTTACAAGAATTTCCCTTATTATTCTATCGGCCCGGCCCACTCCATTTATTCCCAAATATTTCCTTTATTTCTTCTCTGGCCCAGCTCACGGCTCACGCCCGACCACTGTTCATCTCCCCCAACGGCTATTTTCCCCTTCTCCCGCGCGCGTTTCCTCCGCCCACGCCGCCTCCTTCGCCCACGTCGCCGCTCGTCGCGCGCCACGCTCGCGAGCGTTACACCCACGATGCTCATCCCCTCGTCTCCCCATCTTTTCTCCCTCACTTCCATCATACCCTCCTCCTCGCTCGCCCCCTCCCTCATTCTTCTCTTCTTCACCCTGCACCCGTCATCAGCCAACCCCTTCACTCGCCTCGCCGCCGTCGACGACTGCAAACTACCCGAGCTCCCTCGCCTTCCTCCACTCTGCACCCATCACCTCCTCACCTCCCTCCAATACCCGACGACCCAACACCCGAGCACCCAATAAACCCATCCACCACCGCCGACCCCCTCGTTCCCTCGTCGTCACCACCACCTCCGTCACCACCTACATCTCCCTCTCCATTCCCGAGCTCCCCACACTCCCCCGACCTCCGATCACTTCCCCCTCTCCCTGCAGTTTTCCCCTCTCTCTCAATTTCTCACACTCTCTCTAATTCTCTTCCCTCTCCCTCTGTTCTCCTTCTCTCTCTCTATGTCTCTCTCTCTCTCTCTCAGTCCCCATTCTCTCTCTCTCTCCCTCACTGTCTCTGTCTCTCTCCCAGTCTTCTCTTTCTCTCTCTAACTCTATCTCTCTCCAAATTCTCCCTCTCCTCCTCTGCAATCTCTCCACCGGCTTCGACAGCATCAGCGGCCCCCAGCCGCAACATCGCCTGAACACATAGCGAGCCCCAACTTTCACGAGCCTCGACTGCATCCTAGCCGAGCCCAAGCTTGTGGTCACCGTGTCGCGTTAGTGGCGTTACCGTCAGCGTACAACCCCTAGACTTTCTCAGGCAAGTTTTTACTTGCTTTCATGCTATTCTATATATGTTACAAATCAATATCGTATATAAATTATGCTTCTCTTTTCCGTAAGATTATTCAACACAACTGTTCGATACTTGTTCTCTTAGGAAATCTTTATCAAATTTGACGGAACTCAAGGGTGTAGGTTGGCCCGTAGGGCTGTGAACATAGTGTGTGAATTTTGTTGGATGATGTAATCGATAATGACTAAAACAACTGCCCTCAAGTTTAACCGTAAAACTGTAATCCTGTTGCACCTGAAAACCGTTAAATTCACCATAAATCATATACATATTAGAATGGTGCGTTCGAGGGCTCAAATCGAAGATAACTCGACGAACTTTAATCCTATACTATATTACAGATATTTCTGTATTTAAACTGTGATGATATTCGGATCGGAGTACGACTCTGGACTGCAGTCCAGAGCGACTCCAGTCGTGCTTGCTGTTCCGTAATGGATACCATAGGATTTCCTTAACTCGTAGGTTGCGGAACTCCACTGCTTATTGTAGGTAACTCTGTTGGCTAGACAACACATTTGGTT